>CM022401.1:64088605-65367736 GCA_011833715.1 Carcinoscorpius rotundicauda | reverse complement strand
ATATATTTACTTTTGTTGGTTGATTTTGCTTTCTGTCTAGGTGTGTGCGTATAATGTTTTATACGGTTTGTGGAGGACATTTATTAATGTTGATGAAGTATTGTTTTATTTTGTTTAATTCTTCGTTAAGTTTATCTGGTGAGTATAGTTTTATGGCTGTGTTTATTTGGTTTCTTAGTATGTTGAGTTTTTGTTTTGTTTCATGTGCTGAGTCCCAAGGAATGTACAGTCCAGTATGGGTGATTGTTAGGTGGATTTCTGTTTTGAATTGTGTGTCGGTTCTTGTAATTTTGAGGTTAAGAAATGATATTTGATTGGTTTATTCCTGTTCACATGTGAAGTTAATGCTGGGATGTATAGAGTTAATGTGATTGAAAAAGTTAAATGTGTGTTCTGTAGATCTGAATCCCGTAACCGTGTCATCTACATATCTGTACCAGTATGGTGGTGGATGTATTGCTGTGTTAATTGCTTGTGTTTCAACTTGTGTCATATACAGTCATGTGAAAAAGTTAGGACACCCTATGAAAGTCTGTTTATTTTTGTAACATTTTTGGATATATAGATATTTAATCTCAATCTCAACAATACTGAGAGATTATGGGAATATAACTAAACAATTAAAACTGGAGAAAATACTTTTCAAGATTTTCTGTACATGTAATTCTACAAAAATGCATATTATAACTGAGGAAAAAGTTACGAAACCCACATATTTTTTTCCAATTTTAAATGACTCAACTCACACACAAGTGTATCACACCAGGAGAACATGATTAGAAGATCGTTAATCAGCATTTTTAATGAGGGAGGCTTGTCCTATTTAAACCTCAGACATTTAGTTTGGTGTGCTTCTGAGTGGTGAGAGCAAAAGAGCTGTCTGAAGCCTTCAGAAAAAAAAATTGTAGCAGCTTATGAGTCTGGTAAGATATTTAAAAAGATCCCAAAATATTTTGAAATCAGCCGTTCCACTGTCCGGGAAACAGTCAACAAGTGGAGGGCTTTCAAAACAATTGTCATCATGCCCAGGTCTGGTCGTCCACGCAAGTTCACCCCGACAGCAAATCTCAAGATGCTAAAAGAGGTCTCCAAACATCCTAACATGTCATCACGGGACCTACAACAGGCTCTGGCTACTTTTGATGTGAAAGTGCATGCCTCTACAATCAGAAAGAGAATGGACAAGTTTAACTTGCATGGGACGTGTGCAAGGAGGAAACCTTTGCTCTCTGAGACAAACATCGAGGCCAGACTGAAGTTTGCCAGAGAGAATGTTGACAAAGACCAGAACTTCTGTAATAATGTTTTTTGGGCAGATGAGTCCAAAATTGAATTATTTGGACATCAGAACAGAGGACATGTTTTAAGTAAACCAAGTACAGCATTTCAGAAAGAGAACCTCATACCAACTGTAAAGCATGAAGGTGGAAGTGTCATGGTTTGGGGCTGCTTTGCTGCAGCAGGACCTGGACAGCTCACAATCATAGAATCCGCCGTGAATTCTACTGTGTATCAGAGGGTGCTTGAAGATCATGTGAGACCATCTGTACGAAAATTAAAGCTGAAGTGGAACTGGACCCTGCAACACGACAATGACCCAAAACATACCAGTAAATCCACCAAGAACTGGATGAAAACTGAGAAATGGAGTCCTGAAATGGCCGAGTCAAAGCCCAGATCTTAATCCCATTGAGATGCTGTGGGGTGACTTGAAACTGGCTGTACATGCAAGAAACCCCCTCAAACATCTCACAGCTGACATAATTATACATTGAGGAGTGGGGCAAATTTTCTTCAGACCGATGTCAGAGACTGGTAGGTGGCTACAAGAAGCGTCTCCCTGCAGTTATTTCAGCCAAATGAAGTAACACTAGCTATTAGGGGGTTAGGTGTCCTAACTTTTTCCTCAGTTCGAATATGCATTTTTATAGCATGACATTTCCAGAAGATCTTGAAAAGTCTTTTCTTTAGTTTTAATTGTTTAGTTATATCCCTATAATATCTCAGTATTTTTAAAATTGAAATTAAATATCTATATATCCAAAAACGTTAGAAAAATACACAGGCTTTCGTAGGGTGTCCTAACTTTTTCACATGACTGTAAATATTGGCTGGAATAGGTGATACTGGATTGCTCATGCTTAGGCAATTTGCTTGTTATAGTTGTGGTTGTTGAACACGAAGTTTGTCTTCATCGTGGCAAATTCTATGAGGGCTGTTAATTGGTTGCTGGGAATGTTTTTAGTTGAGTTATGGTCTCGGTTATAGAGTTCTAAGGCTATCTTGCATGCTTCAGCGGCTGGAACTTCTGTGAAAAGGGATATAACATCGAAACCGGCCATTAAGGCTTTATGGTTAAGTTGATTTAAATTAGACTTGAAATTAAAAGAGTCTTTGATGAATGAGCTGGCTGATGTTACATATTTGGAGAATGCCCATGCTATGTATTTATCAAGATTGTAATTAAACGATTCATATGTACACATTATTGGTCGTAATGGAAAATCTGGTTTATGAGGTTTGGGGATGGCGTGTATTTGTGGTGTGCGTAAGTCGGTTTTGCGTAGGTTGGAATAAAGTGTTTGTGAAATTGTGTTGGCTTTTTTCATTTTTAGTAGTATTTTGTTCAGTTGCGTTTCGTGTGTCTTTGTTGGATTTGTGTGTATTGGTTTAAATTTGTTGGTGTCTGATAGAATGTTCTTCATTTTTTGGATGTATTCATTCGTGTTTATTATGACTATAGCGTTTTCTTCATCTGCTTTTAGAATTTTTATGTTTTTGTTTTGTTGATGGCTTTGTGAGAAAATTCTTTGAAAAAATCGTTTAAGTTGTTGATTTTAGGTGTTTCTGGAAAATATAAATTTTTATTTTTTTCTGGGAAGTTTGACTGTTGGATGTCAATAAAGTTGTTGAAGTTGTCTTCTTTTTGTTGGATGTTTTCGTTGTTTTCTTGTTTTTGTTTTCTGTGGAAAGTATCACATGTCTCCTGGCTAGATGTTCTAAACATGTTTTGATTTCTAAGGTTGGAATGTAATTGTCGGTTAGATCTGTTAATTACGAGGTTAGTCAACGTGTGTCGTGATGTCTTTTCTGTTGTTTGCATCTAACCCCCCTCCGCTACTACAGCGGTAAGTCAACGGAGTTACAACGCTAAAATCAGGCGGGCTTAGCAGACAGCCCGATGTGGCTTTGCTATAAGAAACAGACGCATATCCAAAACGGTTTTTAACTTTCAAAAATTTCTTTGAGTTATATTTAAAGATTTCCTATTATTGTTTACCCAATTGCTTAAAAATGTAGTTCAAACTTGAACATTCAGTATACAAAATCTATCTTTTTAGAAGACAGCGAGTTTTTCTATTGTGAATAAAAGATGTGCACATTAAATATTAACACAGATCAGATACATGCATTGATTTCGTTTTGTCAATCCCAAACAACGCCCGGCACCAAACATGTTCGCCCTTTTATCCGTGGGGGCGTTATAATGTGACCCTCAGTCCCAATATTCGATGGCAAAAGAGCAACCCAAGAGTCTACAGTGGATGGTGATGACTAGCTGCCGTCCCTCAAGTCTTACACTTCTAAATTAGGGACGGCTAACGCAGATAGCCCTCGAGTAGCTTTGCGCAAAATTCAAAACAAACAAACAAACAGGAAATTTGTGGATTTCAAAAAACGTTTAAATCTTCAAATCAGTGTAAAATTTCAAGTGAAATGATCTGTATTGCCTTTTAACCACAGCATCACAAAAAACGCCTAACAAAAGTTTAACATAATCTCGCAAAAGTACCCTTTCCCAGTGATGGAAAACATTCAAGTTGAACTTTAATGATTTAAAATTATTTCATGGACTTTAAAAAGCTTAATTATTGGTTTTACTCAAAACTCCGAGCTAATTGTTGACTATTTCAGTCGTGTCAAGAGCTAATGAACAATAACATATGACAAATCTACATTTCTCTTTTTTAAGTTACGTCATATTTTGAAACACAAGTGACAACACGATTAATTCGTTACAGTTTAATGTAGACTATTTTACAGTTTAATATAGAATATCTTACAGTTTCATGTAGAATATCTTACAGTTTAATATAGAATATCTTACAGTTTCATGTAGAATATCTTACAGTTTAATGTACAATATCTTACAGTTTAATATAGAATATCTTAAAGTTTAATGTAGAATATCTTACAGTTTAATGTAGAATATATTTAGGGCGAAATAAAATTTGGATCAACGTTATTCATGCCTATTATTACATTATTGCAAAAGTGAATGAACTGAGCTTTGCCAGCGTGATGAGCTTTTCAAACAGGAAACACACGAACGCTCGGAGAGACACAACGGCTCACAATATATATATATATATATATGACAGTTTATGTTTAAGGTAAAAAATAACATCATATTCAATATTTATTTTGATAATTAGTTTATGAAATTTCACAGCTTAGGTGATGCTTCGAAACTGCTAGATTTTTGCGAAATGTTTGTACTAAAACACCAAAATTTAAAATTTCGTGTTTCAGTTCTTGTTTTTGTAACAAACATTTAGCCCGTAGCTGGCATTGTTGCCTGCTTGTTTGTTGAGCTAAGATATACAATATGTAACAAGCTTCGTGAAAAATATAAATAAATAAAAGTACGCCAAAGTTTTGCCTTTGATTTTTTTCTTACCAATTATAATAGATAATAGTGTTAAGATATGAAAGTAATATTGTATAACCAATCTACATAGGTTAAATAAATTTAAAAATACCACTACTTCAAACAAATAAACACAGTATTAACCAGATTAGCTCTATTCATGTATATTTATTATGTTTGCGAACAATAATTCATCAAGTGATTCAGCATTTTTACATTTTAACTTTCGTAATCACTTTACAATGACCGGCCGTGACATCTTACTTTAAGTAAGCACTTTTAAAGGTTACTTGGACATTTTAAAAAAACGAAAATAGAATAAATGATAGGCCATAAACCTTTCTCAAAAACGGAGGTACCACATTAAAGTAAGATAAGGAGGAGTCAAAGGTTTGACATTTGATTAATTTTATTATAATGGACATAGTGTGTCAATATTTTAGTATTTGCAAAAACTTCTCCGTTATCTATTGAATGGCACCAGAAACAAAAATTCATAAAAATATTTCACACCTGAGGTATTCAAGATTCAGACACTTACAGAAATAGCTGTGGTATGTGCAACAACCATTTCTTTGCTACAGAACACACTTTTTAAACAAAGTTAATCTCTTTACAACGAGAACACGATTTTCACTAGGACTGTACGCGAGGGTTTGATTATATTTTAACTGATGTAATTCTTTAATGTAGTATTGAAAAATGTTTGTTTTTAAACTCACGCAAAGCTGCAAGAGGGCTATCTGTTCTAGCCGTCCTTATTTAGTAGTGTAAAACTGGATGGAAATCAACTAGTCATCACAACCCATCGCCAACACTTGGGTTACTCTTTTACCAACGAATAGCAAAATTAAAAATACTCCCACAAGATCTACTTTTCCAATGGGCTCCTTCAATATTAGATTTTGTTGAGATTTTATTGTTTACAACGCACACTAGAAAGTTTTCGACATATTTAATTAATGTTACAGGACTGTGCTTGCGAAAGTAAAACGTATTTTAGTACAGATTAGTTTTCTGAACGTTCCACTATTACGAATTCATGAGAACATGATTACTGTTTGTCGAATTTTTCGTAAAGCTTCTCGAAAACGTAAACTTTTGCCATCCATAATTTAGAAATGAAATATAAGAGAAAAGATATTTAATAAACAACACTTCTCGCTAGTTCTTTAGCAACTCTAATTAATCGAATAAGGGGATTAACCATTACATTGAAACGCGCACCCCACTAAATATTATGTGATGAGATTCGAATTAGAGACACGCATGTTGGGAGTCGAACGCTCTAACTACCAGGCCTCAATGATTGCTGTATATCCGCTAAACTGACAATACTAGAGTAATGGTTTATTAGTTATGTTTCAACCATTGCTGTATATCATCAAAACTGAACATACCAGACTAGCTGTTTCCAAGTTATACTTTATAAGAATGAAAACGGTTTTGAGAAACGCGTGCACACGATATTTTCTATTCGTTTGTTGGATTACCTTGAAATTGATGGTCACTGAAACAATTTATATTTTAATTACTTGCCTCACTGAAAGGATTTTTCAATTTGACGATTAACTAACCACTAGTATCACATCCTCTCTCTCAGAGCATTAAATGGATCGCCTAAAACAAAAAGTTTCTTTAAAATCCACGATAAAAACAACTTATACGAACAGAATCGCTTAGTTTAATTATCACGTGTTTGAAAATGTTCTTACTGAAATTAAAAGACGCAAAAATATAAATACTTATTTCTTTCTCCTATTTCTTTATATAATTTGCTTAATAAAAAGTAGCCTGAGAGAAAAAAATGCATTTTTTAGGGGTAAATTGTGCTACTAAAACAACTTCTGTTACAGCTACTCAGAAAATATTGCTTTACACAAGGTACAACGAATCTTGTAGCCACTTACGCGTAAAAGATTCTGCTTCACTACTCCTTTATTGTCTTGAAGAAGACGCAGAAGTATTTTTTTATGGAAGAAGAATAAATAAAACATCAATTATAAAACGCTCTTCTATAAAAAAGCATAAAAAATGGAACTCCTTGACCTTTAGCGGTTTCATATTTCGTTAAGCTCCATTCTTATATATGTATGTAAATACTGCGAATGATTGCACTTTATAAGAGATATGTCCCAGATCCTATATTGTCCTTGGGATTACTACCGCTTTCCTGATCGTTTTATTCTGATGTCTGTGTTTACGCACCGTCGCCCAACATTGCAGTTCCCGTTACAAGTTTCTGCGCAGGAAAAGGAAGTAAGACGAGCTTTATACAGATTATTCAATATATGTAGACGTCGGTGTTTTAAGATCACATTTAAACAGATAAACGACACAAACTTTTGTTAGAGCTCCATTTGAAGCTTGCGAGACATGTTAAGTCAATAAGATTGCTGTGATTTCAGTTCCATCAGCCATCCTTCCTATAAAAATAAGGGTTAATCTTGAATTATGACTAGAATCTTGTAAACGTTTAGCTTGTGAGCTTTTGTCACATTCAGATTTTTTTAATTAGGCTGTTAAAGGTAAAGGAGATATGCCAAGCTTCATCATATTGGCCTCCTGGAACGTAGGGTTCTGTTTCATAACCTTATAGTTTTACTTCATTGTTGGGATGTTTTTCGGATTAATGATTTTCAGCAATATCATTGTATGAATACCTACTTCTGCAGAAGTCATATATTTCAACAAATTATACGTTTTATTTATGATTGCACTTTCAATATGTAGGTATTAATTATGTCCCCATTAGTGCAATGAATCATATTTGCTTCGACAGATAATTAACAAATAAAAATTAAAAACGTTGTTTAGAGTGCACTTAACCTCCTTTTTTCATGACCTTATCAGTCGTTCTGATAATATTTGTAGTTTTATAAAATAATTGCCGATTTTCTTCTGTTGTTTGTATTAGAAATTTCTCAAACTGTTCGTGTAATCGTATTTGAACATTAAGCATTCTTATATCAATATTTTGTACTCGTAGGATTTCTCTATAACTTGCTGATTTTCCCTAAAAAGTCAAACGCTTACTTATGAGCCTAGGCCCGGCATGGCCAAGCGTGTTAAGGCTTGCGACTCGTAATCTAAGGGTCGCGGGTTCGCATTCCGGTCGCGCCAAACATGTTCGCCCTTTAAGCCGTGGGGGCGTTATTATGTGACGGTCACTCCCACTAGTCGTTGATAAAAGAGTAGCTTAAGAGTTGGCGGTGGGTGGTGATGACTAGCTGCCTTCCCTCTAGTCTTACACTGCTACATTAGGGACGGCTAGCACAGATAGCCCTCGAGTAGCTTTGTGCGAAATTCAAAAACAAACAATACTTATGAGCCCCTTTTACCCCTCAGTGGCACAATGATGTCTACGGACACACACTGCTAGATACCGATTTTCGATACCAGTGGTAGGCAAAACACAGACAGCCCATCGTATAGCTTTGTGCTTAATTTGAAACAAACAAACTTACTTATGATTGTAGAGGTAAATTGTGAAGACTGTCTGGCCTGAAGATGCTCATTACTCGACAGTTTTGGACAAATGTTAATTATGTAGTTATTAATCCATATAAAGCAATTATATTAAATATATATATATAAATGTTCTTGTAACAAGTAATCTGAAACCGTTAATGTCTTATTTTGAAAATGCATCGTCGAGTGTTATAAATATAACCTTATTAGCTCTTACCGAATCGTTTTTCTTCATTCTTAGCACAAAATGGGTTTCATATAAAAACATAAAGAAACGGATTACTGACAGAGATCTGTAATCTAACAAAATGGATTTAAAAGCTCATTTCGTCAGAAATCATACATTATTTCATAATAATGAGATGACTCAATCTGTTAAGTACCAGAAACAGACGTTTCTTGTAGATAACTTGTAAAAACATTTTTCGAAATACAGAGATAATTAAAAGTAAAAAAAAAACTAAACTAAAAGGACGTTTTCAGGTACAATGAAAGATTACGTATATTTTTAGTTGTTTCAGCCAACTAGTTTTGGTAATACAATTACCAAACACCAGGACTCGTGAACACAGTATTCATAAAACGACCTATTTTGAGTTACATTTTTATCGTAGACCTTTGATTGATTAAAGAAATTGGAAGTTTCAATTTGAACGGCTTCTTATAAGCAGGTGAATCAGCAATGCCTGAAACGTTAGACCTTCTTGTTGTGTAGCTTCGAAGTGCAGGAAAGTAATTAAACCAAGTTCTCGATCCAGTTAAACACTTCTGTTACATTAGACATCTAGTAATTGTTTACAAGTAAATACTCCGTAACATCAGGATACAAGAACAAACTTTCATTTCGGTTTTGGGCCAAGATGCTCTTCTTCCAAAATAACTTTGTGTAAACTCGGGATTCGTAAATCTGTAGGATGGAAATTAATATGGAAGAATATGGAAACTTTTTATTGACTTCCATGTGATTTTTGTTTACAGTATATGTACTTCTGGCCGATACTAATCCCCTGGTGGACTTCACGCGATACATGCAAGAACAAGGTTTACTGGAAAACGGAGAGTATATAATTATTTGTGTAGATGATGAAGTGTACGATCCTACTAAAGAGCGACAGTACATTCAAAAAGGTGAGAATAAACTGTTTAATTTTCACATATGAAAATAGAAAACAATTTTTAAATAACTTGCAAATTTACTGTTGTTTTTCAGAATTTTTAATACAAGCCCTACGTTAAGCCTTAAAACAAAATAGTCACTATTTGCGTTCACACATATTGTCTCTGTTTAAACAGATATCTTTAACGATTAGAATCCTGTCTGTGCAAACTATCTGACAAAAGTTTGTTCCGTACAAACAGAATGCATGTTTACAATTTGTTCCTATTCAAGCAGACAGATTAAGCTCTACGTTCCTTTTAAGATAAATGTCGTCCAATAATATATTACTGTTCTTGTCGAATGGATATCAACAGGTTTTTTCTTGTCCAGACGAAAGTTTTAAAGAATGTTTTACAGTTTAGGAAGGTATTTATAAGGAATGTGATCCTACACAGTCAAAAGTTTGTATCTATTCATATTTCGCATCTATTAACTGTTACTTATTTCAGATCAGTTAATGCATACTGATTTCTCATAAAATATAGTTATTTTTATCAACCAACGTCATTATTCATACAAATGTATTAACTTTTATTCGTGTTGTCTTATGAAATATAATATTCTGTTTATGTGATATTAGTGTAAAAACGTATTCCCTCCTTCTTTTGTTTTACAGAGTCCGAGATAACCAACAATGATGTTTTACCGTTTCGAGCAGTGCTAGTTGTCACCCATCGTGCACCCATCAACCCCGAGTACGAAGATTTCAAACAGAATGTCACAACGTTGTCAATGCGCCCTCCATTTATAATTCCTACTCATCCTTATCTCGTGCTTCCGGTGAGCAGTTTTTCTACTCGTCCTCCACCAGGTTTATTCATATTTCCTTTGCGCTATTTGTTACTCAGTGCATTATGTATTTATTCTTACTTCATAGTATCGGTAAGCATTTCTGTCTCACTCATTTTCACTTCATGCATCATGTTAAGTTTATCTTCTATTCATCCTTTACTAATTTTACTCTCATTTCTTTTGAGATCTTTCCACACTCTGTTTTATCAAACACTTTCAGAGAAACTTTACTTTGCATATCCCGTAACACATTTTCCTACTCATATTTCCTTTGAGATCTTTCCCTGTGCAGTGCTATCTTGTAGTTTCAGTAAGGTCGTCTTGATAAGTGATTGAAATGTATCATAAAGTCTAATTGTATTAATGCGCGAAGGATGTCTTAGTATTAACTGTATCGTTGGAATGTTCCCAACACACACAAAATAAGACGAATTAATAAAATTAAACACTTGTTTTCCGTTCCGAAATAGTAGTTCGCTCGTTAAGAAAACGATTGAGAAAATTTTGACCTTACATTTGTCAACTTTTAGAACTGTAAGTATAAGCATATTAAAAAAAAACTAACCCAAAATCTACATTCAGTGTATTTACATCTGTTACAATACAAAGAATCATTCAATGTTTTCAATCCAACGTCCATCCCATACAAATAAATCTATGCTCAACTGAAGTCAATCAGAGTAAATGAATAGAATTCGGCACTAATGTATATATAGAATGGTCTAAGTTTTACATAAATAAGCTGTTGAAACTCACATTTGTTTCTTACAGGTACCCCTGTATGCCGGCTTGGCGTATGACGCCGTGTTGATATACGCTAAAGCACTAACAGAAGCTTTAGCTAATAACTCTACTGAGAATAGAGGAACAGACATTATAAATTATATACGAGGCCACGTTTATCAGAGTAAGCTCATTTGTTTAGCAATCTATTAACATGCTTATAAATTAGGTCCTTATTATCTCGATCACGTGCTCATATTTAACTGTACAGTAACTGGTAGTGTTCCAACTTGTATTAAAGATTTTAGTATTTAGGTCGTTGTAAAAGACTATATTTTTGCTAACTCAGAAATAAAACCAGAAAGACTTGCCAATTAGAAATTTTACACAGATCTTATATTAATTTATCTTATATTAAAACGTTTGTAAATTGAAAAAATCAGCAAGTCACGTGACAAACACGCCAGATATAAAGCCGTTATGGAACGAAATGCATAATAATTACATTTTGACATTGTTTGGTGCTTTGTAAATTGTCACCAAAAACGTATCGCTTTTGTGAAGAGCATGTGACAGATGAGGAGTGGTGTGTTATGAGCACGACAGTCCTGATACCGAGTATTTTTTAATATAAAAAGTTATTGTTAAAATGCATGGTTCTTTAATATAACATGATATGGCGTAGCGACATGGATTGTATCAATGCAATGAAGTCCCACAATCAATTTAATATAGAGTACTCAACCTCAGTAACAGTTGTCAACTCATTATTTACGCGAGTGTTTTACTACCTGTTGTTTCTGTATTAAAATACTCCAGTATAATACAAGTTATATTTGAAATGCACAGATTATTTTAAGCTATTTTTTCATGTTTTTATTTAACAAAACGAAACAAAATAAAAGAAGGTATTTTGCTACTTTTAAGCATCTGAGGCCTGAATTTATATATACATAATAATTATCGTTTAAACTGGTCCTCCAGTAAATCAAAGGCAAGTCTTAGATATTATAACGCTAAAACTCAGCTTTCGACACTCGCTGTGGGTAGATTACAGACACCTCAATGTGTAGATTTACCCTTTACAACAAACATATCTTTTAACTTTCCTAAAAATAATAATATACAAACAAATATCGAGAAAAATACGTTTTATAAGACAGCCCATTGTGTATCTTTGCACTTTACAAGAAACACGTCTTGATAAATTATTTAAAGCGCATGCCTACTAAAATCGTGGCAGAGTGAGAGATGTGTTTCACGTGGATTCACTTCTTTATTTTAACTACACGTTATTGGCGAAAATAGGCTACTTGTAAGTAGTACTGAAGATCAAATCATCATCATCCTGTTTTTACATAATGAAACTCCTTCCACAAATTCTATACATGTATATATTTTTGTTTTTGAGTCAGTTAGGAAACGGTTTGAATAGTTTTAAGATCTTTACAACTTAAGTAACTCGAGAAGCATGGTACACGTATTTTACCACTAGATAATTGCAAGTTACAATGTTTCTTGTTTGTTTTAGCGCAAAACTATAAAATAGCATTCTGTTCTCTACGGGGAATCTATCCACGAATTTTAGCGTTATAAGTCCATAAACGTACCTCTTGGGACAAATCGTTTCCTTTACTAGAGCTACAATAAAGAAAAAAACTTGCATGCTATTTTTTTTCTAGTCACAAGCGCTAGGTTTAAGGAAAGCTGTTCCACCTAATCACACATACAAGCTTAAATAAAGTATGATATTTTTCCCAGTCACAAGTGCACACATTTAACGAAAGGTTATTTTCTGAAATTTAAGTACACTTGCAAAAGATGGTTGATAAGTTTTTCATACTTACACTTGTGAAGCAAAAACAAACAAACAAAAACTACTCGTGTCAATAATAACTACACGTTTTTAGGGAAAGCTGTATAAATGAAGTTATTGTTGTATGTGACAGGTACACTTTCATAAATAATACTATGTAACACAAATTTTGTTCCTGGATAGTATGCATTACTTCTTAATTGCTTATTTTGTAAAAGTACAAAAAATGGCCATTATTCTCTTCATACTTTGCTTTTGTGACCTGGACAACGAAATTTGAAAATTAACCTATTTTCTATGTAAAAACGGGCAAATTTGCACATTGTAGCAGAAGCAGAGCCCATCTTAACGAGTGAAGAAGCTCAAAAAATGTCGATGACGCTTCCTCTGACTTGAGACTTATACACTTTCACCTAACTAATCCCACTCCTTGATACTAGATGTCAAAATCTCGGCATTCGACTCTGTTAGACCAAGATCTTTGAATTTCTCTTACCAGCTGTACCTCTGAAATTGTAATCTGGATCTTCAACGTCTGGCTCCTCTTCTGATTTGCTGCTCTCTTCTGAGGATGGCTGCTCTCTCTCTGGCGGAGGGGGTACAGGGAGCTCAGAAAAGTGTGGCACTTGGGTGATGGATGATGGTGGGCCAGATATGTGTTATTGCCAGCCCGACATTTGGAAGGGTCCACCATGCAGAAGTAGCAACTGCTTGAGTGGTTCACGCCAATTTCTTGGAATAGCATACTTCAGAGCTTTCTTTTAACTCTGTACCATCCTGCAAAAGAGCAAAATAAAATTGTTATTATGAAGAATAAATATATTTCATCCACAACTAATGTGTAAGAGGTTCATGCAAAATATTTTATACGTGATATTTTTTCTATACTATTGGAAATTTAAGAAAAATAAATTGAAAGATTTAAAATTCTAATATGTCTAAAATTTGTATAATATATAATCTTACTATTCAAGCAATCAAAAAAATTGCCCATCCCACTTTCTAGAGTTTTTCTTTACAGTTCCCGCAGGTAAAATGAGGTGCCCAGGGTTTGTCTTGATACCCGATAAGCATGCCAAAATATGCCTTGTAGGCTTCACACATTTTAGCAGATGCTGTCACAGAGTACGTTTTCATTCTTGTCTTGATAAATTGACCACATACATAGCAGAATGCTTGCAGCTTCTTGATGCCATCTGTGATAATATCAGATAAATCTATGTGTTTGTTCACTTAGGCAGCTAGAATTAAACTGAAGTGATGAGTAGTAAGCCCTTGTATATATATATTACTGTGAAAAGTTCTTGAAAATTCTCGTAAGTTCGAAAAAATTCTCTATCAGCTTCTCAGCACTGAATCTATTTGGAATGTTCTGGAAAGTAGGTAAATTTGAAAATTTCATTACCCAGGTTACAAAAGCAAAGTTTGAAGGAAAAATAACTATTTTTCATTTACTTTAGGCATAAGCAATTGGAAAATAACAATTTCTGCCCAGGAACAAGAAAATTAAAATTTTGTTACATATTGTAATGTTACTCTTCCCAGTTATAAACAAGTGTAATGAAGTACATTATTTTGTTTAACTTCCAACACTCGTTAATTTTCTTTTGTAATTACAATTTCAAAGTCACATCAAATAATTTTTGTATCAAAATCCAGATAATGATCTCAATAAAGTTTATAAGAATGGTATTTCAGGTTTTGTATTGTCATTGGAACTGGTTTCTTTTTTATGGTTATGCTTAATTTGATGACAATGAATAAAATACCAGTACTTTAAACAGCAATTTGCCTTCTTAACATTTTTTTTACCAAGGATTGTGAAGCGAATAATAAAATACATATCATGAAAAAATTATTTTTTAAAATAAATTGACCAGCTGAAAGAAACGTATTTGAGGGTGTTTGCTGTGGTTCTAATTCTCTGACCATTTTCTTGAGAACAGCTATTTAATTCGGGGTTTGACCAGAACTTACGAACATTTCTTAACTATTGACTGATCTTTAAATGTCATCAATGAACAATGACACAAACATAGTTTCATCACGATGGTGTTTTATACCGCAAGGTTTTCTTTTGCAACCTTATGTTTTATTTTGATGTAATAGTTTTGATTTCATTATTCTTTCCTGAATAAGATTTTTTTCTTATATCAATATAATTTTACCATTTTTGTGCATGTTATGATAACTTAATTTAGATTATTTAATAATTATGTATACACATGAGGCTACCCGTGACGAGACTGCATCATCGAATGGTTTGGGGTTTGCTTAGAACTAAAAATATAGATAGTAAATATATCATTCGAGATGCTACAACTTGTATCTGTAGGGACATGCTACTGAACCGGAATATTCAAACAGAATGTGATTAAGACAGATTACAAGGAATATAATAATTATTTCGCTCTTCATTGATTAAAATTATCTTTCTTATTTTCTGAAGTATAATAATTGTTTACCTCTTCGTTCTTGAAATTCGCGCAAAGCTGCTCGAGGACTACTTAAGCTAGCCGTTTTTAATTTGTGATAGATTAGGGGGAAAGTAGCTAGTCACCACACACACACAGCCAACTCTTGGATTACTCTTTTATTAGCGAAAAGTGAGATTTAACGTGATATTATGACGCCCTTGCGGCTGAAATGGCGATTATGTTCTTTGACGGGGATTCAAACCTGTTATCACCAGGTCGCGAGTCACGCGTTCTAACCAGCAGGTAAAATACAATCATTTCGTGATGAGTTTTTGTTTGTGAAACAGTTGACCGGAAAATGAACATCTCTGTATCCTTAGGCTTTAAAGTTATCGAAAAGGCTACATTAAAAGTGCATTTGTTGTTCGTGATTTTAAATGAATTTAAAACAAAAAATCTAATATCATCCAAAATAGTTATTTAAATTTCGGATAGCCTAAATAAAATAACAACACATTATTTAGAAAAATGCAAAGCATGAAGTAATTTAATTTTACAAAAACCATCTGGAGGATTTATTGAGGTTCATAAAAGCCTTAAAATAAGAATTACAAAATATACTAACCAATCAAACCTAAGGAATAGTTTGCAGTGAAATAATTGTTGTTTGTTGTTGTTTTGTTATTAAGCACGAAGCTACGCAGAGGTCTGATGTGAGCTGCTCACCACTGATTTCGGAAAGCGGTTTCTAGAGGTATAAGTCCCCAGACATTCCGCTCTGCCATGATTCACAAATACATTTAGCATATGAAGCAATCTAAAATAAAAATAACATTATAAACAATATAAAAATGATAAGATACAGTGAAAATTTATTCTGACTATCAAATATCTGAATCAAACATAAGCTATTTGTTCTTAAAAACAAATTTAGAAACTACAGAAATTTGTTATTATTATTTGTTTAAGGCATCCATGGGTTCAGTGTTAGGATAGATGAAAATGGTGACGCAGAAGGAAACTTTGCTGTTCTATCTCTTCTTGATAACCCAAACTCTTCATGTGAGGAAACTAAGACAATGCAACCAGTTGGCAGGTTCACCTACCAGGAGGCGCAAGGACTTCCGGTATTTAAAGGAATGAGAAGATTTTAAATATATTTTTGAAAAGATCCAAGTCCGCCATTAAAGAATAATACATAGAAAACAGCCGTTAGCAGTGAATTATTTTAAATATTTGATTAAATCATTGTTTAACGTGTAATAATTCACAAAGTGTAGAGTAATTATAATACTTCTAACGTTGTTAATGGAAGGTTTACTTAAGTTGAATTCATATTTATCTTATACAATTATTTACGTTTAAGCTGCTGCTTTTAGAGAGACAGATTGATTGGATAGCTGGAGCACCACCTGCCGGAGAACCAAAGTGTGGTTTCAATGGCGAGTTATGTGAACAAGGTGAGTACTTGTGTATAGTTTAACAAGGGTTAAACATTTCAAGTAACAGATGCCTATGTAGAACAAACATGTTTAAAATAATATTTTTGTACTATTTATAAATATATATATCAGTTGGTGTGCACAGCACAGACAGCCTATTATACACTTTTACTTCTTAAGAAAAACAATCTGAAGATCATATCCAAATATGTGGTTAAAAACAATAAATTAAATTCATCAGTATTGAGTCATTGCCTTACCCGTCTACACAACACTAAATGTTTTTCTATTTCAGATTGGAAGATGATTCTTATTGGTCTAGTCACAGCTGCTCTGGTTGTTATTGCTGGAATATTTAGTATCAGGTATGTTCAGAGAAACGGTTGGATTAAGTTCTTGGTACGAACGCATTAAGAGTAACAATAAACGACTGAAAAATTGTCCCAAATGTGTTTTCTTTTAGATTTTGTTTTTTAAATTGAATGAAATATAGTTAATTTGCTCATAAACTATCATAGAATAAATCTCAATAAAAGTAGTGTTTGTATTAGCGTTCATGCATGAACTGATACTGCGTATTTTCTGCCAAAATATATTACCTGGAGGTTACTGCTCAACATATTTGAAGTGCAAGATACAATATAATCTATAATAGTCGATTGATATGGTTGTCAGGTAGGCCAATGTTCAGATAACTTTTAAAATTCCTTCTAAGTTCTTAAACAACGAGCTAATGCTTTTCGAAACGATTTGAACGCAAACATATAAACACATTCAAGACCAAACGTTTTTATGACTGCATGATTAGATCTTGTTATATTTTATGGCCTGTAAAAGCAGTCACGTTACGCTTTTCGAAGTAAATGTTGATTTATTTAGTTGACACTTTATTAACTATAAATAATCTTTTACTCGTCTCCCAGACATTACAGATACGAACAAAAGATGGCGCGGATGCTGTGGAAAGTTGACATAAAAGACCTAATCCTACTGAGAACCAGTTCAGACCTCACTCTTCAAAACTCACGCAACCAAATTAGCGTAAGACGAACGACTTGAACATCTTTCTTCTTGTTATTACTGTTTTCTCTTTTTGTTCTAGTTTTTTCTCTATATTTAAAGGAAAAACACTGCAGAGAAACTTACAAAATAACATCAACATCACAAGTCTATATTTAATATTCATAGATTTGTAAGAATATTCCAAAGGTTCCTCTTATTTTGTTAATTATTACGAATAAATGCTTTACATGTTATGTAATCTTTGAAAGTGTATATTGAAAGTAATACATTCAGCTAATTAGCGAAACAAATTGGTTGGTTTGTGTTAAGCGCAAAATTATTCAGGATTTTTTAGTTATAAGCTGTCAAACCTACTACTGAGTAAATAAGGAAGCCGTGGCTTATTATACAACTAAAACCACGAAAGAATGTTTTTTGTTTGTTTTCGTCAAATGTATGTCAGGATATTTTCAGGAATGTGTGCCTGTAACTATTTGATATTTCTTTTTGAATTTTAAATCCCATTATTATTAGTGATGATTATTAAGTCAGAATTTGAATGACTCTAAAATCTGAATAGTTACGAAAGAACGTTTTTGTCAGCTTTTTATTTGTTAGCTGTTTGTTGTTCTTGTTTTTAACGCAAAGATATACAGTGAGGCTGCATGCGCTTTGTCACCACAGGAAATCGAACACAGGATTATAGCATTTTAACTCAGTACATTTACGTTGTATTTGTCAAAGTTATAACAAAGTAGCTCAAAGTATCGAGGGTATAATATATAACTGAATACTTTCCCTTTTCTCAGCACTGGGTGCGTTATAAATGTGACAATTACTTCCACCAAAAATAGCGAGTAAGTAAACGGCGATTTCCCTTCCTCTCTAGATAGCAGTTCTAAGTTAAGGTTTCTTCTAGAGTAGGAAAATATATTATACAAATACTGCTGCATTTAACAAACAACAATTTATAAGTATGGCAATATTTTATGACAAAAACATACTATATACCTCGACAATGCATTGGGTTTTTTGCTTAAGTATTGTGGAAACGTTGTTTGTTAATTTACTACTTTATGTTTTGCCGTGCAAGTTAAAAATGCCAACGAAAGCACAAAAAATTGAACAGTTAGTGTAAATAATTGTGTTTATTGTCTCAAATCTACTTTATTCCAAGTGTTTGCAGGTTATTAATAATGAAAGTTATAATATTGCAAAAAAATTGTTTTTGAATCTCGCGCAAAGCTAACAGTGCTAGTCATCCCTAACTTTGTAATGTAAGAGTAGAGGGAAAGGCTAATCATCATCATCACCAACCGCCAACTCTTGGGCAACACTTTTACCAACGAACAGTGGAACTGACCGTCACGTATAACATCTCCACGACTGAAAATACGAGCATGTTTGGTGTGACGGGACTTGAACTCGGGACCCTGAGATGACGAGTTGAGAGCTTTAATCACCTGGCCATGCCGAGCCTCTTCTAAAGAGAAAGAGCAATTTATTATAAAGGATAGTCGCAAGTTTTGTAATGTCGTCTGTTGTAAAATGTTTACATTAAAAGAAGAAGTCATCGTTTGAATTATAGGCCCAGTAAATACAAACATCTGTATGAGTTATTAATACTGATGAACCAAAAAAACTACACTTAACAAATAAATTGGTATATAGACATCAAATAGAAAGAATCAAGTACTTAGTTAGAACTTTCTCTCTCTTAAAGAAAGACGATCCAGAAACCAAAATACCTGCCCTTTCTCTTTCAAGTCATCATTTGTTATTCGTACGAACTTTGAAAGGAAAATGAAACGTATATCGATCTTTCTAAATTTACTTTTACAAGTGTTAACTGACTGTTTATTAATAAAAATAAAAATGCTAACATACCCATAAAGTTGCCAGTCCTAACACTGGGATACAGCTACATCACACCAAACATGCTCGGGCTTTCAACCGTGAAGGCATTATAATGTGACGGTCAATCCCACTCTTCGTTAGTAAAAGAGTAGCCCAAGAGCTGGCGGTGGATAATGATGACTAGCTGCCTCCCCTCTAGTCTTATACTGCTTAAGCCCTCGAGTAGCTTTGCGCGAAATCCAAAACAAACAAAAATATACATTGATACCTTTTAGATTTTTATCAGCTTTTGTCGGTTTAAAATCTTACGTGTTTAGGTTTTATCTGTTTAGTCTCTTATACGCAGCAAAAGAAGTGAACAATTTATTTCAAATGAAAATCAGAAAATGAAAAACAAAACAAAAACTATTACTTACCGAAAACTTGCGAATACCGTTGATGTCATGTAACAATGTTTTGTTGATCTTCTTAAGTATGTCTAAAAATTCTACATTTTTTGTATCTTTCCTAAGACAACGTCGGTATTTGATGACTTATTCATTTTAAGTTACTACATTTGAGTAAGAAAGAACTAATAGTGTTACTGATGTAGTTTAAACAGCGTATAAATTACAGTAAATATAAATTGAGGGTTTAACATTAAACGAGGAAAAAAACAGACTCACTCTCAGACCCACTTCTCTTAACATGTATTTACAATTGTTTGATTCATAACTTTTTTTTTTACATTTAAAGCCCATGGTTCTACAGTATTCTCGCATGCTAATAATTTGCAAATGAAAATGACAACAACAATAAAATATGTCATTCAAAAATGATATATATAGAAGGAAATGGCTTAAAATAAAATGCCGAAACGTGTTTTATAAATTTGTGTTCTTGTCTGAATCTAGATCTAGGAAGATCAGATTCAATCCAGATCTCTCCTTTCTCCTTTACTATTATTATTTCAAACATCCCACCATAAATTCTAGAAAATTAGCGCTCAAAAATGATTTTATTGTTTCTTTATCCCTATTACCTTCTTCAAGGACATGTTCGTGAGTTTTAAACCTATAACATTTCGTGTTATTACCTCTTCACTTGTTTGATCGACTTTAGTCCACAGGCAGTTTGTCTGCAACGTCACTTTTCAATAGATAACATTACCAGAGACGTAATTAACGTAAATGTTCTAACAGTACACTTGTAATACACTAGTTAATGTTGTAAGAGCTGGATAAAATTGACTGGTACTATACCCTGGATATGTATTTTATTGGACTTGTGATTGGAGTGCTCATAAATATCTGGATTATTTGTAGGATTGTGGGTTTAAAATATTACTTGTTAATATTTATGAGGATTTTTATATTCTCTGACGAAATCTATAAATGTGTTTTATTTGTTTCTTTTATCGTGTTATTTTATGTGTTTGTGAATACTGTTTCTTGTGGTTTTGGAAAGTCTTCGTGAGGGATACTAATTGATTGCACATTTTCTTGAGTTGTGTTTGAGGCTGTGACTTTATCTGTTTTCTTGGCTCAATGTTTCTTTAGTATGTGATGTGTTGCTTCTGCATATGATAGTGATGATATAAGCTGCGTATATGTTATTATGGGTTTAGATATTAGTGTCAGTATCAATGAGGTTTTTCTGGTTTATTATGTGCGTTTATTTCCACGTGTATTCGTTTCAGTAGGTTTAGAACTGTTTTGTATGCTATAAATTTTCGTTCTGGCATCGTTATAAATTGTTGAGTTGCAGTTACATTACTTTGGGTTTTGATGTTGTTTAAAGCAGTTATATATATGGTGATCTGCACCAAAGCCAACACATCTTGAAGAGGTTTACATGCTAATATACCCATAAAGTTGGCAGTTCTAACACTGGGATACAATTACGACTGATGTTTTAAGCTCTTCTACCTGGAATATTTGATACAGAGAATAACATCATTAGACATTATGCTCTGGATATCCTGGGATTCGTGTGTGAGAACTTCATCATGTTTGTTGATTTTGGGTTTCATTTGAAGTTATACGTTTTTGTGTGTGTATGTGTGTGAAATGTTTTGCGCATCTCACTGTTTGGTATGGTTTGAATTTCGCACAAAGCTACTCGAAGGTTATCTGTGCTAACCATCTCTAACTTAACAGAAATAGACTAGATGGAAAGCAACTAGTTATCGCCATTCACCGCCAACTCTTGGACTATTCTTTTACTAACGAATAGTGGGATTGACTGTAACATTATATTGCTCCAACAGCTGGAAGGGCGAGCATATACATGCCCTGTGCTTTGCGACTCTCAGTTTGTTAGTTGAGTACCTCAATCACCAGGATATGTGAATCCGTCTATTGCATGTTCAGACCGTGAAACCGAGGGTTAATATTGGATCTTGTTTCCACAAAAGCTCGCACAACATTTTGATTGCGCTACAAGGGTGATTATAAAATCCCATATTCAATTACATAATGGTTAGAAATACGCACTTCTTTCTACAGATGGCTCTTGTGTAGTTTTTTTTTTCAGAAATATTAACACAAATGACCTCCTTTCGTTCAGCGGTAAGTTTGAAAGTTATAACGCAAAGAAAATGGATTCTGTAGGTACAATAACCACTGCGTAGATATATTCCAAAGAATAGTTTTGTGGATTTAAAATATACATATATATCTAATTTGAGAGAAACGTTTAATAGAAAATTACTTATTTCAATTAACTGTTTAAATAAAACATTCAGATAATTTTAGAGATCATCAAATTTTGTTTTTACGTACGTTAGTTTTCGATTTAGAAATGATTATGAAACTTCCTTAGGTAGTTTTGATATCTGTCTTGAGGGTTTTGCCATCAACTCCTTTATTGTACTTTAACTGGTAGAATTATAAATAGACTTGAACTTTGAAGTAGTCAATATTTGTAAAGAAACTTCAGCATCTCGCCAGCAGCACTTGATTTTATCAACCACAATAACTAGCTATAAATATATTGTCTCAATATATAATGAGGAAATATAACGGAAGTAAATTGCTTCAATCGTTGTTAAAACAGTATCATATTGGCTTGGGTTGTGAATGTCATTGGTAATAAGAAATATATAAGCTTCTGTTCTTATCAAAATTACCTCGCTGGTACAGCGGTAAGTCAACAGATTTACAGCGCAAAAATAAGGGGTGCGATTCCCCTCAGTGAACACAGCAAATAGCTCGATGTGGTTTGCTATAAAAACACACATACACACCTTATCGTAAACAACTCGACCATTTTTAAATTGTACTAATATGACTTGTTTAGATAACAGCTTATCGGCAACTGCTGTATTCAGAGAATATTTATTAATATTCGACACTGTAGTAGACTCATATGAAACAATTCATTAAGTTTGCTGCAAAGTAAAAGATTTCAAACAATTTGCTATGTCACCCGTTTTAATATACGACGCGATGCTGAAAAACTTTAAACTCTTACATCAATTTCAGATGCAAGTGTATGACGTCAGCAGGTTAGGAAACTTAGTGGACTCCGGAAGAGAGAATTCTCTTTCCCAACGACTAGATTCTAGGGTTGGTTTCTACAAAGGCAACGTTGTATTCATCAAATACATAAACAAACGTAGTGTCGATCTTACAAGGAGTCTTTGTAAGGAGTTAATTAACGTGAGTTTGTTTCAACACGAACCCTGCTTGTACTTGTTTACATTTAACTATTTTTGTTTCTGGTTGTCCATTAAAAGATAGATAAATAAATCATTTTTAAAGTAGTAAAAGGGTACTGTAAAGATTTCAACTTACACATTTAAAGTTTGTCTAGAGAGGGTAGTAATTTTAATTCATCTTTCAGATTCGTGAAATGAGACATGAAAATATTAACCCAGTAATTGGCGCATGCGTAGACCCTCCAAACGTTTGTGTCTTGACTTTATTCTGTGCAAGAGGCAGCCTAGAGGTGAGAATGATAATTGTATGTTTACTTGTTTGAATCGTTATATTAATGATGTTTCTAGTAATAGTTATAGTCCGTTTGTATTATGTGTTATCGATTTGTTTTACTGAAATACTCATAGGGAAAAACGTTTTACACCAATCCTGTTTGGACACAAAAAAATGTTTTAGAAAAGTCATAACATGTCTCATGCAATCAGTATTATTACGATTAAATTTAATGCGATGACAATATTAATAATCAATATATGTTTGGTTTCTGACTATGGTTTCAAGGTGAAAAAAGTATTAATGTAAAGCATCAATATCAGAGAATATCATAATGTTATATATCTGAACAAAATTTGTGTTCTATAATGAACATAACCAATTCAATTTACCGCTATTAAGTGAGAGCGTGGAAACTTAAAATAAAGCCTTTCTTTTAAAATATTTACAATATTGCTGCTTTTAAGTTACAGTTTTTTTCAATATAGTCCGTATTTTTACTCGTATACGATGATCGTATTTGAAAAAAATGCACGACCCGGCATGGATAGGTGGCTATAGTGCTCGACTCGTATTCTGAGGGTCGAAGACTACAATTTCCGTCACACAAAACATGCTCGCCCTTTCAGCCTTGGAGGCGTTATAATGTTTCAGTCAATCCACTATTTGTTGGTAAAAGAGTACCTCAAGGGTTGAGGATGGGTGGCGATGACTAGCTGCCTTCCCTTTAGGCTGCAAAATTAGGGACGACCAGCGCAGATGGCTATTGTATAGCTTTGCGCGAAATTAAAAAAAATATTGTAATATTAAAAACACAAGAAACAAAAGATTCCGCAGTTCAAAAAGGCTAATTCTAAAGAGATGAAACAAAAATTATTTCCTGCAAATGTGCAACTGAATTAATTTGAAATAATGATCATATGTGGACAAATATTAAATATATATTTTTTAAATATTCAGGCAGGATTGTTCTTTGTACACAATATACAGGGTGGTCGCTAGAAAAGCGGAAAATTTGTCAAACAGCTATTTATTTTTATAAAGAATAACTTTTACAAAGTTTTTTAAAGGGATATGTTATACTACACTCATAGATGCTCAAAATGCATTTTATGATATTAAATCATGCATTTTATTCATGATGTAGAGAAATCAAAATAGAAATGAGTAAGCACGCATTTTATTCATGATCTCATCTGACCCTCAAATTTTCCGCTTTTCTAGAGACCACCCTGTATATTGGATAAAGGTGAAAAATCAGGTTGGCTCATAAAGGGTACAAAATATAAAGTTTTAAAAAGCATTGTAAATATAAGAAGTTTAAATTGACTGCATTTAAAGGAAATTTGAATCGTTATAGAAGTGTAATGGAGTTGGTCAAACGGGAAGTTAAGAAATCAGAAAGTATACGAAAAAAAGCTTGATAAAAATGTAAAGATTTATAATAATTGTTTTTTTCAAATACATTAATAGTAAGCAAAATGTTAAGATAAAAGTAAGGCCTTTGAGTGATAATAAAATAAACCTAATATATGATGGTTGTTGTATGGCTAGATTATCAAATTTAGCTTTTCTTCAGTATTTACTATCGGTTATTTAAGCAATATTCTTTAACCTGAACAGCCAGTAGTGGAAAAAAAAGGTTGAACAAAATAATTAGTTCTAAACTTGTTAAAGAAACATTGAAAAGTTAAAATAATAATAGTCTCCTGGGCCAAATTATATCTAACCACGGGTTTTTTGAAAGAGTTAAAGACTGGATATGTGAACTATTGCTACTGCTGGACAGGAGCTGCCAGAAGTGTAGAAGTTCACTAATATTACTCTGTTTTTTTAAAGGGAGGCGAGTAATTATAAGCCTATTAATCTTATATCAGTAGTGAAAAAGAGTTTTGAATTTCTAATAAAACATGCTTACAAAGATATTTAACAAAGTTTAAAATTTTGTTGAATGGTCAGAACGGTTCCTCTAGAGGAAACTTTTGACTTACTAATATTTTAAACAACTTTTGAAAACATAACTGCTTGCGAAGATTGGGGCTACGAATCTGGAAGTGGTGTATCTAGTTTTTCTGGAAGCAGTCGACAAAGTTTTGCATGAAAGGCTTCTTGAAAGTTATCTCTGTAAGTGTGGGGCATATATTCACTCATTGGATAGGAAATTGGGAAGATGGAAGGAAACTGAAAGTTGTTACAAATAGAGTTTAGTCAAACAAAATTAATGTCATAAGTGGGGTACCTCAGATTTTCGACCTTTTCTCTTTCTGAACTACATCAATAACACAGGTGAAGAAACAACTGATAGGTTATTTGAATTTGCTGATGTTATTAAAGTTTTGACTGTTACTGACTCTGAGAAGGATGTTACAGCTTTAAAGCGAATTTGGATTATTTAGTGATTTAGATGAATAAATGGCAGATGTTTTCAAATTGTAATGAAAGAAAAGTGGTGCATGTTGGTTAGCACAATTTGAATTATGACTATATTTTTGATGTGAGTAATCTTCACAATGTTATGGAAGAGAAAGATCTTGGTGTGATCAGTCTCTTAAGCCATCTAAACAATGTAATATTACTGGTGGTTTTATGTTGTATCTGCAAAGATACCGAATAACAGTTTAAAGGGGTCATAATGTCATTGTATAGGTCATTGGCTAGAGTATTATACTCAGTCTTAGACTCCTTGCTTTATAAAAGACATTGAATAATTGGAAAGTGTTCAGAGGAGGGCTGAAAAGTTAATATCTGTGGTGGAAAGTTGTCGTATAAGGATTGATTAAAATCTCAGAATTTTTTATTGAAAAAAGAAGAATTAGAAGAGATCTTATCGAGGTGTTTAAGATTGTTAAGAGAACTGATTGTGTTAATGTATCACTTTTTCATATTTAATAATGAAAACTGTATAACTACTGGACACAAGTATAAATTTTGGCAGGAAAGGAGTCATCTTCAGTTAAGATGGTTTTATTTTTCTAACATGATGGATGACCTTTGGAACTGGTTTTCTTCAGATATGATAGATGCAGTTAATTTAAAGAGTTTAAAGGAAAGCTTGATAAATATTTGAAAGATAAGGACTGGCTTTTAGTTATTTAATGTTTAATTCAGTAGATATCACTGCTAAATGAACCCAAAATTTCTCGTTGTCCTTTGATGTTATATTATTTTAATTACGCTTCAAAAATATATATCATCTAAGAGATTTTGGAGAGCTTTGATTTTTTTTTCTTTTTCTTCACACATATACTTAATTCATGACACTATTTTGTGTATGCGTTATTTTTTGTGGAAAGCATTCCTAAAATCTGTACAAGATAGAAACTAGAAAGTTATTTCGGTAAAAACAATAAACAAATGAAGTTTTAACTTGAGCGGTTTTTCTGATTGTATCATTTTTCTTTGATTCTTTTTTCAAACTGTATAAATATTGCATAAATCATTATCCTAATAAACCTACCATTATTATCTTTGTCCTGTTTCAATATTTTAGTAATTTTTGTATTTACCGTTATGAATAAGAATGTAAATATAACACAAAATCTTACTCCTTCTCACATGTACAAACAACTTAGATACAAGCTTATTCCATTATGACAATATAGTGAATTTCAATTAAATATTTTTTTTCTATTTTTGTTCTCTGTTAAAATCATTTTAAACTGACATTAAAGAACCAGTGAGTATTCAAAGTGTTAGTAAACTTTCACGTTTTTTTGTACTTTACAGCTATGAAGACGATGTACAGCATAAAAAACAAAGCCTTCAAATAATTTAATTTTATACAGTATAAAAATGTTGATATTTTTGACATTAATCATTAACAGTTAATCTCTGAACTTTCTTTCGAACAAGAAACATTTATATGGAAGTAGGATTTTAAATAATTTTCCATTTTTATGTTTTATCAGGAAATACAATAGTTTAAAACTAACGAAATTATTTTAAGAATTACTACTATTTTTATACATGATTCAAATTGTTTTCTCGCAAATAAATACTTTTTATTAGTATAGTTTTTAAAGCAAAGTAAAGGTAAAGAACAGGTAATGTTTGTTGTTATGTATTAAGCTATACGCAATGGGTTATCCGGGCTGTGCTCACCATGATTATGAAAATCTTTGAACTTACCGTTGTATCGGTGGAGGTTAACACTTAATAAGGAAGTAATTTCTCGAAAATCTTTGTTGTCAGTAAGACTGTTGACTGATGCGGACTTTCCAACTTCCGGAAGTCATTAATACCTTCTAATGTGCTCACTTTACTCACTGCTTTGATGATAACATCCTAGAAAGCAAACAAACACATTAAAACCTCTATATTTACACTTCATTTTCTGTCACTCTCACGTTTTTACCTTATTTACTACCTAGCACTAATGATCGTCTGGCTGACATCTCTTTTTCAATCAGACGGGTATCCATACGTATTTTACTTTACTTCGTGTTATTGCTGGTTCCTTAACTTCTCGCTTCACATAAGAATCGATATATTTCGCTTTATCGTAAAATGAAATAAAACACCTAAATGAACTATTACGTTAGACTATAATTTATCTAGATTTTAACTCTACAAGTTTGCTACAGAATGTATTTTACAGGTAAATGTTTTGAATAAATTAATCCCTGACTAATAAAAACGCATGTAAGAAGTTTGTTTGTTTGTTTGTTTTGAAATTTCGCACAAAGCTACTCGAGGGCTATCTGTGCTAGCCGTCCCTAATTTTGCAGTGTAAGACTAGAGGGAAGGCAGCTAGTCATCACCACCCACCGCCAACTCTTGGGCTACTCTTTTACCAACGAATAGTGGGATTGACCGTCACATTATACACCCCCACGGCTGGGAGGGCGAGCATGTTTAGCGCGACGCGGGCGCGAACCCGCGACCCTCGGATTACGAGCGCACGCCTTAACGCGCTCGGCCATGCCAGGCCCATGTAAGAAGTGTAATTGCATTATTGATAACGAGAGATTAGCTTTGAGAAATATCAATCAGAGGCGATCTATGTGAGCTAATAGCTGAACAGGAGAATGTAGGCATTTGTTTGTTGCGAGTCCCAATTAGAGACGACACATTTTCCTGTTAACTGAGCAATTTTAAAAGATTTCAAACTTCCAAGTGATAAACTTAAACGCAGAGTTTAGCAAACGTACTTGACGCTTCCATAGTAACATTCTAGATTCCATATTAATACTTTTATCACTACTTATACATTCTCATTTTAATTTTCAAAAGTAAAGATTCAAGTAAACATGTTAGTCGTATTAGCATTTTATATACAATTTTCCAAGTAATTAATGGATAATTAAGAAATAAGGAAAATATATATATACATATATTCAGATAGATTACCTAACACGATTCATGTTGAGAAACTAATTTCAATGTTATTAAATTAAGAACTTCGTTACATTAAAAGCAAGTTGTTCTGAACCAGCATGTGCGTTTCCAATATGTTGGTGGTGTTTTTTGTAATTGGACAAAAGTTGCTTAACTGTCACTCACATTGGAATTCAAACATGGACTGGCGGTTACCATATTGGACTAGGAATACGAAGTTCTCAAACTTAGACTTTCCTACTTTCATTTAGATGTATTATAAGAGCAAAATCTAATTCCACTATTCGTTTAAGAGTAATCGTTTTAACATGTGTCTCCAGCATGGCAGTTTAACTTTGTGTGCATGTAGATGTCGCTCAGGTGAAGAAAGATTTTCAGCGTGATGAAAAAGAACATTTCTTTGAAGGATTTCTCTCGAAAATTAACCCTTTTTCTTCTTTACTATACAAAAATTGTAATTTAGATTTATCTAAGATTGTTCGATATCGTGCTCAGTTTGTCTTACAAATCATTCATTTATTTTAACTCTAAAATAAAAATCAGCTGGGACAGATTTATATGACTTACACATTACTTAACGTATCTGTGTTTCAGTTTCAACAAATATTACAACTATTTTATGTTTCTTTGTTATTGTTTTTTTTCATGCCATCTAAAGGACGTTTTAAAGAATGAAGACCTAGACCTCGATAACATGTTTGTAGCTTCTCTAGTGGCAGACCTGATTAAGGTAAAATAATTCTGTTGTGTCATAAATATTTCTAATGACACTTATCATTCTTGGTTCTCAAGATGTGTCTTGGCATTTCTATATTGTAATATCATTTGTCAACACCACTTGTACGTGCTATTTAAATAAATCTTCAGAATATTAGGTATTTCGGTGATAGTTTTATCATGTCAGATCTTCATATCATAGTAAAATTGAACAACAAAGAAACCTCTTATATTTTAAGAAACGAGTTATTATTGAAATTTATTCTATAGTTGCTTGAGATATTCATAGTGATAAACATACTAACATTTTTATGGATGTGTAAAAATATAGTAGTCATGCATCACACTACAAGTGTAACACGTACTTGTGGTATTAATACCTTCTAAGGTAACTCATCTAGTCTTGATAGAAAAATTGTTTTCTGTAGGGCATGATTTATCTTCACGAAACCGATGTCGTTTCCCATGGAAAGTTAAAATCCTCAAACTGTCTCGTGGACAGTAGATGGGTTCTTCAGATAGCGGACTATGGACTGCATGAGCTAAAACAAGGACAAGAAATTCCCTTTGGAAAAGATTTAAAATACCAGAGAGGTACGTCTTACAACACTCTTACGTCAGTGTTTTACTGTTAAAAAGGAAATAATTTTCATCATTACAACTATATAAAACACGCATAGGTTAACCTTAGAGGTATCGATAGGATTTTCATAGATTCCACCTGCTTTTGAAACCGTGTCCAAACTATTTATAAGTCCATGACTTAGTTGATTATAGAGTTACTAGTAACTTATGAATCACTCATCAAATTAAACAAAAAGATCATTTATGTTGAAATTAATCTAGTTAATTACTATTGGGTTACCTTTTCCTTTTATCTAAACTAGATAAATGATTTTACCCAACATTTCGGTCAATTCTTTACACTGAGTGTTGTAACAGACAACAATAGTAAATTGCTGAAAACGATGCAATACGGATCTCCATCTGTAGAAAACGTATGAGAGCGAGTTAGTAATTTAAGAATTATTATTAGTCATATAGAGTTTATTTTCAATATGCTTTATAATGTTGGTAACTATTACTTTCACTCTTAGCGTTTTGTAATACTACTTTTAATAATAGGGTTACTATGGAGATCACCGGAACTGCTCAGGATGATGAACCCTCCACCCAGAGGAACCCAAAAAGGAGATGTGTACTCATTCGCTATCATTCTTTACGAAATTATTGGTCGGAAGGGACCATGGGGACCTGAAGCTCCGCCAGGCAAATGTACTTGTAATATCGTATCAACTCATATTGCATTTTAAAGGTCCTGTTTGTATTTCACTATGCTGTATGCATAAGAACATTAATTTTATTTTGAGTCACAATTTCAGTTGAATTACATTAACTCATGAAGAACGGTAATATTGATTTAATTTTCGATTTTAAATGTATTTCTTACCGTTAGTTTCAGATTACGTTCATAAATATCTTATGGTGAACAGAAAACTGATGTTTGCACGTATGAAAACAACAACTATAAGTTGTCGTGTAATCCTTTATGTTTATTCACTTTAATTTACATTAATATGTCAATCCATGAACAACCAAATGATAAAATGGTCCAAAAGAAGGTATTGAAACTTACCAATGAAGATTTTAACATAATTCCCTAAGAAATAAATTTGCTTGGGTTTGATGATTTTTTGGTGAAATAAGCATAAATATTTTAATTTATGAAATCCTACTTTTGATGTCGTTTTTTTCCTGTTAGAAATTGGTTATTACGTTTATAACTTGTTTCAGTTTTTCAAATATTAAACACATTAGCTGAATTAAAATACTAACAATTTTTATCAGTTATCATCGAAAGAGTTATGAATCCTCATCATTACGGTGGTCATATTTACCGTCCCCCTGTCGACGAACTTATAGGATGCAACGACTATATACTGAGATGTATGCAGGAATGTTGGGACGAGGATCCAGATGCAAGACCAGATTTCCGATTGATAAACCAAAAACTGAGAGACATGCAGACTGGACTGTGAGTTTCACGTTTTGCATTTAACAGCTTATACGCAAATAGATTTATGTTGAAACCTTTAAAATTATTTACCTTTTATCTATACTCTGGGGCCCGGCATGGCCAGATGGGTTAAGGCGTTCGACTTGTAATCTGAGGATCGAATTCCCGTCGCACCAAACATGGTTGCCCTTTCAGTCGTGGGGTCGTTATAATGAGCGGTCAATCCCACCATTCGTTGGTAGTGAGTGGTGATGATTAGCTGCCTTCCCTCTGGTCTTAACCTACTAAATTAGGGTTATCTAGCCCAGATAGCCCTCGAGTAGCTTTGAAATTCAAAAACAAAACTATGCTATAGTATGTTATCGTTTTTTGTTGTTGTTTTTTTACCAATATGAATCTCTAGTTATGTATGGTAAAACACTTATAGTTTATTTAGTGTTTCAATCTTGACGTAGTGTCTGTTGTTGTTTTTTTAAATAGCACATTAAGCTATAAAAATTGCATTTAAAACAGATTTCTCTTATTTGTTATGAAAATTTATAACTAAATTAATCATATTCCTTCAGTTGTTTCTTGTTTATTTGTTTTTTCTCTTTCGTAATATATTTTGAACTATAGATGAGACTGTCAAAATTTAGAGTTTTTTCATTTGTTTTTTCCCGTTACTCCAAACATGCCCGCCTTTTCAGCCGTGGGGACGTTATATTGTACGGTTAATCCCACTATTCGTTGGTAAAAAGTAGTCCAAGAGTTTGCACTGGGTGGTGTTGACTAGCTCCCTTCCCTCTAGTCTTACACTGCTAAATTAGAAACGGTTAGTGCAGATAACCCTTGTGTAGCTTTGCGCGAAATTCAAAAACAAAAAACAAAACTATTAGTTGATAACGAAAGTAAATTACGGTTCTAAAATTTCCAGAAATATAAACTGCAAAAAGAGATTTTTTAAAGATTTTGAAAACAATGATTTGAATATTTTTATTTAATTCATCAATCAGTTTTAAATTTTGTTATAGGATTAGTAATTTATGCGAAACCTGTGTTACAAGAAGAATATCATAACATAAAGAGAATTTATGTGTTTCATAAAGACATTTCACATGAACTGTACAATTTCAATGTGTCATACAGATACTTCATATGAGCTGTATAGAGTTTCAGTGTTTTACACAGATACAACACATGAGCTGTACAGTTTCAGTGTTTCATATGAGCTGTATTTTGAACATATACTGTGCTTCTTTGTTTACAGTTTGAGTGATCTGTGTCCATGCAAATTTGAAGAAACTGAGTTTATATATTATTGCAATAAACATTAAGAAATCAGTAAATAAAATCAAACACTTCCGTTTTTATTCAATTCATATAAACATCATATGATAACATTTTGTTTGTTTGTAATTAAGGGAAAAGCTTTCTGTGGTCCAATTGTGTGAGTCAAACTGCTCTGTCAATGTATTTTTTTAATGTCATTATGAACATATTTCTTTACAATTTTTCAGAGCAAAGCCACATTGGTAATCGAAACCTAATGACCTTAACAAGGTGCTTAAAGTATTTATTTAAAATTATTAGTGTGAAGATTTGTAACATAAATATCTTGTAAGCAATAAAAGAAGATACAGATTGATACATTTCTCTTACAGTTTGATCATACTAGTGACATAATGCACAATTCTTACAAAAGTCTGTTGCATTACAAAAATGTTATCTTTGACATTAAATATTACCACATTTCTAGTGAACGTTAAGAAGATTTATAAAAACGTGTTGACTAGTTTGTATAATGTTATACGTTGCCATAAATTTAACTATGAGAAAAAGTATAAGATATTAGTTATGTCCATGTATAAACTTAGGTTTGAAGAATAAATATAAGATATTTATTATGTCCATGTATAAATTTAGATTTGATGAATAACAGTCAGATATGTCTTCAAACATATTTATATTTCGTTTGTAGCGATGAATGCATGTCATATACGCAAAATTGATAATGTCCACATTCAAATTTAAATTTGACGAATACATACCAATTAATAAATATTATGTTTATATACACATTTCTAATGATAAACTTATATTAGTTTATGCCCACCTCACTACACGTATTTAGGTTAAACCTCTATAGATGAATCCACGTGTTATTTCATGACACATTTTTCTCTAAACCCGCCTTATCTGTAAGTAGGACGTCTATTTACTTTGTGTTGAATATCAGAATCGCAGATTTGGAATCTTGAGCTATTGAGTCTATTTGTATCACTGGTTTTATTGTTCAGTGGCTTCGTACATCGTGAGCTATTTTATACAAGTACTAATGATTACGTTATATTTCTTAGAAAAAACATCTTGTATTTAGGGTATGATCTGCCCTGCTATTTACTTGCCTGTGTATTTTTTATCATGGATTGCGATTTATAAAACATCACTTTATTTTATTTAAAATGATATATAAAAGTGAATACAAAATATCATAGTGGTAGTTAGTTTTCACTTGTCTGTTAAAATTTTCTAAAAATATTTCTTGGATTAAAAATAGAAACACAAAGTTCACACTTTTGCGATTACCTTGTCTTTAAACATATTTCTGTCTAAGAATATATTTATTTATCAATTATAAAAGTAAAACGAAATGTGACCATGATATTAAGTTTACGTATTTTAAAATTAAGAATACCGTTGCTTAATAAAGTAAGAAAGGAAAGTATTAACGCTTCTTCGATTTTAATTTGTTTTTCGTTCCCGTTACGAAGATCTCTATGTATTCATATATGTACATGCTATTTTCGCACTTGATTGTCGTTTTAAGCAAGAAAATTTAAACTCTTAGTCAAGTGAATTTTTGGTCCAACATAGTCAGGCTGTTAAGCCACTCGACTCGTAATCCGCGGGTCGTGGGTTCGAATCCCACTTACACCAAACATGCGCGCCGTTTCAGCCGCGGAGGCGTTATAATGTGACAGTCAATCCCACTATGCGTTGGTAAAAGAGTAGCCCAACAGTTGGCAGTGAGTGGTGCTGACTAGCTGCCTTTCCTCTATTCTTACCCTGCAAAATTAGGAAGGGCTATCTGCAATAGCTTTGCGCGAAATTAACCAAGACAAAAAACAAGTGTTTTAATGTTAGTTCATATGATGCTCCATTAGTAAAGCGATGTTAAACATTTTATTCGTCTTATTTTTTATCTTTTTCTTTAGTAAAAACAACATTTTTGACAATATGATTGCAATTATGGAGAAATACGCCTACAATCTTGAGGGTCTTGTTCAAGAGAGAACAAATCAGCTGATGGAAGAGAAAAAAAAGACTGAAAATTTACTTCTGAGAATGCTACCAAAGTGAGTATTGGTGGAAATGAATAACAGATACGAAACGGAAAGACTGAAAATTACTAATAGTTCAAGACCTATCTATTTATGAACTTTCAACTACCTAGGAATTTTCGTCTAATTAATTGTTCAAGTTCTAAAATAAATCGTTTCAGGAGTTCTTCTAAAATGATGAGATGATAAAGTATTGACGTACATTGAATTCCACTTGTTTTGTTCTTGGATATTTTATCCTCGTAATATATGAGTAAATTTGTTTTAACAAAATAAAAAGTCACAAGTTAATATGTTTCTTAATAATGGCAGACACTATTTTCATGTGTCGTATGTGATAATTTTTGATTAAGTTGTTTTTGGAAATGCGATTTATGGGGAAGATTTAGAATCTATTTCCAATCTCTGATTTTCTTAGAGAATCAACTTCTACGAATATTTATTGGAGAAAACTTAGTACAGGATTTGTGTGTTACTAACTTACTTCATTACTCTAAAAAATATAATTATTTGTTTACAGTTTAATTGTTGCTACTGCTTCCAGTCGCTCAGCGGTATGTCTGCAGACTTACACGCTAAAATCCGGGTTTCGATACCCGTGGTGGGCAGAGCACAGATAGCCCATTGTGTAGCTTTGTGCTCACTTCTTAAACAACAACAACAATTGTTGCTACTTTCTTTTAGAAATTAATTTCTTTTTATTCAAGTTTTCATAACTTTTTGTCTTATAATATGCAGTTACACTATCTATTATTGTTTTTTTTTACAAAATTACGTAGACAAATAATTTAAACAACTGCTAACATTGACAAATCACATACAGGGAAAAGAGATTAAAAAATATATTTTTTTTACAAAGTTTATTTTTGTTCGACGAATTTCTCAACTATAGGAAATCCTAAGAATACTTTTTCCTTCTCTATTCAAGTCCTTATTTAATCGAATAATGCAGGAGGAGAGCTTATTTTGTTTGTTTTTGATTTTAGCACAAAGCTACTCGAGGGCTATTTGTGCTAGCGTCCCTAATTTAGCAGTGTAAGACTAGAGGGAAGGCAGCTTGTCATCACCTCCCACCGCCAACTCTTGGGCTACTCTTTTACCAACGAATAGTAGGATTGGTCGTAATATTATAACGCCCCCACGGCTGGGAGGGCAACCATGTTTGGCACGACGCGGGCGCGAACTTTTTTCTTCAAAATTTACATCATATAGGACATTGTTTTTTAGCTTATGACCACAATTTATAAAAAAACTTGAAGTTATATCCTCAATCTGTAAGTTCTAAAGAGCTCTGTTTTATCTATTACTTAACAGATTTACTATTATATGTTAATATTAATATCGATTTTTTTGTTTTAATTAAATGTTATATTGTTAAGTAGGCACATCAAGACCAGATGTTTAGTGCGCTATACTCGTAATCTGGGGGTCGCAAGTCGAATCCCTGTTACACCAAACATGCTCGCCCTCCCAGCAGTAGGGCGTCATAATGTGATGATAAATCCCACTATTAGTTGATAAAAGATTAGCCCAAGATTTGGTGGTAGATGGTGATAACTAGCTGCCTTCCCTCTAGTCTTACACTACTAAATTAGGGACGATTAGCGCAGATAGTTTTCATGTAGCTTTACGCAAAATAAAAGATAAACCAACAACAAACAATAACGTTAAATGTGTAGTGCGAGGGCTCAGCATGGCCAAGCGCGTTAAGGCGTGCACTTCGTAATCTGAGGGTCGCGGGTTCGCACCCGCGTCGCGCCAAACATGCTCGCCCTTCAAGCCGTGGGGGCGTTATTATGTTAGAGTCAATCCCATTATTAGTTGATAAAAGAGTAGCCCAAGAGTTGGCGGTGGGTGGTGATGACTAGCTGCCTTCCCTCTAGTCTTACACTGCTAAATTAGGGACGGCTAGCACAGATAACCGTCGAGTAGCTTTGTGCAAAATTCCAAAACAAAAAAACAAACAAAGTGTAGTGCGAGATTCACATCTATACCCTGCGTTTGTAGATGATTCTCAAATGTAAGAATCAACAATGAAAAATGTGAGTATGTAAACACTGATGATTGTCGGTATTGTTGCTAGCTCTCACTGGGAAAACCTCGTACAATGATTATAGAATGTATCTATCGCAACACGTAGAGAAGCCGTATATTATTGTTGGGTTGCTACAGTGAGTACACTGTAAACTTCTGTAAATTTAATCGTGATATCTGCTTATAAATGGGAAAACTGCAAATATTTGAACAGAAACTTTTGTGAATTTTAAAACATTGCTATCTGTATAACTGTATTGAATTAACTTCGGACGTTAGTATTTCTTTGAAGACATATCTTCGTCGGTTGTTGTTTTGTTTTTGTTGTTTGTAATTAAACAAAAAGCTACAGAAAGAGCTATCTGTGCTCTGTCCACCATGGGTATCTAAACCCAGTTTATAGCTTTTTATTTCTGCAGACATACTGCTGTGCCACTGGAAAGCATATTCATCGGTGAAAAAAAATCACGTGTGCTCAGTGTAGAGACAGTAAACTTCCATTAAGATAAATATACCAGTATCAACACAGAATTAATTGGCTCATCACGAACCGGTGATAAAATAATTCAGTTCTAGACCAGAGAGAAAACTCAGTATTTTTTGTGAGTTTATAATACCTTTGTGTATAAAGCATTATTTGTAATAACTGTTACTATAAATTGTATAATTGCTTGTATATTAAAATATATTTGTGTTAAGAAAGAAAATTATGTATCAATTTTGTTGACAAATATAATAAATCTGTTTGTTTCTTCTTGAATTTTTGCACAAAGCTACTCGAGGACTATCTGTGCTAGCCGTCCATAATTTAGCAGTTTAAGACTAGAGGGAAGGCAGTTAGTCATCACCACCCACCGCCAACTCTTGGGCTACTCATTTACCAATGAATAGTGGGATTGACCGTCATATTATAACGCTCCCACGGCTGAAAGGGTGAGCATGTTTGGCGCGACGGGGATGCAAACCCGCGACCCTTAAATTACGAGTCGCACGCCTTAACACGCTTGGCCATGCCAAGCCTCTAATAAATCTGATACATATCAAAATTCATTTGACATCTAAATCACAATTAAAATTTCAGGCTATTTCAAATTCTAGTATGTAACATAATAAATTGGAGGCTCGTCCGAGATAAATTATAATCCATAACATAATAAATTGGGCGTTCATCCGAGATCTGAATCTGGGACAAAATTCGATCTACATTCAAATTTAAATTTTAAGTCAATTTATATTTATCAATGCCGACAAAATTTGATCATGTCTGATTAACAAACAACTAGAAAGATGTAACAAAAATGAATTGCTCGAAATTGGCGAAGTATTCGAATTAGAGGTAAATAAAATCATTGATAAAAATAAAATAAAACGCCTATTATTGAAATACTACTCTGTGATAATTTATTGTCTGAGAAAGCATCAGATGACTGCTCTGGTGTCTCTGCTATACAATCAGAGTCGAGTGATAAAGATAAGTTAGAAATACAGCTAATTCTCAAACAAACTGAACTTGAACGATCTCATATCGAAGTTGAACGACAATTTTAAGTTTCGTGATCAAACAAGCCAGTATCAAAATCGAGAAAGAAATTCGGCTGAAAGAAATAAATTTAGACTCAATTCCGATCGAGCACAACAAAAAGACAACTTTGAACTCAATCGATGTTTCAAGAACCTCTATTTAATGCAAATAAAGTTTGCAGATACTTCCAACGTTTTAAGAAAGTTGCCAAAACCATAGAATGGACCACCGAAAATGGGAATTACTATTACAGAGTGTTTTAACCGGTAAAACACAAGAAGCTTGTGTCGTTTTCTCTCAAAAAGATTCTACGGATTATGATAAGGCTAAAGAATATATTCTCAAAACATAAGCGGTAGTACCAGAGGCTTATCGTCAAACGTTTCGACGCGATCGCAAGCAAGGTAGAGAATTTATATGGAATTCGCCCACGAAAAAAAGGTTTATTTTGATCAATAGTGTAATTATTGAAATATTGGCAACAATTACGACAAACTGAAACAGTTATGTCGAATTAGGAAATTTAAAATGTGTGTAAGTAACAACGTCAAAACTTGGATGAAAATAAAGCTGAAACACTATAGGAAGCAGCTGGTCTTTCTCATGTTTACACTTTAACCCATAAAATAACTTTTCATAAAAAGAAATCCCTGCTATTTCAGAAAAAAACATGTATCTGTTCAATCCATTAAAACTTCATCAAAATAATCAAGGCTTGTATTCCAATTTTGTAAAAAAAACATGTTTGTGTTATGTCTGATTGTTGGTGTTTGAAAAAAAGGAAGTAACTCCAAGTGTGTTCAACTCCACATACAGATATAGTCCAATTTGATCACCCGATAGTGTTAATTTGGCCACTGTTATAAAGACTGTTGTAATTAGGGAGGAATCTGGGCTTTTTGTTTCTGTTGGTTCTTTGTCTTAACACTGGTAATCCCATACCAATACATATTCTACCTAACACTATAGCAACTCAGTCATTGTTGTTAGACCGTATATTGCCCTTAAATTCGAGTTTTACTACTAGTGACTTACTACTAGTTATTGTTTAGAGAATTGAGGGTGTCTTTGTTTATTTTCCTCTTCATAACATTTATTTAACATTAGACCTAGTTTCTGGACCAGTTGTGGATGGAATAAAACCTACTCTACCAGTTAATTGCGTATCATTATCGTCAGGAAACGATTTGGTTGGGGGAACAGTTATCGCCAAACTCAAAATGATTAGTGAACTGATCAATGTTACATCTAAGGATGATGTTGTTGTAGATGAGAATCCTGATGTGTTTTTTTCGTGTGTTGTGACTCGAGCTTAGGCTAAGAAATTAAACCAAACACAAATGATGAACACGTTTTTACAGAATAATATGATAGATTTGTCTCCAGCGTATTTTGTATCTGACAGGGATCTTGTGAATACTTGTCCTATCGACAATTTCTTGTTAAGTGGAAATAATAGACGTGAAAAAGTTAGTTCACCTGGTGAAGCTCCGTTTGCTAGAAGTAAACTGACTGCCGAGAAAGAAATGATTTACAGATCTCTTCACTAGTTGAATGTCCACTCCCAGAGAATGAACTGGAGAAAGGTCCAAGTAGTTATTTTTTTTAAAAATTGATGTGCTTACGAGTAAATGGAAACCATTAAATGTGCCATCTTTAAAGGACTGGGATGTAGTTTATCAAATCGTTGTTCCGAAAGCATACTGTTCTGAAATATTGAAAGTTACCCATGAACTTTCCATTATAAGTCATTTAGACTTTTAAAAAAACATGTGTCAAAGTTATGAGATATTTCTTTCAATCAAAAATTAGGCAAGATGTTTCTTAGTTTTGTAAAACATGTCATATCTGTCAATTAGCCAGAAAACCTAAAGCGAAAGTTCCTGTTGCTCCTTGGAAACCTGTCCTAGCTTTCAAGGAACCCTAAAGACGTATGGTTGTTGATTGTGTTGGACCTTAGGCAAAAATATAATATTTGTATTCGTACATTTTCACGAGAAATGTGATTTTATGATTGTAAGGTTATTTGAAATGATTGTGTTATATAATGTCAGGATTATTGAAGTTGCATAATTATATTTAATGTCTTTTTATAAATGTGTATATAGAATATTTTAGTTAAAATTGTCTAACCACAGTTTTTATTTCCCTAAAGAGAAAGTTTTAACGGATTTACTATTATATATTTATTTTAATATCTATGTCTTTTTAAGTTGAATACATATATTTAGAAACGCATATAACTTATACTGTTAAATGTGTATTGCGAGATTCTTGCCCATTTTTTAAATCTGAAGAAGATTCTCTCATGTAAGAAACAATAATGGACGATGTGAGTATGTAAACACTAGTGATTGTCGGTATTGTTGCCAACTGACATTTGGAGAACCTCGTATAATGATTATAAAAGATAGCCAGAAACGTTCATAGATTTTTAACATTATAAACCGTTTGACTTCAGCCAATTGACTTCGGACGTTAACATTTCTACAAAGACATTACATATCTTCGTCGATAAAAAACTAGCGTGTGCCCAGTGAAGAAGCTAGCTAGCTTGCCGTTAATTGAAGTGTACCTGTATCAAACAGAATCACCTCGTTCTTCATGAACCTTCGATAAAATATTCAGTTACAGCCCAGATAGAAGACTCAGTATTATTTGTGAATTTTTAAAACTTTTATATATAGACCATTATTTGTAATACTCGTTATTATACGTTGTGTTGTTGCTTGTATGTTAAAATATATTTGTATTAAGAAAGAAAATTGTGTGTATGAATCCTGTTGGCAAATATAAATTTGATATGTATTTACATTCAGTTAATTTCTAAATTAAAATTAAAATTCCATGCTATTTCAAATTGTAATATATAACATCATAAACTGGAGGGTTGTCCAAAACAAATAATAAGACGTAACGTTATTTCCACAAACTATTAATTTTTAGAATATTTTGAGATAAGATATTTCGTTAATTTCTACATTCCAAAAGACACTGGTATTTAAACAACTGCCTTAAAGTTTGCTTCCGGGTAGCACAGTGGTATGTCTACAGACTCACACAGCTTGCAAAGGAGTTTCGATACTCGTGGTGTGCAAAGCACAAAATAGCCAATTGTGTAACTTTGTACTTAATTTCAAACCAAATAAGCAAACAACTTGTTTCCTAAATACCTACAATCTGTAAACCTTTGTGATATAAATGGTATCTATTATGCGCATTATTTAGACTATTATTACGTTTTCTTAGACTACAAATTCAGAAGAACGTTGTGTAAAAGTTACTTCTTCAAAGTTTACATTTCCGATGGAATAAAAAAGTGTATTTTTTACTTCTTTTTTTTTTAGGCCAGTAGCAGAACAGTTAAAACGGGGAGAGCCAGTCGAAGCAGAGATCTTTGATTTCGTCACAATATATTTCAGTGACATAGTTGGATTCACAGAACTTTCAGCTGTCAGTACACCATTACAGGTAAGAAAGTTTAATACGAAGGCATGTAGAAAAGTTTTGTTTGTTTGTTTTTTTAATTTTGCACAAAGTTACTCGAGGGCTATCTGTGCTTGCCGTCCCTAATTTAGCAGTGTAAGACAAGAGAAACGGCAGCTAGTCATCATCACCCACCGCTAATTCTTGGGCTACTCTTTTACCAACTAATCGTGGGATTGACCGTAACATTATAACGCGTCCACGACTGGGAGAGCGAGCATGTTTGGTACGACCGAGATTCGAACCCGCGACCCTTAGATTACGAGTCGCACGCCTTAACGCGCTTGGCCATGCCAGGCCAGGCAGGAAGAAAAACAAGCAAATATGTAACAGTTGCAAATAAATAGGCTTGTTTTGTTATGGATAATTTTAAGAACAAAGCTATATAATGTGCTTTTTGTGCTGTGTCCATCAAACGTATATGCCTTCAGACGTACCACTGAGCTACTGGGAGAGGGGCGACACATAAACAGATATTTCTACACTTTCGTAAGTCTATTTTTGCATATTCTTCTATATTCTGGTTTAGTGCTACAGTTATATTTAAATAGACCTTAATACTGTTATGTTAGACTCTTTGATTTTAATTATAGTTCTTAGTCACTAGAATGAGATTTAAATGTCAAATTGGCAACAGAAATATTTGATTGACATCATTCTAATATCCAACTTGTATTTAAACTTGCAGTTAAACAGTTGTGATGTTTATCTAATCCTTTCGAGGTTAATTATATTATTTATATTACTGACTTAACTTTTTTAGTAATAGAACAGAGAGAATTAATTGTTTCGTGTTACCTAATTGCCATATCACGAATTTCTGATGTTTCTATTGTATTCTGTATTGATGTTTATCGTGTAGAATATTTGTATATATATATGTATAATTGGTAACAGACTATACATCAAAACCAAACGACACATGTATATGTTTGTCTAATGTGTGATTTATCGATATTATTCAATTAGTATAACAATATATATATGTCGTTTAATGAGTGGTTATTTAAGTAACATATTTTCTATCGACCTCTTTCATCTGACCCTTCAATGTATAGTTTATTAATGTTATCTATGAAGTAGAGCCTTCCTCTATCCTTCATCTATTTGTAATATCTGCTTGTTTGATTTATGTTATATCTTTGTTATCTAGAAATTACACCCTTCTTTTGTTTTCGTAATGTTTACTTAAAGAATAGTTCTTTGAGACTTGAAATTGATATTTGTTTTACTGATTATATCTAGGTTGTTGACCTGCTAAATGATCTCTATACCTGTTTTGATTCTATAATCGGACATTACGACGTGTACAAGGTCGAAACTATTGGCGATGCATACATGGTTGTCAGCGGGCTGCCACTGAGGAATGGAGACAATCACGCTGGAGAAATAGCTTCTATGGCTCTCCATCTTTTAGGAGCAATTCAGAACTTTGAGATCAGACATAGACCAGGAGAAAGATTGAAACTTAGGATTGGCGTCCATTCTGGTAAATGTTTGTTATTTATTTATTACTTTTTCTTTAGAATTTATAACATCTAATTTAACACGATTACTCTATTATATAAGAAAAAAACCTAGATAAATAAAGACATAATATATATTAACCATCTAAATAGAGTAAGATATAGAAATAAGGTAACAAATAATATAGAACAACCGTTCTTTAAGAACAGAACAATTTATCTTTTAAAATACTACTGTATGTGTATATATATATATATCCTTCGTGTTTGATATTTTCCTGGAATAAATTACAATACTTCACGCTTTACACTGACGATTTATCGTTTGTCGGTTCGTCAGACATCTTGACTTGCTGGTAAATTAACTCGCATTATTTAATTATCTTAGCTACTAAATAAAAAAAACAAATGAATGATCATTTTTAAATGCAGATACAAATTTATCTGAAATAATTAACTCGGTGCAAGATACAAATTTTACTTAAAAAGAATTAAAAGGCCTTAGAAAGTCATTAATCTCAAAATAATCATAATTTCAAATAGGTCCGTTTTCTGTTTCATTTACTTAATGTAACTAAGCATAGACAACCACCATCTTCGTGACTAGTCTACACCTAAATAAGTTGTATCGACCAAGTTGTTGTATTACTAAAAAAATTAAATTTAAACAATATTTCAATATCACAGCAATGGCTTGTTAATTGTTTGTTAATAAGACGTTTTGTAGACACCTGATCAGGCAAAAGTGTTTTTCTCTAACACAGGAATATTTTTTTATTACACGAGGATCAAACGAAATTTCTAACTAAATGCTCAGCCGTATAGTATTTGTAAAAAACTTAGAGAAAATTAACAAACAATTAATAAGCCATTGCCGTGGTATTGAAATGTTGTTTAAGTTTAATTCTTTTGAGTAATACAACAACTTGGTCGATACAACTTATTTAGGTGTAGACCAGTCACGAAGATGGTGGTTGTCTACGCTTAGTTACATCATATTATAAAATTTCTAGTGAGAAATAATGTGTATATCATTGTTGTTCAGCTGGTTCTGTTCTGTTTCTTATGTTTCTGCTGAATATGGGCTAAGTCGTTTTGATGGTGACTGATGTTTATATGGTTTGCTGTATGTATGTAACGAGTTTTTCTTTTTAGAACGGAAGTACTAATGAGTAAGCTTGTGGTCTAAAATTAATTTTTGCATTAAAAGTAAATGAATTAGGTAATGATTAATATAAAATATCGTTTGTTTTTTATCCACATCAAATCCATTTCAGTCAATTTTAAGTTTTCCAGATGTAGTACTAGTTCTGTTGAATCGAAAATGAGATTAAATTTGCAGAACAAAATGTAGTTTTTTTATTTTTCTCGACTCTAGACGATTTATCAAAAATATTGCATGTATTCTTCCTCTTAGGTCCGTGTGTAGCAGGCGTGGTTGGACTTAAAATGCCTCGATACTGTCTATTCGGTGATACTGTTAACACATCTTCCCGTATGGAGTCCACAGGCAAAGGTTGTTTTACACACCCACAAAAATTGTTTAATTTAGTTACTATCATGAAAAGGAGACACCCCTCCCCTGTTGGATATAGCCAGGAATATATTGAGATAGAAGGAGTAATATATTTAGTACTATTAAAGATAGTACTGATAGTACCAACTCTTAAAGTAGAAAGAGTAATTAGTTCTATGATTCTTGTCACAAGACATTCGTATTAGACTTTTCATGTCTTATGACAAATACAGTCAATTAATTATAATCATGCTGTACCAAGCTGTAAAAACGCGTTCACACCGTAACAGTTGTTCTTGTGAGATATAGTAATTGTAATAGTCGTATGTATCATTATATGAAATATATTCCAAATAATTCATGTTTTCGTATTTGACTATTTTGACACTGGTAACAGTTGTACTGGTAAAGTATTAGCGTTAGTAGTAGCTTAAGTAATAAAAAAAAAGGTGTGTATGTTTTTTCTTATACCAAAGTTACATCAGGCTATATTATGTGTTTGCCAAAAGAAATCGAACAGCTGATGTTAGTGTTGTAAATCCATAAACTAAGCGTTGTTACAGCGGGTTACCACTAATAAAATAGCTCATGTAATTAATTAAAACAATAATAAAAACGACAGTTGTATTATTAAGTTGTTGTCACAATGCTACAACAGGTCACTGGGAATGAATTCTGGAAATAACAACTGCAATGCCAGTTCTGTATATTGTTCTAGTTGTATTATCTGATTGTTAGTTGTAATCTAGTCTAATATTACTAACAACTGTTGTAGGAACAATGATAGTTTAAATAGTCGTGCTTGGTGAAACTGTACGAATTATTTAAATTCTAAGAATGTTTAAAGATCAGAGTGATTACAATGAAACTTTTATATGAACAAATAGACATAAATGATTGGCATTAAATCTTTCATACAACATTGACCATTTTCAATAAAAATACAGATATTATTCAAGAAAGACGTGTATTTGTGGCGTTACCTATCGAAATAACTTGTAATTGGAATGTACTTATCTTAGAGAAACTTAATGTTTCCATTCATCAAACTTCAAAAAATATACAACATATTATATCATGTTTCGAGAAATAAATTTAAAAATGTATCTAAAAAGTAATTCAGTATTCGTTGTAATATAAAATGAAACATTAAACAACAATGTATGTCATGGACATTTCTATGTTCTACATCACCACAATACATGTATTGAATATCACTTATTTTATTACGAAACAATTAACTCTGTTAAACCATAACGTAACAGTGATTTAAACAGTAATTGCATAAATAATTTTATTCCTTCCTCCAGTTTTTCAACTTGGTAAATCTACTGAAAATTAAACATGTAAAAATTACTTTACGAAATAAATCCTTTAATATTTATAAAATCTTAGTTTTAAAAATCCACACTAATCACTTCTTTTTCCTATTCTTTTATAATTTTTTAGTAAATAAAATTGCTTCTGTTTGTGGTAGCACTGAAGATTCACGTCAGTGAAGCGTGCAAAGATATTTTGGACAAACTAGGAGGTTATGTCCTGCAAGAAAGAGGATTAATACCCGTCAAGGTGAGTTTAGTTTGAACTTCAAGAGCTTCTCCGTTTTCAAAGAAAACGAGAGATTTAAAGAACCCATACGGATTGGTTAAGAAGTTATTCAAATTGTTATTGTTGGCCATAAAGATGGAAATATATTTGCTCGTTCTGAATAATGAAGGGTTGAATAATCAACCTGAATATACGGTTGAAATATCAAGGTAATTTCCATAATGCATAACACGAGGACTTAAATAAGATCTTTGTATTAAATAAAACCCATGAAATAAAATTTATATTTTGATAGGTATACGAATTGGGAGATTAAATACAAGAATAGTTTAAGTAAAAACACGTAGCTTTCTTTCACAGAAAAATTAAACTGAAATTTTAGAAACTATAAACAAAATTGAATTAGCTACAAAGCTGCTGAAATAGACACTTAAAGAAAATCAGAGTACTATGGATAACTTATATATTAGAAATATTTAGTGGATATGTATGTGGTGGGCTGGTGGGTAAGGAGGTGATAAGTAGGTCAAAAGGTCAAATCTCGTTACAGCACCTACTTTGTTTTTCAGCGGTTGATACGTATTTTTTTTACTTTATATTTCAGAAACTTTTACGTATTTGCTAAGTAGAAAATATGCACTGTTAAGTTCCCTGAAATTGTGACTTTTTGTTGTTGTGTAATTAAAACTGTTTAGGTAATAAGTTAGAAAAATGGAAAAAAATTAAAATTGTTCGAAAATAAATCTTCTATATGAAATACAAACAGACTGCTTAAAATCGCCGGTATTTCAGACATCTTTCAAAGGTTGACCATTTCAATATGTAAATATGTGTGACATTATATTATAATAAGACTGGTAATAAATTTTGGCAAATTTTCTTTACTCGTCCTATGCTATTATATTACTCCTATTAGAAACTTTTATATGGTCAATAAAGAAAGAAAGATCTATTAAATATTAGTAACAATATATTATAGTGTAATTTTACACAAACAACTGATATTCATCGCACTTGCTTTAGAGGTAATTCCATAAATATTATTTCTTAAAACGTTTATTTTGTTTTATTTTTACTATTACAAAAATTGTTTTGGATAGTTTGTTCGTGATTGGGACTTAGAACTAACTTAAATTCCTTGAGGTGCAAGAACCTCACCAAAAACATTTAGGACTGTGGTTAAAATATTCATTAATTATTTTTAATAATTATAAATGTTTGTTTCTTCTGATTTGTTTTATAGCCTTATATACTCATTAGTTATTACTTTATTTAAAATTAACTTAATCACTTTTAAGTTGTTTTCTAGTTCTTATCTAAGTATTTAGTTAACTTTAATCAGGCGTTATTAAAACAACTGTGAAACAAGACCAATACCAATTATAAACTGAGCTAATTTGTCAAGTGCAGGTTTATCGGAAACAAGAAGAAAAATAAAAGCAATCTAATATTCTCAGATCTCATTAAATTAGTCAACTAAGATATATTTAAACATTTTTAACGAATCATTGTTGTTTTATAATTATATTAATGTGTATATTCTTAAGATTAACAGACAAGAGCTCGTGAAATAGAGACAATAAATTTCTTGTAATGTTACTAGTGTTTTGAACATTTAATATACATATAATTCATACCACCTATTTTTTCAGTGAGTTCTTAAGCAATTATATGTCAGAAACAAAATGAAGAATCTTATTGAAGGCAAATACTAGTTATTAAATATTCATGTAGGTTTAATAAGTAAAAAATGACTGTAAACAAAATTCCAGCAATAATGGTTTTTTATTTTTATTTTTCAAATTTAACCACAGTAAGAGTCCAAAAGAACATTAAGCAATGTCATTGTTTGTGACAAAAATTCAGCATTTAGTATTATTGAGTTATATATATATATATATATATATATATATATAGCCAATTCACTGACAGTAAAAATATTATATAAGTGGGACCAAACATTGTTTCAAATAGCATGGTCTTCAAGACAATGAGTGAGAGAAAAAGTTTCGCATTTTCCTTGAGATTTCTACTAGGTTAGCTAAAGAAGTGTTTCAGTAGTCTACAGTAACATTGGAATCAAAATATAACAGCTATAATGTTATTTTCACATAAGCTACTACAACCATCTGAGTAACTGAAAGAGTGCTTTAATAATTCATAATGATATTAAAATTGGTATTGAGTCAGTAAAGCGTCGTTTTCCCATAAGTCACTACATGTCTCTGATTAGCTGTAAGAGTGATTTAAGTAATTCATGATAATATTGTACATGAATTTGAGTTCCTATGGTGCTGTTTTTCCATGAAGTTACTAAAAATCCCTGATTAACTCCACGAGTGCTTCAATAATTCATAGTGGTATTAAACTTCAAATAGAGTTGTTATAATGTTGTTTTACAAAAGGTTTTAAACTCATTATTTAACCCATGTAGTTGCATACTCAAAATAGAAATAATAAGTACGGATATCAAAAGCTCCTGGATTACAGAAACTATTTTTATTTAGGGTAAAGGAGAAATGCGAACCTACTGGCTCGTCAGAAAAGAGAGTGATAATATAGTGTTTTCTTGTGACTCAAGGTCTGAAGAAACAATAAACGATGCAACCGAGCTTCATATTTCTCCAACGAATAACGACATCATTAAAGATGGCAATGAAAATACCAACCAGTGCCTGTCAGTGCCAATGGTAGCACAACAGAAAAAAGGTATCACTCCGCATCCGGACTTCAGCTGGTTAATTAGCCACGAAGTATCGGAACAAGAAACTTCTAACAGTGGCAGACGAAAACGCGTTTCACAGATTTCGAATTACAGTAGCTGTGGAAGTTTATTTCAAGATTGTAAGAAAAATATTCTTCGAGAGTTTCGCAGCAACAGTCGGCCAAACACGAAAGGCTACAGATCAGCTCCTATCATAAGTTTTCGTGACAGAGCGTCGTGTCGTGATTATCTCTTATAATATTCTGGTTCGAGGTGAAATTTCCAATACTCTAAATTTATTTACCTTAAAGTCAGTTTTGGGATGTTATAGTAACGGGTTATAAATGTTATGGATTTCAAAGCAGGTTTTTCAATTATAACAGATGACATTACGTGCCTCTGGATCTCTTGGGAAGATCCACCTGATCTCGAAGAATCATCTCTGAATGTTTCAAAAATACAACTGATCGATTTATTTTCTGTTTAGCTATATGCAAAGCACATGTATTATCTCTTTAGAGCAACTAGTCACAATACAAAATATACTGTAAGTGAAAACATGGAATTAGGTTTAACAAAATTATATAAGCTCTAATCAGAGGTGTTCTGGCATATTGTGCTGTGTTGAGCTACGTCCAGTCAGTTCATACCGTTTGTATTAGCGGTTACTTCCTACCTACGGTTAACAATAGATCGAGTTTTGTTTTCGTCCAGCACGTCGAACGGTAATAAAGTAATTAAATTGGCATAAATCTTCCAGTAGCACAGCAGTATGTCTGTGGACTCACACCGTTAGAAACCATGGTGAACAATGCATTGATAGCCCGTTCTGCAACTTTGTGCATAATTCCAAACAGACAAACAAAATTTCTAGCAATTATTTATATATATATACATACAGAGAGAGAGATTATTATGGAATATTTAGGTCTCAGTTCTCCATGAGAAAAATGGCCCGGCATGGCCAAGTGGGTTAAGGCACTCGACTCGTAATTCGAGGGTCGCGAGTTCGAATCCCAACTCGCACCAAACAAACTCACCCTTTCAGCCGTGGGGGCGTTATAATGTGACAGTCAATCTCACTATTCGTTGGTAAAAAGAGTAGCCCAAGAGTTGGCGGTGAATGGTGATGACTAGCTGCCTTCCCTCTAATTTTACACTAAATTAGGGATGGCTAGCGCAGATAGACTTCGGGTAGCTTTGCGCGAAATCCAAAAACAAAAACAAACAAACAAACCATGAGAAAAACAAACATTTGTGACATTAATAAAATAAAGGAAAACGATTTTATATTTATGCTAAGCTTCATCTTATTATTGTCAAAACAGCTTTATTTTGCGAAAATGTTTAATTTCTCAAATAAAAAAGATTTTGTTAATTTTCGGTCATAAATGCTCGAACCATTACTTTTCTTTGTTTTGATACTGCAAACTGATGAGTTTGACACTTTTTACAAAATAAATCTTCGAATAGCTTAAAAAATAACAGCGAAAATTCCTTTGTTTAAAAATAGCGTTTGGTGAATACCTAAGGTACAACAATTTCTACATCAAACCACAAGTAATGATAAGACTTATTAAAGTAGGCTTACTGTTATTTAAACAATGTGAGATCACATGCCCATATGGAAGATTTTTAAAACTTTCATATTTTAACTGGACAAATAAAATATATGGCAAAGAAAAACATCTACATTCATTTATAGCTTTAAATGTGATTTACAACCTGTTATTAATGTGAACGTTTTTAATAATGCTTGTATTTATATTTATTTAAATGTAAGCTCAAGCGCCTTAATAAAATGATTTCCTTTCCGTCGATTATAACTGAACTTTGATATTTGATTTGTAGAACCGATTCCTGGTATATACTTGTATCTACAGCTTTCCACCTTGAAACTTTCAGCTTGTAGAATTGTATGCTGCTCCTTGGTGTGATTTAAAATTATGGTTTATATCACTTGTTACAGCAAATTATCACTCGTACTGGTGCTATACTTGAAATTATTTAAGATAATTAGTCTTCGCATTTGTAGTGATAATTATGTGAATGTTTCAGACGAGACACTCGCCGCCCTAATTAGAAACTCTAAATCTGAACGACTCTTCAGTAGAGGGCGTCTAAATTATGATACTTCACGAAAACGTGAAACTTATCTTTAAGCGACGGGACTGTTTCTTATGCATGAGTGAATTGTGGCATAATGTTTTTATTGTTTAAGGGTTTTTTTTCTTCTGTTTTAAGTAGGCTTTCACGGATTCTGCTTATACGAAACTAAGTTTTTCACGTGTTATTTCTTGGTTCAGGTTTTATATTATTTTATTCGTTTTACACAGTGATATTGGCTTATTATATTTTGGAAGTTCGATCATGTTTACATTCAAATGTTAGAATAAAACTCTTCTAAACAAACTATTGTTCCATAGAGATATGATTACAAACATCCACAGGCTTACGTGATTGTATCGTAATCCAATATTACTTTTCATTGTTTTATAGTTGTTGACTGAATAGCACGTATGTTTACGGACTTACACCGCTAGAAAATGGATTTCGATACTCGTTGTGGGCAGAGCAGAAATACCTTTCTGTGTGGTTTTGAGTTTAATAATAAAAATAACAATCATCAATCAATGTTGAATAGTTTCAGACTGTTTAACTCCACGCTCCCAAGTGGCTTAGCATTAGGCCTGAATACCTATAATAATATTAAAAACTGTGGTGGGAAAAGAACAAATCACACACTGTATATATTTGTGTTAAATGCCAAACAAAACAAATGAATAATTTAATCCTACCTTATTTTCCAGCTTAGAAAGAATGTTCTTTCTACGTTCCTTGTACAGTGAAAGTCATATTACCTTGTCAGAACTTACTAAAACAGATAAATATATCTGATTTAAGTATAAAAAAGGGTATATATATATATATGTGTGTGAGTCTATGTGTGTGTAAATATTTATCTATGTTGTACTTCCTTGTAAATATTACCTGAAAATAAAAGTTGTTGTTGTATTCTAGTCGGATGCACAATTATTCGTCTCCATAAAAATATAAAATACTCTCCCATTACTATTTCTGACACCTGTCTATTTGTCTGTTCATCTCATATGTATAATGTAATATTTTTTATCTTCAAAGAAAAGTATCTACCTTTCATTTTCTTATTTCAAATCAGCAATGTGAAATCACTGATATAGAATTCGTCATTTTATAAGAAAACACAATTTTTGTTTAAACAAGCACGACTGAGTTGTGTAACCAAAGTTTAAATTCTAAAATAATCAAATTAGTAAAGTTTATATACTTTACTTAAGGTATGAAAGTAATACCGATAGAAATTATAACTAATAAATGGCATCACGTTTAACACTTCATTAGAATCTACACAGACATTTGGTTTGCATAACCGTGTTTCCTGTTTCTCCAATTTAAGAAATTCTATAGTAGCAGTATACAATAAACAGTAAAGGCATTATAAACCCAAATATAATAATTTTGGGGCCATAATCTGCTTTGTTTACTGCCTGGTTGAGTTGGAATATTTACTCATTAGTGTCTTGAAGGTATATGCTTCTATATTTGATAATTTCATAAAATCCTGGTAGATTTTACAATAATGGCCTACGTCTTCTGACAACTCAATCTAAAGCGTCCCATAAATTCTTAATGAGATTGAAATCAAGTGATTTTGTATGCCATGGTAGGTGTTGGAAGTTTTTATTATGCTATTGTAATCAATCATTTTTAACTAGAGGGCTGGGGGCATTATTGTCATGAAAGTAACAGTCTATGTTTTTATAAAATTAAAGCATTTCTAGTTGCATCTGATCAACTAAGGTGGTCAGATATTCACATAGTAAAAATTCGCTGTTTAAGCTAACCGGAAAACGTAACCCATGACGTGTAAATGAGCTATAACTTTACATATAGTGGAGACATTGCAGGAAGAGTTCACGATTTCATTTGACCATAGTATACCCTTCCATCGGGCAACTGTCCAATCCCGGTAATTAAATCGTCAATGAAAAGAGTTCCACATAAGAGGTACCAATTACCAAGTTAATTTCATGCATCTCCTTAATACCATTATTATGGTGAAAAGGAATGTTCCTGGAACATTGTTAAAGTTATTCGTCAATTAATAAAAAAAAACCTGTATTTATTGTATTATATAATAATGGGTGGTGGTTGGGTGCTATACGAGTTTATTTAAGTAACTGGATGGGCCCATTCATACTAGTATAATTCGATTACTGACGTACCAATTAGTGCCATTCTACCATAATAGGGACTGGAATGCTAACTTCAAGAGATAAATTTTTGACTTGTGTTACGTTTTTTTATGTTGACTGTAGACTGAACGCAACAGAAAGACACAGATAACAGCTTATATAATTTATTACAATAAGCTATTATATATGTAACAGATATAACATAAATTATATAACAACAATGACAGATATTCAGTTTAAAATTAATTACAATACAAAATGGTACTGGCCTGTGTCCAATATAATGATTCAGAATGAAAGTCCAAAAGTCTAGATCAGAAATCCAAAATTCCAGTCTAGGGTGTGAATTTGGTCCCACGAAGAAATTCCGAAGTTTGAATGGAGAGGTCCAGAAACAATTCACAGTTCAATAAATTTGACGAAGTTCTTTTTACGATGTTTTTGATGAATGTCTCAGAGATTTCGTTCTCCCACTTGCTACAGTCTCCCCTAAACAGTCCTATACGTGTTGACTTTCAGTGTAACCAGTAATTCGTAAAGAATCGTAAAGATTGACGAAATAAAACCACAGCTTCTGTAGATCTAGCTTCAGTCACAAATCCAAGTTGAATAAACACACAGCAAACGTTGAAAATTTCTGGAACAAAGACAATATCTCTTGAATCGAAAGAAAAGTGAATGACTGACTCTTCTCATTTTTTTCTTGCGTCACCGTCTGTTTTTGTACCAGTAGGCCTACTTTTTTCTCGAACAATCGCGTAACTTTCACAGAGTTCCAGAGTAATCTGCGCATGTCTGTTTTTGCACGAGACTCGTCGTCTATACACCAAGGCCGACATACACATTCTATTTATAAACATATGATTGATCTACCTAATTCTAGAAAATTCTAAATGTTATTTTAAATGAATAACAACGTATTTTATTGTTTTGAACTTCGAAACAATAATATAAATATGGAAATATAAATAATAGATATGGAAATCCAAACACAACACGACATGGCATTCCAAACGCTTTATACATAACACTTGCTTACCCCAAATGGTAGTACTTATTTTTTTATTCTTATTTTTATTTTTCAATTAATTTTCTTCTTTATTTTGAAGAGCAGTCACCTTCCCACAACTGTCTGCAGGCAGTGAATGGTAATATAGATGTAGGACGTTGTGAGTTTGAGCACCTACATTTCGCTCTCCTAATTTCTGTTTCTATATCTATCGCTACTCCTTTACTTTAATTCTTTATGTGAGACTGGCGAATGGAGATTAAGACTGGTAGACGATGTATCCCCACCGCAATGTGGGTCCTCTTCCCCAGTCACCTCCAAAATTAGGATACATTTTATAGCTTGTACCCTGGGATATTTTAATTAATGCAGCGTTTTTTGTTTTGTTTATTATTCAATATTTTTTTTTGTTTCGGCTTGTTTTCAGGTTATAACAAAATATTATATATATATATATCAAATTATATATGTACCTCTTATACAGGTTTGGTTTGTAAATTTCGTATAAAGCAATGCAAGCAGTATAAGACTAGAGAGAGGGCAACTAGTCATCACCGCTCACCGCTAACTCTTGGGCTACTCCTTTATCAACAAATAGTGAGATCGACGATAATATTATAACGCCTTCACAGTTGAATGGGCAAGTATGTTTGGTGTCACAGAGATTTGAATCCGCAACTCCCAGATTAAGAGTCGAGTGTCCTAATCACCTGTCCTTGCCGGGCATATCCATTATTCAACGAGTTTTTTTTATCACCTGAAAACCATGCGGTACAAACTCGGGATACGACGACCTTTTGTTTCTGAGTCAGTTCGACTGTTCTTGCTGTTGAGACACTTGTTAATTTAGTTCCTATAATAAGACTTAGTTCAAATCATTATAAACTTCTCGTTTTCTCATCGTAGCGACAAATAATGCACATACAATTTACAGTCTGTATTTATAGACCGTTAATGGTTTTATCTCTGTAAGATTCAAATATTTACTTCTATAGATAGGGCTAAAGAATGGTAAAATTAAGAGTATTTTCTAACCTAAACAACATCTTATACACCAAATCTAAACTGTAAACTAGAGGGTAGGTAACTGGTCAACAATCGCCATCTATAACAAATATTCTTAACTGAATACTTGTATTATTAGCATTGTCATGATTGAAGTAAATACTTATTTCTTTCTTCCATAACTTGTTCAGAGTGTATCTTTACTAAGGTATATTATCATAATTATTTTTATAACACTTTCGTGACCTCTGTTTTCTGGATACACAAACTTATATGTTCTACATCAGATAATCTAAATATTGCAAAGCTACATACAACTCGAAACAAAAAACTTCGGATTTCCAACTCTGGTATGTTATAAAATGTTGGTCTGCCAAGTGAACGAAGTTGAAGGTTTAGAATGTAGTGCTGAAAAGAACTGATAGTCATATGTAAATTTCTGATGTAAGAAAAGCGTTTCATTAGAGTTTTAGAATAACACAATACATCCAGCAAATTCAAAACATCTGAACACACCGACAAAAATAATCCAGACGAGAATGACGTGAAGCACTATCTGTTGTTATAAAATGTTAAAAATTCTAAATTGGAATATGAATCACATTTTGAGATCAAAATATGTTAATTAGCAAAAACAAAATCTTAAAACTAGATGTTTTAGCAACGTCAGCTTTCAATAACCAAGTTAACTTTAGTACTAAGATTTTTTTTTTACTCAATGGAACCTCAGATTTGTTTAGGTTAAAAATGTTCTTTAGAAAGTTTTAACAACTTTGTTTTCGACTGCGAAATAAATAATGTCAAGATAAAATACGTTCAGGCAAGTATAAAAATAATGTAGTAGTAGCTACCTTCTTTATAGATAAAAGGTTTAGGTGTTTTCAATTTACCATTTGCTTAATGAGATAGTATGAAAACAATAATTTTTTAGTAACGTGCAAGCTTTGATTTTAGCCAATGTAATGTCTTTTTTCAGCACTAAATGTTTAAAATCCAATATAAAGAAATAACTTAGAAGAAAATAAATTCAACAGGTCGTCACCGCTAATGTAGTTATAAATTCATTTGCTCAATAAGAGAGAACTTTTATGCTCTTGGGACTCTTGTGATAGTGTTAGTGGTTTACAGAAACAAATAAAACAGAATATGAGTCAAAGTCTCACGTTCATGCAAAGGTAACATACTTTATTTTTTAAATGTTCTTAAAGAAAATGACTGGTATATAAAAAGATAGTGTCAACAATAACGGTGTAACCCAGTTAGTGAAGCAATAAGGTAGCTTTGTACGTGGCCTCTCTTCAGTTTCAAGAAGTTTCTTGTTTTTGTTTCCAAAACGTGGGTCTTCTTCCACAACCTATCGTGTTTCCTTAAACAACTTTTCAGAATGTTTCTATTAGCTACGTTGACGCAGTGAAAAAACTAGGTCAGAATATGAGACTGCACATTTTACACTTGTTGAAATCTTAAGAGTAGTATTTCAGAGACAAGGAAGAGTAGAATTAAAACTCAAACCAGAAAATAAGTGTACTTATGTATACACAAGTAGATGTGTTTGTTTGCAATTAAACATAAAACCACACAATGGGCTACATGTGCTCTGTTCACCACAGGTATAGAAACCCGGATTCTTGCGTTGTGTGTCTCCAGAAATAGCGCTGTACCACTAGGAGCACATAGGTAGATTGTTTTTCCAGGGATGAAGTTAGTAGGAATGTTTAAAACATCACGAGCTGCAACATAACCTAAAACTGAAACAAACATTTGAAGTTTCATTCGTCAGATGTTACATTATCAACATTTTTGGCTAACTTTTCTGAGGTATCAGCATTATCATCTCCACACAATACAGATGTTTCAGTTTTATCAGGACTGAACACCATTAACAGTCATTCCAGTTATTAAAATGTATTTTATTTAATGCCCTACTTGCTTTCCTAAATAACATTGTTTATTTATTGTGCGTACAGATGCCGTTACTAATAAAGTTTGAGTAATGTTGATACTGGTAAAATATGGTATAAGTGTGTAATCGCATATGTAACTTATATACTGATCACTGTTAATTGACATTATTTTATAAGTACAAGACAACTGACTTAAGTTCTAGTTTTCTGAAATAATTTCTATTTAAAACGACTCGTGAAATTTCAAGAACGAAAAGATATGCCAGCGTACTGAGTAATAATGACACAAAAGCAAAACATCAGTGATGTAAAAATGCTAATGGACTAAATTCTTTGTCAGGTGAGAAAATCTAAAGCTGCAGTGAAATTTGAAATTGTTGAAGCACCATATAATAATTAGCCACGAAGGTACCAAGAGTAACTAATAAAATATCTGAATGGGTAGTTAAAGAATCTAGATGTAACTTCGATTCTACTCGTTCTAGAGCAGCTTGAATCTTTTATAATGCATGAAATATGGTGCAGAGTAACCTATGACCTTTGTATAAATAAGTATAAATAATAAAAAATAAGAATGGAGTACTTTATCATTCCTATAACTCATACAAATATGATTTAGCAAACAGTTTCTGAAGCTCTCAGATAAAATATGCGTCATAATTTAAATATCCCAAGAATCAAGGAAGACCAGGGAGTGTCTTGAGCTGTGACCAGCCTGTAACGATTGTTTTATTTATTCTATTAACACAAGGATGAAGAAAGGTGATATATAACTTTCATGTGACACACTAGCCATGTCATATTAACCTATAGCAGATGTTATGTAAATGTCGTGTAAATATTTTGTAAACGACAACATGTCGTGTTGTGTTTGAATTTTCATTTCTATTATTCATTTTTCCATATTTATATTATTGTTTCGAAGTTTAAATTAATATGTTGTTATTCATTTAGGGTAACATTTTAGAATTTTCTTGAATTAAGTAGACCAATCATATGTTTGTAAATGAAGTGCTGGTGACTTCGTGTCTAGACGTGTAGTCTCGTGCAAGAACGGACATGCGCGGATTGCTCTGGAGATCTGTAGAAAGTTTGCGGTTATTCGAGGGGTCTAAGCCTACAATATATAAACAGACGAAGATGCGAGAGACAAGAAATATTCAGACGTCAGTTATTATTCGAAGAAAAGAAAAGGAGAGTCAAACATTAGTTTTATTTCAAAAGAAGAGAGTCAGTTATTTGAGAAAGATTAAGTGTTTGCTGTAATTATTCAACTTAGATTTGTGACTAAAGTTAGATCTACGGAAGCTGTGATTTTATTTCGTCAATCTCTACGATTCATCTGAATTACTGCTTGTGCTGAGAGTCGGCGAATTTATTGAACTGTGAACTGTTTCTGAACTTCTTCATTTAAGCTTCGGAATTTCTTCGTGGGACCAAATTCACACCCTAGACTGGAATTTGAGACTTTCATTTTAGATCATTATATTAGATACAGGCCAGTACCATTTTGTATTGTGATTAATTTTGAAGTTTGAAACTAATATTATTTTGTTTTGTAATTAATTTCGAATGTTGTAACTTAATATCTGTCACTGTTATTATATAATTTATGTTATATCTGTTATATTTGTTAATAGTTTAGTGTAATAAACTATACAAGCTGTTATCTGCGTTTTTCTGTTGCGTTTAGTCTACGAAGAACATAAAACATAAAAAATACGTAACACAGAGAATAATACATTTTTCAATGTAGAAAACAGCCATAAATACTTTGTTTAATATTATAGAATTTGTATGCTTTAGAACAAAGCATAAACCAACTTATGGCTAAAAGTAGAAAATAAGTGTTTGAGTTATCACTCATAAGACCAATGACAAGAGAGAGTAACCACCTCTTTTCTTGAGTTGTCACTCATAAGACCAATCACAACAGAGAGTAATTACCCTTTCTCTTGAGTTGTCACTCATAAGACCAATTACAACAGAGAGTAGCCAACAGTTTTCTTTTATATGACACAGAAGATTGTCATTTAAAGTATGAGTTAAACATTTTATTTGAATTTAACATGGTTAAAAATGATTTCACACGAATTCGAGATTACTAATATATAAGTGTACATTGCACCTAAATTTTAGGTGCTACGTTATTATTAAGTTTTCAAATTGTTAGAAGCGTTCCACATGAAAAATGGCTCTCACATAACAGGTAAAATGCAACTAATATCAAGACGCAGGTATAGCATTTTAATATGATGACCCTACTCAAACTCTGGTTCATTTTCAGATCCTGGTCCTAGTATGAGTGCATAAAAATCCTCCTGTACCAGGACTTGAAATGAGATTAGGAGAGAAATAACTCGTTTTCATGTCAAAAGTGGAGTCACCAATTTTAGTTACCATGATGTAGCTAGAAAAACCAGTGTTAGTTGTTTTAATACACTAGACGTGTTCATCAGAGTCAAGATACACACAGTTTTCTTGACCAACTGAAGTCTGCACATATTAGAGTTGGCTATGGATTTAAGTCAACTGTATATTGTTTTATGCACACTCTGAAGTCGAAGGACGGATGACAAACTTCAATGATCATCCAAGAAGTGGAGTGAGGCTAGTAAGAAGACACACACCACTTGTAGGAATAAAAATAATTCATCAACACTACCATTTTCAAGTAGGTGCTACAAAAATTTCTACTCGTGAAGTGAATCAAGTTTGGCAAAAGTGTAACAAAACTTACCAATACATGAAATAAGGAGTTTGAAAAAACATATTATTCATCAAACAGCATACTGGCACAAAGCCTACAAACAGAGAGCTGAATAGAGGTGTAAACACAAAACTCAGTCAATATTCCAGGAGGAACTGACGACAAAATAAACCTCTGCTAGACCAAGCAAGATTGACTTACAGTCATGAACCTCGTGAGAGAAATATCAGTTTTTGAGGAGGGAATTTTGTGATGAAGAGAATCTTCGCGATTATTTCTGCTAAGTGTAAACACAGAAACTGGTGGCAAACGATATAATTTTATTGTGTTAAAACATATATTAAATGTAATTGTTAAAAGGAGAACACGTTTTTTTCATAGTAAAATAATCTTATTTTTATAAAAGAAGGGAGAAAACGAAGAAATTGTCACAGGATGAAATAAATGGAAAGATAAAGAAAAAACGGTAAGATGGATAAGTAAAATGTAATATTGTTTCTTTTATGTTAAACCAACTGACGATATCTTTAGCCGTCCCTAATTTTGAGATGCCGGCTAGAGAGAAGGCAACCAGTTGTTAGCACCAATCGTCAACTCTCGAGCTACGCTTTTAACTACAAATAAGTAAATTAACTGTCATTTTACACCACTCTTATGGCTAAAAGGGTTGAGGATGTTTGGCGCTTAGTTTCTATTGTGAGTCGGTCATCTTAGCCATCAGGCCCGAAAATGTAAGATAAATATTGAAAGTTTATAATTCGAAAAAGGAGTTAGATAAGCAAAATTACTAAAAGAGTAAACTGAAATAAAAATGTTAAAGACAAAAGCACACATATCTATAAATATGAAATAAATACAAGTAACATCCTTCAGGGGCCCGGCATGGCCAAACGTGTTAAGGCGTGCGACTCGTAATCTGAGGGTCGCGGGTTCGCATTCCCGTCGCTCTAAATATGCTCGCTCTTTCAGCCGTGGAGACGTTATAATGTGACGGTCAGTCCCACTATTCGTCGGTAAAAGAGTAGTCTAAGAGTTGGCGGTGGGTGGTGATGACTAGCTTCCTTCCCTCCAGTCTTACACTGCTAAATTAGGGACGGCTAGCACAGATAGCCCTCGAGTAGCTTTGTGCAAAATTCAAAAACAAACAAACAAACATCCTTAGGAAAAGTTCCTATCCAATGTACCAACTGTAGTTTGATCTTTAAATCTCCGTAGGTTCAAAGTTAAAACTGTGTAGAAATTGGACATAAACAGATGTTTCATTTATTTCATCGAATCTTATGCTGTTTTCCCGTGTCTGAGGTCACATTTATATAAACTGGGAAAATTATAATGTTCGTAATAATTACAATTTATAACATGTATTTTTTTTCCTTTTGCTTGATAAAGTAGTGGGGTAGAAGGTCTGCTGCACTAGAGCCGAATTTGTATTTCAAATATGGAATATTGAAATTAAGAGGAAACTCTTGTGGAACTTGAAAAGAGTTTTAATCGTAAGGGAATAATAGACATTTTTGTTTACACAGTTACGCCACTCGTGTTAAGAAATTCTTTTGAAAATTCCTCATTAATTTATTTACAAGAAAGAAGAATGTACAAGAAATCGTTTGCTTCGTTTGTGAAGTTTATTATGTACATGTATAGAATTGCAAAACGTTAATTATATGTAGTAGTTCATTTGAAATATTTTGCCAGAATAATTGAACACTGTAAAGCACATGTTTTTGTTTTCACATTTTAATTTTGTACTAAATTTGGTGCTACTTTTAACTGTCGGCTAGTGCACTGCAAAGTTAGTGAATTTTGGGTAATAGTGTAGTATCTTCTTGGAATAATAATTAATCCACTAAATTCATTACGGAACACAGGGACGCAAATGCTACGGTTTTAGTAACAGGCTGGTTTTTAAATGAGTAGGTTGTTAGCCTACTGCATAACTTTCAACTAGGAGCCCAATTTTGCAGCCAACCGATGGGAATCGAACCCCTGATTTTAGAGTTGTAAATCCGGAGATATACCGCTGTACTACCGGGGGGCGTATCCGTGGCATAATCTGTTTTATTAGATTTTGATGTGTTAGGATGGAATCAGGTTAGTTTTGATTAGACTTTTTTTTAGAATAGTCTATTTCTCTTTAGTTTCTTATGTGCTAGGATAGAATCAGGTTAGGTACAATTAGACTGTTTCTCTTTAGTTTTTTATGTGTTAAGATAGAATCAGGTTAGGTTCGATGAAACTGTTTTTCTTTAGTTTTTTATGTGTTAAGATAGAATGATGTTAGGTTCGATTAGACTGTTTTTAGAATAGACTGTTTCTCTTTTCTTTTTATGCTACTAAGATAGACTATGTTAGAGGTAATAACATTGATGTATAGATTAATGTATTTGAGATTAGCCCGGCATAGCCAGGAGGATAGAGCACTCGACTTGTAATATGAAGCTCTCGAGTTCGAATTCCCGTCACATCAAGCACGCTCAATCTTTTAGAGGTGTTATAATGTGCGTAAGTAAAAGAGAAGTCCAAGAGTTGGAGGTGTGTGGTGATTACTAGCTGCCTTCCCTCTAGTCTAATGTGCATAAGTAAAAGAGAAGTCCAAGAGTTGGAGGTGTGTGGTGATTACTAGCTGCCTTCCCTCTAGTCTTACACTGTGTAGCTTTGTGCGAAATTCAAAACAAACCAAACCTTTTGACTATTGTTGTAATTTGTTATTTCCCTTATTACTATTCAGTTGTTTTTTATTTTACATTTTCCTGTAAAGATATTTCTAACACACAATTCTTATGCTTTACAGAGAAACCCTTATACACTGTTTGTTGTGTTCTTTGTGATCCTTTATTTCATACAATCTGTTTATTTTTTCATTTTTTACTTGCTTAGAGATTTTTTTCGGTTGTGAATAAAGGGAAAATTATACTTCCTATAAGGGAACTGTGAAGTTATACATAATGTGTGCCTAAGGACGAAATTTAGTTTTGAGTTCTCAGATTCGTGTTTTAAAGATTGATATCATTTTATAATTGTAAGTTAATGTCAGATGAAAGACTGCCCTGAGATTACATTGAAAGCTTGGAAGCAGTCCTGCTTGCAGTTCTTCACATTCTTCGGGTTTGTATGTAACTTATATCCAGGTCCGACGTTAAGAACAGCTGTCAAACACTCGTGACTCCGAAGAGAGTAGGATGGTACTTAATTACTTCCCCATGCACCATTAAAGCTATCGTCAGTCCCACGTACGTCTAACTATCTGAAACTTATTCTTTACCACAGTTCTATAATTAATCACCGTAATCAGTAGACATCTTTAAGCATCGTAACTTTATTGCAGAGAATTTAAGAAGCGTGCTACTCCAGTAGTTCTTGGAAAATAGCAACATTAATAATCTGTTGGCCACTCTTGGTCCAGTTGTTATAAGTAAATACAAAGATTACTCTCGCCCAGTATGAGCCCCACTGAGCTTATGAAAAGGTTATTATGTTTCATAGGGCTTATACTGATCCTATCGTGAGCTGACTTTCAACATGTTCTCATTTCAGTCGTCTTCTTTTATCTAATAAGTTAATTTTGTATTTAGATACTTTAACAGCTTACAAATGTGTTTTAGTTCATATTGCAATTGTTGTCAATGAGTTTAGACTCTGTTGTTGTTCTTTACAGATTCATTTTTCTTCACGGTTTCATTATAACACAAGTGTTTCATTATTTATGACACAGTCCATTGCTATTATTGTTTCTTTGCGTGACTAGTTAATAAACGTATTCGATCTTTTCTTTTTACTTTTTGTACGTCTTCTGAATTTGAGGACGGGAATTACAATAGAAGGAATATCTTCGCTGTTACCCGAACATAATTATTTTAAAATACACTATGTCAGTTGGTAATTACAAACTTATAAAATATTATTTAAATTATAAACGAGACCCCGCTTACTAATATTTTGTGTAACGATTTATTCCATACTATGAAGTAACTTACACTATCGTTTAAATGTGTATATGATGATGGAAAAGTAATTTTCATTTCGATTAACCTTTTATACAGGCTGTGCTTATATGTTTGTTGTTTTTCTTAAATTTTGGGTAAAGTTACATGAAGACTATCTGCGCTAGCCGTTCCTAATATTCTACTGTAAGACTAAAGGGAAGGCAACTAGTCATCATCATCCATCGCCAACTCTTGGAGAAATATATTTCTCGTTGTTTCAGAAATACACGCAACCTTCATACACAGACGACAGGGAAAGAAAACGCGCAGAATCGGTTTTTTTAAACGAAAGATATCTGTAAAACGTAACTATAGACTTTTCCATACTTTTTATATCCACTGTTTATTCGCCTATAGTTTAATAATGCTAGTAGGAATGATTATACAACACTAAAAAACAAAAACGGTTTGGTTCTATCCATAGAATAAAATTTGCATTGTTAGATTGTAGGATCAAAGTAAACAGGAACTAAATGTATTCAGACACTCACTTTTTTCCTCTTGAAGTCTGTTCACACAAAAATAAAGCATCAGTAATTGAATGGCCAACTTCGTATTAAGAATGGATTCAAAACATCATTTGCTGCTCACTTGTTTTATGCATAAGGTTTGGCTTTCCTTTTTTGGGTGGTAAAATTGGCGAACAATTTAACATTCACACAGTTTTAAAATACGAAGCTAATTGAATCACAATTTCCAAAGACATGCTTATTTGTATACAGCTTATCTTTAACTGAGCTCAAATATCATTTGTTGACCAACCTTAATCTTAAGTTTCTTAAGGCTTAAGGTATTTTACTTTGCTTGTTCTGTCTAAGGCACACTGTTTTGTGTACCAAATTAATGACCAGAGTGGGTATTTAATAAACCGTTGTTTAACAATTACAGAAACTGTTCGTAAGTTACAACAATAGTTTGTTTGTAATTTATTACAAAGCTGCACAATGGGCTATCTGACCCTGCCAGTCACAGGTATCAAAAGCCGATTTATAGTGGTGTGAATACGTACCATTGTGCTACGGGGTAGTGGCATAAAAGAAAAGAATGGTACGCAACAATTAGTATTAATAACATATTAAAAATTCAGCTTCTTTCTTTCTTTTTAGTAAGACGTGCGACTCGTAATCTAAGGGTCGCGGGTTCGCATCCCTCTCGCGCCAAACATGCTCGCTCTTTCCGCCGTGGGGCGTTATAATGTGATGGTCAATCCAACTATTTATTGGTAAAAAAATAGCCCAAGAGTTGGCGGTGGGTGGTGATGACTAGCTGCCTTCCCTCTTGTCGTGCAGTACTAAATTATGGACGGCTAGCACAGATAGCCCTCGAGTAGCTTTGTGCGAAATTAAAAAAACAAACAAACTTTTTATTAAATATTATTATTTGTTCTTTACGTGTTTCTAATTAACACCAGTTCTGCCTCCAATATGCTCATTTGTTTAGTGCGACTAAGAAATTATCATAAACAGTTAAAGCTGGCGAAATAATAAAATCATCGGAACTCTTCGTCAAAGAAGTTGAGCTAGGCTGGCATTTTGTCAAGCTGAGTAAAAACAATTAAGAAAGGGTTAATTGAGAAGAAATAAAATAAACAATCTGCAGTCTAGTGCGGTTTTCATTAATTAAAAAAATATAGTGTTATTATTAGCGTTGTCATTTTTTATACCGTAGATGTTATTTTTTATATATATTTAAACACTGGATGATATTGCCTAGAACAGATGTTCGAACGAATTGCACTGATATCGTTACGGTTGATTATTGTGAACTACATATTTCAAAAACATATTACAAAAACGGCTATTGTCAAGGGTATGAGCTGCAAGGAAGAAGTGTGGATGTTTTTGGCTCATCCCTTAAGTAATAAATGGATGTTAAAATTGATTAAATATTTTTGAAACACAGTGAATATGATTTCCAATGATCTACTTGAATTAAAAATAACACTAGTAATAAAAACGTTTGTTTTCCTGTCATAAAAATCAGAATCACTTTACAATAATAAACATTCATGGGCCAGTAAACATCGTATAAACATTACCGAGAGCATAAACGAGTTCCCAGTGGCTGAACACTTTAGCCACTTTAGATTAAGGGTCACCAAACGTTTTTCACAGAGGGTAAAATTACTTTGGGCGAGCCACATGATCATTACGTTCAATACTAATAATCTAGAACTAAAGTTCTCTGTAAAAGACTTAACATTAAGTTTAGGATGCCACACTAGCCATGTGGGAGTAGTATGCAATACACACATATAATAAAAAACAAACAGAAATACAACCAACATTTTTATTTAGCGAAAGGTTATCAAAGAGTGTCTGTGTGTGTTTTTCTTATAGCAAAGCCACATCGGGCTATCTGCTCAGTCCACCGAGGGGAATCGAACCCCTGATTTTAGCGTTGTAGGTTATCAAAGAAGGTGGCATGAGCAAAAATAATTGTCACATCGCACATAGTGAGTGATATATGAATTTCATTAAGCCGCAAAAAAGTTAGTGAGATTTATGAAATTGGCGTTTGGCTTTCAAAATATCTTCAGTGTTTGGTTTTGAATTGCTGCATCCAATCATTAGAATTGCTTTCAAATGTTCATCAGTCAACCGTGATCAATGTACCGACTTCGATTACTTCATTTTTGAAAATGGTTGTTTACAGACATAAGTCGTTTCAAACACTGATGCCATACTAGATGCGAATTACTACAGCTTTGTAAAATCATCTCCGGGTATGCAGCTGTAAAATTCAATAAGTTGCTTCTCTCTGTGTTTTGCTTTCAACAAGTCATTTTCTTGCAAATTGATGACCTCCAGCTGAAGTTCCACTAGCACGTCATCAATGACACAATCAAAAGAATTCTGAAAAAGGAGAATGTCATTTTCAATTCTGTCGAGATCCAAAAATATCTCTAAAATGCTTATTATCACCGATAATCTTTTTCTGAAACTTCAGGTTGACATCTTCTGTGGTTCCAAAATGAAACTCATTGAAACACTAAAAATGAGAGAGGTTTCCTCCTTCCAAGTGTGCTTCGAACAACGACAGCTTTCTCTGAAATCTTTTAATTATTTTATAGAGATCACAGACAAGGTTATTCTTTCCCTGAAGTTTTAAGTTCAATTCGTTCATGTGGGATGTGATGTCAACTAAAAATGACAACTTTGACAACCAGGGTGGATCCAACAGAAGCGAATCGGCTCCACATTTTTCGATAAGAAATATATCTATTTTTCCTCTCAGCTTATAAAAACGAGACAATACTTTACCGCAGCTGAGTCACCTCACCGTCCTGTGATAAGGCAAGTCACAGAAATCCGAATCAATTTCTTCAAGAAACGCCTTGAACTGGCGATGATTAAGTGCATGAACTCGAATGAAGTTAACTGCAGAAATTACTGGTTCCAGTACGTAATAAATATCTAAGTCTTTTCCACAGAGTGCTTGCTGTATATGATGCAGTGTATGAACAGAGCGCTTGGAAGCTGAAGATCTTCCGACTGTTTCCTGATCAGCCCCACCAGATCCTTCTTCCCTCCAGACATGTTTTTCCTTCATCAACTGTTACACCTCTAAGCTGATTCCACTGAAGGTTATAGTCTTGCAACGTTTTATGCACTTCCATGAAAATTTCTTCTCTAGTTGTTCTTCCGTGCATGCTGCAACCGATGTCAACTGTTCCGTGATCTGAAAGTCCATATTAACTCCACGAATGAACACGAGAAGTTGTGACGTACTCGAGAGATCAGTAGACTCATCCAGTTCCAGAGAATACCATAGGAAGTTTCTAGCTTTTTGGCGTATCTGTAATGCGATGTTCTCACCAAGTTCTTCTGCTCTCCATACAACTGAAGTTGCTGAAAGGCTAATACTTTCAAAGAAATTGGTTTTTCCAGAACACAGCTCATTTGCTACTTCCATCACACACTCTTTGGTGAAGTTGCCGTCAGTAAAAGGTTTTCCTCGCTCTGCCATTCTATGTACTGTTTTTCTATTGGTTAAAAATGCGCGTGACAGTCTTGTTTCTTTTTATCATAACGTCTTGTGTTTGCCAGCTTAAAACGACAAACGGTGTGATTTATTTTGCTATGACAGTCGGACATTTGATGAAATGTCACTTTTTATTTTCAAGCGGCTGGCTGCTGGTGGGCCGGACAAAATGACCTTGAGGGCCATAGTTTGGCGACCCCTGCACTAGATTATCTGACATGATGATTTTCATCATCTTAAAACTAAAGGATATATGAAAGGCAATGATAATAAATAACTTTTGTGCTATTACATCAATCGGGCTGAAAAACCAGTTGTGAACATTCATGTATTTCCTGTTTCTCTAAAACAATATAAGCATTTATTTAAACTATTTTTTTTTATATAAGTGTGTTTTTTAAATAACTTTCTAACAGGTTTTGATTATCATATATTACGGATACATTTATTTCAGCCTCCTAGTGGCTCAGCGGTATGTCTGCAGGCTTACAATGCTAAAAACCGGGTTTCGATACCCGTGGTGGGCAGAGCACAGATAGCCCATTGTAAAGCTCTGTGCTTAATTCAAAACAACAACAACATTTATTTCAGCTGTTCTTAACAAGATCTTTCAGATTAATATAATGCATCAGAGATTGGGTGCTATATGTATTTATATCTGCGTGTTTGCTGTGTGTTTAAAGGCCAATGTTTTTTTCCCGAGAAAAAAGCAATCTCACCATCAACACAATAAATGTAAAAATGGCTTTGTTTCTTCACAGGTTTGATCAGGCTGTTTTGTGTCTTTCTGAATGTGATAAATATGTACCTTATAAATATGTTCTTCCTTACTTTATGGTGCTGTCTTAGAAGATAAATACAATATATTATTGTTTCTCTCAATAATTCATATTTCAGACAGTTACATTTTTCTTATATCTTTCAACATCTAAGGAAAAGCTGTTTATCAGTAAGAAGGCCTCTTATTAACACAATGAGATTAAGCTGTAATATTTCCGTGAGTTTAATTATACATTTGACATTACAGTGTTCCCTCGCCACTTCGTGGATCCTCTTTCGCGGCTTCACCACTTCGCGGGCTCGGCCGACCCCACATATATATATATACATATATATAAAATAATAAACATTAAATCTAAAATATAGCATTAAATACCATTAAAATATTAAAAATAAATATAATTAATAGTGTAAAGAAAAAAAACAGGTATATTTTGAGATATAAACATATATTTGAGTTTATAACAGCGTAAAAATGGAAACAGAACCAACTGGAAAGGCTATAGATGTACGCATTGTGCGTCTGCGAAGGCTACGCGAGATCAGCTTCATGGCGTAGCGATGTGCAAGACGGGCATGATTGGTGCAGAAATGAAAGACGGCCAATAACAGCTACCCATTTTGATTGTCTTTCACCATTGCTACATGTCTTCAAAATGTTCATAAGGCATTGCTAGAGATGAAGCCCTGCACCGTTAATGCAAGCTGGAAGAAGTTGTGGCCTGAAGTTGAGCAAGACGACAAGGGATTCACGCCTGAAGAAATCCAATACTCGGCTGTTCAAAAAGCTGTGCAATTAGCTTCGTTAATCAAAGATGAAGGATTTGCCGATATGACGAAGGAAGACGTAGATGAACTGATTGACTTAGAATTCGAACCACTCGCCGACCAAGACTTAGAAGCACTGACGAAGTCTGCTGCCGAGGAAGACGACGAAGAGGAAACACCGAAAGGAGTCGAGGAAACAATCGAGCAAAGTGGATGGTCGTTAGAGCGGTTAGGTAAACTAATGAAACTAATTAACGAAGTGAAGGAGTGCTCACAGGAATGGGACAACGATATGGTTCGATCAGTACAATTTTGCAATAAAATAGAAGAACTGATGACTTCTTATCAAATGATTTTCGATAGGCTAAAGAGGCAGAGAAAACAACTGCCAATAACAATGTTTTTCTAGCCGAGCAAGAAAGAAAGGGTACCGGTGGCAAGTACTGTTCCTGAAGTTGTAACGACCGACGAAGAAATTGCCGATTCACCTTCCACAGAAGAGGAAGTGGTGTCCCCCGAAAAGACACCACCTGCTGAAGATATGTAATTTTTAATTTTAAGGCTTAATATCTTAATAATTGTTCTCATTATTTCAGCAATAATGAACAGTATTGTAATGAGAGGGTTAAATAGTTGTACAGGGAGGGTTTTAAAAGTCTAAATGGACATAAATATATACGTAAAAATCGGCGATTCCACTTCGCGGAAAATCTCCTTTCGCGGGGTTTTTTGGAACGCATCTACCGCGATACACGAGGGAACACTGTATAAGCAAAGTGATGTATCATAAAAATGTTTACAAAATCCAAACACTGGACAGAGGATTAAAATGAAGATTTTACTAGCCCTTTTTACCAACTTTTGAAATTCCTTAAATGAACAAACTTTTATATTACGCGATGGGAACCCCCAGCTTTGTGAAATTTTTATTCTATGCTCATGTTGATTTACTTCTCCGTTTTCCCTCTTGGAGAACTTTATATTTTTCATTCTTATGGTGCAAATATCACGTCAGGAATACGTCATACGTAAATCTAATGCACTTGTGCTACAGGTAATCAGTTTGTTCTTAAAGCATTTCCAATGAAATGGGCTAAAACTATCTTAAAAAAAAGACTAATTTATAGCATACACGGTTGTAGACAGACATAGATATAATGAAAGTTTATTTACCCACAAAATTATGTGATCGAAAAAAAAATAGAATCATATCCCTGCCTGGAGGGATCACCTGTTTTAACAACTCACACCACAATACAACAATGTTTTGTCTATCACGCTGGAATGACGTCACATAAGGGACAATTAACGTTGTAGTTTGTACTGCGACGACTTCAGTAAAACTTACGTATGCCATGAATCACGAGAATAATTATGCACTCTGTAGGCTACAACACAACGTGAGATATGGACATCAAAATCAAGGAATAAAATTATTTATTACTCTTAATTTTGGTTTTATTTACTCTTGAAACAGAACGTTTCAATGGATCTTGGGAAAGTACATTTAGCTCATTATAATTCTTTGACAGAAAAGTCCCCCGCTGGTACAGCTGCAAGTCAACGGATATATACAACCCCAAAATCAAGCGTTCGATTCCCTTCGGTGGACTCACAAATAGTCCGATGTAGCTTTGCTATAAAAAAACATAAACACTCAAACTTGATAATTTTACATCCCAATCGTAATTTTTTTTCAATATGCATTATATACTTTTGTATATGTTAAGCATCACGCGGTGTTCATTAGTAAAAGAGTAACCCAAGATTTGGTGGTGAGTGATGATGACTAGCTGCCTTCCTTTCCATCTTACATTGCTAAATTAGAGATGACTAGCGCAGATAGTCCTCTTGTAGCTTGAGAAACAAACAAACAATCAGTGATAGAACTTTCATATAGGTAATATTTACAAACCAAAAATATCGCAAATCGATTGTAAATTAAACCTTGTTATGGTTATATTATTCATTTGGATATCATTAACGACAACGTTCTTGGTTATTGGTCTGTGTCCTTTAACACTGTATACTATCAAATGCTACAGAAAGACAAGAAAGAGGATGAAGCATGAGGTAGAACACAATGATTAGCAAGTGACATGGAAGATGCTTTTAAGTTGAATTTATTAAATGTTGCGATAATTTCATTAAGAAATCAACATAAGAAATTGGGAGTGAAGAATTTAAATCTTTGTCATTTTTAGAAAGTATCTTCGTTACATGGTGTTACCAGTATGATATCTTTGTTTAAGAGTGATTTGGAAGTTTCTAGATTTTTCGGAGAATTACTCAAGATAACTTTACTAAAAGATACAATGGAAGGTTTCAAATGCTGTAGGAAACTAGCAGAAATTTTACTAGAAGTATTTCCACTAGAAATTAGAATACAAAGAGGTTTCAAGCTTTTGATGTTCCACTGTCTTGTTATCGATAACTTATACTGGAAGGAGTTGCATGACGTTTTCTCACATCTCCCTTTCTTGTCTGCTTATTTTTCTTTACTATATTATTGTCTATTTTGACACAGCGAAAACATGTTCTTAGGAAGGGAATATTTTACAAGTTATATTGTCACATTTCTAGTCTGATCGATTAGAATCAGTTTTATGATGGCCTTGAGTTGATACACAATCTAAATACTCGAATTTCTTAAACTATACAAGAGCTGTTCAAAAAATACGCGGAATGATGTCATAAAACAAAATGTACTTTATTTAGAAGTTACAGGTCTGGGACCCATTCAAAGTACTCTCCTCCCCAACGCACACACTTATCCCAAGGGTGTTTCCACTTATTGAAACAGTCCTGGTACGCTTCTTTTATAATGTCCTCCAGCTCCTTCGTCTTATTTGCCTTAATCTCGAGAATCGTCTCAAATCTTCTTCCTTTCAAGGGTCTTTTGAGTTTGGGGAACAAGAAAAAATTGCAAGGAGCAAGGTCAGGTGAGTAGGGGGGTGGGGAAAAACAATGATCGAGTGTTTGGCCAAAAACTCACGAGTTCTGAGGCACAAATTTCGCAGCAACGCTGTGCATCTTCAATTTTTCGGTCAAAATCTCGTAACAAGATCCAACTGATATCCCACACTCTTCAGCAAGCTTCCTGACATTTCAGACGTCGATTTGCCCGCACCAGGATGTTGATTTTGTCGACGTGTGGGTCGTCAGTTGACGTGGAAGGACGTCCAGAACGCTCATCATCTTCAATGGACTGTCGACCATCCTTAAAACGTTTATGCCACTTGAAACATGCCGTACGCTTCATAGCAAGATCACCGTAAGTCATGTTAAGCATAGCAAAAGTTTCAGTCGCAGATTTTCCAAGTTTAACACAAAATTTCACAGCAAGTCGTTGCTCTTTCAGGTTGTTCATTCTGGAATCCGCCAAACGAAAAGAAAAATTGCACTTCAATTAAAACCGCGTAGCTAATACACAAATGAATATATCTGCAATCGGGAAATGGCGTCGTAATTAGCTGATCTGTGGGAACCTAGCGACACCAAGCGGGTTTCCCTGGAACCAATTGGAGCCGCGCAATTAAAACAGTCCGCGTATTTTTTGAACAGACCTCGTATGTAAAAGAAAATTTTTTGTTTGACATAAGTTTATTATAATAACCAAAAATAATTATGATTACATTGAAAACTAGTTGGAATTATACTTCTTGAAAGTATGTTTGGGTAAGACTGGATCTCCACTTGTTTTGGTATTGAAAGTCACCCTTATCCTTAGAAGGAATATTCTTTAATTTTACAAACAGAATTTCAAATAAGTTAAGTTTTTGTGTATGGAATGATTTGTAACAGGCTTTTGCAGTTCTGAATAGCCAAAGATACCTGACAAGCAGGTGATGGTGAAAAGAGGAGAACACAACACTTGGGTTAAGATTTTCAATTTTTTTGTTGTGTTAAATTCATAATATTACGATTTTAAAATTTTCTCAACTTTTAGATAATATGTCATGTTATTTATGGTCGTTGAGTGATAGTATTGGGTAATACTCATTTCCTCGGGATCATCTTAAAAAACAAGTTGACTTAGACCTTTTTGTTTTGGTGAAAAAAAATAAGCTGTTTGTGCCGAAAGATATTGAGCTAGCCGTCCGTAATTTTGCAGTGTAAGACAAGAAGAAAGGCAGCTAATCATTACCATCCATCACCAACTCTTGGGCTACTCTTTTACCAATAAATAATTGGATTGACCATCACATTATAAAGGCCCTGCGGCTAAAAGGGCGAGCATGTTTGGTATGATGGGGATTCGGACCTGCATAGCATTAATTGAATCAAACAATCTATAGAATTAGATGGTGATTAATTTACCGTGTATTGTGTTAGTCTTGGATTTTTAAACAATCTGATTGATTAAAAAATTCAAAACTGATGTTTTAAACATGCTTAGCTTTCATTTGTATAATCCACTTAAATATTGGTGTAAATCAAATAGTGAATGTTAAATATCATGAATTCTCAATAAAAGATAATAAAAATTGACTTGAGAATCATTAAATTGTAACCAAATGTTTAGTGATCTAAATATTCTTTCTTTTGCAAACTATTTTGAGTGTCTGAACTATAAAGTGTTAACAAAAGTATTTTTGAAGCGTATTTGAACGATATGCATATGATTATCACTATTAGTTCAAGCTTCTAAAAGGCTCTAGTTGGTTTTTTTTTATATATAACAAAACGTATAAAATGAGTTATAATCAATCTCAATAAATTATTTTACTTTTAGAGGAAGAATCTGATTCTTTTAATCTAAGTTATTAGTTCACAAAAAACTAAATCTAGAAACTCATTTTATTATATCGAGTCCTTTTCCTTGAAAACATATCTAATATTTCATAATCAACAGACCGAACATTCTTCATGGAAAATTAAACTGTTGTCAGCAAAACTGTTTTTGAGTTTTCCATATTTCAAAATCTAATTATCTAATTTTACAAACTGTAGAGCTGTTATTTTTTTCAAATATTCATTTGTATTTGCATTTTACGTCACCGTAACCTAAATTTGTGGATTTTAATCCTCTAACATTCTTTAAACTTTAAGTTCACATCCCAAGTGAAAACTTATCAGGACATTTCACTCTTTATCTAAACTCCAAATCTGCCAGCTTTTCTGAATCTTATCCGAAATCTCAACATTTCCTCTAAATAAATTCTAAAACCCACGAAAGAAAGCAAGCTGGATCATGTTTTAATATATTACTTACACTACATTTGTTATAACCAGAGTTGACGATGCCTATCAGACCAACTTGGATACACTGCCATAATAGTAGTGCTAGTTACCAAAATTAAATATATTCTATATTCAAAACTTGGTCAAGCGCGTTAAGGCATGCGACTAGTAATTCGAGGGTTCGCGCTCGCGTCGCGCCAAACATGCTCGCCCTTTCAACCGTGGGGGCGTTATAATATTTCTTTCAATCCCACTATTCTTTGGTAAAAGAGTAGCCCAAGAGTTGGCGGTGGGTGGTGATGACTAGCTGCCTTCCCTCTAGTCTTACACTACTAAATTAGGGACGGCTGGGTGCAGAGGGCTAACAACCTACTCAGTTAAAAACCAGTTGAAGAATCCGCAAGTGATTGCTGCCTTATGTTCCTTGATGGAATCGAGTGGTGAATGAATGAATGAATATTCAAAATTTGGTTTAAACAAATTCTTACAGGATGACATGATAACTTCCATCAGTTTATACTCAAATTTCTAAGTATAAAATTTAAAATCTTATTTGCCTCATTACTTGAAGTCTAGAGTTTCGTCAGAAAGCTTTTACAATAACACAGGCCTGCGAATTTAAACTTCGTAAAAGTTATTTTGATTTAAATAACGAGTTTTGATTATTCAGATTCACAGATTTCGAAAATAAAATTTTTATATTTTTATTATATTTGTTAATAAAAAAATTAATAAATTGAAGGATTTGTTTGTTTGTTTGTTTTTTGGAATTTCGCACAAAGCTACTCGAGGGCTATCTGTGCTAGCCGTCCCTAATTTAGCAGTGTAAGACTAGAGGGAAGGCAGCTAGTCATCACCACCCACCGCCAACTCTTGGGCTACTCTTTTACCAACGAATAGTGGGATTGACCGTCACATTATACACCCCCACGGCTGGGAGGGCGAGCATGTTTAGCGCGACGCGGGCGCGAACCCGCGACCCTCGGATTACGAGTGCACGCCTTAACGCGCTCGGCCATGCCAGGCCCAAATTGAAGGAAAAGGAAGAACATTGATGTCAAACGGATGTACATCTTGAATTCCTGTTCTGTGATATCTACTTCTTTTAGTCCCAAAACAACATGTAGTCTTCTTTTTTCTGTCAAGCACAAAGCTACACAGAGGATTATCTGTGCTTCGCCCACCACAAGTATTAAAACCCAGTCTTGCGTAAACAAAAAGGCTAAATGTACTAAATCTGTTAAAGTATCTTTTGCAAACATCGAATTTACTGGTTAGTTCACTATCCGTATTATTAACGAATTTGGAGAACAGAAATACTAATAATAACATACATACACTTGTTTCCCAAATTTATCTAAACATTTTAAAAAGTAAGTTATATAATTCAATTACATGCTTACACACAAAATCTCTCATATATATATATATACACATACACATTACTTTTGTATTATTTATTATGAGCATCTTAATTATTACGTGGTTTAAGAGCATGTTAAATAATTCGAGACTTTGAACTGAAACGCATGGTCGTTTTTCAAATAAACTGAACGATAACGTCTGTGTTTTGTCTTGAAATTTTATTGTAACGTAAAACAGCTGCAGATACAAATTAAGATGTCCTGTATAAGTAAACAAGGTCATATTTTTCGTTTTATTTATGAAAATTTTAGAAAAGCAAGTGTAAGTTTTAAGACTAATAGATATGTAGGTGTTAGTAATACTTTAACACCAATATCGCTGTCAGTATCAAGCTTCAGTCATAACGTTTTAGGTCCACAAAGCAAACATCTGTATTCGAATCGAATACTATCACGTGAGCTTTCCCAAAATACCGAAGATGGAAATAAGCAGGCTGATATATCAGTCCAACGGGAGGAACAGATAGGTACATTTAGCTTCTTCAATTTAAGAGTAATTTAACTTTTTCAAGAGTATTTTATTTCCTGTTGCTTCCGTTAATTGATGATTAAATCAGTTTGTTAAACCTGTGTGTTAACTTGCATGATATAACATAATGTACATTTCTAATGCTAGTTTTGGGCAAGGAACTTAGTTTTTCCAAAGTTGTATATTTTCTTATTTTGTAATTTGAAAAATAATTCATTCAGTGTTATTGTCATGACAGTAAGAAGTTTTATAAGTGCTTATGACAATATTTTAAATAGAAGAGTTTTAACAAATAGAACAAGTAATTGTTACATTTTCAGGAGAAATAGATAGTTATCTTAAATATCATAATTATTTTCTCTATAATAGCTATTTTGAAACTTCAAAAAAGTCCTGTAAATAGTCTAAACTTGGAGTATCTTCTAAAGCTGTATAACACAATTGATGAACTAGAGAAAGACAAGTCATGTAGAGGTCTCATCGTAACATCGGTAAGATTTAATAAATCTCCCAAACAAACTGTTTTTACATATTAAGTTATTAAAAAAGTACAGGGTTTAGAAATTAGTTTTTCTTAATTTTAAAACATATTTATAAAAAACTGTATCATTGTAATAATTCTTTCCTCAGTCAACCCATTACACCAACTGTAACAAGTTTGCTCTCATTAATAAAGATTATGTCATAAGTATTAACATTTTTGTAACTTGTATCTTGTGTGATTCTATGTATTGGAAAGGACATTATATTGGTTTTTGATTATTGCCTTGCAAATTTGAAGCCAGTTTTACATTTGTTTCAGAAATTACTGTTGATGTAACTAGAACATTTTACACAAATTCAAAAATTTAGGATATGTTTTACTCCCAGAAACTTGACACTTGTTAGCTGAAAGAACACACTGAAAAACATGATAAAGAATGAAGATTTGTGTGATACTGAAACATTTTCTTACTTTTACAGTATTTTACCTAATACTTAATCATTGATGACTTTATATATGTAAAAATGGCTCATTTGCAATGAGAAAATTTTTTACGTAGAAGAGCGAACAAGTTTCGACCTTCTTCTTCACTCCTCTATGCAAAAGATTTTCTCAACCCAAAACGAGTTGGTTTTCTTGACATCACTGATTGATGAATTTAGTTCAGGGTGCTTAAACGCTTATTAGAAAACTGTTGTAAACTTTGTAAAATGTATTTATAGATATATTTATTTTTATGTCTTATGATCAGGGCGTCCCTAAGATCTTCTCTGCAGGACTTGACATCTTTGAGATGTTCCAACCCACTGAGGCACGACTTCGAGAATTTTGGGGAGCGTTACAAGATTTTTGGTTGAAGTTCTATATGTCACCACTTGTAACAGTTGCTGCCATTTCAGTAGGCACTTTCTTTTCATTTTTTGTCTCATTAGTGTGATGTTTAAATATTTAAATCTTATTGCTAACCTTATTATGGAAGATGTTGGACATTTTAATGTAACAATTTCATTGTAATGTTTTTTGAGTACAAGCCTTCTGCAGTAGCCAGTAGCATATGTAATAAAAGATGTACATGTATCAAAAGATATTAATTTATCTATGTATTGCAGTAAAAAACACATTGGACCAAAAGGTTGGTAATTCATATACAGGGTGTTCGGAAAGATTTAAGATTAAAAGCATGATAAACTGTTAATTTATCCATATTTATGTTTTTCAAATTTAATGGAGCAAAATATTTTGTTTCTATTCCAGGAAATTCTCTCATGATTCAAATACTGCACAAATTCTACAATTTTAAATATGACAGAGAAAAATTTAAATTTAAACATTGACTGGCTGCTTTAAACAAAGTATTATTTCTGTTAGCTGCTTAAGTCTTCCATTTTATTTTATTTTTTGTATTTTTGTGTTATTTCCGTGAAGAAAGTTGTTTTTCCCTATGCAGATTTAATAGTATTTTTGTAATTCATAAATGTAAGCTATGTTGATTCCAAGTTCTACAGCATAAGGGAACCATGTTTCCATATTTAAAACAAAAGGAGGTAGGTAACTTTTGAGGAATATCTCTAATCCTATTGTTAGGGATCATGGGCCAAGCACCACATCATTAGGTTTGTTGATTTGTACTGGAGAGTTTATTGAACTACTATTTTATGAATTTTTGTCAATAAGTTTGGCACCAAACTGTAAATGATTACTCAGTTTTTTAGTTTAAAAGTAAATATTAAAAAAACACCTAAACATTGATTTTAGTATGTACTTGGTTTGTTGAGTGCTGCACTGATGGTTATGAGAGCAGTGAAATTTGCCAAACAAATATGGAGATTTTGATTCAATAGTGAAAATAAGATAAAAAATATATAGTTTTTTTAAAGAAATGTTTGACAATTATCTGGAGGTTATAATGATTTCATGTGAAAATTTTTAATGCATATAGATCCAAATTACTTTGCGTCAAGGATACTCAAAATTCTTCAAGAAAAAAATTTACAAACAAATCTTAATCCACAAACCTAATGTTTTGTGTACAGAAGCCTTGTAATATTTACCAATATATTTTAAAGATATGCATACATTATCAAAAATTGTAGTAAATTATTCTCATGGATATTTTTTGAGGTTACAGACTGGGTGGATTCCTCCTAACCCATAATGAAAGGGTTAAGATATGTAGTTTTTCGTATTGAAAAGTGTTATCAGGGAAGAACTATTATATTTAATTGTTAGAATACAGTTGATTTGCTAATTATTTCCACATTAAACATGGTTTTCTTGCTATTATGCAACAACATTGTTTAAATTTTTAGTGGGTAAATAAAAATTACCCATCAGGTGAGTACTGCTACTTGCTGTTGGTAAATCTGATGTTTATTATTAACTAAGAAATGTTAAATATAAACATTACTATATCAAATCTCAAGTGAGTTGGTTAATGGGAGAATATCTTAAAGGAAGGTTCCAGTTAAACACAGTTGTTGAGCATCCAGAAAGAAAGTACACACATGCACACATTTTGTTTTGGTAATAAATATATACTGTTTACATTTTGTTGTACCTGTTGTCTAGTTGTTTTATTTCTTCTCTTAAGCTAATTCAGTTCTAGTATATAATTCACTCTTACTTTGTAATTTATTCAACCTAGCTGCTTCATTATAAAACAGACCTACCTGATACTCTAAGCAGAAATAAGTTTAAACTGAGAGTAGTACTACGATGTATAATTTTAGTGATCTTAACATTTACAGATTTTAAAATTTTGACCAAACAACAATGCAAAATAATGAAGTTGTAAAAATTATTTTTACTTGGTGTAATATTTTCTCTCACTCTTTTATTAGGGTCACTCCCCAGCTGGTGGATGCATGATTGCACTTAGCTGTGATTACAGGATAATGATCAAGGGACCCTTTAATATTGGATTAAATGAAACTAGATTGGTAAAAAATGTTTTTCAAAGTTATGTTAATAGAAGAAAATTTATTGATGTTTGTCAAACTGAAGTAATTCTTTTTGCAGATATGTTTTATCAACTTTTATGGGTGTAATTTAAAAAAGTAATGCTTTAACATTTAAAAGAGCTAAAAGAAAGTATACTTTTTATATAGTATTAATTTTACTCTTTGAAAACGTAAACAATTTGTCTTTTATTGACATGTTATAAAAGATGTCGTTAGATTTTATTTAAATTCATAAACTGTAAAAACAAATGTGGTTTATTTTCTTCATTTTATTTTAAAGTAGAACAAACATTAATGGAAGAGTTGCACCATTTACAAAATGTTTTGTGACTTGTTAACATAGTTAATATATATGTGAAAGAATACAAGTCTATTTTTCTCTTAGCCTAAAAATTCCATCAAAAGGCTTAAAGATTTATGTAATTGTTTTCCAAAAAGTATTGTAATATTATTATAGCATGACTTTTTAAAAAATATCTGTTGTATCTTTATTGTTTGTTTATTAATACATTTGATGTTGTTATCTCCTTCTTTTTTTTTAAAGTTTCTCTTGTTTTTTTTCCCTAATTAAAGCTGCTGGATGTAAGGGTGGGCATTTGCTAGATCCAACAGCTTAGACCATGCAGTACAGTTTCTAGGAACAGTACCCCTCAAGGTGAATTCCTGTATGTGTTGAAGGGGCCTATCAGAGAAGGTTTCATACTTTCAATTTACCTCTTCTGGGATCTAAATATCCATCCAAGTGTTTGCTCTGTGTGGTGACCCATGGAGGGGAATTGAGCATTCTGGTGGTTAAGGGGCCCAACTCCAGCACACTACTTTGGCCTTGAATTTCTGTAGACAGGCAGCTTTAGGGTGGCCCTTCTGGGATCACTTGGCTGGTCTACTTGGGCAAGACTCAAATGAGTACTGGTGTTGGACGTTCTCAATGGGTGTTGTGGATATTGTGTCTGATACTGGTATTTAGGTTTAATACTCATAAAACCCAAATATTGCTGCAGTATCTTTGTTTGGCATTGTAGTGCATCCCCTTGTAGGGCTTCATAGTGGGTGGGGTCAGTAGGCACTGAAATGTTGCATCTTTATTATAGATACCCCCCATTTATGGGAAAAATAAATAATGAAAAAATTGAAATAAAAAATTATCTGAAAATGAACGCACATAGATGAATGTTGTACAGTCAACCTCACAGTCAGATTATGTACCTCAATTTCTAATTATTAATTCCTTATCTGAGAAATCTTTAGGGCAGATGCCCCCCGTTTTTATTCAAAGGAAATTAGAAAATCTTCCTGGCTCCCCTAAGTTAGTAAAAAAATTGTGCTCTGGAGACATTTTGGTGGAAACATCTTCACCACAGCATACCAAACTCCTCCTGAAATTGAAGGCTATTGGGGATACACCCATTAGGGTTACTCCCCATGCAACTTTGAATTTTTCCAGACGAGTTATAGTTGAGAAGGATTTAAAGAACATTCCTGAGTCAAAGATCTTCTCTGGTTTCTCCATACAAGGCATGTTTGAGATGTGCCAAATTTCCTCTTGCGTAGATGGATTATGTTGCCTACAAATGTTCTGATACTGACATTTATATTACAAAGTCCTCTATGCTACTGTCAAGGCAGGTTACCTGAACTGTCAGGTACGGCCATACATTCCCAACCCTCTCGGATGTTTCTAATGTCAGTGGTTTGGTCACTCGAAAACATCATGCTATGGTTCTTTAACATGTGCTCATTGTGGTTGCAAAGACCATGATGCTTATGAGTGCAAACTAGAATCATGCTGTGTTAACTGTAGTGGTTCACATATCTGTTGCTCTATTTTTTGCCCTAATTGGCTGGAAAAGAAAGAGGTGTAAAGGTTGAAAACTGTAATTAATATTTTCCATCCAGAGGTTCTGAATTATTGTCCCCAACTTCATCTCAGACATATACTGCTGTACTCCATTCCACTTCCACAGTGGGAGTGCAGACAGATCTCTCCGTGTCTCCCACAGAGTCGTTTGCAAAACATCTGAAGAACCTTTAGCCCTCCATGATTAAAAGAGTTGATGAATCTACATCTACTTCCATTTGTTTCCCTGCCACTCCTTTCAGTGACTGGGTGGTTTCACTTGCTTTGGCTTCGGGTTTGGATGTTTCCTCATGTCAGTTTCCATCTTCTTCTGCAGCCCTGAGGAGTAAAATGATCATTCATGCATACCCTCAGTCACTGGAATCTTTTTTTTGCCACAGACAAAGACCTGCCTACTCGACCCAGGGCAGGATAAGTGGAGGCTGATAGATCTTTGTCTGATAAAGAAAGAAAAACTAGCTCTTCTAATTCTTGAAAGTCTCTAAGGGAGATGATAGAGAATTTAATGTTAAAATGTATAATAAGCCAAGTACTAATATCTGAAGACAAATTAGTTAATTATAATTATGCTTTGGCAGCTTGTAAATGGCATTTACACCATAATAATTTAAAGGAAAATATTTGTAACACTAAATAGTTTATAGTATAATAACTTAAAGTAATTTTAAACATTTAAAGTGAGTCATAAAGCTTAGGTGAAAGCCCCATGCATAGTGCTACAAGAGCAATTTAAAAACCTTCAAAGATTGTTCAATGACTTATTATTCACTGCTTCATACTCACTTGTATAACTTAGGATTCTTTATGTCCAGTCCTTTAATAAAGGTAGAATCAGTAGTTGTATGATCAGTCAAGATCCAAGTGTAAACTAAACATGCTGAATATTTTTAAAACTGAAAATATTGTGGTTTTAATAATGATTTCTTTTTTTTCATGGTTAATAAGTGAATAAATAAACCTTACTTTGTCATGAAAGTTGTATTTTTGCACTTGAAAATATTTTATGTAAATAGCTCATTCATTGTGCTTTAAAGTTTCAGAAGGCTGTTTTTGTGATTTGAATAATTAAATTTGTATATTTTTGGTGGGGTGGATACAGACTGAGAAAATACATTTTAGCATGCTATCCTTTGGACAACTCTTCCATGAGGATGTGGTTCCTTGTGACAATTCCTAATCATTCCATACCTTTAGCAGTCATTTGGTCATAGCTTTTGGTTTTCTTGGTCTGGTTCAACTAGATTCATTGATAAAAACTTTTACTGTACATTGCTGCCTGTAACAAGATGAAATAATTTTCTTTATCAAACTTTGTATTGTGACATATGAAAAAAAAATTAGTTATAACTTATGGTATTAAAGTATTTCGTTCATTACATTGTAACTGTCATTTGTTTTTACACCATTGTTGGTTTTTCAAGAGAAAGTTATCAAATTTTTAAATTTTATATTTACAGGGGATTGTTGCACCTCTGTGGTGAGTGTTTGAGTAATTTTTTTATTCTTATTACTTAATTTATTAAAAATAAATTTTAGTTTTTGAGTTTTCAAATATTTTTAAGAACAAAATTAATTATGAGTTTTAAAATACGACATCAAATTTATTTAATAATTGTTTCTGCCTTTTTTAAAAGATATTTTACACTAAAGTGTTACAAATTAATCGCAGTATCATTCATATTTCAAAATGTGACATTACTTAAGGAATGAAAATATAAATTTACTGAATGTTATTGTTTTGTGAGTTTTAGTATGACTGAAATGTTGAACATTTATTTTTTGTATTGAGTAGTATAAATAGCTGAGAGTTTTGGCTCTGATTGAAACCAAGTGTGCAACACAATGTTTTGTAAAATCCATGCAATAAATTAAATTGACAGATTAATTTAACTTTTTTTTTATTCCTGTCCCTGGAGATGGGTATTTATTGCTAGTTGAACTTAGAACTTTTCCTCTATTTGGGAATTAGTACTTTTGTTTTTTTTTACATATAATGTAAATAAAATAATACAATATAGAATGATAAATGTGACAAGTACTTATAAAGTGAATGTACAGTTAGGTAATTTTGGTTTAGAGATTTATTTGTTTGGTAGGCTTTCCCTTTCTTGTGTTGTATTTGATGTGACCCCTACTTGCGTGTCACATTTTTAAATTCATGGTGAAAGAACTATGGTTATAAGATCTTCATCAAAATTTTATATAATTTTAAATAATATTTCTTTCTAAACTAATTACATTTTTCTGTTTTCTAATGGAAATCACCTGTCGAACAGGGTTTGTACAGGTTTTGAATGTCTTGAAAAATTGTGTAAACAATTCCCAGGGCTTGAGAAATTGCCCCAAAATTTTGTAAAAGTCACGGAAAAGGAAAACTTTCTCATATCAGTGTTATAAGCCAGTATTTTCTATTATCATATCATCTAATATCCAGTAGCAACTGTCTTTCGAGCAAACTTTTCATGTTTTTTCTTAATGATGAACATGCATAACTAGCACCTGGAATAACTCCAGTTGTTGAATGAGGCTATAGATATTGTGCCTTGCCAATCAAGCAATTATGTAATTATTATTTATCAGTGTTTTTCACCACTAATTTTTTTATTCTATGATATTGACATCAATGTGTAATTGTACAAAATGTCTTGAGCAATTGTATATTTAACAATGTATGACTTCTGAAGAACAAATAGGAGGAATGGCTTGTTACAGGTGCACATCACCAAGACATTTGATGCAATGTGTGCCATACAAAATTTGATGTTGGCTTTGTGGACAAGTTTGATATAATAAGCCATATGAAGGAGAAAAAGCATGAGACTGATGTGCAAAAATTGCACTCAAAAGCAGCTGTCACGCTGACTATTCACAGTTTAATATCATCTGAATCCAGGCCAATGCTGGATAGAATATCAACAGCTAGGCCTACTGTTGTGACAAATTAATACAATGCTTTAATCCATCAGGTCAGTGAATAGTATTTCTAAGTTAACTTTATATTGAAGAAAATGGGCTAAATTTCATTTATTTAAATACAGTATACAATTCAGTAAAGTTGTATTATCTTGCATTTAGTCGATGGGTGGTTCACTTCTTTTCTTCCAGGTGTCATCACCTTATTATGCAGTTTATTCATTTCAGGGCAGACTGGAATCATTTGTTCATGAAGAAGATGAGCAGAAAGTTGAGGTTTGTGGGTCCGAAACATCATTGTTAGTTGGCACAATAAGAAAAGCTGTGAAGACTTCAATGATCTGTTAAAGTAGATGTTTCCAGATAGTAAAATTTCATCCATATTCTCTTGTGGAGAGAAAAAAAATGTGTGTATATGGCTTGTTTTTGATTGACCTCATGTATATCAATTCAAGTTTTATCAAAACCTTCAAAATGCTATGGACTTTACTCTTATATGAAGAATCCTGAAATAGTAAAAACCAAAAGGAATAACTTAATGTGTACTTTTAGCACTTTAATTTGGAAAGAAATCTTACGACGACCAGATTTTCTTAATTTTGCATTTTTTTTCAGCCATAAAAGGTCTAATAACCTCTTAAGCCATTTCATAAGTCTGAGAAAAGGTCTTAATTTTATTCATCGTTTGGAAATAGGGATGGACAGTCCAAATATTAACTGGTTGTTCCATGAAAAATGACATGGCCTTCGACCCATGACCTTTAACAAAAGGATTAATCAGACAAAATAACTTATTTTTATCTAATGTTATGAAGCCATATTTTTACATTCTCAATTATTTTGACCTCAAAATTGATATGTTCAAACAAATGGACCAAGCTACAAATTGGAAGTCTTTACGGCATGTTGCCAAACTCACTTTGATACTTTTTCGTGGCTGAGTAATTGTTAAAAGGGTCTTTTCAGTGAGGAAAGGATTTATGCTTTAAAATGTGAAGGATGTCTCCCTTGTTACCCAGCAGTTAGTTGGAGTTACTGCGGAAGTTCCTTTGTCTGAGGTACTATGGAAGAGAGAAATATAAGCAACACCTTTATCGAAAGAGGGAGATGGCTGAACTGAATGAACAGACATGGAAAAGGAAACTTATTCTCAAGGATGTTGTAAAATGTAATAGACTAAACAAGAAATAATTGAAAAGATGAGTATTCTTAATTAAGGATGCTAATTATCTCGCTAATAAGACCAAGAATTAAAGCAATATGACTGATTTTGCAAAATCAACTAGTTTAGGGAAAATGGCAAAATAAAAGTCTTTGGAATTAAAAATTTTGCATAGGACTAATCTATGTCCTATGATTGTGTTTTACACATAGACATACCTGAATATACTTTCAGATAGTATATATAGTTTAAACAGTTAATATGAATCATGTGAATTTATGATATTTATGGCCTGGAAAATTAGTTTTGAGGGCTTTGGAAAGTTTTGGAAAAGTCATGGAAATCTGAATTACCAAAAGTGTACAAACTTTGATCTGAATATTTTACTGATGAGAAACTGTTATATATGTTTATGGAGACATTACAGTTGTTTTTAGTTAAAGAAACCAATTACTAATTAGAGTACCTTAGGGGCTATGGTTGAAATCTTCACTAGAGACTATAGGAAATGTTAGCTGTGATAAACAGTAGGATTTTCAAATTAAATTATTGCAGATTCAGAAACTAGCACCTTAACTAAAACTAAACTAACGTGGTAGGGGTTCAGTTTAGAGAGAGAGAGAGAGAGAAATCAGAAGAGTTCTCTCCCCATCCGGGGTGTTCAGGAATGTTGTGGTTCCTCTTCGTCCCCTTTCGTGGATTGTTATTAAGATTAAGTGGTTTTTTTTGTTGTTGTTTTTTTATTTATTTAAATAAATTAATTATTGTTATTATTCTTGACTATTTGGGTGGAGGATGTCTCTTCTAAATGTTGTCTTGGGTGGAGGCAAAGGCAGCAGCGGAAAGGAAGGCCGGGACCTGTCCCGAAAGGAAGAGGTTGAGCAGATGTGAACACGAATATTATTCAAATCCAGATCAAAACAAAACAATTCAAACAGCATGATTCAGGGTCTGGCAAAAGAGTTGCCTGGGCTGGGATCTATAAATCCAATGCCTGAAGATGTGGGGGGGGGGGAATATAACGGCAGGAGTACCCCAAGGATCAGTCCTCTCTCCACTTCTATACATAATTTTCGTCAGTGACATACCTTTTCCAAATCTAACATACACACACAATTCACAATACGCAGACGACTTTGCAATCTGGAGCACTTCCAGAAACCCAGTAATGGCCATGTCTCACGTACAAGAATCATTAAACAACGTCTCAACATGGAGCAACAAGTGGAGAGTCGTGTTAAACCCAACAAAAACACAAGCAATCACTTTCTATAGGAAACTCAAGAAGCAAAGAAAAAAATCTTGAAAAAATAAAATTATCACTTGGAAACACAACCATTAACATGAGTAAAAACATCACATTTCTTGGCGTCACTTTCGACACAAAACTAACATGGAAAAAACATATAAACAATATACACTCATCCATCAGAAAAAGGATTTCATATCTAAAGACCATAACTGGCAAACAATCGAAATGCGCACCGAACACCATTATACAAATATACAAGGCTTACATCCGTCCACTAATAGAGTACGAATGTCAAGTAACATACAATATGTCAAACAACACACTCCAGAAAATCCAAGTACAGCAAAACAGAATATTAAAATCCGCATTTGGCCTACCGTCATTTACGCCAACAAACTATCTACACCAAATTAGTAATTTACCAATGATAAGAGATAGAATAACAGAACTTTCTCTCAAATATTATCTAAAAGCAGAAAAAAGAAACAAACTAACGGTATCACTACACAAATTATCAAGTGCACCAACAAAATACATTTCACCGTACAACATATTTCAAGAATCACAATCCACTCAACAAAGAATCTAAATAAATAAAATCCATGTCACTAACACAGATTCCTTTTTTTTTGTTGTTTTTTTTTTTTTTTTTTCAGATACAGGGCACACGACAGGCAAAACTTTCAGCGCCTGTCCTGTGAAAGTGGGTTTTCTCGGGGCACTCCCGTTTCCCCCACATCAAAATCTTCAGGCATTGGATTTATAGATCCCAGCCCAGGCAACTCGTTTGCCAGACCCTGAATTGTGCCGTTTGAATTGTATTGTTTTATTTTGATCTGGATTTGAATAATATTCGTGTTCACATCTGCTCAACCTCTTCCTTTCGGGACAGGTCCCGGCCTTCCTTTCCGCTGCTGCCTTTGCCTCCACCCAAGACAACATTTAGAAGAGACATTTTCCACCCAAATAATCAAGAATAATAATAATAATTAATTTATATATAATAATAATAAAAAACAAAAACCACTTAATCTTAATAACAATCCACGAAAGGGTACGAAGAGGAACCACAACGTTCCTGAACACCCCGGTTGGGGAGAGAACTCTTCTGATTTCTCTCTCTCTAAACTGAACCCCTGCCACGTTAGTTTAGTTTTATTGACACTTACTTGTGCTGTTCTATTGGTTAAGAAATTTGAGATCCATTTGACTATCGTGGGATTTATTTGCAGGTGATTTAGTTTGTATATGATGTCGTTGTGCCATACGCTGTCGAATGCTTTTTTGACATCTAGTAATACCCTGATGGTTACTTGATTGTTGTTGTAAGCTTTGTAGAATGATTCAGTGAGTCGCGTGAGGTGATCTGTTGTTTGTCTATTTTTTCTGGAGGCATTTTGAAATTCTGGAAGGATGTTGTTTGATTCACAAAAATGGAGGAGACGGTTGGAGATGGTTCTCTACATCAGTTTGCCTAGGCAGCTTAACAGACTGATGAGGTGGAAATTATCTGGATTTGTTCTATTAGTTTGTTTCTTAGGGATCGTTGTTATGATGGCTTTTTTTCATGTGTCGGGATAGTACCCGGTCGCTAGTGAGATGTTCATGATGTTTGAGAGGTGTTATAGTAGGAGAGTGGAGCTTTTTTTCAGAATAATATTTGGTATTTAATCATGTCCGGGGGAAGTCTTCTTCAAGTTTTTGATATTAATTTTTAGTTCAGTTATGGTTATTTTTCTGTTGATTCAACTTCAGTATGCTTCTAGTGTCTCGTCGGGGAATCGTGGTGAGAATAATGCTTGGTTTGTATTTATGTAGTTGTTGACATGGTGTTGTGTGTCGAAATCTACTGAGTTTAAATCGCTGAAAGAGGATTTGTAATAGTCAGCTTTCTCTACGTCCATCCTTGCGATTTTATTGTTATGGGTGATATGTTGTAGCATGTGATTTGTGTTTTTGTCTGAAGTGATACTCTTGAATTTTTTTCAAAATTCTTTTGGATTGTTCTTGGTTTTTTCTAAGTTTTTACAGAAGTTATGCCAATTGTTTTCTCTTACTTTTTTGATTTCTTGTTTAATTTTTGTATTTGTTCTATTGATTTCTGTTTTAATGTGTGGATCGCGTGTGACGTAGTGTGTTCGTCTTAATTTTCTGCGTTTGATTATTAGTGCGTGAATTTCTCGTGTTAGAGTCCATTGAATAAGTGATTGTTTTCTTTTTGATATAGGAATTGTGTTTTTTATGGCTTCTGTAATTTGATCAACATAGTTGTCTAGTTACTAGCACCTTTCTAATCCATTAACTTTATATAAGTGGAATTTCACAATTTTCTGAGCATTACTTGCCAATTTTCACATGGCAGAAGAGAATATTCAGTGGGGAGTTTGTAAAAATACAGTGTGAATAAATCTTTATATAGATATATTAATTTAAAATTACATGTATATAATTTAGCTATGTGACACCTGCCATTTACTGGTGACAATGTGTAAGGAGTGTGGATTAATGTGTGATGTCATTATTTCTGTTATGATCTCCTATTTAATTTTAATTAATTAACTTATTGATGAGAGCTGGGCAGTTAGTAGAATTTCTTAACTGATTAATCATTGGACTTGTTAATTGATTATTTTTAACTCATTTATTTATCTCATGAGATGGCTCAAGAAAATATTTCTTATGTGAATTGACAAAAACTTATAATGTTACTAAGTGGATTTTGATACTATAGATAAGCATGCCATATATAGCCCATTGGGGGCTTTTTGATTAAAAGTAATGCCAAATATTCCAATTACCTCAGTAGTTAAAATAATCAGAAATTCCTTTCCATGTTGTTAGAGAGTAAATGTAGTTTTGAAAGGTTATAATTCAAGGTACTTGTGTAAATATTTAAAATATCCAAAATCTCAAATGATCAATGTTATTTAGCACAAAATCAAAATCTTTATTCTAAAACTGATCATCAATCTTAAAAGGTACTCCACATGTTTTGATGTTGCTTCAGCTCATCCTTAAGACTTTGAAAAGCAAATACTATGCAACAACATCAAGTCTTGGTAATGGGACTATTTAACTCACCTCAAATATTTTGATATCCACATATCTTCTGAATTTTCAACCCTTCATACTTATTTAAAATAAAATTAATTTTACTGTGTTTCATTATTTTGCAGTTTCTCTTATTTCCAGTCATCATATTATTTGGTTGAGGCAAAATAATAATTTTTTTTTCCTCAGTGGATGAGATGTGCAATGTAATTTACACATTCAGCTAGTGCAGAATTTTCACTTTTATTTTTAACATTTCTTTTGTGCTTATATATTCTAAATTGTTAATTTCTTCATGTTTGAACAATGTATACACAACTACACTCAATTCTATAAATACCCATTTTCTTCAGTAGATTGATTTCATCTTTAGTTTTATTTAATATTCAACTAATTTTATTCAGTGGTGTATAAATGGGAATAAGATTTTTATACTTTGTTGATTTTAGTTTATAATTTTGATTATCATTAATGATTTTACTAAATTTTCTAATGGCTGTATTGACAATGGTTGATGAGAAACATCTATCTAACATGACATGTTCAGTTAATGGCAGATATTTTTTTAAAATCTTTTTACTTAGGTGAGAACATTTACATAATAAATATTTAGCTATATTGTAAAAGAATGAACCTATATTTGATACTGTGAATCTATAGAAGTCTAATTTTATGATCTTTTTACAAGACATAAAATTTTGCAATTACAAAACTGCTTAGGACCAAATATTTTTCTCTTACATTTATACAGCCTCAAGTGTTCTTTAATCAAATCCTGAAGTTTATTAAGTAGGTTATTTTTAACCTTTTCATTTTTACCTTCATTGAGAAACTCCTCAACTTTGTTGTAATCTTCTTAATTGTGGATGACATTTGACCACATTTGTTAGCATTACTAATTACAATATTCAAGTTATTTAAGGAGTTCAAACTTGTACATTTTCATTTTTCTTTAAACTGACTTCAGAATTACTTACTAACTTTTTACAATCAACTCTAATGATATCAACCTTATCAATATCCTTAATTTTACTCAAATCTGTTTCTGGATCTGTAATAATAATAATAATTATAATAAAAAAGTTCACAGGTTTACAAGCATGTTCCACCATCGTATTAAGTGCATCAATCTGTTCACTGTTTACTATAATATTTAATTTGTAATTATTTGATTATTTCTTATTAAATTAGCATAAGGTTCAGGTAACAGTTTCAATTCATATAGGTTTTCCTTTTTATTGTCTCTTCAGTAAAGAATTATACTTCTTTTCTAGGTATAATTTATACCTTGCTGACTTTCTCCCACTCAGTCCACTGTATTACATGTACTCAAGGTAACTCAAGAATTTTGGAACATATTGTACAGTTGGTGTTTTTATTTTTATTAGGTTCAAAAACATGTACGTCAACACAATCGGTCAGCGTCAGGTGGAATTAAGTCTTCAACTTGGTAAGCAGTTTACTGTTGAGGAAGCTTTACAGCTGGGACTTGTAGATGAGATATCATCCAGTTATGAAGATACTATTCAGAAAGCACAAAACATATTGAAAATATGGCTTCAAGTACCTGGTATATACATTTATTTTGATTAATTTAAAAAATAAGAATAAATTCTATATTATATCCATTTTATTGTATGATTTAAAATTCTGTTGAATATTAAAGCCTCTGTATTTATTTGTATAATTTCTAAGCTAATTTAAGTCAGATTTTTTAAAATTCCAACATAATAATTTTTATTAAGTTATAACTTTTTAATTGTAAATGAAATAAATTTAACATTTATGATTTTAAAGTATAGGATGGATCTTCTTATATTCGTTTTGTATTATTTTAATCAATAAAAAGCACTTGGGAAAACTTATTGCATCTTATTAAAGAGTAAAATATTAGTATAAACCTGTGTTATAAAAGTTTATCCTTACCTGAGGTTATCTAAATAGTCTCTTTATAGCTTATTTAAATAATTAGGTAATTTTAAAGGGAGATGAGAATTTAAATGATGGTTTTAGTTAACAAAGTCATCTGTCAGATTCATTTTGGTTTTAACTACATTCTGTGAACCAAACTTGTTAATTAACTTACCAACATTGAAGTGATGTATTTGATAGTGACGTACACATGAATGAAGTGCCATTACTGTAGTGAGATTTTTTTCTGTTTTAAATGCTGTTGTGTATTTACATATTTATTAACCAATATTTTTTATTCTGATAAGTAACTGATTTATTAATCTGCTTCAAGGCTTAAATTGGTTATAAATTATTCCTGCCTTGTTTATTTTCTGTTAGTAGAATGTCTTTTTTATTTCTATCCCGAGGCTTCTTAAAGGATATACATTAACAAAAACATTGCCCCACTCAATAAAACAAAGGAAGAGAAGCCCATTCGAAATATAAATGTACAATAGCTGTGATGACTGTAATTGTAATGCAATATTTCACTTTGTTTTAAAAATGATTTTATCTACTGTTTACCTTATTGATAATAGCAAAATTTTTCAAAATTTCATGATATTAAGATTCTTAAAATTCACCAGATTGTATTTTTCTTAATAAATATATAACTGTTAAAGTCATGTTTATCAAGTAGGCTACTTTATTTAAAGCAAACATCCTTCTCCATAAATGTTAGATTGGAGGAGAATTATACATTATCATAATCACATATTAGAGTAATTGCAAGCTTCATTTTGCAGATTTGTGTTCAAATATATACAAACAAAAATGTAATTTAGAATGTAACAGACCTTTTTTTTTTTAGTAAATTTACATTTTTTTTGTAACAGGAACAGCTCGCTACAGGACTAAACTTATGACAAGAGAAGAAACTGCAGAGTCTCTAAAAGTTACAAAACAGAAGGAAATAGATGAAGTTGTTAAGTTTGTTTTACAAGATTCTACACAAAAAACCTTAGCTGCCTATCTCGAGGGCTTGAAAAAGAATTAAACACTAGTGCAAAAACAGGTTAAATCTGGTAAGGTGCAAAGAAATAAACTATGTATGAAGCTATTAAACTTCTATAATTTTTAGTTTTATGTGAGAATGAAAAAACTTCTTTTATTTCAACTACAGAAGATTATATTTTCAATTATAGTTACTTGTAAGAATTAATATTTTTTTACAATATTAGTATACATTCACTTGACTGTTATTTTGTTGAAATAAATACAAATGCTTCTTTGAACAATTAGATCCTTATAGCTGTCTTTTAAATTGGTGTGAACTGTGTTGCCAGGTTTTAACTCTTCCTGTTATGTAGAATATGCCATCAGTAAAGTAATCTTTTCATGATTCTGAGTGATATACACAAATTATTTTTGCAGAAATAACCTATTTCTTGTTGGGCTTTTAGTTCGTTTTTTGATCAATTATACTTGTATATTAATGAAACAAAAGTTTTTTTGTGATATGTTATTTTCCACACAATATGATTATTTTAAATAAAATTACAGTAAAGAATAGAAATACTTTATTCCTGTGTTTATGGCACATAATGCAGAATAAAGCTGTTAAAAATGAGCATAAACATGATTATTAGTGCCATCTATAGACTACTGATTGTTATCAGTTTAAGCAAGTAAGTAAAAGTATGGTGAGAAATTGATAGCCCAAATTAATTTATGCTATTATTGTTTGAAGCATTGATGGAACATCAGTTATCCTTGGCAAATCATAGAAGGGGTTAAAACAAATACATTAGGTTTTCACACTTAAAAAAAAAAAATTGGTATATAATTAACAAATTTCAAACAGTATGTTACATAATGAATAGTTTCTTCAAATTTTGTTCATAAAGTTTCTTCCTGCTTAAAAATTATTAAAGATTTAGGAATCAGTTCTTTGGCTATTAGTGTTTAAAAGTTTATTTTACTTTTGTAAGGATATATAATGGACCAAAAGTTTTGGGTTTTTTTCAGTTCATGATAAAAGTAAAATTTAATTTTTGCCAAGGATTTTGAATTTGCAGGTACTGTTAAGTTCTAATAAGTTGTAATTATTAGTGGGAGGAAGTCATCATTATTGTGTTAATGATTCCAAAACCATGTTTATTTGTTTTTTGTTATTTTTCCTTCATGTACAAATCAGTATAACTAACAGTCTCAGTTGCATTGGAGTTATGGATCATTTAATAAAATTTGTTGTTTGTGGTAAAATGTAACAGTAACGTGTTTACTCACTATTCAAGTTCTTTAATTATCAAGTTAAATTGATACATGAAACATTAAAAGTGGTCTCTCAAAATTAAACTTTATTGTTGTTTTTTGTTACATGTTAAATTATAAAAAATATTTTATTCCAAATCCTTCAATATCTGAGAAGATGTTTATGACATAATTTATTGAATGGATGCATAACCTTAACCAAAGGGGAATCACATAAAAGTCCAAAACCATGTTTAAATCCATGTAAAGAAGTGCAATACTAGAATCTAAATAATAACCATGATATACATCAAAATTGTTTTTCTCATGCATATTTTAATGGATTTGGGTCAATACATTCACTAAGTAGGTGAAATTTCTTTAAAACTAATGAGCAAAACGTTAGCCCTGTTTCTCAGTTGTTTAGTTATTGTAGTAATCTTTATCAGTGAACAAAAATTTAAAACATTTATTAATACTGTAAAATAAAAACTTAAGTGTAACGGGTAAAAATTAAGGAAGCCATATTTTAAAGTTTCTCTAAGTATTTTTAATCAGATTTTCAAAGCTTTAAGCCATTAAATCAACACACATATCAAATAAACTGTAAAAGTAAGTGATTTGTGTAAGTGCATTTCCAACATTAATGTTTCAGTCTTGTACAGTCAGTATCTAAAAGTAGTGATGTTTAAAATGTAGAATTATATTTCATAGACTGTTCATTATGCTTCAGTTATTTTTAAAGATTAAACTGGAAGGAGTAAGGTGCTCCATTGTTTTCGATTTTAATAGTTATTAGGCTTCATTCCATATTCGTATCTAAAGATGTTCATAAGCCGTTTTAAAACGGCTCGAATTGGCTCTGAAGAAATATTCAACGTTTTCACAGGGTTTCGTCGTAGTTAGCAGTAAGTTTTCATTACCACTTCAAGTCGTCTGCAAAACATATTGTCAAAAAGTAGGTTCCCCGTCATCAAACTTTCATAAATATGGACGTGTGTGTCACAACCCTAAAATTAAATTATATTTTATGAGTGCACATGTTTAGGTAATAACATTTCATTAAGTAAAATGTTAAGATTGCATCGCCGGAATAGCGTCCTGTTCAGTTATTGGTTTATAGCATTATAAACATTTAGTAGGAAATATTCCTTAAGTTTATTAAAACAGTTTCATTTAAACGTGCGTTTTTGTTCAAGCTACTAGGCCTAAAAATGTAATAAGTGTTAATTTATATATCTACATATATATACATTTATATTGAACAAAACTACAATAGTAGTTTCTATCTTGTAGTGCGTGCGCTTATTATCGCTGAAAGAAGGCCACGAGATATCTTGGAAACATATTTGAAGTAAACTGACTGACTAAATCCCATAATTAAGGAGAGGAAAAAGAGTAGATTATATGACCCACATATTAGCTATTTGCATTTCTGGAAGGAAAAAGGATATGCAATATAAATAGAAGATGATCATGAAAAATTGTCATATTTTGTTTTTCAAGAACTTCAATGGATTAACAATACTTTTACAGATTTATAATGCTGATATCCAGGATTTGATTTACCACGGCGGACAGAGTGCATATAGTTCACTTGTAAAGCTTTGCACTAAGGAAGCAAAAGCCCTGTGATGTGGGCGCTGTTAGAAATTCGGTTTAAAATATTCAGACTGAGAAAAATTGTAATATATTTTGTACATATGGGAGACTCAAGATAGTAAAGATTGAAACTACTAGTTTACGGTATTATGTTAAAAATGTAATATGTTTTCATGAAATCCCTGTACATTATATTACATGGTCTAAAATTCCATTAAATTACATTTCGACAAATTATTAAAATAATAAAGTGTATACATAACATACGTTTCAAATACCACAATATTCAGAAAAAAATAGATGTTTATTCTAATTTTTACTGCACTCCCATTGCAAATTAAGAACTACTTTATATTAGGATGTTTTCGTTTTAACCAAAGTACATTTGATTTGATTTAGTGTTTTATGGCACAAAGCAGCTAGGCTATCTGCGCCACCAGAGTACAGCTATTAGTTAATCTCTATAGGTTTTATATGACGACGCTGTAGGGCTTGTGTAAAAATATTTAAAGAAAACCATTCCATGAGGCTCGGCATGGCCAAGTGGTTAAGGCGCTCAACTCATAATCCGAGGGTTACGTGTTCGAATTCCCGTCACACCAAACATGCTTGCTATTTCAAATTAGGGGCGGCTAGTGCAGATACTAGGCTACTTACTTATAATTAATTTGTTTTGAATTTATCGCAAAGCTACATAAGGGCTATCTGCGTTAGCCGTCCCCTGCCTTAGCAGTGTAAGAATATAGGGAAGTCAGCTTGTCATCACCACTTACATCTAACTTTCGTGTTGCTCTTTTACCAATGAGCAGTGGGATTGACCGTAACATTATAACGCCTGAAAGGGCGAGCATGTTTGGTGTGCCGGGGATTCGAACCTGCGACCCTTAGATTAAAATTCGATTGCTTTAACCACCTGGCCATGCCGGGCCTCCTAATCGGTAAGTTTTTAATCAATAAGGTAATATTATGAACATAACTAATTATTTACAAAATAAAATAGTGTTAAATAAGAAAGAGACAGATCTCCACGTGGAGATCTTTAGTAACCTGAGAACACGAAAAATAATTTGAAATATTAAAATCACGAGGACGGTCCTACCTTGTATTTAAGTATATATTGCTAAAAGCGTCAAAGGGTAAACGACCGTGTTGCTTTCTTAAAGAAGCTATGAAAACAGTCCTGTATGTAATATAAATATAATAATATAGTAACATACTCTGACTCATAAACAATAGCACGCACCATAATATTACACAGAAAACGTTCCATTTACATAGACTGAAAGCATCATACGTTTCGTAAATTAATAACCCATATTAATAATAACATGAAAGTTTACTAAAATGGGAATCTTAATAAGGAACGTTTATCCAAATAAATTTTCTAACTTCTATTTACAATTTTATCTAAAGACCAATCTGAATTACTAATTAAACATAAAATATTCACAAACCAAGAAAAATGAAAAACTGAAAGTTTAAAATATATTTGGATAAAATTTTAAAATACAAAAAATTGAACAAAACACCAGTATTCTAATTGCAAAAGCCAGAGATCACGTAAAATTCCTTTAAAATATAGACATTACCATAAACAGAAAACACAAAATACACGCATGTACATTTTGGAAGTTCGTGTCTTAGTTGATAAAATCGTGGTGGGTTGTTCAGTGTGGAAGGGATCCTCCTGTATAAAATAATTGCTGTTCCAGAAAAATGCTTTTACCATTGAATATCGGTTCGTTTAAAAACAAACTGGAACTATGATGGTGATGTTCTTCAAGTCCAATGTTATTCTACAGCAAGATTCGGACAAATTCTGGAGAATAAAAATAAATTTACTACGTTAATAAAATACTGGTATTTGAGAAGAACATTAAGTAAATTTTATTGATTCGCTTTGTTAATTAAAATATAATTATTACCTTCATAATTTATTCTTCCGTCGTTGTCTATATCGGTAATTTTTATCATCTCGTCTAGTTGAACTTCTGACATTGGTTCACCAATCATGTCCATTGCAACTCGTAATTCGTCCTTGTTCATGTAACGACAACAAATATTTTGATAAAAGTTAAGAACAAACGATCTTTACGCTCTAAATAAATATATAAAAGAACATATTTTTTTATTTAAATCAAAGTTTCACCTTTGCGATTTCTAGACAGTTAACAGCGCCGACGGCTTTCCAAACTGTAGCGTGAATTAAGCATTGATTCCTCAGATTCACAATTCAGGCACACTAACCACTGGGTTTCACACGGCACATTTTCGATAAAAAAAAAAGAAGAATATTCATTGGTTAAGCTCAGCACTTACCCTAGTGATAAAACCGTTTTTGTCTTTATCGAAAACCCTGAAAGCGGCAAGGAGATCTTCCATGACGTCATCTTTCACTGTGTTTTGGTGACGGGCCATCCACGACAGAAACTCATCTTCACTGATGAGACCGTCATCTACAAAACAATAATGTCAAACATTTATGGGATTTCATACATAAAGTTGACGTACTTTTTTAGTGTAGTACAAGAATTAACAAATAATTTAATACTTAAATCTGTATTTTTATATATTTTTTTATTTAAATATACTGGAATTAGCGCAGAGAAACCTGTTATTGCTAACGTGGAAACCACCAAATATAGCAGTAAATTTTTCTTATGTTTATTCTTATTTTCAGCTGTAATTCATTATAGAATGGGGAAATATGTGTATAAAGTGACCCATAAAAAACTACTCATTGAAATCTTCAAATGCAACAGACTTGTCCAACTTTATGTTAGAATCACATAATATTTTGATTGCAGTCTTAGGAGCCGAAAACTATTGTTATCAATGGAACAAAAAGAATCTCAATTGAATTAGATTTAGTGGTCACCAGTGAAATACAGTATTCAATAAAATACGTTAAACAACTAAGCCTCAAGTCAAAGATGCTAGAGATAGAATAGAGATATTCTTCTTGTTTTTATATCAATTTATTTTGATTTTTTTCTTAACGATTAACGAGTCAGTTGTTGGACAGCCCAGAATTAGACGATTAGAAATTTGTTTGTTTGCAGTCAAGCACAAATTAAGCTACACAATCTTTGCTGTACTCGCCACGATTATCAAATCCTATTTTTTAGCATTATAAGCCGTCAATTGGAGCCGCTAGAAGACACTGTTGTTGTTGTTTTGAATTAAGCACAAAGCTACACAATGGGCTATCTGTGCTCTGCCCACCACGGGTATCGAAACCCGGATTTTAGCGTGTAAGTCCGCAGACATACCGCTGAGCCACTGGGGGGCCAGAAGACACTGTCAGAAGTGACAACAATGCAAGGGTAGACTTTGGTACCATGGTAGTAAGTGACATAACAGCGTGATTAACCATATCTCGTTTTTAACATTAATTTTTTTTCTGATATTTTCGTAAAGTATGTTAATAGAGGTACAAAAAGAGCTCTAGCGTAGTAGAGTGAAACAACAAATATAGAATTTCTAAAAATATAGGGATGAAAAATATTGTAATATTGTGTGTATAAATCATTGAACGTATAACGGACAGGAAAATATCTAGGGAGTAGCAATATAGAAGGTAATGCAGACAGTAAGAGATGAATTATGATATGGCAGAATGATTTATATTGTCAACAACAGAAATTCATCAAATATTAAATGAACAAAAAGATATTATTAGCTCATCAAAGATGTCCCTATCAACTCCCAACTATAACCATCCCTTGATAACCATTTATTGGTTCAAGCTTTTTCTAAACTCAGTTAAATCTTCTGCTTCTATCACCCATGAATACAGCAAATTCAAAAGCCAATCACTTGAGCTGCAGATAACTCCTGTGCTGCCAAAATGTGAATTTATGCTCCTTGTCCTATTGTTTTCACTGTTAAACACTAAACGTTTGATAGATCTATATTAACAGTACCTTTAGTAATCTTAAACACCTCAATAAAATCCTCTCTGGCCCTTCTCCATTCCAGAGAAAACAAGTTTAGATATTTTACTCTCTCCTCATAGAACAATACTATCATCCTAGTTGCTCTTCTCTTAACCTTCTTCAACCTGTTCGATGTCATTCTTGAAGATAGGAGCCCAAAACTGTGCACAGTACTCCAAATGAGGCTTTACAAGTTACATATACAGTGAAATAATAACGTTCTTTGACTTCTATTCAATATTTCTATATATGCTACTCAAATTTTTATTAACTTTATTGCTAACTACAATACACTGTTTAGATGACTTAAGTGAATTTTCTATCAGAACACCAAGTTTCATTTCCTTAACCGTAGTAATTAATGTATTCACATTTAAATTGTAACAGTCATATGAATTGTGAAAACCTACATGCATCACCTTATATATTAGTTAGCTTAACATCATCTGCCAGGTATTGGCCCAATGTATTAAATGATCTAAATGTTTTTGTTAGTCTGCAGCATCCTACTCGAGAAATCTTAATGTCATCCGTGAACTTCAAAATTTGTTTAGTCATTCCAGAGTCAATATCATTAACGTGAATCTCAAACAGCAGAAGACATAGCTTATAACTGTGATCTAGTCAAATCAAATTCCATTTGTTACTACTCTGTCCTTTCTATTATCCGTCCAATTTTCTATCCAATATAATAACATCCCCCCACACCCATAGATTTAAGTTGAGTAGCAAGTCTTTTGCGAGGCATCTTATCAAATGCTTTCTGAAAATCAAGGTAAACCAAATTCACAGTATTTCATTTATCAACATTTGCAGTAACATCCTCAAATATCGTCAGTAGATTTGCCATCAATTAAACCATGCTGGCTCTTTGACACTATATCAAACTGCTTTAAGTGACTTTGCAATTCATCTTTAATCACACTCTCCAAAACATTTAGGACTACTGATGTAAGACTAACTCGTCTATAGTTACCAGGTTAATGTTTATCACCTCTTTAAATAGTGGATTAACATTAACCAATTTCCAATCTTCTAACACTCTTCCACTACTCAGTGACCTGTAGAAAATTATTAGCTAGCTGTTCACAAATAAAACTATTAAGTTCCTTTAAAACTCTAGGTTGTCTGGTCCAGAGAACTTGTTAATTTTTTAGGTTTCCCAACTATTCTTACCATTTCTAAACTTAGAATACCTTTTACATCAGTATTTTCTTCATACATTAAGTGCTCTGGTTGAAGCGTAATAGTTGTATCTTCCTTTGTGAAAACGGAATAGAATATATGATTTAATAACTTTATCATATCATTATCTTCCGAGCTCAGCTCCCCACTCATTGTTAAAAGGCTCAACTTATATCTTGAAAATTTTCTTTCCCATCGTAGACCTAGAGGATTTCAATTTGTCTTATTTAACTCTTTCAACCAACACCCTTTCATATACAGTTTTTACTTTTTCAACTTCGTTTTAACCACCCCTCCTTATTTCCTGTAGTCATACTAGTCATTATTATTTCCAGTAAGTTTAAATATCTTGAATTTATCACGTTTATCCTTAATATGATCACTTAAACCTTCACTAAATCAAACTGTCTCGTTCTTCTCCGTTGCCCTTTTTAATTCAGTAGAATATATTTATCTTCTGTATGCAAATAAATTTTTCCATTCTACAGTTGTTCAATATTTTCTCCCAACCTTTTAGTCCAATGTACAGAAACAAACTAGATCGTGTCTCATTCCATCAAAACTAGCTTTCCTGAAATTTGGGTTCAGGGTTCTGTTCTTTCTCAGTTCACATATAGTGAAACCTAATAGTTCAACGGTCGTTTGTACGTAAATGCTCACCAACCACAACTCAGTCTATCGTCGGGTGCTAATATTAAATTTAATATAGCTCACTCTCTTGAGGGTTCCATCACCAGTTAGTGCATAGAAGTATCCTGACGAATTTACAAAATCTTATCCCCTTCACCCTGAGACTCAAAGTTTTTCCATTCTGTACCTCTGAAATTAAAATATTCTATATAACATCAGTCTCACTATTCGTTGGTAAAAGAGTAGCCCAAGAGTTGGCGATGGGTGATGATGACTAGCTGACTTCCCTCTAGTCTTATACTGCTAAATTTGGGACGGCTAGCACAAATAGCCCTCGAGTAGCTTTTTGCGAAATTCAAAACAAACAAACAAATCTCTAACTCAACAGGATAGAATTCACTCCTTTCATATAAAACTATTTCTCTGTTCTTTCCAATACCCTATTTCTAGTAAATAATCTGCAACCTATTATTTCAAAAAAAAATTCTTTTCAAAATTGTTCAAATCCAACCAAGTCTCAGAGATACCTTTAGATCAAAATCCTCAGTTTCTATAACAGCTTTGAAGCCATCAGTTTTATTTATTATATTTGTAGCATTAAAATAGTAACAATTATGTATTATTTGATAGATTTTTTAGACGGAGTATTCATGATGAAACTCTGTAGAATGAACGGCAACTGCCTGTTGTGGAGACACAAGCGTAGAGAAAGACGTTTCAAAAGTCTTCCGTCTTTCGTCTTCACAAGACTTTCGAAACGTCGTTCTCTACACTTGTACCTCTAAAACAGGCAGTTGCCGTCCATTCCACAGTTTCATCAGTAACAATCATGGTTTTAAATTACGTTCATGTTTAATGCCTGTTGTTCATATTTTTAGATACTGTGAACAAGTGAAAAGATTGCCCAAGCGTGTTAAGGCGTGCGATTCGTAATCTGAAGGTCGCGGGTTTCCATCCTTATCGCGCCAAACATGCTCGTCCTCCCAGCCGTGGGGGCGTTATAAAGTTACAGTCAATCCCACTATTCGTTGGTAAAAGAGTAGCCAAGAGTCGGTGGTGGGTAGTGATGACTAGCTGCCTTCCCTTTAGTCTTACACTGCTTAATTAGGGACGGCTAGCACAGATAGCCCTCTAATAGCTTTGTGAAAAATTCAAAAACAAAACAAACAAACAAAAGATTAAACGATATGAACATTTTGTTTACCACGTAAGCAATAATTGCTGCTAAAATGAATGCATTTAATATTTCTTAAACAACAGAAAACAGGTGAAAATAATTATGAAAGAAGTTCAGAAAGTTACATTTCTCATATTATATTATTTAGACCTTATTAAAACTATTAGCACAACTAATGAGGAAGAGACGCCTACAGTAAAAGGGCATGTTGATTGTGGTCACATTAGATACCATGTAATGTATACAACCTTTCACAAACCTGAGAGTTAAACACCACAAAACTTTCCACGCACGACTGTTTTTTTTTCTAATGTTTTTGCATACTGCATTTAAATGTTTTTTTTAAGATGGCATATGGCCACATAATTCCATAAAGAGTGATATATTTAAGTTCGCTAGTTTCATGTAATTTTTTTCAAAATCAGTCGTACTGTCACAATTATAAAATCTAAACACTGAAATATTTATTGTTTATTGTTGTTTATTTTTAGCACTTTGTAAATTGTAAGGAGTCGAATTTAGATTGTACTCGTGTAAGTCAATAACTTATTGTTAATCCACACAGGAACTTTACAAACGAACATTTTACAGTTTGTAAGCATAATTAAGTTGTAAACTGTAAATTTTGCGCTTTTTCTCATAAATCAGATATATTATTCACTCTAAAAGCTCTAAATAATGAACAGAGTTTACAGCAAGTATTTTACGGGGAAAATGTTGAAATGCGTTAAGAAATACATATAAATTTTCGCGCAAAGTTACAAAAGATCGTAATTTAATCATTTCAGTTTTAAACTGACTGATCAGTGTTTGTTTGTGTATGTTTGGTTTTGGAGTAAAGCCACATTGAGATGTCTGCTATATTCACCGCAGGAAATCGAGCCCCGGATTTCAGCACTGTAAGTTTTTACCTTTAGCCTTATTCCACCGAGGGACAGTAATCAGAGGAATGTCGATAATCAAAAGAACCAACTGCAACCTATTTGGCCCCCCAGTGGCTCAGCGGTATGTCTGCGGACTTACACGCTAAAATCCGGGTTTCGATACCCGTGGTGGGCAGAGCACAGATAGCCCATTGTGTAGCTTTGTGCTTAATTAAAAACAACAACAGCAACCTATTTGTTGCCTTCTGTACCAAATAACTAGATTTGACCGTCAGTCTTATGGTGTATTCATGGCTTTAAGTGCCGATGCAGTTCTTTAGGAACAGGTTATGAACTATGAACCCTTGAATACACAATCTAAGAATTTGAATAAATAAATCATACCAGTATTATATAATTTAAAATTTGAAAGTTGTATTGGAATTAAAGTTTTAGTTGAGTAGGAATATTCTAATTTGACAACTATGGCGGACCAAATGCAATTCTCAGATAACCAAATTCTATATCTATCAACTTTCGTACAGTATGAGCGTGTGCTTGAAAAACATTTGCAATACTATTCAGAAGTTCCCGTACAAGGAACTTAAAAACACTTATGTTTGATGAATACATTCCTTAAGGAACTGATTGCAATCATCAAGCTTGGCTGATTCTGTCATATTCCAGAAGATTGTTTGTTTTTTTAGAATTAAGCACAAAGCTACACAGTGGGCTATCTGTGCTCTGCCCACCACTGATATCGAAACCCGAGTTTTAGTGTGTAAGTCCGCAGATATACCATTGTGTCACTGAGGGGGGCTACTCCAGAAGAAGAACGTGAATGAAAGAACATAATACAAGAATAATGCAAGATCATTTACCATTATGCGTAGTAAACAGAAAAACAAACATCATTATCTGTATCAGTTGATGCACGCTTCTCTTTAGAAACGAACAAGATTAACAGTAAGTTCAGTCCTTGGTTAAAAATTATATTACCCTTTCATAGTATATATGCTAAGATGTACAGTTTATATAGAGTGGTGTGGCTGGGGATCGACCTTTTTAATGTAATTCTACTCAGAAGGTTTGTGATCCATTTAATATAAAGAACCTCACCTGACTACAAAAAAGTGTATGTTAGTCCAATTCCTTATTTAATCAAAAATGGTACTGGCCATCACATTATGTTTTCGTCGATTGCTGAGATTCTTTACACTCTGTTGTACAATGAAGACCAAGTTAGTCTCTGTGGTAAGTACTTAAAACGTTACAAAATTGTTATAAAAGTGAAAGATAATAATCGTATAAATAAAACAGGAATATATTCACATATTTATATTTTAAACGATTTGATTCCAACAATATTTTCTTTCATCATGTTGAAACTTTTCATTATTATAAAATTTGTTTTTGGAAATTGCAAATAGTTTGGTTTGAATTTCACACAATCTACAAATCTAGATGCCCTTAATTTAATGCTGAAAGACCAGGTAGAAAACAACTAGTCATATATACCCATCGTCCACTATTGAGCTTCTCTTTATCTGAGCATTTTAGCTCAGTTAATGAGGAATAAAGTGCTGGAAATACTTAACTAGTAGCCAGGCGAGGAAGTACTTAAAGATATGTGAAGAGTTCATGTGATTAGTTGAAAAGCAAGAACGACCTCTTAATGTTATGGCTGCTATTAACTACCATAACAGTAACTCATTCAGTCATTTGGCAGAGAAAATAATGACTCAATGACTTACTTTCCAAGCTAATGAATTATGTTGTCTTATAAACTTATAAACTACACTTTTTGATTACCATTCAATTACTAGCAGCAAGGAAAGCCATTTGTTCCAGAAACCAGTGAATGGCAGAGCTTTCTGACCTATCAGATGCCATTGTCTGACAAAATGTATGGACAGAAGTTCGTAACTAATACTCAGTTGTCACAGCTTAGGATATTTGGTGTTTGTACATGTTTGGTCATTTAACAGCAAAATAATTAGCTGACATTTTGCAAGAATCATTCACACTACCTAGCAGAGTATTGAAATTTCTCAAAACAAACCATTTGATACTTGAAAAACTCTCACCAGCACATTAAATGTGAATAATTCCATATGTAGTGATGAGCTGTGATTTTTTTCATCACATAATATAAATGAGGTGACTGTGAATTTAAATGGCATGGATTTTACTTGATTGATTTTTACCGTATTTTCGTTTCTGTAATGCAAATTGAACTGTGTTTATCATCTTGTGTACAATACCAGACAGATTGTGATTGATAGTTGTCTAGGAGAGTAAGACAATATTCACCAGGACAGTTGTATTCAGGTAGAAACAGCATGAATATAAATTTTAGCAATGAGAATGTTAGCTAAAAGGTCTACATTTGCCTAAATTCTGCTGTTAAAGATTTGTTTTGTTATTCCTAGGAATATGTTGAGTTTCATTATTCATAAACGGTGGCACATTACCAAACTATACCTATGAACATTTTATTTGTCACAAACCTGATGAGGTGGTTTGTCAATAGAAGTTGTGGAATTATTAAGTAAAATGAAATAAAAAGATGAGTCACAGACAAAGAAATGCTAAGATCTATAGGGCAGTGAATCACTGAATTTTCAGTCTATTCATCTTCGTGCTAGAAATTTATTGTTGGATTAACTGATGCAAAATATTCAAGACTTATCCTATTACAAAGATTCAAATTACACACGTCTACTCTGAGACCAGAGAAGTGACGCATTCATGACTTCAATCACTCAGACACAATACCGCAAAACGACCACTTTAAACCCTCATATGAAAGTTGAGGTAGCAATATATTAAAATCACCTTGCTTTAATTGTATATACATAATTATTTGTCAAATAACATATTACGAACCCATGTTAGCGAGTAAGTGAAATTACCTTTACGAAGTAAAATTCAGAAAGAGTAACATTACAAATGTAACTTTATTAAATTCATTGTTTCAATAGGTAACAATTGAATATTTGCAATAACGCAGATTGGATTATTTCAGAGCTATGCAGTTTTCTGAATAATTTGTTAAAGGTATTTCCAGCACAGTTACGATACATAAAAGTTACTGAAGGTAAGAAGTAACGCCTTTGTAGTATGACTTCATGGTTACTTTTCTCTGTTCTAAACTCATATCTGAAAGAAGAGAACATGTCGCTGTGAGGGAATTTTTTACGATCAGCAAAATCTAAGATTGTGCTTGTGCAGTATTTCATCTATTATGATTACTAGTACGAGTATCCAACTCTACAGCCTCGCCTTCCAGTTCTTATCTGCCAGATCTGGGCAAAGACTTAAATAACAATCAAACTATAGTGAAAGGAATGTGGCTTGGTTTATGAACAGTTGTGTACTAACACCATAGTAATAATGACCTCAGAAAGTGCAACTGAAATACAGATTAAAAACAATGTGTGTGTTGACTGAGCTATCTAATGTAAGCCTGTAGACATAACACTGTAAGCCTGTAGACATAAGACTTGGCCACAATCATGATATTGATATTTTGCTTCTAAAGAAAATTTTAGGGCAGAGAATTGCTTTAACTAGGCCATTACAGTTTTAACTCACAATTTTGTCCAAGTTATTTTGAGCAATTGGAGTTGATTTAACCCTTCTTTACTTTAAAACCTCCATTTTATTGTTACAAGCGAAATGTTTTACCCTACTGGCATTCTTTGGCTTCAGTTAGCCCGTTATAAATTGTTCTTTTCTGTAAAGTTGTAGTATAACCTATCACTTACATGATTATAGAAAGTAATTATGGTTAATGTTTTATTTTCGATGACTTAAGCAATCCTAAGTTTGCAGCTGGATAAATCGCTGAAAAATGGCTTTGCGCTGTAACATTGCCAGAGGAGGCCCGGCATGGCCAGGTGGTTGGGGCACACGACTCGCAATCTGAAGGTCACGGGTTCGTCTCTCTTTTACGCCAAACATGCTCTTTCTTTCAGCCGTGGGGGTGTTATAATTTACGGTCAATCCCACTATTCGTTGGTAAAAGACAACCCCAAGAGTTGGCGGTGGGTGGTGATGACTAACTGCCTTCCCTCTAGTTTTACACTGCTAAATTAGGGATGGCTACCGCAGATAGCCCTTGTGTAGCTTTGCGCGAAGTTACAGACAAAAAAACAAAGATACCTTACCAAATCCTATGTATGAAAACCATGCTCAATGAAGTGCTAGACATGCAAAATATTGTCAAAAGGTTAGACCTTAAGACGATGAAAACTAGTACTTTGCAATTCAGCCAGACAAATGGCATTAAGCTTACCACCATTACCGTCGGTAAAAGAGTAGCCCAAGAGTTGGCGGTGGGTAGTGATGACTAACTGCCTTCCCTCTAGTCTTACAAATTAGGGACGGCCAGCACAGGTAGCCCTCGATTAGCTTTGTGCAAATATCAAAAAGAAACTTTCAAAAACAAAAAAAGTACAGTTAATAAGAAGAACCACAAAGAAAAAGTCCACTGAATACTACTGTTCTAGGGGTAACAGTAGTATCTGTTATAATAGCTGTAATGAATGCAGAGACAATGGAAATCTCAAGTCTCCTGAACTGTGTACATAGAAGTTAAAGCTGCTCACTAAGCTCCAATTGAAACCAAAGAGTAGCTCACACTTCAAACAATCGTGGCATTAAAACACTATTGCCAAGAGCAATCAGTCAGGTGGGTGAAGGCCTAGGTAATTTATAACCACGGGAAAATTGTCTGTCCAAACATCAAATAATCACTTAAGCAGTTGGAAGAATTATTTGACTTCAGGAGGATCTAACACAAACTTATAAAGCACATGTAAAGGCCAGGGAGAGGAATAATCCATCAGACCACTAAAGCTACATCAGCAGATAAGTAGTCAGTTTTTCTACAGGCAAGTGAGTTCAGCTTCTCTTTTATTTTATTGTGAACCAATTTTAGTTATCTATTCTTTTGGCTTTTTTGTGTGTAAATAGTGCAACTGTAAATATGTATAATTAATGATTAACATAATTAATAGCAGAGGTTTTATTTTGTGTACGTAAGTATATTTATGTAAATATTTTCAGAAGGTTCAGTTTACTGCGAGTTTGGTTACAATACAAAGAGTCAATCAAGAAAAGAGCTCCTCACTCTAATTTTGCAAGTCAAGAATATCAATATAGTTTTCTATGGCCTTTTATACACAAAACAAATAAAACTAGAGTTATCAGGTTTCATACATAATTCAAATGATCAAAAACTACTTTTTCTTCAGCACAAGATTGGCTGCACACCAGTGCATTAAACGATTTTGTGACTTTGCAGACAACTGTCTATTTGGAAGATTAATATTAGACTAAGAAAAGTTTGGGTTATTATTAACCTTTAAGAGAATGTTTAGGTTTTGCTTAATTTCTATATTTATCTTCTAGAATTAGGTGGTTTTCTATTTACAGTGATGTGTCGAAAAAGGAACAATTTTACTTTTTTCTTCCTCTTTCTCCAGCTTTCCACAAATACATTTGATACTTTCCTTTGTTATTTGAATTTGGTAGTTTTTGTATTGTAAATACTACAATTTGTGAAATATTGTGTATCGTCTCTTTCATTGCATCAAACTCAGCCAAAGTCTGGCAAGACAAACTCATACTTCGATGAATTTCCTTTTGTTGTAGGCTCAACCCGTTTACTCTGTAGGAAATCATTATACCTGAGAATAACGCACAAAACCTCATCGGGTTACTTACTATGTCTATCGAAGGAAATCAAGCGCTGATTGGAGGGTTTTAAATCCAAAAACTTACTGCTGTTCCACAGGGAACATTAGACAAAAGACTGTGTCAGCACTTTGAACATCGTCTTCAAACAAGTTTAGACATAATTGTACTATTTACATATCATTTACTGGAAAAAAGAAAAATGTATTTCATATGATAGGGCTTTTTGCAATTATTATTAAAGCTTTTTAAACTCTCCTCGTTATTTTACTGACCTCTTTTGGTAGCCTGTTGAACTAGATGATGAACCATTGCGTCAGTGAGATATATTCTTAACTTTTCTAACATGCACTTGATTTCACTGGCGTTTACACGTCCATCTTTATTCTTATCTAAAAGGTCAAACGCTGCCTTGAGCTCTAGATTTATGAAAGAAAAGTATATTAATTATCATAGATACATAGGTAATTTACTGATAGGTTGAAAATATCGGATTAAGCGTATAAAGGATAAGTGTATAGTTTCCTATTGAACCAATCTTTCTTCTTGTTTATTCACACTTAAAGGTTAACTAGAGTCCTCAAACATGTAAATATTCGAAAACATAAAACAGAATCAATTAGGGCTATGTTATCAGCTAAAAACTACGAAATATAAAATATTAATAAGAGTAGAAAGATATGAAAATGATAAAAATAACTCAGTCAGGATTTTATCTCCACGTACAACATTTATCGAATGTTTTGAAGCAAAACGTTACATAACGAGAACAGTTAAAAAATACTGTTATAAATAACGAGTACAATAATAAATTTGCTATCATCACACAAACGATGAAATACAGTAAATTAATAAAACTAAAACCACTGAAAAATATTTATAATAACTTTTCAGCAATAATAGACAGTTAATTACAGAGACAAACACATTTTCAAGAAAAGGTTTGAAATCTTCCTTAATAACTACTTATCGTAAAGATAAAGCCTATAACTGTTGTTTAGTTTTACAAACAATTTACCAGTTTTATGTATTTAAATCAAAAGACAACAATATTGTGTTGGATAAGAAAACAAAGTATTTACGCTCAATCAGTCACCCACTTTGACCCCCGCTAGTACAGCGGCATATCTCTGGATTTACAACGCTGAAATAAGGGGTTCAATTCCCCTCAGTGGGCTCAGCAGATAACCCACTGTGGCTTTCCTATAAGAAAACACACTTAACCGCTCTTTTAGTGAGCACCTACGCACAAGTAAAATAAAAACATGTCTTTAAAAGACGGCTTATAGCAAGTGGGTACAATATTAGTCGATACATTTTTATTTAAAATGTTATTAGTTGTTAGTAATAGAATTTACTTCTGTTAAAATGTAGTTAAATATTTGAAATTTTAATTTTGAAGTTAGTTTTATTGTATCTTCAGTGGCACAGTGACATGTCTGAGGCCTCACAACACAAGAAATTGAATTTTGATACCCGTGGTTGGCAGAGCACAGATAGCCCACTGTAAAGATCAGTGCTAAACTTCAAACAAACATACACACACTTTTACTAATTACTTTTAAGATATTGTGTTTCATTCTTCTAAATAGTTGAGTGCGTGTCAAAAACAAAAGAAAATAATAAAAAAATTCGAAAATGAATATATTTTTTGTATTAAATTATTTAATTAGAGAGTAAAAATGAATAATAGAAAAAAAACATATTGAAAGAAGATTTGGTACAGGAAGGCTCTGTCCGTAACACTTTAGAGTTTTACTGTGCTACTGGTAAGTAGAAATTGTTCTAGAGACTTCTCTTCAATCAGATCGTTTTCAGTTAATGATGCACGACTATGTACCACACGTTTGTGTTAGAATCAAGCGATTTTAAAATTCAATAATAAACATATGACATAAGTGTGTGAAACATATAAACAACAGAATTATGTCGTTTCTACAGATACGTATTTCGATCGTGGTGAGTTTGTACATTTTATTTGCTTTTCTGCTTGATCTGCTTTACGCTTTAGAGGCTGAGAGATGACTAGGCTTGATAACAATAAAATATCGCTTTTTTCTAAATGAAACACTTCAGTTTGGTTTCTTAAGCAGTGTAAAAATGTGGTAAAATTTTGTAAATATTAACTTTGAATACGAGTGTTTTTTGTGTGTTGTCAACACTGAAAACAGTTTCCAAATATGCCAACCTTCAAACCACCATGGCCCGGCATGACAAAGCGTGTTAAGGCGTGCGACTCGTAATCTGAGGGTCGCGGGTAAGCATCCCCGTCGCGCCAAACATGCTCGCCCTTTCAACCGTGGGGGCGTTATAAAGTTACGATCAATCCCACTATTTATTGGTAAAAAAGTAGCCAAAGAGTTGGCGGTGGGTGGTGATGATCTTCCGTCTAGTCTTACACTGCTAAATTAGAAAAGGCTAGCGCCGATAACCCTCGAGTAGTTTTGTGTGAAATTCGAACCAAACTAATGAATGGTATTTTATGCATAGTTGTTTACATTCTTTGCCCGAACATATTTGTTAAATGAAATATATATAACATTTTGTTTCTTCTAAGTGAAGGCTTTAAAAATTACTCATTGAAAATTCTCGTTAAAGTTTATAATTTTTGGCCCATAGATTTTTGGAGTTGAACAAATCTAATAGTCTGTCAAATGTTCTTATAAATTTAACAGTAAGCTCACTTCTCTTAAATTGTGTTACAAAATTCTATAACATCTGTTAGCTTTGAATTTAAAGTTTCTTCTGGAAACGTATCTTTCATTTATTGTTTTGCTCACTTAAAGTGTATTTTTCTTGATTTGTTTTCTAGTATAAACCTTCTTGTGCTAAGATTTTATTCAAATCAGTAGTTAAGTGCCAAATAAAATTTTACCGTGTGCAGAAAAGTTGGAAATTAGATTTAGCACGTAGTATTGATCAAGTATGACATAAGTTTTGAATTATTTTTTTATTGCATGGGTAGAAAAACATCATGGATGCAATTTTTTTAACTTGGACAAGTGACAACCTAGACCATCGAAAACAAGTGACACAGCTGTAATGTCAACATTTAACAATATTTGTACACAGATTTTCATCAACTTTACTCGTTCATGCTCTATAATTATCATACTATTAGTAAAGAAACAGCAACCAGGCGCCTTCCAGTTACTGTTTAGAGAAACAATCATAAACACCAATACATCTCTGACAAGAGGATTACACCGACTTTCACATAGTCAAGAAGTTTCATCCATTCTACTTCTCATGTTTTCTTGTGGTCACTTTATCTGGTATTAAAGTACAAATAATTTTGTTCATTCCTTCTTTTCTTTTATGCCACTTGTTATAATGCATTAAATGCTTCTTATATAAAGGCTGGTGCCCCATTAATGCTTTGATACCATTTTTGAATAATAAATGTATTTGTATAGTAGAACAAGACTAAAGGTACGTTTTATAAATTTGTAGGTTTTAGTGGAGCAAGGAATGAAGTGTTAATACAAAATATCGCAAAAGTCGATTCGTATTTATCTTTTGATAAGCAGTACTTTTATAGAGATTTATAAAAAAATATCTGAAAAAGTGCTTTTTAACAAATATGTACCGCTGATGGTTACTAAATGTTATTCTGTTTATTCAAAGTTTGGACACTAATATTAACCATTTTTCCTAACACTTTTTATTTTATTATGAAAACTTTTAGGCCCGGCATGGTCAGGTGGGTTAAGACGTTCGACTCGTAATCTGAGGGTCGCGAGTTCGAATCCCCTTCGCACCATACATGCTCGCCTTTTATAACTTTCCTTTATTAATAAATACTTCATTACACGGAAGCAAGTTTTATTTGTTGAGTATTTTAATAATTATTGTATTTTTCTAATTATTAACTTTATGTAACTTCAAATTGACACAAAAATACGCTACTGAGCGTTAACAGTTTTCTCATAATAAACACGGTACTCAATTTTCAGCAGTTTAAAGAAATTTTTAAATAATTATAACAATATATTCCTAAGTCATAACGATAATATATCCTTTGTAGGTGCTCAGAAAATTAAGAACAGTGTTGTTGTTTTTAATTTCGCTCAAAGCTATGCGAAGTCTATCTGCGCTAGCCGTACCTAATTTAGCATTGTGAGACTAGGGTGAAGGCAGTTAGTTATCACCACCAACCGCCAACTCTTGGGCTACTCTTTTACCAATGAATAGTGGGATTGACCGTCACGTTATAACGCTCCCACACCTGAAAGGGCAAGCATTCCCCATGTGTAATGGGGAATAACACCCACAAATGACACTATAGACAAAGTATTATTTTTCAGACAAACAGTTAAACCTGTTTTATGAAAACATCCTGCTTCTAAGAGTTTAGAGCACAATCTGATGGTTTTTCTTGTAAATCTTTAGAGTCAATTTTTAAACAGTTTAGGCTGGCTCTGTTGGATTCAGTAAGAAATTTAAAAATGCACAAAATCGATTGAGTTGTCAATAGCCATATCATAATAAATCTAAAACAAGTCCGAGTTTGAAAATAAAAGTAATATGTGTTGAGAAGTCAAAGTTAGCCTCTGTAAGTCTCATTTCAAGTAACTTAAGTTACCATGTCTAACAATGTTGACAGTGGCTCATAAATTCGTTTAAAAATTTCAAAATAATTCGATTGTTTAGAATTAAGCACAAAACTACATCTGTGCTTTGTCCACCACGGGTATCGAAATCCGTTTTTTAGTGGTGTAAGTCCTCAGACATACCGCTGTACCATTGGGGGAAGATTTCAAAAGGAAAAGAGATACACTGTTGATGTGTTTGGATGGAATTTCTTTTGTTGCGAAATATATGTCAAAACAACCTTTCTGACCATAAAAGAAATAATAACTGAAGACGCATTTCACCTGTCTTGAAACAGTATGATAGCTCAGAAGGGCATTTTTTGTTATAAAAATATTGATTTGTTGAGTAACGAAAGCGATGATTCTTAGAGATTACAGATGATTAGTTGAAAAACTATCCACTAGCACAACGTCATAATGCATTTGTTTATCATCTTGATAAAAAAAAACAAAAAACAACTAGAAACGAACAGCTCAGCTCCGAATGGTTCAAATCAAATCTTATATCCGCTTGGGTTTGTGTGTTGTTTATTATTAAGCACAATGCTACGCAAAGGGTAGTCTGTGCTTTGCAAACATACTGCTGTGCCACAGAGATGCTGTCAGTCTGCGAACTTCTTGGGAGTTCTACAACAATGCTTGAGAAACAATCCTATTATGCGAAAATATGTATATTCAACGAAGTACATAAGTCATGTGGTGAAAATTATACAAAATAAGGTGCTTTAGTTAAAAGACACACATTGAATTCAGGAAAACTTAAAGTGTTGGGGAAGCCAAGTCTTTTCGTTGTTTATAGTTTATGTATCCGACTGTAGTAGAGCAGTGGCCCGCCATGACCAGGTGGGTTAAGAAGTGCGACTCGTAATCTGAGGGTCGCGGGTTCACATCCCCCTCGCGCCAAACATGCTCGCCCTTTCAGCCATGGGGCGTCATAATGTGACGGTCAATCCCACTATTCGTTGGTAAAAGAGTAGCCCAAGAATTGGCGGTGGGTGGTGATGACTAGCTGCCTTCCCTCTGCTAAATTAGGGACGGCTAGTACAGATAGCCCTGGAGGAGCTTTGTGCGAAATTCCAAAACAAACAAACAAATTAGTAGAGCAAGAACAATGAAAAATAAAACAATGAAACGAGTAAAATTTTTAGCGAAGCTGATGTTGTTTTAATAAACGAGTATACAATTTTTAATTTTGCGATATTTTAGTTTATGTAGTGTTACCGTAGCTCACCATACTTAAGAACAACTGCTTTTCACATTGTAAGTCACTGACATATTTTCGCGTAATGTCGAGGTTGTATAACGGTATCTTTGTATTGCAGAAAGTAAAAAAAATATATACAGAATACTGAACTCAACATTACTTATGCTCTATCCGTAGAATATGTTAGAGATGAAAGTTATGAAAGTGTTTGATGTAAATTCAGCGTTTTTGTGTTTTATAGGTGCTATACTCTAAACACGATTGTAAAGTAATGCAACAAAGCCAACTGTAGACAATGTCATTTGATAGTACATTTATGCGTTATTTACTATTTCTAGAAATACATGATGAATGTTTAAAGGGCAGATACACTGTGACATTGATCACAAACTATTTGGAAATTCTTGTAGTGAGATATATGGTCCAGGCAACCAATTCAGGGATTAGAAATTTCACGATTGTCTTTATTGTTTTATTGAAGTTTGATTTCGTATCAAAACAATAAATAAATTCATGCAACCCGAAATTTCAAATCTTATTCAGGTTGTTCACCTCCTCAACACTACTTAACGATATCTCGAAATGTTTCTGCAATAGGGATTTGGAAATACAGCGATCACTGCAGATGAACTAGAAGATCTGGGACTGTTGCCCGGAATCAAGGCGAATTTAGTTTAGTTTCATTGCAAGAAGTAACACTCCGATTATAAATACTAAAATAGAACTCTGAAGACCTGGAGGAGAGCTGGAGCGTAGGATTATTTCTCCTTGCATCAGATGCGATACAGAAGTCTCCCTTGACAGCTATTACATGATTTTAGAAACTGTAAGTTTATTTACAAAACCAAGTAGCATCCACGGTAAGATACAGTTATTTCTGGTTAGTAGAGACGTTTCAGACATTAACTGATTGTAATTGTATGAAGAACTAAATATCCTGCAATGTCGACCTCTTCATCCTGTCCTGACAATACACCATCACCTGCGACTGTCTTTCATTGCATGAACACCATACAACAACATTTATACAGATATTCGACTTGCAACGTGTCTAGTTTTAACCACATCAAAAGAAGATTTTCAGAATAAAACACATTTGTAATACAGCAGTAGTCTAAGTATGATTTTAGTGAAAAAACTATATCGTCTCCAAAACTAACAGCTGTGGACTTACAGATGAGTTTTAAAAAACAAAGATTTACGAAGCACACCTGTGAATTGTGCATTAAAACCGTGAATGTCTGGAATACAGAAATGAAGACTTGTATTTTATATTCATATTCTAATTATACTGCTGTTATTGCTGACACCAGTGTGAAATATGAAAGAGAAGAGAGGTTCGTACTTGTATTAACCATTTAAACGATTTTAGAATAAATCGGCTAGTGTCAATGCATTTTTATGTTCATCTAAACAATCATTAGAAGGCAGTTGATAAAGAACTAAATGGACAAATCATGCATATAATTATATAAATTGTATATAAATATATATTAAAATGATGGCGTGGACCATTGGAAAACAAATATTATAATGTTCAGAGTTAGAGACGATTGTAAACTAAACTTTTGAAAGTCTTACTATTTAAAGCTTAATTAATCTTTTTTAAACTTGTTGGAAATGTTTGATTAATTCATCTTGTTTTGAGAATATAATGGTGAACGTGGATCACTTTGTTCAGTTAATCTAATTTTATATTAATTTAGCCTTACATTTTATCATCGTGTTAGTGGGGTACATTATGGGTACATTAGCCAATGAATTAGTAGGCCAATGTATGCTTCAACTGTTAATATAGCGTTAGGTCCCATTGACACATAATTTTTCTGTTTTGAAAAATTACATATAAATATGTTTATTATACATGTATTACATTATATTCGTATGACATTATATATTTATTATATGTTAAACAGATAAGAACCAAGCTCACAAGCCCTTTATAAGCGTAGAAACCTATTAATTTGGTTGGACTATACAATTTGTACTTTTTATGCGTAAACACGAAAACATATATCCATAAAAAAAAGTACTAGCTGTATAGACCAACTAAGCTAGTAGGTTCTACACTTATGATATGTATTGTTTTTAATGGTTTTATTGAACATATTAATATCATTTCTTGTTATCATGGGAATACAATGATCAGCTAAAATAAATTTGCTGAATTGGTGTTATTATATACGGAGAAGATAGTGTGTACTCTACAAGAGAAGTTATTATATACTTTGCTTAAGTGTTAGAGGTTATATTCCTAATGCAAGATGGAGTAAAATGTATAATCACGTAAGTTAAAGACTTATTTACAGCTCTTGAATGAAGATACTACATGACTAAGAATTTTATGCTTACAGTTGTAGTATTTATAAAATACTGTAACTAATACCCTTCTGGTGAGAAGTTCACCATCTAGGTTAGAACAATCTCTATTGGAGTGGTTAGTAAACATTTAAAATCTAACAGGGGTTGATATGTTGGATAAAGATATTAAATAACTTAGACACACTAGTTTGTTGCATAACAAAACTATATCTGAAGCTGTTCGTGAAATGTCCTGATGACAGACACAATGTGGAAGTTGAAACCACAGGTATTTACACCAAAGAAAGTGCAGATCAGGACGCAGAAAATTCCACTGGTCGATGGATGCCAGAGGTAATGCACCAGTAACTCTGGGATGAGGAACTGAAGGATCTTAACCTTGCTATCCATAAGGTCTAATCTAACCAACAGTATCAGAAGAGTACAATGAAGATGTACATATTGTGTGGCACATTTACTATCAGATACAGCTAGTAGTCTCCAGAGCTCTTCAGCGAGAAATCTTCCAGACTTTGCACAACTCAAGAACTGGAGGGCATCATGTTGTATCATATACTTGTGCTAATATTCTATAACTATTATTTTGGTCGTGAGTTAGATGTAATGTTTAGTGCTGATGTGATTATTGTAGAATGTGTACTACCCATTGTAAGAACTTCCTGAAACAGAATAAAATTTTACTCAAAACTGTTTCATTTTCTGTGCGGTCGGGAGCCATGGATATCAGTAGCGCAGTCCTGGAGAATATGAGAGGTTACTGAAACATAGTCATTATTTTAAACTATTTTATAATGCTTCAGGAGCTTATACTTTAGTCAGTTGATTAGCCAAGACAACATGATTCAGAAAAATATATACAGATCAAGGAGCTAACTTCAACATCCAATTGTTCGTTGCATTGTATAGTGTTAAATGTGATGAAGACTTGTATTTCACCTTAGCACTCTCAATTTGATGGTTTGGCAGAATGGGTAATATATACTAATAACCTGATGCTTGTCAGATTTGTTAATAACAAGAGAACTGACAAGGATGAACACTTGCAATAATGAACAGGGATCAAATAACTGTTCTCTGAGTATAAACAGATTCACACAGGAAGTGCCACTAACTGTGGAAGTGATATAGTTCTACCTCATGAGGAAAAGTTCTCTAGCGCTCCAAGAATAGTTCGGGAGGTTGATATCAACGGTGTTCAGTGTGCATGTATTTACCCAGCAATAAAAAAGGAAGAAAACACTTTCAGTGTCATGATCAGGTACTGAAATAGCAGATTTTCTTATGCAGTGACTGTGTGTGGTTGTGAAATATATTTTCAGTATGAAAGCAACTTGGACACTAGCATAATTCGTCTTCTGTGCTTTCAGTTAGTACCTTTCTACCATATTGGGAACTGTAATGTTAACTTCAAGAGGTTACCCCAGAATGGTAGTACCTTATTTTCTTATTCTTATTTTGATTTCAATCATTTTTTCTTCTTTGCTTCAGAGAGCAGTCATCTTCCCACAACTGTCTGCAGGTATTGAAGCGTGATATAGATGTGGGATGTTGTGGTTTTGAGTACCCACATCTTGCTCTCCTAATTTCTATTTCTAAATCTATTGCTAGTCTTTTATTTCTTATGTAAGACTGGAAAAATGGAAGGCTTATAGACGGTGTATCCCCACCACGATGTGGATCCTACTTCCTAGTCGCCTCCAAAGTCTAGGGTACATTTATAATCCTACACTATAGTTTGTTCCCTGGAATCTTTTCAATTAGTGCAGCGTTTTTTGTTCAATTTATTTTTGTTTCAGCTTGTTTTTAAGTTATAACAAACATTTATGTGTGTATATATTTGAAGTAAGTGTAATTTTCAACGGATGTTCGCGTACATGAATGCATTTCATTTAAAAGTAGTTTGTTCTTTATTATCAACTTGTTATTTTAGTCTTTTGGTGTTCATAAATGTTAAGGTATTCCTTTCAGGGATACATCATAGTTTAGTTCTTGTATGATAATGTGCTATGATGATTTCAAGTCACCACTTGAATGTTTTTTCTTTATCTTTGTTTTAAAATTGAATTTTTGTCAAAATATTGCATTAGACTGCCCCTGTGAAAGCCATGCTAAAATGTTATCTTTGTTTAAGAATTTTATTCATGATGTCATATAAACACGTAGGTTTAAATAGTTACCCAGTAGCACAGCGTCTTGTCTGCAGACTCAGTCCACGAGAAATCGGGTTTCGATACCTTTGTTAGGAAGAGCCAAGACAGCCCATTGTGTAGCTTTGTACTTAATAACAAAGCAAACAAGAGGTTTAAGAAATCTTCATACAAAGTGACAAAAACCCTATAACCCGATAGTATATCTATTTATATTATATTTATTATTACTTATCAGTTTAAACTCAGAAACACTTCACAAAAAAAATTAATATTATAAAAATATATATAATGAATATTAGGAAAACTTCACAAATTCTGAAAAAAAATTAATACAATAAAAATGTAAATATTAGGAACTTTCACATTATTCTGATTTCACATGTTTTTCTCGCAGAGTGTTGTTAGCCTCTTCGATCTGTTTGTTAAGCTCGGTATCTTTATATAATCTTTGTAACATGGTTTGTCTTAATCAGTGATATCGAGAAAACCCACTTGTAGAGAAAAATGTAATGTAAAAACGGCTCGTTTGGGTTGAGAAAATATTTTACGTAAAAGGAGCCGTTTTTACATATATATGGTTTTTCTTAGATCCTTGGTGTATGTGTTTAATTCTGTTTCATCTGAACATATTTTCTTATTCTAAGAGTTTGACTGTAGGTAGTGTTTCATTTATTGTGGGAGAAATGACAACTTTTATAATGAAGGTATTGTGATCTGTCTCTTGGTTCTTTGTAGAAGTCAGTGTGTAAAATTCAGTCTTTTAGAAAATCAATGACGTCAAAAACGTTAATCTGGGTAAGCAAGAACTTGATTGTTTAGTGAAAGGAGTTTGCATGTGTGGTAAATTCTTTAAGTGATTCAAGACCGCCTGGCCAAAGGAAAAATGTGGTGTTTATGTAATAGTTTCTGTATATGTGGTTTTATATGGCTTAATTACAAAATGATGGTGTTTATGTAATGGTTTCCGTGTAAGAGGTTTTATATGGCTTAATTTTAAAAGCTGGTTTTCATTATTACTCATAAATATGTTGGCATAATTGGGAGCTATTTTGGTATTCATTGCAGTATCATTAACCTGAATGTAATACTTATTATTGAATTCAATGTTGTTCAGAGTTAAAATCAGGGTGGCAAGATCAGTTATTGTTTGATATTTTGATGGCTTAGAAAGGCTGAATGTGTATACTTTAGAGTTTCTAACCCTTTATCATGTAGAATATTAGTGTAAAGGGAAGAAATATCCATTGTGCAAAGAAGACTACTAGGTGGTAACTGTCTGTCGGTATTAATATCTTCTATGATGTTAAGAAAGTCGGTAGTGTCATTTATGTAAGGAGGACGGGTATAGGAAGCGGGCAGCTTTTCAGTAGCCATGCTTATTTTTGAAATTAAGGGTTGGCTAGGACTGTTTGGTTAGTTTATTTAGGGTAAGAGATAAAATCCACTTGGAAAATATTTTCTGGGTGTCAAATACTTAAATGTTTTTTTGTTAATTTTATTGTTTTGGAGTCGTGCTTTAATTTAACCGTTATGATCATAATAAATTGTGTTGTAGGATAATGTTAGGATTTTTTTTTGTATAGAAATTAGTGTATTTTAGTATGTGTATGTTGATTTTCAGTAGGGTGATGCTTATTACGAAATCATTCGCAAAATCTTAGTTTTCTTATCAAAAACAATAAAATTAATAATGACAGCAAGTATTTATAATGGATTTAATTACTGTCATGTGACTGCTGTTGTATTTCTTGATGTAGAAAAGGCCTTTGCTACTATGTGGTATAATTGCATAATTTTTAGGTTACTCACGGAATTTTGTGTAAATTTTAGATTTTTAAGGCAGATAAATGTTTTCTAACTGAAAGAAAGTGAAATTAAAGTGAATGATGTATTGTCTTAGGAATGAATGTATGCCAGAACAAGGGGTTCCACAGGGTACTGTTATTAGCTTCTGTTATATAAGTTGTAAGTAAATGATTTACAATGTCCGAAATTAGACTTATTGACGGAAATTTGTTTCTCTCACTTTGCTGATGACATTTCTTGTTGGTTTTCTTACAAATATATTCATAGAGCAACACAAGTAATACAGTTAGCTCTGGTTGACATGACCTTCGGTGCTGCACTATGAAAAATTAATGTAAATCCTGTAAAAATCAAGATTATCATACCTTGTTATGTATCTTTAAGTATTAAGATATAATATTAAAACCAAGCTGTTACCTTATATGATGAAGTGATTAAAACTGTAAATAAGGATAGTTTTTGAGTATGAATTTTGCTAAAAATGTAAATTGAAAAAAAACCTTACTAAAATTGAAATGTGAAAATTACTATATGTTTAATATGTCAAATAAATAAACAAATAATGGTTGTAAAATGAATACAATCTAAAAAAAGTGTTTAAAATACCGAAAAAATATATTTTGAATATGGAGTACCTGGGATACAGTGAACGTAAATAAGCTTCAAAGTGTGCAGATTATACAAGATCAATGTGTCATGCTGGCAATTAGATTATTGATATATACGCCTAATCGAGTTTTATACAACACAATGTCATTGCCGACATTACTAAAACGGCTAAATCATTCGCGTGAAAATATAATAAAAATAAAAACGAGGATATAAAATATATAAATATTAAAAGCATACTAATGAGTAAATATAAAGTTACTAAATTTACTTAATATGTATCACCATATAATTTATGTAAAAAAGATGTCATTTAAAACACTGAAAATGCAAGCTTCTAATTAATTTTATAATTAAATCTAAATTAGTTTTTTGAAAGTTATATGTTTAATATAATTTATTATGTTATTAATATTTTTTCTATAATATTTATTAATTTTAAGAAAATATTTTAATTTAAATATATATGTATTTATTTTATTGTTTCATATAATTATACTTTAATTATATGTTAATGAAGCATTTGGCCCGGCATGGCCAAGCGTGTTAAGGCGTGTGGCTCATAATCTGAGGGTCGCGGGTTCGCATTTTGATCGCGTCAAACATGGTCGCCCTTTTAATCGTGGGGGCGTTATTATGTTGCGGTCAATCTTACTATTCGTTGGTAAAAGAGTAGCCCAAGAGTTGGTGGTGGGTGGTGATGACTAGCTTCCTTCCTTCTAGTCTTACACTGCTAAATTAGGGACGGCTAGCACAGATAGCCCTCGAGGAGCTTTACGAAATTCCAAAAAACAAACAAACAATGAAGTATTATTATATATTTTAAATTTTAAAGTATAAACTTCACGTTATTATAAATTCTTGTCCTTTCATTACCTGTTTTAATTACTGTTAACTGGTTTCCCTAAATTCCAAAAAAAAGAGAAAATTGTAAACCCAAATCGTATAAATGGTGAATATGATATGAAGTAGGGAAAACGTTTCTCTGGCCACTTCATTGAATTTATCCATGAATAATTGTGAATGAGAAGATCTTTGTCCTTTCATGACTAAGAGTTAAATTTGTTAAATATTTAATATTAGTTACCATCATACGAGAAAAATTACGAAATGAAATGACAACCAGCTGCATACACATCACCTTCGATAGCGATTCGTGAAAATACTACAATAACCATTTAGAATAGCAGTTATGGATATCTGTAGGTATTAACAAGAAGCAGGTGGCACAACAATGTGCTTATAAACACATAATGTCCAACATTCGGGCTATTTCCATTGATTGATACCACTATTCCTATTTTGTCCCTGAATTCCACCTTTTGAAAGCACTCGGGTTATAGGGTTTTATTCTATTTTTCTTCCATTATTATTAATATTAATTTTCGATTAATTCTCGTAGATTGTTCACACTTAAAGTGGGAAAAGTATTTGTCCAATTTGATTATTTCTTCCTTATTATTATGTTCAGTTGATGATTGTTTGTACTTACTTGTTGCTTTTTCTATATTAAAGGGTTATTTCATGTACTTCTCATTATTAAAGAGTTTTTGTGTTTTAATTTTATTGTACTTACGTTTTAAACGAAAGTCAAGGGTTTTTTCTATTGTGTCATGTTTAGTGAAATTTGAAAGTAAAGGTCTATTTCTTTATTATAAAATGTATTACATTGTAATGCATTTGATATCACTGTTAAAGGGTCTTTTATTCAACTATTATAATATATTGTTGTAAGCGTTTTTGAACCTAGGTTTTTAATTAACTTAAAATATGCTTAAATTTGCTGTTTTTAATTATTATTATTTTTCATAATGTATTAGGTTACCTTTTAAATAATAGTTAGACTTATTTTCTTGTATTGTTACAGCAAATGTATGTCATTATTAAAGTGTAATGTAATGTTCTTAGGAAAAAAATTAAAGTTAAGTGCTCCTTAGTTATGACGCAAATTTAAAGGTTATTGATTTTATTCTATTTGTCAACTTTAGGACAAATCTGAAACGGAAAGTGGAAGGAAATTATCACGTGTACGCGTATCAGATATTTTCTACCTATTTTTAGTAATGTAGGACTTTTAAAAGAAATGTAGTTTCTATGTAATGTTGTATAAACACGTGGTCCAGAAATCCGTTGAAGTTTCTTTCGTTTTTTTGTTCTTTATAACTAATAGTATATACTTGCTCAACGAGATGTTGCGGAACATTTTGCTTAAGTATTAGAAGGGCCAATAACTGCAAAGTCCCATGATGGCCGAGTGGATGGTGTTTGTATGTTACAACTAGCAATTTGTGTCAGAGAACAGCAGTCATTTGGTGGCGCTCTTGCAACAGAGAAAATACGAACTTTCTTCCAAAATTGAAGTAACTATTTGCTCTAAGTTCTATCTGGATTTTGATTATGATGAGTTCGCTAGAGATTCATATTGAAGATGGGAACCTGGTGGTCTCCTCAAAAAGCCATTAGAAACAAAATTTCTTTTGTTTATGCAAGTACTCATGTCGCGTTTTATTTTTGTTTGATTTAAAGAAAGATTGTGTTCATTTTCACAAACCTTTTCAGCTTTTCATTTCTCACACAACATCAGAATTTACTCAGGTTTTCAAATTCAGATTTCAAATTCCTAGTCGAACTGTTATTAAGTAAGCCTTTTTGATGCTTATACCGAGATCATTTTGACCAGAAAATACCACAACAACATTGTTTCAGGTTTTTGTCAATTGTAATGAAATACACGTATTGCTTATTTTCTCATGCAGCTTTTACTGGATGAAAAGTAATTTTAACGTTGTAAATCCGTAGACTTACCGCTGCAGTGGAAGTGAGATGGGGGCAAAATACACTACGAACTTCTCACTACTTCTAATTTTTTATCTTTTTGCAAGGTATTACGTGGCAAATTTAATCTTTCAGGGTAAGTAAATAGTAATTATTCGTGTTATAATGTGAGGGTCAACTCCAACATCTGTTAGTAAAGAGTAGTCCGAGAGCTGGTGGTGTATGGTAATAAGTAAATCTTTTTACTGCAGACTATCAGTTCATGGCTAAGGACAGTTACTGGTGATAAATAGATCTTCTTTCTATATACTGTCAATTCATGATTAATGACAGCTAGTGCAAATAGTTCTTGAGAATCCGCAAAATTCAACAGAACAAACAAACTAATCTTGTTCTTACTCATTATTAACTTGGGTTACAAATTTTCACACAAAACTACACAGAAGGTCATCTGCGCATAGTCATCTTTTGTTTTAAACTGAAAGGCCAAAGAGAAAGCAACTTGTCAACAGCACCCACAACTAACTCTTGGGTGACTAACGAGTGAAATTTAAATCTTTATTGTTATATTGCAACCACAAAACTAATGGGCGAAGAACGTTTCTGCGACAATTGGACGAAAAGTTTCATTTACCTGATTCACACACTTCAAGCGCCTAACTATTAATTAGGTTGTGCTAGTTCCACTAATTAAACAACATTTCATCTTTCTGCACTCCATTTGTGTCTATTTCTTTGTTGATGTTTATTATAATAAAGCCAACTTGTCACATTTCTATCTTAGTCTCTACGTGTGTTTATTTTAATGAAAGTAGCTGTTTTACTTCTGATATTCTCTCCGCAGACAGTAATGGTTTTGACATTTTACGGCCCTGGCAAATTCAACTGCCGCGTGTGCACGTAAAACGAAATTTTCACAAAAAATACGATTTACAGGGATTATTGTCACTAGTTCTTTTCCGGTTTAAAATTGTAGCAGAGTCATGCACAAAAAATAATGTTCGAGCTGTTAAAACTGCACTGAAACATTGTCACACGTACAAACAAAATTAAGAGGAAAAAATCTTAGCTACAGCTGTAAAACAAGATTAATTGTGATAAATTTTAAAAATGGAATTTCGGAATAATCTTACCTCTCACTTGAGTGTCTGTCAGAGACCCAAAACAGGTTTCCTGTAAGATACACAACCTTGTGTCAACTCTGTTATATGTTTCTTTAACTTAAATTACACAGACTGTCAATTCCTACTTCAAAATTATCCTTAAACCAAAACCCCAGAATTACATATTAGTTACGCAATATTAGTGGCAGATGAATAGTAAACTTTTTCAAAAATAATATTCGAAAAAATATATGCATATATATTTACTAATCATTTTGTATTTCACTGTTCGGCGGCACCTGAACGTATTGTTACACACCGATATATTATTTTTCGAGTTTCAGTTTCTGACTCTAACAAACTATCTAGCATTATTATTTCAAACTTGTGTTAGATAACATTAATTACTTTGCAAATAAATTAATGGTTCTCGAAGAGTTATTTTGTTTTATCATATTTTAAAAAAAAACACGCCAATATCAATTTATTGTGACGTCATAGTTCTTTGGTTTATTACTTAGTAATTTTTGAAAAAAACTATTTTATATTAATAAAAAATATATTATCTAATCCTATAATACAACCGTGTTTTTATATTATATTTCTAATTTCATTAAATTATGCTGCACTTGATAATAATTACACTACGTAACACAAATTTTGTTCCTGGATAGTATGTGCTATTTCTTAATTGTTTATGTTGTAAAAGTACAGAAAATGGCCATTGTTCCCTTCAAAGTTTGTTTTTGTGACCTGGATAATGAAATTTAGAGATTAACGTTTTTTTGTATGTTAAAACGGGCAAACTTGCACATTTTCATGTATATAAGATCTGAATAAAACAATGTATGAATCAAAATTTACATGTATTTATACCAAAGTTAAACAAAAATGTTTAGAAGCGAGCAATTTCTCGAGATTTGCGACTGTAATGTAAATAGCTTTCATGTATCAACCCACAAATATAGTCTACCATAATGTTTTCGTTATACGCTCCTTAATAGCGGCGTTCAGAGTCCAGTAGGCCCGGCATGGCCACGCGTGTTAAGACGTGCGAGTTCGCATCCTTATCGCGCCAAACAGGCTCGTCCTCCCAGCCGTGGGGGCGTTATAAAGTGACGGTCAATCCCACTATTCGTTGGTAACAAGAGTAGCCCAAGAGTTGGCGGTTGGTGGTGACAATTAGCTGCCTTCCCTCTAGTCTTACACTGCTAAATTAGGGACGGCTATCACAGATAGCCCTCGAGTAACTTTGTGCGAAATTTTAGAAAAACAAACAAACATCAGAGTCTAGTATATCTTGGTGGAAGCGCTCGCCTTGCTCCTATGATTATACTCCCATGTTCTCCTTGAATTTATGAAGATGTGCGTCAAGGATATGGACTTTCATTGACATCATGTAGCCCATTTTTCTGTATTTTTTCACTAGAGCATCAACCAGTTCCAGATACTTTTCGGCCTTGTGATTGCCCAAGAAGCCCCGAACCACTGAGACAAAGCTGCCCCAAGCTTTTTTTCTTCCTACTGAGCTTCCTGGGGAATTATGTGCACTTCAAAATCTTCTTTATTTGTGGTACAACAAAGACACCAGCTTTGACCTTTGCCTCAGACAGCTTAGGGGAGAAGTCTTGTAGGCACTTGAAGGCTGCAGACTCCTTATCAAGATCTGTGACAAATTGTTTCATAAGACCCAATTTTATGTGCAGTGGTGGGAACAACACCTTCTGGAGGTCCACCAGTGGCTCACACTTGACATTATGCCTCCCAACATAAACTCGGTCCGTTGTGGCCAGTGCTTCCTGTTGTAACTGCGATGTTATTATGAAGAATAACTTTATTTCATCCACAACTGTTATGTAAGAGGTTCATGTAAAATATTTTATACGTGATATTTTTTCTATACTTTTGGAAATTAGAAAAAATAAATTAAAATTTGTATAATATAAAATCTTACTATTCAAACAAGCAAAAATTGTCCGTCTTACCTTCTAGTTTTTGTTTGTTTGTTTTTTTGCAGTGTTCGCAGGTTAAATGAGGTACCCAGGATTTGTTCCGAAGTATGCCTTGTAGGCTTCACATATTTTAGCAGGTGTTGTCACAGAGTACTTTTTCGCTCTGTCTTAATAAATTGGCCACAAACATAGCAGAATGCGTCAGATAGGCCTATATGTTCACTTAGGCAGCTAGAACTAAACTGAAGTAGTGAGTAGTGAGCCCTTGTTTATATATTACTACGGAAAGCTCTAGGAAATTCTCGTAAGTTCTACAACATTCTAGAAAGTTCTTGAAAATTCTTTATCAGCTACTCAACTCTGAATCTACCTGGGATGTTCTGGAAAATGGGTAAATTTGAAAATTTCATCACCCAGGTCACTAAAGCAAAATTTGAAGAGAAAAATAGGTCTTTTACATTACTTTAGGCATAAGCAATTGGGAAATAACACTTTCTGCCCAGGAACAAGAAAATTTAAAAATTTTATTACACAGTGTTATCTGAAGTATCCGTGAATAATACTCCTCTGGATGACATTGGTCTGTATTATACACAGTTACAGATAACACTTAGGATGGGTTATTATCATAATACGCTGTATTTTTTGAAAATGGCCCGTATTATAATTATTAAATTTAAAATTATATTTTCGAGCGGAATTTCTGTCTAGAGATTTTTTTACTACAAACTCTCACTGAGAAGCTACAGTTCATAGTTTAGGTTTACAAGGGAGACCTGACCTTTTGTTTGTTTTACAAGGACATTTTGTCAAATGAGTAGTATCTACACAGTATTAGTTTACAGGTTTCACATAGAGGTTATTGTTAACACTTTGTTTCCTAAAATAATTTATCTGATGATAAATCTGAAGCAAATTGTTTTTTTCTGTGTGTGAAAATATACGCCAATTAAAATAAGTAAAACTGTTGAATTTTTAAGGCAGTGTTCCTTGTAAATAATTAAAACCTCAGACTACAAATAATATTCCTCCAAAATTCTTTGAAATATGTGATTTTTACTTCATTCATTCTCCAGCCTCGTGACGAGTTTAAAAATCGGCTAGTTATATATATATATATATATTATCATAGTATTATACAAAGAAACATACGGAGTTTAACAACACCCTATAATCAGTGTTTTTATTTTCTAGTTAGTTTCTGACAACTTTCTTTGTCCATATGTAAAGACAGTAGCACAAATGTGATGGTATTTGTTTCTATAAATGTGTTCTTCCGCATATAAAAATAAAGTCTTTTTCTTTTCTTTGCGACCAAGCATTAGTTTTGTAAGTCACATCTGCACGTTTACGCGTGCTATTTTTATCAACTTGACTGCATTCCTTTCCAAGTTGGTTAAGTTTGCAAAGTCGTGTTGTATGATCTCATTGTGTATTAAAAAAACATAACAACAAACAAATGCGTTTTCTTCGAAACAAATATTTTTAAGTGACTTACCGACGTTTTCCTATGCACTAACAACAAGACACAAACAAGAGAGCTCTTATTTCAAGCGGTGAAAGACTGTTGAAGAACTAAATATTACATTTTGTTTATTATTATTATAATATGTATCTGCCCCCCAGTAGCACAGTGGTATGTCTGCGGACTTACACACTAAAAACCAGGTTTCGATACCCGTGGTGGGCAGAGCACAGATAGCCCATTGAGTAGCTTTGTGCTTAATTCTAAACAAACAAACAAATATGTATCTATACATTGGTAAGAACGAAGACTAACTGATATATCTTTTATATTTAACCAAAAGGGAGAACCACTGATATTTAACATAGATGGTTGGCCACAGCTATTTAACAAATCATGACAAGATTCACACGTAAAAGTAAACCAGAAATAAAGATTGGAAAAGTACTTAAACTTATGTTTGAATCAAGTAAAAACACAGTTTATTAAATTTTATTTATTTATGATCCATCTTTTTTATTTTTCTTATATATAAAGATTTATCTAACGATTATGTTTAAATGGTGTTATGATGTTATTATTCAATTTGTAAATACGTGTCATTTCTTGGGTCACTCTATGCCAACTCACCCAGAAAAAAGAACTTTTTCTAGTTCATGTTATAAATTTTCTTGAAACAATTCAAGCAAAAAACGCATTTGGATTTGTATATCAGAACAGCTGGTATTGATATTGACACTTTTACCAATAAAGCAAAGAACAACGTTTCGACCTTCCTAGTGGGTTTGTCGTCATCAAAAATTCATTTTGATTTAATCATCCATGCAAAATCTTAAAGCTATACTTCATGCCTGAATGAATCAAAAAGAAACTTTTGTTTAATTTTTTTCAAGAAAATCTATGACATGAACTGAGGAGCCTTAGATGAGTTGGCATGGGATTATCGTTTTAAAAATCTTTATCGTTCATTCTGAAGATAATGTGGCCCATCTATTTAAGCAAAATCGTTGTACTTGAACAATTTTAGTCTTATAACATTGCTAATTACAATAAACAGAAATAAACGCCTTTACTTTAGGAATCATGTAGTAACTTAAGCTTCATAAATTTGTGGTCAGTATATTAATCAATATTTAATACTCAACGTCTGGGAATTCTAATATACATACACCTAAGCAGTTTGCGTCCCTGATTTAAAAATATAGGTCGTAATGGTTCAACAAAAGTTATAGGTTTTGTACAATTACATAGTGTGCTGTTATTTTCGTGGGATTGCACTTAAAATTCTATTTATTCGTCTTGCATCATGTTTTGAAAGAATTTCCAAAAAGGCATTTTACTCTGGAAGTTATTTGTTCTTTTAAAGGAATCAAAATCTCAACCATTGTGTTGAAAATGTTTCCCAATGCGTTACACCATTTTCAGCCACTTGCAATGCAAACTCATCAAAACCAGGGCCAAGTGCACAAATTTTTTTTTCCAATATTTTTAGTCTATTACAAGTGAAAACGAAATATCGTGTGACATCACAAGCTTTTGGTTTGTTCTGGCTTTGTTCACTTAGCACTGATGAACCCACTTTTTTTATTTTGAGCCTCAAAAAACAATTTTCAGACTAGTTGCCATTTGAAACAGTTAATAATAGTTAAAACCTAACCACAATTGAAATAATATGGACATAATTAGATGTGCAGGGTGTTCGGAAAGTCACTGTGCACTTTTATTTATATTTATTAACAGACATGCTTCAATATAGAATACAGGAGGTAAATACAAATAACAATTATAAACAATGTTGAATGTGACCCCCGTTGGCATCCATATAGGCCTGGATCCTTCTTACTTTGTTTCTAAACACCGCTGTCAATTGTTGGCTTAATATAGACTGAATAGACCCATTATTACAAAACTGCACAGTGACTTTCCAAACACCCTGTATATTGTAAATAATATAGACATAATTAGATGTATATTGTAAATAATCTAGACATAATTAGATGTATATTGTAAATAATCTAGACATAATTAGATTATATTGTAAATAATCTAGACATAATTAGATGTATATTGTAAATAATATAGACATAATTAGGTTATATTGTAAATAATCTAGACATAATTAGATGTATATTGTAAATAATATAGACATAATTAGATGTGTATTGTAAATAATCTAGACATAAGTAGATTATACTGTAAATAATCTAGACATAATTAGATTTATATTGTAAATAATATAGACAAAATTAGATGTATATTGTAAATAGTCTAGAAATAATGAGATGTATATTGTAAATAGTCTAGACATAATGAGATGTATATTGTAAATAGTTTAGACATAATTAGATGTATATTGTAAATAGTCTAGACATAGTTAGATGTATGTTGTACATTACAAACCTGTACTCATTCTGTACTTAATATTAATCATCTCTACTGTTTCGCTACTATCAGACGATGTCCTATCTAATGCCACAGCTGATATTTTTATGCTTAAGCAGCTGGACAACAAATTGATACTTGATGACAAATATCATTCTAGACAAAATCCAAAGGAATGTTGATTTCAAAGTCGGAGATAACTATCCTTTATGCCCTGTGTCACTGACTAACCATGATATAATTACATACTCGCATTTAAAGGGACCTCGAGCTACTTACTACCTGACCGTATCACATGATTAGTCTATTTCTCACATGCTTTGTTTTTGCTTTTGAATTTCGCACAAAGCTACTCGAGGGCTATCTGTGCTAGCCGTCCCTAATTTAGCAGTGTAAGACTAAATGGAAGGCAGCTAGTCGTCACCACCAACCGCCAACTCTTGGACTATTATTTTACCAACGAATAGTTGGATTGACCGTCACATTATAACGCCCTCACGGCTGGGAGGGCAAGCATGTTTGGCGACACGGGGATGCGAACCCGCGACCCTCAGATTACGAGTCACACGCTTGGCCATGCCGGGCCCTTTTCACATGCAAATAAATGTAGAGGTTCTAAAATTAATGTCGTCTATTAAAATAAGCTTAAAACAACACACAAAGTTTTAAATTTAATTAATAGTAATTACAATTCAAATAAAAAACTGTATTTTCAACAGAAGAAAAAAGATTGATTTAAAATACACACACAGAAAGCTGTTGAAGTTCGATATTTATTTTAGTATTCATTTTTAGAATTCTTAACTTTTTACATGTCAAACATAACTTAAGCAATGTTTCCTTTCCTTCTGATAAACTTAGAAGAGACTGAGAATCAAATAAGGAGAACATGGAGATAAGTTATACTCTCATATTGGCAGAATTATCGTACTCAGTTTAATTAATGCACTCGTAGATACCTGTGAGCGATGATTTAAGCTCATAGAAATTAAGAATATTACAATATTTCAATGTTCATATTTCTTAAAATAAAATTGAAAAAAGTAACCTTACCATTATTTAGGCAGATAAAGGCCGGTCACTGTCACTGCTCTTTTTAGGTAGGACACAAATCTCTGCTAGTGTTCACAACAACCTGTTCGTTAAACGAAACTTCTGGTTCTCTGATGTTATTTTATAAATACAAAGGTCGATAACACCGATGATTTAGATCTGTTTATCTTCCAGATAGAGTTTTGGCTTTACAGTAGTCAACTACTAGAGGACCCAGGAGAACTGACCCACAAATCACACTTTTCTTGGGAATATAAATATCCTTGGTAACAGAAAAACAAATGAGAACGGTATAAAAGTAGTAAAAGCTAAACGAGATAGAAAACAACAAATTCAAAGTATTTCAAATAAGTGAACTTAATCAGTTGTAGTCAACTATTAGTTTATTACTGACATAGTCAGTTGTGAAGACGGTTTACTTGTTTTTAAATATCTTAAATTGTATTGTGTGAGTTTTATTTCAAGCATCAAATTTATTAATCATCAAATTTCATATTAATTAACATCTTTCAAACAGTTGCATTTAATTTTCGACAAACAATCATTACAAAAGTTTATTTAAAGAGAAGACACATTCAGTTCAACCCCCACTTTCTTTAATATATTATTTGTACTTTTCGATTATGTTGAAATTTGAAATGTATCAAGTAGTTGATCATTTAGACATTAACAAGAATTTTGTTCTTAAACAACAGCAAGTTTTAACCATTAATCAGCCCTTAAACACTAACACTCATTATACATACTATTTTACAGTTGAATAAGTTACAAAATACAAACCAATAAAATTCTGTTAAAGGTAAATGAAAATAGAAGTAATTTTGAAAACAGTTCAATTAACAAGGTATAAAGTTTTCCAAACACTCAAGTTTCAGTATAACGTAACTAGCTTTTGTTAATTGGTTTTTGCATATTTACAAGAACGCTTTGTTATCTGCCGTATTTACGTCCGTGTGTTTATAAACTAAAGGTATACAGCGTTCCCTCGTGTATCGCGGTAGATGCGTTCCAAAACCCCCCGCGAAAGGAGATTTTCCGCGAAGTGGGATCGCCGATTTTTACGTATATATTTATGTGCATTTAGACTTTTAAAACCCTCCCTGTACAACTATTTAACCCTCCCATTACAATACTGTTCATTATTGCTGAAATAATAAGAACAATTATTAAGATATTAAGCCTTAAAATAAAAAAATTACATATCTTCAGCAGGTGGTGTCTTTTCGGGGGACACCACTTCCTCTTCTGTGGAAGGTGAATCGGCAATTTCTTCGTCGGTCGTTACAACTTCAGGAACAGTACTTGCCACCCGTACCCTTTCTTTCTTGCTCGGTTAGAAAAACATTGTTTTTGGCAGTTGTTTTCTCTGCCTCTTCAGCCTATCGAAAATCATTTGATAAGGAGTCATCAGTTCTTCTATTTTATTGCAAAATTGTACTGATCGCGAACCATATTGTTGTCCCATTCCTGTGAGCACTCCTTCACTTCGTTAATTAGTTTCATTAGTTTACCTTACCGCTCTAACGACCATCCACTTTGCTCGATTGTTTCCTCGGCTTCTTTCGGTGTGTCCTCTTCGTCGTCTTCCTCGGAAGCAGACTTCGTCAGTGCTTCTAAGTCTTGGTCGGCGAGTGGTTCGGATTCTAAGTCAATCAATTCATCTACGTCTTCCTTCTTCATATCGGCTAATCCTTCACCTTTGATTAACGAAACTAATTGCACAGCTTTTTGAACAGCCGAGTGTTGGATTTCTTCAGGCGTGAATCCCTTGTCGTCGTGCACAACCTCAGGCCACAACTTCTTCCAGCTTGCATTAACGGTGCAGAGCTTCATCTTTTGCAATGCCTTATGAACATTTTGAAGACATGTAGCAATGGTGAAAGACAATCAAAATGCGTAGCTGTTATTGGCCGTCTTTCATTTCTGCACCAATCATAGCCCGTCTTGCACATCGCTACGCCATGAAGCTGATCTCGCTTAGCCTTCGCAGACGCATAATGCGTAAATCTATAGCCTTTCCAGTTGGTTCTGTTTCCATTTTTACGCTGTTATAAACTCAAATATATGTTTATATCTCAAAAGATACCTGTTTTTTTTCTTTACACTATTAATTATATTTATTTTTAATATTTTAATGGTATTTAATGCTATATTTTAGATTTAATGTTTATTATTTTATATATATATGTGGAGATCGGCCAAGCCCGCGAAGTGGCGAGGGAACAGTGTACTACGCTAATGACGCAATACATTAAAGTATGAATATTTTATAAAAACGTGCTTTGAGTTCGTTGGTTTCAACTATTATTTCAGTTCAATTACTACTCGCAGTGTTTCTCATTGGAAAAAATACTTGACTTAGTTCGTCGTTGCCGAAATATTATACTTGAAATCGAGTAGTTTCTAAAATATGGCCTGGCATGGCCGAGCGCGTTAAGGCGTGCACTCGTAATCCGAGGGTCGCGGGTTCGCGCCCGCGTCGCGCTAAACATGCTCGCCCTCCCAGCCGTGGGGGTGTATAATGTGACGGTCAATCCCACTATTCGTTAGTAAAAGAGTAGCCCAAGAGTTGGCGGTGGGTGGTGATGACTAGCTGCCTTCCCTCTAGTCTTACACTGCAAAATTAGGGACGGCTAGCACAGATAGCCCTCGAGTAGCTTTGTGCGAATTTCCAAAACAAACAAACAAACAAATTCTAAAATATATATTTTTGCCCATTAGCTTACGTTTCTTGGACAATGCATTATATCAGCTGATAAAAAGACCGAAAGCATTCTTTAATATAAAACTTACATACGTAGCATTCAAATTATCGAATGAGAGAAGTACAGTGCTAAGAAAGTGATGTTCAGTTGATTGCATTTAGTTTTTCAAGCAATTTTCAATTTCAGTATTTTATTTACTTGTCAGTATTAGTAAGGTGAAGTACTAACCAAGGTAAAGGTTCACATTAATCAGCCAGTCCGTCTGGTCACAAGTTTGGTGGTTTCACAATTATATTCATTGTGTACATTTTGTTTCTTTGTTGTAAAGTACAAAGCTATACAATGAGCTATTTTTGCTCTGCCCACCTGGGTATTCAAACCTGATTTTAGTGCTATAAGTCAATTGACTTGCTGCTTAGCCACCGAGGGGAGGTTCGAGGGTACGAAGTAACGTAACTGAGTGAAGATTTTAAAACTAAATGCAGCTATTAAGCTCTGCTGCTTTTAAACCTTCAAACTAACACACTGCAGAGGTTAAGAAAGTTCTACTTATACGCCTTTCAAGCTTCACTACTTTATTACAGACCATGTTATCCCGTCTGGCTCTGTTTATCCAAGAAGCTTATTACCTTGGAGCCCAACATAACAAGATGGTTAGAACGCCTGACTCGTAATCTGGGTACAGTGGGTTTGAATCCCCGTCGCACCAAACATACTTACCCATTCCAGCCATGGGAGCATTTTAATGTGACAGATAATCTCATTATTCGTTGGTAAAAGAATAGCGTAATAGTTGGCGGAGGGTAGTGATGACTACCTGCTGCCTTCCCTCTTGTCTTTCACTGCTAAATTAGGAACGGATAGAGCAGGAAGCCCTTGTGTATCTTTGCGCAAAATTCAAATGAACAAAGGCTGATATTTTAAAAGGCTTCATCGCAAGGATGTCACGTCAAATGCACACCAATGTTTCCTGTTTGCTTTCCTTAATCCAGGACCGACAATTTCCTAGCACCTGTTTCATCAGTCGTGTCGCACGGTAGCCTATAGGAGTATGCCTTTTAATAGAATAGCATGAATACTTCAGCTGTTTGATTACGCAACGATAAATATTAATATATCGTAAAAGCAGCTTTTTGTCATTTTTCCAGATAAATATTTTTCTTCATTATGTTTCATGCTGAATCATAGGACACGTAAATAGCTTTTTCCCCTGAGTTTTGTGTTAGAAGACTCTTATCTGTTTTAAGATGCTACACTTTGCTTCCCACGGTTGGGGATATGTCTTATTGAGGTTCCTTTCTTGATGGTCCTGAATCCCATGCTAATCCATATTTCTTTGTTTTCAAATGCAAATAAGTACAAGGAATATTCCGATCTTTGAAATTTTAAACTGTCTATCTGAACACATCTTAACGATCTAAGTTAATGAATATTTTGCATCGAAAATAGCTGTTACATATTATTCCCAAAAGCGGTCAGTGTTTGGTGGTATTATTGAATCCACTAAATGCTAAACAGTTCCAACATGGAAGTCTGATACATACTGTTCTTCTATTACTTTATATTGGCTATTTTTGTCATATCACATACTGGTTTACCTCTTCAAAATTGTTTTAATAAAACAAACTCTGTCTCTTTGTATAAGGTTCTCAAAACATTAAACACAATGGTTGTAAATTAATCAAGCTTTGTGCTACGATTTAGTTGTTTGATTGTGGCGGTTGGTATACAAGAAAAGCAAACCGATGTATTAAATGAATGTGTCAACAATTGTAAACAGTTCTGAAACATCAGCACTGAGAGGCTTACAAACAACATGATCTCGTAGCAATCAAACACTTACATATGAAATAGCAACCCGCACTTTTCTGATGTTTGAATTATACAACGTGCGCAATAAGTGGACCAACCTCATCCCAGAGAATGTAAATCATTGAATGATTAGCGAGCTTTAAATTTAAAAGTCTTTGCGTTTCATTTCTTAGTAATTAAACAACACTCTAGTCGTTATTGGTAAAGAATCATTTACCACAGACCAAAGATTTGTGTGAGGCTGTTTTTACCACCAAACCTATCCTAGAAAAACAATCGATATCTAAACCATGTGTTTAACGTCGATGTGATGCGCGAGACGTCTATTCGCTTGAAATTGTGAGTTTAATATTCCCTGTGTTAAACGTACACCGTTGTCGAAAGTCATGTGTTTGTGGACAGTGATTGATCTGGCAAAACTGAAATGTCATCTTTGTTTGCTAAGGCCGTCACACTGTTCTTGAAATTTCCTATCAAAATTCAAACGATAAACAATGGTTAGGAAAACATCGTGACAATTTATAATTTATATATTATAAAAAACATCAGCAGCTGTAAGTGTTCAAAGGTTACAAACATTATGTTAATTAAATTGTTTGTACGAGAACTGTAAATGTATCAGCAGCTGTAACTGTCCTGAGGTTACAAACATTATGTTAATTAGTTTGTTTGTATGAGCATTGTAATGTATCGGCTGCTGTAACTGTCCAGATGTTACAAACATTATGTTAATTAACTTGTTTGTACGAGCATTGTAAATGTATCAGCAGCTGTAACTGTTCCAGATGTTACAAACATTATGTTAATTATCTTGTTTGTATGAACATTATTCATATACATTTTGTAAAATTAAACGAAAATGTTTTCGTGTAAGAACTAACTTTTTATTCTGTTACGTTTGCGTTTGTAAATATAACCACATAAATTATTGTGTTTCAGTGAACGTTTTGAAGCAGAGCAGAGAAATGACGGATTGTACTGTAAAGATATTTGCTTAGACCAAGACATTAATAATGCAAACAAAGCAATATCTTAAATATAAATTCGTCATGTTTTATCGTCTTCGTCTTAAGGTAATCTTTGAACAAGCTAAACCTTCAACAACACATTATAAACACAATTACCAAGACACACTGTAAACCAGCATGGTCCAACCTTTAACCTCTGGTAGGTGGACTGTAGACAACAGAAGGATTGGAGAAACATTACTTTTTACTAACGTGGCTTACGAAACATATTTTTGAAATCAAAATTTTCTCTGAGTAAACATTTTGGTAATGCATAAACTTTAACACGTAGTTAAATAATACTTGAGCTGGTCTTCAGTTGTACTATTCAGCTATGTAGTCAAGCAATGTCGAACTGATTTTTCTGATAGACCAATTTCGAGATGTATAATTATTTCAGTTACACTATTTGAACTTAGTATTGGAAAGAAAGAATGACATCTCTTAAGAAATCACAAATAATAAGCTATAGTGCGCTTGTGTTTCTTTTTTTTTTACGTGAACAAGGTTGCATAAGAAGCGTGTTAACCGTATTTATTTATTTTGTTCCATTAAATGCTCACACAAAATGACAAAACAGGCATTCTGACATCTGCTGCTCTTAATTTTGCCAATTCTTTGGTTACTTTAGGCAGACCGAATATTAGATTTGACCAACACTCTTATAACACACTCGTGGCTCCATATATGAAGTAAGTTTTGCAGTTGATCAAACCTAGCGCGTTGAGCATGTTCTATGAACTTTTTACTTTATTTTCTCACTTTAGTACAATGTGATTTTTTTTTCTGCTTGTAAATTCACTTGACAAAAGAGTGGAACCAAGAGTTTATTTTTACCTCCTTACTTCATTCTCCAGTCTACCTGGCCAGGTAGTTAGGGCGTTTGACTTGTACTATGAGAGGCGAGGGTTCGAATCCCTGTCCCAAAAAATATGTTATCCCCTTCAGCTCTAAGTGCATTATAAAATGACGGTAAATCCCACTATTTGTTGGTAAAAGAGTAGCCTAAGAGTTCGCAGTGAGTGGTGATGACTATCTGCTTTCCCTTTAGTCTTACACTGCTATATTAGGGAAGGTTAGCGCAGGTAGCCCTCGAGTAGCTTCGCGCAAAATTTAAAAAACTTCTAGTGTGCCCGTTCAAAATTAGGGACATCTGTGCACAAACAACTTCTTTCTCTGTATGAAAATTGTGAAATAAACAAACAGTTATTTGAACAGTTTAGTTGTAATGTCAAGGAAGAAATAATTTGTATTTATGACAAAGCTATTAAGACTATCTGCCCCGTCCAATACTGATCAAACAACAGACAGTCATTAACAAACAACCAACCACGCTAAGGAATTGATTGTCAGCAATCTTGCTAAATATAGAGAAAACATGAAGTATTTCGTAAGTGAAAACTCGCTTCTGATTTAAGTTGTTAAAATGCATCATGACATATACTTCAGAGCTAATTTCGGTCACAAAAGAAACATAGCTTGTATAAAGTTACTAAGACACTGGAATCGTTTAGTGTTTCATAGATTTTGTTCTTTATGAGATTGTAGAACGATAATCTCTTAAAATCAACCGGTCTGCAATCTGATATATGTATATATTTTAATGGAAATAAATATATTTTGATAAAGTTAAGTAAACAAAATCACAAGAAAGGATTGCTTTAAAAACAGGAAGGATCCCAGGGTACAAACTATAATGTGGGATTATAAAATATACCCTAGGTTTTGGAGGTGATTGAGAAAGTAGAACCCACATTGCGGTGGGGATACACCGTCTATCAGTCTTAACCTCCATTCTCCATTCTCACATAAGAAATAAAAGAGTAGCAATAGATACAGAACTAGAAATTAGGAGAGTCCTCAACGTCGTGCATCTATATCACCTTTCACTGTCTGCAGATAAATGTGAAAAGGTGACTGTTCCTCAAATAAAAAAAAATTAATTGAAATAAAAGTAAGAATAAGAAAATAAGTTACTACTATCTGGGAATAAGTAAGTTGAAAACTGATCTTTTGAAGTTAGCATTCCACCTCCCAATATGGTAGAAAGGCATTAACTGATATCACTGTAGATGCATAATACCAATATGAAGTGTCCCATTTGGTTATCTAAACAAACTAATATTGCTCCCAACCACCACCCATTTATTAAGTCTACTATGACTCTCATGCTCTAAACAAGCCTATATATATATATATATATATATTAATCACTAAATTTTGGCGTTCATGCAAGTTTAGAGCAAGGATAAGGTAAAATTATATTGTATAGTACGTGCCTATCTATAGCACTACAGTTTATTCTGAGTTCATGCTTGTTTAATAAAATATATCACACATTACTAGCTCATCATATCGCGATCAAATACATTAGCAACAAAAAATGGCATATTTCATTTTTTATTTTATTCTCATTTTTCTTCAAATGAAAATTATGAACCGACTTACACCTTGATATGTAATATACAATATATATTACAATTACTTTGGCTTTTACAGTATTGTTAACAATGGTTAAACACGTTTCACGTTAACAATTGAATATGTATATCATTGACACGTATTTAGGTTTTCATACTTGTAATAAATGATGTGCAAAATAGGCTTAACTCACCTGGAAATATAGCGTGCTTTACCACTAGTGAGTCCGTGTTTAAATAACACAAACAAGAAATGACAATTCAGTATTGAAAAGCATTATACACTTTCAACAGAAGGCTGAAACTACCTCAGTAATTAAGTTAATTATTTCCTTAATAATTAAAACCGCTGCACTTTAAAAGGACGAAACAGTTTCAGCAAGATATATTTCTATCGTCCTATCAGTCTATTCACATCACTGGTTTAACTACAAACGTCGGTTCTGCAAACAAACAACAACTTTAAAACAAAGAAAGCTCGTCAATAACAGTAAAAACGTAATGTTTCAAGGAACTAATATACATGACCAATTCTTGGCGTCGTTTAGGAATTCTGCAGAGCTTTAAACAATCATCTAACACAACCAGCCAACTGCGCACAAAACGCGCATGTTGGTCTGATGGTAAGATATCTTCGGATATCTGAGATCTTTTTGTAAATAATAATGATGATTTTATTCAGTCTTGATCTTTTTTGTAAACAGATTTTTCTTTCATTATGGTGCACTATCATGAGAACTCATAAAACGAAATTATTTGTGTTTTCGTTAAATGTAAACAATCACTTGAAAATGTTGCCAAAAAGATCACCAAAATACAAAGTTCGTAAATTTTTTACACTGAATTAAAAATACTTTTCTGGCGAGAAATATGTCAACTACATACACCAGAATAGGAACAAGCAAAAAACATTACGGCTGGTGCAGACGATTACCGTTAGTTGTCGGAATGGAAAGGCCAACTATATCCAGTAGATGGTCTGGCATTTTGCCAAAACAGAGTTAAGACAAATGACTAAAGTATTTTCAGTACAATATTTTCGAAAATCTTTAATTTTATCTCCAAGTTCCCTTCTTTCTTTTACCAATAAATTAATTTCCAGTTTCATAATTTGGATATTTCTTAATAATCAGTACAGACGAAGCTAAAGCAAGCTTTTTTAATGATGATTTATTCTTTTAAGTAAATTTTTGATTGAAAGATATTACCCTTGTGGGTCGGAGGGAAGTTTACGCCTTTACAACCCAAAAATCCATAGATGATTTCCCCATGGTGAACAGTTAGTAGATAAGTTACTGTGTAGTTTTGCATTACGAATACTGCAACCACTTAAAAAGATAACTGTATTACTCAAACCTTTACACTAATTGTAAAAGATACAACTTTTTAGCTATGTCATCCAAATTATTTATCTAATTATTATAAAAGTTTTCAATGCATGAAAATAATTTAATTTTATTAACGACAAGCATCACTCATAAGCATTTTAAAATATCCTGATATTTACTGAATTTGACACAAGTTTCAATAAAAAATATGTTCAGCTCTTATTACTGAAGTGGTAGGATATGTTTATATTTCCGGGTATTAAAGTATCAACCATTTGGTTAACGTGCAAAGTACTAAAGTGGTAAAAGTAGTTCATATGTTAAGCAATAAAGTGTAAAGAAGCAGTTAATGTGTTCAGTTATAAAGTGGCAATAAATGATTCATATGCTGAGTAATAAAGTGTAAAGAAGCAGTTAATGTGTTAAGTTATAAAGAGGCAAGAAATGTTTCATATGCTGAGTAATAAAGTGTGAAGAAGTAAGTAATGTTTTGGAGGATAAACTATCAATTAACAATTAATTAATGTGTTAAGTAACAACGTGGCAAGAAGTGATGATTTACTGCGGTTTCTTGAAGTATTAATGTGTAATAAGCAACATATATGAAACATATAAATGCTTCTAGAGATTAGAAAGTTGAAGTTTTACACATGAGAGTGGGTATTAAATATTGTAGACGTCTTGAACAGTTTATGTACAAAAATTTCAAAACGTTTTGTCACCATTAGGTATAAATACTTTGTCTGATACAAGAATATATACTTGTGTATAAATAAACTATTTGCACCTAACGATGAAAACTCTATACATTATACATTTGTTACTATGTTACAAGTGTTTTCTTTGTTACTAACTTTAGTCGTTTCCTATTGTAAAGCTAGTTCCTTGTTTGGAAACTTTAGAGTGTGTTATTTTACACAAAATTTAATATACAAGTAAAAAATTAAAATAAAAATTCGTCATTTAATATGAAAAAACAGACAAATTATAAAATAACTAGACCTAAATGCATAAGTTGTGGTGTAAAGTCATTGGACGAAATGAGATTTCAACTTTGTTTCCCAACTAACTGACAAAAACATATTTTAAGCCACAAAACGTGAAAAAACATTACAAAAGTTAGGTAACAGTTTTTAAACCATTGGCAGTATCAACAGCTTCTGCATGGATACATTTTACCTTCATTACTGTTATACGTAACGTTTCTTTGTATTCATGATGTACATTTGTATATGTACGTGAGTGTGTGTGACTAATAATAACATTCTATATCTGTTTAGTTTCGTGTCTTGTCAGATTATCCTATAGTACTTGTGAAAATATATCAAAAACTTGCACTACATAATTTCTAAATCTGAAAAATCACGTAATTAAATGTTCATCGACTTCCAGGCACAGTTACAATATTTATCACTACATTTGTCGGGGGGTTGGGTGTTTGTTAATCAACTAGATAATTCTTTTTAGAAAATGTTAAAGGTAAAACTATACAGTTCAGTATTTTTTTATAAGCCGTAGATTTAGAAATAAAAAGTCATCGCCAATTTTAAAAAGCAACCAGAGCAGTATTGGACAACATTGCGTGACAAAGTCCATCGCTCTCAGATCCGCCTAATTTTAATCTTGACCAGTAAAAAAAAAGTGTTGTTTTTCTTCTGTAATCGTATGTTCCACAAAAAATTAATTATCTTAGTATTCCTTCAGCTCCCCTTTCCTCTCATTCCGTATAGCTAAGACTAAGTGATTTTTTTTAGTTTAGAGGATTAAGCCTTGAAAGTCCCATTTATTGCTACACAGGTGCATAATCGTAGCATGTGTGTGAAAAATTTAGTGCCAAAAGAAATGTCTGTCTTCACCACAAACAGAATAATTGTTACGTCATTGTCTCGTTTGTCACAACAATATGAGAGATTTACAATAACAAATGATACTTTTCTTGAATTAGATACTTCGATTTCTCTTTTCGTGGTCTCCCCCTGGGAGGAAAGCAGTAAGTCTTCGGATTTACAATGCTAAACTCAGGGGCTCGATTACCTTTGGTGAACATAGTAGATAGCCCGATGTGACTTTGCTATAAGAAAAAAAACTCACACAACTCTTTTTGTAAAACAGTCTAAAACCATTATAAACATTTGTAGTCGTTATAATTACCCACCACATTCAATTACATCAACACTTTTTCTCATAAAATCAAAGAATTGTTTGTATATTTTATTTAAGACTTTGTACACAGACAGTAGATACAAAAACCTGAATATTTGTTTATTAACTAATGTTGTTGTTTTATTAAAATAATTTAATAAATTATTTAGTTTCCAAAGTGGGCGGTACCGCCTCAAAAGGAACTGTAGAATTGCCTAGTGAGCGCTAAGAGGCAATGGGTGACAAAATGGTGTCTGAGATGGGCGTGGCATTGATCAAGATAGGTGTTAGAATTCACTTGACATGCTTACAGTGCGGTTGTTTTGCTGTGTGCTTCACTGAACTTCTTTCTAAAAACACGCATTGTGTTGCTAAATAGCATTTCTTGGAACTTTTCAAAGTTATTACTTGCATTTTATCTTACGATTCATGCATGATTATTGAAGTAATGGCCTAAGCAGTGTTGTTAGCGCACTCATACTTGTAATATTCACAAAACCAGTATTTTATTTTATTAGAAACGTTTGTAAATAGTGCTGGGCACAAGTCACAAACACTGATCTCATGCAGCGTGCGTACGTGCCAGAACGTCTGTCTGTATTTATACATATTTCACATGCTGATTATATAATTATCATAAGTATTTATTTACTTTTAAGTACTGGTGATGCTAATGATGCATATTCACTCATTGTGACATTAGAAGAGAAAGATGGGATACAATATGATTTGCAAGTTTTTGTGACCATTGGACATGTTGTATAAAGATATGTCTGAGCGATTTAAGGATCTTCTTTTGATCGAAATTGCAGATTGAGTGATAAATCCATTTTTAGATACTGAGGAAGATTTGGTAGTGGAAGAAGAACTAATTGATCTACAAAATTATGTTGAGCTGAAGCGGAAGTTTAAGAAATCTTACCAATAGTTTTGGTAACAGAAGGAGATTTCTGATCATTATGGACAGTGCTTAAGAAGCTCCTTGTTCATTTCCACCAAATATAACTGGTACCATTTCATCAAGCCCATTCATCGCATTGAGAATTTACGGAAGAGTGATATCGAGAAAACCCACTTGTAGAGAAATATATATGTAAACACGGCTCGTTTGGGTTGAGAAGACACACGAAACGCAACTAAACAAAATACTACTAAAAATGAAAAGAGCCAACACAATTTCACAAACACTTTATTCCTACCTAAGTAAAGCCGACTCACGCACACCGCAAATATACGGCACCCCAAACCTCATAAACCAGATTATCCATTACGACCAATAATGTCCACAGATGAATCGTTTAAGTACAATCTCGGTAAATACAAAGCATGGGCATTCTCCAAATATGTAAATATCAGCCAGCTCATTCATCAAAGACTCCTTTAATTTCAAGTCTAATCTTAATCAATTTAATCATGAAGCCTTAATGGCCAGTTTCGATATTATATCCGTCTTTACAGAAGTTCCAACCGCTGAAGCCTGCAAAACAGCCTTAGAACTCTATATCCGAGACCCTAACCCATCTGTAGACATTTCCAGCAACCAATTAACAACCCCCATAGAATATTTTTATGACACAAGTTGAGACACAAGCAATTAACACAGCATTACATACACCACTATACTAGTACAGATATGTTGACGACACGATTGCAGGATTCACATCTACAGAACACTCACTTAATTTTTTCAATCACATTAACGCTATACATCCCAACATCAACTCCACATGTGAACAAGAAGAAAGCAATCAAGTATTATATCTTAACCTCAAAATTACAAGAACCGATACACAATTAAAACCAGAAATTCACAGAAAAATCGCCCACACTGGACTATACATTCTTTGAAACTCAGCACATGAAACAAAACAAAAATTCAACGTACTAAGAAAACAAATAAACACAGCCATAAAACTGTGATCACCAGATAAAATTAACGATGAATTAGACAAAATAAAACAATATTTCATCAACATCAACAAGTTTCCTCCACAAACCGTAGAAAACATTATACGCACACACCAAGACAGAAAACAAAGTCAACCAACAAAAGTAAATATATCTCACGAATCAAAAAATCACGAAACCATATACTGCTGTATACCATATATTCCTGACATCAGCAAACAAATAACCAACATTTGGCAAAAACTAGTAACAAAATATGACATTCCGGTTAATACCGAATTTATTCAAAAACCAGGCACAAAACTGAGGTCTATACTATGTGATAACTGCCACGACTTCTATATTGGAGAAACAAGAAAAAAAATGGAAACCAGATTTAAAGAACATAAAAAGTCACCTTCACACGTTTTCGAACACTGCAAGTCAAATAAACACAAGATAACAATAGAAAACACTCATATACTAAATAAAGAAACAAGCATAAACAAACGCAAAATTAAAGAAGCCTTACTTATGAAACAACTTAAGCCCAAAATAAACCAATACAAAGGAACACCTTTTTACCTATATTCAAACATAATATAATAAATAATAATAATAAATTAATTGATATAAAATTATATATTCAAACATCTATGCTCGCCTTCTACATTCCGACACTCAATTACACAACCCCTTTCAAACATGTGATCAGCTTCCGGTCAGTTACCTCTTTCTTTCTTTGTGAACCTGACGATGACCGAAGAAGATCGAAAAACTTGCGCACTCCTCTACGTAAAAAAATTTCTCAACCCAAACGAGCCGTTTTTACATATATAATTTACTGAACAGAAGTTGTTACTAAAAGTGGTATCTAAGGCTCTTACTAACTAACTAGCAAACTTTGAAAAGCTAGTATCACTAGATCTTGTTTTGTTAAATTATTTAAACTAATAAGTTATAATTACATTTTGAATAAATGTGCAATTAATTGTTATTGTTTTGAATTTTATTATGTTATTAAAATAACATTATTATGAATAATGCTTTTTATAGGGTAGTGTAGGGGCACTGCGGATAAGTTTATTGAGCCAAGAGGATAGTGGTCTGAAAAGTTTATTATGCCATGTCTAGCCGGGGTATCGAACCCCGGTATCCAACATTGTAAGTCCGTAAATTTATTGCTGATTTATTGAGAGACATATTAAGCAGTTCTCACACTTAACTTATAATTTTAAATTTTGCTATTCAACACAAGTTATTATTCTCAAACCACTTAAAAATGTTTTCTACTTTCAGTTTACAATGATGCTTAAAATGTGCTTTAGGTCTTCAAAAATTGTCATAGTAACTTGTTATGTAATTCTGTGATTAGAAAGTGAAAAACTGTTACTATCGTATGGCATGTGATACATCAAAATTACCAAAAAAAATCAAATCTTAAAAATATAATGAAGCCTTAAAAGTTACAAATGAAAATGTGACAGTGTAACGTGCTACTTGGACATCCTTCCACAGCAAGTTCAAAATATATCTTTAATCTAGGATTGGCAACCTTTAAAATTTTTTTTGAAGTAGAACTATTTATTTGTAAGGAGCCGTCCATGAGGTACGTCACACGATTTACTCCACTTTTTGACACCTCACTTGTCGCACTTGGTCAAATGGACGGCCTCTAACCAAAGTAAATGAATACTTCAACAACTATTCTCAGTAAAACGTAAATACATATTATCTGTAGGTAGAACTGTCATAATGTAAGTAGGGCAGTTAGCAGCTTAGCCAAACACAGTCGCTTAATTTTTCTAAGTTTTATATACAGAGTGGTCGCTAGAAAAGCGGAAAATTTGTCAAACAGCTATTTATTTTTACAAAGAATAACTTTTACAAAGTTTTTAAAGGCATATGGTATATTACACTCATAGATGCTCAAAATTATTAAAATCATGCATTTTATTCATGATGTAAAGAAATCAAAAAAGAAATGAGTAAGCATGCATTTTACTCATGATCTCATCTGACCCTCAAATTTTCCGCTTTTCTAGCGACCACCCTGTAGTTTTCGTATGCATTTAACTATACTCTTCTTAAAGTGATAAGGAAACATCGGATACATATACAGTGGTACTTCGGTTCTCGAATTTAATCTGCTTCAGAAGGCTGTTCGAAAACCGATTTGTTCGAAAATCGAATCAATTTTCCCATAAGAAATACTATAAATTAAATTAATCCGTTACAGACCTCCAAAAATTACGCTTTATGAAGTACTTTAAGTAAAAATATTGCTTATTTATACCTGTATAATAATACTTACGTGCATAAAGTCAACCACAAAATCTATAAACACAATAAAAAAACAATAAATGAAAATTTAAATGCACTTTACCTGTGCTGAGGAGAACATATGGCGTAAGTGAAAGGTGGTGAGGAACGTGGAGAGCAAGAGGGTTATTATTGTTTGGAAGAGGAATCACCTTCCATAAAAACGTAAGATAACTCTCCTTTTGGGGTTATTTTCTTTCCTGTCTCTTTGAACTGCTGCAACCTGCTTAAGACTCCCTGGACCTATTTCTCACTAAATACTTGTCTAATGAGTTTGTTTCTGCCTGCAATTTAAAATGTTTCTGAAGTAAGACATGACATTGTCATTGAAAAGGTTTATGCTACGGTTTTCTACAGCTTTGTCAGGGTGAAAATTGTTCACAAAACTTTTTAACTCTCCTCATTTTCCACAAATTTCCTTGATTAGTGAACTAGGAACATCCTTCCTTCCATTCTCATCTGAAGACACTTCCTCAGTTGCCTCCTGTTGCTGCTCTTTTTGAAGGTTTTGTAGTTCTTCCGTGGTGAGCTCAGTGTTGTGACCTTCCACCAACTCCTCCACATCATCACCACTCACATTCAAGCCCATACACTTGCCTAACGAGACAATGTCCTCGACAATAGGTTTAGCCTCAAAGTTTTCAAAGTCTCTGTCTGCTACTTAGTCTGGCCACAATTTCTTCCAGGCTGAGTTAATGGTCCTCAAAGACACTTTCCTCCAGGCTTTGTCCATGATCCTTAAGCAATGGAGGATATTAAAATGATTTTTCCAGAACTCTCTAAGGGTTAACTCTGTGCCAGAGGTCACTTCAAAGCACCTTTGAAACAGCGAATTGGTGTAGAATTTCTTAAAGTTCGATATGAATTGCTGGCCCATGGGATGAATGAGAGGAGTCGTGTTAGGGAACAAGAACTTCACCATAATGAAACTATACTCCTCCATCAACCCGTCCTTCAAGTCTGGTTGGTGAGCAGGTGCATTGTCCATCACAAGAAGAGCCTTGAGTGGCAACTGATTTTCCGTGAGGTAATTCTCTACACTAGCGGCAAACACGTCATGGACCCACTCCATTAGAAATTGCCTGGTTAGCCATGCTTTACTATTAGCCCTCCACATGACACTTAGTTTACTTTCAGGACATTATTTTTTTTTAATTCCCTCGGGTTCTCAGAATGGTACACAAACAAAGGCTTAAGTTTTAAGTCCCCACTTGCATTACTACATAACAATAGAGTTAGCCTGTTTTTCATTGGCTTGTGTCCAAACAGTGATTTCTCTTTCTTGGTGATGTAGGTCCTCGTTGGCATTTTCTTCCAAGAGAGGCCTGTCTCATCATAGTTGAACACTTGTTGGGAAATAAAATTCTCAGCTTCTACATAGTCCGTAAATTCCCTAACAAATTTATCAGCAGCGTCTTTGTTAAAACTGGCACCCTCCCCATGTTTCACCTCACTATGTATACCACTTCTTTTCTTAAATTTTACAAACCACCTCCTACTAACCTTAAAGGCATCACTTGTATCAGCACTCCTTCCAGGGGTGTTTTTCAGGAGGTCAGCATGCAACTGCTTTGTTTTCTCACAAATGATGGTCTCAGAAATGCTGTCACCAGCTAACTGTTTTTCGTTTACCCAAATCAACAACAGTTTTTCCACCTCTTCCATTTTTTGTGATATTTGTTTAGTAAGCACTGTAACTCCTTTTGTAACATCAGCTTCTTTGCTGACCTCTTTATTTTTTTCAGTATGGTACAGACTGTAGACTTCGCCGTACCAAATTGTGTAGCAAGGTCAGACACCCGAACACCACTCTCATACTTCACTATGAGATATTTGTTCACCTCTATTAATGTCTCTAACAATCCTTTTTTATTTGCTGCTTTCATTATCCTCCTTTTTCCCCATGGTGGTTTATTTAATCAGAATATTAAGAAATAAAAAATAAAAAGAAAAACGAGAACGTTCACAGCAGATTTGAGCGAGGGTGTGGACTGAGCGACAGGTGCGGGTAAAATATTTTGGGCAAGCTTGGCGTTGGCCAAAAATGGTCGAAGGGTCGTTCGAGTCATCAGTCGGGTTATTTCGAGCCACGAAAGCTAGGTTCGGGGACCGAGTTTATGTCGACAACCGACATTTTTTTTCTGAAACAATGTGTTCAAAAACCGAATTGTTCGAGAAGCGTGGTACCAATGTATTATTCATTTTACTCAGATAAAGTTGAGTATACCAACAGTTAGAAATTCGTATCAGTTTGACCTTTCTGTGGAACGGCGAGCCCGTCTGAAAGTATGTTTCAGGTACTGGAATAAGTTGTTATGAATTATCAATTGTTATCCCTATAAATGTTTTTTAAGATAGTCTGTGATGTGTATGGTGGTACACCGTACTGTTAAAGTTTATCTAAATTTCAGCAGTAAATTAGAATCTACTTTGTTCTGTGTGGATTTTTTAATGAAATATTCTCTCTTTCAAATCCAGCAGCCAATCATAGAACAATAAAATTAGAGGCCATCTGATAAGTGGAATGTATTTAACAGTACATTATCCACTGTTCTTAAAACAGTTTTCTCATTTGTTCACTTGCGTTTCTTTCCTTTGTTGTCCGAGTTATTTTATTCTCTGCTGAGCCACCTGGATCTCGAGAATTTGAAAGTTTTCTTCTGGATACCAGTGAACTTAAACATCAAACAACAAGTTGTCTACTACTATTTATATCATATTCTGGTTTGTGTGGTGTTTAAAAATTACTGTTTTTTCCACTATTACTTTTGGTTATACATTTTCATGAAGTCACGCCTTTATTATGGAAATCCACAGAAAGATGTTTTTAATGAGCCATCACGGAAAAAATCACAGTAAATTAATTAACATAAAACACTAAACAGTTTCAAATATAAATTATTTTCCTTTCGCTCTTCTAGACACATAAAATGAAATCACATGTGAAAGACGGTATACGTCGGTACATGATTAATATGACTTATGACTTTTATTTATACTCTTCTGATTACATTTATTACAATTTACTTGAGGTACACTGTCAAAGCTACAACAAAGCTGTGTTATTATCTTTAAAAAGACATTATCTGAAATGTTCTGCGACTTTGTTTAATCACAATTCATGCAGAGTTTTGGGATTCCTTAAAAACTCCTTCATGCGGTCTGGCACAGGTAGGTGGTTAAGGCACTTGATTTGTGATCTTAGAGTTGCGGGGTCGAATCGCCGTCATATCAAACATGCTCACTCTTTCAGTTTGAGGGACATTATAATAGCTTCCGTCATTCATTGGTAAAAGAGCACCCGAAAAGTTGGCGGTGAGTGATGATGACTAGCTACCTTCCCTCGTGTGTCTTTCAGCAAAAACAAACTCGTTAGTTGCTTTACATGAGTAGGTGGTTTAGAACACTTCATTAAATATTAATATAAATGTATTCTCTGCACTATATTCAGCCCAACTGATGATTTCTTGTATCAAACAACTTCCATTCCCACGGATAACAAAAGCTAGACCTGCAACACTATTTTTACACACATTAAATGAGAAAACCCTAAAAGGTGTGCATACTGTGTTAGCGAAGAAAGAACAACTGCACTATTAAGAAATGTCCCAAGATGCTGGGTTTTGCTTGTCTGTTTTATTCAGTAACAGAGGTACAATTATTGTGCACTAAATTCACCAAAACATATAAAAATATTGATTGACGAAACTACAGGAAATCAATAATGCCAGCAACCCTCTCCCAATGTTTCATTGTTGATATCAATAAAATACAATTGTATTAAATATTTTAAGCATAGGACGGATGGAGTGATTGTACGAAAACCTCGACGTTTGTATATCGTTCTCCGAGGAGTCATAATTTTCATGACGTAAAATCTAAGCGCTCGACATTTATGTGTATCAAAACCCTCTCATACATGCATATACACTTTGTCAAATAATGGTCTAAATTTATCTAAAATAAGTTAGTAAGTGGTTAGTTTTACCAGAACAATTACTTACTGAGTAATAATTCTTTTTTTTCTACGCTTTTTTAACATTAAAATTTCTTATTTAGAATTTTTCTAGGAAAAACAGAAACATTAACCGCAATAGTAGATAGTGAAAGAAACAAAGTCAAAATAACACCGTCATCTAGTTGCACATTACCTTACTATTGCCGTCTCAACTAAAATAATGTGATAAAAGTCACAAAAATTGTATACAAATCATGATCGTTACAATAATAATTTATAATAAAGTTTAAAAACGAATTAACGTTTAACCTCTGTTTATCAGCACAGTAACTTTGAAGTTTAAGAAAATCGTTTAAATCACGTTAGGTGTCTTGAAACACCTCTTAACATAACAAACATATTAATAGTGCTATGTATAAAAAACACTAAATTGTATTATAAATTACAACTATAATCATACAAATTACAGACGCACAGCTCGACTCGCTTTATTCTAAATTATCTTGAAACCTATTGACCTATGGATTAATTAAAAGATACAAACACAATACATATTTTACCATTTTCAAGAAGTTTTTGTTATCATCATTATTTATTATTATTTTATTTCGAACGAGTCTCAGACTTATTACGTTATATATGATATGTATTACTATTTCAAACAGCCGAAAATTTTAATTTGAGCTTAACAGTTAATTTAATGTCAATGTGTATTAAATTTATGTTATTTGCCAAAAAAATAGACACATACAATTTCCTTTTTTTTTAAACACAAATACAGTTTAATATATAAAAATTAGAACAACACAATTTATAATAACGGTTATTATTAATAGTTAATCGACGATCTAAGTCGACAATGAGCAGATTAATTCTGAATTGATATTGTTGTACTTCGCTTAAACTAACGACGTCTTTCTTGGGTGGTATCATATCGGTTATAAGATCACGACTTACCGAAGAAGATATTTGATGTCCTCATAAAAACGATAACATCCAAAGTAATTCACTAAAATTGAACAGCTTCTAATGTTCCTGGTTAAATTCTGTAGTTTTCCGATTTATTAAATGTTAATTACAATTGTAGCTTCTTAGGTCTATAGTGTACGGGATCTAATTGTCAATAATATTTTCTTCGCCCGTCTCTCGGCTTGGGGCTTTTTATACAAATAAAGCAAGACTCTAGAACCTTCATCAAAGTACTGTCAATCACTAGTATAACACACACATCTACTACATTGTTGATTCTTATGCACAAGAACGTTCTAAGGATTTTGAGAATAGGTTGGACTTGTGTAATAAGTAGATAAGAATATACGTCACTTACAAAAATGAAAACTATACAAAAAAAAGCATAGGCACTAAAACAAATGTACATCAGTTAATATTTTACATAACATAGTTTCATCTTGAAGGCTGATATTTTTTTAAGTTTTAGACTTAGGAACAAAAGTTTTTCCAAGTACTGGTTTCGTATATTAACATTTTTACAAAATACTCGTTTTTTATATTAAAAGTTTTACCAAGTACTAGTTTCTGATACTGAAAGATATACCAAACACTAGCTTATGATGCTAAACGCTTTACAAAATACTCGTTTCTGGTACTAAAAGTTTTACCAAGTACTAGTACTTGTGTCATTAGACTCAAAACCAAATGTGTTTAAAAAGTGGAGATGTGTCATGTTTCAGGGGATTTTTCTTCTCTCTTTTTATCTCCCCTTCTAGCAAAATAGTTCATGTACAACTTCGGACAATTTCTTATTACCATACAAAAATTATGGCAATCTTGTCAGCAAAATCGTGTGTGTGGATGTTGACAAACACGCACACGTGTGCACGCTAATTGGATCATATTTATAACACAATTATTATTATGTCTTGATTTTTAAAAAAAAATTCACGAGATAATGGGTGAAACTGTCAACTAATATATTTTGAATCGATGTAGGTTATAACAAACAACCTTTAGTTGGTGTCGAAAAAGTTTGTAAACAAAAGAGCCAGTGAGGTTAAAACACCAAATTCTAAAAATTAAACGATCTCCTTCCTATCTGGAAAGTTTATCCATGAAGCGTTAAATATTATTATAAACAAATAATATGACGTTTATTTTTAAATCTTATTTGTATAAAACTCGCCAATTCTTGTTATACCTCAATGCGATTAGATTTTTAACGATTGTTATTAATTCGGTGTAACACTGAATTAAAGACCTTCTAAATATCTACCTTTAGGCAGAAATATTAATAAACACACTCTCCAACAGAGAAGGAGGGGTACCATTGTACTCCTGTTATCCTCTGAAGTGTATTAATTTCCTTCAAGTTCATAGCAATTCAGCGTTTAAAGTTTCTATTTGAATAGAAATCAGAAATATACACCACAATTTTATCACTGGTGAAAAAGGGTTTTCTCTTTGTTTGTAGCATTTTAACAAAGCCAGCGTTACAAATCCAAAGTTATATGTAGTTAAGTTTATTGATGCTACAAGCAGAGCTACATTGTTTACCCTCTTTAACACTTACCATATATACAGATTCCAATATACTTATCGAACTACTAAACTATCCAATGGTAATCTTAAATAAGTCCATCATTCCTTCTATATCTTAGTGATTCCTATTGATGGAAAGCTTCTCGTGCAGAAGCACCAATTTAAAAGTCCTGATAACGCTCTATCGAACTGTGAAACGTCGCTTGTCTCTAGATTTCTAGTTATTTCATCTGGTAGTTTTATAATTACATGTTTTTCCGCCTTCCACCATTAATAGACCTAATAGCTTTATAGTATATGTTATATGAAACTTATCTCTCCGTTTTCTGAAAGTAAAGCGGCATCGTGCTAAACTTACTTTAAACTTATGATGTTATATTTCTTCTTACCTTATTGGTGTTTTTCCGTTTTCAAAGATGGTAACAACAGGATTATCTAAAAGAGTAATAAGTTCCTCACGGTGTATAGCCTTCCTTGTCTTGTAAAACCTTCATTGCAGCACAAAAATGTCATATCTTCATCTCACTATTTAACTGCATCTCATGCAGCTTTGATTTGTCAAATTATAGGCATGGCTTAGCGCGTTAGGGCGTGCGCTTCGTAATCTGAGGGTCTCGGGTTCGCGCCCGAGTCGCCCCCAACATGATCGCCCTGTCAGCCCTGGGGGCGTTATAATGTGATGGTCAAATGTAATAAACTTATAATATTTTGATATGATTTTATTACCTCCAAAGTTATTAATATTTAGGCTTAATAACAAATAAACAATAACCTATTTTCTAATTCAGTTGTAAACATAATAAAAGAGTTTTGTTTGTTTGTTTTGGAATTTCGCACAAAGCTACTCGAGGGCTATGTGTGCTAGCAGTCCCTAATTTAGCAGTGTAGCTAGTCATCACCACCCACCGCCAAGTCTTGGGCTACTCTTTTACCAATGAATAGTGAAATTGACCGTCACATTACACACCCCCACGGATAGGAGGGTGAGCATGTTTAGCGCGACCCGGGCGCGAACCCGCGACCCTCGGATTACGAGTCGCACGCCTTACACACTTGGCCATGCCAGGCCATAAGAAAATACGCTTATTCCCCGGCGGGAAATCGAACCCCGGTCTCCCGTGTGAGAGGCGGGGATACTCACCAATATACTACCGAGGACCTAATAAAAGAGTGTTGCTCATTTAAATAATTCAAGAATAGAACCACTTTTTTTTTTTTTTTTACCCAAATAACGAACGTATCATTAATATACCGGTAGTACCCGATAGGTTTAAAACTAGACTAGTTGATAATGTTTACCCAAAAAAAACAACATCTTTTGTACTATAAATATTATTATCAAACTGAAGTTAGATTGTTTAGTAACCGCTAGAAACCGGGTTTCGATACCCGTGGTAGAAGAGCACAGGTAGCCCATTGTGTAGTTCTGTGCTTAATTCATTACAAACAAACCAAAACAAACACATTGTCATACGTTTTTTAGTAACCACATGTTTGATGAGACAGAGATTCGAACCCATGATTCTCAGATTGCGAGTCGAGCGCCCTAACCCCGTGACCGATAAATATTAACCCACATTCTTCGTTTAATAGTAATTCAATATCTGACTTCTTATATTATCTCATTTAAAGAAAATGATGCATTTTGTCATTAATTAGTCCTTAATGATATTTTAGACTACAAATGGGTAGCGACCACAATAATTCCGTCATTTGTATCTACGTCTTAAACTGTCTAATAACTTATACTCGTTATAATAAACAATATATACATAGTCGTAAAGATATTACTACGAGCAGAATAGATTATAATTATCAGAGTTAAGAATGAAAGTTAGGTTGTTGCGACCAAGTTGTCAACAAAATCTTGTCACAAACAAATGGCCCGTCATGACCAGGTAGTTAAGTCACATGACTCATAATTTGAGGGTCGCGTCACACTAGACATGCTTGCCCTTTCAATCCTAGGAGCGTTATAATATGAAGGTCAATCCCACTGTAAATCATTGGTAAAAGAGTAGCCCAAAAATTGTCAGTGGGTAATGATGGCTAGCTGCCTTTCCTTTAGTCTTACACTGCTAAATTAGGGATTGCTAGCGCAAATAGCCCTCGTGTAGCTTTGCACGAAATTCAAGAACGAACACAAACAAATAGTGAAGTGGTTTAGAAAGCGACCAGTTTTTCCAGTTATGACAAAACACAAAGAAAGCTCTGAAAAGAATGTTTGTCTTTCAACTCGCTATTGCGTCGATTTTTTTTAAGGTGCTGGTAACATTTAATTTTCAATGGTAGTTACAAAAGTCGCATTACCTGGTGTGTTACAACTTATACCTATGTACAAGTTATGAAATGTCGAGGTGTGGCAATCGAACTGTACTACCATCCAAACAGTAGCAGTTCGAATTTATAAATTAGCCACATCTAAACGTACGTATCTATATAAATATAAATTACTGTGAGAAAATATTACATATATATCTCCAAAACAAATCTCAAACTTCGCGCATAAACCTTGTATATCTTGTATAAGAAGGAAAACTAACTTTCTTGGACGATAATTCGCTGTTACATAGCATATTCAAACTTTCATTTCTCTAAATCTCAAACCTATAATACACTGTAGCTTTTAGGACTATTATGATACAAAGCATTAAAAAAGGTTTAGAGTTGTTTATGTTTGGAATAAACAAGTCCAAATATTTTTCATTTGTAACGCCAAATATAAATGCCTCCCCCTAGCTGTTACTTCATTTTGGCACAAATTTGATATAAGTTGATATACACTATCATTTTTTGTACAGTGTTTATTTTCCACTGATTTCAAACATCAATTTATACCTTTATTTTAAGACCTTTTAATTTTTCTCGAAATATGTTAATTTTGTTTTATCTAAACTACTGATATGTGCGCTATGTGAAATAACATCTGAAAAAATGTTTTAATTCCAAATGTAGCTGAAAAAATATTTGTAATTTTTAAACGAAATATCAATCGAGGCAAATAAAATAATAAAAATTACATTCTACATATTCATATTAACTAACTACTCTACAATATCAAAAAATACATTTTTAAATACACATGAAAAGCTTAGAAATTACAAAATTTTTTTAGAAGTGTGAAAGCATATTAGTTTCAACATGCGTTGAAATATAAATTAAGAACATTTTACTTGTCTTCAGTTACTTAAGACTTAAACACAAATATATATATTGTTATTTTACGAGCTCCTTGTTTGTTTGTTTTTGGAATTTCGCACAAAGCTACTCGAGGGCTATCTGTGCTAGCCGTCCCTAATTTACCAGTGTAAGACTAGAGGGAAGGCAGCTAGTCATCACCACCCACCGCCAACTCTTGGGCTACTCTTTTACCAACGAATAGTGGGATTGACCGTCACATTATACACCCCCACGACTCGTAATCTGAGGGTCGTGGGTATGTTGGTTCGCATTCCCGTCGTGCTAAACATGCTCGCCCTTTCAGCCGTGGGAGTGTTATAATGCTACAGTCAATCCCACTATTTGTTGGTAAAAGAGTAGCTCCAGAGTTGGCGGTGGGTGGTGATGACTAGCTTCCTTCCCTCTAGTCTTACACTGCTAATTAGGGGCGGCCAGCACAGATAGCCCTCGAGTAGCTTTGTGCGAAATTCACAAACAAACAAAACAACTGTCATACTACTTTGAAAGTCGAAGCTATACTTGCTCGTTCTCAATGTTTTGCAAATAATGACAAAGTTAACACGTTGAGAGGACTCAAATTTTCATTGATATGCTATGTGATTAATCCAATTTTCATATGCAAATAAATATGTGTTTTGTCGGTGTAAGCATTTACTGCAAAAATAATATTCCCTGGGTTTGTTTTTGAGGTTATAATTTTATTGAATTATCAAAACCTTTATAATACTTAAAATCAATCTTTCAAAATATTAATGTTTTAGAAGTGACATTTTTGAGGTGTTTAAAAACTTAGAGCATCAATCATCATAAGCAAAAATATTGTAAATACTTGTACTCATTATATTATGCATCAAGTACATTATTTGATTTGTACAGAAATAAAAGGTTTTTGTTATTACTTGCATGTATTGGCTACGTTTTACACGTGGTTTTGTCTATTTAAACGTATTAATTCAACACTGATTTCATTTCGTCATAAAAAATAGTAAACTCAAATACAAAGTCATAATTGTGCTTTAATGTGATGCCTTATATTTCCCTATTTTTTTCTTTTTATCGGTGATATTATTTAACAATAACAAAAAAAAGAATACAAAAAACCTTGTAGAAATATAGATGCAGAATATATTTTAAATTATTTGGCATGTTTTATAATACCATTTAGATGTAACTCGTCTTTCCTATAATAATAGTAATATGAACATGACAAAATCTTTTGAGCAATAAAATTTGATGATATATATTATTCCAATAGATGGCACTAAACTATCTAAGTTTCGTAATGACGAGTGTATATCATACCTTGAATATTGTACCTAACAAACGTATGTGGCGATGACTATTTTTTGTCATGCTTTTATACTTCCAGCTTTTTCATCAACAGACTAGCGACTGAAACTTGAGTTATCAACCTATTAGCTTTGGGTGAAAAATAAGTACAGCTTCTGAAAGCAGGTGTTTTAATCCACTATGCATACCATAAACAAACCGATAGGATTGGAATCTTGATGTTAATTACATCATTTAAAAATAAATAAATAGAAAAAGTAAAGAGATACAAAAGTCCGGAGACAATATTGTAAATCGTTCCAGCAACTAAATAACCAAGACTTTACTTCATCCATTCTGGCTCTATGAGACCTATACATCATGTTTTCCAAGAATACTGAGGAATCTTTATATGCTGTACGTTATCTAATCAATGTTTTAAACCATTTGTGCTAATATTCAGTTCGTGGACTCTTGACAATTAGTCTTGAATTCTGTCGAGTTATTAGGGCTGCTTCACTCAATTTGGACCCCCCAGTGGCTCAGCGGTATGTATGCGGACTTACACGCTAAAATCCGGGTTTCGATACCCGTGGTGGGCAGTGCACAGATAGCCCATTGTGCAGCTTTGTGCTTAATTCAAAAACAACAACAACAACACTCAATTTGGATGTGGTTTGGTCTATAATGTGCATCATGATGATTGATTATCCACTATTTTAGCTTTTGCCACAATACTTGGTCTTAAACGTTTCTGCAGCCCTATGTTGCTGTTTGTTTGCCAAATTGAGGATTTCGATCTTGTACTAGTTTGGCATTTATTCTAATTTTCACTTTCTCACAACCCTGCTTTCTGGTATAGTCATTGTTAATTATTAACAATTAAAGAGGTATGTGTGCTCAAAGAAAAAAAAACACATTCAGTGGCAGTTAATTAATTTTCCATCCACTATTTTCAATGTACACCATGCAACACCCTATATATTACAATTATTATCTATACTAGCGTTTTACGAAGGGGATTTTGTTTCATAGAGTTGTATTTCTGAATCTGTTATCTAGCATGAGTCTGTAAGTCATGGCAATACGAGTTTGGATATTTGTCACATATTCACGGCCCGCCATGACCAGGTGGTTAAGGCACTCGAATCGTCGCAATTCGAGGGTTGCAGGTAAGTATTCACGTCACCCAAACATGCTCGCTTTCAACCGTGGGGGCGTTATAATTTTAAAGTCAATCCCTCTATTTGTTGGTAAAAGAGTAGCCCAAGAGTTGGCGGTGGGTGGCGATGACTATTTGCCTTCCCTCTAATCTTACACTGCTAAATTAGGGACGACTAGCACAGATAGCTATCGTATAGCTTTGCGCGAATTTCAAAAACAAACAATCAAACAAACACATATTCATCAGTGTTTATTTTTAAGAAGCTTAATATTTGGAATAAGCTTACTTTTGAATTACTTCACTTGTCTATATAGACTCCAGTATTGAGTGGTAGCTCTTGTATTATCATCAGTTTAGTATTTGAAACATTTAGTTTTAGCTCATGAGTTTCACCTGCGTTGTTTTTTCTGTTTATCTTATGCACAAAGTGTGACAACGTTTACTGGACATCAAATTAAAGTTGTGCATTATTTAATAATGGTTTGGAACCATTTTTGTTAGTATTAATTAAACTCATTAAATTAGAACTTTCACAACCGGTCGCGAATTTTATCAAGTTATTAGGGCTAATCCATCCAGTTTAAATCTTCAAAATGATTGATCATTCGCTTTTTTCTTCATCTTTGTTAACTTGAATTATTGAAGCCGTAAAATATTTCAATAGATTTTGCTAAATAACCTAAAGCTGACAACAAACAGTTTGTGTTATACCTTAAGTACTGCATATAACAAATAGGTGTAGCAATGAATATTTATTATCATATTTACATACCTTAAGCTTTTGCGTCAACAGATTAGTGATTGAAATTTGGGCTAGCAACCCAATATCTTCGGGTGTTTCATAGTGTTTTATTTTCAGATGTGAATTAAATCTTGTATGGAAAAAACAGGTTTGGACATCTGTCAAAATCACCAGTACTTAGGAACTTAACATTTGGAGTAAACTATATGTTCAATGACTTTACTGTCGATAGAGACTGTAGTATTGGGCAGTAGTTTTCTTGTTGCCTTTAAATTTTAATTTATAAGTTTCACCTACTTGTTCTTTCTGTTTATAACATAACCTGCTTCTTTTTTAGAGTAGGCACATAATGTTGTATTGTCTTTATTACAAATGTATGATGTTTTCAGTGTGAACTTTGGACAGATGCGATATGTAATGCATTCCCTCTAAGTGTTTCAGTTAAATCATACGTCCATCTTTCTCTTCCTGTCTTCGATTCCTCTCGGTAAACTCAGCAGATAACCCAATGTGGCTTTGCCATAAGAAAACACACACACTTTTTTCCTGTCTGGTTTATATAGAAGGATGTATGAGAATTTTTGTTTATTTGTTAAAGTTTGTACAAAGCTAAATAAAAACAATTTGCGCTACAGTCCTTAATTATGAAATAATAAAAAGAAGTCACCTGATCAACACCACCCACCGTCAACGTATGCATTACTCTCTACCAATGAATAATGTGATTGTTCATGTTATAACTTCTACGACTGAAATGGTGAGCATGTTTAGTAATGGATTTTAATCCTCGTTCTTCAGGTTGTAAGTTGAGCGCATTTACCACCAGGCCATGCTGGGATCTGTATCAGAGCTACAACGTGGTTTGATTAGCCTATTTAAAGCGTAGTATTTCATATATTCGGAGGAGTTTGACGCTCAAGACAAAGACACGACGAAATAAATTTAAGTTAATAACTAAATTTAAATTTAAACTAAACCTTTGAATATTTATTTGGATTTTGTCTAATTGGGCAGAAATTAACTCCCATTATGTAGAAAAAATAAATTTGAAATGAGATAACATGAATATTCTGTACGAAATCTTAACAATAGTCCATTTTTAAGTATTTATTTTTTAATTTTTATAAGTGTAATTAATTAATTTTGTTGAAATGCAAAAACTATTTTAAGCTTTTTCGTTTTAAAATGTAGCAGTTTATAATCAAGACTTTGTTACGAACAAAATTTTATTGAGACATTTAGAAGCAAATTTAATTAATGGCTACTATTTTTCAATAAATATTACATTTGACTACAGAAACCAAAACTAGATGTCAAAAAAGACAATGAGACCTCTTAAACCACCATTGAGAAGGTTGTACAAGAACAGATCGAATCAGGCCTGATGATTAAAGCCACCATATTAAGATCTTCTCTTTTGGATCTCAAAACAGTCATGGCATTGTGTGCTGCAACACAAGAGTAATGTGTAAGGTTGGAAAACCAGATCAATTAGATAGAGACATGAAGAAATAGAAAACTGTCATAGTAGGAATAAATAAGAACATATAGATAATGAATGGCGAATTAAAAATCCTCATCTAGAAGGGGGATCATCCTGATGCTAGACAAGACAGCAAAGATGACCCTTCTCATGTGGAAACCAGTATTTTAACGAATATTAAACGCATATGGCGACTCTATGTTCAGAAAGCTTAGTGTGGTTTAAGTTTATTTTTAAACAAATAATGTAGATGAAGAAACTGAGGGCAATTCTATAAGCATGCACAAATAACTGTACACGTATTCCAAAGCCCGATTTCCCAGTAATATGTGATTTAAATGGCAAAATAGAAAAGCACAAAATCGATACAGCTGATTACATAGGAAAGCATGGTATGGAAGAGATTAATAATAAAGGTGAACAATTTGCAATATCATGTAAGTTGAACAACTTAATCATAGAAGGTATCTACATAAAGCAATAAAGGTTTTGTTGACAAGAAAGCCTGAAGTCAAATAGGTCACATTGCAATCAACTGCAAGTGGAGAAGGTTACTAGTGAGACCAAGGACCGTAGAGGGATTGATGTCGAAAGGGATTATATTTTATTGTTTGCCAAGCTACAGCTTAGCTGCATGAGCAGGCAAGAGATAAAGGAATGAATAGGCTCACTGTGGTCAATAAAACTTTCTGAGGCTACAAAAGGTACTCCAGATCATAACAGAGGTAGATCAAAAGAGAATTGAATGACGTTCCATGAAAGTAAAATAAAAGGTGGTAGGATATGTCAGGAATAAGAGAAAACACTTGATCTCAAGAGAAATGTAGAAACGAACAGAAGAGGAGAGAAAGAGAAGGATGAGTAAAATCAGGTATTGTGTTTCAGACGATAAACTTCAACACTTGTGAAGAAACCTGGTAGGCAAGACATAGAAGTTATTTATGTTTAAAAGTATTACTTTAGTAAAATTTACACAGAGTTTGTGTATATATTCAATTACTTCTGATTGGAGTAAGGAGTAAGGTCGGAGGTATAACGAAGTGAAACGAAATAATTAGTTTTTCGAAATGTTTTTTTTGGATTAGATGAAAAGTCACCTCAGTAAGTAAACAAAACAACCATTGGGATCGAACTATAAAGAAAAAAGTGCGACTGACATGCTAAAAACTTGACTTCTAAATCTGACAGCTGAACGTATTTGTAAATAAATATTCATTTGATGAAATAATAATCCGTGATGACGAGAAAACCCACTTGTAGAGAAAATTATGTATTTTAAAACGGCTGGAATTGGTAGAAAAGGCTCTAATAGAGGAGCTATTATTGCCTTCTCTACACATTCCAGTCGTTTTAAAATATACAAATGTTCATTTGACTTCTGTTAAAATAACGCCTATTAAACATGATAATAATAATAATGATAAAACATGGTTTCAAAACAACTGAAAGTTTGTCAAATTAACTATTAAGGTTACTTCATAAATAATTAAATACTCTCTATATTTTTTATCAAAACATAAAAACGTTTCACTTGAATAGTGTGTGTGTGTGTGTGTGTAGTTAAAATTTAACACCAACGGACTTCAAAAAGTGATGATTTCCCGATAAGGAGCTGGTTGTGACTTAGCGTTTAGTGTATCTGTCTCCCAGTCAAACAGTTCAAAGTTCAAGACATAATGTTGCCGAGGAAATTTTGTACTTTCATTTGAGTTTGTTTGTTTTTTAATTTCGCGCAAAGCTACACGAGGGCTATATGCGTTAGCCGTCCGTAATTTAGCAGTGTAAGACTAGAGGGAAAGCAGCTAATCATCACCACCCTCCGCCAACTCTTGGGCTACTCTTTTGCCAATGAATAGTGGAATTGACAGTCACATTATAATACCCACACGACTAAAAGGGTAGTGCGACGGGCAGTCGAACCTGCGACCCTCGGATTACCAGCCGACCGCCTTAACCACCTGGTCATGCCGGGCCCTTTCACTTATGAGAGCGTTATCAAAGTGATAATCAATCAATCTCACGACATGTTTCAAAGAGCCGAAACAAAATATTTAGGTATTCTTGTCAGTACATTCAAACATAAATGTCGTTGTTCCAAAATCTTAAAAGTCTCTGATCTGGTTGTTAAGCTCATTAGCCTATAAAATGTTTTGATAGAAAATTTCAATTTGCGCTTTCAAATTTTCCAAATTAAGAAAACAAATCGCATTTGAATTTATTTTTATGCTGGTATAAATATGTGAGAATTTAGTAAAATTGACTTGAGTAATGGAGCGTAGCGTTAATATGTAAATCGATTTTAAATCGCTATTATACATACTGCCCCACGCTAGTCCAGCGGTATGTCTCCGGATTTACACTGCTAAAATCAGGGGGTTCGATTCCCCTCGGTGAGTAGAGCAAAGGTCCTCCTATTTGGGGGTTGTGCAGTAGGCTAACAACCTACTCACTTAAAAAAAAAAAACAGTCTGTTCTGAAACCTCAGAGTTTGCGACCCTCTGTTCCTTACAGAATTTAGGGGTTCTATTATTATTATACAAACTATTTGTATATTTATTTTATGAGAAAATTTAGCATATAAGGAATGATCTTCCCTGATTGAAACATGAGAAAACGGAAAATCGTTAAAGTAAAAAAATACCATAAACCAGTTCCTCCTATGGGACATAGAGGGCACTACAGTCTAATGGTTATAAAATCAGCATGCGTAATTACCTTAAATGTAAACGGTAAAAAAAACAAAAAAACATAGTTTGTATTATCCTACATGAAATTCCCGATAGTGTCTGTTTCCAAGGGCGACCAGTTTTAATACATTTACCACGCCCGCTTTTATAAGCGAGAAATGTGCGTGCCGGATATCGTGTCTTGTTTTGTTTTATATTATTTACATCCAATTTCTTGTTCTTTCCAAGTACATTACAGTGAAATAAGTCAAAACATTTGCCTTACTTGCATGATATTTCATTCTCATTCTGACTGTCGTTTCTTCTAAATTTTGTGAAACGTATGTCGATGGTTTAAATGTTATGTTATCTCGAAATCACGAAGAATACTAGACAAGCTCTTGCACCACTATTCGCTAAAGTCAATGTTAAGTGTAATCAGTTGCTTAGAGCGACAAAAAGGTAATACTTCAACTGGAATCACTAACGAAATTTTACAATTATTAAATAAACTGTACATAAATCTTCTTTATTTCTGTACGTGTTTTATCTTTCAATGAAAGCAAATTAAAACATACAAAAACTAGTATGCTACGTTCTGGGAACATCGTTTCTTCATTTCGCTACTCTGTCCCGTTTTGCAACATAAGTAAATTTGTACATTTTTATATGTCGAAGGTTTTATTGCCGAAACTAGTTAGCTCATATTTATATGAATTCTAATAATACTCGGTTTTTGTCTGTTCTGAGCAAAAAGTGAAAGTAAGTATACTGTAGTAGACATTTTGTATAACAAAATATATTAAAATATTTAATATATTAGGTCGCATAATAACGTTATAAGTTTATTCACTGATATTATTAAGTTTGGTAAAACTTAGCCCTGACTAAACTGAAGCAAAAACGTACACAAGTTGCTGTTTTAATTCATCTCTTTATCGAATAGAGGCCGTATTTAATAAATGCTTAACTAATGTTAGGCCTAAGCCAAATAGAATTGAAAGTTTCTGTGGTTACGATTAGAATTATTTTGTACAATTATACAAATTCTTTTATTTAAATGAGTTTTGCTGCAACGAAGATTCCAAGTTAATGTGTTTCTACTACTCAAAATATTATATTATGATCTTAACTAATGCTCCCCAAGCAAAAGAAAAAAGTGTAAACTGTAACACGGCTATTGTAATAATATAAACAAGAGTATTCTTGTTTTCTAACAACACAGGTAAATTATTTATTTGAACTGTATTTATTTAAATACACTGTTCGCCAAAATCAATGTTTATGAAGAGTTTTGTTCATGTGAGGTCATTTCTAAATATTGTGTTTCGATTTGAATTGCTATGAAATTTCTTAATTTACCAACATTGAAATAGGCATACTATATAAAATTCAACACAATCATTGGGTATCAGCCAAAAAAATCATTCTATTTTGTGTTCTATGTTGTTTGTAATATTTTTATGTCGTAAATCCACTACATCGAAATCAACGAAGAATTATCATAAAGTAAAATGTATGCCAGTGATGATTCCTTTAGGAGTACACAAGACTTCAACATTGTATTATGATTCTTTAACATCTATAAGTTAGTTTTATCAAAAAGGCAGTTAAACATGTTGGTTCATTCAACATGTTATCTTGACCTGTACTGAACTAAACTATTTTAACATAAAAATGGAAACTAAATACCACGAAAATAAATTTCACAGCTGTAAAACATTCTTCAATGATCGATCAAAAGAAGCACACCCAACTCCCACAATTAAACACGTGTACCAACACAAGTTAATAAACTGGTGACACACAACATCACATTTGTTTTCGTTTGTATACGCTTGTTTGTTAATCGAACGTTTTTACAAAAAGTCAACTATTGATACGTTTTATTGGTGAATATGAAATAAATGAATCTGAAAACTTATTTGATAACATTTTAATATACAAACCTCTCCTAAAAACATTCACATGTTGTTTTTTATTATTACCATTTTAAGTTCACTTCAACACACTGAAAATTACCACGTTTATTTTGGCAAGTTTATTCAAATATAACTAATTAAGTAAACATTATTAAATTTCCAACAGTGTGTTTGCAGTGAAAAAATATATCTTCGTAATACACGACATTTTGGTTAATCTTTCTTGAATATAATGAAAAATACAATAGGTCTTTAATACCAGATAAACATACAAACAAGATTCATATAAAACAAATTAAATTAGAAAAAGATGTCTTTTTTGTAAAAGTATAATAATAAAATACTGCCCCAATATATATATGTGTACGCGTGTGCCTGTGTATATAGGCACATAGATATAGATCACATACATTACTTTGAGTTTACACACGTATACAATGAGCTTATACAGATATCTAACAAAGAATTTCATTCGTATTTTCAGTCTGTCGTTTTACAGATTACATAGAACAATTATGTAAAAAAAGCAAAAAGTACCACCTTAAAAACTAACAAAGTATATACAGCGCCACCTGCAGGTGGTGAATCATTCGATGTGTTCGTCTATGCATCACATACAAACCTTTTAATAATAAATCAAATTGTTGTCGCTTCAACTCTGATTCTCTTTAAAATTTTCAATAACTCCAAATAGATTAAAAAATTCCCAATAAACAACTTTTTATTATACCAGTTACGTATTTTAACATAAATACTTTTGAAAACCCGAAACAATTTTTGAAATGCATCATCTGTTTTCTTAAACCTGTTTTATGCCATTCAAAATGCATGGTCTTTCGAAATTTCTTCTACAGATACAAGCATCTCAATACCTTCTAAAACCTTTTATGTTTAAGTTTATAACCTAGTTAATATGGCACAAAAGCCAAATATCATCCTAAACCCCTAAATGACGCTGTAATAAATTTCAGAGCGGCAAGTAATGTTCATTTCCAGATTTTGTTCTTAAGACACGTATTGTTTTTAATATCCATAACCGTATTGATAGTAAGGACCAGGATATCCGTAGCCATAGCCATATGGTTGTCTTTTGTCAGGATACACAGGCATTAGGTACTGCATGTTCTTAGCTTGTTCAATTTTCTTCTCTTTACGTAAGCAACGAGCACCACAGAGAAACAAGACGGCGGAAATGAGATTCATTCCTACGCCAATCCACGCAAGTATATAAGACCAGCCATAATAATAATTAGTTTGTCCTGGTTGCTTCAGAATCTTAAAAAGTATGTATAAAAAATGCAAATTAGTATTAAGAGAAATATACAACAGAAACCAATTTTGTAAAGCACAAAGCTATACAATGGCCCATCTGTGCTCTGTCAACTGCGGGGATCGAAATCCGATTTTTAGCGTTTTAAGCCCACTGACTTTGGTATGAAGCATCATTTCAAAAAAATGGTTGTGCTCTGGTTTGATAAGTGTAATAAAAATCCCATTTGACTGCTGATAAAAAAGCTTAATGAGCTTCCTCACTTCACAAGATTAAGTTCCTTCACACCACAAAAAGGCCCGACATGGCCAAGTAATTAAGACACTCCACTCGCAATCTGAGGGTCGCGGGTTCAAATCCCGGTCACACCAAACATGTTCGCCCTCCCAGCCGTGGGGGCGTTATAATGTGACGGTCAATCCCACTATTCGTTGGTAAAAGAGTAGCCCAAGAGTTGGCGGTGGGTGGTGACGACTAGCTGCCTTCCCTCTAGTCTTACACTGCTAAATTAGGGACGGCACACATAGCCCTCGAGTAGCTTTGTGCGAAATTCAAAAAACAAACAAACACCACAAATTTTCCCGTTTAACAACTTGTTTCCAATTGATCATTATAAAGCAGGCAAGAATTCTATTTACTTTTCAGTCATTCTAGAATTTGTGTGAATTCTGTTCATGATCCAAGTTAAACCATAAAAGTTATTTTATTTTGTAGAGCTAGTTATTATAATCACAATAGCCTGCAGAATTATTTACAACACTCAAAACTGTAGTGACAGCCACTAATTTGAAAATTATATTTATAATACTTTGATATTTCAGTTTTCTTGTGGCAATGATTGTTTGCCTATTACTCAAATTCAAAATATGAAATAACAGTGAAATATTATAGATGTGTGTTATTTAATGCATCTCACTAAAAATACGAGAAACTGATAGAAAACAAAGAACACCACATTGTTTTAAACAGTATTTATCATTTCGCTAAATATTATTATTTGTCTTGTCATAGTGGAAGCGCAAAAAAGTGTAAAATTTTTTGTGATGTATGGAAAAAGTTATGGAAATAAGTTATGACTGGTGTTGTGAACTGTCTGGATAGATCGTTTACAGTTATTTCGTCTTCCTTGAGCGCTAGTACAGCATAGCATCTCCACGTTTGCGTAGATAAGCCTGTATTTAATTTTGGTGACGTTTTTTTTAAAAAAAATATATATTCTTATCAAATTAAAGCAACATTCAGTTGTCACAACAGATAACTGGGCACTTGAAGTAATACTAGATTATCAGGGCATATAACTAGGTACTTGAAACAGTATTAATTTAGTACAAAGCGACACTCAAGTAACACAACACTTAACCGAGTAAACTAAATTAGAGAAGTGTAAGACACGTGTTATAAAAATGTAGTGTGAGAGATTTGTACTAACAAAATATTGAGCTAATAAAATTACATTCTGGAGATACAGATCAAGATTTTATTTACGTTTATAGTAATGTCTCATAGTAAACTCCAGTTTACGTTAAACAAAGTTAAGAATAATAATACGTTTCTTTGGTTTGTAGCTCTGAATAACTGACATTTTTGTAGCTTCTTTTCCAACAAATTCAAGTGCAAAGAAATAAATAATCCAAGAGATACTGATCAACATTATACTACTAAGTACGTTAAACAATACTCACATCTGGCCATTCGAAATACGACATTTTGTCCTGAAGTTTCTGATAATCGAAATAGTTAACTCCATGCCACAATCCCATTGCACCAGCAGCGATGAGAGCTGAAAGTAAAACATTAATACTTTATAAGCAGAAAAATTTCAAGGTTATTAAATTGTTATTTTTTTACCTTTGTGATGTGTGTTTGGAAGGTAAAAGTATTGGCTAGATCTTTGTTGAACATATGGTACTTAACTGCTGGATTAATATTACTCAAGTGTTTCTGAAAGAGCGAGCATAATTTCAGTTCTCCTTTTTTTTATATATATTTAATAATTTTCTTTTAAAAAACTCTTGGAGTAATTAATTAGATGAAATATTAAAGATAGTTATTTCCTTTATGTGTAACGCCATGGACCCGAAAGAAATTTTTAAAACATTATTTTTTTATAAAAACGTAATTACAATTCAATAAATTCCACTTGACTCTATTGGTAATTCTAGGGTTAAAAAGTACACTTCTTTCATTTTTGGGTCGAACTAGTGAAGCGCTTAACAGGGAGCCTAAAAAGTTATAGAAAATGTCTATAAGAAACAACGTCAACAACTTTCATGTTTCTAGAAAGTTCATTTTGTTCGTTTATGAGTTTCGCGCAAGGTTGTACAAGGGCTATCTGCACTAGTCTTCCTTAATTTAGCAGTGTAAGATTAAGGGGAAGGCAGCTAATCATCACCACCCACCGTCAACTCTTGGGCTACTCTTTTACCAACGAATAGTGGAATTGACTATAAATAACAACGCCCCCACGGCTGAAAGGGCGAGCGTGTTTGTTATGACGAGTCAGATTACGAGTCAAATACCTTAACCACCTGATCAAGTCGGGTCTGCTCCTTTTGTGGAAAAGCATATTTAGAAACTTAAAACCAATAACGATTTCGATTCGTAATTTTTAAATATTGTCAAAAATTATTCGTTTTTTAAGTTATTATGCATCTCGAAAAATTTCTTGTCAATAACAAAGCCAGTGAAAAAGTTACACCCTGCTACTATGTGTTGTTTTGAAACTGATGCCTCACTTAAATATGTTATCGACCTAAAATAATCAGACAGTCCATAATTTAGAGAGAAATGGAATAAGTCTACACTTGATTATCATCAGTTCATATTAATAACAACGTAGATTGTGGTACAAAAAAGGGGCTCCTTGAAATGTTTGAAATAAACTAGGAGAATATTTATTATTCAAATATGTTTCTAATAATTCCTGAAATTACGACCTTGTATAAATTTTCGAATTTCCACTTTTATATTACAAGAGTCACATATCATATTCTGACTGTGTATTTTTCAGCTAATTACTGAAAAGTATTAATGCGCTTCTTTCGTTTTCACATACACTATTTTGGTACTAATCACGTAGTAGACACCTATCAGAAACCAGCCAAAGATATCGAAGTACTAATTACTTACATACGAGAAGTTCTAATATGCCAGTTGCTACGACGTTTCCATGGGAACGCTTCCAGCATCCGGCCACACCAGTGAAAAATGAGAGGAAGATGAGGAAGAACGCTGTGATGTACAGTCCAATCACGGAACGAGCCATGTCTGCGTGGAAGAAGAACATTCAAAACACTGATGTAAATACACGTATCTTGTAACTTCCGCCGAAGCAGATTACTTTTGTTGAATTTATATCTTATCAGTGTCGCCCTGTAAAACGAAGCGAATAAACAAGTAGATTTCGTCTCTGTTCCAGGTGGCAATGATGAGTTTAGAACTAATGAATCATACGACAGGTTAGATCTCTAAACTATCTTTACATACACATACACACTAAAATTCATATTTTAGTGAGGAAAACAAATCAAACGAATTAGTATTTGGTAGATTTCCCCCGCTGAATAAAGCAAGACGTAAGGATACTTGATTATGTCGCATGTTATCCAAACATCTAAAGTATCTTAGGCTATTTTTGGTGAGTAAAGAACAACAGCATTTAAACTAAAAATACATGATTCTTCAAAAATCAGTGGAAGTATAAAAAACTGAGTCTTGGGACATGTACTTGCAATGTATTTTAAATTAAAGGAAGTTATTAGTAATATGGGTTACGCATTTATTAATAGCCTTTAGAATAGGTTTACCAGAAACGAGTGAATTCATTAAAACGACACCATTACATGTCAAAAATAAAATAAAACAAGATATGTTTTGCTTGAAGGTATTTTTACTCTATTTTGAAGTTACGGAAAACTATTACGGTTTTTTGCCACTGTTCATGTTTTGTTTGTTTTTTGAATTTCGCGCAAAGATACTCGTCCCTAATTTAATAGTGTAAGATTAGAGGGAAGGCAGCTAGTCATCACCACCCACCGCCAACTTTTGGACTACTCTTTTACCAACGAATAGTGGGATTGACCGTCACATTATAACGCCCTCACGGCTGAAAGGGCGAGTATGTTTGGCGTGACTCGGGCACGAACCCCCGACCCTCAGATTACGAAGCGCACGCCTTAACACGCTTGACCATGCCGAGCCCGCCACTGTCTCTAAATTTGAACTACTGACCATAGGTTTGTTTGTTTGTATATAATCACAAAGCTACACAATGGTCTATCTATGCTCTGGCCACCACGGGTATCGACACTTGGTATCTAGTGTGTAAATCCACAGAATGTCACTGGGGGGGGGGGTGAGTGATCTTAGGAATCTTCTTAAAGAGAAAAATATACTGTTACGTATCTTTCATACACTGAACAGTAAATATGTCATTTGATAAACTGTTATTACCAAGATAGGTCCCCAAGAACTTATCACGTTTCAGTGCGGTATCCGAAAGATGAAATTAGTACATTTCAATATATTTTTATGAACGTATTTTTAAAATTAAAACATTATAATAAGTTATCTTTGTTTGTTGTTATGTATTTGAGGGACAATATGGTGGCTAAATTAGCAATTAGTTACTTTTGTTTTTTAACTTGTTTCTCGGAGGGCTTTTTGTATGACACAACAGGAAAGCTGATGTGTGACTGCTACAAGGTACTGGTTTCAGTTGTATAACCCACAAAAAAGAGCTAGTGCATGTCTTCAAGGTTCTGGTTTCAGTTACATAACACAATAAGTTTGTTTGTTTTTTTGAATTTCGCACAAAGCTACTCGAGGCCTATCTGTGCTAGCCGTCCCTAATTTAGTAGTGTAAGACTAGAGGGAAGGCAGCTAGTCATCACCACCCACCGTCTCTTGGGCTACTCTTTTACCAACGAATAATGGGATTGACCGTAACATTATAACGACCCTACGGCTGGGAGGATGAGTATATTTGGCGCAACGTGGATGCAAACCCGCGACCCTCAGATTACGAGTCGCATGCCTTAACACGCTTGGCCATGCCGGGCCCTCACAATAAGATAACTATTGCGTGACTACAAACAAGGTCCTGGTTTCAGTTGTATAACTACAGCAAGAGAGATAACACGTGGCTAAAAGTTCCCGGTTTAAGTTATATAACCTACAAAAAGAGAGTTAATAAGTGACTACAAGGTCCTAGTTTGAGTTATATAACCCACGAAAAGAGAACTCATGTGTAACTATTAAAGTTCACTTGTATAAACTACAACAAGAGAGCTATTGCATGACTACAAGATTTTGGGTTCAGAAGGAATATATTATTGTTTGAACGTTTCTGTAAAAGATTTTCGCGCTTTTGGATAACGAATCCATTTTGCAGATTTTCTGAATACAGTGCGTGTTTCACTTGCAGTCTTCTTGTAATATTTCGCTCAGAAATGGCTTTCCAACATCTAGCACCCACTCCCGTCAATTTTGAGGGATTATTTTATTCGTTAAACTATGGACTTTCTTACACGAATAGTAAAAGCAGACTCGTACTTGTAATTTCACTTTAAAATTCAATATTGCTTCTAAAACCGAAGAACGTGCAGAAATATGTTCAGAAAAAGCCGCTACAGTTTATACGACGCCAATTAGTAAAACCATAACAAAAACACTTTAAGTATACGTTCATAAACAGCGGTGTTATTGCCCGGTGTTGATTTTGTTGTTTGTTTTTTTATAGAGTAATCTACTACACGCTAGGTTAACTCGTTTCTTTACCCATTTCCTCAGAGCAAGGCTACATTCCTTCAGATGCAAGGTTGATGCCCTGAAAGTAGACGTTGTTACGATAAAATATCGGTAAAGTTGACATAAAAGAATAAATTATATGTAGTCAGGCTTATCGCTTCTCGAAGCAGAGTAGTAGTTAAACCAGTTGAACAACATGCACTTGTGCATATATTTTATATTTTCGATATATATGGTAACCAGACCAGTGGCGTGTTTATGAAGTACACATGATTCATTAACTTGCAAACATGTTTCTGATCAGTAAAGTTTTATACCAGTTTTTGTGTGCATACACGTCTGAAGTTACGAGCTCAACTCATTATGTATAAAATGAGTTACCATTTATTATTATGAATTAGCCCATAAAATCTGTACATGCTAGGTCCAAAAACCCTGCATATGGAATCAGCACATGAGGCGCATAAAAACCTATAACTGTACGTGTGTGTTTATTCTTTCCTAATATTTTATCACGTTACAACATGACATAACGAATAATATAAATATATACATATATATATAAATCTTTTACATTATAGTTTTTTTGAAGATCTTAAAATACAGTTTAAATTTGATATTTATACTTACGTAGTCTGATCCATCTGGTGTCAGAGAAAGTGTCTGATATTTCATTTTCCGGAATGAAGTAGTCGATGTTCACGCACTCTGTCTGCACTGGAGATATGTACGTTTTAACTAAAAGGAAAACATCAGATATAAATTCTTATTTAACGAGAAATTGATTTTTCTTTTCTGAAAACGTTAGCTTGCTGTAGCAGTAGTCGGAATTTGTAAGAACTTTCAAAATATGTATGTGTACAAAGATTTTAGTTAATATACTGAAATGATATATCTCTTCAAGAAAGGTCTACAGTGCTTCAAATTTAAGGTTCCACAAACCTGAAACTATCCCTACAATTTTATCTTCGGTAAATTCGAAAAACTAAAATGATTCTAAGGTTGATTTTAGGTCAGATGTAATTCTATTCACTGCAAGCCTACACTGCAACTTTGGATTTTTCATTTAAACATTAAAACATCTACTTAGAATAGCTACGTGAATAGCGAAATGTGTTTCTACACTTCATCAACAATACCTTGGTCTTACTTTTTGTTTTAAATCACAATTCATCCAATTTCCACGATTCTCTTCCTCAAAACACAATCTTATCAAAGAATACACTCCAGTATCAGTCATATAATTTTCGAAACAATGACGATCTTTATTTCTACCATACTTTATTGATGTTCTTTACACAAACTTGAGTGTCACAACTTAATTCAAACAAACAATTTTTATTGAACGGCACAGCTCAGGGTGTTAAATATGGTCTAAAAGGCCAGGTCAAGTGATCCTCAAAGTTTAGGCACAGTCACAACTATCTTAGAATTATGGACAGAGCAATCAAATATCACCCTCACCCTACAGGGAGATTGTTATTTAGATAATGGGATTGATTGTTAAGATATAATTCTGCAATATCTTAAACTTGGAAAAGTGTTAGTAGTATGTCGCCTCGAAATTTAGACTTTTGGGTCCGTATCCCAACTCCTCAAAAACATACCAAAATCAATTTGTCAGAACGTTACCAATACAAATGTTAGAGGTTCCAAGATACATACAACAGGGGGAATAAAATAATCTATGGGACTAATTCTAAAAAAATATCATGAGTGTATTTTTTTAACTGTTGTAAGTTGTAGTGATATTAAGAATAGTGTATTTACCTAATTTAATTGCTAACTGGACAACACACGGTTCAAATCTAGGAATTCCTAGGATTATCTTGAACAAGTGTACAATATAAATACGATATTCCGTAAAGCATCGGGGAGTTATTTAAAAATTGAGTGTTTCTTGTTGTTGTTATTTAATTTTGTCAACACGATGGACAAGTAAGCTGAAAGATAGTTGAGGATATAGTTAAGTGTGTGGATCTATGTTTGCTATTGCGCTTAGCGAGTTACGTTGTAAAAGGTGATTTCTTTTACATTGGTTAACGTCATTTGCAACGTAAACCTACAAAAACTTACGACAGTATATAAGTGTTCAAACTTTTAAAAAAGTTTAAGCGGGGGAAAAAAGCAATTTGTTCTCACCACGTAGACTGGACATTGAATTATCTTCACCACATAACATTTAAAAATTCGCTAACGACAGAACAGTGATATAAAATACGTAAATGTCTTCGATATGCACATAATATATGATTTCCTTGTTTCAGATTTGCATGTCAAACTAAATACAGGGGTGTATGCACATTGCTATCCCCAATTTTAGACTAACACATTACAAGAAAAGCACCTAATCAACAACACCCACCACCACACTTACTGACTTTAAAAATACTTATTGATTAAAAACTAGTAATCTCATTGGAATTAAATCTAACCAGGAGTATATTAAGAATTATTTTCATTCAAAGTTTTTAAAAAATGGGTTTTCGTTATTTTCAATCAGTATATCAAGCATATTCCTAACTAGAGCTGCTGCAAGCATAATTGTTTTCTGTTGACCCAATCAACTCATTTATAATGACCGTTTTTAGATTCTCCAAATTTCTTGGGCTATTCTAATAAATATTCCCTTTGATGAGACACCCACATCCAGAGATCTATTGTGAAACATCAGATGATATTTTCTGTTTGAATAAAAGGATGATGATTCTATCTTCAGTGACAATACTGTTAAAAACCTTCAATAGGACAACATACATCAAAGTTTGCTTCATCTTTTTGAAAACAGATGTATGGTTTGTTCTATAAAGACTTGAAACAACGTGATCTTGGTTAGTTTCATCAACATCTTCCAAGAAATGAGGAGGACAATAAAGACACTTGTGGAGCCGCAACATACAATAAAAATAATAATTAGTCTTCCGGTAAATTGCACGTGGGGTTATTTAGCTACGTTTCGTCCATCAATAACTTGACCAAAATCCAACGTATGACTTCAAGTCGTGAAGGTGCATCAGCTGGATCATCATATTTTTACGGCGTGTAGACGTCAAAAGTGAAACGTTTTGTGTATTACTGTCATGGTTTTTGTTTTTTCCACCTATAATCTATAGCAGACCAAAACCTCAAGCATGCTACTTCTTTCTCTCCCTAAAAAGATGCTTTTCAGATTATTCCTGAATATTTTAATCAATCTCCACTACTCCTTCCACAGTCGGCCTGGCCTGGCACAGGAAGGTGGTTAGTGCACATGACTCGGAATCTGAGGGTCGTGAGTTCGAATCCCGACAAACCTAAAATGATCACCCTTTATCCTTCTAAATATTTCTTGCCAAAGAGAATCAAGATGAATGTTGAATATTATTTAATTTAACTTATTGGCCCGACATGGTCAGATGGTTAAGGCACTCGACTAATAATATGAGGGTCACGGGTTTGAATCCCAATTCCACCAAATATCTTCGCCTTTCAGCCGTGGAGGGCGTTATAATTTGACGATTAATTATACTATTCGTCGGTAAAAGAGTAGTCCAAGAGGCGATCGTGGGTGGTAATTGTTAGCTTCCTTTCCTCTAATCTTACAGTGCTGAATTAGGGACAGCAAGCGCAGATAGACCACGTGTAGCTTTGCACGAACTTTTAAAAACACAAACCTTTCACAGACACACCTGCAACGCAGAACGAGAAGCATCCTTTATGGGTCTGGTTGCCTCCACTAAACAGATTTATTTTTAGGACTCTTCGAAGTAGGCATCAATTTATTTCTTTGGAATTATTTGGACCAAAGTAAAAGCTAATATTTTTTTGATGCTACAGTCGCGCAGTTCTTCACACGAATAGGAATTGCATTAAAGTCGCTACCTCAAATTTTTAAAAACGAAATGGAGGCATATATTTTTGCAAGGAAAGTAATTCAGGCATTTAGTTTAATAAGGTTTTGAAATATCTTCTGCCATGTTTAAACCATCGTTTATAAAAGTTTTCTTTGGAGTGCGAGAAAATTTTACTTTGCAAACTAAGTGTGAAAGGTTGTAGTGATCCTTTCTTGTTGTTGTTTAAACTTTGTAAGATGTAGCGAACTTTCGTTGATTGTAAATGTTTGTCACTTTCACCTAAGCCTAATTTCTGAATAAGTTAAGTATTATTTTTCTTTATCCGAATTTCAAATATATACCTGGTAAATCATGTGAAAATAAGCCAGACGTAACAACAGCACTGCATAAAACCTGCAGTACGCCCATTTTGGCCTGTGAACCTTTAACAGCTATAAATTCTAATTATCTTGTTAATAACAGGAGATGGTTTGCGTCAAAAGAGTTCTCTTCACTTTCAATAACTTTTAATTTGCGAGGAGGGTTCTGCTCCGGATTTGGTTGGGGTATAGTTTCGGAGCCCATTTGAACACTCTGAAATAGAGGTTTCTTTGTTTCCGTGGAGTGAAACTTATTGAAGTTTTTACCTGTAAATCATTTAACAAGCTATGTAGGTGAAGATCTCTTCTTTGAAAGATATATTATATTCGTCAAGCTATGATTCTATAACATAGTGTACTGTTGAGAATATCCGTGAATCAAATATACAGATGCTTTACAAGTTGTTCGTGACGTTATGGCTTAACAAACTATATTATCCATAAATAAATTCAAATGAAACACGATTAACCCTTTGTTGATGCAAAACATTTCACTTGTTTCCAGGGTCTACATATTTTAGTTCAGGGTCTCTTGAAACCATTGAAATGGTTACTTAATTCAAGATCTAATGGAGGGATCAAAATCGAATAGATGGTACACCAGTATTTCTAAAAAAGCTATGGATCAAACCACAGTCTTCACTACTGTATATAGTCCTTCTAAGGACTTTTCTCTCTGAAGACGACAGAAGATTAATTACCAAGAGAAACGTATTGAAAACTAACTTAAATGATCCTATAGACTACTAATCATGATAACAATCGATACCCGATAGCCACAATTTTACTTTGAATAAAGTATTTCACTGATGTCATAATGTTACTTCATTTGAAGTAACTTTTCATTCTTACATAATACAAGAGAACTTTTTCATACCCTCTTATTACAATCCTGAAATCTGTAAACCGTTTCTATAGCAGGATATTTAATGTCTTGAAACGTTTATTTTATCTCTGCTTTTGTATTAATTTGGTGTGAACACAGACACACACAGGAGTAAATTTAATTTTATATTAATAATCTTAAATAATTTATTCTAAAGGATTTTTGAACACTTTTTTATTTATAAACGTTCGAATGATTTGCTTCGTAACGGAATTCGTTTTGAATTCAAGTTTTGGTCGTTCTGATCGACTTTAAAGGTTCGTTAGATTAACATGGAACAAACCGGAGTTTTGTCGAAGTTAGTTCAGTTGTTTATCCATTTGAAACATTAATCTTTCCGTGTAACGTATAATTAACGATACATATTATCTTAAAATACATTTTAAAAATAAAAAGCAATCATAACGCAAGTCCACTGACATTCTGTAAGTTTCATTATTCAATGCCTGTGTAAACGTTTCTCAAACTGAAGGTCATTAGGTTTGATATGTATATATTACAATATATGCAAAAAAAATGACAAATAAATTCACATGTCTATCCACAAAACTGCCCGAGTTGGCCTACTTTCCCGACAAGCCCTACAAGGTAACCCTAAAATTTAACCTACATAGAATTTCTGGGAATAACACAAACACGAGTACAGACAGCCGCTGTACTTTTAAACCCAGTACAGCACGTGACAAATTAACCAGCTCTACAAAAGAGTAAAAACTCGTTAGTACTTCCGCTTGTCAATTTCAACTTGATACATTGTTATGCAGAGTCTGTAGTTATGAGAAAAGCGTAATATGTTTGGTGCTACATCAAAAAAAAAAAAAATTCAGAAAAACCTTTTTGTTTATAACACGAAGATACTAAATACAAATATATTATTTTAATTAGTGCAGAAACAATATATTCCACACAAATATAAATATGATGTTATTTACTTTCCATCAACTTTAAAAAAATAGCAGGGAAAAGTATGTTTAGTTTAATCACATGGTGTACCTCTTCAGTGGTTTGGTTTGTTTTTAATTTCGCGCAAAGCTACTCGAGGGCTGTCTTTGCTAGCCGCCCCTAATTTAGCAGTAAGACCAGTGGGAAAGCAGCTAGTCATCACCACCCACTGTCAACTCTTGGGCTGCTCCTTTACCAAAGAATAGTGGAATTGACCGTAAAATTATAACGCCCCCACAGCTGAAAGGGCAAGCATATTTGAATGCCGGGAATTCGAACCCGCGACCCTTGGATTACGAGTCGAGTGCCTTAAACACCTGGCCATGCCGGGCCCTCTTTAATTGAAACTGACCACAATGTGAGTGACAGTTTTGTTATTCGATTCAAACAACTGCCTTCCCTCTGGCCAGTAATTGAAAAAATAGGGTCAGCTACACCTTAAAACCCTGAGAGGTCTCCAACTTCACTGTTTAGTCCACGTGCGTATGAGGTACGATTCATGTTGGAAATTTCAATTCCAAATGTTACAAAGCTTTATAGCTTTTGAAGAAAAAGTTTAAATGCTCTTTCGTCTCTAAAAACAAAGATTTAGTTAGCGGACTTTACAATAGACTGTATGCACGGACACTTTTATAGATACCAGGAAAATCTATGACAGCATTATGAAAAAAGTTTAAAAAAAAAGATAAAACTTTTAGCAAGTTTTATAGTGCTCAAAAACAAAATGACGACGCTTCCTTTGTAAAGTTGCCCCCCCAATGACACAGCGGCATGTCTGCGGACTTGCAATGCTAGAAATCGGGTTTCGATACCCATGGTGAGCAGAGCACAGATGGCCCATTGTGCAGCTTTGTGTTTGGTTACAAACGGAAGAAATAAAGTTGTAAAGAAATTTTGAAGTCTGTTTTTTATTCAAGTGGTTAAAATATTAAATCAGTGAAACTCTTTTTTCTTCCAAATTTTGCGAGTATCCATGACGTCATCAGTATTAAGTTCGTACTAGGATAAAAGTAAAAAATATATTTCATTCCCTTGGGCTTCTTTCTCTCCAAATTTTTTTATCATAACTGAACAAATCCATTTTTTGAAATACCATTTGTTGGGTAGTGAAAATAATAGGTCTACAGACGACTGAACTGCACCGCTTTTGAGTTTGCACCTACACAGCAGTATAATAGTTTTACTAAGCCATCTATAGCTTATGTGCCATCTTGAACTTTCTGAATATGTGATTATGTAGCCGACACTAGCAAAATATTAATGAAGACTTTCGTAAAAATAAAATGAAAATTCCCAAATATCCGATAGAACAATTGAGGAAATAGTACCACGAATATTAGGCGTTTTCTTCTGCACTGTGTATAGTCACACCTAATACAACACACAATGCAGCAACACCTTTGTCATGTCTTCGTTCTTCTCTTCCTCCCTAGTCGCTGTTACCGTAACGCCTTCTTTAACCTAACATAACGTATGGAACAAACTTTTCAGCTGTGCAGAACTACTACATAACACTATTTCTTGCTTAATCAAAGTGTTATGTGTCAGTATGCATGAAACAAAACAAATTAACAAGATTATTTAGTTTGGTTGTTAAGCCTAAAGCTACATAAAGGGCTATTTATGCTTTAAACCCCACGAGTATCGAAACCCGATTTGTAGCATCGTAAGTCTGCAGACTTGTCGCTGAGCCAGTAATTGATAGTGGGAGGGGGCAAAATTGATATTTAGAATTTTTGTTTTGTTTGAGAATAAAGTAACTTTAGGATATCTGCTGTATACATCGCGGGGATTCCAATCTCACATGCTACTGTTGCAAGTCTGTAAGTTTATCGCTATCCCACTGAGGAGCAAATAAATATATTACGTCTTAGAAAATATCAGTTTCAATTACGCAAAACTGCACATGCCTTAAATATGAAAAATCAGGCGTTTCAAAGGTATAATTTTACTAAAAAGGGGCAGAAGGCAACCTAGAGAGGTCAACTGTTTTAACCCCTCGCACTAGCACTGTGTTGTCTGTCAGTCAGTAGACACTAAAATGGCGTCACATAAAGGACACTAAACACCGCAATTTTACTGTCAATAAAACATGTGCATGCCATGAATCACAAGAATAATTATGCACTCAGTAGGATACAACACAGCATGAAAGTGATAAAAATATTTATTACTTTTAACAATATTTAAGAGTAAGAATTCATTTTACAATTATTTAAATTAAATATAATTAACGTAAATCAACTTGATTTTATCAGTTGATAATACAGATAGAAATTAAAACAAAAATATACTATAAACCAGCTTTAAAAGCCTAAGTTACCGAAGCTTCGAATATGAAGAATCATTGCTTCGACTGCCAATAGTAAAACAATATAATGCTGTATAGTTTAAGGCACTTTCACAGCCTCATGTAATAGGCCCCGCACAGTCTGGTGGTTAAGGAACTGGACTTGTAATCTGAAAGTTGCGGGTTCGAATCCACGTCAAACTAAATATGCCCGCCTTTTCAGCCGTAATGACGTTATAATGTACGGTCAATCCCACTCTTCGTTGGTTAAAAAAAAATAGCCCAAGAGTTGTCAGTGAGTGGTGATGACTAGCTGCGTTCCCTCTAGTCTTACACTATTAAAATAGGGACAGGTAGCACAGATAACCCTCATGTACCTTTGCGCGAAATTCAAAACAAACTCATGAAATAACTTTTGGAAACGTATCCTAAGTTGAATGTATTTGTGCTTTGAAAAGGTACCTTGGAAGAGTAATGAGAATAGATATTGAGGTAATTATTGTTTAAAAGTTGACACAAAATAAACCATTTGAAAACAGATTCACATAACTCAGTTTTCTTAGAATATTAAGGTAGAAAAACGCATCGTTGTTTTATCAAATAATAATAAAACAATTATGTAAGTCACCAAAACTGTGACCTAATTCCTGCAGTGAAAAAATTGGCTTGTTTTATTTACACGTTGCGTGCCAAAAGTGAATAAAATTCAGCCAAAAAATACTTTGTTCATATTCTGAGTTCCAAGGAATTTGATAGATATTGCTTATTTAGCCTCTGGAAATAAAATGTATGGTTTTCTGTGCTTTATTAAAGACGACTTAAACATATATTAGATTTAAAAACATGTTTGAATAACACGTAATATGATTTTAATCGAGGCAACGTTACAATGGATTATTTTAGTGTCATAATAAATCTGGTAAATTTGAAAATTCTTGGTTAAAGGCTAAGTTTCAAATCAATACTACCGTTGAAATCGAATATGATTATTGGTTTTATTTTCAAATTCAAAAGATCTTGCCTGTTCTTTATTCTTTCCATAAAGTGATACTACTCCCTAAAGTGATTTATACATTTTATAAACGTTTGGGGAATTTTAGATTGTTTGAAAACCCTAAAATAAAGTTTCTTTTCGCTTTGAAATTAATATCATTTCATGCTTAATTCTTAGAAGCTCTAAAGAGTATTTGAATAGAATAACAGATGTGAACTTTACTCAAGAATCTTTACTTCTATTAGACACAATAACAAAATGTGTAACCTTACTCCTTTCACGGTGCTAACTATTTATGTAAAAATATAAAACATAAAAAATTAAACCTATTATTGTTCATGGAATAATCTAGTCGTCATGTTGTGGTTGACATTCTGAAAGCATGATTTGCTTGCTTAAGCAATCTTAAAATCCAAATACTTTGTGGCCAATACTTTAGATATGTAAATAGTTATGGTAAATTTTGAAATAACAGTGCACGTGAAATACGAATGTTATGGAACTGATCACCTCTTTACTATACAAGTGAATCAACAAAGTTTTGATAGTTTAGACAGTGGTTCTTAACCTTTTTCATCGTCTTAACCCCTGAGACTCTCCAGGGTATTACCGTGACCCCTGTAATTATTTTTGTAATGGTGAACTTTGCGTAAAGGTAGAATAAAACGAAACTATATAAAGATCCTAATTTACTGAAAACGTTACAAAGAAATGACCTTGAGAAATGCTACAAGTGCTTAACATATGCAAAATCCATGGAATTATTGAATATCATACAAACATCTTATTCACTCAGTGTGAAGGTTGATAAATATATATATATATATAATAAGAAAATATACTAAATACGGTAGAAACTTTGATATTTAAATTTTAAGTTCAAAGTGTTAATATTATGTAGTTTTTAAACAAATTAAGCAATTCAAGACGTTGTAATATATGAAAATATTTACCGTATTTTCCGAATCGCCGAGGCCAATTTTCAGCTCTAAAAATGAGGGTTTTTGCTTATTACCGCCCAATAAGCCGAGGCCATTTTTAAGAAGTGACAAGTTTTTTCAAAACGATTGCTTAGTCTCGTTTCAGCATCAGCATGCATGTTGTGTGTGATCATTGGCGTTCTGTAGTATAGCAGAACGTGTCGTATTGAGACAGAGATGGAATCAATATGTCATTCGTTATTGGCTCCACTCACTGTAATTAGGTAACCAATGAAATTCAAGAATTTTTACTCTGTAATTAAAATCACTAACCCAGGGTATAAATACCAGGGGTATGTAGTGGGAGTTTATCATTGTACCGTCAAAAGCCAAAGATGTCTACACCTGCAAAAAAAAAGCGTTATGATGCCGCTTTTAAACTGAAAGTAGTAGAGCTAGCCTTAAAAACCTCAAATATGAATGCCGCTCGCCATTACTGTGTGAATGAAAAACAGGTCCGTGAATGGAAGAAAGCAGAATGTGTGCTAAAAGAAATGTCGAAAACAAGTAAATGTAACCAGAAAAATCAACCGAAGTGGCCAAAACTGGAAGAAGATGTAAACTTTTGTAGAAAATATGTCACTAAGCTGTAACACTTTCAACAGGTTTAGTTTCTTTGTTTTTTGAATTTCGTACAAAGTTACTCGAGAGCTATCTGTATTAGCCGTCCCTAATTTAGCAGTGTAAGACTAGAGAGAAGGCAGCTAGTCACACCACCCACCGCCAACTCTTGGGCTACTCTCTTACCAACGAATAATGGGATTGAAGGTCACTTTATAACGCACCCACGGTTGAAAGGGCGAGCATCTTGGTGCGACCGTAATTCGAACCCGCGACCCTCAGATTACGAGCCTTAACCCACTTGGCTATGCCGGGCCGGTTTAGTTAGATTGAATAAAGATAATTTACTATAGATATCTGAAAACATTACTGAATCCAATCTATCGACATTATTATTAATAAAAAGCAGCTTTATAACAAGAGTCAAAGTGTTTGTCCTATATTTTGCGGAACATTTAACTAAATATTTTCATTTTAAAATATCAATATTTAAAATTATTAATACTTTTGGCATATTTCCAGTCACGCCCTCTGCCTGAAAACAGAAACAATGTTATTGTTGTTTTTTGTGTTTTTCTTTAAAAATCTCATGAGTCACTTTTCTGAAATTTAAATCCACTAAACTAAAATAATAAATATTCATTCATACCATCAGCTATTGAGTCAAATTACTATTTCATCAATCACTAACCGCCATTTTTTTTTGTTTATTTAAGGCAACGCTATTAAGACTACCTACCGTTATCTGTAGCTTTGAACTTTCAGCCAGAGGAGGTTGTTAGTTCTGACTTTCTCGCAAAGCTACACGAAGGCTACCTGCGCTGACCGTCCCTAATTTAGCAGTGTAAGACTAGAGGGAATGCAGCTAGTCATTACCACCCACCGCCAACTCTTGGGCTACTCTTTTACCAACAAATAGTAGGATTGACCGTCGCATTATAACGCTCCCACAGCTGAAAGGGCGAGCATGTTTGGTGCGACTGGAGTTCGAGCCCCCGACCTTCAGATTACTACTCGATTGCCCTAACCACCTAGACATGCCGAACAGTCAGAGGGGAAGCAACCAGTCGGCAACACAAACTACTAATTTTGTGCTATGTTTTATTATGAAAGGGAAAGCACGTTCAACAAAGGGCTTCGATCCAACGATCTAATCCACACGTCATGCCAAGCCGACTCGTGTATGTGACCCAAATATTTTCTTAAATACAAGACTGTATTTCAATAGTATTTATTACAATCGCTAAATTTCAGCTTTGTTTTCGTATGATTACAGTATTGTTAAAGGTCTGTACACTTGCAAGTCGCACGTATCTAAAACTCGTTGCTTAGTAACAAAAAATATTTAAATGAACAAGATGATTCCGTGTAATTTACGTTTATGCTAGATATACATAACTGTAGTCTGAAAAAACTCTGATGAAAATACTCTTCAAATGAAGTATTAGGTGAACACTTTAGTTTTATAACTGCACCTAGAGTGATATTTCATAATAATTGTCGACTAAAACCCATTAACTTTAATTAAACTATTCATATTCTGACACTGTCCGAATAGTCCTTTCCAATAATTCCAATCTATACTCTAAAGTACATGTATGTGCACTTTTTAGCATGTTACAATTAAGAAAAAGATTTTCACATTCGAAATCATTGTTCTATAACTGCTTACTGCCCTGGTGGTACTGTCATGATCCATTGCAACTTAACCCATTAACTCTCCTTTCCTGTAGTCGAGTAAAGGACTTTAACAAAATATGTTATTTTTGTCTGCTTAGAAGTAACATCTACATCTTATCACATTCTAGTTGACAGAGAAATTAGCTTAGAATTACATTTACTCTCTGTGTTACATTATTAATCTCAGAGTTAATCAAACCAGAACATTTCACATTAATTAGCAGGGATCTTGGACGACGTTTCTTCTTTCATTTTGTATCTGATGGTGTACGTAAAGTTTATGTTGTCGTTAGTTGTTATTCGTTTAATCAATCTGATGTATGGCCTACATTCGACGTGAGAAAACAACTTGTACGACAAAGACGACCAAAGTATCAGTGAACCCAATCTCAGGTTAATGTTAGCGTGTGCTATAAAAAGAATGAAAAACAAACATACGGTTTGTGGCAGAAACGTAATTACGTTACCTTCATTACTAAAACGACTTCTGTACTCCATGGCCGACATGGCCAGGTGATTAAGGCACTCGACTCACAATCCGAGTGTCGTGGGTTTTAATTCCCGTCAACACCAAACATTCTCGCCCTATCAGTTGTGGGAGCATTATAATGTAATATTGAATGTCAACTGGCAAAGTTTTCGTAGTAGAGTGCGAGATGTAAAATAGTTGTTTGTTTGTGGGTGTGTTTTTTCTTATAAAAGACCACATTGGGCTATCTGCTTAGTCCACCGATGGGAATCCAACCTCTGATTTTAGTCGTTATTTGTTTTGTTTGTTTTCGAATTTTATGCAAAGCTACAGGAGGGCTATCTGAGCTAGCCATCTCTAATTTCGCCGTGTAAGACTAGATGGAAAGCAGCTAGTCATCACCACCCACCGCCAACTCTTGATATACTCTTTTACCAATGAATAGTGGGATTGATTGTAATTATATAACGCCCTCACGACTAAAAGGACGAGCATATTTGTAGTGACGGGGATTCGAACCTGCTATCCTTAGATTACGAGTCGAGCGTCTTAACCACCTGGTCGTGCCGGGCTGTGTAAAATCGTAATTCTCTTAGTCAAAGAAAGTAACATTTCTAATAAGAAATCACGGTAGCAGTTTTGTTTTTATTTTTTTATCACAATAATATTTCCTGGTTCACCACTGACAATAGAGTAAAACAAATTGGAAAAACAACAGCAAGAAAAAGCAACATTAGTGCATAATATCTTATTTAGAACACAACATATCTAGTTAAGCGAATAATAGAACAATAATTAAATATAATTATTTCCTGTATTCCGAATCGCCAAACTAAATAAGGTTATCTAGCGATAAAAACATAATACGATGTGCTTTACTACTGTTATTCACACCTGTACACACAGCTACACCAACACTTTATGTCTATTTTGTTGCTTAGTGATAATACGACTAACCATGTGTTCCTCATTAGAAAGTTAGTTTTTTATCATACGTTTTCTGTGTGTGTGAACCCTCACAAATAAAATCAAGTAATGCAAGATCTTAATAACCACTCGTTATGTAGCAGCGTTGGCAAAACTTATAAGCGTGAGTGAATATCACGCACTAAAGGTTATTGTGGTATTTTTACGTTCATTGCTTTGATTCTCACACTTATGGTGCTAAACTTCACGAGCCACTTTTGCAGCAACTAACCCAACTGGTCTTAACATACGTATAATTTAATCTAAGAATTATAGACACACTAACACCACCAGGTTAAAATTCTAACTACAACGACCTCTTTAATGAATCGCTTATCATGTAGCTTTGAAACATACTTTGAAAAACTACAAGGTTCCAGTAGTTAAAAACACACGTGCGTTATTCTTCTTGTATCACCCCACAGAGCAGGAACTTTGTAAGGAATTGTGTTGAAAGAAATAGTTGGCCCGACATGACCAGGTGGTTAAGGCATTCGACTCGTAATCTGAGGGTCAAGGGTTCGAATCCCCGTCACACCAAACATGCTCGCCCTTTCAGCCCTGGGAGCGTTATAAGTGACGTCAATCCCATTATTCATTGGTAAAAGAGAAGCTCAAGAGTTGGCGGTGGGTGGTAATGACTAGCTGCCTTCTCTCTAGTCTTTCACTACTAAATTAGGGACGGCTAGCGAAAATAGCCCTCGTGTAACTTTGCGCGAATTGAAAACGAACAAACAAAAAGAGTTTGTTCGTAATCTTGAAAAGTAACTTCCTCCTTTTTACCTCGAACATTACACATAAATTGCTGTTTACCTGCTCAAGTTTATCTTGAAAACAAAAACTATACAATAGCTTCAGGGTATCAGAATTATTACGCGTTCGAAGTCCGCAAAATATTAATTTAAAAAAAACAAAAACTGTTCAACCTTTTACAAAAGGAAATGTTTCTAATTTCTTGTTAATTCGCATAAACCTAAGAACCCACAAATTTTGTCGTGGATATTTTCTCGTCCAGTGAGAACCCACACAGACGTTAATAATTAAGTTATAACTTTACAAAACACAGTATAAAAATAAATTAATGATCTTCTCGCATTGCACGAAAGAAATATTATTTCTATTATGTATTGTTACTGTGTACCTTCTGTTAAAAATTACTTCCAACACTTCTATTAATGTTATGGGAATTGAGAAGTAAAAGCGCTTTCTCAAGACACACCGTACTTGTCCAGTAGTCAAAACAGCCTGGAGGGCAAACTGGATGTTATTAACAGGAATGGTAGTGTAGCGATTTTCCTCTTCCTATATCTCTAACTGTGGTAATCCAAACTGCCACATATTTTAAACGGATATACCCTACTGAGCCCTTGTTTCATATAGCAACTTTCAATGTAATCCATCACGAAATACCTGAGGTATAATGTCTCCAGTTTTGATTGGCTGTCTGTCTTCCTATATTTTTTATTTCGAATCAAAAGTACGGAAACTTCATTTGATAGAAATACATACGTTACTTTCATGGATTTTTTTTTGGAATACTGATACATATTTATAACTTACATTTATACACCCAATTTGGTTTAAATATAGGTGTCACATGTTCATACTTATTGAATAAAAACCGCTTAATTTCAATTCAAATGTTTGCGGTAAAAAAAAGGATTTAATGTGCAGCTTAAAGGAACGAAATCAAAATTGGCGACTAAACTGATTGCTACAGTAATAGCACTGATAATAATGAGCATTTGTTTAAAATTCTTATCAATGTTACGTGTGTACCTGTATGTTTGTCCGCCAGTTTTGATTTCATTCCTTTTAAATTGATCGCTAAATCATTTTCCACGTCACCTTTGTTTCACACCTAAGATGTTTGTGTAGCTATGTTGCTGCCTACAGATAATGATGAAGTGTTGATGAAAAACGTGTAACTGTCGTTGCAGCAAATTTTTGATATCCTTTAAAACAGAGGATTGGTAGGAGAATAAAACAATTTCACAATGTACAAACAAGTCTCTACCTTCTGACCATATTTATTTTATAGATAATATGCCAGCTATTTTAACAAAAAGAATTACGTTAAACATACCATAATGATTATTCCTTGACGAAAATAAATATATGACATATTTAAGAAACTTGGTATGCATAAGTACTCAGATTAAAGACCGTAAAAAAGTTTTGTATACATAATACTCAGATTACACAATAACAAACATGCTATGTATTGTGCTCAGATTGTAGTCTACCGCGCTATCTATATGTTTTCTGGAAACTGTTTATAAAATTTACGAGATAATTCATACTTAACGTCAGGTGCCTTGAAATAACCTGCATATTTTGATCAAATTTGCAGTTACTTTCACAAATACACTGACACATTTTCATGAAACTTGAACTTTCACCTTCGTCACCACCTATATCTTATACATATATATGTATAAAACCATCCTTAAAAAGTTGTAACCGAAATTCCTTTTTTGAAGCTTCTGATGTTACGCGTTAACGCAGTACACTATATTAATATCACAAGAGTTAATGTTTGCCACAAACGATATAGAAGTATCCAGTTTTGAGATTGATAGAAGAACCATGTATTCCTCTTGGTTAAAAAGATATAACTGGGATATTATTATTTCAGGACAAAGGACAACCCTTCTTAAACTAAAGCCAATATATAGAAAGCTTTCTGGTAGTCGAACGAAAAACCAGAAATACTGGATGCCAAACCAATCCGTGCTGGGTATGTAGAGAAACAAAACTTAAATTCGAATTCTGAGAAACCATTTTCCTAGAATAGATACTGTTGTAGGTACAGGGAGTTAACACCAACGTTATGTTTCTTCTTGTATGAGATTAAAAAAATATATGTATTATCATTATTGTTTAAGATTATTGTTATTGGTATTATTATTATTTCGTTTCAAAAATCGTTTCAAAATACGTACGCTCATCATAATAGTAACAAATATAAGTTAGTTCTTCCAGTGAAGTATAGACCATATTAAGCATACTTGGGGAAAATAGAACAATTTCAGTTCAACATCTGAAAGTGAAACAGCTCAGAGTCAGATCGAGATGGATTTAAAGCTTCATAATACTAGCAGTAATAAAGGCATATTTTGCTTTCCAAAACGGAATATGCGAAAACTCATGTTGAACAAAGAGATAATAAGATTATAAAGTTTCCTATTAACTGAAACTGAATATTTTAATGTCATATAAAACCCACTTTTGGGAAGTTTTATTTTCAATAACTTTCTTGACAAAAAATTGACTAAATAAAACAGATCATATTTATAAGAAATGTATCCCTGTTTGAGATGATGGTGCTTCTGTTGGTTTGAAAGTGCATTATTTAGACAAACGAAATGTTTAAGCAACTAATAAGTCGCAATTACGTAAACTAGCCTCTATCATCTATGCGAACACTGAAACAGTTCTAAAAAACAGAGGAAATTTCTGACAACTTACCATTTAGAGGTTTTTTATCTGGGAAACATATCCTAAATAAGCCCTCATCACGATCGAAATATCTCATGTCTTCTTCCATTTCTTTCAGAGCTATTTCATTTCCCTCCAACACTTTGCGAATGAAAGTTCTGTTAACCCTAATCTCGTACCAGTTGTCTGTGCCAAAACCTATGGCTAAACAAGCCACAGCAACCACTGCTGCGATTGTGGCCAAGGAGAGAGTCACAGCTGAACATGCCATCACTTAAAAAATGTTATAAAAATTACAAGTTTAATAAACTTGGGTTTTACAAGCCAGTCAATGTCCCAGAAGAAAAACACGTTAAAACTCGCTGTGCGTTATGAATGTTTCTATATTTACAACGTTAAGATGACAATTGTGAACAGAAGAAAAGGAAAAGAAAAAAAAAACAGTTGCAAGAACCAACCAACTATGGACCAAGCTGCATCTATTCTAATCGTGTGTTTTAGCATTCCTACGACCTCTACGAAAGGTACTACCACACCTGAGAGAATAAGTGACGTATAGTGAGGCTGGAAAGGAAAGAGCAGAAAATCAGGCAAACTACTAAACAAGACATGAATATGTAAAGACGTGTGAGATCTTACACCGTGATATTGACTCTTACTTTATGTTTTGGCTTTTGTAATTCATACATACTTTAAAATAAGTAAGACTCTCAAAAATAACCTACTTCCGTCATGTTACGTACTCATATCCCTGACGAACCTCAACAATAAGCAATTATATACATGAACATGCGCTTACGATGGAGTGAGGTATGTCAGTCACGTGACTTCAAAGAACTTGCTTTAAAAGAGCCTCGAGGCAAAAACAAGTTGACTAGAGTACTTGTGCAATGAACAATATGATTGACTTGCAAAAAAATATACCTAATGAAGACGAGCGGAAGCTTGCCGAAACATTGCACGGTTCACAAACAACTCGGTTTTCGTATCAAAAACATTTATAACGTTCATAAAAAGAGAACATCAATTTTTTCGCCGCTGTTCTAAACTGCATAACGTTTGAGTCACTCTTTTACCTTTTTTTGCAACCAAAGAAACTGGTAACGAGAGACCAGATCAAAATTAGTGTAGTTTGTGCGTTTCCTTACAGCAAGACCATATCGGGGTATCTGCTATGTTCACCGAGGAGAATCGAACTCCTGATTGTAGAGTTGTAAATCCAATATCATACCGCTATCCCAACTGAGGTCATTAAGTTTACTTTATTGTAAATTTCAAAGTGGAAATGTATATATATTCCTGACATATCGAAAAATGCAAATGTATGTTGTTATAGACGATAAATTATACCACATTACACAACACACCAAAAAAAATCAGTATCTGCTGTTTTAATTAAAATATAAATCTAGGTAATAGCCAGTTAAATATTTTACGTGCTATTTTTGAAATAGTAAAAAAAAACAAACTATAGTTGGCTACCTAATGGCCTACTTGGAATGTATTTACCATGCAACATCTTAGAGTTATAAGTACGTAAAATTACCACTAACCCACCGGATTTGGTGGAATTCAAATCACTCAGTCTTAAATAATGGTGTTTTGTCTTAACAGGATTGTTGTTGTTTTGAATTAAGCACAAAGCTACACAATGGGCTATCTGTGCTCTGCCCACCACGGGTATCGAAACCCTGTAGAGCACAATGTGTGATATTGAAAGGAGTAACAGCTTAGCGATTTTCCTCTTTCTGTATCTCGAGCTGTAATAATCCAAACCGTCACATATTTTAAATGGATGTTCTCTAATGAGTCTTCGCTTCACAATTTTGATTGACTATCTCCCTACTTTTTTCTTAGAATCGAAGATCAGAGAATTTTATTTAAAGAAAAACATACTTAATTTCCATGGCGTTTTTCAAATCTGGTACACTGACAGATTTTTACAACTTACAATGAGGTGTCAAATTTGATCGAAATGTAGGCGGTACATGCAAAGTTTTTCAATAAAACCGCTCAATTTTGACCAAAATTTTTTCGCATGCCTACGCAAAGGGCCATATGAATTGTCGGTCTAACATGTTTACAACAGCTTCATGCAAGAGTAAAGGTGTACCGAATTTTAATTCTTTGTCATTTGGATTAAAGCCGGTTGATTTAGAGCAAAAAAAAAACTATATAATGATGCCAAATGAAGATACATAAGTATTGGTTAGACCAAGCAAAGTAGATTTGTAGTTTCCAGCTCATGTTTTTAAATGAATCGTATTGTTAGACTGTTATTATTAATTGTTAACTGTGTAACAGAAATTTGTTAAATGTTGTGAAATTCACCTAATTAAAGAGCATTTAGCTATAGGTAATATTAGTTTAAGCAATAAGCGTAAATAATGATACTTCATACGGCTGTAGTTGTTGTTGTTGTTGTTGTTTTGAATTAAGCACAAAGCTACACAATGGGCTATCTGTGCTCTGCCCACCACGGGTATCGAAACCCGGATTTTAGCGTGTAAGTCCGCAGACATACCGCTGAGCCATTGGGGGGGCCATACGGCTGTACCAAATGCCTGATGGTGATAACATGAAACTGCTAGTCTAGATTTCATGGCGTTACTATATAAAAAGCTATTAACACTCTTTTAGAGATGAAAACTCAACATCTTATATTTTAAAGAATCTGAAAAGTATGAGCTTGTTCCGAATAACAGGGTTGCGATCAGTCCTAAAGTTGGTTACTATAGAGTGTCACTTTCTTACTTGTTGTGGTTTGTTGGGGTGTATTGACAAAAAGTCGTGATATCTAATTAAAAACATTTTAGGTATTAAAAAGAGATGTGGTAGAAAAAATTGAGCGTGCACCTTGAAAGAATGAACTCAAAATAGGCGACTAAACTGGTAGATACACTTATAGCGTTGACAAGACTTTTACAGCAAATATTAATTCGGTAGCTAGACCGCATATTTTATTGAACCCACTACTATGCTCCAAACTGAAGTTTTATATAACAAAAAAAGAAAATGGTATAGCGGATTATATCTGGTTCAAAGTTGCCACCAAAATCATGACAATTTCTGTACAACATTCTCATGACATTAGAATTGGAATTTACTTTAATAACAAGTACTTTAAAGAGAAACAGTTTCCACCATGTTATAAAGTGATTTCTATTCCACACTGTATTTTAATTAAACAAAAGAAATAAATAAAATGTTAGTTCTTGCTCCTTCATCCGTGAGGTCATTAGAAAAGTCACGATCGATCCCACTATTTGATTGGCCCAAGAGATGGCGGTGAGAATGATGACTAGTTGCTTTCTCTCTAGTTTCACACTGCTAAATAGGGATAGCTAGCACAGATAGCCCTCGTGTAGCTTTTTCGCAAAATTTGAAAACAAACCTTTGTCTCATCTAACTGTAACTATTTCTTTGTTTAGACGTAAATAACGTCTGTTTCTTTCTAAGTTAAATTTAATTTTCTTTTATATTCATAAAAACAAATTTTCATCGGTGCTGTTTTCTTAACGCAAAGTTACACAATAAGTTAACCGCACTTTGTCCACCAGGAAGAACTGAGTTCCAGATTTTAGTCTTTTGAATCCGTAGAGTTACCGTTAACACTTCTTTTATTATACTATCAAAATATAATAAATGTGTATGTTTTGAAAAAAATAATTATAAAACTCGGACTTTTTCGACAACACTAAAATACTTTAATCCTGTAGCTAATTAACTATTTTCTATTTGTATAAGCTTATACTGAGATAAGAATGTATAGCTTTATCTAAATCAACAATAAACGTCTTAACCATGCCTTTCATTTTTGTTTTTCAAATTTATTTCATTTATTTAAATAGTTCAATCTAATTAGTCTTAATTCTTTGCTATTCGTTGTTTCTATTCTAGATTTGCAGTGATCAAAATCAAATCATAATAAAGTTTGCAATTTTCTCTTAACAATTGATCGTTGTTGTTGTTTTGAATTAAGCACAAAGCTACACAATGGGCTATCTGTGCTCTGCCCACCACGGGTATCGAAACCCGGATTTTAGCGTGTAAATCCGCAGACATACCGCTGAGCCACTGGGGGGCTTCTCTTAACAATCAACAGTTCTATCCAGTTTGTTCCATTTCCATTAAATTAATCAATCATCGTGAACTAGGCCTTACGTAGCCCCGCCTACTTTCTTGTTCTAATTCATTATTTTAAAACTTATTTTGTGCTTTATAATAGTATTTGCTACTTTTGATTTTTTTGTTATTTCTTATTCAGAAAAAGATTTAACGATAATTACAATTTTTCACATTTATTAAAATCCTCAAGATGCAACCTATTTTTTGTATCTTAAAATAGACTTTCAACCAGTATCTGAAGGTTTTTGAAGCGTAATAATTATCCCTGTTTTTTATACCTACAACAAGAAAAATATAAAAAAACACATTACCTTAAATATACTCGACTCGTAAAAAGTGCCAATGCCACATGTTACTTTCCAGGCAGTCATGAATAACTGCACATGTTTTCAGACATGAAACTCCAACAACTTGTACGTTGATGGTAACTTGAATAAGCAAAAACAGACACTTGGAATTAATTGAACTAAGCTATTTAGTTAGAGAGAACACAGTGTATGGTGTATTTTAGTTGTCCTTTGGCAAAAATATCGCTTCTATCAATAAATTTTTTCTCTTATTTCATTTTCAATTGATGTGTTCAGGATTACTTTTTATAAAGCGAATTAAATGGTTTAAAGCATTTACTTCACTTTATTCTTACAAAAAGTTAAAAATCACACGAACTGTAGATGTTTTTTTCTTTCTACTTTATTTGCTCTTTTGGAATTCCAAATCAAAGGTGTACAAACATTATTTGTTTTATTATGCACAACACTACACAAAGAATTATCTATGCTCTACCAACCATGGGTATCGAAACCCTGTTTCTAGCAGTATTGGTGTGTTAGTATATATTTTCAGATTTAAATTTCGTTTTCAATTATTTTTACATACCTCTGATTTTAGAATCTGAAATAGACAACTTAAGAAGAATGCAGATAAAATAAAAACATTTACTGTTTATTTGATTTTACTACAAATGTTAGATACATTAGTTTAAAATGTAGGTATTAAGTGATGATTACTATATTTTCTCCCAAAGTTTTTTTTTTGAAATCGATTAAAACGTTACCAAAATGGTGTTAAGGACAATAAGCAATTTTCACTGAAAGTCTTCCTCATTCCTACCTAATTCTATGATTTTCTGTGTGGTATTATTTTGGAGAGAAAAAAATATGTCGAAACTTGAGCTTTCATTGGACATTTAAAAGACAAAACAACAGACCATTATATAAAGTATTTACTCTCACATAGAATTTTACGTCGAACACTGAAATGAATGCTAAATCTGACAAAAAGCCTAGAACAATTTTTCCTATTAGAAAGGGGAAATTAAACTCAATTACATCAATCATTAGCACTTTTGGCCCTCTAGTGACAGATATACATTTACAGTTTCACCAAGCTCTCAACAATTAAATCTGTATTTATTCTTAATTAAATTATTAATGTTAAGCCCAAACCTGCACAATGGTCTGTGTGTGCTCTGCCATCGCTGGTATCGAAACCTGATTTTAGTAATATATTACCGCTGTGCCACTTGGGAGAAGAGTAATGTTATTATAATAGCTATGTAAATTATTCATTATTGAATATGGATAAACAAATATTTTTCGCTTATTTAAATACTTGATCTGGTAAACTAACGCCACAACTTTAAGGATATACATCTGTAATTTTGTGTTTTATTTTAGTTGTAGGCAACAAGTAGCACATATAAATTTTGATTTAAATAAGTTAAATATGAGAAGCTCTGAAACAAATTTTTTTTTACTGCGTATTTTTTTCCTGGTCATGCTTCCTTAGTTTTGCTCTTAATTTGTTTTCTAATGATTTGGCCTCAGTCACATGCTTGATGTGCCTTTTCACGTACACATTTCCGTCTTTGTATTTCTGGAACAGCAGTTACTATCTTAATAATATGACATGCTAATAGCACTTCGGTAACAATATGACATGCTAATGGCACTTCGGTAACACTGATGACGGATGTAAATAATGATTTCTTGACCATTAGCAATTTTTTTTACTTGAAGCACAGGATTTGTGCTTCACTTTTTAATGGCCTGGCATGGCCGAGCGCGTTAAGGCGTGCACTCGTAATCCGATGGTCGCGGGTTCGCGCCCGCGTTGCGCTAAACATGCTCCCCCTCCCAGCCGTGGGAGCGTTATAATGTGACGGTCAATCCCACTATTCGTTGGTAAAAGAGTAGCCCAAGAGTTGGCGGTGGGTGGTGATGACTAGCTGCCTTCCCTCTAGTCTTACACTACTAAATTAGGGACGGCTAGCACAGATAGCCCTCGAGTAGCTTTGTGCGAAATTCCAAAACAAACAAACAAATCCTTTACATTTCATATTAAACTTTGACATTAATGAACCCTATTCTCAAGTTACATATCTATTAAACACATGAGTTATTAGTTACATTATCAAGAACATGTAAGTCTTTAATGCTGCTAACTTCGTTGTCAAATATCTATCTACCTATCTTTAATAATGATAGCTTCATGGTGAGAGATCTACTAATTCAATTAACACTACCTGGAGCGAAACCAAATATTTTTCCTGATAATGAGTTTTGGTTTGGTTTGGTTTGTTTTGAATTTCGCGGAAAGCTATCTGCGCTAGCCATCTCTAATTTTGTAGTGTAAGACTAGAGGGAATGTAGCTAGTCATCACCACCCACCACCAACTCTTGGGCTACTCTTTTACTTGCGAATAGTGGGATTGACCGTCACATAATAACACACCCACGGCTGAAAGGGTGAACATGTTTAGTGTGACGATTGGTAATGAGTGTAGCTCTACAACTATGTATATATATTTACATTCTCACTTAAAAAAAAATAAAATGTATTGTTTTATCATCTGAATATCTTTGTTGCTAACGATATTTTTGGCCATAAGCCCAGTAAAATCTCATGAGGTAACGGAATCTAAGTTAGTCCTAAGAACACCTATTTAGTTAAAATGCAAAACATTTTCTGTAGTAAAAGTATAGTAATCAAATTAAAACTTAAAAATAATGCAATTAAATAATTAAACATTCTAGCCAACACTGTAAATAAAAGTAACAATAAATAAATAATAGAAAATACCTCATTTACGAGACGCACATTCATTAACTGTTGGCTTTAGGTTCTTTCCTGGATTTGATGCTTGTTGAACGATATATATATTTATTTCGCCAGCAGAAAAAATCTGTCTGTTTGTCCTTTATCTAGCTACTCTTGTCCCATTTGATCAATCTTAAATAAATTTAATGGGATGTTTACAACCTCCCTCAACTTTTTATTATTGCTGTTATTGAGTATTTGTTATCTTTAACGTAAGTCAATGTGAACCACATTCTTAGACAAAACAAAAACTACATACCTAGACAAAAAAAAAAACGCTATTAACTATTTCATAACACAAACGTCTTATATCTCAGAGAATGCGCTAGCACTCTCTGTGAAAGTATGTAAAGAAAAAAATGGCCACTGTTATTGCCGTATTACTTAAATTCAAAGGAAGTTTATATTTCTACTCCAACAGCCACTATAAAGCTGATAGAAAGAGTCGTTTTTGAATTATATTAACTTCCTACTTTGTCCCGTGACCTTTAAACTTCAACCAGTAAGACAATTACCATCTGCTGAAGGTCATTAACAGCTGGGTGATGAAAGCGGGTAACAGGAAGCACTTCTACCGCCACTATGTTTCCTCTACTTTTTCCTACAAAGTCATCTTAACCAGTGTATACCATGTTTTTCGTATATAAGTATAGCATTCTTAAAGCTTGTACAAAACTGATGATAAAGTGGTAATGATTACTGTAATAATATGTTACGTTATGAATAAATTTTGCAAAGTTATTTATTATAACATCCGCCTACATTTTTTTAGTTCATAACTCAGACAAAGGATGGGTACCTCAGCTCGTGTAACATCATTATAACTGTTTATAAGCTGAACTTTCCACAACCTTTCGTAAAATAATCTTGTGATGAATTAAAACCTATTAATCAGCTCCGACAGTGTAATGTCAGGGAAGCGTAGCATGTGGGATAAATTGCTCTAGCACAGGTTACTGTTTGGGTGTAGAGACAAGTAGCAGGACATTAGTAAGAATACAACTACAAACTATAAAGATACAAAACAACGAATAAGATATTGAATGAATAACCGAAACGTACAATACGTAGCTATAAGAAACAGAATGTAGTAATGTTGAATGTATTACAAGGTAAGTAATACTTTTTAGTACTTCCACTTTAATATATAGAATGGGGAAGAGTAAGTAATAAATGATCTTAAATCTTCTCTAAGAACCGAAAAGTAAATACGTTAAGCCTAGAAATAAAGTTCAATAATATTAACATTACTTAGAAATGGAAGTCCCAATAAGTGTAAGTATGGAGAACACATTAATACGTAAAAACTAATGTCACTCAACTAATGACATAATATAATATAACGTACGGAATTGTTTTATAGGTAATACTAAATATACACAAGATTAAAGATTAAACTAACTATAGGTAAAAGTAATGATGGTCAAGACATTAAAACGGTTTATCATTAATTCCAATGCGATAGAATTGTAGACGTAAATGTTTGGAATAAGTCGTAATATTCCGTAGAACGTCAACATCTATAACAATTAAAATTAACTATACTTCTCTTAGATTATTTATAAAATCAGTATGCATTGTTTAGTCTTTAACACATTTGTTTTTAATAATATTTTTGTCATAAACCCAGTAATATCTCAAGAACACAGAAAGGCACCAAGTAAAGAGTTCAACTTCTCTTCACTGTCCTTCGGCTAAAGCAAAACCACATGAATAAGGTGTGTGCTGATATTGTTTATTTATATATATATATACAGGCTAAGCTCTCCCCTGATAAAAAACAAACAAACCTTTATCCAAATTTTCTTTACAGGTAATAAAGGGGTTTTAGAAGTTTTTCAGTTACAGATTAAGATTAGTTTTAGTTTCTAGGTTGTGTTTTACTTTAAAGAAAGGGTGTTTATTTTAAGTTTTAGTTTTTATTAGTGGATCACAATGAGCCGGTAAGATAGAACCAATAAAGGTTCTCTCAAATTACCATATTCTCGAGTTTAATTAACACATAGTGAAACACTCGCCCATGTTTTGTTTATCTTTTGGGAGACTGTGTTTGTTCAACAAAAATTCTAATTATGTATTTATACAATAAGGCCTGGCATGGCCGAGCGCGTTAGGGCGTGCACTCGTAATCCGAGGGGCGCGGGTTCGCGCCCGCGTCGCGCTAAACATGCTCGCCCTCCCAGCCGTGGGGGTGTATAATGTGACGGTAAATCCCACTATTCCTTGGTAAAAGAGTAGCCCAAGAGTTGGCGGTGGGTGGTGATGACTAGCTGCCTTCCCTCTAGTCTTACACTGCAAAATTAGGGACGGCTAGCACAGATAGCCCTCGAGTAGCTTTGTGCGAATTTCTAAAACAAAACAAACATTTATACAATAGCTCTTTATTTGTAACGGATTAAATTGTAGTCAAGAAAGAATAGATAAATACCCCGTCACAAAGAATTTTGATCTTCAGTTCTGTGGGCTCGATAAATTTGTTCGAAAGGAAATTAGTATATCTGAGAATACCACAATAACATAAATTTTAATGTGTCACAAGTTCTTCAGACATGGGGAAAATCAATTACCTCAGAGTAGTATGTAATTGTTAATTAAATGTAAATGATAAAACATTCTATTTTATGTAAAATAATAACTTATGAAACGTTTATTTGCAAATTACAAAATAATAAAATGTAATGGTGATACAATTCATACGAATTTTTAATTAAACAAGAGTTTATGCTATACTGACCCTATTGGTTAGCTTATTGGACTGCAGATCTGAGGATTTCAGGCTCGAGATATTGTGAAAACAAACACGTTTTACATTTTCAAATGTAGGTGTGCTATAAGAGTGACAGACCATTTTGTTATGTGATTTAGAGTTGGTGGGAATTGCTTAATGTTTTTTTTCCCTCTGGTCTGCAATTCAAATGTAGAGATGACTATGATTGACCCATAATTTTCACGGACTTGGCTAGTTAACATATCATGTGCGTAAGGTATCATTCAGATGAGCAAACACATGTATATTCTGTACTACAGAGTATTTGATATTTTCAACCTAAGCAGCACTTAATGATACATATGTGGTTTTTGTTTGCCTTTTTATTAATTTCACGTGAAGCAACTCGAGGCCTATCTGCGCTAGCCATTCCTAATTTAGCAGTGTAAGACTAAAAGGAAGGCAGCTACTCATAACCACCCACCGCCAACTCTTGGGCTACTCTTTTTCCAATGAATAGTGGGATTTATTCTAACATTATAATCCCCCTACGACTGAAAGGGTGAGAATATTTGGTGTGACGAAGATTCTAACCAGTGACACTAGATTAGGAGTCGAGCGCCTTAATCACCTGACCATGCTGGACCCGGTACATGTGTGTTAAATTATTATGACTATACATAATTTAGAGCTGTTAACCAAAGGAAGGGCAACGCGAAAAAGCAGTAACTGCCACCTATATTGCTACACTTAATCGAATAGGTAGAATTATATAATTGGTTATAAAGAAAATATTATAAACAAAGTTGAAACCAATTTAAATATTGTGTGTTTCATAATACAATATTGGAGATTAAACAATGTTCTATAGGAAATAGCTTGACAGTCAATTTTCTCCCATCCTGAACATAATAAGACATAAAAACAACCAAAGTATTCCAGACTCTTACAGAATACGTTGATATAATCAATTAAATTATAAATAAAATTTTCTAGTTCGTGAGCGTGTTTTCTGTTGCATACCGTGGCTTATATCTTGAAATTTCTAGTACACAATTAACACACTGACCACTAGGCCATGCCCAACTAATGTATTACAAGGGAAAAGTCATTGTTGTTGTTGTTTTGGAATTAAGCACAAAGCTACACAATGGGCTATCTGTGCTCTGCCCACCACGGGTATCGAAACCCGGATTTTAGCGTGTAAGTCCGCAGACATACCGCTGAGCCACTGGGGGGCAGGGAAAAGTCAGTAAAAGCTACAATAGAAAAGCAAAACCGTCTTTTTAACATCACCCACAGTTACACCTCTGGCCTGGCATGGCCAAGCACGTAAGGCGTGCGACTCGTAATTCGAGGGTCGCGGGTTCGTGCCCGCGTCGCGCCAAACATGCTCGCCCTCCCAGCCGTGGGAGCGTTATAATGTGACGGTCAATCCCACTATTCGTTGGTAAAAGAGTAGCCCAAGAGCTGGCGGTGGGTGGTGATGACTACCTGCCTTCCCTCTAGTCATACACCGCTAAATTAGGGACGGCTAGCACAGATAGCTCTCGAGTAGCTTTGTGCGAAATTCCAAAACAAAGAAACAAACAAATTACATCTCTAAGATTAGTACTCAAACCATAACGTAAACCTTTTTTTAAAAAAAAACTTTAAGACCCGGCATGACCAGGTGGTTAAGGCATTCAACTCGGAATCCAAGCGTTGCGGGTTCGAATCCCCGTCACACCAAACATACTTTCCCTTTTAGCCATGGGAGTGTTATAGTGTGACGGGCAACCTCACTATTTGTTGATAAAAGAGTAGTCCAATAGTTAGCGGTGGGTGGTGATGACTAGCTGTCTTCCCTCTAGTATTACACTGTTAAATAAAGGAACGCCTTTATACCTATGCTAATTAATAACCTAACATCTACCTTCAACGCCCTCTACCATTCGTTTATACTCTCGTCCCTAAGACATGTGTCCGTCAACGGTCACATTCAAACACTTTCTCTTTCTTAACCTGAAGATGACCTAGAAAGGTCGAAATGTTGTTCTCTCCTTATCAGTAAAAGTGTTAATACCCATACATGTCATTCGGAAATATAAATTATTACTCTTCAGTTCCGTGGTAAATATAAACATGAGCAAAGTTTTTAAAAACATATAATTGTCAGTGAAAATAAAGTGTTACAGGAACTTGGGGAAATTAATTATTTAATTACAAACAATAACAGCAAGTTGAGTGTTTGCTTTGTATGCAAATTATATCAGTGTCCAAAGAATTTGGTCAATCCCACTATTCGTTGGTAAAAGAGTAGCCCAAGAGCTGGCGGTGGGTGGTGATGACTACCTGCCTTCCCTCTAGTCATACACCGTCAACGACGCATGAAGTGTAAAAATATGAAGGAGAAACTGGAGAAATTCAGATTGTGAATTTCAGCAAGAAATTAAAACAACAAACAAGTATGCTTGGCAAGTTGTCAGAAAGCCAGACATCTGCTTGAAACGCTTTGGGCGTCGTTTCTTTTGAACTTGCAAGAGAATGAAACCTTTCATTGATAGCAGTTTACCAAAGAAATGTGTTGTTAAAATGGTAAAGGCATTTGAGAATTACAAAATTGATAAGAACTTTGAATCAGTGCCGCTTTACAATTGAACCATATAAAGAAGAGTCACTGATATGGGAGAATAATTAGAAAACTCGCTTGTTGGATTGGTTGAAAAAGTACTTATTTTTCGCTTTGTCTTGACGAAATTACTGATCAAGAAGATGTAAGTCAGTTGTTAATATTTGTATACATTATTCACGAATATTTTTCAACGAAAGAGGAATTATTAAATGTATGTGTTCTTCATGGAACCACATAAAGAAAGGGTATCTTCGAGGCAGCGAAAAATTCAGTTGATAAAAACGGAGCTTTCAATAAGTGTTCAGCAATAGTGACAGATGGCGCACCTGCGATGATTGGAAACAAATTCAGCTTTGTTGGTTTTCTTAGAGAAAATGAAGTAACTTGTCCACCATTTCCTTTTGTTATTCATCAAGGAGTTTTAACGTGATAAGAGGAGGAAATAAAGCTCTTTTACATGGGAAGCTGAAGCAGGTTTTGAAGGATGTGGAGGCAGAATATGGGGATTTGGCTCTTTATAACCAAGTAAGGTAGCTAAGTGCTGGAAAGTGTCTTGAACTACTCTTTGGAATAAGGTAAGAAATTCCTTATTCGTCGTCCAGTTTGTTTCGTCCGATACAATACAATTGAAAGAAGAGCTCAAAAGTAAGTATTTTCTGAAAAAGCAAACAAACTGGCTTTTCTCTAAGAACATCGCCACTCACCTTAACGATCTGAACCTGAAGCTCCATGGGGCGGAACCAGATGGTATCAGATTTAATGGAATATGTAAACGGGTTTTGAAATAAGTTAAGAATTTTCAAAGTTTGTTTGGAAAACAGCGACTTTCCACCTTTCAAGCTGTCAGCAATTAACAGAACAGTCCAAAGTTGACGAGCTTCTTGAATTTTCAGAATTTTGTGTAAATATTGAAGATATCATAGATGAGTTTAACGTAAGTTTCGAAGAATTTGAAATACTAAAAAGCAAATAAAGCTGTTCAATAATACTATTTGTTTCGACATAAAAAATCAACTTGAATTATGTGATTTGCAAGCTGACTCATTTCTGCAAACCAAACAAGAAAAAGGACAATATTTCTTTAAACTACTTTCAAAAAATCGATTTCGAAATTAAAGTGCTTTTGAACAGAAAATGACGTCAACGTTTGGTACTACAAACATATGTGAAAGTGTGTTCTCCACGATCAAATTCATTAAGAATCACAACAGAAGTCGCCTCACGGATTCTTCTCTGCTTCACCTCCTGAGACCAGCAATGACAGAACTCCATATCGACATACCCGCGTTTGTCAGTGCTATTCAGCGACCTCAAAGTTCACATTAAATATCATAGCTATGTTTACTATTCTATGCAGGATTTCTTATTAGATTTATTTATTACGTAACTGAACAGGTTTAAATTACATTTTCCTTTTATTTTCACAATAAAATACATCTTTTTTTCACAAATATGCTCTTCCAAATATCATGTAACGTGAAGTAAGTCACATTCAGATTAACTCCTTCCGTAATCGTAACTCATTTTGTCATGTTGAAAGGACGCAAATTAACCCTATCATGGATCTATTTACTCTTTATTTTGCATTACGTAATACACCAACAAGCCCTTATTTGACAAAAATATAATGGCGCCTGCCACTGGACTCGTCAGTATAGTTGTGGCTCTCAGGCACTCTTAAGTTGGAAACCCATGTTCTAAAAGATACCATGAAATTTTACGAGGCATGAACAATAATATTTACCTTTTCCTGTGTAGAACTGGCACTCGGAATATAATTGGAAAACGTATCTTGAAAAATGACTTATGCATATTAACAGTTTTTAGATAAATGCATTGAAAGTTAACCACGATTAATATAGCCGTAATATCAAGACACGAGTTAATTTGTAGTCACTTTTACAATCAATGACAGACTGGTTTCTTAAGTTAACGGTTTTTTTTACGTAGCCCCCCAGTGGCTCAGCGGTATGTCTGAGGACTTACACGCTAAAATCCGGGTTTCGATACCCGTGGTGGGCAGAGCACAGATAGCCCATTGTGTAGCTTTGTGCCTAATTCAAAAACAACAACAACATCTTTTTATGTATATTAGTTGATAACGATTTAATTATTAAAGTTAAGTATTTTGCACCGTTTTTATGTTGAATGATTATTCAAATATTTCCTTATTATTTAAGGCCTGACATGGCCGAGCGCGTAAGGCGTGTGACTCGTAATCCGAGGGTTCCCGGATTCGCACCCGCGTCGCGCTAAACATGCTCGCCCTCCCAGCCGTGGGGGTGTATAATGTGACGGTCAATCCCACTATTCGTTGCTAAAAGAGTAGCCCAAGAGTTGGCGGTGGGTGATGATGACTAGTTGCCTTCCCTTTAGTCTTACACTGCTAAATTAGGAACTATTAGCTCAGATAGCCCTTGATTAGCTTTGCGCTGAAATCTAAGTTTTAGCTCTGTCCTAACACTTTTACACAGTGTCGTACCTGTATGTTTTTCAAGTGAAGCACTGTACCACCAGCATTTTTGAGCAAATCCTACTTTGCACGGTTATACGGAAGATTTCAAGTTCTAGCACTTCTTTATTGATCACTACATCACTGATTATGACTATGAACTTCGCCTTCTCCTGCAATCATCTCTATAAGTCTGTCTTTCACGTGTCTGCCACAAACTCGGTGTTTATTAAACAATAAATATTCATCGTGCTCATGTGGTGCTATACATTCCAGATTGGTAAGCCTCGATGAAGATATCCTCGCAGATGCAGTCATCCTGTTCGACATGCCTTCCTGTACACATATATCACATCATTCACAAAAGCAGCCAAGTTCGTAGCTCTGCTGAGAGGATGTCGAACTTTTCTGCATCAAGAAGATGAAAGTGGCATGAAAGGTCTTCACTGACCTATGGGGTGGGATGGAGGATGAGTCTGTTCCAAAACAAGGTGACGTATGGGGCAGCTAGGAAAAGCAAACAATGGGAAATAAGTAGGACAGTATATACAGAAAGAACACATTGATAATAATTAGTAAAATAACTATTTTAAATCCTGTGAAGCAGCCAGTATACGCAAATATTAGAATTGTTATCTGGTACTCAAATGGATTCAACGACCCCACACATCAATAATTACAAATCGAAATGCAATATGTACACATCAGAGTCTGAAATTCACGTCGTTAAGTCTTAGCTAGAAGGCTCGTGGAGTGAGTAGAGTAGAAAAAACAAACGATTATTCTATTCTGGTTATTCTGTTTTGTCATCAAATGCGCACTTCTATACTTTTTTTTTTTTACAAAAACTACAAATGTTTATACTTCGTGAAATCATCTTATTTACGTTAACCTTCCAGATGGAACCTATAGTTTATCGTTTGGCCATTATTAAAATAGTAATTCTCAAATATCATTATTTTTGTGTTTATGTGTATTAATATACATATTGTGTATATTTTAGAAGACATATAATCAAAACCTGTTTTCAATTAAAAAGTTTTATTTAATGATACACATATCTGCAATGGATAAAATGGAATTAACACACACACACACATACACATACACATACATTTTCTTGAAATGTACCAGTTAAACCTGATAAAAATTGATAAGAAATTTCGCGAATTCTTGAACCCCCGTACAGTTATTTGAATTTAAAAATTTGAACATTTCGGAATAACTTCAGACCTTGAACTCTATATTAACTAAAGTCTTCTCATAACTAGAGACACCCAACTCATAATGATTCGCAAAGATCTTTAGACCTAAAATTTTTCCTAATTTTAACATTAACTCAGCCACAATGTACTCTTTTATCCATCCACTTTCGCTTTTCCTAATAACTAAATAAACTAATTATTACTTTACACTATATTATAACTGTAGTAATAATTATCTTTATAATTTTCCGATTTCACGGATGATGAATAAGTTATTCTGAAACGTTCAAACTTGAGAGTAAAATGTTCTATGTTTTGTCAGTCGTCTTCATCTTCATTATTAAATTTCATTTTCCCTATCATGAATCCATTGTTATTACTAGTGTTTTAACCAGACGGTATGGGACCAACACTTACGGCTCTTCATATGGTGTTAAAAGATTGATCTAAAGACTAAAAAAAATGAAAAGCTGCCCTCTATATCCAATTCCTTACAGAATGCAGCCAGCATAAACTGGCGCCATCTTTCCTTCGTTTCAAAGTAATGAATTAAAAATTGTGGAACTATCTGCATACGTCGTCTGCTAACATTGACTTCTAGAGAAAGAACGTAATCTGAAATATTAGATGTATCGACAAAATCTATCTAACCAAGAACGCCAACGCCAATATATTTGAAAACACATTGATTTTTGTTCATTTGATATGCTTAATTTATAAAAGTAGCCAGAAAATAATAATCAAACACGAAAAAGCTTAAAACAGAAAGCTCTAAAATCTGTGGTTGTGTTCATCTTCGTCTCAAGGTTTTAATCCTGATAATGCAATATTTAATCTGTGTGATCTCCAACTTCATGATGTTTGTAACAAACTCTTATCGAAGGGATTAACTTTCTCATTTCTACTTTCAAACTAAGCTGTGCTACTTATTTATAATCTTGTAAAATTTTACAGAATCCTTACTTCTTTTCCAGTGTTAACTAAATTGAACAACGATACAGCAAAATATTTTATAAAAACCAAACTAAAAACATTGTTCTTTCCTCATTCTACAGATATAATTCCTGTCCTCCTACTTCTCCACTAAACAGTGTTGAACTACAAGCCCTTGAAACTCTATATAAAAACAAATATATTATTTTTACTATACCAAACAAAAGTAATGGTATTGTCACTATAAAAAAATGAGTATATTGATAAAATAAACCATCAGCTCAGTGACCTTTGTAACTTAAAAAAACTCGTTACTAACATATTATCCTTAATCTTAAGAGTGAAGGTAAGAGCCTACGTTTCCTTAATACCCTCAAAAATCAAAATACTATATCTGAAACAACTTTTCAACAAACTGTCTGGTGTGTCATCAAATTAGGTATTGTATTTTGCCAAACCAAAGTATAGTGGTACATCGGTTCTCGAACTTAATCCTTTCCAGAAGGCTGTTGAAAAACCAATTTATTCGAAAACCGAATCAATTTTCCCACGATAAATATTGTAAATTAAATTAATCCGTTACAGACCTCCAAAAATACGCATTATGAAGCATTTTAAGTGAAAGAATTGCTTATTTATACCTGTATAATAATACTCACATCCACAAAGTCAACCACAAAAACTACAAATACAATAAAAAAACAATAAATGAAAATTTAACTGCACTTTACCTTGCTGAGGAGAACAGATGGCGTAAGTGAAAGGTGGTGAGGTCACCTTAAATAAAAAATCAGGTAACTCTCCTTCTGGAGTTCTTTCCTTTTCTGTCTCTTTGCACCGCTGCAACCTGTTTGAGACTTGAGACTTACTGGACCTATTTCCCACTAAACACTTGTCTAATGAGTTTGTTTCTGCCTGCAAGTTAAAATGTTTCTGAAGTGAGACATGGTATTGTCATTGAAAAGGTTTATGCTGCGGTTTGCTACAGTTTTGTCAGGGTGAAATTTTTCCACAAAACTTTGTAACTCTCCTCATTTTCCACACATTTCCTTGATTAGTGAACTAGGAACATCCTTCCTTCCATTCTCATCTGAAGACACTTCCTCAGTTGCCTTCTATTGCTGCTCCTTCTGAAGATCTTGGAGTTTTTACATGGTGAGCTCAGTGTTGTGAACTTCCACCAACTCCTCCACATTATCACCACTCACATTCAAGACCATACACTTGGCTAACGAGACAATGTCCTCGACAAGAGGTTTAGCCTCAAAGCCTTCAAAGTCTTTATCTGCTACTGAGTCTGGCCACAATTTCTTCCAGGCTGAGTTCATGGTTCTCAATAGAGGATATTAAAGTGATTTTTCCAGAACTCTCTAAGGGTTAACTCTATGTCAGAGGTCACTTCAAAGCACCTTTGAAAGAGTGATTTGGTGTAGAGTTTCTTAAAGTTTGATATGACCTGCTGGTCCATGGTCTGAATGTGAGGAGTCGTGTTAGGGAGCAAGAGATTCACCGTAATAAAATTGTACTCCTCCATCAACCCGTCCTCCAAGCCTGGTTGGTGAGCAGGTGCATTGTCCATCACAAGAAGGGCCTTGAGTGGTAATTATTTTTCCGTGAGGTAATTCTTTACACTTGGGGCAAACACTTCATGGACCAACTCCATAAAAAATTACCTGGTTACCCATGCTTTACTATTAGCCCTCCACATGACATTTAGTTTACTTTTCAGGACATTATTTTTCTTAAATTCCCTCGGGTTCTCAGAGTGGTTCACAAGCAAAGGTTTAAGTTTTAAGTTCCCTCTTGCATTGCTACATAACAATAGAGCTAGCCTTTTTATATGCAAAAACAGCTCGTTTGGGTTGAGAAAATGTTTTAAATAGAAGAACGAACAACGTTTCGACCTTCTTCACAAAGTGAACCTGACGATGACTGACGAAGGTCGAAATGTTGTTTGCTCTTCTATTTAAAGTATTTTCTCAACCCAAACGAGCCGTTTTTGCATATAAAATTCTCAACAAGTGGGTTTCTCGACATCACTGAATAGAGTTAGCTTGTTCTTCATTAGCTTATGTCCTAGCAGTAACTTTTCCTCCTTGGTGTTGTAAGTCCTCTTTGGCATTTATTTTTTCAAAAGAGGCCTGTCTCATCACATTTGAATATTTGTTGGGGAATAAGCTTCTACAAAGTCCTAAAATTCCGTAATAAATTTATCATCAGCGTCTTTGTTAAAACTGGCACCCTCCCCATGTTTCACCACACTATACGTGCCACTTCTTTTCTTAAATTTTTCAAACCACCTCTTACTAGCCTTAAAGGCATCACCTGTATCACCACTCCTTCCAGAGGTGTTTTTCAGGAGATCGGCATGTAACAGCTTTGCTTTCTGACAAATGATGGTCTCAGAAATGCTATCACCAGCTAACTGATTTTCGTTTACCCAAATCAACAACAGTTTATCTCCCTCTTCCATTGTTTGTGATCTTTGTTTCGTAAGCACTGTCACTCTTTTTACAACATCAGCTCCTTTGATGACCTCTTTATTTTTTCAGTATGGTGCAGACTGTAGTCTTCGCCGTACCAAACTGTGTTGCAAGGTCAGACACGCGAACACCACTCTCATACTTCGCTATGAGATCTTTTTTCACCTTTATTGTGTCTCTAGCAACTTTTCTTTTTGGTTTGCTGCTTTCATTATCCTTCTTTCACACCAAGGTGGCTTATTTAATCAGAATATATAGAAAAACAACAAAAAACAAACGAAAAGAAAATGAGAACGTCCACAGCAGATTTTAGCGGGGTGTGGACTGAGCGACAAGTGCGGGTAAAATGTTTTGGGCAAGCTTGGAGTGGGCCAAAAATGGACAAAAGGTCGTGTGAGTCATCAATCGGGTTATTTTGGGGGTTCGGGCATTATAGCTTGATTTGGGAACCGAATTTATTTTCGACAATCGAGAAATTTTTTCTCAAACAATAATATGTTCGAAAACGGAATGGTTCGAGAATCCAGGCACCACTGTACACAAAACTGGGTACCCTATTTTCTCAGCTGTAGGCCCTTGCAGTTACAACCTCTCTAAATGTATTGTTCCTGTATTTAAATCCCTTACCTTCAACGAATTCATGATTACCGATTATTTTACCTTTGCTTCTGAAATCTCTGAAATTCCCTCTGCCGATCAATACGTCAAAGCTAGTTTCGATATGAAATCTCTATGTACCAATATCATTTTGAAGAAACTTTGAATTTAATCATGGACCAACACTTTGACCCTGAACAGTATATTGGTTTCATCTGTAAACAGTTCCTGGAACTTCTTGTTCTCTCTACTAAGTTAAATCCTTTCCTCTTTTATAACATCATGTATGACCAGAAAGATGGAATCGCAATGGGATCTCCACTGAGTCCGACAATATTCAATACTTTTCTATGCTATCATGAACGTAAGTGACTATAAAATTGCCCACGTGAATTCAAATCTGTCCATAACAAACGCTATATTGATAATACTTCATTACTGTTTCTACGATCAACCCATATGTCCAAGCTTCTTTTTTGTACCTTAATCTCCAACACCCTAATACCAAATTCACATCTAAACCTGAAGAAAATAATTCTTTAATGTTCCTAGACGTCAAGATTATCAAAGAAGAAAAACATTTTTCTACCTTTTCTACCTGTGTGTATCATGAAAGAATTTTTACCAGCCTCTACAACAATTTCAATAGTTTCATCCCCAACTTCTTCAAACGTAACCTGGTTATATCATAGTTAAGGAGAATTTTTAATATTTGTTCTAATTATATCTATTTACACGAAGAAATTGCCCTTCTACATAAACACATTTAAATAATGGCTAACAGACTGATTTTCTAACGAAGATTACACGTGATTTCTTAAACAACAAATTTTAATCACCAACCGATGTCTCCAAGTTTCCCCTTATTATCTTCCTTCCTTTTATGGGCTCGCAATCTCTACCAGTTTAAAAACAACTCCCCTCATTAAGTAAAATCTTCAACCCTCAAACTCAGTCTAGAATAACATACAGACCTAATCTCCGCATTAAACGTCTATTTCAGTACAAAGATCAAGTATCTAAACTTCCACGTTTGTGACTCGTGTATAAATATATGTGTAGTGACTATAAGGTCAAGTTGTTGGGCAAAAACGAAACTGCACTTTAAAATTAGAGTACATGAACACTTAGTAGTACCTAACAGAACCGGTCTCCAGTTACTTATATTCAGCCACTCATCCATTCGTTTGCATTTTAACACACCAGACCACAACATATCATTTGGCGATTTCTTTACCGTCATTTTAAGATCATCAGTGTGTGTTTTCATACAGCAAAGCCACATTGGGAATCTGCTGAGTCCACCGATGGGAAACGAATCCCTTACGTTAGCGTTGTAAATACGTGGACATACCACTGTACCAGCGGGAAAGAGGATCAACACCCTTTGAATTCTATATTAAAGAAAGTTCACTCATAATTAAAGACTGCCCCACCTTTAATGATTCACAGAGCTCTTTAAATCTAAAATTGTTCTAAATTTTTGGAATAAGTTATTTCGATACGTTCAAACTTGTAAATAAAATGTCGTATGTTTTGTCAACTGTATTAATCTTGAATTTTCTTATAAATGGGATGCATGACTGCATACTATATATGTGTGTATGTATATATATATATATATCAACGTTATTAATAACTAGTTTTCTTTGTGTGTGTGTTTTTCCATAAATTTCGGTAAGAAGTAAGATGAATTTGTTTGTTCGTTTTTGAATTTCGCACAAAGCTACTCGAGGGCTATCTGTGCTAGCCGTTTCTAATTTAGCAGTGTAAGACTAGAGGGAAGGCAGCTAGTCATCACCCACCACTGTCAACTCTTGGGCTACTCTTTTACCAACGATTAGTGGGATTGACTCTAACATTATAACGCCTCCACGGCTGAAAAGGCGAGCATGTTTGGTGTTATGGAGATTCTAACCCGCAGATTACGAGTCTAGTGACTTAACCACTTGGTCAGGCTAAGCCGAAAAGAAATCCAACCAGCTTAACTAACGTCTAAACAAAAAATTAACAATTAAAAATAGTACAGGAGGGAGGAAGAGTTCTAACTAGTACTTGACCTTACCAAATATTCAAAGACTTAAATCCCAATTACATGAACTGAGCGAATCCTCTCAGACCTCAGTAAAGAAAAAGACCAAATTACTGAGGAAGAATATGTTTGGATTAAACTTGGTCCTTCCAGGTCGCGCACAAAGACGAAACAGTAATAAATATCAGATATATAATTGTTGTAGTGCTCATCTGGTAGGTCAGTGGCAAGTTTAAAGATTTATAAAGTTAAAATTCAAATTTCAATTCCCTGCGGTGAAAAGAGCGCAGATAGTCCATTTTGTAACTTTGCGCTAAGAAACAACAAGAACAAATCTCTGCAGTGCTGGAATATAGGCCATACGTGTCTAGTGAAGACAGAAGTGTTTAAATTGTCATGCGCTAAAGCACCTCACAGTGACAACCAATAATATTAAAAATTTTATATCGTCACACTGTGAAGGAGTGCAGTAATGGCGATGAACGGATGAGTTTGTAATTTAAACGCTTGTATCTTGTAATATTTTGTAATTCTTTTAAATTTCGAAGCTTTTTTTTTAGCATGATCAGAATGTGAGAACAATGTTTAAGGGAAAAGGATGGTTTTCAGGAGGTTTGTGGAAACCCAAAAATCCACATTCTCTAGAACAATTGAAGTGAGTTACAATTTTCAGTGAAATTAAAACTTAACTAGAAAAGGAGCTATGATATTTAACCTTAATGAAGTTATTTTATGCTACTGATACTTTCATACACTTACAATTATAGTGATTAATATTGATAATATTGGTGTGGTGATTTTAAAGCTGTTAGTACTAATAACTTATTCTATACTACAAGTACTATACACTATAGCATTAGGCTTATTAAAAGTTAAAACAGATTTAGTTATTACCATTAACTTGTTAAGTGTAGCATATTGTTGCAATATTAGGTGTCTGTATTATTATAGAAGAAAATAATACCAATTTTGGGATTACAGTGTGTTTTTCAAATTATTACTAATAGTGATATTGAACTAGGGTCAGTAAGGAATAGGGAAATTATGTGACATTGTCAATGACTATGAACATTAATTATCACTATTGCTCAGACATTTTTAAACATAATAATTGTTAGTTGAGTCCTTACTGTTTGCATGTGATGACCCACTTGAACTTCACTATTTGATTGTTCTGTGGTATAACATATGGTATACCCTATCATGGTGTTAATAAATAAATTGTATATTACACGTGTTGCGTTAATTAGATTTGAGTCACTGAAATAGAATACAGTCATAAACTTGTATTAAGTGTGATAGGAAAAGTAATCTAAACTTACTGTGATACAGCAAAAAATGGTGGAATTATTTTATTTAAGGGTATGATAAATAAGTTATTCTATGTGTAATATACTGAAACAGTGAAAGTATTAATGGTACATTAAATGTATTTTAGGCACACACACACACATATATGTACAGACTCCCTTTGTAACTTGTATGATGTGAATTTTAGGTTTTTGATTTAGTTTTTGTAAAAAAAAAAGAAAAAAAGGTAATCTAATAACCAGACATGTACATTCATATCTAGATAAGTATTTAGCAATCCTGAACATTATATATAGTAAGGAAAAGGTTTAATATTACTGTGTCACATTTTGTCAAATCTGAAAAAATTGTGGCAAGACATCTAATGATGTTGTAAAAGTTTGCATACAATTGTTATAACTTTAGATACATGCAAGATCTTTGAAAGAAACTAAATAGTTGAGGCAGAGGTAATCATACTTTACCCAGTTATTGCAGCAATATTGTTTGTTCCTTGCTCAGAATTTTATTTTAAATTGTTTCAGTATTATGGTTTTTGTATTGTAATTTCAAAGCCATTAAAACAGAGTATTTGTGATTTTATCATGAAATCATTTATTATCTAATATAATATTTATTCCTGTTTCACTAACACTCAAAAATTGATTTGTGATGTTTTTGGGTTTGCTTTTTTGTTAAGTAATTTATTAACCTTGACCTGTGTACATGTAGTGCAAATGTATTTAGATTACATTTTGAGCCTTTTCTGACATTCACTGCTTTGGTTTTGTGGGATGACAGAAATAAGAATCTTTACTTTCAAGAAATCCTTGATTTATCCCTCTTAAATTTTCTTAACTTTATTTTTTCTAGATAATGAGACCAAAACTGTATACGTGTTCCAAGTGAGGCCTTACTAGTGATTTAAATAAATAATCACTTATTTTTATTTGTAATTAATATATCTATAAATACTTCCTAAAATCCTGGTAGCTTTACTACTAATAACAGAGCACTGCTGCAGTGTCCACCACTAAGCCTAACATTTTCTTCAGTTATATTACTGAGTTACTTCTAACTGATTAAATATGATTTCATATATAATTCAAACATGCATTACCTCATGATTAATGTAATTAAATATCATTTGTCAAATATTTATCTATTTTCTCAGTTCATCCAAATTATTTTAATAACTTTAAAATTGTCCATTCAGCAAGCTTTACAAATTTATTAGTTACTTTCCTATCAGTATCATTATTGTATAAGAAAGAATGAAAGTACAACTACTGAACTCTGAAATAATTCATTAGTAACAAGGATCCAGTGTAACTGGACCTCATTAACAACAACCTTTTGTTCACTTCTATTCAGGTTCTGTACCATCCAATTAAATAGTTAATTCCCAGTTCCTACTGATGAGGTTTTCTTGGGTAAACTTTTATGTGACACCTAATCGAAAGCATTTAACAGTATAAACAAACCAACACCATTTTATTTATCCAGAAAATAAATAAGTTTATGAAAATCATGACAGATGATTAGAGCAAGATACTGCTTTGGTGAAACCATGATAGCTTTCATTTATTTAACTAAATTATGTAATGTATATGCAAAAATGGATTGTTTGGATTGAGAAAATATTTTACAAAGAAGAACGAACAATGTTTCGACCTTCTTTGGTCATCATCAGGTTTACAAAGAAAGGGGTAACTAACCGGAAGCTGACCACATGTTTGCTCTTCTGTGTAAAATATTTTCTCAACCCAAACAAGCCGTTTTTGCACATATATTTCTCTACAAGTGGGTTTTCTCGACATCACTGATCACAAATTATGTAATGGTTCTTTTATATCAGGTGCTTTAGAATTTTTCACACTAAGGAAGTAATTATCACTGGAATATAATTTTAAGAGCAACTGTTATTACTACTTTTAAAAGTTGTAGGAATATAATCAATTTTTCAGTTAACTCACTTGCTATTGACCTATAGTCTTTGGACTTGTAGTGTTAACAATCAGGTTTCAATACACATGGTGGGTAGAGCACAGATAGTGCATTGTGTTGCTTTGTCCTTAATATAAAAACAAACTACTAAGATGTTATTGATAATTTGCATAATATAAGTCATTTCCAGTATTTTACATAGAATGTTTCAAGATCGGGGATATTTCTAATAGGGTCATTCCATGCCAACTCACCTGGAAAAAAGAAATTTTTTCAGTTCATATCATAGATTTTTTTTAAAACATTCAAGCAAAAACTTCATTTTTACTTATTCAGCCATGCAAAATCCTAAAGCTGTACTGCATGGCTGAATAAATCAAAATGAAGTTTTTGCTTGAATGTTTTCAAAGAGATGTATGACATGAACTAGGAAGTCTTAGGTGAGTTGGCATGGAATGACCTAATATCTCTGTTTTTCTTCTGTTTTACAAATCATTTGAAATCATAACCATCACTTAATCTTGAACAATAGATCGGTCATCATTATCATCAAAGTTTAAAGACCCAACCCTAGTCCAACATTTTGCTTTACCCATAACAGACTGAAAACAAATTTGCTATTAGTTTTAACATTATCATTCAGCTGTTTCTCATAAGTCCTTGGTGGAATTCTTATATAAATGTAGTTCTGCAAATCTAAACTATCTTTAAGTTTACACTTTTAAATATATGATTTATAGCCCTAGATTTGCACATTGTCAATAAGCCAATTAGGTTTTATTTTTTAATATCATCTTTTTCTTTTCCTTTTGTTTTGAAACAAATTTACTTTTAAGGAAAAGCAAACTTTTTTAAAAAAATTCACAAATCTTTCTCACCTAGTACCTTTTAATTTTTGTTCCAATTCACTGTCAATAAATCTTCTCTCTTGGCCTCAAAACTATCTTTCTGAAAATCAGGAACTAACATTTCATTTCTTTATATCTTAGGTTGGTAAAATATAAAAATTGTTTATGCAATAATCACTCTTACCAAGATGTTTCTTTATCTATTGCAATCAAATCTTCATTATCCATCTTTGGTGGAAACAGCTGGTTCTTTTACACCTTGGTATATAAAATCATTCTCTATCACTTAAAGAAATTTTTCTCATTATATGACCACATAAAACCTCAATCAATGTGTTTTAAAGTCACTGTAATTATTTCATCAGTGTCTTGTTAGCATTGACCTTGGTCTCATTATGCATTTTCTTGTATATTTAGAAATCTGCATATTTTTGGTTTAACTGAGCATTATCAGATGGAAAATTTTGAATGGAAGTATATAACATTTCAAAATGATCATATTAATAGTCTTCATGAAACAGCAATTTTATAATAACGTATTTAGTGTTTTTATTTTCTTATAACAAAGGCATTTTTATTAGGGATTAAACTATTACCATGTCCATTTTAAAATTATTTTGAAGATTAACATCAATACATTAATTTCAGTTTTTATTAAGTTAAAAAAGTAACTTACTACTCTTGTTTATTTTTTTACTTGAACTTTAAATCTATTTTTTGCAGATACTTGTATCATCTGTTCTCAAAAAACCAGGTTGTAACTGAGCAAAATAAGTCCCTGCTTGTGGAAACACTAAGGTCTATTGCTGAAATATTGATATGGGGTGACCAAAATGACAGCACTGTTTTTGAGTAAGTAGTAAATTTACTAAGTACCTTGTTTTTACGATTTAATACTTTAATTGTTCATAGTCTATACACTAACAAGCTGGTTTGTATTCAAATGAGAATTTTTTTGAAAGTTTGAATAAACTAAATGATCTATAATTTATTGGATTAAGAAATTGATATTCATAGTTTCAGTAAAGAAAAAATTAAGTTATAATTCACTTAGAGGGAAAATCATTCTCTGAACAGAACTTGGAAATTTAACTTTGGTGTGAGATATTCTTCATGATAAAACTTTTTTTGTCATATGATTAAGAATACATTTATGAAGATATCCTTTTTATTAAAATATAGATGATTTGTAAAGCCTAATTCATTCTTCCTCATAAAATTGACTCAATTAAACCTTTCACTTGTTTTTTAATTTTTTTGTTCACAATTAATAGAGCAATTAAACAGAGTTAAGAAATACTAGGTGGTAGTTTAGTGACACTGTCATTATCTTGATTTTCATATTCCAATTACTATTACTAGAAATTACCAGATTTTACTCCTTGTAAGACACTGCATCGTGAAAGACACACCCTAATTTTGAAAAGACAATTCTAAGAAAAAAATATTTGACTTGGCAACCAACATCTTGATGCAGACTTCTTTTTTTTTTTCAACCTACGGAGTAAATACAGTCAAGTACATCATGTTCTTCACAGTATATCAACAATATTAGTTAAATTGAATGCTTTATGCTATTGAAAATATTTTAATTGGAAAGTGATGAGATTATGATCTGTACCAGAGGCTGTTTTGAGTAGACCCAAAGCTAACCTCTTGTTAACCCATCACTTTTGTATTAAAAGATGTATGGGGAATTTTCGTGGTATTTTTAAAGAAAAAAGTTCATTTTACAAGTTGTAAAATACAGTATGTTTTGATTCTGAATGCCTAAATTCCCAAACTCTGTTTTACTCTATTGATAAAAGCAAATATAAACTAATCTTTATATGCATAATGTCTGGATACATAAGAACACATCAAGTTACATTTTAAAATTATAAAATATAAAACATATTTTAATGATTTTTTTTTCTTATTGTGCTTAGTTGCATGATTCCGTTTTATTTTATGCCTTTCATTCCTGGCTATACTGGTTATGTATAGTTAGGGAACGTGACCTTTTTTATTCTCTTATTTTGTGTCCTTTATTTGTTGTGTGTATTTTGAAATCTTTAAGTTTATTTGTAGTTAGGTTTTTGTTTTCTCTTATTACTGAGTAACTTCAGGTAATTGGCTGTAGACAATGAATGTTTAGTTTGGTTCAGGTCATTAAAGGTTCAAACACTTGAATGTTACCATTTAATAATTAAAATCATCTGCTATTGCAGTGGATCCTTATTTATGTTGTAGTGGTGTATAACTGAAGAGACTATTTTGAATGACTTCTGAATGCTAGTATGCAGTTATACACCAATTATGACTTTATAGGTTTTCTAACCTTTATTTTAATTTTTATGTGTTTTTTATTTGGATTACATTTTGAGATGTAAATAACTACAAGTGCTATAAGTAAATATTGTTACATTTCTTTCTTATAAAATAATTTCAAATTGTCATTCCTTTAATATTGAATCTTAAGCGATAAAAATATCAGAAAATATATTCTTTAATTTTTTAATTTTAAATATTTTGATGTGTGTATAAACATTAACTACTAACAACGTAATATCAATGCATGTCAGTAATTTTGAATATAGTAACAACATATTTTGTCAATGCGTTATAATAAAATAAGAAACTAACTTTATTATGTTAATAATCTTTTATTGATGAAGATTTTTGTATTATTAAAAGGGTAATTTTATATTTTTGTATATAGCTATGCTTGTTATAGTTATTTGTATGATATTAGAATTTATGTGTGTGATATAAGTGTTTGTGTTTCAGTTTTTTTTTGGAAAAGAACATGTTGTCTTTTTTCTTACAAATCATGAAACAAAAATGTGGACGCTATGTATGTATACAACTACTTCAGACCCTCAATATTCTGTTTGAAAATATCAGGAATGAAACTTCACTGTGTAAGTTGAAATGTTTGTTAAAATTACTAAACTCTTATATATCATAACTTCTTGTTTTTTTTCATTTTTCAATGTGCTAACTTAGCTTCTCATAATTTGTACCACCTTCTATTCTGCACAAGACTTTTGTCTAGATTAACTAACTTTATTCTTCTACTACTGTTCAGAAGTTTTCCACATGATATAGCTGGGTTTTAGCATGCACATAAGCATGTGACACACCCTTCTAGTACATCTGTTTTACTCCATGCTGTAGAGCTCAATATTCACTTCTCAGTTTGACGTGACTATCCGTCATCTTGCTTAACATTTGTTTTTTAATTTGGTGTACAATGTTTTTAAACTCAAAGGTTTTGAGACTTCAACAATTTCTTAACTAACTTTTCTGGATTTGAACTTTTTTTTTCCCCCAATTTTTTTTTGCTAGCATTTGAAAACAACTTGATCATTTTTTTTTTTCATATTCAGGTGAATTTAATTTTGAATAATTTCTATGAATGACTTATTATGAATTCACAGTTCATCATATGTTAATACTACACTTTTAGATATAATTAGTAACCAATAACCCAACCCACTGACTTCCAGGTTGGATGTTATCAGCTAAGGATATTTGCAGCCCATGTGTGAAGTGAAACATCTTTTTTCATGTGGGCCAAGAGGTATCTTGACCACTAACCATTTCTTCTCCTTTTAGGGGAGATAGATTGGAATTATGAGGATATGGACAGTATTTTCCCTCCCCCTTTCTTTGCTGTACAGTCTTCTACTCAGACCATGAACACTCCATTAATTCTTCTCCAAGTTGGTAATTAGTTTTACATTGTTCTTTTTTTAGTCTCTGTTTTTCATGTATTATGACACATCATCCCCTTCCCTTTTGACAGAAGCACCTTCTACTAAATATTTTGTCCATCCTTCCTTGCCTTATTGTAGGGATTCCTTAGATAAAGATGTTTTCTTAATTCATGTGTATTCCTCCTACCCCTTTATGTTATTCATGTATAAGCCTTCTTTATACAATAAATAAGTTTTGGGGATCTTTTTTACTTTTTTGGAGTTAATAGTGGAATCTGCCTCTTGTCTGTGGATATACTTCTTTCATTTACAACTTTCCTTTGTTTTTGTTCCCATTTCATTGCCACCTCTTTCATAACCCTTACCTCTTCCTTCCTTCATGATACTATTGTTCCCCATCTTCCTACATGCCACCAACAGTATAGGTGAATGTCATGTTGAATTGGGTCCAGTAGAGATCAGATTGATGCTTTTTGTAAATATCTGGGAGTATTTTCCACTGTTATAAGTCTTCAGGACTTAACAGTGACACTCCATTTATTTCCTTTCACTTCCTTTGCTGTTTTTTTTTTATTGTTCCTTTCCAACTCTGAAGATCCTCTGTACAGCCACCATCTTTCTGAGGAGGTCCAAGATCATCTGCTCAAGGACATTGTAGAACCAGTAATTCCTGTTCTTTACAGTTTTTATTTCTGTTTTTAGGTAGTTTCCAAGAAGATCGACAATTGGTATCCTAATTTCAATCTCTCCTATGTAAATCACTGTTTTGAAGTTCATCTGTTCACCATGGAATCTTTTCTGTCTCTTTGTTCGAATTTTACTCTAGGTCAGTGGTTAACAGAGTTTTATATGTCACATTTTTACCTCTATATTCAGATTTCCCCAACATTCTGTCACTATCTTTGCTTTGTCCACAGGTCCTCTATTGAATACCAGTTTCATGTCATCACTTGACTCTCTACATATTTTGATTACCTGACAAAGCCTTTACCCAACTTCTTCATTCAGATGTGCTTCATTTTCATCATTACATAAATGACTGGCTACTCTGACTTTTGTTTTTGACATCTTACATCAATATGTGGTTTCTTCTCAAGGTAACTACGTGGGTAAGCAGGCTGATCAAGGTGAATACTAAACTTGCTCTATTTTTGTCTCCTGTTCCTTATCCTTTGATTTTAGTGACAGATGCCACTTGTCAGGATTGAACAGATTTCTACATTATGCCAATACCTATTCGTTTTCTTCTTAGGGTATTTTTCATTGTCTAAACCACTCCATGTTCAATCAGTGATGTCGAGAAACCCACTTGTTGAGAACTTTTATATGCAAAAACGGCTGTTCTGGGCCCAGAAAACACTTCAAATAGAAGAGCGAACAACGTTTCGACCTTCTTCGGTCATCCAAGAAGAAGGTCGAAACGTTGTTCGCTCTTCTATTTGAAGTGTTTTCTGGGCCCAGAACAGCACTCCATGTTCAGTTCTTCTAGCATCTTCATTCTAATCAGCTCAACCTTTGTTACCTCTGTTTCTTCCTCTTCATCTGTCAGTACTATTACCTTTTCTTTTCTCCCATTTTTTATTCTCTGTCTTCTCTGTCAACCTCATCTGGCCGTGCTTCATCCTTCAATTTCCACCCTTTGACTTCATGCAGAACTTTTGTCCATTCCATGATATTATGGACTTTCCAAGTGGGTTGCATCACTTCCTTCTCATTCTGTCTTTATCTTTGTACAAACCTAAGTGGCATATTTGTTGATCTGTTCATTGGGAACTTATTCCTTCTGTCATCCCTCTGCAGCTGTTTTTTTTTTTTTTTTACATAATCTTGAAGTGAAAATGGGATCTACTGCATAGAAAGTTGGCTGCACTATGAAGGTGTGTCACACTCTTATTGGTGGAGGGTTGTTGCATGTTGGTCATCATGCTACAATACAGCTATACCATGTCGAAATTGTGAATAGAAAGGCGAGTGGAAAGAAGACATTTTGCATGTGTAGAGTACAGTACAAATTGAAGAAAACTGTTTTGTGAAATGAGATGTGTATCTATCAGAAATATATTTTCCAGTTAGGAAATTATTAACTTTTGCCATTGATAGCTACAGCTTCTGTACTCTTGTGTAGCTTTTTACTTTGTTTTGTGTGTATGTATTTTATTGATGGTTTTCTATATTAAATATTTACAACAAGCATCACCATTCAGATAATTCTCAACTTTTAAGAATTTCATTTATATTTATCAGACAAATTTCTCAAAATTTTTACCATATCAGTTTTCTTCTATTAAAGATTTGAGGAAATACGTGCTAAGAATAGATAGGTATTAATGGTAAAAACTCTTTTGATAATAAGGGAATGAAAGGTTACTTAAGTTGTCAACAAAAGTTTCATGCATATTTATATTTAACCTATATATATATATATATCTTGTAGGAATAGTAATTAACTTTTGGCTTTAAATGATGAATTTTTGTATGTGTTTGGACAAATCATCATAGAAATATTTGCATTAAATGTCAGAAACCTAATTTTAGTACTTTTAGTAATGATATTTAAATTCATTTTCTTTTGTACCACAGATTACCTGCTATCTAATAACCATGTCAACTCTATAATAGTTCATAAGTTTGATTTTTCTGACGAAGAGGTAAGTGAAGTATTCAAGTGAACTGCATTTTAATTGTTTTTATTTTTCTTAAAATTAATTAAAATTAAGTTTAATTTGATAATAACATGGACCTATTTTCATGGCCATCAAAAATATAGAATTACGTTGATTTTATTGATTGACAAGGATGTAAAATGAAATTTGTTGCTTGTGGTTTTTTGTTTTTTTTTGTTGAATTGGCAAATACAATGTTTCCCTACTAAAACTTTGGTTCTGTGGAACAGTGTGGACCCATTTCATAAAGAAAACACTGTACAAAAATTTCATTATCTATGTGAAATATTCATAAACAGTCATGATAATAAGCTCTAAAAACACTAAATGCAGTGTGTACTTGGTTTACAGATATGTGATTTAGTATCTACTAAATAAAACTGGTGAAAATATTTAAACATTTGCTTTCCTTTGATTTCCTGTTTACACACACAAGCACTACCAGTTGCTGTTCAAAAATAAAAACAAAGCACGTTAAGGAATTGCATTTCTCATGTCAGCCGACATCACAAGTAAACTGAATGATATTAATAGTGGGAGTTTCAGATGGTATCCCTTTCAAAACAGAAATATGAACTTGATACAATGTTCACTGAGTTTCAGCAACATTTCTTCCTCTGAAATAACTTTTGACAAAACAGCAACAAATTATAATTCATTAAATATAAAACTGTCACCTAAGATAACCTTATTCCTCTGTTTGGCTGCCTTTTGTTTAGTTATATGGTAGAAAAGAAGTTAATGAATTAAAAAAGATTGGATAGCTTAGTGTAAATCTGCAATGTTATCATGTTCATGATTTATGTTTATATTCATAATGCTTTAATTAAAAATATAATAACAGAAAAAAAGGAAAAATTGTATTAAAATAATTACACTCCCACTATATACAAGTATATATTTAAATTATAAACACTGTCACTAAAAAACTATTATGGTTGTGTATGTTATCTTTGTTCAAAGTGTTATTTAATATTAAATGAAAAATATGTTTGCTCATGTATATGAGATATGGAAAATTCTATACTTTTGTTTAGAAGACATGAAATTTAAAATTTGAAAATTATAGGAACACTGAAGTTAATAATGAAATTTAACAAACTGTACCAGTTGAAGTGCATGCTACGTAAGTTTTAGTGCAAATATGTAAGTTACAATGTTATTGTTTTGCATTAAATATTAAACATTAATTACTGTTTTTAACCACACCAAACAACAAGGTGAAATGTATAAACATCTTAAAATTTAACAAAACTACTTAAACAGATACAACAGCCTCTCATATTTGTTTATGCTGGAAAGAATTTAGATATATAATGTATATACTTCACTGTTATGAAATGAAAATTAAGTTTAATATAAGTGTAAAACCATAATGAGCAGTTGTCCAAAATGTTGTAGAAAATAAAGATTTGGTTTAATTCTAGTTTAGGTTATTCTCATCAAAATTACACTAAAAATAACTTTCCTTATAATTTTCCATGTGCAATATCTTGCCTTTATTTTAATTAAAAGCTATCTGCCATTTATTCTGTCGATTTGCCAGATAATCTAAATCCTTTTGTAAGATTGCAGCATCCTTCTTACATCTGGTAAAATCCAAGATCTTAATATCGCTAGCGAATTTAAACACTTATAATTTCTTCATTTATATAAAACAAAAAATAACCAAAGACGCTTATACTGAGCCTTGAAATACCCACTTACTTCCATCCAACCACTTTTCGATCCTTGAGACAAGCTTATCTACCACATCGATGGATTAATTTTTAATAGTCCAGTTATGTTGCATTTTGTCAAATGCTTTCTGAAAATCCAGATACACCAAATCCACTCCCATACCATCATGTACATAAGTAATAACCTCTTGAAACACTGTTAGAAGATTAACAAGGCAAGAAGTTTTCACTAGTCAAACTGTGTTGACTATCAGCCAAAATTATTAATGTTGTTACATTACTTTGTAAAACATCTTTTATCAGACTTTCAAAAACTTCTTTTCACCTCATATAAGACTACTAGACATATAATTACTAGCACAACTTTCATCACCTCCCTTGCAAAGAGGGGGGTAACATCTAGTTTTCTGCATATCCCACTGTTCTTGGACTTACAAAAATGGTTGCAGTTCCTCACGTATCTAATTCTTGCCAATCTTCAAAACTTATGAGGAAATGTTATCTGTCCCAAGAGCCTTATCGTTCTTCAAAATAATCAGTTCTTTTGTTGGTTTTTAACAACTTCAGAATTAATAGTATAATTTTATTCATTTTTTTTTCCATCTAGGAACTGTTTAGAATGTGGGTGCCCCTTAAACATTTTACAATAAAAAGCAATTACTTTTATATATTAAATGATTCATGTAACATTTTTAAGCTCAGTATAATTTTTTTGCAATTGTACTTTTGTATGTTTGTTATGTTTAGATAGAATATGTAGTTGAATTAAGTTTTGAGCATGAGGAACAATTAAAAACTTTTTATTTTACCTTCACAGTTATTTATTGTAAAAATAATTTATTAGGAAATAATTTTCTAAATTGTTTGAGCATATATGTGATATGGTGGCTTGTATAAATGTAATCCAGTATATGATACAAGTTTCAGTATAAAGGAATATGCTAGAAACCATCTATATTTTGTTTATCCAAGTTTCAAACAAACATAAATAGATCTTTCATCTTATCCAAACTGTTTTTGTTGTATTTTGCTACTTCATTGTTTAGGCTCATTTTAATGACTCTTTTTTTGTGTATTTACAGGTAATGGCATACTATATATCCTTTCTAAAAACCTTGTCTTTAAAATTAAACCCCCACACTGTGAATTTTTTTTACAATGAGGTAAGATTTTAAATACTGTTTGTCAATGGTATTTTTCAATAAGATATGTTTTCCTTTATTTATGAATATATATTTTAGGGAAAGTCGTGTTTCTGAATAGATGTACTACATATTTTCACTTAGTGCTTTGGAACTTCTGTATTATCATTTTATTTTGCTTAAGCTTAAACTTTAAATGCATGATTTGCTGTGTAATGATGAAAAAAAAAATTAAAAATGGGTTTTATTATTGGTTGGGTTTATTAACATTTCTTTAGTTTTTTTGTGATTTGGCTGTAGATTCAACATGTGCATGTTTTATCTTTTCATGCAATATATGTTCTAAAGTGTTTTAATAAAACAAGTTAATTCATATGAGCAGAACATTTTTACTCCTATATGCTCTATTTGTGTTTTAATGTCTGTTTTGATTAACCATATTGGCATGAGTTGTAGGTTAAAGGCCATGTCATCATATTTATTAACTTCCATTCAAAATTTTGTTGAAGTTCTACTTTATGAATTTATGTCTATAAATAAGAGCACACCTAAATATCAGTTTTTCTCTGATGTGTGGTATGTTGAATGCAGCACTAGTTCAAATTAGATGTTTGTGACATCCAAATACAAAGTCTGTTGTTTCCTAAATCTTATGAATGATGTGATTAACCAGTCGAAAGCTTAGTGTCCCACAAGTGGTTTCTTTCAGCTTATTTCAAATATAACAGTGATGTCTCTTTCTTTTGAGACAAACCTTCATGCTGGTTAGTGGAATCTTTGTTTTTCATATTTGTTTTTTATCCAAATTCAGTTCAGTTATTAAACTTGGTAAATTATAATGGTATTCTTTAGTATTGGTACGGTAAATCTTGATTTTTTTGGTTCTTAAAATGTATGTATAAAACCTGAAAAACATTTTGTTCAACAGCCTCTATGTGCTAAATTTCTTAAAGCTTAGCAACCTCTGACAAGAAGCAACTGAACACAAAGGTTGTTATTAGGAGAGATAATTGTAGTCCTTATTTTTTATTTACTGTTTTGCATTTTAAGAAAAATTTAATAATGTATGTATACATATGTATTGTATCATAACTGAAACATGACAGTATTTTACAAAATATTGGTCCACTAAAACACAGCCAAGAAAAGTCACTATATAGGTCTGTTTTATACTCTTGAATACATTAACTTGAGTGCAGTGTGCCATGTCATTGTAATTTCTAACAAGTTAACAAACAATGGCTGAAAGGTCAATATAATAAAAATAACAAATATAAATATATAATGTTACATCATTTCAACTATTTAAATTAAACATTTGTCTTTTCAAGTTATAAATTCTGTTTTTTTAGAAAGAAGAAAGCATAATTTATATTTCCTAATTTATAGGTTAAGAGATCAGCCATATATATTGAACATATACATACTGATTCAGTTGTTAAAATATGAAGTTCTATCTTAAAAAAACATGTAATTATCTTGATGTTACAATGATTTCAGATGTGAAATTTTAAAGTTTTCTAATACATAGTCACTATTTCAAAAGAAAACATTTTATGAGAAAGTCTTGAATTAAGATATCTTAATAAGTAATTTAAAAACCTGATATTTTGTGCACAAAAGCCTTGTAATATTTACAAGTAATCTACAAAATTTTGTGAACATGTACATTACCAAAATTCAATATAATCATTCTTACTGATACTTTTGTGGTTTTGAGCTCCGTGAATTATACCCAACCGGTAATGAAAGTTGTTGTTTTTTTCTATTACACTTAAAGATAATTAAATGTTCCTAATGATCTTATTGTAATCTTGGATGAAAAATCAGTCTATTTTGCTAGATTTATATACATTTACTTATCAACTAATAATCATTTTATGAAAATAAAAATAAGGTTTAATTTTTACTTATTCAAGATATTTTCGAATTAACCCTTTCATTATGGGTTGGGTGGAATCTGTCCAGTTCATAACCATGAAGATATCCACGAATGTAACTATACTATGATTTTTGATAATGTTTGCATATGTTTATAAATTTTTGCAGGTTAGTGGTAAATATTACATACACAAAATATCAGATTTTTAAATTAAATATTAAGATATTATAATTAAAAATTTATTTTTTCTTTCAGTATATACTGACTAGGCAACATGCAGAATAATTTTAATTTTAAGATTAAAAATACTTTTATGCATTTTAAAATTTCACATCTAAAACTTTATAACTTCCAGGTTATTACTAAATGTTGTTTTAAGGAAAACTTTCTATTATTGTTATTTTCACTATCAAATTGTAATCTGTGGACGTGTTTGGTAGATTTGACTGTAACCACCATAAAATTAGGAAGTAAATATAAATTGTGCTTTCTTCTTACTAGAATGACACAAATTATAATGGGAAATACAAATGTTTAATGTAAATGGCTTAATTATCATAGCATTGTACATTTATATATATATATTATTTTTATTGACTTTTCAGCCATTGCTGGCTGAGATAGAAATTAAAATGATGTGACATGTGCAATCATGTTACTATATTAAAGAGTATAAAACAGATCAGTGGACTAGTATTTTGTAAACTACAAGCACATTTTAGTTATACACCATGATTGTATATATATATTATTACTATTTACAAGTAGGATTTCAAACTTATTTTTCTTAAAACATAGAATAATAACCTCAGAAGTAAACATCTCTTCTAATTATGACCTTCGTATTTTGTTACTCTTTCTTTTAAGTTGTTAAGCTTGAAGAAATTTTACATGTAGAGGATGCAAAACAAAATTATTTTTTTTAGTTTTCATGTATTCATTTGAATAACCAAAAAATAATAAATTACTACATCGATAGTGTACATATCAATTATAATTTATCAAGTTTAGTAATGAAGCTGTATTTAGTTTTAAAAAAAGGGAAATTTCAAACAGGCTAAAGACTCAACTTACCAATATGAAGGTTTGTCTTGAATGAAATGACATCATTATATTTGAATGTGGCTGGGAAGAACCACTTTTGGACATTCTGAGCTTTTAATTGGTTATTTACATGTCATATATAAAAATAAGTGTATATAAAGGACTGTTTCTAAAAATCAAAGGAGGTGAGTTGTTTCCACTGTTTTATTCAGTGCATAAGTGATGTCTCATCATATAGGAAAGATAAGACATTTTTATTTTATATTATTGTTTTTTAAATATTGGTAATTTAAGTTCTTAATTTGTATAGAAGTATAGACTGGTTTAAAAATTAGTGCTGCATTCATTATATCTTGTAACACACAAAAGCAATGTTTATGTATGTTTTTCATTATTTACTTTCAACTTAAGAAATTAAATAATTTATAACATGAAATCTTGAATTACAATCTACAGTTTGTTACCAAACTTAGTGACATAAATTTATAGAATAGTAGTTGAATAAAATTTTGAATGCAAGTCAACAAGTGTAATGACTTGACATTTTATTTGTGACATGTCATTATAGGGTTAAGAATTTATTTATTAATAAAGGATATATATTTTTCCTTTTTCACCCATGAAATTATTTGATGTACAGTGAAGATTTCCTAATGATATTCAAACAAACGTTTATTTGCCTGTACTATTTCCACATTTTTATATAAATATAAAATATTTTTAAAATAACTTTTTCTAATGTTGCTAAATCTACCAACAATTTCTTTACCAAAACGTACTTTACAACTGCTGTTAGACATCCAGGGTTAATAGGTATAAATTTGGAGTGGAATAAGCTGTTTGTTTTATACTTTTTTTTTAGCATAAAACTGTGAAATTATTATTATACATGTATGATATTGATCAAAACAGTCATGTAATTATCAGTCTTTAATCTGAAATGTGATTGGTCATTCAGCCTAAACTGATTGCTTGGTAGGTGTGGTTTTATATTTTTGCTAATAATAACACATTTCACAAGATTGGTACCTATGATACATGCTTAAAACATAGTTGATAAAATACGTAGAGTTGTACATATTCAAAGTTTTTATAGATTTGATACTACTAACTTAATACAGTGTGTATATCTTGACAAAATTAGGCAGTCTTTCAATAAACATTATAAATTTTTGTCATTCAAGAAAAATTAGTTTGTAGTAAAGTACTTTTAATAATCTAAAGAAAGAATTTGTTCATGAATATTTAGAATATTTGTTATGAATAATCCATGTGCAAAGTGATTTTCATATTAAGATTAAAAGTACTCTTCCTTATCTAAGAATTTTGAAATTTCACTTGTGTAATATCTAAAGCTTCTTAAATAGATTTAAAATTTTTTGTTTTCAGTAAAACTTTATCATTTGTTTATTTTCTATACCCCAACTGTATAAAATGTTAGTCAGTTTGACTGATCTTGTGACATTCCCTATAAAAAATCAACATAAATCTAAATCAGTTTTTTCTTTTCTTTCAAATGTAACACGAAACTTCATTCATCTATCCAAAGTAGCATTAACTTTCTTAACATGAGCTAGGTTAATTTGACTAACCATATGACCTCCTTGTACTCATTTAAAGTCATTATAGCTTCAATACTTCTAACTTTAAGTGTAGCGTGTATATCTTCATAAAGTTCAACATTTTTTTTGTTTATATTGTAAGTCTTTCATGTAAAAAATATTTTTTAAATGGAGTAAACATTATACATCTACTTACAATTGAATTTATTGCTCTCTTGATTGCTTTTTGAACCATGTCTAACTGCTATCAGTGCCACTCTAAGTTCTAAATTACTTGGAACACACTGTTTGTTTTTATGCCTTATGAAACATATATTTGTTCTATCTAATCTAATCTTAGCTAACCTAAAAAGCTCTATATTTTTACATTTTAGTTACTTTTATAATTATAAGTGAAGAATAAATAAGAAAAAACAAGAAATAATTTACTTAATCTTTCTTTTTCTTGCTGTCAGTTGTTGATGATACAGAAGCCTACTATTTTATACTAATGGTAGTAATGCACTAAATTTTTACTTAGTTAAATATTTCACTAAAAACATAAACTAATAACATGCTAAAAGCAGACAATTTCCTCTGACAGTCACAATTTTTAACTATAAGATGAGCTGTTACAAATTCATCCAAGCTATTCATTAAGTTTACAATGGAGCCATTGCTTGTAATTTGAGTGAAATCAATGTTTTTCCATTCAGAATGCAATGTTATACAATACATCATTTGACTTTCTACCAGTTATAAATAATGTATAATTAAATATAAGAGAAAACTGCTAAATCCCGAAAGAGAGGATGTAGCAGGTTGGGTTTAGTTTCCCGTGCAATACCTTGTAACCAAAGAAAATCGAAAGCTAGAAAATTTATGATTTGTCTGAGCAATAACAGTTCTGTAGTGATTAATTTACTTTAATTTAGTACTTTTTCAGTTGGTGGTAGATAAAATAAGGAAGAGAAGATTCTTAAATAAAACATCACGTGACATATTAGGGACAGTTCAGGATTTTGTTTTATATCTTGTTATACAATTATGAACTTTAAAATTCTACACTATTGCAATATGGATTATTACCAAAGAATTTTCCTACACTAATTGTTATATACGAAAAGTAGTTTAAGAAAATTTTAAATATACGAGAAACTATCTGTCAAACTGTGTCTAATTACTGTTCTGGCCAAGTAAATTGTAACTCGCTTTTGGAACATGCAGCCTGCACTCAAATTTCTATCAAATTACATTATCTACAAGCTACTCCTAGCTGCTTGTGCAAGTACCTCATGAAATATTTTTATTATGTTATTATTTTTGTTTTTTATATTTTATCTAACCTTAAATTTTCTAAAGAGACCACTATTTTTACGTTTTAGTTACATTTATAAGAATAAGGAATAAACATTGAAAAACAAGAAATAAAGTACTTATCTTTTTTTGCTGTTGACCATCAATGACACTTAACTTGTATATTAATGGTAATAATGCACCAAAGAACAGAATAATAACATGCAAAAAGCAGAATATTTCCTTTATCATGATTTTATTGGCATTCTAACTGTGACAAGAACCATTACAAATTCATTTAAGCTAATTGACATCTTTCATAATGAACAAAGCATGTATTAAAAAAGAAATTTACAATTCTCTGTTCAGAATACAGTGCAATATAATACGTGAAATACATAAGTGAAAACCTTGGATTTTGCTGGTTATAAGAGATAGTACAGAATTAAATGTATAATTGGACTATTAGCAAATCCTGAAAGAGAGGATATGACAGGTAGGTGTAGCAAGATGATCTGATTCACAATTTGAGGGGCTCTGTAACTAAACAGAATTGAAAGGTATAAAAGTTATGGTTTGTATGAACAATGATTATTTTATAGTGAGTGATTTACATTGAATTTCTTACTTACTGGAGTGCTAGTGATTAAAATAGAGAAGGTTTGATTCCTACAGAAATATGTCACCTTTCTCACACTAGGGGAAATTCAATATTTTATTAAATATTGCCTTGTAAAATTAAGAACTTAAAACTTGTATACTGTTAAAATATGGATTATTAGCTACAATTTTATGCTGTACTAAATGGTATAACATGAACATGATGTATGGTGAATGATACCTGCCCATAATGAATATAAAATACTAAACATTCAAGAAGTGCCAAGTGACACTCACAGTCTCTAAAACTTTGCCACATGAGAAATTTGTTTTGGAAATGTTTGTGACCCACCATTGTATTGCATGCTCAATAACTAAAAGTCAATTGTGATCCACTGGTGGGGCACATAGCAGTGAACAATTTAATGATTGGGGTCACTTAGTCTAATAAATGTATAGATTGGTATTATTTTATCAGGCTAAAATCAACATCCATTATACTATGATAGCACAAAGATTTGTATACCATGGTTCCTGTCATCTGTAGCATTAGTAGTACCATTCTGTAGGATACAGAGGTTGATAGGCTGAAAAATATTTACTGATGCTGCATTTGTATTGCAACTATTGCTTTATACATTATTTTCTTATAAGAAAATTGGATGAATCTGGTTTCATATTCTCTTCAAATGATTACAAGTCTGTTATTTGTTATAATTTTACAAATGATGATTTTAATTGTTTTCCAGTGTAGAATAGGTTTTTGGCATTAAGTTTACAAATATTGTAAACATAGCTAGGCCTTTAAATGTCTGTCCACTCCAATATTAGAGAAACACAAACATTTACAGTGTGTGTGCAGACACAGCTATCAAGTTATAGCATTTTTTTCTCTTCTAGCATACTAATGATTTTCCATTGTACACTGAAGCTATCAAGTTTTTTAATCATGGTGAAAGCATGGTACGAATAGCTGTTCGAACACTAACCCTGAATGTATTCAAAGGTGAGTATGTAGCTATGTAGAAATTGTGATAGATGGATAGAACAATAGAAATGTAAATATCACAATATTTTTTATATAACATTTTCTTTGTAATATAAAGTATTTCATACCTTTTTGAAGCTGTTTTATTTTTTTTTTTGCAAATTAAAGTTTGTATATTATATTTATCTGATTCCACTGGCAGATTTTAGAAACCAATAATTTTTTCCGAATGTCTAATTATACATCAAATCCAAAGTTTTATATCATGACTTATTTTCCAAATATAAGTTCTTAGTTTTTAGTTTACAATTAATAATCTAGAAGAAATCACTCAAACACTTTGTGTGTATGTCATAGCTGTAAACTCCTTACATATCTCTGTGTATAACGCATCTTTCTTATCTGTTTGTCTGTCCATTGATATTAAATGCAATTGCATTTGCTTATTAACTCTTTAGGTGTATATTTTTTCAGTCATATCATGCTCAAAATTAGATAATTTAGATTCAGAGCTAAAATCATCATTAGCTTGCACAAGTTCAGATGTTTCAAGTGTGAAAACACTGGAGTAATTTGATGCCATTTTTGGTCTGTTTTCTTGTAAAAAATAAACAGCTTTCGTCTGCAAATATTACTGATGTTTTGAATTGCAACGTACATCATACAGATATAGATTGATGGTTGGAATCGTAATCTTTGTAGATTAGCCTTTAGTTATTGATTTTTGTCTGCTTAATTTTCATTTCTAGAGGAATTTCAAATTACATTATTTGGTTTCTATATGATCACAAGTGCACTTAAAGGGTTAAAATTATATCTACTCAATAAAAGTAATACTAAAATTACCATGTCTTGTATAACCTAAAAAATAAGTGAAGAAAAAAATGTCATTTACTTGTACATTTATCCATTGAACAGCTGTAACTGTTGAGTATTTCAGTTTCATTTTGAGTTTTAATTATACCCTATCCACGTGATTATTGTAAACATTTTTTTCTACTGTATCTAGACTTTCTAGTGGGCAATAGCTTATTTTTGCCATTTTGTAGATTTTCAATTTTAACTTTTTGTTTAAGTCAAGTTTAGCTGTCCTCTGCTAACTCTGCATTCTTCTTTGTCAACTATTTCAATAATTTCACATTTCTTTTGTTCATGATAAGATTATAACTTAATCTCATTTACATTTTTTCAGATATTACGTTTCTGAATTTTTAAAGGATTTAATATAATTTTAAAATTATCATGAATTTCTTTGGAAGCTTGTTATGTTTTGTTTGAAATACTTATCCTTAAAAACACTGAAAGTAAATTTCTGTTTCACGATGTTAGTCCAAGACAGAGCCATGCTGAAGTTTATTCGGAATAAAACTGCTGCTCCATACTTCTCCAACTTAGTGTGGTTTATAGGAAACCATGTGTTAGAGCTTGATAACTGTGTGAGGATGGTGCCAGAGTGAGAAAGATTTTGTTTATTTTATCATGTTATTATGAGACTATAACCAAAAATGTTTATAGAAATATATATGTCATTATTATCCATTTTTGTCAACATACATTTAAGGATTATTGAAATGTAATTAAATATAGTAATATCTATTTCAATAAACAAGTGACTAGTTGTGAGAGATTTTAAGCATTATAATGTAGATGTTTGTTAAAATTTTCAGTGGTGTATAAAAATAGATTGATTTTACTTATAATAAACATTAATTTATTACATGTTACAGCGTTTGCATTAAGGACAAATATTTTTAAAACAGGTACGAATGTTTTGATCACTGGAACAGTCATTTCTTAGTACATAATTTTTAATGGTGAAAAAATATTTTAGTAATTGTTGAATATTGTTTAACTCCTAAAATTTTCTTTTTCATTAAAATTTGTGTACTCGAGAGTGATAGCATCAGTGATGGAAATGTTGAACCTATTTTGAAAACATCCTACTGCAAAAGTTGTAACTTATAATAAAATAATAAAAATAGTCTTTGTTTTTAACAGTAATTTGTTTCCTGTTCATCATAAACTAAGATAGATTTGCTATTTTTGTTTACCTAAATAAAGGTTTTACAATTACTGTTCTCCAGGTACCAAAGCAGATTACCAGATTTTGTTGCAGAACACCTTGACCATCTTCACTACCTCAATGACATCTTATGTCTTCATATAGATGACTTGAATGATGTTCTCACAGACCACTTCTTAAACAGTTTGCTGATCCCTTTGTACGTTTTCTCTCTCACCAAAAGGCGTAGACACTCCCAAACGGAGGTTAGTGCTGTTGTTGTGAAGGAAATTATCCATGTCTGTTTGGATGAAAATAATTATAATGAATTACATCTTAACTACAAGTTTTGAAAGTTCATCTTTGGGAATATTTTGTTCTTAGTTTTATGAGGGGGGGGAAGAGGACTGTCAGGTCACAGTTCAGTTCTTTTGCTTTCATGATGTTTAAAATTTTTTTGCAACATATATTGAATTTTTTTATGAAAAAATTATGCAGTATGTTTGAAATAAATATTTAATGTTTTAAGTTCTGGATGCACAGTTAGAGATTTACTATTCATTTTTCACCATACTCTGGTAGATATTAATCGTTTGAAGAAAAATATTATTAAATGATACATGTGACTTCCTCAATGTGCCTCTACCGGACTATCACTTCTTGTTTGGCAGTGCTTGTGTTTGGACATGTTCGTGTTTGCTTGTTTCAAGTTCACCTTTAGCATTCTCTTGAAGTGACCTTCATTTATTTTCACTTCTAATTTCTATGAAACTTGTTTCTTAACTTCAATTTAATCTCAGTTTTTTACAGCCACATTATTATTTATATTTTTGACTATTTGTTGACTCTTCCTTGTTATGACTTCTGAAGTTCATATTAATCACTTTGGGAATCTTACCTGAGGCCTGAGACATAGTGCTTTGTTGCAGGTATAACTCCCAAAGTGTTGTAAAAAAAACATAGTTCATAAGAAATAAGAGAAAAGAAGAATATGTCACATACTGACTGTTATTTTAGATAAGATTGTTATTTTTAAAGCTAAAATAATTGTTGACTGTTACAACATTCAAATGTATTGGCACCTGAATAACTTTAGAGCAAAATGCTACATGTAGCTTATATGTTAATCAATAATTTTCAAACATTCAACTCAAGCATGTTTTTTTCTTAATATTATTAAAGTATTTATTTTTTAATAGTAAAAAATACGAAATTGTATCATTTCTTAGCTTGCCAATTTCTTTGAGTTATTATAGAAACAAGTTACCTGTTGTAAATATTTAGGCATAAGTCATGCTATATGAAGTACAATTTTAAGTTAATTCCTAAAGCAATGTTAACTATAAGGTTAATTACTACAAGTAAATATTTCAGTTTTGCACTGTCTATCCTGTTGTTCTTAAGTTTGACATTTTATCTGTACATTGGACACAGTGCACATAATGTATTATGTTGCTTTTAGGTTTTGTCAGAAATTCCAATGAAACACTATTGGAGTAGCTTTTCAAACATGTTTTTGGTATACATATCCACATCACTATTTAAAGTGCTGAAATAATATTGAGTTTATAAATATTTTCTTAATTGTGGCTTAGCAGTAAATCTGAAGATTTATGATGCTAAATATTGGTTTCATTATCTGTTGAGCACAGCATAAATAGCCCATTGTATAGTTCTGTCCTTAACAACTTGAAAGGTTTCCATCTTATTTTGCTAAATGTTCATGCTTCTTTGTTGAAGCCATTCACATCATGTAGAAAGAGAAAATTGTGGCTATTGCTATATGTGCTATAAAGAAAACTACTTTCATAAACCAGAATTTGATGTCATATTTTATTAAGAATATTGTTTTACTAAATATACTGAGTAACAGTGAGAAATTGTAATTACCACTGGTTATCATTGATCTGTCATTATGAAATCTCTTCTTTCTTAATCATTTTGTAGGATGACAAGCCACATGTTAGTAGTGTTGTATCCCTGTTTTTACTTTCTCAAGTAAGTCATCATTAGTTAAGGAATTATAAGTTAATATTTGTAAATTGATTGGTCTCTTGACATGTTTTCTGAAGTTTTAAAACTATTAAATATTTTGCAAGAAAAATAATACTGAAATTAGGTATGATTTGGTGTAAAGCTTAGACATAATTTTTTTTACTTTTCAAATATTGAAAGTTAAAGTAAAACTACCATTCATCTTAACCAGTTTAGGTGTAAGCACTCAAAAGGATTTCATACCTCTTGTATATCAGTGACAAGAAAGTGTGAAGAAAAAATAATTGTGTTTTTATTAACTCTCCACATGGGCTCAGTGAATTAGTTGGCAACGTGACTTATTTGTACTTGTAAAAAGTTTATAGATTTGATACTTGTAACTTTTGATATTGGGTATACATGTATATATCTTCAAAATTTGGCAGTTTTTTCGGTATACATAAGCATTTCATAAACAAAAAATTAGATTTCTTATTGAAGTATATTTAATGAACTGAAAAAAGTATTTGTGAAAAGTGATTTTCATGTGATGAAGAAAAGTATTTTTAATACATTTAAAATGTATATTTGGTAAAACCTTTTATTTCATCAGTTATTTTATGTACCCTGTCTAAAAGTTTAATCTGTTTGACTGACCTCATGACAATCGAACAAAAAATTGAAATAAATCTAAATTACTCTGGTTTTCTTTCATGAATGACTTCAAATGTAGTGTGAAACTACATTTGTTGATCCTAAGGAGCTTTAAACTTGTTATAGTATACAGCTATTTATAATTTTTTTTTTTTTTTGACATTCTGATTGCCTTTTGAACCACATCCAGCTACTATCCACTTATAAGTTGTAAATCACATGGGAAACATGTTATTCTATCAAATTATGTTACCCACAAGGTACACTGAGCTGCCAATAATGTGCAAGAAAACAGATAATTTCCAACGACAATCACAACAATGTGGCAAGAGCTGTTGCAAATTCAGACAAGCTAGCCATTGCCATTCCCATGAGAACCAAAGTTGTACTACAAGTAAAATTGGCACTTTTCTGTTTAAAATACAATGTAATATAATATGTCACTTTCCATATGAAAATCTTGGCTTTCTATTGGTTACAAGTAGTGTATAATTAAACTTAAGAAAGAGAAGATCTAACAGGTGGGTGTGGCAGAAGGGGTCTCATTTTCCATTTGATAGCTCTGTAACCAAAACAAATTGAAGGCTATAAAAATTATGGTTTGTCTGAGCAATGGTGGCTTTGTAGTGAGTAATTTACATTTAATTTTGTTGTTTGTGGTGAAGAGGTGGATGAAACAAAGATGAGAAGGTAACTAGATAAAATGTGTCACAACAGGGGAAATTTGGGATTTTTTAAAATATTGCTGTAGAAAATTAAGAACTTAAAATATGTATAACATTAGAATACAGATTATTAGTTAATATTTCATGCTATACTAATTAGTATAAACAAAATATAATATAATTTTGAATGTAAGTCACTTGTATCATGGGCAGTGAAGGATATTTGTAGCAAGAGGGTTAAAGGAATTAACATTGTATATCAGAAAATATATAAATTTGTACAGAGGAAAAGCACAACACCCTTTACACTTTATCTTATTTGCTTGATTTTGCTTTGTAATATGATCTGTTTTGTGTATGAAACAGTGATCCATCTCATTACTTTTTGTATAATAGTGTGAAACTGATTTGGAAAAAAAATTATTGTACAAGATCCTTCATTTTTTTCATAACCAGAATGAGTTGTATTTATATTATTTTAAAAAGGTGGATTTGTACAGTACTGTACAAAAGTGTTAGGACAATGTGAAACATTGAATGTTAGGTTACTTTCAAAGAACAATAGAAGTTAAATCACAGGCAAAACATCAGAATGTTATTAATCTTCTTGTTTAGTATAACAGAAACTTAATGGAGGTGCTTGAGTTCAGCAAACAGTTGATATTTTATGTGTCCATCTTGCTTCAATAACTGCAAACATTTGTTGCAACATACTTAATCAGTGTGTACTTTGGGATTTCACTCCAAACATCTCTAATACACTCCCATAATGTTTATTTGGAAGTAAATTTTGATATGTCAAGTTTTTGATCTGTCAAATTCCAGATTTGCTCAGTTGGGTTGAGATTAGGGCTTTGTGGGGGACATTTTATTAGTTGAATGACTCCATCATCTCCTCTTTTACATAAGTAATTTCTGTATAGTTTGGATGAATGTTTGGGGTCATTACTTTTTTGATAGTAGAATTATTTTGCAAGGATATGCACTGTGTATATGTTATGACAGATTAATAACTATCGGTACTTGTGCTGGTCCATTATTCCATCTATTTGGCAAATATCTTCTGTTGCCTTAGCAGGAAAATGCTTCCAAAACATCACACTGCCTTCCGACTTCATGGTGGGTGTTATGAATTAAGGTATCTTTCACCTTTTTCTTCCAGACATACAATCTACTTTTTGAACGTTATATTTCTCAACTTTGACTCATCCGTCTATAATGCCCTTTTCCTATCATCAACAGTACAATTTTGGTGTTTTTTGGTAAAGTTCAGTCTCTTGATAATATTTGGAGATTAGAGTTTTATGACTGCTGCCATGATATGACAACAAAGCTATAAAGTGTAAATACTATTTTCGTTAACATTTATTTGTAGAATGCTGTTAAATTGATTTCTTCTAGCATATACTGGTGTCAGATGCAAGCTCCTTGCTATCTTTCTATATGTTTGAGATACTGCTGGGATACCATGGCAGTTATTTCAGACCCTATATTTTAGTCAGTATATTCATTCAAGCAAAACTCTTATGACATACCATTAGTACAATTATAAGTGAATTCTAAAGAAGGATAAATATTCTTACCCTGGTTCATTCAGTTATCAACAAGAATCAGTGTAATGGTGTGGAAGAATTGTAACATGAAATGGAAGGAATGACAAAACATTCTCTCTTGTCTTAACACTTTTGCATGGTAATATATGATATAACTGATAATGTGGAACAAAGATAATTCTTGTATTTCCCTAGAAAAAAATGAGTAACAGAATTTCCAGAATGAAGATTTTCTCATATTTAATTTGATTTCTAAATATATTGTTTTACCTGTGACAAAGTATTGTTTATTTTATATTACGACAGGTGTTCCTAATTATTTCTCATCAGCCGTTAGTGAGACGACTGGCGCACACAATTCTAAATAAGGACATGACAATATTTTCAAGCAAGCCAAGAGAAGAAATGGCTGCTCATGGTGTAAGTGGAGTCTACATGCCAAATATAGAATATTTAGTATTTTCATGAAAGGATAATACTTTTTTTTGTAATGACTTAAAGCATGAGTTTAAAATCAAAAATTGTGTTTGGTAATGGCTGTGGCACTTAAAGTATAGGTTAGTAGAATCTCAACCAGATTGCTTTGGAAGCTTTTATACTGCATTGGTGATATGACTTGTGTTCAGCAGCTTTCACAATTGTAGAAATAATTTATGGATAGCCATGGACTATAGATATTAATATGACAAACTGTGGAAAATAGCAACAGTTTTTTGAGATGATGGGTTTTTGATTTAAATAGTTTCGTAATGCATCAGGTAAGTTATGTATTTGTACATAGGAAAAGTCCGATAGATATTTAGACAATTCATTGGCCTGTTTATGATACAAAGTTGTTTTTTTGATATTTTGTGTTTCTGAGAAAAATGTGACTTTATGAATTGCATTATTTGATTTAATAACAGCTAATCATTTCTTTAAAATCTAACTTAATTAAAATGTAATTACTAAATAAGATTAGAAAAAAAATGACAAGATATAAGGATGTGGTAGATATTAATATTAAAGTGTGATGAAAAAGGACCAAAATATCTTGGGAAAAGTCATATAAAAGCACTTTTAGCCAAGGGTGGGAATTCTGTATTAAATACATTATATTTTTTCAACATTACAGTATTTTACAAATGAAGCTAATAAACTCGCTCTGGTTTTTCACAAGTAAGAATTATCTTCAAGCATTTTTTAACACACATTCATTCAATTTTGCAATAAATTCAGTAATATTCTTGCTGTTTATTGTAGGCTTGATAGTTGTACTCATGTCTTGACCTTTTCAAAACTATCATCTTTACACTAATTTTTTAAGGTAATAAAGAACCATTTTACTCTTATGACTGCCATTAGTTTTACCTCCCATTGCATTTAGATCATATTACAGTGTATAGTGAAACATCACTTTGTTAGTTTTCTGATTAAAATTTTGTAATATTAGTAAATTTGTTATCTTATTATTAATGTGAATTTTTTTAATTCTCTTGAGCATAGTATGCAGGCACATGTGCATTATTTCTTACCTACTTTTATCTACTGTAATGGAACTCTTATTTAAAGTTCAAAATAATTTTTGAAATGTGAACATATGCACAGCTCCTGCCATGTGTATAATTTTAATAACAGGTTGTTTACCGTAGTTCACCCTAGTTGTCTGTTGTTCTGAATCACTGCATTCTAGTATTATGTGCAAATTACTATATAGAAATGACAACAAAGCCTTCAAAACTAGCAAAGCAGGTAACTTCCATCCAGCATTTTATAATGAAATTATCAAGTGATGTGAGTTTCATATGTTCTGTGTGAGTGAAAGTACTGTGCTGATGGTGAATAAGTCAGTCTTAGCAGATTGTATGAGCAATGGGTATTAAGTGTTCATCCAGCAACAACAGTTAGTTATATCTTATGCTTTCTTTCGAGGTTAGTTTCATTAGCAGCATTGGTTATTATCACTTTACAACTAATTTTAATTTATTGTAAATATCATTTCTTACTATAAAGATTATTTCATATTGTTAACCTGGTTTATGATTTTACAACTTACCCAGTACTATTAAACTGGCAAGTCAGGTGTAATTTTTACCACAGCATGGTACTTTTTACTTGAACATTAGCTTAAACAAGAGATAACTGTCGATAATTCTGCCTTAGTATGAACATAATGGTTTGTTAGAGTACGTAGTATATCCTTTATTTATTAGTTGTTATTATTTCTAATTTTACTTTTAATGTTTATTTTTCTCTGGTGATTGTCCTAAATTTTACTAATTTTAATGGGATTTGGTACAATCTGGGGGCTAGGGCACTTGACTTGTGATTCTTAAAGGATGGAATCAAAACCTGTCACCAGATACACTCATCCAATCAATCTCAGATGCTGGTAAATGGTAGACCAAGAGTTAAAGTAGACGGTGTTTAACCAGTTGCCTTCCTCTCATCTGTCACTTCCAAACTACAGAGAGTTAATGCAGATACTCATCTAGCTTGACATGAAATTCAACAAACAAATTGTGATTTTATTATAAGCATTATTTTTAATAGTTTGTTCGCAAATATTAAATCTATGATTTAGGATGGGCAAAAACTTATTAAAAACAGTCAACATGTGTTGTTCACTTGTAAGAGCTGTGCAAGAATTAAAATTTAAACTTTTTTTTTCATTTTTCTTTGTGAATTACACTAAATAAATGTTACAAAATAATAAATATCCTATATCAAAATATTTAAGTTATAATTAATATTTCAGCATTAATTTTAAAATTTCACACACTGATCTGTTTAATAGTGGGTATTTAAATGTTTATATCAAGATAGTTTAAACTTTAATATCTGAAGTAATTTCAATTTTAAGCCTCCAGAATTGATATTTTCTCTACAACTAGGTGAATGTAAGCACTGAACCCGGATTTGTGGCTCCTCAGGAAACATTAGAAAAGCTTCTTGAAAATCAGATTCATACCAAAAGTAAGCACATGTTCACTAAAAGTAGTGAGTCAAGTTCCATGTCTCTGGATGATCAGACTTCAGAACCTCCTGAGGAAAGAGATGTGTCATGTCCACTTTCCCACCATATAACCTTAGATAGCTCTTTGCAGCATGACACTGAAGATGAAGGTAAAGAATGTTACATTGTAATTTAATTTCTTATTATTTTATACTATTTGTTTGTGATATCCAGTATGTTTGTTTTTTCAGAATATTTTTACATGTGCTGATTAGTAACTTTTTGTTTCTAATTTTGAGGAATTAAATTTTGCTTAATTGAACCAAAGACATTCCTATATTTTCATGAGCAGGAACTCTTGTTTCCTGTGTATACGTATGTGTGTGTGTGTTTGTACACATGCACACACAAACACATTTTTATTTGGTAAAACATGCACAGGTGTGGGTATTTTCCATCTGCATGTCGTTTTTGTCTTTTTTTAGCAGTAATAATATATAAAAGGATGTTGCTCATGTTAAGATGCATATTAGGAATGTTAAACTTAATGTGCATTTCTTTTCAGTCTCACATTGAGTGTTTTTTGACATATGTACATTCTTGTTGACTATGTTACTATTTGTTGGCCTTCACTGTCCTGAAATCAAAATTTTACATCCTGTTGCTAAAAGATAAAAAGTACACTGCTTAGAACTCATTGGTTACTTATAAGAATGATGTCAGGTCTTACTGTTTGATTGGAGTAAACCAAAAGTTGTCAGTGTTGTTGACTGGTTACTTTCTCTGTAGTTTATCATTTAAAAATTTAGAAGACAGCTACTGCAGATACCCCTTGTGTTGATGTGTGTGAATATCTGAACCTGTCATCTAGTTCAGTTTCCATTATCATTCCATACTATGATTTCCAGCTATCTTTTTTGGGATACTTCTATCATTTGAGGATTAGTATATAACTTTGTGATGTTTCACAAGTTTATTTATCAATATTATTTATTATTATTTCATATTGTTAAAACAGTTTATGATTTTAGAACTTACCCAGTCAAATCAAGTGTAACTTTTACCATTGCATAGTAGTTCTTGTTTAAACAAGTGATAATTTTTGTTAATTCTGTCACAGTATGGACACAAATGATTTGTTAGAATATGTAGTATACAGGGTGTTTGTAAAGTCACTGTGCAGTTTTATCTGTTAATAAATATATAAGTGCACAGTGACTTTCCGAACACCCTGTACAATTAATAATAATTATATTTAATCATATACATTTTATAGTTAAAATACATCACAAAGGCTTATTTTGCATTTGTTACAGATTATTTCATGTTTTATGTATTTATTTTATTTGCTTTTATGCATTAAGTTATCTTATTTACAGAATATATATTTATGATAAAAACTATATGTTCAAAAATTTGCTTTATTTTTTAAGGGTTTGTTCACAGAGGATGATTTACTGCTAAATGAATTTTCTTCAAAAGGGTTTTCTACTTTGATGATTTAGTTTTTAATAGCAAGTATGATTGAAAATGTGTAGCCTTATGCAGGATTGATTTTTACAATATATTTACTTTGCTGATAACTAATAAAACATATGATTGACTTTATAATATGTTTGCTTTTTACAAAGAATTGTCTTCTGTTTTATAGTTACTTTTCTGTTTGTACCTTGAAAACATTTATTACCAGAAGCATTTATATTTCTCTCAGAAATAAAATAATTTTCTATGTAAGTTGCTTACATGAAATTAGATGATACAACTGACAAGGCTTAAGTTTTCACACAGTCTAGTAATGTTGAATAATAATTAATATTGACTTTTGAACTGTCAATGTTTTATGATGATAATGGATTATATTAATTTTCAGAGCAAGAAAGCCTCTCTGAATGTTCTGTTGCTCTGCAGTCAAATGGTACAAATATTACTGATGAAGAGAAAGCAGTAGCTGCACAAAAACTGAGTCAGTCTGCTCTAGAGCACCTCCAACAAGAATTTTCTCTCTCAAACAGGTCAGATTTTATAACTCTGAATTTTTACTTGTATGTTTAGCTCTCATGACTATGAATAGAAATATTTATAAAGTTTATTAAAAAGTTCAAATTGATCTACCAAAATAAAGAAAGATGTATTCCTAACTGTATCTTAAATATTACAAAAAGGTAGGCTAGGTCAAAATGTATTCTAAATGACAGAACATTAAATGAAAAAAAACTATCATTGCTTGAGAAGCTCATGATTATAATTCATTTCATTGTGAATAGGCCTGATATGACTGGATGTTTAGGGTGCTTGACTCAAAATGTGTAAGTCATGGTATCAGCACCAAACACGTTTCCCTTTTCAGTCATGGTGATATTATAATGTGATAGACAATCTCACTATTTAATGTTAAAAAAGTAGTTGAAGAGTTGTCATGGTTGCTGCTGACTGGTTGTGTTCTCTATGACTAGCAGTTCAAAATTTAGAGATGGCAGCAGATAACCTAAGTAGATATTTACAGATACATATTTTTACCTTCTTTAAGAGAGAATAATGAATTGAAGTAATTAATTTTCAGATGAAGATATATTTATCTTAAAGTCTGTTTTTTCTATGTTTTTGTGGTATAAAGTAATTTAAAAAGGGATTTTTGTGCAACTGAATGTTCTGTTGCTTTGCAATACAATGTATTAAAATCAGCTGATGATATTTTCTTGTATCTCAATACTAGACCATTTTTGGAAGCCATTTTTAATGCCTTGGAGTGCACAGAAAATGACCATGCTGCTTTATTTGCTCTGTGTTTGCTTTATGCCTTGGGACACAATGCAGGTAAAATACTAGCATTTCTAAAGTTAGTGTGTTTTGTTATATTCTTATGTTAATTTTTATAGGTCATAATTAAATGTACTCTTATAATTTATTTAAATATACATACAGAAAATAATTAGTGTTGTTGACCAGTATATATAATAGTGGAATAACTACAAAACAATTCAAAGATTAATTAGCTTTTACTGAATAATTAATAAAAAATTATTGTTGATCCTTGATATTCTGACTTATATTTTGGACACTTGTAAGAATAAATAGTACAATTTTTTTAGAATCAAGCATTTTTCCTTGTCAATTAAAGTAACAAACACGTTAACTTGATGTTTTGGGAAACAAGATGAACAAAAACTGCTTTCTTTGTAATTTGAGAAACTGCATATAAGAATTTGGGATCAGTAAAAAAAATGTTTATTAAGTTTACCAATGATACACAGTATCATAACATGTTTTTAAATGATGACATAGTTTGTTTTAAAACTTTCTTCTGTTTGTAACTAAACTGGACCAGTTTTAGTGGATGTGTTAGTGCTGTGATAATACAATCTGTTAATGGTGTCAGTAGGAAACTTTAGTTTCAGTAACAGACTAACACTAAAATTAAAACATTTTTTACCAAACTTTAACCATGTAATTTCCCTGTTTAAAAACTTTTATTTCTTTTATAAATGTAGGAAGATTTCAATAAATCAATGTATTCATGGATAAATTTCTAATAATAACTAATGTAACAGGTCTTGTATCTTAATACTTCATTTGTAAGTGCAAATTACATCTACCAGTATTTCTATTATGTTAGCTAACAAATGTGCATGTATATGTAGTTTTCATAAATATGATTTGCAGAAAATATTTTAAGTGATTTTATTACTGAATGTGTTGTAAACTAACTCTATGTATATATAACAGACTCCGTATGTATTACTGCTATAATTCATTATAACTGAAAAGTGACATTTGTAGTCTATGTTGTGAATATTACTGAAATCAAGACTAAGATAATATTAATGTCTTTTAATCATGCTTGTCTTCCTGATGTGTTTCACCAATAAACAGCTGGTAGGTAAAATACTGTGAAATAAGATTGATTGAAGTCATAAGTTAGAGATGTAGAATTGTTATTTTTATTATATGTAACTGTGTAATATCAAGATTGTCCATGTTATAGGCTTTGCTCTTATGTTCATGTGATTCGTAGAGTTTTCGAGTTCTGGCTTTCTTAGTTATAAAGCTTTTAAAGGAATGGTCTAAAAGTGAATAAAATTAACTACTGAAATTTAGAATTTTTAGATTTTCTATAGTTAATCTTAACCCTGGGGTATATCTGTTAGCAGTGAACACAAGGTAAAGTTTCTAATTTATACGTGTTTAGTACATGTAAGATTAAAAATATTTTAAAAGAGTTAATTTCTGTTAACTGTTATAAATATATAAAATACACTAACCATATGTTAGTTTTTAATGTCATTTTAACCTTTTTGCAGTGGACTTGGTATAATATATGCGAGTTTGTCTACACATTTGCATGCATTAAGTATTTGCACTATGAATTTTGATACAGCATGAGTATCTTTACAAGATTTGGTTGAATTTAAGTTAAAATTTTAGTTCAATATTTTTTATAAAGACTTTATATTTTGTTATTTTTGATACTCTATCTATGTGGGGTCTGTCACTTGACCAACCTCATAACCATCATAAAAAGAAAAAGGAAATAAGCATAAATAATGTTTTTTTCATAATAGAACAACCACATACTATAACATAGAAATACAAAATATTTTGGTCTAAGTAGATTGTCATAATGCTTCATATAATTATTATTATATTGACCATCAGTCATTTATAGCTAACATTACATAACTTGCATTGAAGCAGTGCACATGTACTGATGTTACATATCCAGTAATATAAAACTGACCATTAGTCTGCCCTGTCTTGGCTGTGTTTTAGTGGACTAGCATTTTGTGATACAATTACGTTTTAGTTATTATTCATTAAATGTGTGTGTGTGTTTATGTGTATGTATCTATATATTATTACTATTTAGAAATAAATTATAATTATTAAACTTATTTTTTTAAAATATAGAACAATAAGTCAAAAAGTTAAGGAAACAATTATCTCTTCTAGCTACAACCTTTGAATTTGGTTACTGCTGGACACAGGTTGCTAAGTCTTTTAAAATTCTGCATGTAGAGGATCTCAAACAATTTTTTTTAGCTTTTATATATACAGCTGAATACTTACAGTCTTATCATAAATAACTTTACTGATACCATAGAAATTTGCTCTAATTTATTAAGTTTAGTAACTAAGAGGTATTTAGGTTTAAAATATATCAATCTTCAAGCAAACTAAAAACACAACCTACCTACCTTGAAATCTTGGCTTGAATGGATGTAGTAGCCTTTTCACAGATTAAAATGGCTGAGAAAATCACTGTAGAGACATTATAAACTGTAAATAGGTTATTCACATGTCATATATTGAAGTAATTGTATATAAGACTTTCCAAAAATGAAAACAGATGAATAGGGCTTCTGTGTTTGATTCAGTACATAAGCTATATCTCACCCAGATAAAAGGATACAAGATTCTTATTTTATATTTTATCTTGTTAATACTGATAATTTGAGTTCTTAATTTATTTGACATCACAAACATCTGACTTTAAACAGTGCTGCATTCAACATGCATGAAGCTATATCTATTTAGGTGTTCTTTTAATATTTATAATATTAAAGTTTGTATTATAATCTACAAGTTGATTCCAAACTTATTGACATAAATTCATAAAATAGTAGTTCAATAAAATTATAAGTGTAAGTCAACAAATGCAATGACATGACCTTTGACCCATGACCTGTCATCAAAGGGTTAACGTGTATAATGGTACAGTTTCAATAAACGCTTTTGTTTTGCTGAAATATATTTATTAGTGGCAGAAAATGTAACAATACAAACAACCTTGAGGGAGGTTTAGTTAAAATATGATGAAGAGAAATTGCAAGAAATACAAATTGTAGTAATTTAAAATATTCCTTCAAACAACCAGTTTAATATGATTTATGTATTTCTCTAATTTAAATTTGGCCAGTTGTTTGTAGGTAAATTAGGAACTACCACTAGAAGTAAAAATAAAAGTATTTTTACATGTGTGGCCATAACAAAATAATAATTAATTTTTATCAGGAATAAATCAGGATCTTCTAGACACTGTTTTGATGCCAACAGATAAATCAGAGGTATGTATTTTTTTAATTAAATTGAAATTAACAATTCAAAAGTTGAATATAGTTTGAAAAACAGATGACAAAAATGTACAAATTGAAAGTATGGCTTTCAAGTTTTATTTTCTGGAAATTCAATTAAAATTAACTTAAGATATTTTGATCTAGACTAGAGGTTTTATATTAAAATATCAGTGTTCTTTTAAAATGTGATTAACTGTTTACCACTTCAAAATAAGTAGTTATTGTTTCAAATCATAAACAGTACTTTATAAAATGTACTTTCACAGAGCAAAATCCAAATTAAGAGCAACAAATATTTTTATTTCTTGCATTTCAAGTTTGTCTCGTGTAGGTTGTGTTGTAGCCTACAGAGTGCATAATTCCTCATATGATCCATGGCATGTGCACATTTTACTGATGTCACATCAATACACTTTGTAACATTAAATGTTCCTTGTGCATTTTCATGTTAATGTCTACTGACCGAAAGACAAATAACCAACTACTTTATAGTTAAAACAAGTGACTCCTCCATATGGTCTTTGCCCTCTTTTTGGAGAAATTAGTACAAAATGGGACTTGTTCTTGGTGGTTGTCACTGTTTTATTTTATTTTTATATGTTTAATTGTGATGGTACCAGTATATTTTAAACTTTTTGTTATTCTAATTCCAACTGATTGACCAAGAACTGACAAGCAGCCAACAGTAATGTAAAGTGTGAAAGACGTTCTTTGGATAAAATTATGTTGGACTTCAGAGAAGCAGATACATCGATGAAAATTTTTTTTCACTTTCTTTTGCAGACAAAACAGCTATACAACATTAACTTGGTAGAAAGACTTATCAAAATTATCATTCAGAGCTGCCAGTACAGTGAGTATTCATTTTCAGTTGATTACCTGAGAAGTTAAAGTATGTAGAAAATAATTCTTTTCCCAAAATCCAAACACCAGAACATGAAGTGGTAAATTTTCCTAAAAATGGTTTTCTAGCCAGTAGCACTTACTTATATTAACTTAGTCATGTATTATCAATAATAAATTGGCCATTTTGAAGATAAAAAATGACTGAATGAACTTCGTATGTTTTATTTTACTTTTGTAATTATAATATAGTTATCGGAAATTTAGTGTTATGTTTCATATTGTTATTCTTCATGTGTATTGTACCTTCTTTCAAATTAGTCCATGTTCAAATTGACTTCCAAAATCCATTTGCAGCTCAAACATATTTAGTTTTGTTATCTGCCCTGATCAAACCTCTTCTGTAATATTATATAAGTTTTATTAACTTTCTTTCTTGTTTATTGAATACCATGCATCCTGTTGTAATCTTTGTTTCTTTTACTCATATTTGCTTTGTTTTTTTACTGCTAGATAGTCGTATAAGATTAGCCACATTTGAAATGAGTATTCTACTTTTGAAACAACTAGTGCTGAAAGATGGTAATAGTTTCCTACAAGATCGTCACTTGGCTGCAATTGAACAGGCTCGAGAAGAGAGTACCTTGCTGCTTAGAAATTTTTACAAGGTGGCTAATTTTTAATTTTTTCTAATAGAGAATCAGTAGAACACATTCATTTTCAAAAAAAAAATTTAAAAGGTTGTTATTGTTGAATGAAGTATTGTTAACATCGTTTGATGAGATTAACTGTTAATCTTCACATGCAAGTAATTTCAATAATTGTTTTTAACTTTTGAGACAAAAGTGATATGACATTTAAACTTTTTAACTCTTAAGATATGGATGACTCAAACACTAGTTTGTAAATAACTGCACAGTTGTTTGTGTCGTTATTTTTAACATTCACTGGACAGTCTGTCATTTTTACTTTTATATTTTTTTGCATACCCTATAAGACATGATAAACATGTGAAGTATGAGTATCTAATGTGAATATAAATGATGCAAAAAATTTAAAGTTAATATTAATTTATGATATGTTTTATCAGTATTATTAACCTGGCATCATTAGGTGACATAAGCACAAGGATGTTGAAAAACTTGCCACTGTAAGTTGCAGGAGCAGAGAAAATTCAATTTTTTTGAAATGTATTATGGTTGAATAAATTGTAAATCAAATTTTCATAAAAAATATTCTGACAACAATCAACTTTAGAAACAATGCTGTCAAAAAAAAGGAAACTAATTAACGTAAGAACATAAAAAAAAAAGTCTTAGCCTTATCTTACCACTCCATAATAAAATGAAAATCACAGCTGGAGGAGAATTGTCAAAATATTTCAGCTGAATGCTAATGTATTTTATTTTCTACCAGAACTGCACTAGCCAGTATTTTATTAAGGAAATGTTTCAAGGATGAAAGTGATCCATTAAATTTCTTTTACAAAGTCCCATGTTTTGACTGCCAATTAAACTACACATGAGAAAGTGAAAAACACAAAGCAAAACAAAACTTTTAGGTATTAGAACATAAAAGGAGTTTGTTGTGCAATCATGACCATACCAATATCATAAAACATGGAACCAGTATCCAGTTCTTAAAATTTTTAAACTGTGAAATTGACTCTACAAAAGGAAAAGCCCCCCAGTGGCACATCGATATGTCTGCAGATATATACTGCTAAAAACCAGGTTTCAATATGCATGGTGAGCAGAAGAGCACTGATAGCCATTTGTATAGCTCTGTGCTTAATAATATTACAATAACATAAATCAAAAAAGCAAGTGGCATCAGTAAAAATAAACCCAACCTAATCACACATTCAGGTGCTTCACCTGATTTATTTCCCAGTGGTTTTTGATTATTCTCCTTTACTCCAGTTAAACCCAGTCACTCAATAGTGCATGACTGTCTTCTCATGACATCAAATATGAGTTTTGTTGCTATTTGCTGAACAGCTAAATTTGATTGGGTAGTTTTTCAAACACTATTGAAGCTTTTCAAAAATTGGGGTTTTCTATGTTTCTGCATGTTATGTTGCTCTTTTATCTTTCTCAACATCCTTGTGCTTTTGTTGCCTGATAGCATCAGGTTAACACTTGCAAAATGTCATGTGTGATATCAACTATGTTCTTATCATCTGGTACTGCCAATTTAAATTTGTTATTTGTACTAGGCCCTCATTTCAAATGTAATATGAGTATATTTATGTTCTAAATAATTAAAGAATAACAATATATTATTGCAAAAGACAAAGTTGTTGTTTCATTCATTTATGATTGCTTTTGTTATTAAAGGTCATTTTTAAGGATTTGTGAATAGTATCTAATACCATAACAGCAAAAACTACCTTTAATGGATAATTTTAATTATGCAGAATTTGTTAAAACTGTTGGCAGAGAAGAACAGTTGTAATGGTTTTGAACTGAGATTTGACTAGACTTGGCTGTGAATGGTGAAATATTTTCTTGAGAAAAATCACAAGTGAACGATTTGCATGATTTACACAGAATCGTATATATATATATATGAAATGTTAGACATATTTTGTGTCAATAAATTGAGAAATGACTGTGAACTTTAAGTAAATAAGCTGCACATTTGTTGTTTTTTTAATTCATATACAGGTATCTCATATTAATATTTTCAGGTAAAAAAAACTTGTATTTTAATTATAGTCTTCAAGTTTTGTAACTGGTAAATATTTCCTAGTACAAGAACTATATTCAGATTTCAGTGTGAACAGTTTGTTATGTGAATTACATATTATCTGTATGTGCTGTTCATGTCAACATTTATATACTTTTGCCTTCATTGATGTTTTAGATATATTTTTTTAAATGAAAGATAGTTAGATTTTGAATGAATCATAGGTACATATGTGAAATACTCGTTGGCTTTGGAGATGAATAGTTAGAATATAGGCTGAATGGTTGCCTCAGAGGGTAAACAATCATGTTTTAATGTCCTCTGGTTTATTTTGAAAATTTGCATTATTTATTTTCAGAGTGAGGAAATTTTCTTAGATATGTTTGAAGATGAGTATCATGAAATGAAGGTAAGAAATAATAAAATCAATAAAAGACTGCTTTAAATAACAAATATGAAAATACATTAATATTGTAAATATTTTGTTTTTGTATAAGAACACATTGAATATTCTTCATCTAGTTTAAACAGTTGTTCCTGTGCTTTTAGCAAAACAATGAAACATTAACATTAAATTTAACCTTAGAAGCGTATTTTTTTGCAAATTACTTTTTGATGTATTCTGAATTCCTGGTTAAATGTTTGCTTTTTTTTATTCCCACACTTCATACTTACATAGAATTATAAGCTGCAACGAACACCAGTTTAAAGAAAAAGAGAAAAACTAATTTGTTTGGGGAGGGATTTAACACTTTTCTTTTATATTTCTCACTTCAAATGTAAAACAAAACATTTATGTTTTTGTTGAAGATTTATCTTGGGTTAACAAATAATATTTTATATATTGGAAAATGGTCTTAATATTTTTATCAAAGATAATATAATAATATTGGAAACTCTGAGTCAAAATCTGTACTGTAAGTCTGATGTACTTTTGAGTTACAAGAAATATTGGAAACTCTGAGTCAAAATCTGTACTGTAAGTCTGATGTACTTTTGAGTTACAAGAGGCTGAGCATACAGTTTCGTCCAAAGTTTTGATCTTTACCAGTGAGACATGTTACAGTTTAATTTTGTGAAACCTTGTTAACATTTGGTATGTTCTTTTATTTTGTTTGTTTTTGTAGGAAGATTTTCAAGTTAAAATTTATCAAACATTCATTGGCTGTTTTGACTTCCCAAAATTAAGTAGTTTCCTTTACTCTCATAATTTACAGTTGCACTGTTAAAGTTTGTGCATGATTTGAACTTAAAGAACTTGTGGCATAGTAAATCACCACAAAGCTGAGTAGTCTGACAATTACTAGTAATCATATAATATACCACACATTAAAAAACATTACTACAGATAGCATAAAACTTTGAATGAATTGTTATCCTAATTAGTTAAGCAGAGGTCTGCCATCACAGCATGATGAGTTCTATCCCTGTAGGTTTTATTCAAAAACCTACAAAATGTACACACTCAATAAGAAACATAAATATATAACTAAATATATTGCACTTGTTTCTTTTAATTTTCAGTTTTCTTTTTTGCATGGAGTATTGGGTTTGTTTAAGGTATGATTAAATGTTTGGTAATTTTTTAGTTGCTCAATCTCAAACATATTTATTTGATATCTTAAGAAAATTGTTTTATATTTGACAAAAAGTGAAATGGATTTTGAATTTAAGAAAGAGTATTGTATGATTTTATATTTGATAACTGAGTATTGATAATATATAGTTTTTAAGAACTAATAGTTTAGCAAAAGTTCTAATATTTGGGTTTATTTTTTTATTCTTTATAAGTTTCATTTTAATTTTTCTTGATGTTTGAAATATTTACACCTTTTTTCAATCTAATATTTTGGTAGAGTTTCAAATACAACTGCATGACCTGTTTTGAGTTATATCAATTTTTTAACTATTAAGTAAATTTGACAAAAAGCATTTCTTAAAAATTCGTTTTTAGGTTCTATTATTTCACTTACACACACACATGTGCACATATTATTTTGATCACTTTCACATTTTCTTTTGTTAAACTTGTATAACTACAGTATATGTACAATGTTCTCTTTCAAAATTCCCCCACCAGTAGCGTGTCCATAAGTCTACAGGTCTATAACTCTAGAAATCCAGTTTGTATACCTGTGATGAACAGATAAACCATTGTGTAGTTTTTTTGCTTAACAGTATCAAAACTAAGACATTATTGAAACTGTTTTTACAGGTTAGCATAGGAATGTACATTAAACATAATCATTCATTCCATCTGTAAGGAGTTAGATAAATTATTATGTTATTGTTATTGACAGAAACGACCTTTAAATGTTGAGTATTTGATGATGGATGATAAACTTCTCCTTCCACCCACGGGCACTCCAATGTCTGGTGTAGAGTTCCATAAACGTCTTCCTTGTGGAGAAGTAGAGAGGGCACGACGGGTAAATGTTATTTTAGTATCTGTGACAGAAACATTGATTTATAAACTTTCATGACATGTCAAAATAAAAACTTAAATTCAGAAGTTTAGTTTTATTTTAGTTGATTAATACCTTTATTATAATTCATTGTATTAATTCAAACACCTTAATGCCCTCCAGTGGCATGGCAGAATGTCTGTGGACTTGCAACACAAGAAACTAGGTTCCATACTTGTGGTGGGTAGAGCACAGATAGCCCATTGTGTAGCTTTATGCTTAACTATAAACAACCACAAACATGTTAATAATTTCATAATATTTGAAGATCTACTTCCTGTAAATCCACATTTGAAATTGGTATTAATATTTGACACCTATATTCCCTTATAATTTGTTTAGAATTTATCTTAATGTATCATTTTGCTTTCACTTCTGAAGACACTTAGTAATAGAACAGCTGAATACAACATTAAAATAAATCTCACATGAAAGGATGACGAAACAACAGTTTGTGTTTTGTTATACACAAGTTTGTAGGTGTACAATAGTTCTTATGTATCCTTAGTTTTATTTTCTGGTTAACAGGCAATCCGTGTCTTCTTCATCCTGAGAGATTTATCACTCAGTTTACAAGGAGAGGTTGAAACACAACTACCTCTGACAAACATAGCCAACTGTATTAAAATGAATGAAGTTCTGGATCTTAGTAAGTTCCCAGTAACATAGTATTTTTCTTTTTATTCTTGTCTTTTTTCTAATAAACCAAGTTTGTTGAACATTTTAAATTTTCTTGTAGTTATTTTTGCATACTGGTAAAAAAATTAGATAGGCTCAAAAAACATGTTACATTTTATTTTTCCTTATAAAAGCACATTATCATACCATTCTTTTCTGTTTGTTTTATGTAGTTTTTGTAAGTTATGAATACATCAGTCTTCTTCTTCAGTATCATGCATGTAATCATATTTATCTATATCCATGGAGCTTGTCTGCAAGACCAGTTCTTATATATGTAAGGGTTTGCATGGTAATGTTTACTATGCTTCAGAATTTACTGTATATATCTTCACAAATTGTGGCAACCTTAATAAAATTAAGTCTGTTGTGTACAAAAAAATTGGAATTTTTAATAAAGTATTTATACTAAAGATTTTTCTGAATTTCCAAATCCTTTACTGAGTCAATTTGAGTTAAAGGTGATTTTCAGACTAAATGTTAAAAATGCTTTTTCCAAGACATATTTACTTCCACTGACAACATTGCTTTTCTTCAACATGAACTTTGCTTATCTCTCCATTGGTCTCACATGTCTCAGTCTTTTATACCTCACTTCGGTGCCCTTGGCAATACATGATTTGTAAATATCTCCACCCTCATGAATGCACCCTCTGTCCTAGTACTGTATGTAAGTGCTTCACTTATATGATCTCTTTTTCGAAATTTACACCAACTATTTGTGGGGTTGTAGGATGGGAGAATGTAAGCAGAGATAATTATTATTCTTAATACATTTTTAGTTCAGGAAAATATTGACTTTTGAAAGATACTGTGTGCTGTTACTATAGCTACACTCCCACATTGAGAAGGTGGAGGGTCTGGTGCACGTATGATCCACATAGAAAGAATTCTGCATAGAACAGTGGTGTACAAAGATAAGTGGCACACAAGTGAAGGAACCACACTACATCTCTAATTAGTTCCTGTATCAAGGATGGAATAGTACATAAATAATCATCATTATAGGTCAGCCCAAACCATATAGCTGAGGTTTTACAACTTGAGGCTGGTATTAATGGATAGTGGTCTCTATATCCCATGTTAGTGGCTTAGGCTGTTGGACCTTAGTGTTATAAATATATGTACTTTTGATTCGATCACATTGTAGAGAATAATGCTTAGATAGCCAAAGCCAATATTGATGAACAACTATATTGTCAGCATAGATAAGTATTATTGGAAATACATTTTTAGTGTAGGAAAATATTAACTTTCAATCCCACAGTCTTCATTTGAATAACCCATAGAACCCTCCTTAACGAATATCAAAAATATTTTCTCTATTCCAACATCAACCGTAACAAAATAATAAATGATTTGTGAAAAGTTGAAAAGTATAAAATAAGTACATCATTTTACTTTCTAGAATGATTACAATAATTATAATGAATAATTATTTATTCTATAATCTGTTTCACATCTGCTTTCCTTTATGTTTATAGTTTAATTACTTTTGTTGTTTTGCATGAAAAGCAGTAAATAACTGGGGTGTTTTTTTGCAGAACTTAGGGTAAACTAACACTCAGGCTAGTCATATACCATGAGTAAGCCTTAAAAATCAACTGAGCTCATAAAATTTAAAGTACCTGCTTCATTACCTAACTTAAAAAGTTTATAATTTTCATATTTTAAATATTTTTGTTGAAAATGTACAAAAAGAAAAGTTTAGCACTTATATCTGGGTTTAGGCCTTTTGCACTTAGATATAATATGGCACAATAAACTTAATTTTTTTCTAAGTTAGTTGTTTAAATAAAATTCACATGGTTTCCAAATATTTATTTTGAAACACCAAAAATTAATTTGGTCCTAGACTAGAACATTTCCAAACTACTATAACTAGCTTTCTGACTAAGCAATAGATGGGTTAAAATATTTACTTACCCAGTGTTGAACAACGTAAAGAATCAGAGTCCTACTTTATATTTATAAACTAATAAGCTATTTTTGGGGGTGTTAAAAATTCTCTTTTGTTTGTCAATTAATATTTCCCTAGTATAAGGGTACAGTTTTAGATAAATACCATGAAAGCTATAAAAAAATAGAAATTTCTCTGGTGGGTTTACAAAGTTTTGATATATCAGCAAATTGTAAAAAAATATGGTTTAAATTTTATATTCTTGTTGGTCACTAAGTATAGTTTGTATATCAAATTGGCTAACATTCAGAAAACTACATTAAGGGAAGGTATAAACTCTGTAGGTGACAATTCAGAGTGAAATCATGTCAAGTGAAAATCGAAAATTTTTTAAATATTTCCTTTTGATAGTAAGAAATTAGTATTTAGGTAATGTACACTTATCACTTATAAACTATGTTTTGAAACCAATATTACTGACTTTCATAATAACAAAATTATTGAATTAAATTTTGAATACATCTCTGAAAGATTGGGATATGCACTCTAACCTAGTTTGGCACATGTGGTTAATGAATATTTTAATATGTAACACAGAGCATTCAAATAAATATTTGAACTTTTATTAATACTTTCCTACTTCAGTCATCAGAACATGCTTCACTCATATTATGACTAAAATTTTGTCAGTTTGTAACATAAAACTTAGTTTCTTGTATTTTACAAAAACAGATTCAGAAAGAAAGATCCATAAAAAAAAATAATGCCAAGACTATTTCTCTTATGTATTTAACTACATTTGTTTATCATTGAGAAAGAGGTAAACTCTACTAACTGGCAATGGTTTTGAGGTATTAAAGTATCTTTTAACAGGTTCCTACTATGCATTGCTGTCTATTGTAGCTTTGTTTCTTCATTTTTTTTACTTTTGTTTTATGATCAAAATGAGTTTGTTTTTGCTTACTGGAAGAGTAATATTTCTAAAGGATTTTGTGAGAGTGGAGTGCTTTAACATTACTATGATATGGCATGTTATACTATGTGCTTGAAAAACCAATATCTCTGTAATGCATTGTAGAAAGTCATGCTTTCAAGAAAGTTCCGTTTTTATAAATATAAACTTTAAAAACTGATATAATATGCAGTTTTAAAATCTAAGCCCATCAGTCACAACTTTGAATATTTATCACATTATCTAAGAGATAAATATTAATAATTTGTTTAGTATAAATAATTGATTCAATGTGAAATATGGATTTATGGTTATAATAAACAGGTTTCATTACTAATATTTTCGTTAGTTCATTTCAAACAAATACTAAGATTAGGGATAGATGTCTTACTGTGATTATTTTCACAAAATGTGGAGCTCATTTTCCAGATAACAGCGACCTTATTGCGTGTACGGTACTCACTAAAAACGGAGAGAAGATTCGCAGGTTTATGGTGATTGACATCCTTCAGTTAATTCTTGTTCAGCCTGACACTAAGAAGTTGGGATGGGGTGTTGCCAAATTTGTTGGATTTTTACAGGTATGTGTCTGTATTATTACTAAACTGTGCTTTTTAGTGTAAATTACAGTGTCTAATCAAGGAATTCATTCTCATTTCGATGATAATGCTGTGAGAATTTGATATCTTGTTTTTTTTAAATCATTAATTACTTTATTTTACTTGAAGAAACTTTACAGTAACAAAAAACCATCTGAAAAATATTGTTTTAATGTAGTTTAAAGTCTGTCTATACTGTTTAGTTCATTAGTTTTTTAATCAAGTTTTTATTTTTTTAAAAAGAATTTTAAAATGCAATACTTTAAACAGTTATGGCAAGATTTATCATTTTAACATATTATTTATCTTTAGGATATTGAAGTTGCTGGTGACAAAGATGATAGTCGATGCCTTCATCTCACTGTTCATCGACCTGCATCATCAGCAGGAGCTACAGTAGGGAATGGACGAACACCTCTATTAGCTGCTAGGTTTGTGTTTGATGACCACATCAGGTGCATGGCAGCTAAACAGCGACTTACTAAAGGAAGACTTAAAGCAAGACAGAGAAAATTACACCAAATTGCAAGATTATTAGAACTGCCTGAACACATTCAACCTTGTCCCTCTCCTCTCCGTCAGGGACTGCATGTGATAAGGGACACAGATAATCCTTCAGGTTTGAACACTTTCTTGTTTTCAATTTATAAATATCACCATATGCCCAATTTAATTTTTCATTAATGCAAAAACAGATTTTTTCTCTTACTTCCTGAAACAAAAAAAAATATGATTAAACAAATTCTAGTTGAAAAGATACTTTACTTGTATCATTAAATAACTGCAAAGTGTTCCACAGTCTTCTGTTATGCTGCTAAACTTGACAAAATAATTAGTTCTCATTGGGATTATTTTATTATAATCAACAATAGCTGGTGCATGTGATAATATGCAACTTGTTATGTCTCGAAATAATTTTGCTATAATATATTAAGTTTATTATATGGATGTTTTTATTAGAATGTCTGTAAAGACAATTTCTTGATTTAAAACTATACTATGGAACTATTTGTTTATTTAGGTCATTTTAAAACTGAAGTTTATAGGTGACTTAATTGTGAAAAAACTATCCTTTATTATTGTATCATTTGTATACAGAATGGTTTAGTTTTTGAAAACCTACATGTTTTATTACATATATCTACATATATTTTTACTATTATTAAACTGTTGCAAAAATAGTCCCAATTTTAAAAACCAGAATTATAAATTGTATTAGTTTACAAAGACTTGCATAAAAGTGTGTAACAGAGTACTAATCTGTTACTCAGATTGGTATCAAGCTTAATGATATAAAGAGAATTTTATTGTGTGAGAAAAACAGCAAACATGCATCACTAACTTTGAGTTTTATGGTCTTATAACATTAAAATTTGGGTTTTGATACTCCTGATGGAAACAGCACACTGTGTAAATTTGTGTTTGATAATAAATAAACAAGATCTTTATTGTATCACATTTAGAAAGTGATTAACAGGATTTTGAGTTTAGTTATAAGTGTAAGTTTAGAAAGACACACTGAGATGTGAACTAGATGTAAAAAAATAAACACTCAGAACTTTCAGGTTTAAGAAAAACACATGCTTAGATTTACCATGTTTAGAATGAAATAAAATAAATTTAGATCTTAGATTCCTAAGAAAGATATGCTGAGTTGGACAATCTTTAGAATAGCACGCAGGATTACTCTAAATTTAGAAGTGGTCCAACAGAATTGTGCTCGGTTTAGTTATGTGTACATAGAAATGTACTAGATATGTAAAACAAATACATTTGTTTTATATGAAATAAAAAGTAGCTGTTTGGAATATTTTTCAATCAGGAATACGATATGTGAATATTATTTAGATACAAAATCTAAATGTGACTATTTCAGCAATACACAGAAGCCAGTCACAAGACACAGGATTTCGCAGTAAAGCATTAGCCTCTAGTGGTGGTCAGGGCCCTTATCGTCCTCTTTTTATATCAACGAACAGAGTGCCAGGTTTTGCCACCATGATGAAACGAGAACAGAATTCTCTGCCATGCCCAATACAAAATGAAACAAGTGGTGGTGAAAGACAGCGTAGACCAAGTGGAAGTCCTTCAAGTCAACGACACTCTTCAATTCCCAGATCTCGAGACTCGTCTCCGAGGCAACAAAGGAACAGCAGTTCTGAGGAGATTCCACTAGAAGATTTTTCTAAGTCACGCTCTCGGCATAGTAGTCCTAATCTAAAGAGACAAAGTGCTTCTGGCTTACCAAAGGTAAAAACTCAAGTTTTAGAGGTAACTTGTTACTCATTATTTTATTCTAGTGTGATTCATTTATACTAAAGTTATAGTCAGTCTTGACCTTTTATGAAAAATCCTCTGTTACTTAATATTTTACAGAAGTTTTGATCACCAGTGATTTTCAATCTTTTTTGGCTCAGGACCCCTTTGTAAACATTTATGGTAAGTCGTAATGAAGAAGACAGCTTAGGAGCAAAAATATCTAGCTTACAAAATACAAGTTTTAATATGTATGTGTAAAGCATGAAAGTGTGTTTCCATTATCTAACTACTTCAGGTCATTGAGTCAATCTCAATCAAACTTTCTGAGATGATAGTTGGAAATGATGGCTATATTTATAGAAGGTTAACATCCCCCATTATTGCTGTTCTTGAGCATTTATTATTTTTGGTGTAAGTTAACATTAGTTGCATATTAAATGGTGTCATCCTTTTATGGGAAAAAAAAAATATGTACTACAATATATTCAAAGTGTGGGGGGAAGAACACATAAACATCCTATATTTCTGATATATATACACACATATCACTCTCTGTAGAGGAATGTAATGAAAACGTGGCCACCATCATTGCAGTAATGCATTATACCAGTTTCCTACTTTGATCCATAACATTTCAGCTTCAGCTCATAAGACTTTTTGTGTCTAGTAACTGTCAAAGGGGAAAAACATTAAAGAGATAGCATTGAAAGAAGATAACAGAAAATACCCCTGCTGCCACTACCTTTTAATACAAAGTCACTCTGATCATTACATAGTGTATGTCATGTTTAAAGTGCATACACAATGAGTTTTTACAGCTTACACAAATATTTTTGTTACATTATAATGAATGCTATAATGGTATGTTATCAAAATATTGCATGAAAATTGTTTTTTTGTGTTATCACATAATCCACCCCACGCATGTACTCAAATTAGTGTGACGTAAATTACTCTATAATTTAGATATTACTTGGGCAAAGCATAACTTTTATAGCCTTGAATATTAATTTTTTACATTGCCATAAACTAGAAAAATCAGACTCATTTTCAATGTCCACCCGTCGCATCCTCTCTTTCACAAATAGTTAGTAGTTCTGTCTGATGTTTTATAGTATATTATTTATAACCTTTAGAAGAAACCCAGAGTTTTAATTCATCAAACTATGACCCAATTGTCTTATAATTTGAAGATGGTGTGAGTACAAAACTTTTATGTGTGTGTATATATATATTGTCTATCTTGTCTCCAGTTTGAAAATGTCTATTGTAATATTCATATCAACAAGCTTAGCTAAATATTTAAGAGGCTGTTATTGTATTGTTAGAAAGCCAGGTAAATTATGTTGGTTGTAAGTTATTGTTTGCTTTGTACATCTTGTTATTCTGTGTTCTTAAATGTATTACTTAACTGGATAAAAATTATTTAGGGTACTGGTACCATTAACATAAAAAGGTATGCTTATTTTTCATTAGCATAAAAAGCATCATTCTTTTTTAATCATTATAAAAGTAACTGAATTTAAAAATTGGAAACTTATAAATTAGATCAATTGAAATAAAAAAATAATTCTTTTTGAGATATGCTTGCAAGCAGCTTGTGAATTATGCAAATATGCCAACCGTTACAATTTTGGTGTATACATTACAACTATATGCTTATACAAACAAATATTATGACTTGTTGCAACTCTCAAATTATTATATATTATATAGGCCTGTACAATAAAGTGATAAATTGTTCCTCCAGGACTGGAAAGGAGTGAAAAGAAAATTTCTAGTGAGATACAAATAAATTTTGATAATAAATAAAAAACATAATCTAAATGGCTACTTGCTATAATCATGTTTGTGTTTGAAATAATAAAAAATTTGTATCTCTGACGTCTACCAATAATTTGAGTGCTATGCTTCTCCATGCTGGTGACATGGGGGAATCCATAGTTACGTCATCAATGCTTGTCAGCCACTCAGCACTCGCGTTGATGGGTATTTCTCGTTTTATAAGCAGTATAGAAACACCAATGTAATCGTTCACAAGATGGATAAAAAGAGGCCTCGTTCACCAGATTGTCTTGTTTCTGGCAAATCTAAAAGGACTAAAACTGAAAAGGCTCTGTCTACAATCAGTCATTTGAAATAGTTGGTATCTTCGAATTATGTAATTCAGTATGGTTACTTTAACTATGCATTCACAAAATGATTTACAACTTGTGTAATGGATTATTAATTAGGCACAGTTCAAAGTGCAATAAAATTTAAGTATGAACAGATGTTTACTGTTATAAGCTCTGTTTGGTAAACAATTTCACTCATTTGAGAAAGAAAGAGATTTAATTTCATAGTTTTTTAATTGTGTTTACAAAGTCAGTCAAATAGATTAAAGGTGTGTAGAATTAAAGTAGAGAAAATAATAAATAAAATGTAATGGTTTACAGAAAAAAATTCATACTTATTTTAGACTAAGGTTATGTAAATACAATTTGTCAATTTTCATTTGAAGTATTTGTAATCTTAAAATGAAAATTACTTGCCATTCAGAGCAGTTGACACTGACTGTGTATTTATGGGCAAAGTTTTAGTGAAAATATTGAATTTAAAAAATATATGATTTCTTGGGTACAAATGATTTGTAATGTTTCTTGAAAGCTTGCCAAATTTCATGAAGATACATAAACTGTATGAAAAGCTACTACATTACCGAATCTGTGATAATCACTTTGGGGTCTCAAGGTTGGTGTAGTTCCACTGAGTCCATAACAAGACAGTTAATGCATTACTTTAAGAGAAACCACATTTTTTTTATTTTGCTTTTGCAATGAGTTATGGATGTGCTTCTTGCAGCTGTTTTTAATTGGTTGAGGACTAGCTGTATATGTAGCAGTTACACAGTTATTTTAACATATGTATCATAAAGCAAAGATACTTTTGTGAGTTTTAATACAGATTTCAAAACCTGTAAAACTTGTTTTACAGTGTTGTATAAAATGCTTTAATGTAGATATTATTAGTTTATTTTGTGAATGAATATTCTGTGACTGTTTAGTTTTTTTTATCAAAAGCAGACAGTTATTAATAATTGTATTTGTAACTTATTGATGTTCAGAGCACAATGAGCAAATACAATTTAGTAATAAACATATAAATAGTATTAGTTCAATTGGAATGAGCAGACAGACAAAGATAATAATAATAAAAGTCATAGACCTAATGTTTAATGTGCTAGATTAAGACTAACACATTAAATATTGGGTCCATGACTTTTACTATTGTCACTAACAGTATAAAAAGAGATAAGAAGAGTAACTTGTTCCATAAAATCATGGTTTCAAAATAACTGAATCAGCCTGAGTACACTTTTACAAAAGGAACAAAGGATGTCTTGAAAAAAAGAAAAGTAAACAGTTACTGGAAGAGCAGTATACAACTACAGTAACTCATGTCACAGTTGTGAATTCCACACAGAGTACTAGTGGGATAGAAACAGAGAAAAGTAGTTTGGCTTGTCAACTGAAATTCTAAAGGAGTTGAATAGGCCTAAGTGGACTTTTGAGAAGGAAAAGAGTACTATATAGTGTTTATGATATGGCTGTGATCTCTGTAGTGTAATGAAGTTCTACAACATTTAACTAATATTGAATGTATACATTATTTTGAAAACAAATGGTGCAGGCTGTTCATTTATCCTTTAATTTATTGGCAAAAAATAACAGACACCTACTGTAGAAGACTAAGTCCAACATTGCAGTACATATTTATGCCACAAAGAAATATAAATAAAAAGCTTTAATTGACAACTGGTATAATAACTTTTAATATCTTACATACAGGATTAATATACTAAAGTATATTATGGTTTTAAAACAATAGAGACACAAGTTATGACCTCGTATCTTTTTATTTTGTTGAGATATGATTGATTTATGTATTGAATCAAACAGTGGCCACATTCTGCTCTATCCATTCTTTGAAACAGTCCCTTATATACTCATAATACAGTATATGATATGTGAATAACCAGTCAACAGCTAAGAATGTCCCCAGAATTATTTTCTCAGTCATTTTAATATGTAAAAAATCTACCATGTTCTTTCAATCCAAATTTTTAAGGAGATAGGTCGTGCCTTTAGTCTGCTCAAAGTTTCATATTTTGTGAAATTTAAATAAATCTTCGTTACTGAGCTTAATAAACTTATAATGGAATTCTGTGGTATCAGTATAGTTATTTATGAGTATTTGGTTATTCAACTGTGTTTATAAAAAAATAACTAAAAACTTGTTTGGTATTCTCCATGTGAAATTCTGAAAGGCTTAGCAACCTATGAGGTGTGATAAAAAACGTTCTAAGATTTCACTTCTATTCCAAAGAATAATGCACATACATCAGTATTATATGCTATCCCCTTTAAAGTAATCTTCCCCCAGCTAATACACATTTGTTTTAATGTTCCTGCCATTTTTGGAAGCAATGCTGGAAGTCTTCAACTGTTATGTGACTAAGTTCTGTTTTCACATTGTTAGTTATGAATGGTTGAAATGTAATTAGATCTCTTTCCTTTCAACAGACACAGCAGTATGTGAAGGGGCATTGTCATGATGAGGAAACCAGTGACCATTTTTGCACAGCTCGCAGAGGTTTTTCTTTCTCCCTCAAGCAAATTAAGACCTCTTTACAAACATCCTGGTTAACTGTCTGGCCATGAGGTATGAATTCATAAACAATACTTCTAATGTCAAAAAACACAATCGGCATTGTCTTCACATTGGATTGAGACTGTCGTGCCTTTTTCAGATGTGGTGATAATGGAGACTTCCACTGGAATGACTGAGGTTTTGTTTCAGATTCATAACCACATACTCATGACTTATCACCCATAATAATGACGTTGATGAAACTAGGATCAATTTCTAGTCTTCTTTTCAGATCCTAGCACACTTGTCGACCATGAAACTTGTGATCATCTGTTAACAGCCTTGGAAAATGTTTTTCAAGTACTTGACACGTGCAGAATTTTTCAATTGAAATTGCTTGTCATGATCCAAAAGAAAGGTCCAGCTCATTCGCATTTTTGCAGATCGTTAATCAAAGATCACTTTGAGTCTTTTCGTTTACCTTAGCGACTGTTTCATTTGTGGACAATGTTAACAGTTGCACAGAACCCGAGTCATCTTTGACTGATTCCTCGCCATCTTGAAAGCATTTTATCCACTGATAAGTGACAGTCTTACTTAATCAGTCATCACCAAAAGCAGTTCTTAACATTTCGAGGATTTCTGTTCCTCCTTTACCATTTTTCACAATGTAAATACGTTGCTCTTCTTTTCTGTCCTTTTTATTACAACAGGGGGCAAGAAATATGTCTGTTTTTGACTACATCTTTTGCAGCACAAGTATAAAGTCTGAAGAAATGTCTTGTTTCTGGGATAGATTGCTATTCGTACTTTGTATGCACCTCTGTAAAGCTCACTGTCTTTGTAACAGAAGTTGTCTTAGAACTTTTTGATTCAGATCTTTTTTGTTTGGCAGTAACCGAGTATAAAGGTAGTAGCTGGAAGAGATAATTGTTTCCTTAACTTTTTGATTTATTGTTTTATATTTTAAAACATAAGTTTAATAATTTATTTCTAAAAAGTAATAATATGTATGTTGTATAATAATTGAAATGTGACTGTATATTACAAAATGCTAGTCCAGTAAAAAACAAACAAGACAGGGCAGAATAAAGGTCAGTTTTATATTACTGGATATGTAACATGAGTGCATATGCACTGCTTCAATGCAAGTTATGTAATGTGAGCTACAAATGAGGAGAAGATGAATATAGTAAAAAATATATATACAGGGTGTCTCAAAAATGTATACACACTTTCAATGATTTAAATACAATGTTTATTAAGATATATATTTAGGTTTTATAATCCAAGTTTAAGAAGAAAAGTGTAGAATCTTTTGAGTTATTGCAGATGTTTACACTGATGACTGTTCTGATCCAAGCACTGTTAATATCGTGAACAGATGGAATTGTAAACTTCACGAATCATTTCATTTTGTAATTGATGCATTCTGTTTCAGTTGCTGCCCTCAGCTCATTGACTGTTCCAGGTTTTGTGCTAAAAACCTTATCTTTGAAGTATCTTCATAAAAAAAAAATCCAGAGGTGTGAGGTCTGGTGATCAGGGGGGGAATTTATTTCTGCCTCTTTGCCCCATTCATCTGCTTGTCTAATTTTAATTAAGATGGGCCCTCACATTACAATGGTAGTGGGGAAGTGCTCCATCTTGCTGGAAATAAAACTCTTCAACTCCAAATTGCTCTCGAATGTGTGGCATAACAAATTCTTGCAGCAAGTTCAGATAAACGAAACAGAAGACTGTGTTTTTGAAAAAGAATGACCCCGTTGTGCCCAATGCTCATAATCTACACCACACTGTAGCTCCTGGTAAGTTTACGTGGTGTTCAACAGTAACGTGTGGGTTTTGAGGTGCTCCATAGGAGCAATTGTGGGGATTAACTGAATTATTTAACTTAAATGTCATCTCATCACTCCAGACAATCTTGTTTGGAAACTGTGCATTCTCTGCAGATTTTGCCATCAGATACCACTCCAGTCAGGATCATTTTCATTGAGGGTGTAGACTAATGCCAGAATAAAATTTTTCTAGTGAACACACTTCAACATGCTATGGACACTCTATTTTGAAATTCCTGTAGCACAGGCTGTTTGCCTTACAGATTTTCTTGGAGATCGGTGGAAACTTTCTAACAGCTCTGCTTCTTGTGTGGAACTAGTGGATGGTCGCAGTCTTTCAGAATGCCTTTTATGGATGTCTTGAACAGTTCCATTTGTTTCAAACTTATCTCTGATGTGAATAATGGTGAGTCGCATTGGTGGATCCATCTGAAACTCTCTTCTAACTTCTTTTCTTTGCACTTCAGCTACGTTTTCACACTTCCAGTAGCACTTAAAGATAAATTTCTTTTTTTTAAAGTTTGGTCTTGCTTATGCCATTACTTCAAATCAGTTTGACCTGTAAATAAAGAATGTTTGAGTGAGTTATAATCATTCAAAGTGTGTATACATGTTTTAGGGACACCCTGTATATATTTAAATATATAGTGTAATGAAATTTATACTACTGAGACCAAACATTTGTATTTTTGTTATAATATGTAGTTATACTGGAAGATTAAGGATGTGATTCCAAGAATTATTCCATATATAAGTTGACTTACTGGCTTTGTATTCACTAAACATAAGTAATAATAAAAATGATAAATCAGTCTTGTAAGATGTAAAGTTTGGCTCTAAATTGTACATTTCATTCAGGAATGTAACTGTAATTATATTTATTTGGATGTTCCTTTGAAGATCTTTTAAATCTCCAAAGAAAATTGTTGATTTACTGTAGGTCTGTTTTTTAAACTAAACCTTTATGTAAAAAAAATACCTCACTCTTTCTGTACTGTTTTAGAAGAACTTGCACAATTTGATTATGCACATAAGTTGTAAGTTTAATAACATAAAGCCTTCTGATATGTTATACTTACCTATATAATCAAATTAGTTTAGTTTTGGGCAAGATAGTTGAAGTATAAAACCTGTATTTTGGGCCCTTTTTTCATTAGACTAATAGTAAAAAATTAAAAACATGTTTAATGTTAGAGAAAAATTAGTAATGTGAAAATAAATATTCTGTTGATGAATTAATTAAATTATTTTTCTAGGTTACAGTTTCCTCATGTCTTAATGTTGTTAATGTTAGAAGCCTTGTTTTTTTTGTTAGGCAACTTCTCTTGAACAGCATTAATTCATTAGTGATTCTGCATACGTTTCTATACTGTGTTAGTTGGATTTGTACCAGAACTTTTTTTATAGGTATGATGGAGTGCCAAATTTGGTCACATTATGAATATTTCCATTGGTTGCAACATATGAAGCTTTGCAGTGTTTTGCCTGTCTGTAATTTTGCCTTATTTTCTTAGCAATTCAATGTGTATAATTTAATACACTGTTCTAAAGTCTATATGTTGACTTGTTTTGTTCATGCAGTATATTTCTTTTAGATCCATCTGATTTTGCCATCTTATCACCTGGTGGCAAATTCTAAAATTATGCAGAATTTGAAATATTGCATTGCACCTCATTTTCTAAATATTGTACAACTGTAGAATCATCAGATTGGCTTCTACGGGGTTCTGAACTAGCCTGCTTATTCTATAATCACCTCAATGTGTATGACTTAAGAATATTCACAATGCAATATCCACACTGATCAGTTAGGTATTATCCCTTCATTGTACAAAAGTTAGTTTTAGAAGAGGAATTAAATTAAAAAGAGACAAATTTGGAAGTGATAAGTTTTTGTAGTTTTGAAGTTAGTGTAGTACTTCCCTATTTTTTGTATTGTTATGTGCAAAGTGAATTAACTTCATATATGGCTAAAATAGTGTTAGAAAGGTTCACGATGATATGTTGTTTTGTTTTTAATTTTAGGCCAGGATAAGTGCACCACCAAATATATCTCACATACCAGTTTTCTCTGGTCATATCACTATCTCATCTCCTTCTAGTAAACTGATTGAAGACACTGGAAAAATAGATACAAAGTTGGTAGCAAAATTGGGATGTCAAAATCATACTGTAGACTCTTGTCAAGAGATACCTGCCCAAAAAAGCCTAAGACCTGCTGAAATTCCTTCAGTCTCATTAATAACTGAATCGTTAAGTGAAGATGTTCCTTGTTTGTTGCCACCACACAGTCCACAATTACACGCACAAGACGGAATTCAGAGCTTGTCAGGTTCTGACGGTGAGATGGATAGCCCATCTGAAACGTGTACAAAACCTTGTTGCATGAATGAAACATCATTTACTGAAAAGCAGCTTCTGGCAGTATTGGATAAAACAAACTTAGATGATCAGCAGTTGACGTGTGAAGAAATATCTCCCAAGCTTTCTGAAGGTTTGTGTCATCATTCTTCAGCTATTGCTGAAGATCCTCAAAAAGCTAGTTGTGTGAAAAAAAACAATTCTGTAAATAAAGGTGCAGTACACACTGTATGATTACCAAAGTTTTCATTGACAATGATATGAACAATGTCATTAATTGTGTACGTATGGATGAGTAAATTGCAAGTTATAAATGAAGTTGAAAATTATTATTATTATGAAATGGTTATTTGTTTTTGATAGCTGTTTTGAACTAAGATGAATTTCAAGTTTGTGTTGATATTATTAATATTGACACTTTAAGGTAGATTGACATAACTGTTTTGGAAGACAGTCAAACAGTGGAACTTCTGCATAATGTGACTATAACTGTTTGGTATTGTCAGTGCTCAAACTACAAAGTACAACTTGAGCTGGAATGAGATCTACATCTATAGGTTTTTCATTTTCAAGCAAATCATAATATGTGAAATTTTAATATATATGTATATTGCATGTATCATTTAGCTGTGGCCTTCAAGAATTTAATAATCACCCTTACAATGTTTTCAACGAAAGAAAATTAATCTGACATAGTGTAGACAAATTAATCTTCCATAAAAAATTCAAGTAAACAAACACAGTGTAGAAACTTGCATGTTCTTAATGCTTTAACTCATTTTAGTATCAGTAGTCTGACACTTCAGTCTGCATTAGTGAAGATTTTTTAAATAATTTTGCATAGATTTGTGCTCTAAAATACAAAGCTTCTTTGTAATCAGAATGTGCAAGTTAAAATTTGCTGAAATTTATTACATATTAAAATAAATTTTTGCAGAAAATGTTAATAGCTTTTACGAACAAATAATTACAGATTGTTGTAAGTGAATTTATAAGAACTCTTTTTCAGAAATATGTTCACATCGTAATGAATAATGTAGCTTATTAACAAAACTTAAATATTTGTTTTTATACACAAGTGCATGTTAACTGTTAACAGGAATTACTTTAAACATGTTAGATCTTGATGCAATAGTAAAAAAAAGTCACTTTTCATCAGAACCCAATCTAGCAGACTTCCATGATATTTTAATAATAAAATAACCTACCTTCATTCTGAAGAGCAAGTGGAATTAGAAATGCATTGATTGCTAAGACACTGTGTGTGATATTACTGCTTGTTTAACAACTAGTTTTATAGGTTTTCATTGCAACTAAATTCAAAAGATTAACTAAACTTCTTGTGCAAATGATTTTATATATGTAACAGTAAAACCAGAGTACAGGTCTAAGAAACTAATCTTGTACCTTTAATATCTGTTTAAGAAATTAACTGCAGTTTTATTGAAGGTTTGCTGTGTATAATTAGTAAAGAACTGGAGTTGGAGAAACAAACTATATACTGAGTAACTTTTGAGCAAAAGTGGTCAAACTACTATAAAAATGGAAGACATTCTGAGTTCTAGTAATTTATGTGCAGTTGCTGAAACAAGCGTTCTGTGGCCCAATGATTCACAACTTGCCTGTCATTGGGTCGAGTTTATTGTCAAACATACTTGTTCTTCCAGCAATAGGGCAACATAATATGATGTTTAGTTGTATTATTTGTTAGTAAAGGGTAATCAAAAGACTTGGTAGTGGGTAACATTAATGTAGTTGCTTTCCCTCAAGTCTATTACTTATAAATTAGGGACACCTAACACTGATAACCCTCAAGCTTTAAATTTCACAAAAGAGGTTCATTTTCTGAAAAAATACAAAATATGTATTTAACTCTTTTTTTACTTTTTACATCTCTTCTTTTACACTGTAAATTATGGTTGCTCTTCAAATCAAATGATTTACAAACACAGATAGCATATTGATATTCATCTCTCTACCTAACTAATTCTGTTTTCTGATTATAAAATAATTGTGTTGGAAGCTGCAAAAAGATTGTATTTTATGTTCAGAAATTAATTATTGTTTACAAGAAGATCAGTGGATAGACATTGGATAAAACACTTAAATGTTTTCTGAGATAAAATTGTAATATTAATGATAACCTGTGCTGGCTGTATTCTGATTGGTGTATTTAAATACACAGCACTAATAAGAACTTCTGCACAATGTACTTTTTGTTGTTGTTAGGAGCATTTTGATTGGACCTGCAAAGATATCCAACTATTTATCTTTATAAAAGTTTGGGTTTACCCAGTGTTTGAAGTGGAGGAATAGAAGAAGCAAGATGGTTTGTGAAAGTTTTTGACACTGTAAAGAAAGTAGTGGAATTGTTTGTGATATTTCGAATATGAAAAATAAAATAAAAGATAACCTTACTGGTCTGTGTATAATTTTAGGTTAGGCCAGCATTTATCAGCTTGAAATAGCAACTCTAAATTGTTATAGTTTATTAACAGAATATGTTTCATTGTTGCTTTGTGTTACATCCTGCTGCTTATAGTGGTATGTAAAGGAGAACAAAAAGAAAGCTATTTGATGTAGCTCTAAGCAACTGTAATAGTACCAGTGTAGTTTCAAGTTTTCTAAAAAGTAATGGGATGGTTTTTAGGCATTCCTAAAACGAAGTTGGATGGCATTTCTTTTAATCTTGCTCCACCTCTGGCACAAGCTTTACCTTTATCTATTTGTGGTTCAATATGTATTTTTTTTTTTGGTGGTATAAAAAAGAGAACCAAAACAGTTTTTTTTGTCATAAAATTATTGCCCTTAATTAAGATGTTTTGAATATGTTTATTCTTGTAAAAGGTAACAGTAAGCAAAAAATATTATATTTGTGATATGTACCGAAATATGATGTTTTTGTAGCAGACAATCTCTAATCTGTGGCACACAAAAAACTGATTTCAGTCTATCCGAAACAAGATCTGTAGATCTAGCAAATAATCCACCTGTGACTGGTAATATTTTGTATTCTGTCTGATCTGTCTTCAATATATTTTTAATCATAACAGATAAACTGCTTTGTAGCTCATAAAATTGTGTATTCGAAGTAAAGTATGTAATAAATTGATTTTTTTTATCATAACAGGTAATCTCTCATCTGTGACCCACAAAATACTGCTTTCAGGGTCACATATATTTCACAAGATTTTAATGTAAAATAAACAGCTCTAGATTAGCCAAGGGTGTGGTTTCAGAGCCTATTTCTGTTCTTAAGACAACATTATACAAATTTATCACCTTCCATGAAAAAATGAAATGAAGGCTTTACACTTGGACATATTATGGATTTTGGTTGTTCATCGTTTATAAATACTCTTGTACGAATATCCTTTGGCAGAAAGGAATTTCACAAATCTTTCTCATATGTATAACTAATGGTTGCACCAAAGTATGGGATGAATAGAACATTCTTGTGAACGAGATATTTTCAGAGGTTGGATGTGTTCTATTAAAAATCGATTTTAGAGTTTCACCACATAATTACAGTCCATGCCGCCATGTCTGGCCATGCTCTTTCCAATAATCACACACTAATTATAGTACTGTAGTGGTTTCCATTGAAAAAGGCTAGAACATAATGTTCTTGTTTCTCGAGCTTACACTTTTCTATACATTTCTATAACCTATCAGTAGAGAAAAACGATTGTTTTATAGAACCTGTTTCAATAACACTTTCACACACCATAAATACCCATTTCTTTCTTTGGCTTTTTGAGGTGTGTGATATTTTAAAAGGTTGTTGTTGTTTTGAATTAAGCACAAAGCTACACAATGGGCTATCTGTGCTCTGCCCACCACGGGTATCGAAACCCGGATTTTAGCGTGCAAGTCCGCAGACATACCACTGAGCCACTGGGGGCATTTTAAAAGGTTATGTTGTGGAATAAACTTGTGTTACTTTACCATATTGAAATAACTTTGTTTCATATTTTGGCTCGTTTTTCGAGGGTCGCGGATAAAAATCCCCGTCACATCAGACGTGCTCGCCCTTTTAGCGGGGTGGGCGTTATAATGTCACGGTCAATCCCGCTATTCGTTGGTAAAAGAGTAGCTCAAGAGTTGGCGGTGGGTGGTGATAACTAGTTATCTTCCCTCTAATCTTCCACTGCTAAATCAGGAACGGTTAATGCAGATAGCCGTCGTGTAGTTTTGAGCGAAATTCAAAAATAAATGTTTCGTACTGTTCATTGGGCGCGTAGACAGCCTTTGCCACTGACTTTTGTGTTTGGATTCTCGTTTGTTACAAGATGCTGCACTTTGTTTATAACAGCTGGAGTAACTCTTGAAAGTATTTTACTAAATCATCTTGTCTCTCCATACTGCCTAGTTTTCAGTTTTGTAGTTTTTATTGGATATTTTTAAATGGATCTGGTTGTGATAAATGACATTAATTACACTATGTAACAAAATTTTTACTTTTTCTTGTTCCTGGGCAGAGAATGTTATTTCCCAGTTGCTTACGCCTAAAGTAAATGGAAAAGACCTATTTTTTTCTTCAAACTTTGCTTTTGTGACCTGGGAGCGTTTAAGTAAAACATAAAGAGCTACTATATTTGGGGGCTGATACGTCAAAGCGATTTACATTACAGTCGTAAATCTCGAAACATTACTCACTTATAAACTTTTTTTATATGACTTTAGTGTCATTACATGTAAATTTTGATTCATATGTTGTTCTATTCAGACCTTATGTGAATGCAAATTTCCCCGTTTTAACATAGAAAATAGGTTAATTTCTAAATTTCATTATCCAGGACACAAAAGCAAATTTCGAAAGGAATAATGGCCATATTCTGTACTTTTACAACATAAGCAATTAAGAAATAACAGATACTATCCAGGAACAAAATTTGTTTTATTGAATACATGAAATCTAATATTAGGTGTGTTTTAGCACAGATGAACGGTATAAGTAATTCATATATGAGTTTAATAACGATGTCATATACGTTTGGTTAAATCAAATTTCAGAAGTACGTAAAATTATATTTCTGTCAAGTTGGCCCATCTCCTTCAGGGGTTAGATTAGTAGTGTAGGCGGTTGGTGTTTCTAATTGGTTATCCGCTTCTTGGTAAGCTGGAGTTGATTTGGATAACTATTTCTGGATTTTAATTGGGGTTTTATCATTATTTTATGTTCTTGCTTTTCTTGTAATCCTCAAAGTGTGAAGTGGCGATTATTACATCGTTTTATATAAGACATAAAAATGAATTTTATAATAAAATACTTTAAAGAAGAACAATAAAGTTTGTTTCACTGGATAAATATTAGATTCTTTCAAAGTTTAATAATGTGGTAACGTAATATATCGATTGTTAATTTTGCTTATTGATGACAGTCATTATTATATTTTACACTGGAGGGCACTGTAGCCGTACAGCAATTGTCATTCAAAGTAATTCAGGTGCAAAGAAAATATATTTCTTGCTTAGCCATGAAAAATTTAGATTTAAGTATCTTCAATAAAGAATTGGCTTATAATAATCATTCTTTCGATGACTAATGGATTAAGTATTTGCCATAGATAGTGCTACATATGGTTTTCAAGGTTTAATTAAAAATTTGTGGTTAAAATCGAACATTTCTTCATTAATTGATATTACACCTAATAGCATTTTTGCTGTTAGATAATTGTCTATTCTCCAAAAAAAATGCATCGTCTGCTAAAACACAGATTTCACAATTTTAAAAAATGGCATTTAGTCTATTGTCTTGAAATAATGAATTATTTGTATTTAAGTACATTAAAACGGTGCGCACACACACACAGTTAAAAAGCGTAAAACAAAATTTCACAATATTTGTTTTCTATTCGACTATGAAGCAGTTATATACATTTTGGTGTTCTACGCCACATTATAAGTTCGTAAACTTACTGCTGTCACACTGAAATACTAATGGTTCGTATTAGTTATTCAGAAAATACTTCAATAATGGCTGTATTTAATGATTTTTAATTACGCAAACATCAATAAACTTAACTCGTAAATAAATATTTGAAAAATACCTGTGCAAGTAATGCACGAAACTAATGAATAGTCATTGTATAAGAACGAAAAATGCCTCAAATTGCAACCCATTATGGACGAAAGCGGTAAAAACAATTACAGAATTAGCAGAATTTTTGAAACTGCAAACGGGCCTGGCATGGCCGAGCGCGTTAAGGCGTGTGCTCCTAATCCGAGGGTCGCGGGTTCGCGCCCGCGTCGCGCTAAACATGCTCGCCCTCCCAGCCGTGAGGGTGTATAATGTGACGGTCAATCCCACTTTTCGTTAGTAAAAGAGTAGCCCCAGAGTCGGCGGTAGGTGGTGATGACTAGCTGCCTTCCCTCTAGTCTTACACTGCTAAATTAGGGACGGCTAGCACAGATAGCCCTCGAGTAGCTTTGTGCGAAATTCCAAAACAAACAAACAAACAAACAGAAACTGCAAACGATAAATAATCCTGTATATGCAAATATTACAGCGATAACACTTTGATAGTTTAGAAAAATATTATTATTTATTTATTTTTGTGTTTCTGAGGGGTAGGCGATGCCTTTTAGTTAACTTTTCTGGATTGTTGCTACGAAAATGAGCTCCGTACTTCGGTACCATTGGCCATCTTTGAAAGTAACAACCAATATATATTATTGGATCATATCATCTGAAGAGTAGGCCAACGGTTGGCGGTAAGTGCTTTTGTGTTGTCTTATTTGTTTTACTCTTTCATTCAAAAATTGGGGTAATAATGCTAGCGTCTTGACTTGGTACTGTAGGAATGTCTGGAAGAGCATAAACTTTTTTTCTTATCAAGTCCTAGTGGAACATTTCTTAGTTATCTTTCATTATTATTTTTTAAATCTAGTTCCGAATTGTGTTTTTGAGAAAAATCTATTTATTTCTTGGAAAATGTCTGTGATTAACCCACTTTTCAGATAGTGTTTGTGAAACAATTTATGTTGTTCTAATAATATTTGTGATTAACTTCTTTCCGGACAATGTAAGACAGTTTATTTATTTTTAAGTTTTTCACATCTACTATTTTATTGGTGGTATCCCAGTTTTATTGCCAATCGATTATCGGTGGTTTTCTTTCAGTGTAACACTGTGTACTGTTTTCATAACGCACTCCATGACGATTTGACAGTTGGCAACGTTGGTAGTAACATTAGGCGGCAAGTTGTCATCTAGGAGTGTTGCATATTTTTCCCAGTGTACTGATTTGCACGTGTAGATGGGTTGATGATGACGTTGTGTCATACCTGACAATGAATGAAGAAAATTAAGAAGTAACAATAGGTAAGTAAGAAATGTCACTCAAAGCGTTATCATAAATAATGTATTGTAATAATATCGGTTTGTTGTATGGAGTTATTAAATTCAATGGATTCAAATAGATAAACATACCGTTTTGTTTTACCCATCTAGTGTAGCAAAAACATGTTCTTACTGTTAAAAATTTCCTCTGTATTATATTTATTCCAGATTTGAAAACCTTATAATAATGTTAGCTCTGGTGGAGCACTTCTGCTTGTTTCCAGAGAGGGCGTTGCGGTTACAATGACGAGGCATTCTTCATGTCGAAATCAAAACTCTACCATGTGCACTGTGTAACATTCTTTTAAAGCAATGCCTACACATACATTCTTAATATAGACAGGCATCTTTTATGTAACAAAGCTGTCCGCCTAGTGGAGAAGTTTTATCGAAATCCAGTCACTTATGTTAGTTTTACTGCCAATTATAAAGACCCTTAGCGACTGATACAGTAATGTTTCAGTAATATAAATTATACCTCCACGTAATTTATTTAACTGTGTTACTGTTTTTGTACCTCTTGTATCAGACCTTGGTAGAAAGCGGAAGACAGGGAAAGTGTACACTTAAAGTAGGCTGATAACATTTTAATGAGGTTTGGTATTTGTGATATTAGAATCTTTTCTAGAACGTCATATATCGCTGTCAGGTTTTGCTTTTCTCTTTCCTGAAGAGCACTTGCAGCCACATTTCCGATAGAAGATCTGCCAGGAGCGATAACAACTGACGTAGTTGTGATGTCTGTTTCTGTTATTAAGTTCTTTTTTTTTTTCTGTTACGATTTGAAGTTTTGTTGCTAATGGACCGTAGCATTTATTTTAGTTTTTATCAATGCTGTAGGTGTAAAGAATTCGTTTATTGTGTATCCCATTTGTTAAGGTTTAAAATGTTGTGTTAGTGATATAAGAGAAAGCCATGCACTTAAATAATGTTGCATTTGTTTTAATATATTTACCGTATCCTTTGTTACTCTCGTTACAGATTCGGCAGGTTTATTTATCTGAAACTGTATGTTACATTATATATGCAAAAACGGCTCGTTTGGGTTGAGAAAATATTTTACGTATATATCTTTTCTAGAACGTCATATATCGCTGTATATATCTAATACAGACCGTGGCGAGAGAGACCAAATAATGATCCAATAAACAGTATTAAATTGTTTATTACTGCTATTTACTTTGTACTATGTACAATTTAGGTCAATATAGCATTTTGTAGTTAATCGTTTGAGAATATTTACATTGAACATAGATTCCAAAGATTACATTATATAACACAAATTTTGTTTGTGTTATTTCTTAATTGCTGATATTGTAAAAGTACGGAATATGGCCAATATTCCCTTCAAACTTTCGTTTTGTGACCTGGATAATGAAATTTAGAAATTTTCTATGTTTAAACAGGCAAATTTGCACATTTTTACTTACATAAGGCCTGAATGAAACATATGAATCAAGATTTACATGTATTTATACTAAAGTTATATAAAAAAAAAATGTTTAGAAGTGAGTAGCTTTTCGAGATTTGCGACTATAATGTAAATCACTTTCACGTATCAGCCCCCAAATATAGTCTCCCATCATGTTTTCGTTATACGCTCTCAGGTCACAAAAGCAAAGTTTGAAGAGAAAAATAGATCTCCGTTTACTTTAGGCATAAGTAATTGGGAAATAACACTTTTTGTCCAGGAACAAGAAAAAGTAAAAATGTTGTTACATAGTGTAATGGTATCATTCTTACTCCAGTTAAATTATTCTTTTAATTTTGCAGTTAAGCCTATAGTTTTTGTAGCTTTTTTTTTGGCTTTTTAACTTGATTCCACTCTTGTCTGAGAAATTTCTGGATACATGTGAAACCTTTTTTGTTGTTTTTTTTACCTGCAGGAAACAGTTACACTATAGTTCACTGCAAGTGAAATTGAATTTCCACTGTTTTCTGAAAACAAAACTTATCTGACTATCATCATAAGTAACAGTAGCATTTTTCAATGTCTTTCAAAGTATATAGAAAGCACACTCTTCTCTACTATTGGATCACAGATTGATTATTCACTTTTTTGTTCTTGATCGCAAAATAACTCAATGAGGAAATCAGTTTAACTGGCATTGATGTTTTCCATGAAGAATTGCTTTTCTTCTTACTTTTTGCCATTCTGTTATTCTTGGCGCGCACTGAATGACGGGAATCCCCAGTATCCACCTTCCCAAAAACAGAAAACTACCAGTAGCAGCTTGAGTACCACACTTTAGTGGTCTGTAAAGAACGATGTGGTCTGGTTCAAGTTGAGTCGATTTTGGCACAAGCAGAGAAGTATCATTCTTTCTGTAGGCCCGAGTTATTCGTACTTCTAGTTCGGATCGCTGAAGGGAATTTTGATGACGAAGCGTATCTACTGTTCCCTGAATTACTATAAAAGAATAAAATGTTATGTTTGTTTCTGAGAATGCATTTAAATTAATACAAAAGTTACTATTAAGAATGGAAAAATAATTTAACTTATGAATATTGCATGAGAGTGCGATAATTTTAAAGACTTAAACACGAGGAATTTGTTTGAAACCAAAAATGTAAATTAACAACTACTAGACAAGAAATCTATGGGAACTGTTCTAATGAAGAAAGCGTTTGTGATTGGAAGCTTAGAAAAGGAGTTACTGGAACTAACTATATTTGAAATACTCTCAGAAAAATTAAAATACTTAAAAACTGACAGTTTAGAAGACAATGTTGATAAAATATTAGCATTTGAAAAAAAGGTATTTTTATGTTCAAAACTAACCCACTAATAACCGACAAAGAAATTAACAGAAAACTAAAATATGTTTTAAACTACCAAGTATGGACTAATTTTACGATAAACGAACACGGTTGAATAGAGGTGGTTTATGTCTCTCTAAGACTCAATAGAGTTTTAACACTCGAAAATTCTTATTTTATCAGTTTAGACAGTTGTGTTTTAAAACAGTTAAAACACTACTGTTTGCAGTATTATAAACAAAGTTCAATAAATTCATTTTTTCTTGAAAATATTTGTCCTGGTAGGGTATTTTTTATTCCTTTTTCCAATTATTATTGGCATAATTCAATCAGTAATTTCCTCCACAACTTGTAAGGTACATAACGTGCACACGTTAAAAGAAATTTAACATCATACTTCATACATATATCCAGAATTTCGATAGTCTTACTGTCTTACATACCTTGAAACATTTGTTAATATATAGGCAACACATCTAACTTACTTTATTAACCTTTTTATACCACTGGTCGGTATGGTAAGGGTATTAATACTTTTATTGATAACGAGAGAACAACGTTTGGGTCTTCCCAGGTCACCTTCAGGTTAAGCACGAGGTATATTGTGGTATCAGTGGCATAGGTAATACTGATTTCATCGCGACACTTTACACATTTTATCTTTCTTTCCTTTAGAGTCGCAAAAACCTTTCCTTAACTGTACGGTAATTCCCAACTGTATGGTGTTATGAAATATTTTTTACTCGCACATTATACAGGTATTTCAAAAATATGCAACATTGACACCACAAATTAGTTTTTGTGACTTGTTCAGTCAGACTAGCTGTTTAAAAAAAGATAAATGTGAACCCCATTTTAACATACGATTTATAACTTTCCACCGAATTTTACCGGTTTCGGGAAATTCCATCCCTCACCATTAACCCTGGTCGAGAGCAAATAGAAATCAAGGTCACTGATGAGACGCGTAATTCTGCAAAACCGAATTACCTCGATGACAAATGGCAAATCTAATGATAAATTGTTTCATTTTTATTTTTTTGAGCATTTAGCTAGGTGTCTTCTGGAACTCCCAGAGTTGATTAACCAGATTTACTGAGACAGTGTTTAAAAAGGAATAATCTGAATTTTATATGCAAAAACGGCTCGTTTGGGTTGAGAAAATATTTTAAATAGAAGAGCGAACAACGTTTCGACCTTCTTGGGTCATCGTCAGGTTCACAAAGAAAGAGGTAACTGACAGGAAGCTGACCACATGTTTGGAAGGGGTTGTGTAACTGAGTGTCGCAATGTAGAGGGCGGGGTTAGATGTTTAAATATATAATTTTATCTATAATATCAATATAGGTATAATGGCGTTCCTTGATATTGGTTTATTTTGGGTTTAAGTTGTTGTATAAGTAAGGCTTCTTTAATTTTCCGTTTGTTTATGTTTGTTTCTTTATTTAGTATTTTAGTGTTTTCTATGGTTATGTTGTGTTCATTTGACTTGAAGTGTTCGAAAACGTGTGAAGGTGACTTTTTATGTTCTTTGAATCTGGTTTCCATTTTTCTACCTGTTTCTCCAATATAGAAGTTGTCACATTGCATTTTATAAATAATGTTGGTGTGGTGTTTGTCAGTGTAGTTCTTACATAGTATAGACCTCAGTTTTGTGCCTAGTTTTTGAATAAATTTAGTATTAACTGGACTGTTATATTTTGTTACTAGTTTTTGCCAAATGTTGGTTATTTGTTTGCTGATGTCAGGAATATGTGGTATACAGCAGTGTATGGTTTCGTGATTTTTGATTCGTGAGATATATTTACTTTTGTTGGTTGATTTTGCTTTCTGTCTAGGTGTGTGCGTATAATGTTTTATACGGTTTGTGGAGGACATTTATTAATGTTGATGAAGTATTGTTTTATTTTGTTTAATTCTTCGTTAATTTTATCTGGTGAGCATAGTTTTATGGCTGTGTTTATTTGGTTTCTTAGTATGTTGAGTTTTTGTTTTGTTTCATGTGCTGAGTCCCAAGGAATGTACAGTCCAGTATGGGTGATTGTTAGGTGGATTTCTGTTTTGAATTGTGTGTCGGTTCTTGTAATTTTGAGGTTAAGAAATGATATTTGGTTGCTTTCTTCCTGTTCACATGTGAAGTTAATGTTGGGATGTACAGAGTTAATGTGATTGAAAAAATTAAATATGTGTTCTGTAGACGTGAATCCCGTAACCGTGTCATCTACATATCTGTACAAGTATAGTGGTGGATGTAATGCTGTATTAATTGCTAGTGTTTCAACTTGTGCCATAAAAATATTGGCTAGAACTGGTGATACTGGGTTGCCCATGCTTAGGCCGTTTGTTTGTATATAGTTTTGGTTGTTGAACATGAAGTTTGTCTTTATTGTGGTGAATTCTATGAGGGTTGCTAACTGGTTACTGGGAATGTCTGTAATTGGGTTAGGGTCTTGGATATAGGGTTCTAAGGCTATTTTGCAGGCTTCAGCGGTTGGAACTTCTGTAAAGAGGGATATAACATCGAAACTGGCCATTAAGGCTTTATGATTAAATTGATTAAGATTAGACTCTTTGATGAATGACCTGGCTGATGTTACATATTTGGAGAATGCCCATGCTTTGTATTTACCGAGATTGTACTTAAACGATTCATCTGTAGACATTATTGGTCGTAATGGATAATCTGGTTTATGAGGTTTGGAGATGCCGTCTATTTGCGGTGTGCGTGAGTCGGTTTTACTCGGGTAGGAATAAAGTGTTTGTGAAATTGTGTTGGCTTTTTTCATTTTTAGTCGTATTTTGTTTAGTTGCGTTTCGTGTGTCTTCTCGACCCAAACGAGCCGTTTTTACATATATATTTCTCTACAAGTGGGTTTTCTCGATATCACTCTTCCGTAAATTCTCAATGAGATGAATGGGCTTGATGAAATGGTACCAGTTATATTTGGTGGAAATGAACAAGGAGCTTCTTAAGCACTGTCCATAGTGATCAGAAATCTCTTTCTGTTACCAAAACTCTTGGTAAGATTTCTTAAACTTTCGCTTCAGCTCAACTGAATTTAAAGTTAGAAAATGTTCAGAGCTTACGTACATGAATTAATTTCAATCCATTTTTAAATATTAAACTGCATTTGCCTGGATTCATTTTAGAAACATTCTAACTTTTCAAATGCTATATGCGAATTAATTTTTCGCCTTACTATCTACTACGTATTATCTTTGTTTAACTTTCCAACGAAAAATGTTTGATATGAATAACTTCTAAAATTCATGGAGAATATAATCTTATGGGCTATTTACAATTGTTTGTTTGTATGTAAGTTCCACAACAGTATTGACGGACTGTGTATAAAATTTCATTAGACGGCAAACGCATGTTCCATTCACCACTGTTATCTCAGGTCTGCTTATTTCATTAATTCATGTTATGATTCATTAAACAGCTAATATCGATTTACCTTTCTCGTTTTATACGTAATACAACACCAAATACACAAAAAGGACAAAACCGTACAAAAACTTTCGTGTGTTTTTTTGTACAGTTTAATGACTACACTCACCCTTTCAAGACCTAACAGTACATAACAGATACTAAATTTAGCGTTTTGAAATGTCTAACATTCTGTTTTCAATTAATAATAACAGTACAAAGGGCATTAAAAATCCTCGCTCGTTTTGTTACCATTCAGTTGTTTGTTTTTCATGTCACCTCGTATTTTCATTTAAATTTTAAACTTGTTTAATTTATTGAAAATCCTAAACATGTTGTGAATTAGTGGGATATTCATTTTTTATTCTAACTTTTTCTGTTTATGCCCATCTTTCGTACGAAATATTGAAAGGATAATATAAAAGAAATAGACTTGAGGGATTTGCTAGTTTTGCAGATGATATATTATAACATGTCCAACCTGTAGGTACTTATGATTTGATACGAACAGCTTATCACACCAGAAGATTGGAAATTATTGTCTATTACAAAGTACCCATGCTTACCAAAGTCGCTTGTGCAGAATTTTTGCAATAATTCGTCTTCTGTACAAGGGCGACATTCTAGAAGAAGAAAAAAATGTTTCACAATAGTCACATTACAAAAGGTAAAAAAGAAAGATCATACCTAAGATGAAAACAGCAGACATAATCAAACTGGAGTTCATTTTGTTTTAAATTTATGAAAGATTAAAATGTTTATCGTGAATAGACTGTGTTTATGGTTAAAATATATCGTAATTATTGAACTCTGATAGCATAATAATAACCAGTGGAAGTTTCGGATGATCTTTACCTAAAAATATCGATAACATATGCGAATATTACTCACAAATTACATATGGCAAAAGCTTAGGGAATCCTTTGTATTGGAACAAATACATGGGTTAGAAATGGCGCTGTAATCGTGGATCGTACTTTACTTACCCTTGTGTAATTTGTCACTAATAAGAACTTCAAATAAATTGGTATTAAATTAGTTAAAACTGTTTCCCTAATTTGATTCAATTTAAATAATCAATTTTTATCTTAACTTCTATATCATTAATCATTGGTAACTATTACAATGTTTTAAAAAAGTAATTGCTTTTGCGTTTGGTTGTTGTTAAGCGCAAAGCTGTTACAATGGGCTCTCTGTGCTCGACCCACCTCTGCTATCGAAATCCGATTTTTAACATTAAAAAGTTTTATACCTATGGCGGAGGCCACGGGAAGGGGGATAAATAACTACAACTTGTTTAAGAAGTCCACCAGTTTAGTAGTGCTGATAGTTGACCATTGCAGGATCGACTTTATGTATATCAGTGACACCTGTGGCCTGGTTTCAAAAACACTACAAAAAGGTCGATTTCAAAAAAAAAAATTTTTTTTGAATTAAATCTTGAAGCTCATGTGTTACTAATCAGTAGAGCATGTTTCGAAACTAAAGGTAACAATTATAGCCTTATTTGAAATTAAGAACTGAAACATATTTGTAAATTACTGGTAACTAAACACTGTCGTAGTTCTTGCAGATTACAAAATGTTAAAACTAATGTTAGTTTTATTAAAATGTATATGTATACAGAGAGAAAAACTGAATATATTAAAACGATGTTGGCGTCTTACCATCTTACCATCTTTACAGTTCAAATTGCCACGTCCAATTACGCTTTATCTGACAACTGTGCATTTTAACAATAGCCCTGCAGCGTAGTTGTCATCAAGTCGTAAGGTTGTCGCGCCTAAAGCACACCTCGGGTCCATGCAACCTGTTCATAAACCATCTACGATACGAGAACGATGGTTTCACAACGGTCGTTTCAACAATCCGATCATATAGACATCCTTGACCATTATGTCTTCGTATGATGCAGCAAAAATTCCAGCTTCATTTTTTCAACTGTTTGAGTTATGTGACGGTTTTCAGTCTTAAGTAATATTTCATTTTATTTTAACAGTGTACATATTTACATGCAAAAGGAAAGATAAAACAATTTTCACTTCTGAATAGTTTGGTTACATATTCAGATAAACATTTAAATATAACCACCTATCCTCAAAAATATATATAATTGTACTCTAACCATCTTAAATACACAGAGTTTACAATTCCTTCCAATCTATCAGAAGTATTATATGCTTTAGTACTTAAACTTGGACTAACAGGTGTAAAAATACATTGCTGATGTAATTACCAAAAGTTTTGAGATTGCTAAAAATATACATTTTAACAATTCATGAAGGTAAATGAAAGAGAAGATATTCTTCCATCTTTCAAGCATGAATATAAATTTCACATCTATTAAAATATTGAAGAACAACTTAAGAAAAAGGTATGGTTTGTTTGTTCGTTTTCAATTTCGCGCAAAGCTACACAAAGGCTATATGAGCTAGCCGTCCCTAATTTAGCAGTGTAAGAGGAGAGGAAAGCAGCTAGTCATCACCACCCACCACAGACTCTTGGACTACTATTTTATTAACGAACAGTGGGATGGATTATTATATTATAATGCTCCCACGGCTGAAAGGGCGAGCATGTTTGGTGCTACGGGCATAAGAAGAGGCTAACTGCAAGTAACAAAGTTTTTTTTATCGTAAACTGATCTTTCTCTGAAACCTTATATAGATTACAGAGTACAGAAATTATTTCAAAAATTTATGACAGAAATTACCAGTTATTGTGATCTGTATCAGTATCAGAAATATAATGTTAGTGAAGGAAACTTTATTCGTAGTTTCTTATGGTAAAATAATGTTTTACATTAACTCGCAATATTACTACAAATACAAACATGCTTTATACGTACCTAAATGTTATATGTAACAAGGTGTTATGTGGGGGAACATAATTTAGGGTCGCGGGTTCGAATACCCGTCACACCAAACATGCTCGCCCTTTCAGCCATGGGGGTGTTATAATGTTTCGCTCAATCCAACTATTTGTTGGTAAAAGAATAGCACAAGAGTTGGCGGTGGGTGGTGATGACTAGCTGCTTTCCCTCCAGATCTACACTGCTAAATTAGGGTCGACTAGCGCAGATAGCCCTCTTGTAGCTTTGCGCAAAATTCAAACTAAACCAAACCAATTACGTGTAAAACTATATACAGTTCTTGTGCGCCAGCTAACAATCAGCTGTTTTCAAACAAGTAAACGTTTTCATTCATACATAAAAAGAAAGACTTTTTTGTGAAATGTGCTTCACTCAAAATTTAAAAGTTGTCTATTTTTGTTTTTTTCAATGATAGATTATTACATTATAGACAGCATTATTTTAACAGATTCTGTAATAAATCCAGGAGAACTTGAAACTCAAGCACCGGAAGAAAATCAGCACGATTTAATGTTGTAATGCGAGCTTACGCTCTTAAATTTTAATTTTATTTTGCTTGTATTTTCATCTGTTACTTTTCATTTTGTTTCATTTTTTTATGAATAGATTAGTTACTTATTCGTGTTTTTCTGTTGTATTTTAATAACTTTGCCCTTTCTCAAGTATACTTGATAAAATGCAGAATCTTCACAAACTTAGTTTCATACGTTTCCAATAAAATTCATTTCAAAGGAGAATTTGTTTCGACTGTTATAAACACTTGTTTGAATGACTTCATATTAATGTCTTTTATACGTGCACCACAGATATTATTGAAGCATCTATAAAAATAGATGTTGGATAACGATTAGTTTAACTTTACTGGCAGTTTTGTAATCACGTAACTCTTGCCACCCATGATCCCATTAGAAACATAGACGCCCAACTGTTTCTTAGATTCATAACTCGCGCAACATTAACTCCTGCCGAAGACAGGACACTGCCGTACACCAAGGGAGGGAGCTTAGCTTAAGACGCGCCCTTAGAAACTGCAAACTTTTTTTTTTTACTACACTAGGGAAGCTATTCCATATCAAAACGTGAATTCATTTCTGATCATAATACTTTTTGTAGTTTATCTGTTTTGAATATTCAACAAACTAGTTCCAGCTTTGGTTAGCATGCGTTTTGGGTAACTGATGAGGAATAGAATTCTCCAAAACTAGCGTAACAAATGTTAATCAAAGTGTATACTAAACTGAACCTTCCTTGAACTTAAGACTTTGAGATTAAACAATTTTGACATTTTTGTATTTTGTATTTGCTTATAATAATAGAATATTTAAAACGACTGGAATAACAGAGATGACATTCATCAAAGCAAGTCAGACGGATGCAATTCAACTGCCACATATAATTTTAATAACATCATAACAAGTACGTTAACAAGAGATTTGTCTACACATTCTCAGACCAATATGGAAATTAGAAAACATACTATGGTTAAACAAAAGAGGGAGCAGGGCATGATTCGAGAAGTGCAAATATGCGCAGAATACAGCCCTAGTGAACGTAACAAGGTATTCATTGTCTAAAAGCATGGTCTGATAGGTTCTCGCAAAACGTCACTTCCTTTCTTCTTATAATTTTAAAACATGCAAATAAGTTAAGAAGATGAACAGAGAATGAGTGGGTGCATTGTTAGTCTGTTACAACCAGAAGACTGATTGAGCATTTTATAAAATCTTATAGTTACGAGCAACATATAGCAAAAAAATGTTCGAGTGACCCAGTTATGAAATAAAATTAGGTTCAAGTAAATCAAATATGGTTATGAAAAAGTCGGTTATGTACATTAAATTGTCTACTTTCGTCTCTAATTCCAAAAACTGTGGACGAAACATTACCAACGTTCGTCTCATTGTTCCAGTAGACACTCGATTCGCAATTTGCCGGTCGCGGTTTAAAATTCCATTCTTGGCATGTTCGCCTTTTCCGCCGTGGGGACGCTATAAAGTTACAGGCATTAACAGTTTTCGTTACCGTACAAAAAAGTAGCCCAACATTTCGCAGCGAGTGTCGTTTACTAGCTGCTTAAACTAGGGACGACGAGCATACATAACTTTGCTGAAATTCCACAAAACAAATACTATTTCTATTCGTGCGTAAAAAAAGCACTGGTTTTATTTTTCTTAGGAAATATTAATAAAATCTTAATACTTTTATCATTATGTAATTAATAACAAACAGGGAGACAAACGTAATTACTTGTGAATTCTAGTATGAATGTGTGTAAGAATATTTTTAAAATACTAAAAATATATTACGTTGCAGTTGAGTTACGAAAAACATAAATTAAAGTTTCCAGGCTTACGAAAAAAAAAAATTCCTGGTTAACAACCGACTATGCCATACAAAAGAATAGGAAGCATTATAACCTACGCACTGGGATCCGAGTATGAATATTAGCAGTAGAAAAGACATTTCGGATTAATATTGTAAACGACCCTTTGTTTAAAAGTAAAGAGCGGCTTCTTTGTAGCCTTATAAACGACAGAGAGGCGAATTTCAGAAGCAATAAACCCAGAATGTATGTAAGAGGATTACGTAGGGCAATAAATAAGCGCATCACATTTTACTAACTGGTATAGCGACAGAAAATTTAAGCCTAATGATTAATCCTAAAAAACAAACACTGCAAAGCTTTAAAAAAGCTTAACAAAAAAGAAGAAAACGTAATAAAATAATAGCAAAAAACTGGTTATATAACTTATAGTTGTATGAACTGTGTAACAACGTTGAGGTTTAAACCTACAAAATTATAATATTATAGCACAAGTACATTTTTGATCTATCAACTCGTGCTTCGCGTACAATTACTAAAATTATTTGGTTACTAAAACGTTTTCATAAAAAAACATGAATTTAGAGGGAATTCGAAAATATATGAAATTTCTTTTGGTTTGTTTGTTCTTTTCTTTTTGATGCAAGCTTTACCGTCTCAAAGGTGGATATATGTATTTATATACAATTCTGTTAGAAACAACTGAAAAGTTCTTACCTTGAAATTCGCTTCTCAGAGAACGAGACGATGCAGGCTGTAAATCATAGCTGAATGATGCCACCTCCTTGTGAAGTCCATTACCTGTTTGCTCCGCTTCCACGTAAAGAGCCACCTTGCCGAGGTACGAAGTAAAACATCGAAATAGGTCTGGGTGCTTTCCATCCGTTTTCGTAAAAAGAGTGTGTAATTTCCTGCGCCCTTCAACATAAATATTAGCTCCGCTAAATCGGGCGTCCGTTCGAAGACAACCGAAGAAATCACGACCAGAAAAACCATGGCGTAGCACTATTCGCAGCGCTCCTCGCGGATATTGCCACTGAATTCTACCTTGACCACACCGAAGATAAACTGATTGAACTTCCCTTTCCTCTTGAAGTAATCCACTAGGGAAAAAAAACACAACTTCATTTTTTAAAGATAAGATTGGCTTTAAAAAAATCAATACATTTCACTTTTATTTCGGATAAGCATTATACTTAATTCTCTATTACTAAATGAATGTGAAATTTTCAATTTTAAATAGGCTCGGTTTGGCCAGGTGATTAAGATACTCGACTTATAATCTGAGGGTTGCGGGTTCGAATCCCTGTCACACCAAACATGCTTGCCTTTTCAGCAGTATGGGCGCGATAATGTTACGATCAATCCCACCATTCGTTGGTAAAAGGGTATCCCAAGAGTTACCAGTGGGTGGTTATAACTAGCTGTCTTCCCTCTTGTCTTACACTACTGAATTAGGGACGGCTAGCGCAGATAGCCTTCATATACCTTTGCTCGAAATTCAAAAACAAACAAACAATTTTAAACACCTACTATATTTGTGTTCCTGCACGTACTTAGAGTTATAAAGAGGTGTATCAACCAATAATGGTGTTCAACTAAATTTTGGGAGTCGATTACTATAGTTCTCCACTGTTTTCTTTTCCTCGTCATGTGCATCAAATTTTCTAATTCAACTTATTTCCCATCCTTCTTTCAACGTCATTGAAAAAAAGTTTCAGCCTGTCTCTCGCTCTTTTTACTTCGATTTTATTCAGAATCTCCACACACTTTCCTCTACACCTAATTATATGTTCAAAGTATCAAATCGTTCGTTTTCTTCACATATCCAGCAGCATTTTGTCTTTGAAGGTTCCAATACTTTTTTTAATGATTTTTGTAAAACTGTTGATCATCATCGGTCGTCTGTAACACCACATCTCAAATGCTTCCAACTCCACTGGTAGACAAGGTCCAACTTTACACACTCAGATTCCAGAGCAGGATTAACCATTCGTAACATTTGAGTTACGAATTCAGTTCTAGACTGACATCTTACCTAAGGAATTCTTTGAAATTCTCTGGTAGCATTCTGTACAACAGACAGGCCAAGGGTAGCAGGTTTACAGGAAATGTCTTATCATCCTACACGTTATTTAGCTTGGTTATTATGTAGCAATTATATTTCCACTGAGCTTCACTTTGCCTTACATTTTTGTTCATAACGTTCAAAAGATGCTTAACCACGCTGCGCATGAAAGTTGAAAAAAACGTTTTTAACATTCCTCGGGTCTTTCGTTAATAACGTTAAACAGGGACACATTTAACTTCACAATATGTATTTATACAATATTGAAATGACTTAAGAGTAATATCAAATGCACGGTAATCTGGTCAAAACACCAGAGTTAACACTTCTTTTCTCTTTTTCTATCGGTTTGTCATTTTATAAGCTGGGTGATTGAGAGAAGATAATATGGAATGTTTAGTAAAACCAGTTCCTAATAGTGTAGTGAAGTGAAAATAAACATTCCGTCTTTAGCACAACTTTTAGAAAATTCATTTTTTTTTACATTATTCCCATTAAGTCTTTTATCCACGTGATGCAAGTTTGCATTGTTGGAAGGAGCAGCTGGTACCTTTTATATCACATAAATTTCTTTTGGATTGGATTCTTAGTTGCATAAGTAACAGGGATTTACCAATCAATAACTTGTAGAATATATAAATAAAAACGTGTAAAAATAAACACCGGATTTAACCTCATCGAAAGAAGATAAAATTAATTTTACAATGTATGAAATTTAAAAAAAAATTAATACTTTACTTTTGTTATAGAAATGCTAAGCCATTCATAAGTCGACGATAAGATTTCTGGCTTCTTACACCTCTAACATCCAGTTTTCGATTCCCTGCAATAAACACAGCGCAGGTGGCCTATTGCCTAGCTTTCGTACTAAAGAAAAACATGTATTAACCAAGCAATGTACTTTCTTAGTGACAAAGGACAGGCGGAACACAATAAACATATTCTTTCTGTTCTGAGATTTTATTTAGTTTTGTAAAATCTAGAACACCGACAAAAAATAAATGTTCATACAACCGAGAGGTATAGTAGGGCACGAGGTCGTGACTGTGTGTGTTTCATTTGATCGAGACGCCGAGCTAATAGGTCAGTTGTTCGTTTATTTTATTTTATATATAACACTTAAATATTGCTTCAGAAAAGCAAAGCTTTATTTGGAAAAATGTGTTCATGGCTGAGTAGCACGTGCGTGTGAGTCTTCGATATGATAATTCTGTGTGTTTAGTTTCTTTGTTGTTCAGCGCAATGTTACACAATGAGTTATCTGTGTTGACCCACCGCAAGTATTGAAAACCGGTTTTAATGTGATAAGCTTTAAAATTTACCAGCGAACCACCGACGGATAAATGGGTGTAAGTCCTAGAAAATGCCGCATTTAGACTTCAAATGGAGCAATTCCAAGAAATTACATGGTGTATAGCAGATTAAAATTATTGACAAGGGTTAATCTTCTCTAATTCCCCTTGATTTGGTTCTTCTCTTACCAAAATATTTAAGCGTAATAACTAATTGCGAGAATATGAAAATCCGATATGCCAAGCTTATCTAATTTTGAATAGCTAAGTATTTCTTTATCTTTAGTTAATTCTCATTGTGCTTTGAAGTGGTGAGTCACGAGCCTAAAAATCGCTCGTGCCCCTATGGAAAGAAACGTGTTATCAAATTCTCGTGTAGAATCAGTTGCACGTATTTCTTACCGCACGCGTTCAAATGATGCAATTCGAAAAAAAGATATGAACATAAATAAAACATGTAAATATCTCGTATGTCTTTTTAAAGCTTAACATCAAAATAATGCAAGTCACTGTTGCTAACAGTGCTTTGTGCATCAAATTTAAAAACAGACAAAGAAAAACTGAACCAAACACATTTTTTTCGTATAGTACAATAACAAACAACAAAGCAAAAAGTTCTGTGATGTTCAAATTGGGGATTATTATGCAGACAAAATTCTCGTGTAACACTGCGAAAAAATTCTAGAAAACTAAAAATTGTAAAGGTTTAAATTAGAGTAATTCTCGTTTTTATGTACATGTTTAATACATTCATAATAAATGAAATGATGGTTGATTTTACCTATTTTGTTTTTGTTTCGTAGTTTTTCCGGATTAGATAAATGTCTTATTAAAATACTTACTTTGTCCTTAAGCATTTTAAATTCATGTTAAAGTATTCTAAAAGACGAATTAAGTTTATTTAACAAAAAAAGTAAAAGTAATAAGGTTAAAAAAGAACAGACGAAAGTTCTCTGTTAAACCATGTACTGCAATCATCATTAATACATAAAAACAACTTGAGATGGCCAACATTAGGTGACGATTGCAGCATGTCTCCGCCACACAGTCCTAACAAGACCTATCCTAACACCAGAAAAATCATGAAAACAGAAAAAAAATCATAAACTACCCACTTTACTACTTGAGATCAGCAAGAATTTATCTTTGTTCTAATCCCATGTATTTTTGTTGACATACCCATGAATGATTTACAAAAAACCCAAGTTGTACTTTTTCTCACTGAAAAATTTAACAAAAGACAAAAATTCTAAAACTGTCTGTATTTCTTTTTGGGATATGTCGAGAGTATTTGTGTACCAAATTCTGTGTAATGTAGTTGAAACAGGGCTACGTTTGCCAAAACCCTTAAAATTATGTTTGCCCCTGAAGAAGAAAGGTCCACCTTTCGAATACACTCGAGAAATAAGGTTTTTATCATTTTCTTTTAAAATCATGACCTATTCCCTAAAATAACCAAAAATGGAAATACCCAATATCTATATTTATATATATATATTAAAAAGTATTTTTGTGTCAAATCCCATGTAAATTTGTCAAAATATGGCTGAGTAATTGACATAAACCTCTAAAATCATGTTCATTTGTTGTTTTCCGAGCTCTGATTCCCTAAAAATAATTCAAAATGTACAAATCCAACTTTAGAGGCACGTAAAAATTTAAAATTCTACCAGCTTTTACCTTGATTGCTGTAAATACGACCGTAAAGAAGCACAAAGTACACATTTTGAGGTTGGTTGATTGTTATAAAGATATAAATGTAATTACATTTCCTTGCTTATTGAACAAACAGATTTTCGAAACTCAAACTACAAGTCGTCCTGTTATTTTTAACGAATGATCTTTAAATCCATTTTTATTTCATGAAGTAAGGTACAAACACTGAATAAAGAAAAGAACTTGATTTTTCTCAGTTAATATTTTAAGTATTTAACTTTCTTTGATTACAACCAAGCACCGAATACATGAAGTTCAAATTAACACTACTAGAGTTCGTTGTTGTTGTTGCCTTTGAATTAAGCACAAAGCTATACAATGGGCTATCTGTGCTCTGCCCACCACGGGTATCGAAACCCGGATTTTAGCGTGTAAGTCCGCAGACATACCGCTGAGCCACTGGGGGGCACTAGAGTTCGCAATCAAACTTAAACGAGTGCAAACGTTTCTAGTATATCTTGGTGCGCGTGGAAGGTTTTTATTAAATTTGTTACAGTTATTTAGCCTCGAAAATCATGCATTTTGTTTAATAATAAAAAATATCTATTAATTTATCTTTTTAAATGAACACAGCAGATTAAAACTGATGAAATAAATCTCAAATTATCGAATTAAGTATTTAATAAGAGTTCTCCTTTCCTTATATAGTGCGGAGTATCCAGCCCGAATTTTATCGCTTTTCGTTGTCTCATATGGAAACAAAATATTTAAGATTCATGATTTATAATTGCATTTGTAGTCTTACGATATTCAATCGAGTAAACAATTAAGCCCTGTATAACCTTACCAATTTTACACGTACACGTCATTTAAGTAAAGTTGGTTTAACGCACGCGTTTACCGACACATACAGCTGTTAATTTGCAAAGTGTCATATTATAGGTGTAACAGTAATACCGTCCACCAACCTTGCGTGAGTCGCTAAGTTATCATATTTTGAAAGATAGCCTTTTTTAAAAATATTTAATAAAAATTTCTCTCTGTGTGTACATGTATGAAAAAATATGTATTTATATAATACTAATGCAACAAGTGTGTTTAGTTTATAAAATAAAAATTGATTGCGTGACAAGCAGCCATTTTTTTGGTATTGCTAAATGTATTGACTTTGTGACAAGTTTCAATATGCGTATGGTACATCCATCTTTGATATTCTCTTGGCATACACGGAGTTTGCATGTAAACATGTCTGCTGCTAAGCGTGATGTGCTAATGCAGGTGCTAAGCTGTTACATCATACGCATTACGACAGCCACCCTGAACATCACGATATAATATAAACACAATTATTAGATTCTGACAGAATGGCTTAAAGAATTTCAGACTTCCTGGAAAAACCCAAGACTGCTCAAGTATTGCCAACTTTCACAAGTGCTCAGAAAAGTTCTGAGAAGAAACATTGTATTGTTACTTCTGGGTGTAGCTAACACCCCAAGTGTGTGTGTGTATTTAAAAGGGGGTTTATTTCTAAAATAACAATGAAAAAATGGATATTTTCTTCTACACTACGAATTTAAATGATTTACATGAAATTCAAGTTTATTTTTTAATAAAAAAAACGGTGAGCCTTTTTTAGAAAATAAGGGTGGTTGTTCGACCCTCCCGCTTTCTCTTTAGCGTCCTGTAGAGTTATTTCAATTTTCTTTTTTGAGAACACCGCAAAATAATCGGCTGCGAGTGCTTTAAGACGTTCTCTCCACCCAACTTTTCATTGCTTTCTCTGTCAGATGCGCACTTTTAATCTGCTCCCCTTCGCTTCTCGCCAAAACAGAATTCGTACGAGCCACTTCGGAAGAAAATATGCATAGATTAGCGAAGGTAAAAACAGCCACCAGTTACTCTCAAACACTTAGAACCTTATAATAATGTTCTTTACAGGTAAATATTTCATCTGTCCGCTCTCTTTGTAACGGTTTACTAGTCTGAAGGAGCGCATTCTACCTGTAACTCTCAACCCCACATTTAAAGGATTAGGCTTAGTGTAACCTGAGATCTAGATATTCTCCGATTCATTGATGTCAAGCCAGATTTTCCCCGGGCCACGGAAAAGCAACCCGAATAGCCATAATACCACAAACACGGTTATTTGATGATCACTGGAGCAGACGCCGTGGTAACATAAAGAAACCGAAATTTTCCGGTTAGTCATGTATGGTATATTGCTACAAATGCTGGAAAATATTCAAAGAAATAGAAAGAGGAAAGTTTCTCGGGTAAACAGCTTCTCAACGGTCGTAATTCTGTATACTTCTTCACACCACACTTGTTTCTAAAACCTTTTCTTAAAATAGAAATACCTGCACAACGTCGGTTTATAATTTTTTACAAAGAATGTACACACCATTTCGTTCTTTACACTTTTATAAAAAGACAAACAGATAGAAAATACTTATTTTTACGTATGTGTTGACAAGCATATTGCATGTACAAAACAAAGTTTCAAAATAAGAGCTTCTTATATAACAGACGCAACCCTGTATTTCACGTTGAGCAAAACACGTTATTGTGTACTTACAAATGTTTTAACTGTTCTTGATAAGTGTACTTCGTAAGTTAAAAGTGGTCGTCATACGCAAAAGTGGCTTCATTTGAGAACCAACCAACTTCTTAAAAGTATTTTTATCCCAATAGTTACACACGTTTAAATAATCACAAGCCAGAACAGGCCACTCGTCATCTTTTACTCATGTATTTTGTTATTTGTTAGCGTTTTCCTTCCACAAAAAATATATTTGAAGTTCTCTCTCTGTCTATATATATATATATGTCAGATACGCGCATAACACATGGACCATTTCTAAAGTTGGTGCACACACGCAATTACAACTATATGTTATATTAACATAGTTTTCTTTTACCCCCCCCACCTTTGATTAAAGTTAGAGACTCATAATATGTGTACGTATATATATATATATAAACCATACAAAGACGTGTGTGTGTGCAAATAAGTAATTACAAAAACCAATTCCAAACAACACAGAAAATACTGACCTTAGCCCGGAAAAGTCCATTCTATTTTATGTTAAGGATACGCTCAAACTGAACCATTTAAACTACCAATCTTTATAACGTTAAAAAAATATCAATAGGAACAAACTTGCTTGTTGGACTCTTGTTGAAAATGAGTGTCATCAAAAGACATGTTGAAGAAGAAGTGATAAATTGATAAATTAATACTGAAAGTACACCGAAGACAAATAGCTGGTTCTCAACAATGTTTCAAAATAGTATACATCACTGAAAAAGTATGTTATTTTAACTACTGCTGAAGGTTTTGATGGTTTATTATTCGATATCATTGGTAATAGAGGGGTTTATTGGGTGCGAACGACCCTCTTTTGAACCTCATCTGCAATTTGATAGTTACGAAACATTAAATATAACCATGCACAAAATGCTGGGCGTGACGTTATAGTGTTATTTTTCGCTTTCTAGTACTTTTCTCCAATTTGCCATAAACCTTATGAACGTGTACTGGATCGTTATCGGTTCACGGCTTACTTGGCTACACGGGTTACCGATTCAAAAAATTCCACCATCCCTTAAAAACAGTCCGACAATACCCTACAAATGTTCCAGCGCAGCTCATCAATTACAAATAGTAATTAATACAACCAAAATTGATTTGGTTAAACATGCTGTAAATAAAATAAGTTTACAATTTATTTTTGGTACAGCTCACAGATTTACAATGCTAAAACCAAACATTCAATTCCCGATGGTGGGCACAGCAGACAGCCCCATGTAGGTTTGCTATAAAAAAAACACACAACCAAGAGTACAAGTATATGTTGCATAATTTTGAATTTTATAATCCTCAGTTTTTCCCCCTATTTTACAACATAGAAATTAAAGCTTATTAACCCATTTTTAATATGACCAAACAATGTGAAACACACGATGAGGCATATATTGCATATCTTCTCACAATAACCGACTTCGAATCAGAAAGAATCTGTCCTTTTCTAGTTATAATCAAAGCCTGATTAGCATCCTAGTACATCAACACAACAAAGATGTGTAGGCTAACCAGCCTTTTCATAATATTTTTGACTTAATTTACACAGATATTAAGTCATAACGTAGCTACAAAAAACGAATCAGGACATCCAGTGTTATTGTTCTTGTTGGCAAACCTCAATACTGTCAGGCCCTTCACACACACCCCTACCAAATTCAGGGGCATATTTATGCGACTAATTACGAATATAAAAGAAGCTACTGTATCAAAATGTATAATCATTATCTTATTTCAAAAATGGTAAAACTTACAAAATCGACTATTATAATAATAATAAAAAACACGTCTTTACCAGTTGTGAATAAAAATGTGAAAATAAGCTTACCTTCCATACCAGTCGCAGATGTCACTGGATATACCAGCAGAATCACAGACATCTACCATAATGATGGTCACACCACTAATTACATACCACCAAGGAAAGAATGTTCGTAAAATTATCATGATATCGGTACACCACTATATTACGTAATGAGACAGGAGGTAAAAATACATTTGATCAACTATTTTTAAATGTCGTCACTACTACGTTTACTGCTTAAAGAAGGCCCTAAATTTCCCTACATGCTGAAAGGGTTCATTACAAGTGAGACGTCCACCTGTTCTACCGTGCTTGACTTTTGGTCTGATTAAACTTTAGAACAGCCAGTTCATTTCTTTTTCTTTATCACTCTGTCACACATGCACAGTCCGTTGGTTTTTATAGCAGTTCTAATGTGTCTGGTTTCGTTTACCAACACAACATCATGATTCCAAAGTCCAAATTCCTCACTATCAGTATTACATGTGCCAGTTCTTAAAGGCCGCTTTTCCCTCTATGTTTACTACTCAGCGGTTGGTTAAAATATTTCACGGAACTTGAAAACTGGTTGTGGTAGGGCGTTGAATTAACCGTTTCCCGTTAAATCTTTCATCGTTGTTAACGCCTTAAAATTCAGGCCTCATCAGAATTGTGTTACGACTATGTATATCCCTAAGAACGTGCTCACACCGCACTTACTGCAAACAAGAAATGTTGTTGCATCTTATCGTCATAGTATCAAATCAAGATGTACTCTAACAGTACACTACACTAGATACTGTTACCAAGCGCGTATTTCCCGCTCTTGGAGATGAACAAGTAGATGGACGAGTCCATTTTAGTCCTGCAGGGATGATACATTGAACGTGACTGGCGGAAAGCGTGGGAAGCTATAAGTCGTCTGGGGTCAAGCTCATCGCTGATGTGGCCAGAGAAAATACGCTATAGTACCATTCTATGGAGAAAACGGCGACACGTGCTGTTAGGGGGTCAAAAAGTTTGGCTCACTTTGGGTTTATGAGTAATACATAATAAAACCTCGCCTCCGGGCTTCATGCTTTCTTTCCGAAGAAACCTTGTTAGATTTTTACACTCGCTTACCCGAATACAGAGTAAAACCTTACAGAACCAAAATCAACTGTTTGTTTCAGTAAATGTCATATAGAAAATATCCCTGTATCTTTCATAGAAATAGTTAATAAGAGAAGGTTATTCAAAACGAGTTACTCAGAAAGTCATTTTCCCCTCCCATTACTGTATCCAGATTCTGGCTAGATGTGTATCAGAACAGAGAAGAACACAAATGAATGTGTACTACAAATATTACAAAACTTCACTCAAAATCGTAGGATTTTCAATTTCTCTATTGCACGTTCACGCACGTGCAGTGCAGTAGACAGAGTGCAAGCAGCCCACTGTGTAGCGCCCACAGGTGAATTAGCGGGCAGTTTCAGACTTGCAACGCTGAAATCCAGGTTTTCCGTTCCCCTCAGCAAACACAGCAGCTAACTTAATGTTGTTTTGCTATAAAAACAAACAAACCAATTTGCAGCTTTGCTTCAAAATGAAACAAACATGTGGTTGAGCTCATGGTTCTTTAATCGTTAGGGCCGAGTTATTCGCAACTTTAATAGCAAACAATAGGATTTTAGCTTATTCTAATGCAAACACCAGAATTCTTTATTTATGCTAAACTAAAAGGTTCTTTACTCTTTCGTTACAAATATATATTTTTTTAATTATTATGTTATAAACACTAAATATTCTTAACCCTAACTGTGAACAAAATGGGTTCAACCATTTTATTGAAAACAGCAACTAATCTCATATGAATGACAGGCTTCTTGGTTGCTGCTAATCGTAAACAAAACGGTTCTTAATTGTTTTATTTCAGCGGAAGAGCTCTTAGCAACTTAGGTGGTTATTTCTTGTTTAACTGTCAACAGATACATCGTTGTTTTAACGGTAATCAGTAAGGCACTTAGGTTTTCTAATATTCATTCTGATTGTTATTACTGCAAACAACCCGCTTAACATGACAAAAAAAACAGCATTGCTGCATGGATTAACATATACTGACAAAAGAACTTAGGTTTACTCATCACATGATTATTTAAACTCTTTCAGGAGTCACACTGAATGTACGACATCATAATAAAATCATTCTTTTTTGTTTTTGTTTTATTATTGCATATTAGTGCAACCAGGTTAGCTTACATTTCTACTTTATGTTATATTATAGCTCTCCGTTAGATGACACTTTGCTCATAAAAATAAAACCAGAATAGTAATCACGTGCAACTTGCTTTATCACGCGTAGGTTGGTACGAACTGGCACAATTCTTACACAATTTCACGTTTTTCAATTGAAAACTTCTCAACAGCACGTGAACAGAAGATTGAAAAATTTCATGGATGACACGGTTTTTACCAGGTCGTGTTTATCTCTGTCTAAACGATAAACATGTACACCTTATTTGTGGAACCCGTATGTGTTAAAAAAGAATATGAAGATTAACAAAACAGAAGATAATGAAAACAAGGAAACAACAGATATAAATATTGGAACGGAAAAACTACTAGACAAGTTCTTAAGTTGATTCTTGATCGATAAAAAATGAGTTAATTACAATTTACGAGAAATTAAACTGTTCTATCATAATCGGTGCCCGGCATGGCCAAACAGGTGGTTAGGATGCTTGACTCGTAATCCGCTAGTTACGTTCTATTCTGATATTAATAAATGAAAAAACAAACAAACTTGTAAAGACTCATTAATTCTATTAACAAAGTGTATGATCATAATCTAATCATATACCGTATATAATGAGATAACAATAGTTCGTCTTAATTTCATTAACTTTTTAAAACTAGCAACTTGTGGCTTTTATTATCTTATGAGTCTTATCATTGAAAATTTGAATTAAATCTATCAACCCGGTACCCTAACTTTCTTATTTATTTAGTCTCCCAGTGGAAAGACACCTTAAGTCCAGGTCGGATGAGGGAAGAACTTATTCGAAGATATCCCAATAGATTTGATATAGCAGCTGAATCAGAGATTCGTCAGTTTATTTATGTATTGACAGCGAAACATAAACAACAGGAACAACAATGTCGTTATCTTCAAAAAGGGATTGGAATCATGTATAAGAAATCATTAGTTTCAATATTTTATGAAACTAACTGTACAGTAAGGCCCAAAGATGAAGTTCATGCAGTCACACGGTGAATTATAAGGTGATTTGTATATCAGTTTTCAAATTAAAAAGGAAATTTCTTCAGTTAAGAGTGTATAAAAAGTATCATATTCATTACAGCACCACCACAGTGTAATTCATATGAATGTCATTATATGTTCAATAAAATATAATTTTTTGTGTTTTTTTTTTCATTTTAGAAATAACCATAAATCAATGGTTTCTGAAACGCCCTCTCTCCCAGTGTTTAACAGTCGTAGGCTCAATACATTAATATGCTGGGATGGCTCATGTGGCAAGTTTTAAGATTCTTTTATAAACTTCATGCTGCGACAGTAAAATTTCCGTATTCACAATATCGTTCTATTTCTGTTGAAATAAAATTATTGTTTGTCTGTAATTAAGAACAACTCTGCTATCGAGAGGCCCGGCACGGCCAGGTAGTTCAGGCGCTGGACTCGTAATCTGAGGGTCGCAGGTTCGAATCCCCGTCACTCCAAACATGCTCGCTCTTTCAGCCGTGGGGGCTTAATTATGTTACGGTCAAACCCACTATTAGTTGGTAAAAGAGTAAGTAGACCAAGACTTGGCGGGAGGCAGTGATGACTAGCTTTCTCCTCTCTAGTTTTACACTGCTAAATTAAGGACAGCTAGCGCAAATAGCCCTCGTGTAGCTTTGCGCGAAATTTAAAAATAAACAAACAACCTAGTATCAACAACTGGTTTCTAGTGTTATAAATCAGTGGGCTTCTCGCTATACTACTAAGAATTCTTCGTTTGATTATTGCACAAAACATTTTAATATGCAAGAGCACGATTAAAGAAAGACGAAGAATCATTCATTGTAACATGGAAGCAATATTATTTAATTGAAAAAGTATACATTCTGTTACACAACACGACATTAGTCTATAACTATTGTCTATAACTTTGTTTGGGACCGACAAAGAGTATTTTTGTATTAAATCCCACATAATTAGTCACAATGGGGTCAAAAACTGGACCGAGATCTCTAAAATTAGGTGTTTTGTGGCATCTGTATAGTTACTATAACGGATGAGTTGAACATTTTTATTCGTCAATGTGTAAGAACTAAAGAAAAGTATTTTTCACTAAATTTCACTTAAACTGGTCGACAATGAGACATAGTAATTGACTAAAAGCCTCAAAATTATGCTTTTGCGAACTTAAACTTCTTAAAAAGGCTCAAAATGAGCAGCATTAACTTTGTGTTAGGCGCATGAAAATTTATATTCGTGCCAAATTTAATCTTGATTGCTGTAAAAATGACCCCACAAGAACACAGAATATACATTTTTTTTCCTTTTACATTATATAATCCTTTAAAAATGTCTAAATAAAAGAAAAATGAAAGACGCAGCCCTAACAAGTTTCAAATCATCCCCGAGAAATGAAGGAATGACAGTCGATTGAAAAGTGTTTGGAAGAAGAAAAAGAAAATAAAGAAGTAGCTATAAAAACATTATTTTTCCCTACGGATGCGTAAAAATAACTTGGTGTTACTGAAATAGGATACCACATTTGGAGACAATAGGAAAATGAGTAGCATATACGTACGTCGGAGCTTTACCACGTTACGTACATTACAGTTCATGACAAGTCATGCTATGTCTAACAACCTATCCTTGTAAAGTAGCAACCATAACATAAAAATTCGTTATAAGGCTATAATCGTTCCTGTATGCTTTCTAGAATTCGTCTATTTTATGAGAACGACATTTTCCCAGCGCTAATTTCGTTAGTCTGATTGTGCAGAAATCCATACGCGCTGCGCCCGGCTACTTTACTGTTATATACTCATAATTAAATGAATACCTATTTCATTTTCGAACTTCGTGAAATATACAACAGTTGAGTGGATATTTTTTGAAGGTAACTTATGCACATGATAGTTGTGTCGCTTTTCGAGGTACCGATAGTTGTTAATTTTGTTGAAAACTATTATCCAAACCACGTGGATGGCTTTTGCCATTGTCTTTTGTGTTCCTAGATTCCTATCTGTCAGGAGACACTGCACGTCATGCCTGGGAATAACTTGTTGCAGGTCTCTTTTTAAATTGCTCTTGTTCCTCAAATTTGTTACCAATGTTATTAGGTACAAGATATTTCCGTATTTGAAATTACAGATTCACGACTTCTTTATGGTGAGAACGTATGGATGTATTTTGCGTCGAAGAATCTATCAATTTTGGTGACATCTTATTTCTTGTAAAACGCCAAATAATGTCAAATTGTGGTTCTGATACATATCTCTCTACCATAACTTTATACCAGCTGTGGTTGTCATATGATTTGCTGACTTATATGTTCAAAATAATTTTAATATAGTACATCTAGATATCTATACATATGAAGACAATTACGGGAATATATCAGAAACATATGAACATTTCCTTTTAATATAAAAAAAATCGTTGAATAGTGCATGTATCAGTTCTGATGCTTTTCATGTCTTTTTTGCTTCTTTTATAGTTATAACGTTTTAAACCTTAATTCGGTAGCAGTCACTTATTGCCCACCGGGGTGACTCGTGTTTTCAAGTTTTCAAGCCAATGTGTACGATCACTAATTTTAAAGCAGTATGATACCTCATTAATTGTTGTTGTTTTTTTTTAAATTTCGCGCATAGCTACACGAGGGATATCTTCTTTAGCCGTTCCTAATTTAGCAGTGTAAGACCACTTACCGCCAACGCTTGGTCTACTCTGTTATCACCGAATGGTGGGACTGACTGTTACGTTATAAAGTCCTCACGTCTAAAAGGAGCGAGCATGTTTGGGGTGACATGGAGTTGAAATCACGACTCCCATTTTGCGAAATCATTCGCCCTAATCACCTGGCCATGCCGGGCCAAAGTAAGATATGTGATACACATGTTTATACGATACCAAAGAATGCAATTGTTGAGTCGCAGTAATTTAACCAACTTCGCTACTATATTGAAGTATATAAGTCGTCAAGGTAACCACACATAGCCAGGAAACATTATTTATATTGGAATGATTTACATTATTTTTACCTATGCGATTAACTACAATCAGGAATTTCATTCCCACTGTGAAGACAGGGTGTTATGTAAGTTGGTGCTCCCGCAAATAAAGTAGAAATATATGACAACTCCTCGTTTACGGATCATAACAATAACTTGAAAAGGAGTTTGCTAGAAAAACATTTTTCTGTATACAGATATATACTCTTCAAAAAAAGAAACGCAAAAGTCAAAATTTGAGACAAATTGTTAACAAGTTTATTCCGGGTAGTTATGTATGACATGTGTTAAACTTTGTACATTCAGTGCTGAGCATCCAAAGTCTGCAAAGGCGAAGTCCACGCTTGAGTTGAAGTTTAACATCACTCAACGTCAATAACTAGTATGCCCCTCTTAAGCATCAATAACTGCTTGGCATCTCCTGCCCATGGAAACGATGAGATGACAAATCACATCATATGGAATGGCTGTCCACTCAGCCTGCAAAGCTGCTGCAGCTGAGGTAGAGTCTGTGGTTGAGGTTGTCGCCGTCGCAGACGTCGGTCCAACTCGTCCCAAAGATGCTCGATGGGGTTTAAATATGGTGATCTGAAGGGCCATGGAAGAGCGTTGATGTTGTGGTGTCTCAAAAAGACAGCGGTGAGTTGGGCTGTGTGAGGACGGGTGTTGTCATGTTGAAAAACGTCGTTGACGTTCACCATGATGGGTTGCACATGGGGCCTAAGAATCCCGTCGACGTATTGTTGAGCCGTAAGATTCTCTCAAATATGCAAAAGGTGTGTTCTGGCATTGTAGGTGATGGCAGTCCACATCATGACACTGTCACCACCAAATCTGTCAACACAGTTTGCTGCAAAACGTTCACCTCGGCGACGGTAAACACGGGTTCTTCCATCCTGCCTACGAAGCATAAAATGTGATTCATCGCTAAATCAAACATGCTTCTATCGTCGATGAGACCATACCCGATGCGCCCGAGTCCACTGCAGCCGTGCTTGACGATGGGTCGGATTTCTGCATCTCGTAGACGGTTGCGTACGGTCTGATCGGAAATTTTACGCAACCCTGGTATGGTTGATGCAGTAGACGTCGCAGTGGTGGTTCTATCTCGAAGGTGACGTAACCGGATGTAGCGATCTTGGTCACACGAGGTCTGCCAGATCGTGGACGGTCACGAGTTGATTCGTGTTGTTGGTGATAATTTCATAGCCTTGTGATGGTGTTTGGGTGGACATTCGCAGCTCTGGCAACATCTGATCGAGATTCACCTGTTTCCGAGCGACCGTTAGTGTTGTTGCGTTGTGCTTTAGTCAGTCTTGGCGTAACTGTATTGTGTTTCGGTGGCTTAACACTGAGCTATGGAAACCGAGAACCCGTCACTTTTATAGGGATTTTGCACATGTTGCACTTGAAGAACATGCAGATCTCTCAAACAAATTTACTAGACACGAATGTGTTTTGGCGAAAAATCCGATGTTTTCCTCCGTTTTCAAAGTGCACAACTTTTATTGTCATTTTGGTCTGACAATCAGCGCCTTAATACGTGTAACATCCCGTACTCTGAGCTTGTAACGTTATTACACATATTTCTCTTTAAAATAAAAAAATATCCCATTTGCGTCTCTTTTTTTAAAAAGTATATTTGGGTGTGTGTCATCAAAAATTAAATTTAAAATATACGATTGTTGTACTGGTTTCAAGCAACTAAACCAAACGTCTTTGATGGAAGACATGGCTATTTTACTATATTTAATACAGTTAAGGAAGATAAATAGACTTAACCCGCACCCTGTAGTTCACCGGTTAATCTGAAGGCTTGTAACGGTAAGAACAGAGCTACAATAGCCGTTGTGAATATCGCAAGAATAGTTCTTTAGGTAGATTGGTGAATAACAACAAACAAATTGAGGCTTAATTGTGTATCGTCACAGAAACACGATTATAACCTGTAGAGTGTCAAAAATGCAATAATCCAAATAAACTTCAACTAAACTAGCGCCCAGGTGTAAAAATATATAATAGCAAACCTTCTAGGTGATATTCTTTTACAACTAAGAGGTTTCCGACAAGTGTTTGAAGACTTATTGTGTAAGGGAAATAGTTTATTTCGGTTCTTTACCTGAATCAGATAACAAATGGCATGTATATATATATATATAAATATATGGCGGACTGCATTTGTCAAAATATGAAAACATTACTAAACAATTATTCAAATACACTTTTATTAAAGCTTACCGTTGCATGTTTCTCGCTGATGTATGTCACGTTTACTTATGGAATGAAATCCTGTAAACATGAATTTATAAAGAATGAAGACCTTTATTAGAATGAGTATGTAAAGGTTGAATATTGAAATACTGTTGTCGCTATTTTTGAATTAAGCACAAAGCTGATCACCAGGGGCATGTCTGCAGGCTCACGCCTTTAAAAACCGGGTTTTGATACCTGTTGTGGACAAAGCACAGACAGCTCATTGTGTAGCTTTGTGCTTAATACAAAATGAGCAAACAATTCTTTTTCTAAAAATATTGAAGAAGAAATATAAAATATGCAGTCAGCCCAATTCCTTGGATCTGAACGTATATGTAATATGGTCATCTAGCTAGCCAAATACAGCTGTGTTTTATCATTTCTAAATTTATGTTATTCAACTTTGTGTTATTTAAACAAAGAAAATTGTATTGCGTTCGTTTTCAAGAGAAGAAGAATAACTGTAATGCACTAATGATTGCACCACGGGTAACGAATCCCGGTTTCTAGTGTTGTATGTCCACGAACTTAGCGCTGTAATACTGGGGGACAAATATGGTGGTACGTACAAAACTGAGGCCGAAATCTGTGTACTTTACACAATGCAAGTTTATTTTTTTACCTTAGAGGTCTAAGAAATACGAGAACTCTTAATACGTACAAACAATCAAATAATACTCATTTTTTTAAATTATCACTGTTGTTTAATTCAAAGATATTATGCATATATTTGAAATTAGTTAAGTTATTCCGATTTCATCAACACTCTCTCTCTTTCTGGTATTTGGGTATATATATTTGTATACCAAGGAGGGTCAGGTACAATAGACTTCTTTCTCCTTCCATTACTTTGTTGGAGTAGCCATATTAATATATTTCAGGTAAATACTGAATGGCTGGAGTGATATCATAACTTTAGTCTGGTCCTTTTCAGGACAATGCTCATTTATATTGTTCTTTGTTGGGTTTTTTTAAATAAGTCTAGGACGTAGGTGGCCTGTTTTATTTTAGCTTTATTCTATTATATCTATTATTATTATTATTTTAAATGATTTTATCTGAATAATCTAATGTAGAAATTTAACGGGGAGAGATGTTTAGGTCTCTCTTTATCAAATATGCAATATCTGTCTACTTTGCATAACAACTCATTTTTTCGCCAATTTTTATCAAAATATTTTATTGTACTATGTAGAAGTCTATCTGGTATTGTTTGTGTGTTTGAGTAATTTTGCATAAACTTTGATGAAGTGGTTTTAGATACTCTGTATGCTGATGTAATTAGTGTATTTTATAATGTTTGAAGTTTGGTTTGTATTTATTTTACACTTACATTGATCTATGCAGGAGCTGCATAGTCTGTTACTGGTCTAATGTATGTTTTGTATATTTAATGGTGTTTTCTGGTGTTGTTCCGTATTTTTTACCAGTTAGAGTCATAGCATAGTTTATTCTTCGCCAAATTTTAATTTTTATATCATTTACATGTTTTATCCATGTAAGTTTCGAATCATATGTTAATCCTAAAAAAATTGCAGATGTAGCAGTCTGGAGAAGCTCTCCTTTTATGTAGATTTGAGGTTGCACTTTTTGATGTTTCGTAGATTTTGAAAATATTACTAATTGTGTCTTCGCTGTATTTATTTTAATTCTATATTTTTCACAATATTCACATAATCTATTTAGTTGTGGTTGTAAGCTAGTGGCTGCTATTTCTGGTGTAAGGACACTTTTCTAAATTGCAACATCATCAGCGAACTGTGACGTGTATCCATGGTTTGGGTCTTTGAGTGGCATATTATTTACATACATGATGAAGAGAATAGGACTAACCACCCCTCCTTGAGGGACGCCAGCTTCTGGAGCGAAGAACTCTGAGAAAGTTCCTCTACGTTTACTCTACATTTTCTATTTTTCAAAAAGTTAAATAACCAGCGAATAATTCCTCGCGGTAGTACCATTTCATACATACAGAACCGAACACCATTGTGCCATACAGTGTAGAATGCTTTCTCGATATCAAGGAAGCAGGTGACAGTGCATTATTTTTTATTATACCTGTTTATTATTGTTTCAGTTAACCCAATTAAGTGATCTGTAGTTCGTCTATATTTTCTAAAACCGTTTTGTTCTTCAGGTAATTTTAAATTTATCTCTCAAAATTTGAAGAGTCTATTACTGATTATTGTTTTGAGAATTTTATTTACACAGCTGGTCAAGCTGATCGGTCAATAACTGTTTGGTTTATTGGCTGGTTTTCCTTCTTTGTGGAACATTAAAATATTAGCTTGCTTCCAAGAAGCTGGAATGTATCCAGAGTATAGAGATAAATTAAATTTTGCTAATAGGTGGTCAAATAATTTTGGAGTGCCTTTTTTGAGAAGTATTGTTGTATTCCATCATTTCCCGGTGCTTTGTTTTTGTATTTTTGAATGATTGTTCAAGTTCATTTAGTTTGATTTTTTTGGTGAGTAGTTGTGTATTGTAGTTATATGTATTATTAGTATTGCTGTTTTAATGTTGACTGGAAAGTGTGATTTATATAATTCTATGTTATTTGTTACGTGGTTGTTTATTTTATTGTAGTAATAATTGTTCATGTGCGTGTCATTGTTTTAAATGTGCTTTGTAATTAATGTCTGAAGGCTTCTGCTTTTTCTTTGTTGGTTTGTGCTAAGGTGTTGTTATATTTCAGTGTTTGGTATTTTCTTGTGGTTTGTTGATTTGTGAATCTTTTCGAGTGTAGCCAAAACTTACTAGGGTAGGTTTGTTCGTTTAGTTGGGAGCAGAAGTTCATCAAAACTGTAAAATTATATTAAACAATTCAAGTATCACCAGTCTTCCCTCAATCTAATAATGTTATACACAAGTCTCTTAAATTTTCTAAAAAAATATCATTTTGTTGAACGTTAACTGAATACAATAACATTATGACTAAATAACCATAAAGGTTCTGGTTTAAAGATCAACGCTAAGGTCAAACTCCCTCCCTCCTCTCATTTATGAAAACGTTCTTCGTCAAAAGACAGGCGTGAGAACAGGTTTTCTTTAAACAGATTATTTCTTTTGAATTTCGAACTAGCAAAAACAAACATCCAAGTGAACTTTTATTATCTTTTATTATTATTATTATAATATATTCAGGGAAAGACGACCTTCGGGTCATAGATTAAAGAATATCCTTGAGAGAATAAACTCCCTCCCCTCTCTCCAGTGACCCAAAGGTAAACTTGAAGGCTTAAATCGTTAAAACATAGGTTCGGGCGTTGTGCGACTTTCCACTTAAACAACTAACAAACGGTAAATACATAAAACATGTTTGAGGGAGTTGTTGTTTTTAATTCATTCCAGAAATAAGAGTCTCTGCATGATTACAAACAATGTTATACAACATGGATGCAGGCTAAATAGAATTCCAAACGATGTTTTGCATATTTTTAATCTAAAGTTGTTCTACAAACCAAGCCTCTCAACTGGCACAGCAGTATTTCTATTTACTTTAAACGTTATAAATCAAGTTTTGATAACCATGGTGGCCAGATTAGAGATACCCCATTATGTAGTTTTGTACTGAACTATAAAGTTACTAACTAATAAAAAAAGGAAAAGCATATTGTTTGTTTTGAATTTCGCGTAAAGCTACACGAGGGCTATCTGCGCTAGCAGTCTCTAATTTAGCAGTGTAAGACTAGAGGGAAGGCAACTAGTCTTCACCACCCACTTCACTCTTGGGCTATTCTTTTGCCAACAAATAGTAGGATTGGCTGCAATATTATAACGCCTCCACGGCTGAAAGGGCGAACATTTTGAAATGTGGAAATATTGGTTATTTTGCTTTATCCTTTGCAGGTGTATTAAGATACATGCATCAGAAGACTGAAGGTACGATGACCCATATCATACAATATGGCAGGCCCAATCTGTTCATCATCTTCATTTGCAATCCAAAATGAAAGAAAATCCAAGTCGAGTTTTATCAAAACCAAAATCCAACAGAGAAACATAACATTATTGCCAAAATGTTTAAACTTAAAACTGACGAACTAATGAGGTTAATTAGAACAAAGATTGTTGGTGTCTTTGGCAAGACAAGGTGCAATTTCCATACCACTGAGTGGCAAAAGCGTGGCCTTCCTTATGCTCACATCTTTGTATAGTTCAGGGGAAAATAATTTTGGAGGTCATAATAATACATTCTTCAGTGCTGGGCTAGCTGACGCTGAGAAAGACTCTTACCTATGTGATGTGGTCTGCAAACAAATATTCCATGGCCTATGGGGAGAACTTAATCCAAATTCACCATGTATACAAGACTGTAAGTGCACCAAGAAGAATCCCAGAAACATCTTGCAACAAAATCAAACAGAAAATGATAGCTATTCTCTATACAGTTGCAGAAAAGCTGAAAATGGTGGTTTTAAAACAATGATTAGACCTGGCACTTACTCTGAAATTAGGGTTAATACCAAGTGGATTGGAAGGCACTAGGAAACAATCCATTGTGTGTCAACCTTAATTTCATTTGGCAGATCATCTCGAAAATGGTCAACGTTTCTGCTTCGTCGACAGAAATGCTCAAGAATGGGCTTTGGATTCCAAACATACAACTGTTATGGCATTTTTTTAGATGTACCAAAGTGACCCATTAACTGTCAATCTTCTTTATCGTAACGTTTTCTTCTACTACACCAAGACTGCTTAAAACAAACGTAAACAAAATCCTGGTGATGATAAATCTGATGCCTCAGGAAGAGTTCACACAGTTCATTTCAACAACTAGGAGGACTGAATTCTGCGAATTATTATATTCTTCATGTTGTTAAAGGATCAAAATTATTCCAAGATCTTAGAAAAGTGGAAGGAATTATATGTCAAATACATATAAAAGCTTGCCCTTTTCGTAACATCCTTTAAGATGATCAACACCTTAATGAACCCAGGACAGAGGCTGTTGCTGAGGTTGCTCTTCTGGATGATCCTTCAACTTTTCAGCTTATCCATTTCCATGAGACTTTGACAGAAATGCAAGGAACTGACAAATAAGGACATTCTTTACAAAGTTAAAAAAAATCGAAAACTCGAGGTAAACTTTTTTGATATAATCCCAGATCCTCATCTTCATTAAAGCAAATTTTTTTCACCATTGGTGGCAAATACCTCAAGTCTATGGAACTACCAACTCTTTCCAGAAACAAGCAACATGCCCTTCCCGAAAAGATCTTACGCGAAATTTTCTATGATGTTTTGAAATTTCTTGACTTTACTGAGGAAAATGCGCTAATGCCGTTTGATGAACAGAGAGAAGCCTATATGAAAATCTTGGAAGACAACATTGAATCTAAAAACAGGAGCATGATTTTCTTTGATGCATCTACTAGGAATGTACTAGGAAGACATTTGTTTTCAATCTTCTCCTTGTTAGTGTTCTTCAGAGGGAAATTTTCTTTATTTATGGCATTATCAATGATTGCAGTCATTCTCTTTACTGGTGACAGAATTGTTCATTCCAAATTCAAGTTTTCATTGGTTTTATGCACACAGAAGTACTTTGTTTGCAACATTTTAAAGGGGATTATCAATGACAAGTCCTAGTTAATTGTAAATTAATAGCGTGGAACGAATGTTCCATGCCAACAAGACTTTGCAGGATTTTTGGGACAATACTATGATTAGGGATAGTGTAACTCTTCTCACGGCAGGTTACTTCTGACATATTTTACCTGTTGTATCTCGAGGAACCAAAGCTAATGAGTTTACTGCCTGCATAAAATCGTCATTCTTTTGGAGACGTGTTTTAAAATGAAGCTAACTACAGATACGCGAGTGTGTTTCAACTGAAAGAAAGAGGTTGAAAAATTTTCTTGCAACTTTTCTTGACATTGGAAATATTCTTGCTAAACGCACAGATGGACATATCACCGTGTGTAAAGGTATCCTTTACAATTCTTGGGAGGAATTGGAGTGAATGGTATTCCCAACTATACAACAACATTTGCAATACATTATATGGCTACGGGAATGGGCTGTTATGGCTTCCAAAATTATGCTGTTGATATGATGAATTCGAGATTGTTGAAGAAATTATCTGGAGAGAAGTCCTACACATCCATTGAATAAGTATTTTACCATTGTCAAGTTGTTCTCTATCCAGTTGAATTCTTGAATTACCTGCAACTCTCGGGTGTTTCACTACAGAACTTGGTACTCAAAATTAGGGAGCCTCTCATGCTTTTCAGGAACTTGGATCCAAATAGGCTATGTAATGGCAGAAGATTAATTGTGAAAAAAAATACTTTCTCATGTCATCAAGGCTGTAATTACTATATGCAATTTCACAAGTGAAGACATCTTTCTGCCTCAAATACGTATAATTTCAAATGACCAATCTTCGAATTTAAGATATTTCAATTCCCTATCCAGCTCAGCTTTTCAATGTCCATTAACAAGGTTCAAGAAAAGCCTTTAAAGATGGTTGGACTGAGTTTGACAATTCATTGCTTTTATCATGAAAAAACTTTATGATGGATGCTCTTGTGTAGGTAAAGTAACATATTTATATTGCTTTGCACCAAAAGGTAAAGCCAATAACATTGTTTACTAAGAGGCTCCTTGATATAGTTATTGAATTTGTAGTATTAGTTTTTGTATGTATATATTATGTTTTTGGGAAAATAAAAGTTTTGAAAGAAATATGTCTTTGCACTCCTTTCCTTTTCGTTATAATTTTACAATTTTTCCCCGGAACAAAGCCGGGCACGTCTGCTACTACTGACTACAATTAACTCATTTCTATTATTAATTTAATTAAATGATAGTGAAAATATCCAATCGCTTTTCGATAACATTTATGTTTATTAATTCTATGCCATTAAAATGCTTGAAAATTAATTTTAATTTTACACATAACTTAAGCTATTATTAATTTACTAACCTATATTAAATAAAGCATTAAGGGACTACCTTTAAATCTTGACAAAATTTTACTTTAAATAAAATGTATTGATGAATGAAATGCAGCTGTTTGTTGTAGAAACGTTTTATTTTTCTAAACTGAGTGTGTGTGTTTTCTTATAGCAAAACCACGATGGCCTGGCATGGCCGAGCGCGTTAAGGCGTGCACTCGTAATCCGAGGGTCGCGGGTTCGCGCCCGCGTCGCGCTAAACATGCTCGCCCTCCAAGCCGTGGGGGTGTATAATGTGACGGTCAATCCCACTATTCGTTAGTAAAAGAGTAGCCCAAGAGTTGGCGGTGGGTGGTGATGACTAGCTGCCTTCCCTCTAGTCTTACACTGCAAAATTAGGGACGGCTAGCACAGATAGCCCTCGAGTAGCTTTGTGCGAAATTCCAAAAAACAAACAAAACAAAACAAGCAAAACCACGTCACGTTATTTGCTGAGTCCACCGTTCCGTTTCTAAACCAAAAAATATATCTTGTTCTGTTGTAATTGATTTTTGGAATTTTCTTCCAAAACTACACAAAGGAGAGTGTGTATGTTTTTTTCTTTACTTATAGCAAAGCCACATGAAGGTATCTGTTATGTCAACTGAGGGGAATCAAACTTCTTATTTTAGCTTTGCAAATCAATAAACTTACCGTTGTCCCAGCAAGATGCTACACAAAGTATTATCTATGGCTCCCTAATTTTGATTTGATAAAACTAATGAAAAGCGGCTTGGCAACAACACATATCGCAAAATATACCATTGTTTCACAGAACAGTGTGATTTTCCATCACTTATAGTGCACCACTTTTTTAAATTATAGATTCTGGTTTTGTAACAAACAGAAGCAAATCACGAATCCTCTGGTTCACAGTCTAAGCACACTAACTGCGACTGACACAAGAAAAAATTAAAGCGATACGTTTAAGCATGCGTTTACATGTATATTTTCTTTCGATTTTCATGGACTCAACATTAAATATCTCATTCATGACCTTCTCCTTTGTAGCTTCAATGTCATTTTGTAATTCTAAAAAAAATTGTTTTACAATTGTTCTACATTGTTTACTGAATCGCACGTGCACAAAAATCAATATAAATAGAAAAAAATACATGGGTTTTGTTGTCATTTTATTTGTTATGTTAACCGTACCATTGAATTCGAAACTGAAACAAATGATTTTTAATGATAGGTTGATAATTACACAAAATTCACTACTCCTTTATTCAGGGCTGGGCATAACCAGGTGGGTTAAGGCGTTCGACTCATAATCTGAGGGTCGTGAGTTTGAATACCTGTCGCACCAAACATGCTCGTCCTTTCAGCTGTGGGGGCCTAATAATATGACGGTCAATCCCACTATTCGTAGGTAAAAGAGTAGCCTAAGAGTTCGGGGTGGGTGGTGATGACTAACTGCTTTCCTTATAGTCTTACACTGCTAAATTATGGACGGCTGGCGCAGATAGCCCTCGTGTAGCTTTGCACAAAATTCAAGCACAAACAAACAAACCTTTATTCAAAGTGGCACTTCGCCACCTGGTCAAAATTTGGGTGCACGTGCCCATTCCCCGGTTCCGTCGCTTACGAGATGGTAGTCTGTTTGTAGAACAATTTATTTTAGTCATCAAGCATATTTAAACAACTGGGAAAAAGAGATGACTTTTTTTAGCTACAGTGAGGACTGATAGGGAATAAATTCAGTGTTTCTAGATTTTAAAGTTTCCTACAGCTTGCAGTTAACAGACTTAAATATATGTCAATGCAATGTCATCTGCACAAACTTACTGTATTTTTAAAGCATTTAGTTATGTTTTGTTTACATTTAACGATACAATCAGAATGATTAATTTTGATACTCTATCCTTTACAATACGAGTAGCTCTTGCGAACCATTAAAAGAGCTTCAGATAACAAAGATTCAAGTTCCTTCTGTCATCGACTCTTTATTCCCTTGTTATGTAACTGAAACTACCACCATATAAAGCTCATTAAATACTTTAAAACACTCAGAAACCAATCCAGTCACGACTGTCAATTTAGTATTATTTGATTTTTTAAATAAATTTGGAGATGGTGCAACTTGAGAGGTATCGGAAGCATTTCATATTTAAAACAAACCCAACAAAAACAAGCTAGTGAAACAAATGTCTTTTAATTTTGTCCATTGGCCAAATAAAACCTTTGTTGCGCTTATTAAATGTTGGTCCTAATCTTAATTTTAGATACAAATACCGCCTATCATCAACTGCTTTTGCGGTTTTATTTTCTGTTTTTGCGAGGTAACTAACCCGCAATCATTAATTTGTTTGTTTGTTTTTTTTAATTTCACGCAAAGCTACACCAAGGCTATCTACGCAATATTTAGCTTCCTGATCGATTTAGTTACTGGATACTTATATTTAAAACGATAACATAAAATACAAAGGAAAAGTCACTATATAATGAAGAATATTAAAACAATTTTATCTTAAACATATTTCGAGAAAACTGAAAGGTAAATAAAAATAGTGAGTTAACCGTAAATATAGTATAATTATACAAATTATTTTCTACAGTCTTCAATCATCTCTTTGTAATTACAGGAAAAAGACAGAATCTTCATTTTTCTGCCCAAGAAATTTCGAAATAACTAGATGCGAACTATAATGGACAATAACACGTGTTAGAGAGTTAAGCACACCACCCGCCGCTAATTCTTGAGCTTCTCTTTTACCAATGAAATGTGGGATTGATTGTTACGCTATAACGCCCTCACGATTGAAAGGGTGAGCACATGTTTGGTATGACAAGAATTCGAACCCGCAAACCTCGGATTATGAATCCAGTGCCTTAACCACCGGGCCCAACAACTTAGCACGATTTGTAAAAGGCAGCATAGGGTGTTCAGTACTTCTTGTTGATATGCTTTAACGCTTTAATGTTTGTATGCGCTGTTTTAGAACACTGAACTTTTAACACCGAGGCTTTAAGACAGCTGCTGAGTATTTCAGATTTCTATGATCTCCCAAGTAGCAAACCTAGCTTAAAAAACGTAAGTTTGTTTGTTTGTTTTTGAATTTCGCGTAAAGCTACTTCAGGGTTATCTGTGCTAGCCATCCCTAATTCGGCAATGTAAGACTAGAGGGAAGACAGCTAGTCATCACCGCACACCGCCAACACGACTGAAAGGGCAAGCACTTTTGGTGCGATGGAGATTCAAACCTGCAACCCTCAGATTACGAGTCAAACATGCTCATTATATTCTCAAACAAATTTTCATGATAGCTTTCAACTGCATCTTATTATTTTATATCGCGAACAAATGTGATAAAATAGTCAATAGCTACAGTAAATCATCATGAACGCTATCAACTAGCTACTAGCTACGTTTATTATCATTACAATATATAGTTGGTTATTATATCAAGTAATTATTTGCCCATAGTTCAGAAAAAAAGCTAGCAAACATGGTAAATAAAAATTGTGAATTTAAATACCTGCAAATAGAGATTCCACAAAAGATAATAAAACAAAGCTAGAACATTATTTTTGACTCCACCAAATATATTTCTAAGTAACAACATAGAACCATAATAGGGGTTGATAGTAAAAGTGTACAATGTTTACACTATTTCCAACTTTGTTTCCCCTTCGTTTTTTACAATCCCTGTTTGCAAGTTTTTAAATTTTTTACGCTAGACTCGTGATCTGAGGGTCGCGGGTTTCAATTCTTGTCACACTAAATATGCTCGCTCTTTCAGCCGTGGGGACATTATAATGTGACAGTATATCCCACTATTTGATGATAAAAGAGTAGCCAAAGAGTTGGCAATGGATGGTGATGACTAGCTGCATTCCCTCTAGTCTTACACTGCTAAATTAGAGACGGATAGCACAGATAGACCTAGTGCAGTTTTTCGCGAAATTCAAAAACAAACAAATCCACTTTTTTTATTTATCTTGTAATAACGACTGATACACGAAACGAAATCGATCTTGAAATTAACTAAAAGGTACGTAAATTGGGGAAGTTTAGTAATTTATTAAAATAACTGTTTATTTATTTAATTGTTTGTTTGTTTGTTTGTTTGTTTTTGGAAATTCGCACAAAGCTACTCGAGGGCTATCTATGCTAATTTTGCAGTGTAAGACTAGAGGGAAGGCAGCTAGTCATCACCACCCACCGCCAACTCTTGGGCTACTCTTTTACCAACGAATAGTGGGATTGACCGTCACATTATACACCCCCACGGCTGAGAGGGCGAGCATGTTTTAGCGCGACGCAGGCGCGAACCCGCGACCCTCGGATTACGAGTGCACCCCTTAACGCGCTCGGCCATGCCAGGCCCACTACTTATTTAATCGTCTCAAAATTATTATTAGCATGTTTGACTCTAACGAAGATATGGAAAGTTAAATAAAACTTGGCTTTAAGAAACAAACAGATGCACAATAAACAAAAGCTAAATTATGACATTTTTTTTAAATTTAGACAACAGTCCATCATATATTTAATTAATATATGAGGCCAGTAACTATTTTTTAAGCTCTTGAGCCTACGGCTTACATTTACAGGGCCGCTATTATGCATATTGAATAATGAAATACGATTTTGCACTTTATCAGTTTAATGATTAATACGGCTATAATGCAAAGTTAGTTTCTTTAACTAAATTACGAACAGTAATTGTAGGTTTACTTATTTGCGTTCGCTAATGTAAATCAGTGCCAAAATCTCAGTAAAAGTGTTTACATGAAATATGTGGTCCCCTGAGGGATTAAGCGAAATATTTTTACATTTTTTTTGCAAACCTTGGGACCAGTGGGATTTTTTCGGCACCATTTAGGAGGCTAGGAGTTCAGGAGAAGGGCGTTTTGGAAAATTCTTGGTCTTCCAAGGGATGGTGTGGAAAATTTTGTCTTCACTTAGACGATTCATTTGTTACAATTTAAAAGTCGTTTCAACCACCGGTTTAAGAGGAGTTACGTGACACACATACACAGACACTTAATCTCATGTATAAATGAAATTGGTTTAATTATGTATTTTAGATTGTTTTTAAATGTTCCCATGGCGTTCAACAGCGCTTTATTTTTACAGTTTAATAACTTTAAATATAACGCTGCTACTAGTTCTTTATGTTTTACAAGTTGAAAATATTCTCTTCACGTTTATTCATGTGTGTGTTTTTAACGGCATCTCAAAGAAAAATTGAGATATAGCTAGTGCTTTCCATTTTAATTTCGAATAGCTTGTTACAAATTATAAAAGGAAGATAATTTCGTTCACTTTGACTTGAAATTCCTGTGATAAAGATATATCTCTAATTCATTAACAAGCGCCTCTAGTGGCACAACACCATGTCTGCAGACTTATAAACCGGATTTTGATACCCGTGGGGAGTAGGACACAGATAGCACATTTGTATCTTTGTGCTTAACTAAAATAAATCACTAAAAAATGGGGTCCATGAGAGCACTCCAGAAGGTTTGCGACTCATGTCCCAAATTTCATGAAAATATTTTAAAAATAAAAATAAACTACTTACACGTTACTAAGGTCATGTGGTTTCCAGTTGTCCAATCGAATAATCGTCATTTTTGTAGATAAGGTTTTGTACATGTGTGTCGACGCGTGAATTGTTTATTTATAGTCTTTAACAAACTCACTACCAAGATAAACTAATCAGTTCATGCATTTAAGATTATTACAGATGTTTTCTAAACGAGCTTCATTTGACTTCGGGTGTAAACAACTCAGTGTATTTTGCTCGTTCTCAAAACCCAGTACTATTTCATAGTTTAACAAGAAATAATTAAAAAAAACAGTTCGACAAACATAATAATGTGTTTTTTCTTGCTTCCTGTTTTTAAAAACTCGTAACTTGTAATTTGTATGTGTCAATGGGAATTTCTGGAAACCTTTTTGGCCTTTGGTAAAGGAAACTAAAACTTCACATCCGGCTACAAGTCAATTTCAAGCAAACTGCTAAGAACAGGACGTTCTCTAATAAAATGGTAATTATCTCCTTATCTTCAGCGGTGTAAATAACTAACACGTGCATCTTTTGCAAGAAACTTCCGTTTCATGAAAAGAACAAGTACACGTGTTTTTTGCGATCACCTTTCATGAACTTTACAAAATTGTAGAAAATTTAGGGTATTTTTCAGTTGTTTTATTAGCAATGAAAATTTATTAGTGTAACGTTACCACTGTTAAGTTATACACAAATAACCAGAATCATATAAATGGTGAAGAGTTTCGTTCCCTGGTAACTATTTCTAGTTGATTAAAGCACGGGACTCGTAATCCTCGTCAGACCAAACATACTCGCCCTTTCAGCCGTGGGGACGTTATAATACAACGATCAATCCAGCTATTCGTTGGTAAAAGAGTAACCCAAGAGTTGGTGGTGGGTGGTGGTGACTAGCTGCCTTTCCTCTAGTCTTATACTGCTAAATTAGGGACGGTTAGCGCAGATAGTCCTCGTGTAGCTTTTTACGAGGGCCCGGCATGGCCAAGTGTGTTAAGGCGTGCGACTCGTAATCTGAGGGTCGCGGGTTTGCATCCCCGTCGCGCCAAACATGCTCACCCTTTCAACTGTGGGGGCATTATAATGTGACTTTCAATCCCACTATTCGTTGGTAAAAGAGTAGCCCAAGAGTTGGCGGTGGGTGGTAATGACTAGCTGCCTTCCATCTAGTCTTACACTGCTAAATTAAGAACGACTAGCACAGATAGCCCTCAAGTAGCTTTGTACGAAATTCAAAACAAACAAACAAACAAAAGCTTTGTACGAAATTCAAAACAAACCCATCTACTCCTGGGACAACTATCAAACTGTAATGATTACCCAATGCTCTCGAAAAAAGAAAATGTTTATCAAAATAATTGTTGACGTTTTCTTCATGAAATAAGCAACATAATGTTAAGATTACCAAATTATGTTAAAAATTTGGGACATCATGATAATTTCTTTATTTGTAGTGAATCACAAAGCTAAATAGTGGCTATTTGTGTTGTGCCATGGGTATGTAAACCTGATTTTTAGTGTCATCTTGTCACACTAAACATGCTCTCCCTTTCAACAGTAAAGTTGTTATGATGTAATAGCCAATCTCCCTATTTTTTGGTAGAAGAGTGGACCAAGGGATAGGAATGGGTGATGATGACTAGCTGTCTTTTCTCTAATCTTACAATGCCAAATTAGGGACGGTTAGTGCAGATAGCCCTCACGTAGTTTGCGTGAAATTAAAAGCAAAGAAATGTTAACGTCATCAGCTTTCAGATTTTCCGTTCAGCTTCTGGGAGGTTGTAATAAAACTGCCACTATATAAAATGGAAAAATGTGAAGGTGATAAAAAATAATGTTTTTAGAGAAAAATCATTTTTTAAAACATCATGATGGTAATTTATTTCCTTGGCGACGTTTCGAACAAACACTTTTTTTTCAGGGCAGACCCAAAACTCGTTTCTGACTTGAAAAACAGCGTTTGTTCGAAACATCACCAAGAAAATAAATTACCACCATAGTGTTTTTAACGGTTATTTTTTTTCTTTAAAAGTTTAATTTATTACCACTGTATAAAGTACTCTGATAATGCAAAGATTTGTAGCAAATATGGTGGTATTTGTTAAACAAGTGGTATATAACAAAGATATCTAATATTTTTTTAGTAATTTAAATACACTAAATGGCACGTTATGCATATAAAACTATAAGCTACTCTGTTTTTAATATTCTCCGGTCGTGGAGCAAAATAAGTAACGAAACATATGCAACATATTATAAATATATATATTCTTTGTCAACAGAATTTACAAACTATATTTATGACGCTTCAAATGGGAAGAGTAAGACTTACTTTTGTCCTCAAACTGTTATCCTTGTCCTCTTTCGTGATGATAAAAATTCAGATTTCCATGAGCATTACTGATGATTTTCCGCATCTTCAGTTCATGGCCATTACACAATACGACGTCAATAATGCAGCTCCTATATTAAACGTAGGAGTGATACAACATGACCAGTATTTAGGCTACTTAACCGAAGTAGTATTGTTAAAATGTAAAGTAAATAACTTATATATAATGTTTACTAGTTAATACATGCAACTGCTACAGTACGACTAGTATTTAACCTCTACAACTGAAACAATATGGCTATCATATAAACTAAACAACTGGTAGAGTACGGCTATTTTATAGACTATATAACTAACACAGCACTACTTGTACTTAAACTATATAAATGACACAACATGACTAATATTTAGACTATATAACTAACACAGAACGACTTGTACTTAAACTATATAAATGACACAACATGACTAATATTTAGACTATATAACTAACACAGAACGACTTGTATTTAAACTGTATAAATGACACAACATGAGTGGTATTTAGACTGTATTGCCACAGTAATTATTTAAATATGGAATGTCTAGAATAATACAATATAATTTTAATCGCAGTTTAATGGTTTAAACTAGATAACCCTTTATTAAGTACTGCTTATATTCTTTAAAGAGATAAATTAACAGTCTAACTTGTATATGTTTTTTCGCTTTAGAATAGTTAAGGCTAAACTTTATTACACTTAACACCATCAGTAAATAAACAGTAAATTACAGTAAACTTGTAATCATACCCTTTAACGTCTACTAAAGTTTATTTACATCCACGTTTTGCTTACAATCGGCCCGGCATAACCAGGAGGGTTAAAGCGTGCGACTCGTAATCTGAAAGTTGCGGTTCGCATCCCCGTCGCACCAAACATGCTTGCCTTTTCAGCCGTGGAGGTGTGAAAAGTTACGGTCAATCCACTATTCGTTGGTAAAAGAGTAACCCAAGAGTCTGCAGTGGGTGGTGATGACTAGTTGCCTTCCCTCTAGTCTTACACTGTTACATTAGGGACGGCTAACGCAGATAGCCCTCGAGTAGCTTTGCTCGAAATTAAAAAAAAATTGCTTACAATCTTTAAAGAGCATGCACATTTAAATAGTATGCTGCGTGCATGCGTATTTTCAAGACAGACTAATGTAAGTATGACGAAAGCAGATCATAATTAACTCAATAAGGCTAATATATAGACTTTATATGTTATTTATTCAAATGGTTAGAGCATAGAACTTACACAACATAGATTGTTTGTTTTGCAATTTCGCGCAAAGCTACTCGAGGGCTAGCATGTTTGGCGCGACGCGGGCGCGAACCCGCGCCCCTCAGATTACGAAGCGCACGCCTTAACGCGCTTGGCCATGCCAGGCCGACAACATAGCAGTTGAAAGACTGTATAGCTGATGCAGCATGCCTGCAAATTTTATTTAGCATTGTCAATTTATAAACTATATTATTTGCTAATCACAGCTAATATACAGACAATAACTGATCATATTTTGTTGGCATACAGATAACTGATACAACATATCTAGAATTTTATTTACTATTGTTCGTATCTAAACTTAATGTATTATACATTATGGTTAATGTATAACTTACATATAAATCTTGCTCAGAATGGATCGGTTTGGGGTTTGTTTTGAATCTCGCGCAAAGCTACACGAAGGCTATCTTCGCTAGCCGTCCCTAATTTATCAGTGTAAGACTAGAAGAATGGCAGCTAGTCATTATTACCTACCGCCAACTCTTCGGTTACTTTTTACCAACTAATAGTGGGATTGATCGTCAACTTAAAACGCCCCCACGGCTAAATGAGCGACCATGTTTTGTGTGACGGGGATTCAAACCGGAGACCCTCAGATTACGAGTCGAGTGCCTTAACCACTTGGCTACGCCGGGCCTTCTTAGAATAGATAAAACATAGACAATATAATTTGTGAAATGTGATTGGTATTTTGAACACATGCTTTTACATTTTTGTTGTTTTTTATTGATAAAAAAGATATTCATACGATTCATGCGTAACTTACATCTTGACTAAATATACACGATTGTGTTGGATAGGAATAAAATATTATAATATACTGAATGTTGGCATTGAGAGATTTCGAGGTATGTCTAAGCGACACCTACTCAGGATTCTTTGAAAATATTTTTGTTCATTGCTAAACAGGCTATGACCATTTTCGGACTTCAATGGGGACAGAACTTGGGAATTATTATCAATATAAAAACTGATTATTCATGAAGTTGAATTCGTGTAGAACATGTAACGTTGCGGAACGAGTTTTGTGAGTTACAACCTGGAATAGGAAAAAACAACAACCGATTCCAAGATAATCCCTGTAGTTGAATACATCGGTCGATGCGGAGACACATCTCGTTAAATGTGACTTTATTTTCCTTCATATATGAACCATTACTTTACATGATTCTTTTCTTCTGAGTCATTGAGCGAGGAGTAACTGTGTTACTGCATATTTCACAAATGCGTGGAATATTCATCTTTTAATTGCATTTTGAAAATTCATCAATTTAAATTATATGTAGTTTATAATAAATCTGTAACTATAACAGATAAACATGTCCTTGGCGGTACTCCTGTTGCATAATGTTATTTTTCATTCAGTACATTTAAAAATGTTTTAACATTAACCATGCTTAAGTGCCCTTTAACCTTAAATAAACGTAGAAAATGTTTAAAATTTACTACAATTAGAACTTCTTTAAGATTCATTATATTTTAATGCCCAGTTTACGAGTCCAGGAAACATGCTTGTTGAGTTGATTTTAGACACTATTTTATACAGGCCCGGCATGGCTAGGTGGTTAAGCCACTCGACTCGTAGTCTGAGGGTCGCGGGTTCGCATCCCAGTCGCGCCAAACATGCTCGCCCTTTCAACCGTGAGGGCATTATAATGTGACTGTCAATCCCACCATTCGTTGGTAAAAGAGTAGCCCAAGAGTTGGCGGTGGGTGATGATGACTAGTTGCCTTCCCTTTAGTATTACACTGCTATATTAGGGACGGCTAACGCAGATAGTCCTTGAGTAGCTTTGCGCAAAATTCAAAACAAACCAAACCCTTATTCATTAATTGTGAACATAAATGTCAGTTGCTGCGAAGCTTGTAATCCGAATTGTCCACCAGCATGCCCAAACTTGCACTCATTTAGAGGCCATGGAGTAAGCCTCATTTTACCCTAATCCATAATATTATACTAAATAAAGTAGTAGTCGAACATATTGTGCAACATATGAGCTGGTTTTCCAGTTCTATAAAAGTCTTTTTTTCGCAGATTTTGCAAGTTTTGAAAAATAGGTGAACAGCGCAGGCTCAAGAAACGTAATTGGCTAAGTGCGGCACATGCGTGAACATGAATACTTCTAATATTTTGTGCAAGAAAAACACAACCCGGTCAGCCCACTAAACTCTGCACGATGGTCGAACACTATTGACATTTAAGTTCTTTTTTCTGGTAAAGTGTGTTTGTTTTAGGTGAAATGATAGAGTATATTATATGAGTATATTTTCTTTTCTTGCTAATAATAACAAACACTGTAATACCACGCATTATAGCCTACCAGTTCTGCGAATTCGGTCTCATTGACTCCCAGACTCAGTGCATTTGAGATGTATGTAGAAGCGAAAATGTTAACACAAATACATATGTGAATTTGTGAAATGCTTAACACTGAATAAATAATGACGTTTTCGTAAGATTAGGCGGGGTGTCTATATAAACGGTTTGAAGATTAGAGGATATAGTAAAGATATTGGATAAAACAATGAAACACCTTTTAATTTCTGCTTTTTATTCAGTACTACTGACTTGGTTCACTAAGCGGAGAGTACAGCATAAAAACGATGTGAAATTAACGGAACAAAGTAATGTGCGTCACACAGTGATGGTTCTGACAATTCATCGATCATATCTTCTTCTAACTGTTGAAGCATTGGAAATCTGATTCAATAATTGATTTCAAGAAATGACCATGGAGGCTCGACATCATTGAAAACTGATAACTTTAATCGATATGCTAGTTGTCCACCTTTAATGACATTATAATTATCAATTTGTACATTCTTCCTGAAATATACCCTCTCTTCCAGAATAAAGTGTTCATTATAAGGTGAATCTGGTTTACAGTAAACTCTGAGTAATCAGTGACCCTCAGTTTAGCTTCCTGACAATTTAGCTATCCCTACAATATTCTAAAAATACGCTATCATAACATTATTAAACTTAAATTATTATATAGTATATTTAAGATTGTAAGCTTAATTTGGATTTTCCCGTTTGATGGGAAATGTGTAAAATATGACAAAACTACATTCTTTTATTGATCTTCAGTGGAATTTTCATTTTATTTACACAATTTCAAACTGTATTATGCATTTTGTGGTGTTACTGCAAGTTTATGATTCGCAGAATCACCGTGGAAATCCATCTTAAGCAGTTTCCATCGAGTTTGTTCGACTGAACTTGGTTGTTGTAGGCTAATGTTAAGTTGTGCACGTACTTTTGACGCTATACTCTTTCGTTTTCGTCTCACTTTTCGCGTTAATGTTTGTTTAACACGATCTGCCAACTTAATTTTTTAGACGCATAACTATTATGTTTGATGTGATTTTATTTTCCAATATCTACGCTGAGGTAATTTCCGATACACTTTCCGCATCAAGATGCCATTAGACAAAATCAAACAAAATAATCGAATATCTTATTTCCTTTTCTATTATTATCGAAAAACATAAATAAACAATGGAAATTAACTATTATAGTTTATCACTGAATCCAGTATTTATCATACTTGAGAAAAATAAATAAGGATGCATTACTTTAAGCTTGGTGGATTGTTAATGCTTATATGATTACAGCCTCGTGTGCATTGTTCTTGCAAATTTTACAGTGCCCGACATGGCTAAATGCTTATGGCGCTTGACTCGTAACCTGAACTTCACGGGTTTTAATCTCCGTCACACAAACACGTTCGCCCTTTTAGCCATGAAGGGTGTCTATAATTCATTGGTAAAAGAGTAGCCTAAGATCTGGTCGTGAGCATGCATATAACATGTAAGCTTCAAAAGAAAAAGAAAATTATTTATTACTCTTAATTCTGGTTTTAATTAACCTTGAAACAAAACACTTTGAAAGTAAATTGAACAGATATGGTGATTTTCACTGCATGAAACTCGTAATATTAAGCAGAAACAAGTCAAGCCGAAGATACGTTGAATAGCTAGCGTTTCTAAGTTACTTTTATACAACTTTAATTGTACGCGCCATGGCCTGGCATGACCGAGCGTGTAAGGCGTGTGACTCGTAATCCGAGGGTCGCGGGTTCGCGCCCGCGTCACGCTAAGCATGCTCACCCTCCCAGCCGTGGGGGTGTGTAATGTGACGGTCAATCCCACTATTCGTTGGTAAAAGAGTAGCCCAAGAGTTGGCGGTGGGTGGTGATTACTAGCTGCCTTCCCTCTAGCCTTACACTGCTAAATTAGGGACGGCTAGCACAGATAGCTCTTGAGTAGCTTTGTGCGAAATTCCATAACAAACAAACGCCACATGTATTGTTGTTTTGAATGTTTTGAATTAAGCACAAAGCTACACAATGCGCTATCTGTGCTCTGCCCACCACGGGTATCGAAACCCGGATTTTAGCAGACATACCGCTGAGCCACTGGGGGGCACACATGTATTGCCAATTGCTCGTTTCATCCACGCCTAATAGACGAAACAAGTAAAACGATTTACAGATATCAGAGCTTTATCACACCAGGTTAAACCGTAAAAGAACACATAGAGCTCTAAATCAACACGTCACTTAAACGTGTGAGAGCCTTATCCACAATAGAGGGCAGCACCTTTAATTATATACAGCTAACTTGTTTGTTTTGGAATTTCGCACAAAGCTACTCGAGGGCTATTTGTGCTAGCCGTCCCTAATTTAGCGTTGTAAGACTAGAGGGAAGGCAGCTAGTCATCACCACCCACCGCCAACTCTTGGGTTACTCTTTTACCGACGAATAGTGGGATTGATCGTCACATTATAACGCCCCTACGGCTGAAAAGGCGAGCATGTTTGGCGCGACCGGGCCTATACGGCTAACATTCACGATGACGAAATCCACTTGTTAATCAGTAGTTCAGTAACACCCTGAGCCCATTGACGATATTTGATACACTTGCGAACTTTGTGATGACAGATAGAGTAGCAGACCAGTAGTAGTAGAAGACCAGCGATGTCTGTGACTGGATAAAAAGGTAAGATTTTCCGCTCTGTAGAATACAAGTGATATCTATGATTGAATAGAAAAGTAAGATTTTCTACTCTCAAGAAGACCAGCGATGTCTGTAACTGGATAGGAAAGTAAGATTTTTCGTTCTGCAGAATACAAGTGATATCTATGATTGAATAGAAAAGTAAGATTTACTACTCTGAAGAAGACCAGCGATGTCTGTGACTGAATAGAAAGGTAAGATTTTTTCCTTTTCGGAAGACTAATGACATCTATAACTGGACAGAAAGGTAAGGTTTTCAACTCTTCAGAGTATCATCAATGTGTGTGAGTGGGTAGAAAGGTAAAATTTCCCGCTCTATTTATTACCAGTGATGGATAAAAATTAAAATTTTCAACATTCGTGCAAGCATACTTTATTATAGTTTTTAATCTCCGTTTTTTAAAAACTCATTAATGTTTTTGATAGAACAATAAGAAAAACAACTTTATGTTGTGTGATTCAACTATAATTTTAACTCTACTTTTAAAACAGTCTAAGGTGTAACGAACCCACCAAAGCACCACATTCGCCCTAAATAATTCCTTTTATTACAGTATAAAACCAACATTCTTGCAACGGTTGACTGAATCCAATAGCAATTCATATAATAAATAACATATTATATTTATATTTACCTTCCAACTTTACATTCTTAGCACTAGTTTCCAATTTTTATTGGCCTAATAATCAAGGAAACGGGTTTTACATAAACGTAACTAGGTACTGTTTTTTATATCTATATCAGGTTTATAGTACATTCTGAGAAACACAATAAAAATGACCTTGGTCATTATTGCATGTTTTTACTTTGTTTGTGAAAATTCGGCTCAGTTAATACATCATGAAAAGTCATGTTTTTCGCGTAAGAAAACCCATCCTTTTGAGATGTGTGAGCTTCAAAGAACAAACTGCAGAAATAAGAGCCGTTAACGTTATTAGGCTTAGTATAATAAAAAAATCGCTATACATTCAACATAATGAAGTAGGGTTAACATATCGCCTGACTTTATAATAAGAAAGAGTTACGTTTCAACTTATGGATGCAATAATAATCAAGATGTATGCACTCACTAGGATCTTTACTTACACGTTAACAAAATAATTGTGAATGTAGTATTATAAATAATTGCAAAAAGAAAAGGAAAAAAAAAGAGTTGTGCAATACAATAGTATGAAGTCTAGTAAAAAGTTGAAACAGTCACACTATGCCTAATATCGGTAATGTGTGTCAATCATAGCTTGGTATGTGATTGAAATATACCATGATAAAAGTGTTAACGTTTTTGCTGGTCAAGAATACTTCACGTGAAACATTGAGCGGCTCCTTGTTTCAGTAGCAGCTGAACACAAGATTCTAAAGCGGTCACCTGAAACCGACGCTCTTGACGGATTTCTTGTATCTCAAGGATATTCGTTAAAGTTAAGAAGACGATCGAGTACGAATCTTACCAACAGCCTTGCTCTGAAAACAGTTAGAGACACTTTAGCACAAAGTGGTCTTAGTGAATGTGTAGCTAGTTGTTGAAGTACTGTGTTTGCCAGATATTACCAAACCAAAATGTTGAAGTGGAAATCATACCACAACAAGGAGAAAGAACAAAATTGGACATTTGTGCTCTTTTTAGATTAATCCAGTTTCTAATAACTGTTCGGCAACAATGAACGATAGTTTGTTTGACAGAGAAGAGGTGAACGGTATCATAATATTTTCATGTAAAATGTGGTGAGGATCAATAGTATATATCATGTGTCAGATCTCAGTCAATGGAATCGGTTATCTACACAACATTGATGGCACCCTAACTGCTAACGAGTACATGTAAATTTTAATGCACAATGCCATTCCCTCAGAATCAAGATTTATCGGATCGAGACTCACGTTCCACCAAGAGGCAAGTGGAACACTAGAACAATTTCATGGCCTTCGTGAAGCCCTGATATGAATATTCTTGAGACTATATGGGCTTGTTTGAACTTTAGGATGGTCAAAAGGCATGCAAATAAAAAAAATCTGACTGAATTATAAGGAGAAATACAGAACATTTAGAGCATCGTTGAAATCTTCTATGAACTCGTCCATTAAATGTATGACGAAATGTTTTTTTTGCTTGCTTACTGTTTTTAACTTGTTTCGCAATTGGAGACAGATGTACTCATTTGGGTATCTGTACTGTATTTTCTCTCTAAAAAGTTTAGTATATTTCTCTAAACTTGTTGTTCAGGTTAACAAGTATTTTAGTTTTAGTAATTGTTGGGTAATTTTTATAATAGTGTTGCTACTTAATACTACATTAAAAAAAAACTTGAACCAAGTAGAAATGTTACGTAGGATTTTCATGTGCTTCTACACTTTATTTTATATTTTAAACATATTTTCTGTTAAGATTACCTAACATTACGAACATCAGAATGGCCCGGTATAGACAGGGGGGTTAAGGAGTTCGAATCGTAATCTGAGGGTGGCGGGTTCAAATCCCAGTCGCACCAAACGTGCTCACCCTTTCAGTCGTAGGTTCGTTATAAAGTTACGGTCAAACCCACTATTCGTTGGTAAAAGAGTAGCCCAAGAGTTGGCGGTGGGTGATGATGACTAGCTGCCTTCCCTCTAGTCTTACATTGCAAAATTAGGGACGGCTAGCACAGATAGCCCTCGAGTAGCTTTGCACGAAATTCCAAATAAACCAAACCAAAGCCTTTTGCCTGCAAGGAAAATAAAACCACGAAATATTAAACAATAAAAACTACAGGATGAGAAGAAGGGAGGCTTAAGAATTAAAAATATTTAAACGTGGGTCTCGCGCAACCTCTTGCAATTGTGAAAAAGTTAAGTGTTGGTGTCGTGAGAAAATTCTATGTATCAAGTTGAGAGCTTTCTAAGATGCCGATAAAATATGGGAAGTTCATAAGTCAAAACGTATCAAGACTTTAATGTTGTTTAAATGTTATTATTTTCCTTACAATAATTTCATATTTTTCTACAAAAACAAAAACAAAATCTGTAACGTTGATAAAACAATTAAAGAGCATTTAAATGTTGAATCCGACATACCTGGTTTATCTAAATTTCACGTGCGTTCTAACTGGTTTAATTTTATTATTGCTTTATGGGAGTAGAACGACGAATATCTTATCGTACTAGACCTAAAAACAAATTATTTTATGTTGTATTCTACATGAATATGCAATTAGTTAAAGATTTATATGGACAATGCTGTGGAGATGCCACTTAGAAGATTCTGTATGCTATAAACTTATTTATTCCTTCAACAAAATTTTAAAATTGAAATAAGGTTTTTCTTGGTCACCTCGAACATAAACTAAAATTAAATAAAACCATTTATCTGTCTCTCGGTGGGTCAGTGGATAAGTTTACGGACATAAAAACGCTGAAAACCTCAGGTTCGATTTGTTGTGGTAACCGATACGCAATTGTTCTACTGTGTAGCTTTGTGCTACAAGAAACCAATAAACAAATAAGCAGTTTTTTTTAATTTACTGAAATATATATTACAAAAGAAAATGGATTATGTGTAACTGTCTGAAACACTGAAACAAGACACTTATTTTGTTATAAGCAGCAAACATAATACTTTCTCAACAAGGATATCTAAAACCACTAATTATATATTTTTTCTTTATTGTATGGTTTCGTCACTTTGAATTCGCAGCCTTAACCCTTCAACTACGGTTGTCATCATATGACGTAAGCAAATTGCGCGCAACATTTTGAATGGCTCGCCGCAAAAATTCGCAATATTTGCGCATGGAGTGGCAGGCAGATTTACACAAACCGCAGACTAAGGGCTAAAGAAAGGACCATTTGAGTCGTTTTGTCGGTAGATTAATAGCAGTGAACTAATTCTCTTGAATCTTTATGAGTTTCAGGTAAGATGTCATCAGATATTAATAGGATTGCATTAAAAAGTGGTAATGATGTTTTTTTTTATCTATGTTATTAATAAATCCAAATACAGATATCCACATCTAAGTCGAAATTAGAGTCATTCCACAGATGATAGGTTCCAGTATACTTAAGAATTCATGCGCATGTGAGCCATAAATAAGCATGAAACACAGGAAACTGTCAAAGGCCTCAATGTTCTGTAATTCAAATGTATTCTTCTCAAAATAAAGGCACATGACGTCAAATAATTTTTGAATCAACCCAGACTGAAAGACCAGTGACAAATGTTTTTCTTCACTAATCGAATAAAGAACACAAAATCGTCAAAGTTGAGACAGTAGGAATGGTCTTTATCACACTACTACTAAAAGGAGTTAATGCCGTGAAAGTATACTATTCATAAGTATATGTCGTACTATTAAAAACAATGATTTTAAGAAATTATAGTGGAAGCAATAAAAATATATTATGATATGTTAGTCGCATTAAACGTGTCATATCCAGTGCCTAAGAGGCCTTTCGCACAACACCGAGGCTTATCAGGTTGATTGAGATACAATATACACAGTAATGGTCTAGGAGCTATTTATATCGCATTAAAACAATGAATGTTACAATGTGGACTAAATTAACTATGTGAAGTTCCAAGGGTTACTGTTTGTATAGTTTCTATATGTATGTAAATTATTTATTTATATATATGTGTGTGTGTATTTTATAATGCCGGCCGTGTACAGATGAAGAGCTAGTTGAATTTTCCTGTGGCAGTAGTTTTGGTAAATACATTTTTTATCTGTATTTTTACACACATAACCGCCTAATTATAAGATTCTTTCTACATATATTCCTAATGACAATCTCTACCTATGATAAAACTTGTTCAAAAAATTAGAGATCAGGCTAACATACTCTATTTCGTGTATTAAATCGTATGCTATTACATTCTTTTATTGTTTGCATTGGTACAATTAAAAGAACATGTTTGGGGGTTTAAAAATCAAAAGCGTTTATAATTTCACACAGTTTGAAAATGGGTGTTCCTGACATACCAACGTATAAATTAAATGCCATTTAGTTTACCAATTTTTGATCATATAGTTCTTGAACTACGTATCACTTAGTTTTCAAGATTGCATGAGTCAGTATGATGTTGGCAACTGGTTTAGCAGTTTCTTTGAATATAGTCTTTGAACTACATATCATTCAGTTAATATGACTGTAGGGTGTAAATTATATGTCATCTAGTTTACCAGTTTCAATAGCTACTTCCTGGATTACATGAAATTTGCTTTATAAAACTGAATCGTCATCTAATTTGCTAGTTTCTTTGGTAAGTATGAACTAATTTATAAGACTGTGTGGGTCAAGGTTTGAGTTGCAGCATAGTTTACTAGTTTCAATGGACAATGTCTGAAATAATATAATTTAGTATACAAGACAGCACGGGTTAGTGCTTTATAAGCTCTAATAAGTAGTGCCTGAAACATGTAGCATCTAGTTGGTAAGACTGCATGGGTCAATGTCTCAACTATCATCTAGTTTTCCAGTTTCAAGTGGTAGTGCCTGAACCATTTTTTTAGTTTCTCAGTCTTAACGGGTTAGCACCGTTATTGACCATTATCCAGTTTATCAGCATATATATGTAAATCAGCTCATAAATTAAATATTAGTTTGGTTATCACACGTGTAAATCAGAGACTGAAACTGGTAATTGCTTGTTTAGGTGTTTGCAAGGGTCATCGACTACATCATATGCATTTACTTCTAATCGGTTGCGTTCGGGTCTCTATTCGAATGTGAAGTCAGGCCACAAAAATAATAATAAAAATAAATGCCAAGAAAATAGTGTTTAAATGAATAATTGCTTTTGAGTTTACTCACTGGCCATAATTATTTTTACGAGTTACAAGTTTTACTTGAGAATGAACACGCCATGCAGCGATCAAAACATACGGTTTAAATAAAAAAATATATATATATCCTCAAAACCTATTGTAAAAGCGCTGTAACTTCTAAAAATAACAGTAATAATGTCTAAATCGCGATTATATTTTAACTATAGATGATGATATGGTTTAGTTTATATTGAATTTCGCGCAGAACTATACGAGGGCTATCTGCACTAAACATCCCAACTTTAGCAGTGTAAGACTAAAGGGAAGGCAGCTAGTCATCATCGCTCACTGCTAACGCGTAGGATACTCTTTTACTAACGAATAGTGGGATTTACCATCACCTTATTACGCCCCCACGGCTGAAAGGGCAAGTATGTTTGGTATGAGAGGGATTCAAACCCGCAACCCTTGGATTAACCATCTGGCCATGGCGGGCCATGATAATAGGAAGTAGAACATGTATCTTCCTTTGAAATACTTCATATCGCTTTTCCACAACTGTTTTTCTCTCGAACCTTTTCTTGTCTTGTAAAAAAAACAAAATTCCAAATTATAATTATATTGTTTTTATTTTTATTGTGTTCGCGTTCTTTGTTGTTGGTTTCTTCATATCGATACAAATTAAGAATTTATGATACTCTTAGGTTCCTACTTTTTTATTGATTAAATATTTGAATATACCAAAAAAAAGTTATCTTCATGCAGGAACGTTAATTAAGGAGAAAAAAAATAAAACGTTTCTTAGTGGCCTAACCCGGTTGTGAGTCTATTTTTAAAGTTCCAAATTTGAAAAGTAGAGATGTCTTGTTCAGGTTTCTGATAACAGCAAGCGTATGCTCGTCCTGTAATCCCACCAGATGGGACTTACTTAAGATAAAACTTGAGATACATTGTTATTATTAAGCGCGTTGACACGACAAAGTTTGACATACACGTGTACGCCTTCGTTACTTGTACGTTTATTATCTATAAAAGCTAAGGTCTATCGAATGGGAGTAATTCATGCGATGTACTTTGTACACGCATGCTCTGTAGATGCTATCTTTCAAAAACTTCATTAACGCTTTTGATACGTCAAGATAAGGCCCTATTTTTTGTCGAAAGTTGTTTTGAGGTCATTTGAAGTTTAGCCTTATGTTATTCGTTTTTATTTCAGCATCCAACTATTATTTGACAACTGATAAATTGAGAATTGGAACTAAAGAAAAATAAACAACTGCTGAACGATTTTCATGATAGCAACAGAAAGAAAGAAAAACTGACACATACGATTCCTTAAAAGTTTTCCCTCCTACTTTGAAGAAATTGTGCATATTTTTCCACGTCTCACTAAGCTTCTAGTGACAGCTGCCCAAAGAGCTATTCGCTCTGTGACCAGAGCTGAGGTCAAATTCCAGGTATTATAAATCCTTAAGCTTATAGATGGATTACCAGGAACGTTTTAGTAACAAGAATTAAATAAACACAATACACTTTATTAAAACACGAGTAACCTTGTGTACTAATAACTATCACGCACATGAGTACTTCGCAAACGTTTCGAATGTTTAAAAGATATTTCACATGTAAAACACAAAATCAAAAACAAACAATCTGAGCTGAAAATAATTCCAGTCATTCTTTTCATAAGACAACAAAATCCATAAATAATTTGCAAGTTGTTTTCCACACAATTTGTCGACTTCGCATGGCCTGGTGGTTAAGGTCACGGGTTCAAATCCCTGTCACCAAACATGCTCTCTCTTTCAGCTTTGGGAACATTATAATATGACGGGCAACCCCATTTTTATTTGCAAAGGAGTAGCCTAAGTAGTGTTGACCAAACTACCCTCACTCTAGTTTATCACTGATAAATTTGGGACAATTAGTCAATGAGTGCAAGTTATCTTTACTGAAATTAGGGAATAGGTTTCAAGCCATTAAATACATTTGTTTTGTTAAAAATTTAGCAAAAAGTCATGGTTTATTGGCTTCAAAAATGGCGATTTAGAATGCTATCTCCTAACCAACACCTGAATATATTACCGCTTCTAAACCTCGCACGTGATTGTCAGCCATTTGTTTATTATTACAAGCACATTCTGTTTTCTCTTGTTTGGATAACGTTTACATTGTTATTTTTAAAGTTTATTATTTTAAATATTTTCTGCTTCTTCTCTCTCACTATATTCACTCGCTTATCTCCCTCACTTTTTATTCTTATTTGTTTTTGAAAATGTTTATTCAATTTCGGAAATATCTTTTTTACATTAAGAAAAAATTGGTACGAAACGAACAGTTAATGTTTTAGAGTTATAAACTTTTGAAAGATCGAATTGAAGGGTAGCGTCATCCTCATTTTTAAGATAAATATAAACTACGTTACTCTTGTTAGTAAAGGCCTGGCATGGCCGAGCGCGTTAAGGCGTGCACTCGTAATCCGAGGGTCGCGGGTTCGCGCCCGAGTCGCGCTAAACATGCTCGCCCTCCCAGCCGTGGGGGTGTATAATGTGACGGTCAATCCCACTATTCGTTTGTAAAAGAGTAGCCCAAGAGTTGGCGGTGGGTGGTGATGACTAGCTGCCTTCCCTCTAGTCTTACACTGCAAAATTAGGGACGGCTAGCACAGATAGCCCTCGAGTAGCTTTGTGCGAAATTCCAAAAAAACAAACAAACAAAAAACTTGTTAGTAAAATACATGCGTGTGGGGAGCATTTAGAAAGTGAGATTTAACTGTCTGACTTAGCTTTGAGACGCATGTGCACAGTTCCAGTCGTACTAGGCCCGGCATGGCCAGGTGGTTAAGAGTCGAGGGTTCGAATCTTCGTCACACCAAACATGTTCGCCCTCTTAGCCGTGGAGACGTTATAAATTTACGATCAATCTCACTATTCTTTGGTAAAAAGAGTCGCCCAAGAGTTGACGGTGAGTGGTGATGACTAGCTGCCTTCCCTAAATTAGGGACGACTAGTGCAAAAAGCTCTCGTTATAAATCAAGCATCGGCAAAGTTGGTTTTTAGTTCGCTCTTAACATTTGTTTTACGCAAAATTGTTATTAAATCTTTATATAATTAGCGGTTGATTATTAAGGTAATTAATTTCATGATATCTGTATGTGACTAGACACTAGACTCGTAATCCGAGGGTCGCGGTTTCGAACACCCATCATACGAAACATGCTTACCCAAAGCCGAGGGGTCGTTATAATGTGACAGTCAATCCCACTATTCGTTGGTTAAGGAGAAGCCCAAGAGTTGGCGATGGATGGTGATGACGAGGTTTAACAGTTTTACACTGCTAAATTATGGACGACTAGCGCAGAAAGCCTTCGTGTAGCTTTGCGCGAAATTCAAAACAAACAATTACCCAGTTGAAATGTAATTTTTCATTATTTTTTTTTACTTTATGCTAAAGCACGTCAAAATTAAAGTAGGTAATTTTAACACTGTATTGTTCATTTACTTTAACAATTTAAAAGTTAATTGCCCCCCAGTGGCTCAGCGGTATGTCTGCGGACTTACACGCTAAAATCCGGGTTTCGATACCCGTGGTGGGCAGAGCACAGATGGCCCATTGTGCAGCTTTGTGCTTAATTCTAAACAACAACAACAAACAACATTAAAAGTTAATTATTCATGATAAATAAAAATGAAAATTTTAAAAACCTGCAAATAGGAATTATAAAAAATAAAGTCACAAGGCTAGAAATACTGTAAACATTATTTACTCAAACTGCTCGCCAATACACAGCGGTATGTCTGCATACCTACACCGCTAGAAATGGGGTTTCGATACCCATGGTGAACAGAACACAGACAAGATAGTAATAATGAGAACAAAGTTATAAATTGCCCATTTTGAGTAGGTTTTATTTTCCTTATAAATCTATTATGCTTTCTTTTATGCATATATATATATATATATATATAGCCTTAGGACTCAATAGTAAAGGTTTTTAAGTATTGTTTAAAAGAATCTTTACTGTTTACGGTATCGTTGTTTTTGCCCGAGCGTTCTGTTAGGGTTTTGTGAAATTCCTTGCGATCCTTATTATGAAGCACAATTGTGGCTTATGATTTACTTCAGTTAATCTACTCATTCTTCAAAAAAATGCCGATCCAACAATCTTTATCTTAGATGTGAGAAGAGAGCTTTTTATTTTCTATAATTTTTATTTTTACAAATCTTTTAAAACACATTAACATAATTTGAGTGTAATATGATTCATCTTGATGACTTCGGCATACATTAATGTTTAAGGGCGAGGATTACGTTTCAAAGAGTTTAGGGTTCTTGTCGTGATGTTGTCGACGACATTCCGTATTTTCTGCTATGGTCGTTTTAAAAATTAAATTCAATCCCGTTATTTTATTCAAAGAGTTAAACAATGGCTTTGCGTCAGTTGCTGCTGGTTGTTGTCATACCTGGTTTTAGTATATCAATATCAAAAACGTCTACACTTGAAACGTATAATGTCAGTTATGAGCGCTATATTTGATTTACTTTTTATGACTTGCGAAATTTTTTTGCTTGTTTGTTGTAAAGCAAATTTACACGGTTGGCTATTAATAACAAAGATAATTTTAAAATGTTTTCTTCGTAATAAATTATTTTGCTTTCTGTAAATGAAAACTCGAAACGTAAACCAATATTCTCCTCGCCCTTCTAACGTAACAACCTTCATGGTTGGCATTTACTCTAAACATTATCATGTGTTGATAGCTTATTACGCTAGTGTTTGAAGATAACGTCTAGCAGTGGACCGTTTCAAGGAAAATTAACTAAGCTGACATTTTCATTCAAACTGAACAATTTTTTCCAATTGTATCATTCAATCAGTTTGAGTATTTAACTAGGAAAGTTAAAAAATACGACATAGCGATAATCCAACGTAATCAGTGGTAACTAATTATCTCTATTATCAAACATAATTATAAAATTAAAGCTTAGTAATGCTTCGGCTTGAACCAGTTATCTGTAATATCTGAAAACAAACCAATCAACCTTTTGACTATTTGACATTCAGTGCTTATAAGCTCATCACTCAAACCAGAATAGGTTATCATTTTTGGACTCAAAGACATTATTGGCGATTTCCAGTAACCTTCTGTTCTCTTTGTCCTTGAAATACCTGAAAAGCTTTATGACTGGCATTTACTCTGAGCTTTCTCGAGTATTAATCTTTATATTAGTGTTTTACGTTACACGTGTATTTTTAGGCCTACCACTAGTCCATTTAACCCACAACAACTAAACTGAGAGCCGGCAATTGTTAAATGTTGTTGTTGTTTTTGAATTAAGCACAAAGCTACACAATGGGCTATCTGTGCTCTGCCCACCACGGGTATCGAAACCCGGATTTTAGCGTGTAAGTCCTCAGACATACCGCTGAGCCACTGGGGGGCAACATTTGTTAAAACATAAGAAGAGTCTCAACGAAGTTTGTGCTTATTTGGAAGTTGACTAGAGGTCATGGAATAAACATATTTAATAAGATTAATACAATTTCTTTGTTTTGTATACTTTATGAATGTTAAAATATCCGTATCATTCATTTGCATACTTAAATGTTCAAAACTATTTATATATATTTTACGTTAAAACATATTTTTGTATTAATACATATAACATCTTTATAGCCTTGTTTGTTTGTTTTGGAATTTCGCAGAACGCTATCTGTGCTAGCCGTCCCTAATTTAGCAGTGTAAGACGAGAGGGAAGGCAACTAGTCATCACCACCTATCGTCAACTCTTGGGCTACTCTTTTACCAACGAACCTGCGACCCTCAGATTACGAAGCGCACGCATTAACGCGCTAGGCCATGCCAGGCCTTCTTTATAGCCATGTATACAAAACTAACATCTGTTAATTGGTGTAAAATTGTGATTACATACTCATGAGTTAATCTTCATGAAGTTATGTAAAATTATGCTCCACTCTTTACAGTGTTTGAAGGGATAATAAACACCATTGTTCACCGAAATGATCTCCAGTGGTCAAAGCTGACAGTTCAAGCAATCCGGATGAACAGAGATAGTCAGCAGTCGGTACTCTCTAAAATTATACACAACGAAGACAGAAATGTTACCCAACAAGATCGTCTCTATAGGGCTTTCGGATGTGGCTCAAAACCAAGCTACGGATAATTTTTATTTATGGGTAGATGGAAGCTGGGAAATCCTATCCTGTATTGAGCTCCGAAGTTAGCAGAATGGAGGAAAGTTAGAAGGAAAGCATCAGGAGTGGGTAAAAACCAATGTATATTAAAATAAGAGAGCCTAATATTGAAAACGTATTTTACTGTACCATCAATGTACTCTTAAAACCGTAAGGAGTGACAAAAAATCTCACTTAAGTGAAGTTCAAACAAGGAAAACTTTTCTTATTGTTTATGCTCTTAGTAAAGGAAGGTTTACATAGCAAGCAAAAATAAAAATTAATTAACTAAAAAATAAAGTTTTTCTTCAAAATAACAGTTAACAGTTTACAGCTGATGATTGTTAGATGTGTCTTGTGTTTGAAATGATTTTCTACTTATGAGCATGTTATAGTTGCTATTGATATCCGCGCGATCCATTTATGAAAACGAAAATTATTTCTATACAAACTTATCTTAGGGACTAAATTAAACCACAGATCCCTCCTCTCCAAAATAAAAAAACAAACTTACTTTGAAGACAATAGAGTCAAGTGCCCGGCATGGCCAAGTGTGTTAAGGCATTTGACTCGTAATCTGAGGGTCGCGGATTCGAATCCCCGTCGCATCAAACATGCTCGTCCTTTCAGCCGTGGGGGCGCTATAATGGGACGGTCAATCTCATTATTTGTTGGTAAAAGAGTAGCCTAAGAGTTGACGGTGGGTGGTGACGACTAGCTGCCTTCCCTCCAGTCTTACACTGTTAAGTTAGGGACGGCTAGCACAGATATCCCTCGAGTAGCTTTGTGCGAAATTCAAAAAACAAACAAACTATAGAGTCAAATGTGACGTGAAATGAATCTAAACATTGTTCATAGGTTGTTCGTTACATTGAACTGATCATACTACAAAACGAATGAAGCTCTTATTCAGAACTGTTAGATTACAAGTATCTTTAAAAATTGTGATTCAAAACATTGAACTGTAGAAGACAATAAAATAAAATAAAGTACAAGAAAGCGAATCATGTTATGTAAAAAATGCAATTTTAAATTGAAACTTGATAAAATAGTTTTTCAAATGAAGTGTTTATACTGTTAAGCAAATACATGACGAAATTATAAAGAAAATACATTTGAGGGCTAATATATAATATTTATGCAATTTCTTAATTAATTAGATATTTATAACATGTGCAAACAGTCCTGTTTCCTTTTCATAAGCCCGCCATGGCCCGGCGAGTTAAGGCATTCGACTCGTAATCTGAGGGTCTCAGGTTCGAATCCCCGTCACATCAAACATGCTCACCCTTTCAGCCGTGGGGGCGTTAAATGTGATCATTCCCTTTAGCCTTAAACTGCTAAATTAGGAACGGCTAGCGCATATAGTCTTCGTGTAGCTTTGTGTGAAATTAAAAAAAAAATCCTTTTTAAAAAGCTAAGTAAACCATGAATAAACATCAAGAGGACACGTTCACTTTCTATTTCTACTAAGAAAACATTATACAAAACAAGATAATCAGAAATATGAGGTCCTCATATTTAATGTTCGGCATGACCAAGTGGTTAAGGCACACAACTCATAATCTGAGGTTTGCGAGTTCGAATTAACGTCACACCCAAGATGGTAGCTCTTTTAGCCGTGGGGGTGCTATAATTTGACGGTCAATCCCACTATTCGTTAGTAAAAGAGTAGTTACCCCTTATGCCACGTTGTGAGAACGTAAATTTTAAACCTAACAATGATAGTTTGTATTTTGTTAACTTTTTTATTCGTCAAAAAAGTATATTTTCAGTTAACAGAAGTTCTTGTGAATGATCAGAGGCCTTATGGTCTTCACATCACAATGTACAATTAAACTTCATTTTACAAACTCTCTTTTTTTTTCGGGGCGGATGTTTTCCAAGAATGCATAGCTTTTGAATAATCCAGTTTATTATAGTTGATAAAAATATTTATAAAACGCGTTTAAAATTAGGTAAATATTTGATTTTCGTAGTGTGATGTACTACACAGCTGTGTATATGTTTGTTTCTTCTTTATCCTTGAAGGAGATAAGCATGATGATTCCACCACGTTTGTTTTATATGAAGTTTATCAGTTAGTAGTTTATCTGTGCAGTTGTTGATGTTAATTGAAAACTAAATGTATGGGTGTATTAAGCAACTGTCGACTATTAGCACCAGCTAAGGAAATCCGGGAAGAAATGTTTAGGCAGTGTTCTAAATTATCAAAAATGGTCTTACATACCGTAAGCAAATCAAATACTTTATTTTAAGAACTTTGTTGAATTGGAACTGTCTGTTGAAAGAGAAGATCTCGGTATAGGAGCCGAAACAAGGTCCATTTTTTTATCAAAAGGCAGTTACAGTCCCATTATGATTCTAAAACCTGTCTACTCTATCTAAAGCTACTCTTGTTTGTTTGTTTTGGAATTTCGCACAAAGCTACTCGAGGGCTATCTGTGCTAGCCGTCCCTAATTTAGCAGTGTAAGACGAGAGGGAAGGCAACTAGTCATCACCACCTATCGTCAACTCTTGGGCTACTCTTTTACCAACGAATAGTGGGATTTACCGCACATAATACGCCCCCACGGCTGGAGGGCGAGCATGTTTAGCGCGACCCTCGAATTACACCTTACGCGCTTGGCCATGCCAAGCCAAAGCTACTCTAAAACAACAACTTGAATATTGTATTTCATATTTCAAAATACGACTTTCGCGCATCTCATTCGCTTTACACCTGATCGTCGTGGATTGAATAAACATTCACATTTGGAGTTTAAAGAAATAACTTTTATTTTATTCACTAGTATTTTGTAAACTGAAAGTTATCTGTTGTAATTAGTTTCAATGCTGTACTGAACTTTCATTTGCATTTATTCAACAGAGACTGCACTAAAAAACAGTGTAACTTACCACGTGTTTTGAGGTAAAAGTCTGATTTGTGTAAGAAGTATACTGTTTTGCTATATTATTTTCAAACATTTGTTAAAATTGTAGGTATACTGTTTGCCAACAGCTCTTTTTGAAATTTTAGGTATGTTTCTTAAAGCATTAGTAAAATTAGCTAAACAAACCTAGGCTGATGGACTACAGCCATTCTAAATTATAATATTAATTTTAACCTGAACGTTACCTCAAGCTTGCATTGGCTAAATAGCCAGATTAAAGGTTTTAGGTATAGCAACTTCCGAGAAGGAAGTCAGCTAATCAACAACATTTGCTAATGCACGTGCTTTGTTCGATTTGGAAGTGAATAACAGGAATTAATGTCACTTATAATTAACCTACACCTGAAAGTGCAAAGTTTGGTCAGAGATATCGAGGCGTGAACCTTGGAAGTTATGATACGCAGCCACACGTTTTACCCTCCTTAACTTATGACTTTGATTACTAAATTACCTTCACATTTTCAGATCAAACGTTGTGTAAGTCAGTTATTTTGAACGTTGTCTGTAAATGGTAATTTTATTTAAGAACATGAAGATATTTTTACAAACTGTTCAGCAGATTCTTTAATGATTTTTGAATTGTAACAAGATGATGAAATAATCTATATAAACTTGAAAAATGTCATGTAAAAATATTGTACATATAAGAGAAATGTAAAAGTCTTGCATTTTAAATCTTGTTTGTTAATGTTAAAGTCATAAGTAGAATCCCAAAAAATACTAACAATTTTGATATGTTTGTTCATTTTAGTGCAAAGTAAAATAGGGGGGTTACCAGCGTTCTTGGAAAGGCGGAGAATTAAGCCCCAGATTTTGATATTGTAACTCATTGAATCTAGCTTTGATCCTTTTTTTTATATGCATTTGATCCGCTGAGGACAGTTTATTACAGGTGCGTGATTTGGAGCTTTTCTTATGGTGCTCTTTAAAAAGTTTTTATTTTATTCATTTGACGACTTTGAGTCAGTCAAACCACTCAGATTACAGAGTGTAATCGCTTAAAAATTACAATCTTTTTATTTATTGTGTTTACTCTGCCTCTAGTGAGATGATAATGAACTATCTATTGGGATAAGAAGACTTTAAAACCTTAGGGTAACAGTTACATAAAAAGTTGAAAAATAAATTCATTGAGAAAGTTAAATAATTTACCAATTTCTTTATTCTGAAAAAATAAAACTCATCTGTTTTCGAAATTTAAAAATAATAAAAAGTAAAAATATTGGTAGCTGTCACACTATCAAAAAATTAAAAACCCCGGACTACAGTTGATAAACAAAAAGAACCAAGAAGTTATCGCACACCAATATTTTCAATTTCTTTCCATGAAAATTTCACTCAATATAAAATGCACGTTACGTGATTATTTTTAGTTAATGAACTTCAAAGACCTGCTAGCATGTGTGTCGATAAGGAAAATAATAATTGTGCAAATCTCACTACTAATCTTTCCGTCTGTATGTTATCAATGTGTAACATTTTAACACATAAAAGTATTTGAAAGTCAAAAAACTATAAAATAACATACAAAAATGTAGTTTTCTTCCATAACACCCCTCTATTTATCAGACTTTTATTTCCATATATTGAGTAAATACATGAAATTGTAATGTAAAAAAAAAAGTGTTATCAATGCCATGAATTTTAGGAATGTTATTCATGAGATAATTAAATACACTCAACCATAAGGACTGATAAAATGGCATTGTAGTTAACCGATAACTCCAGTTTTTAACACGTTTAACTAATAGTCGATAGTTAAAATACAGGCACAAAGGATACTAACAAAATTTAAGCTTATTTCATGAGTTTTCGCTTGACTGAAACGGCAAGAAACTAATTATAGTTCGAATCTGGTAAAGTTTCTGTTTCACTTCCCTCCATCTAACATTCGATCTGAAGAATGTGTGGTTCCAACTCCAGAAGAGGGGATCTGTTTCATTATTCAGAGAAATTTTAGGAAACCTATCGTGCTCTTTGACCTAACAACAAGAAATTTCGCCATTTCTAACCATCTCTTGGTGATTTCATTATGAGATACTTCTTCGGTCCTCTGCTGCTTAAGCACGCGATACTTTGCTGGTTAGACCACCTTCTGCGACTCTACGTGTGTTCCAGCGTGAAACATTACGTAACCAGTTGCATGCAGCGACAGCTGGCGAGCACCAGGAGTGCTTTCGTGAGATTTATTGGGTGTGCCATCTATTCTCCCACCGCGTGGAGACAGATCATGAGGTATCACTAACGAACCTTGAAAATTGAACATTGTTGCATTTAATGTAAGACCCTCATCAGAAACGGTTTTTTTTTAATGGGCTCGATATTCAGAGCTATGCAGGTATATACAAAACACGAGTTCAGGTGTTTTTAAAGTTCTACCAAATTGCATCTGAACTTCGAAAAGGAAATAATATACACTTGTTAATGGATTTTTCAGCCTAAGGATATTTCGTTTAATGTAAATAACTCTATGCCAAACCTTTCAAAACTTACCATTTCTTGTTTACACATTTTGTTACTGTAATTATTTCATTTATCACAAGACAAAACTTGTTGTAAATTTAAATAAATATTTAAAAAGTGGAAAGGACTTTACGAGGTATAACAATAAAAAATTCACACATAATAGTTTTGCACTGAGAAGAATTTAAATAAATAAATCAAATAATAAAATGGCCAGATATTTTACAAAATGATTAAGAATGCATACAGATAACTTAAGTGGGAAACTGATAGGTAGGTAAGACATAACAAAATCTGCATGAGTAGCGGGCGGGATACTTCCAGACAAACAGCCCATTAGATTGTAGTGACATCTGGCGAACAGCTGTGTAGTAACATAACCAGTTAATAGTAAAGGAGACAACTTTCTTTGGTAGCAGGATAGTTACACACAACCTAGCTGGCCTAGCCAATAGAACAATTTACCTGAATAAGTGGGTAGCAGAAAAGTTTGCAGTAGCGATGCCATCAGAAGGGGTTGAGGAGGTGCAGTTCCTCTCTGGGGGTGCTGGAAAGGGAGCAAAAGGAAATCAATAAAAGAAAGGGCAGAGATGGAAATGTGTAGAGATATCCAGTAACTGTCTTTAGTCATGTTAGAGATCTGCAGGTCGTTGTAGTGGATGTACAACACTCCTCTCATCCTGAATATCATATCTCACTCCTAACAGGATGGATACTCCTAAATGAATGGATAGTAACATAACCCTTCTAAAGAGCGATAGCAAACGAATGATGAACATAAATAAAAAAAAAATCTAGACTATTACACAGAGAAAAAAACTGCTTAGAAAGACGTCACAGGGAGAACCTATGTAGATAGAAGAGTTCCAGTAAAATATACCTAAATAGAAATACAGTATAACAAGCTGTTTACGAACAAAGAACAATCGATCAAAGAGTAGGTAACGAAAAAACTAAGTAATAAATCAATCTGTCTAAACTGAAGAATAGTAAACCAACTTGCTTAAATTTCTTGACATCAGAGCAATTTCTCTGTAGCAGTATTCCAATATGTCAAGAAACAACAAAACTTTGTATTAAATAATTTACTTGGGCTATAACCATGTTTTTAATTTTTTCCCTTTTTAGTGCAAACCAAACAGTTAATAAATAGTTTTCAATGTTTTTATAACAAATAGAAATTTATTTTTGGGTTGCTATATTACAGTTATGAGCTCTGAGAAAGTCAAAGATCTGTGGATCTGTGTTTTTTATAATCAGTCATTAAAATAAAAACATGGAAAAACACATAAAAGTGATTGTTCTTTATCTCATTTCATCAACTGTGTTTAAGCTATGTTGATGAATGAAAAAAGTGATTTTTTCATCTTAATAGCTATGAACAAACTCATTTATAAATATTGCTATTTTACTTTTACCCTTATTTTATTTACCATATCTTCTCAAACTATTATAGAAATGAAAACCGATTTTATGGTTTACCTGTATCTTGCAAGTGAAATACTAAATATTAAGTTTTTTACGGATCAGTTCGAAGTCTTTGTACATTTTTTTAACCATTTCTTAAGAGACAGAGCGTTCTACATCTCAATTACCCTGTTATTTGGTATTCTTAAAGGTGAAAATTTCTTATTTTCCTAAGGAAAGATTACAGTAATCAGTAGTTGTTAATATAGTTAGTAATTTATACAATAAACCTAATCACAATTAATGAATTACAGTTTCTTAATTGTTACTAACTAAAGACTGGATATTGCCATTTATTCGATTGTTGACCTACTATCATAATCAGGTAAGTCCAGAGAATTAACATTTTTGTGATGATAGCAGCCAGACCTCGACTGGCTAAACAGGCCTTATGTTTGTTTAGAGCCTTTACAGAAAGCCTTAAGATTGCTATTATTATCATAAAAAATACTGTTTTGAAATTTAAATAAATAAATACACACACATATATATATCATCTTTCAGTCTTCTAATCTATTTTAACAACAATTTTTATTGTCTGTGAAACTTTACTAAATATTAATGAAAATGTTTATATGTTAACATTGATTTAGTATTTTGAATTATATTACAAAAACAATTGTATTATGAAATGTTGATTCTTTTCGCTTCCCTTTCTGACATGACTTTTCATTCAAAATCTGTTTACTGTTTTACTTCGAATACGTTTATCTTATCTGATGTCAGAGTAAGTGTGTATTGTTTGTTTGGAATAAATCACACACTTATACAATGAGCTTTCGGAACTCTGCCCACCACGGGTATCGAATCCTGAAGGCTAGGGGTGGGAGTCCGCAGACATACCGCTGCGCCACTGAGAAGCGAATAGCCGACATTAACTGTGTAGCTTTCTGTTAAAAGGAATGACAAAACAAGTTTAACAAATACCTTAAGCCTATTATATTTTGTCAAAGTTGACGGGAAGATCGAAGCACTAAATGGAGAAACAACGAGTATGTTTACAAATTAATTAATATTTTGTATGCTACAAATTAATTTCAGATACTCAAGAAATCACTGACCTAGTTACTTGTAGATACCCCACAAATCACTTGTGTAATTACGCCACTTATTTTATAATAGTTGTATATAAAACAACAGGTTACAAAGAGTTTAAAATCTCCCATAATTATGACGAAAGCTCACTTTCTTCAGTTTCCGAGGTGTTTTTACCTAGCAAAAGTGGTACAAACATTAGATGTTTTTGACATATTGGTAGAAATGTTTTCTTTGCGTAATTATGTTTGAGCGTTTCAGCGAAAAGATAAACAATTTACAAATCGTGCTCTGTTCACCACAAGAAACAGAATAACTGATTTGAGATTTGTCAGTCTTTAAATACACGTATGACTTGCTAATGGAATATTTTAGCGTAAAAAGTAATGTTATGCAAAATTGTATGAAAACGCAGTAAGCATTCATTGTATGTGAAAAACAGGTACAGACATGCTAAATAGATCATGATTTCTTTTCACGTAATTACGAAAAAGGTTAATAAATATCTTTATTAATGTTTGCCTTTCTTGCTGCTTGGATGTGTATTCTGATAAATCGTTATAAAATTTTATTTTTCAGTATTTCCTGATAAGCTAAGTGAAAGAGCCGTTGAATCAGTTTTATGAAACCAGTTTTCTTCCTTTATTCTCTCACAGAGGTTAACTCATAGGATTATTTAAACAACATTAAGATATTTACGTACAATATTTAACTTAATACATAATATTTTCTTAATAAGAGCCCTTCACCTTTCTACTGTCATACTTTATGTAGCTTTCAATTCACCACCATATGCTTTAGGGAGTTCTCACTGACCTTTGACAGTAAATAGAAGAGTATGAAATTTGTTTTGCGGCTTGTAATAAGCCGATTAGACTTTTGGTATGGTCATAAATCCTCACAACCAACCCTGTTCGGAGCTCTACGAAAAACGCTCTTTCTCACAATGCTGACAATTAGTAAATAGTTAACTACTTGTGGACTGTTTTAACAAACCTGTCGCTACAAGCTGTCAGTTAAGCTGTAAATAAATAATTAATACTGTAACCTCTTATATCAATTGACCTTTAAATTTATATACAGGCAAATAAAAAGACCGACACGGGTGTGCAGAGTGTAAGCTAACAACTGAGAAATAATTGAGTAGCTAAAGAAATAGTTGGAGGGAATAAATATTTCAACATATGGCCTTTGAAATTTTCAATGAACGATACCTTTATGACGCTTTCGTCAAACGACCCGGTCAGAGACTCCTATATTCATATAATATTCAGTCGTTCCTGATTTAGAACTGCTAATCAGAGAGTGAGAACACAACCAGTCAAAAGCACTCGTTGCCTACATGGTTACTCTTAAACAAATAGTGATATTAAGTCACTTTTATAATGTCTCTCAGCGTATTTTGTTGCAAATTGCGGGCTCAAACCTTGGAAATTCCTTATTTTTTTCCGTTAACAATCCGCTAAAGGTTATTATATAGCTTCCGCCAGTGGGACAGCGATAAGCCTTCGGATATACAACGCTTAAATTATGGGCTCGATTCCTATCGGTAGACATGCCAGATAGTCCGATGTGGCTTTGCTATAAGAAAAACACACTTATTATATTGCATTTGTAGGGTCTAATACTTATTTCTAATTGAAATTGCCATTATTCTAGTTAAACGACGAACTTAGGTAAAAACAAAATAAATGGGATAGAAAGTAAATGCATAATTTCGAAACGATTTTTACTCAACCAGGCCACCAAACCATGATAATAGTACACGTGTTTCATATGTTTACACTGTAACAAAGAAGCCGTTAGAAAATAATTCATAGCTTGTTGTTTCAACACTGAGGAGAAAAATATGGCTAGGTGGGTTAAGGCGTTCGACTAGTAATCTAAGGGTCGCGGGTTCGAATCCCCGTCGTAATAACATGCTCGCCCTTTCAGCCGTGAGGGCGTTATAATCCCACTATTCGTTGGTAAAAGAGTAGCCCAAAAGTTGGCGGTGTGATGACTAGCTGCTCTTCCTCTAGTCTTACACTGCTAAATTAAGGACGGCTAGCACAGATAGCCCTCGTGTGGCTTTGCGCGTGCCTCACAGTGGCTCAGCGGTATGTCTGAGGACTTACACGCTAAAATCCGGGTTTCGATACCCGTGGTGGGCAGAGCACAGATAACCCATTGTGTAGCTTTGTGCTTAATTCAAAATCAACAACAACAACAACAGGCTTTGCGCGGAATTAAAAAAAAAATCGTAAAAGTTGTATTTGTTTGTTTTTTGTGCAAAATTGTTCAATTTGTATAGTTTCGGTGTTTGTATCAAGAATGACCAATAACTGTTTTTAAATGATTCATGCTTGTTCACTCTAACTTGAAAATTAGATTATCTGTCGAAATATATATATATATTAGTCAAATGTCTGTCTGCGTAACATGCTCTGCATGTCCTGAACGGTTAACTATAGAAAAAGTATATATATGTTAAAATATTTATTTCAAAAGTATATGATATAAAATAGTCTTTTTTTTGTAATTCGTAAAATTTCATATCGATATCAACATTGATACGTCAGTTTTCGTATGTGATGAAGGGCTAGTCTTTAAATATGTGTATATATATATATATATATATATTTACATGTGTGTATATCTTTATATATATATATGTAGGAAGGAAAAAGGCAAAAAATATACTCGTAAAGAGAGACACTTGTTTGAGTACATGTATATATGTATATACTTGTTGTTGTTTGGTTTGTAGTTTCTGTTTCTGATTACATGCATGTAATCTTTTACTGTACCTTATCAAATATACTCAATTGAACTCGTTATTGTGACGAATTTACTATCCTATATCGATTTTTATTGAAGAAAAATTTATATTTCAAAATGTGCACGACTTATACTGTTATATCTCTACTGCAAAGTTCCAGACTATTCACTGAAGATTCTCGAATGTAAGAATCAACAGTATGTGTGTGTACGTAAACACTAGTGTGTTGTTTATATTGTTGCCTAAACTAAAGTTTCGAGAAACCTTCCTCAAGCTTATAAATATAACCAACATGACGTACCAAGAATCAGTATACATTATTGGTTTATTAGAGTTTGCTTACAATAAACCTCGGAAGCTATAACTGTAGTTAACACTTATTAATTGGGAACTATAGATATTTGTCTAAGAATGTTTATAAATTTCGAACATTACAAACCTTTTAACTTCAGAGAATTCACACTGGACTTAAATGTCTTTTTATGAGGCCATTATATAACTTCAGCTGTGAAAAACTCACGTGTGATCAACGAAGAACTCTAAGCTAGTTAGTTCCCTATTAAGTAAATTGCATTTATATCAACCGAAAATTAACTCGCTCATCGTGAACCCTTGATAAGATATCAAGAAGTTTTACATAAGATAGAGGATTCAAAATTATTTGTAAAACTCTTATAGATAAATCATTATTTATTATCACTCTTTTCGTAAATTGTGTTATTCTTTATATGTTAACAGGAATTTAAATTAAAAAGAAAAATTATATAAATCAATCTTGTTGGCAAATATCATACATTGGATACATATCGACATTTATTTAACTTTTAAATTATCATTTAACTCAGTTTTAGGCTAGTAGAAATTGTAAAACGTAACATTATAGAAATGACAACTGTCGAAAATCGCTTGCCTCGGTATTGGGTTTTTCTTGCGTTCAGTTAAAATGACGAGGAAAGGTGGCATCCATCAAAAAATATATGTATATATTCATGGTTACTTGGGAAGCCTTAGCGCTTTTTTGTGCTGGATAAGCCCGTTACATAGAAACTTAAACATTTTTGTCAATAGTGCATTACAGTCATTCTTTTTTGCTTAAAAACGAACGCAATACAATTTTCTTTATTCACATAACACAAGAAACGATAAAACACAGCTATATTTGGCTAAATGGATGGTTATATTACATATACGTTCTGATCCGAGGGATTGGGTCGACTGCACATTTTATATTTTTTTATCAATATTTTAAGAAAAGTTTGTTTTTTTACAATCATGCACAAAGTAACACAACGGGCTATATGTGCTTTACCCCCCACGGTTTACTGCGGTGCGAGTCCACTCTGCCACTGGAGGGGGGAGTGTTTAGGAAAATTACTGTTTAACTGTTTTAATGGGCATCTGATAGTAAAAGATCATTTTCCACTTGTGGAAGTTTCTCTCGCACTAATGAATTTTAAATAAAAATAGTTCTTTCAAGAGTAGATTGTGCTTAAACTGTTGTTTAGCGAGCTCATACTGTGAACCTGTGGATTGATGGTTCGCATTTCGTTTTCGTAATAATAAAATGCCCAGCATTTCGTGGCTATAGTTGCGCTATAAAAGTCGGTCAACTTCCAGTACTTCGTCAAACAGTATAATAAGAGTTGATTGATGATAACTGAAGTTGACCAGCTGACTTCCCTCTATCCTATCGATTTCAAATTGAGGATAATTATTCAAAGGTAACCTTTACTGTAGCTTTGGACAAAAATAATAGAACAGACAAGTAAAATTAAATAAGATAAAATAAGATTGCTTGCTGTACACTCCATAAATGTCAGAAGTTTTTGTTACTTCATGGACTTTCAGGCTTATTTTTGTCCATTTTGCAAACAGTTGTAAGTGATAGATAAAACTTATTTCCATTAACTTCCCTTTCACTTTATTGTAATTTAACAGAATTCAAAACAAGTTCTTTGACTATTATAATACATGGTAGTTTAATTTAGATTCTTATAATCATCATTCAGTATCCAAAACATTGAAAGTTTTGGATCCAATCCTGGATAAAGTGTGACACTCACATATTTGTACCTTGTTTTGTAATTTGCTTGTATTTCAGTCTAAGAAACATTTTGATGCAGTATCCTTCCTATAGACAAAGTGTGTGTGTGTGTATGTTCTTATAGCAACGCTACATCGGATGTGTCATCAGAGGGGAATCGAGCCCCTAATTTTAGCGTTGTAAATCCGAAAACCTATAGACATATATAATACATCATTTGCGAATAATATGTTGTTTTTAGTTACTATACTTAAGAGATTATGAGAGAAACACGAAAATAGAACTTATAGTTTAACTGAAAATATTGCAGTTTGAACCTCGATAATTAGTTATTAGTGCTGATTACATTAATATGAAAATTAATTTGTTAGCCTTTTCAATCGCATGATGCAGAAAGATTTAACATGTATGTGCATCTACTAAGACAAACGTGTTGTACAGGATATATTAAATGCACAATTTTCCTATTTCCTCGTTTTCCTCGGTTTATCCCTTACGTGAGTTGTTTTTACATAATTTTTGAGGCTACCATCTTGTGTACTGTGTCCATATACATAATTAGCACTACAAAACTAAAAATATAGAAAGAACGCAAGACTATCACGCAAAGGAAACAAGAAGACTTGCAACGTAATCCACACAGAGATAAAAACGTGCAATGAATTTCAACGTGTATAAAACGTTAATGGAACCAAATTTAAAAGCTAGGTGTTATAAACCTGTATATTTTAACATTTTTTTCTTATTTAGAGAAAAACAGTGAATTATTTCAATCTAACAATATGACAAGTTGTGAAAAATGTATTCTAAAGACGGCTGGTATTGGTATTAACACTATTTTAAAGTGCTAATTCCCACACCAGCCATCTTGAAAATACATGTAACGTTCATTTGCTTTTAACTACATACAGTCAAACAGACAATTTCGATGTGTTTCCTGCGTTCTATCTATTATTATTTTTCTAGCATCAGGTAAAGAGCTTATAAGAAGATTATTTGAGGTCAGCCAGGAAAACTGACAATGAATGAAACTGCAACATTGTCGTGACGCACATGTCATATGTCATACAACAATGTTTATCCAGAAGAAATAACAATCTTTCTTTTCCTGGGAGGACGTACAGCGCGTGTCTAGCACAAGTGTAAAGTGTCGTGTACACAAAAAAAGGTACGCCAGTTACCTCGATTTTGTTTGAGGTGTTTGTGCTCAGCCTTGTTGTAGTATTCTTCCTAACAGTTTCCAGAAAACAGCGTACATTCTCCAAACTGGATAAAAGGTACAGTTGACCGTAGTAAACATTGAATATATAAACCGAAGAAAGTAGGAAACCTGTTCTATAAACAGGATTCAAAACACCTTTTTTATTTGTGTGATCACTGCTGTTTGCGATAATTCAAAAGATATTTGTCAATGCTCATTTTACAGTCAAAAACACCGGAATTTGAGGAAGATTTAGAGGCTTAAAAATGGTGCGTTATTCAGGAAACTACATAGGAACTTGTGTTGAAAAGATGAGGATTTTGAGACACGCACGTGTGGGTAAGATTTTGAAAGGGACTTTCTGGTTTGTCAAAAAGATTGATGACCCAATTTTGCAACACATCTAGTTAAACTTAAAAGGTTTCACTTTAAAAGCAATATAGAGGAAAGACAAAGAAAATAAATAAATAAAAACATTTCTAATTTCAGCTGATATGATTTTGTATTTTCTTAGTTGAAATCGTAGAACTTAGTGTTGGATTTCTTAAAGTATTTGAAACGTTGTTTGTAACCAGTTTACAATTCAAGCGAGTGTCATTTCATCCAGAGGGAATCCTCAATAGCCGCGACAGTAGAAATTATTTTAGATTAGTACTAGAGTAAATTAGTTTATGATATTTTATTCTTTATCAGCTATATTTTTGTGCAAGAGTAATACCAAGAGTGGGGCACGTGCATTCCTTCTTTGATTTTGTTAGTTATAAGGGATCCTGGCATGGCCAGGGGTTATGGCGCTCAACTTGTAATCTGGAAATCGAAGGCTGTAATAACCGATTTTTTAAAAATACTCGCCCTTTCAGACACGACAGCGTTAGTGTGTTATGATTAATCCCACAATTCATTGGTAAAATACTAGCTTTGCGCAAAATTCAAATGAGTTTGTTTTTGAATTTCGCGCAAAGCTAATCGAGAGCTATCTGCGCTAGCCGTCCCTAATTTAGCAGTGTAAGACTAGAGGGAAGACAGCTAGTCATCACCACCCACCGCCAACTCTTGAGCTACTCTTTTACCAACGAATAGTGGGTTTGACTGTCACGTTATAAAACCCCCCAACTGAAAAGGCGAGCATGTTTGGTGCGACGGGAATGCGAACCCGTGACCCTGAGATTACGAGTCGCACGTTTTAACCCACCTGGTTATGCCGGGCCAATTCAAATAAGACCAAACCAAATACTCATCAGGATGTGTACCATCATACCCTCATATTGAAATTGTTTAAGGCAGTGCTGGAGTAAACTAGTCTATGATACCTTGGGCATGGTTAAATTCATCAGACGAAAGGGTTTGAACTTCTAAGTCCAAAATGGTAATAAGATCTCTATAATTATTATATATTGTCTGCAGATTTTACATAAGTTAATACCAAATTGTTAAGAATAAACATAGAAATCACGCAAATCGTAGATGAATTAAGAGTACTCAGTTTGCTTACTAAATTATTATCAAAGCTCTAATCATTTCATTGTTTGGGTTTGTATACTTTTAATGGCTATTCAGATACGTTTTTAATGACAAGCGTCTGTTGTGACCAGTATTTATCCTGCCCTGACTGTGAATATAAGATTTTAGTGTTCCTCACCCGTTGTTGCAAACAAAACAATCACGCACATAAAACCTAAACACACACTCTGTTTCGCGTGAAATCCACAAACAAACAAGCATAATGCTAAATGCCACTTTATATCTTAATAATTATGTTTGTATATATCATAATGTTATTTTGTCACTATTTATTTTTGACCTAATAAATATCGCATAAGCAGTATAGAACTACATTTTACTGTCTTATATTTTTATGAGACAATGGGAAAGTAAACCAGACTCTGAGATAATATGCTTTCTTATCTTTCTTAAAAATAGAGTGTGTTATCTTTTCATCCAATAATCGCAATGAAAACAAAATTTCATGAGAGTAATCACAGAATACAAGAAAACATATTTTTTTCGTTTCTCAACTCTTAAAGATCTCTCAAACCCAATTGTTTTAACTCAAACTTTTACATTAGTTCAGCCCATTTATTAATTTTGTACCGAAAAAATCTCTGGTGGCAATATAGTTAACTTAAACTTTAAACACAATCTGTAATAATTACCTCCACCGCCGAAGATAGGCGAGATTATTTTCGTGTTTGTCAGCATTATTTCTTGAAAAAAAACTAGATAGATTTGAACAAAAGCTGGTATACATTTGGAATATAACCTAGCTTAAAAGTAATTAAGTTTTGGAGGGTAAAGGTTGCATAAAGGTTACTAGACTAAAAGATAACATCCATATCTGTTAAGCTGGTGGCCGATTTTTTACATTATTTTTGCTCTATAACTTAACTCAGTAAAAAATGATCGAATATCGATAGGACTTGGTAGATGAATCTAAAATTGTAGAATGGCCCCCTAGTTTAGCATGATATTTCAGTTTCACAAGTAGTGTGGCATGACTTTAGTCAAACATATAAACGTGTTGTTGTTGTGAAAAGTTTACTATTATATAATTATTATAATATCGATGTTTGTTAAAGCTAAATACATTTTTAGAAATGCATGTAAGTTACATTGTTAAATCTGTATTGCGAAATTCCCGCCTACTCAGTAAAGTTGTAGAAGATTCTCGAGTGTAAGAATCAACAATGTACGATAAACACTATAAACACTAGTTATCGCTAGTGTTGTTATTTTAGCTTAAGTTTCTAGAATCTCGTCTAATGTTTGTAAAACCAAACCATACATCAAGAGACAACACATAATATTGGTTTGCTACAATTATTTTACAACATAATCTTCGGAAGCTATAACTCTGATTAATGCTTATTAATCGGAAAATTACACATATTTGATAAGGGACGTTTACAAGTTTTGAACATCACAGATTATTTCACTTCAGATTAACATTGGACATTAGTATTTTACGAAGACATTATATAGCTTCAACGGTTAAAAATTCATGTGTGATCAGTGAAGAGTTAGCTAGCTTCACGGAAAGTGAATTGTATAAATACCAACTCCGAAATAATTCACTCGTCGTGAATCCTCGATAAGATATCAACTTCAGCAAAATTCTATTGCTATTAGTATATGATTAGGATTGTTTTTGGTTTATCATAAAATATATGTTTCGCATAATAAAAGTTATTTAAAACAGAAAACTAGTATAACAGAACTTATAGTGACGTTCTCTAGCAAAATTAATAATCTTACGACCCCAGTCTCTAAAGAAAAAAGATTATATACATACATATATACATTTACGAAATACTATACATATATATATAATGGTCTTTTTATTATTTAAGTTGATGAATAGTGCAGGGTTTCCCGCTGGTACAGCGGTATGTCTACGAATTTACAACACTAAAATCAGAAGTTCGATTCCTCTCGTTGTACGCAGCAGATAGTCTGATGTGGCTTTGTTAAAAAACACGCACACACATTTGTGCAGGTTTCTGTTGGGCCAATCTACGTTGGTACAATTTTCAGTTTATAGTTTCGTATTGCAAGAGATGTTTTATTTTAGCAACACATTATAAAAACAAAATGACATTCAACTGCCGAACAATTTTGAAACAAGTATGTTAGTATATAAATTAAACTCATAATTTATTTACGTCAAAATTAACAAGTACGTTTATTGAAACTCTACCATTCAAGTAAACTTATAACAAGTATCTGCTAGAAGAAGCAAAACGCCATATATGACTAATTTCTAACAGGGCTATTTCTTATCTGATGCTAAAAACATATTAATGTTTGTTCGTTATTCAGCACGAAGCCATATAATAAGTCAGCTACATCCTGCCTATCGCAAAGAATCGAACGCAGATAGGCCCAGCATGGCCATGTGGCTAAGGCATTCAACTCGTAATCCGAGGGTCACGGGTTCGAATTCCCGTCGCAACAAACGTGCTCCCCCTTTCAGCCGTGGGGGCGTTATTACGTGCGGTAAATCCCACTATTCGTTGGTAAAAGAGTAGCCCAAGAGTTGGCGGTGGGTGGTGATTACTAGTTATCTTCCCTCTAGTTTTACACTGCTAAATCCGGAACGACTAGCGCAGATAGCCCTCGAGTAGCTTTGCGCTAAATTCAAAACAAACAAACAATCGAACGCAGAATTTTAGCGTTATACCCTGCTGACCTACCAGGGGACGCGAATTATTATGTTATTTCTTCTTTAATACAAATCTGTCATGTTTTGCATATAGCTTTAAGACATGAAGACAAAGTACCAAAAATAATATATTTACCATTTCAAAGTACAAGAACAACTAATGTATAAATTGTGAAAATTTACTTAAAATCAATATATTTTAAGGTTTTATCACAACTCTCAAATATTTTCCACAAATGCACCAATATGTTGTTTAATAAAGAAGGTCGGATCCAGCAACATTTGGTAAAATATCCTGTTTGCTAACTAATCAGATGAAACACCATACGTTTAATGTAACTCTTTTACCAGAGAGACCTTCATGGCACTCATATTATTCAACTTATTTTGACTGGCATGATCAATACAGATTCAAACTTTAACATCAAGTATTTTTCAAGGTTTTTGTTAAGTCGGTTAATATAAAGCTTCCACTTTTTTAAATATTATTTTATTGAGAATAATTTTAATAAATGTATTACACTATTAGCCTGTTGTATAAAATAAATAGATGGAAAATTAAAACTTAGAAAAGCGTAATTGAAGCAGTTAAACAAAGAACCGACATATAAAATTCTTGTGTTAAACAGGAGTTCTTCCCGACGTTTCGTGAGACCAAAAACCCAGCACTAATCCTCCCTGGCGTTTCATTTCGTTGCACAGTTGTCATTCTAGAGTACACGAGTAAACTCTCTTTAAATTTCGATTAGGTGGCCAAGTGGTTAGGGCGCTCAAACAGCAATATGAGAGCCGCAGGTTCGAATCTCCGTCATGCCAAACATGCTCGCCCTTTCAGCCGTGGAGGTGTTATAATATGACGGTCAATCCTACTATTCTTTGGTAAAAGAGTAGCAGCTCAAGAGTTGGCGGTGTGTGCTGATGACTAGTTGTCTTCCCTTTAGTGTTACACTGCTGAATTAGGGACGGCTAGCGCAAATAGTCCTTGTGTGGCTTTGTGCGAAATTCAAAACAAACAGACAAAGAAGTCTCGATTGACGTCTCTCTTTGTCTAACAATGTGTAATATGAATAGGCTCTTTAATTACAAGTTCTTACTAAAACCTAATTATGTCGATATATATTTCACGTGATAATTTAGTGGAAAATTAGTTCAACATCATCTCTGAATTAGTGAATTTGATAAAAGGCTTACTTAATACATAATTACACTGACAAAATAAAGACTTTGATATGTGTTTGATGTAGAATTGTATTAAGGTGATTTTGGTACTTTCACTGTTGCTGAATATGTCAATATGTTAGATAATGTGGAATAAAGTATTGTATGTTGTTCCTATCATCATTCTCTGAGTCGATTCTTTGTTTAATACGTACGTTCCTTGAATTTAGTAGGATGTGTGTTCACTCAGCTACACACGACAGTATTTTTGGAAGAGCTGGTAAATAGATCGTCAATATGTACATGACATCAAAACCTTAAATGTAACTTTCCCACTCTTCGAAATTCGAATCGAATGCAACAGGTCTGTTTGTTTATTTTTTAAATTTTGCACAAAGCTACACGAGGATTATGTGCAATAGCTGTCCCTAATTTAGTAATTTAAAACTAGAGGGAAGACATCTAATCATCATCACCAGCCGCCAACACTTGGGCTACTCTTTTACCAACGAATAGTAGGATTGGCCACTATATTATAATGTCTCTACGGCTGAAAGGGTGAGCATGTTTGGTGTGATGGAAATTCGAACCAGGGACCCTAAGATTACAAGTTGAGCGCCTTAACCACGTGGCCATGCTGGGCTCTACAACATGCCAGTTTTACGTTATTCTTTTCAAACTACCAGAAATAAATTACAAAGGAATATAGCATTTAGTTGTTATTCTACACAAAGATAGACAATTGACCATCTGTTCTCTCTTCACTACAGAATCGGATCCCGATTTTTAGTGTTATAAACTCTCAAACTTACTGCTAAGCCACCAAAGAGCAAAATATAGTGTCTCTGTAGTGATAAATCAGATTGCAATAAACAATTGATTCATCGTTTGATTTGTGAGGGGAAATGGGGAATGGACCACGAAATTTTTAAAACAAACTTCTCTAAGTTGACGAATCAATGTATTTGTGTCAATATTTTATATAAAACTGAATGAAGATTTTCATATTGTAGGAATGATATTACAGTTTTTAATACCGGTTTACATTAAGAAACAAAAAAGAAAAAGTGAAAAAGATGGGTTTTCTTCCTCTTCCTTGGAACATTTTGAAACCTTTGTATATCACTCTCAAAGGCAGAAAAAAATGACAGTTTTATCTTCAAAAATGAGAGAATAAATGTAAAGGTAAATCATTTGAAAACATAAACTTCATATGATCCACACGAATAGTACAAGTGACATCAGAGTCAGGTCATCTAGTCTGTAATATATGGGTTATATCGTGGTCTGTAACTACGTTTGTTCACGAAAATGTTAGATGAAACATAAGAAGACAAAATGCAAAGTAAAACACGAAAAACAGTTACTAGTTATATAAGCGGAAGAGAATAAAAAGACGTAGAAATCGTTAGAGTTGGCAATAATTACAATTCATTTACTTCATACCAAAGAAATTTTTGTTCGTGAAAGTGGATAATTTAAGTAGCGTCTACACCATTATTATGTAGGCTACATGTCACAGCATTCTATTTTGCTTTCACTAGTAAGTTCTTAGGGTTACTGAATAGGACATAAACTGAAGTATTTCACACAAATCTCATGAATTTCTTCATTTGCTCACAATAATGCGTTGAAAGTTTAAAGATGTTTTTTTTTTTACATGAGTTTATGTCAAAATAATATTCTAGACATGTGGATGTTTTGAAAAATATGTTACTTCAACAGATATTGTTAACCGTGTCTTTAAGATCTTGAAATAATGTTTTTATACCGTGATACTCTTTTCTCTTCTGTAGCTCTTGTTTGGTAACAAAGATCTCAGGTATTGACTTAGTTCTACAAGCTGAAACTTTGTGAAACAATATAAATGTAGCGGCTGGAAGAAGGTTTATTTTCCCAAACAAACAAGCAAATATTGTGAGATTTGTTCCTTTCTCCAAAGTTTCAATTATCCACCAGTGTTTTTTGTTTTTTGTAACCAAAGTTCATATTAATAGAACTCACACAGTTGTTCATAACCATTTGTCAATAAAGTACAAAATTCATAATATTTAAAGTGCTAATAGCACCCTAAATCGTTAGAGATATTTTGTCTACTAAACATAAAAAAAAGCGTAAACTGACAATAACACAGCTGTCACGGAAGACCACTTTGGTTCTAGATGTTGGGTGATCCATAATGTCCCATCACCTACTGCTACACATTGTCTGAAGCCGGTGGTGAATATAGTATTCACCCTTAAAAATGTTTAAGATGTTAAAAGTAACATTCTATAAAAAAATTAATATATCGTTAAAAACCACCTTTAATTTTACATTTTCATAGATGTGATTGGTATAGTTCGTGAAAATTGGGTGTGTAACAAAGATAGAAATTAAGTGTTTTATTTACTTGTGTGTGTGTGTGTGTGTGTGTGAGAGAAAACTGCAAATAAAAAAATAAAAAATACAAATAAATCAACAAAAGAAACTTTAATAATTAAAAGGTAGGAAAACATATAAGTTTCTCATATTTTTAACAACTAAATATTGGTTAAAGTAATTTGACGAAATATTTTGTTTATGTTTTACGCTTCATACCACTATTTGGAAACATTTTGTAAAGGTGAAAAATATTACAAAATTATTCATTATAATAAGTGTTGAATATTCGTTAAACAGGACATAGCATGTTGATGGAACAGGTAATTAGAGGGCTGCTTTATATGTTGGAGAAACTCAATGGAAGACCTACAATATATATTTAATTATCTTCAAGACTAAATAAAATTCACAATGTAAATGAGCGGTAGTGAACTATAATTTTTTGATGTATAATAATAATGAAGAAATCCAGCTAGTTAACACTACCTACCACTTTTAGGCCACTCTTTTCTAAGAAAAGTGAGATTAATTGTAACACTATAGCGTTAAAAGCGAACATATGCAGTGGAGGAGATTCGAATTACCTACTTATAGCTCTTAAGCTCTATAACCAAATCGTTCTGCCAGACCTCAGTTTCAGAAACAAATATGTCAGTGAGTATGTGTCATAATTGTCAATAGATGGCACTACTAGTTTTGAATACTGTAATTTAAAGCGGAAGCTTATTGAGGTTTCTCAGTTTTTTTTGCAAAATTTCCATTGTTTCTGATTCATTAAACATAAGCCATTAATAGCTGTTTTGTTTTCTTGTTAACGCTTGTGGATGAAGTATCTTTCTGATTCAGAGTTCTGTCTTATTATAACGTCAGTACTGTATTCGAAAAAGTCATGAAAATATGATGACTTCTGTAATCCTCTCTTGGATTATGGGCCTGGCATGGCCGAGCGCGTTAAGGCGTGCACTCGTAATCCGAGGGTCGCAGGTTCGCGCCCGCGTTGCGCTAAACATGCTCGCCCTCCCAGCCGTGGGGGTGTATAATGTGACGGTCAATCCCATTATTCGTTGGTAAAAGAGTAGCCCAAGAGGTCTTACACTGCAAAATTAGGGACGGCTAGCACAGATAGCCCTCGAGTAGCTTTGTGCGAAATTCCAAAACAAACAAAACTCTTGGATTATATTTCTTCGTTCCGAAAACAACAACAATAAAATATAATACGATACACAAAATTGTTTTGTTATTTCTTTCCTTTTAAATACTATACACATATATAAATTATAGTGTGAAATGAAAAACATTTTCCTTACCATACTCTCTAAAACTGCAAAATTCATCCAGATGTAAAAAAGAACGAGATTTATCTGTTTCCATTCAAGAAACGTATATACAGAAGCATCCGGATGATTTGTAAAAACTGCAGATTATTATAAGTTTTTAAGTTTTGAAAAGTCCATGCAGTTTACTATGAGACAAATCAGTGATACAAAACAAGTATGAGAAACTAGATACACAATGAAATAATTAGGGAAGAACACAAGCATGCGTATACGGATGTCACACATAATGACAAATAGATATTGGAGTTATTAACAACACACAATAAGATTAAGATTAATAAGTTGTAGAATGTAGCAGTATTTTGTAAATTAGCCATTTGTTTTACGCAGGTTATTACATTTCGTTTTAACCAGCATAAAATATGTATGTTCCCAAGCAGGGTTGAAAGACCTCACTCGTATTTCACAGATTCCCAAATGTACCGATTAAGTTCTTCAATCATCCTCTTACTTCTATAGCTACTCCAAAGGAAATCCGTATTCAAAAAGGAAAAAGGAGAAAGAATTAGAACACTCACATTCACCACTGTAACTATGATTTCTGCGTGCACAAAAATAGTCCCAAATATTCAATCCCTGGATCTCCATGGAAAGACTTTAGTTCAACAAAGGCATACCTACTATTAGATCCCAACATACTTTGCGGCTTTTTATGGGCCTTTTGTCTTCATTTGCATTTGGAACTGCACCATAGAGATAATTACATTCACCTCCTGCAGACCACCTCAAGTTCGCCTGCTATCTTTAAATCTGCAATAGAAACTCATGCAGAAACAAATTTGCAAATACATAACGTGAGTTAATATAAGAAAATACTAACATACAGTCTGTCAACTATCATTCTAAATGTCTTGTATTGTTTCCCACAGTTCATGTAAGATGCCTTTCGAACTTTAGATTTTTTATAAGCCTGTACAGACATTGTTGGTTTCCATTGACCTTTTTATCATATATTGTATTACCACATTTTTTGTATTCCTGAGGTTACTGCCTGTTTATGTTTTCTTATAGCAAAGCCACATCGGACTAGCTGCTGTGTCCACTGAGGGGGATCGAGCCCCTGATTTTAGCGCTGCAAAATACAAAGACTATCCGCTGTCTCATCGAGGAACTGATTATTCTCTTGAGAATATTTGCCAAAAAATCGTTTTTTTTTATAATAATAGCAAGAACCTGCTTTCACTAGTCATTAATTAGGGTGTCAGGAGTTTCGTTTATATTACTCACTAATGGATGAGATGCAGCCTCCCTTTTGTATTGATCCTCCATGATATTGGCCGCCTTCCTGCTGTCGAATTAACTATTACTGATTGTTGCGATAAGAAATTTGAACTTGAATTAATATGAAAATAAAACCTTTCTCCATTTTTGCTTATTCTACTGTTTGTAGTTTGATGTTCATTTCAACCTTTTGCTTTGACTACATCTTTTCAGTAGCGATTTTCGAGTCACTACGTTTCTATTGAAATTTCATCATGTTAATGTGTATTTAACTGTGTTTGAAGTAGCATTTATACCTATAATTACAATAGAATTGTGGGTAAGATTTGTGCTTAACCGTCGTCTACCTCCTAAAGAATGTATCACAAGATATTTGATATCATTCGTGGAGAGATATTCAGTTTTTATGTCGCTGTTACGTTTTTTATGTGGACTGAACGCAACAGAAAGACACAGATAGCAGCTTGTATAATTTATTATAATTATCTACTTATGTGATAGACACAAAATATATTAACTAATGGCAATAACAGATATCCAGTTTCAACTATCAAACCAACTTACAATACAAAAAATACTGGCCTGTGCTTAATAATATGATCCAGGACAGGTGTCCAAATCCGAAATCCAAAGTTCCAATCTAGGCGTTGAATTCAGTCCCACGGAGAAATTTTCGAAGTTTGAATGGGTAATTTCAAACAAAAATTCACAGTCCAATTCCTATTGACTTTCGATATAATCCGTAATCCGACTGAATTGTAAAGATTGACGGAATAAAATTTTTCACCGCATTAGTCGATCTAGCTCTATTCACAAATTCAGTTTAAACTTTCTTAAACGAGACAAACTTTTTGATCCGAGTAAAAATGGATGATTATTCTTGACCCGAGTAAAAATGGATGATTTCCCTCGCATTGCCGACTGTTTATATACTATATCGCGTGACTTCCCAGAATTCCACAGTACAAACACCAGGCCAATACAAGTGATCAATCTATTTAGTTTTAAAATTTCTAAATGAAATTTAATTAATTCTAAAATGTTATTTTAAATTTCACCGATTTGAACCTCAAAACAATAATATAAATATAGAATTATAAATAATAAATATGGGAATTCAAATACGACGTTACATTATATTTACATAACATATGCATGATATTTACATGACATTTACACTCGACATGGTTGTCGTTTACATAACACACTGGACAACATTTACATGATATTTACATTACACTCTCCCCCATAAAAGTAAAAAAAAAGTTTGAACTTGTGAAAATCTTTTTTTTTGTTTTTTGTTTTTCGAAACCAACTCAAAAGGGTTAAATCTAGTAGAATCTTGCATAACTTCACGAACTGCAAAAAACAACAAGGGAACTTCCTCATCCCAGTCCTTTGAGTGTTCGTTGCAGTAATTTGGTGGAAACGTTCAAGCACACCTTGTGATTCAGGATGGAATGCACTGGATGAAACTTGATGGACGTTTAATTCATACATGGCTTGTTGAAATATCTTGGACATAAAATTTGATCCTTGATCTGATTGCACGACTTTTGGAATCTCGAACATGGTAAAGAATTTGACAAGAGCCTCGACAACGTTGGGAGCAGTGATTTTTTTCAAAGGGATAGCCTCAGGGAAACGTGTAAAAGCACACATGATTGTCAACAGGTATTCATTTCCTGCTTTGCCTTTTGGCATTGGGCCAACACAGTCGATAATGACTCTTGAGAACGGTTCTTCGAAGGCAGGAATAGGCTGCAGTGGTGCTTTTGGAATCCCCTGATTTGGTTTTCCAGTCATTTGGCAAGAATGTCTTACAAAAGTCAACAACATCTTGGCGCATCTTTGGCCAATAGAAATGTCGTCGGATACGATCTAGGGTCTTTCTTACACCTAAGTGTCCTGACAATACATGATCATGAGTAAGACTAAGAATATCATTCCGATAGCATTTTGGAATGACGATTTGGTGAGTAACACTCCACTCTTCATCAGCAGCAACGTCAGGAGGTCTGTATTTTCTCATTAACACACCTGACTTCTGGTAGTAACAAATAGGGACAGTTCCTATTTCATTTTCATCAACGGCCAGTTGTAGAAGAGAACGAGTTTCAGGATCATTGTCCTGTTCCTCAACAAGTTTATTACGATGAAGAGAGTTGACAAATGACTTGGAGTCATCAGTAGAACTTAAAGTTGAGTCAGAAATCTCATCGATGTGAGACATGAATGTATCAGATAAAGGGAAATCCTCTTTGGACTCCTGAGAACGTGTTTGAGAACGAGTAACAGCACAGGCGGGAAAAACATCAGGAAACTCTTCAACGAGTTGCTCTGTACTGGGAGTAATAACAGGTGCTTCAACAACATGGACCTCTGGTACCACCTTACTACCAGCCAAATCATTTCCCGAAAGCATAGACACACCTTCAACAGGTAATGAAGCTTTAATGCCCACAGTCACTGGGCCTGAAACTAATTCCGAATGCAAATCCAATCTATGAAGAGGAATAGAAACGACGCCACCTTCTACACCAGAAATGAGCACACTGGCCCCAACGTATGACTTTTCAGGAAACGGAAGTACACTTTCCAAAATCAAACTCTGAAAAGCTCCAGTATCCCGCAGGATTTTAATTGGTTGAAGATGTGAATCGCCAACAAAAGAAACAAAACCTTCAGTGATGAAAGGCTTAAATTTGTCCTCAACAAGATCTTCAGGTACATCAAGAATATTGGAATCCACAGTGGACTGGATAGGGTCAAAATCATTGGGAACCAATGATGTATCCAATGAGGGTAAAATGAAATTATGGGGTGATGGCTTGTTTTTGAGCTTATAGCACTCAGAAATCAGATGGCCAGGTTTCCTACAATAAGCACATGTTTTGTAGATGATGAGCTTTGAGAATAAGATGAAGTCTTTATTTGAGAATCAGAAGTTTGCTCTTTTCTGTCTTTGTTGACATTTGCATAATGCTTGAATGAGTCATTGGGTTTCTTCGCTGTGTGATTTGTTTTGCTCTTGCACGAGAAATCTTTGTGAGTCAAAGCGTATTCGTCTGCCAAGACAGCAGCATCATGAATTTTGGAAGCTTTTTGTTCATCAATATAAGTTTTTAGCTCTACGGGAATACATCTTTTAAACTCTTCAACTAACATGAGTTCTCTGAGTTTTATGTAATCATCTTTGATTTCTTTGGAATCACACCACCTGTCGAATAGAGTTTCTTTTTCACGAGCAAATTTGACATAAGTTTGGCTGTCAAACTTTTTGTAACCACGAAATTTTTGTCTATACGCCTCTGGTACTAATTCATAAGCATTCAAAATGCATTTTTTGACATGCTCGTAATCATAACTTTGCTCGGCCGTGAGTTTGGAAAATACTTCCTGAGCTTTACCCCTGAGAACACTCTGAAGTAATACTGTCCAATATTCGGTAGGCCATTTTAGCCTAAGGGCCAATTTTTCAAATTGTTGAAAATATTTATCCACAGCCTTCTCATTGAATGGAGGCACTAAACAAATTTGTTTGGAAGCATCAAAATTTTCCAACTGCATTTGGACAACCTTTTCTTCTGTCTGTGCCCTTTTCAGACTGATTTTCTTATCAGCCTTAATGCGTTCTATTTGTATTTTGGCATCAAGGCGTTTGTTTTCTTGTTCTGCCTCAAGACGTTTGGTTTCAATTTCTAAACGAAATTTCATTTCCATTTCTATTCTTTTTAATTCAAAATCTGGGTCAAAATGAGAGGCAGGCAATTGTTGTACAACTTTTTGGTTAACCAAATGTTCAACAACAATTATTTTGATATCTGTTTTCTTCATTGCTTGCTTTACTTCCAAATTGAAATGTTTTCCAACATCAAGCAATTTAGATTTTCTTAATTCACTGATCAATTCCAAAGAGGGATTCTGATTAAATTTGTCAATAAAATCTGCAAGTGGGAATGCCATTTTAAATACACAAGTTGTCTATGTGTATAGAATATAAATACAATATTGGAATAGGATTAAACCGTTTGTTCAATCCCAGACGAGCCCCCAATTTTCTGTTACGTTTTTTATGTGGACTGAACGCAACAGAAAGACACAGATAGCAGATTGTATAATTTATTATAATTATCTACTTATGTGATAGACACAAAATATATTAACTAATGGCAATAACAGATATCCAGTTTCAACTATCAAAACAACTTACAATACAAAAAATACTGGTCTGTGCTTAATAATATGATCCAGGAGAGGTGTCCAAATCCGAAATCCAAAGTTCCAATCTAGGCGTTGAATTCAGTCCCACGGAGAAATTTTCGAAGTTTGAATGGGTAATTTCAAACAAAAATTCACAGTCCAATTCCTATTGACTTTCGATATAATCCGTAATCCGACTGAATTGTAAAGATTGACGGAATAAAATTTTTCACCGCATTAGTCGATCTAGCTCTATTCACAAATTCAGTTTAAACTTTCTTAAACGAGACAAACTTCTCGATCCGAGTAAAAATGGATGATTATTCTTGACCCGAGTAAAAATGGATGATTTCCCTCGCATTGCCGACTGTTTATATACTATATCGCGTGACTTCCCAGAATTCCACAGTACAAACACCAGGCCAATACAAGTGATCAGTCTATTTAGTTTTAAAAATTTCTAAATGAATTTTAATTAATTCTAAAATGTTATTTTAAATTTCACCGATTTAAACCTCAAAACAATAATATAAATATAGAATTATAAATAATAAATATGGGAATTCAAATACGACGTTACATTATATTTACATAACATATGCATGATATTTACATGACATTTACACTCAACATGGTTGTCGTTTACATAACATTTACATAACACACTGAACATGGTTGTCGTTTATATAACATTTACATAACACTCTGGACAACATTTACATGATATTTACATAACAGTCGCAAACACTTACTAACGGTAGCGATTTCACTACCATTTTCAGGTTTTGGCATACTTTATTTATTGAAACATGAAGTATCTTTTATCAGTTAAGACACTGATTTTCACACGTTTGTCATTGGTGGTATTTCATTCCCGGGAGCAATGACTGGACTTACACCACTACTAATAGGGACAATGTGAATAGTTGTACTTTTATAAGTTTTATACTGATATGAGGCGTACTGATTCGATGGATGCAAATCAGTCCCAGTGGAACTATTAACACGTAACTCTAAAATTCGTTTTTGCGTCATAATATTCCGTAATGCTTGCTTTTCAATCCATTTATTTAACTTTATCAAAATGTATTAAATTTCACTAAAATACATTCGATGTATTTGATTTGACTCTGACTATGTCGCACTTTTCCATTATTTTGTTCAATTTTTATGAAGTTAAGTGTGTTTGTTTGTTTGTTTTGGAATTTCGCACAAAGCTACTCGAGGGCTATCTGTGCTAGCCGTTCCTAAGTTAGCAGTGTAAGACTAGAGGAAAGGCAGGTAGTCATCACCAACCATCGCCAACTCTTGGGCTACTCTTTTACCGACGAATAGTGTGATTGACCGTAGCATTATAACGCCCCCACGGCTGGGAGGACGAGCATGTTTTGCGCAAACCCGCGACCCTCAGATTACGAAGCGCACGCCTTAACGCGCCAGGTCATGTCAGGCCGAAGTTAAGTGTAATAACCTTAACTAATGACAGGTTGTGAAACTACAATTTAGCCTAGCGAGCTGGTTATAGTAATTATATTACTTCAAATGTTATAAAATGTGATAGCAAAATATGTCTCGCATGTTTTGCTCTAAATACTTTTCACTCTATTACTTATGCAAATTCATTTTGTAAAATAAAAAAACATAATTTATCTATTAACATGTGCTAAATGTAATACGGAATATGAGGGCCAAACTTCAAACTCATTGCATATACATATAATTTTGGTTTGGTTTGTTTTGGGATTTCGCACACGGTTACTCGAGGGCTATCTGTGATAGCCGTTCCTAATTTAGCAGTGTAAGACTAGAGGGAAGGGGCTACTCTTTTACCAACAAATAGTGGGATTGACCGTAACATTATACACCCCCACGGCTGGGAGGGCGAGCATGTTTAGCGCGACGCGGGCGCGAACCCACGATTCTCGGATTCCGAGTGCACGCCTTAACGCGCTCGGCCATGCCAGGCCTACATATAATTTTATATAGATCTAAAGTTAAAACACAGTTTAATGAATTTTATAGAACTAAAGCATTTCAGAATTCATCTTTTTACCTCTGTTAAGATAACCATACCAGAATTTGTTAATGAAGACACCAACAGACTTGAACGAGAAAACCTCCACATTTTGAAACTAAAAACATTATATTGTTACACATTAAACTAAGATAATAATTCTACTGCTTTAAATTTGAGTAATATTACTGTATTGGTAATATTTTTATAGATAGCTTTTTCATAAAAATAGGTAAAGTAAATTATGAGTCAGAATGGCCTGATTTTTTAGGATTTTGTAATTATTTGAATAATAGTTTTTATTCTAGTATTAATGTCGGTAAATTATTTTTAAAAGCTTTATCACCTTAATCTTCTCAAAATAACAGCATTAATTATTGTAATAAATACTTTGATTTTCCAAACGATCATGCAAAATACTTAGCTGTAGATACAAAATATCGATTAAAAGTAAATGACTTATCAAATTTTGAAAAAGAGAAACTGTAATCCGAGCCTTCATATTTGTAATTGATTTTAAACATAAAATATTCAATGATTAGTAGACTTCTAAAATTATTCATTAATCTATAAAAAATAATAATTTTCCTTGTAAAAGCTTAAAACCTATTGTCAGTTATGAAAAGGATGTTCCAATTGGTTCTCTGCTGTATAATTATAAAAGTTTTTAACTATTCTAAGTGTAGATGAAGTTAATAGCTTACCTTGTGAGTATGACAATAGTTTATTTATTGATGCTTTCCATTAACATATTGTTTCTGATAACTCGAAAATTATAAAAAATAAATTATTACGTGAAATATCCAAAAAAAGGATCTAAATACAGACTAGCCACAAAATTTAAAAAATAATATCCTAAAATATATTGAAAACAATACTGATGATTATATTTCAAAATTTAACCATATTACATCTTATCCATCTAGAATGTTTCTAGAATGAACGTTGTATGTACTTAAAAAATAAAAATAAAATTATCCCATATAAAATTGAAGAAATACCATACATATTTATTATTTAACAAGTTAAAAAATAATATTCAAAAATTAAAAGAAAAATATGTTATAGTTCCCATTGATAAGGCTAACTGTAGCATCGGTATGACTTGTAAAAGTTTTATGCATTAATTATGATATTTTTTTTCGGCTTGTGTTTTAAGTTATAACAAACTAATATAATTAGTCAGAGATTTGTATTTGCTGTTTTTAACGCAATCCTTCTTTGTGAGTTTGTTTACTTAACTTTATCAAAACATATACAAGCATTTAAACTTGTTAACCAATCTAAAGATAAGGCAATTAATAATTTAATTAAAGCTTGTAATAAACTTTATTTTAAACAAAATCCTTGCGTAGATTTGCCAATTTTAGTAAAATTGCTTCTTTTCAAATGTGTGACTGTCAGTTTTTGGTGCTTTTGATATTTGAACTATGATTTTAAGATACGTTTACCTATTAAACATAAAGCTCCACAATGAGCTATCTTTGCTGTACACATCGAGAATATTGAAATCCTATATTAGTTTCTTTTTACTCTTCAATTTTTGAATTTGTCCAGAATTTTCTGAATATCATATAGTTGTTTTTTGATCCATTAGAAACTTGATTGTCTTATTTTGCTAATTTGTTACTTTATGTTAAAAATTACATTTTAAATACGCTTTACTTTCTTCTATCAAAATTAACAGCAAAGTTTCTAACTTTGTCCTTAAACAGAAATGGTCACGTAATTAAATCTCATCTGTACATTTTACAACCTTGTTTTCAATTAATTGATTTATTAATTACATTACAGTTATTTTCTTCATACAGTAAATTATTACAATAAAGCCAACAACTCGAACCATAAATGCCGTTTTTGAAAGAAGAAACAATTCACAAAAAATAACTATTAGTTAAAGAAAATGTAGTTGTTGTTGTTTTGGAATTAAGCACAAAGCTACACAATGGGCTATCTGTGCTCTGCCCACCACGGGTATGAAAATGTAAGATGATGAAATTGTGAAACATCAGAGATCGTGGCATTTCAAATAAACAAAATATTTCTTGTTCGAATGTGACTGGTCTCGCCACCTAGTGGCACATAAATATATCTGCGGACACACTACCAGAAACCGGGTTTCGGTACCCGTGGTGGGCAGAGAGCTTTGGGTTTAATTCCAAACAAACTGAAAGCCGAAACTAAATTTAATTATTTTTTGCATTAAACACAAGAAACGTCTAACATAAAAATTAAACTGGTCAACCAGTGACTCAGCGGTAATGCTGAAACTTTGCTTTGAATACCCACTAAGGCAAAACAAAAATATTTTGTGGTAAGCACTTAACAACAAACAAACATATCGTTAAATATAATAATGTCTATTAATGCACGACATAAAACATTTTAATAATGAATGCGAGAGGAACCTGTTTAATTTTTCATTCAAAATACAAATAAATATTATAAAAGTAAAATCCGAACCCTGATTCTTTGGTTAATATAAACAAAAACGTACTACAAAAACATTTCCTGTCTCAACCAATGTTAGGAGCATAGACACAACACACTGCAGAATAAATACTTTCAAAAACAAAACTATCTTTCCATTATTTCAACAAGATCATTAACACAACTCAAATATATTAGGTATTATATAAGATTCTCATTGCCTATGCCCATCGGTAGCTCAGAGGCTCAGCTGTGAGCTTGATAGCGTTTCAACACTATATAGCTGTGTTTGATACTCACGTTGGGCAAATAGCCCATAATTGTAGCTATTCGTTTATATACAAAACAAAATTCTTATCTTAGTTGAGCTAATATAATGAGCTTATCCATTCCATAAGCAGTTTCAACAACTCTAATCGAAACAGTTTCCTGCAGAAAGACGGCAAGATATTAATATGAAAATGTGTAAAAAAATTCTTTAATTTATTCAGTCATAGGGTGTAACTTAAGCCTCTTCATTTATACTAAAAATATAATTTTATATTCTCCTCATTTCTCCGTTTAATTGTGATTTTTGTTGACCCACCCTTCACCTGTTTATAATATCTTATGTTAAAACCAAGTTCATTACCGTCCATAATCTCAAAACCTCCTTCAGCTCGTGCCTATAACGTTGTCGGTAGTTTAATATTAATCACATTCGTATCAATGTCACAAAATATTTCGTCTTTCGCAGAGGCCAGTTCTGCTTCGCTTACTTTTTCCCGCTTCATCTTACCCAAGTGTAGTTATTAGCACTTCTTGGCGCATGCTGTTACTGATTACAACAGTAACATATCAATTGAGGACAATTTCTGTACATGTGCTCTTCAGAAAAATATCAGTTGTAAATATTGTGTTGGAGGTCATGTTTTACTTTGATATAAATTGAGGACAATCTCTATACAGGTGTTTCTCAGAAAATTATAAATATACTGCTCTAGCCCTGGATTAAGTTTGCATTTTGTCCATAAATGTTGTTATTTTTTGTTTTGTAATAGTTATAATAAACATTTTATCTACTGATATTTTATTGCATGAAAGGTTAAATTTGTCTTTGTTTGTTTGTTTAGAATTAAGCACAAAACAATACAATGAGTTATCTGTGCTTTACCCACCATGGGTATCAAAACTCGATTTTTAGCTGTGTGAGTCCGCAAGCATACCGTACAGCTATGCCACTGGGGATTAAAGGATGTTAGCACTTGATTCAATAAAATTTTGGAAATTGCATTCAATTTTTTCTAAATGAATTGAGTTTTCTAGTATTTTATTTCTTTTAATTACTATTACGAATGCTCTTATTTCTAAATCAAAATTGTTTTTTTTTCAAAAAATAAATTCAAGTAAACTTTATCAATTGAACATTATTTGAAGTACAAAGTGATCTCGATAAACTGAAAATCCTAATGGACCAGACTCTCCTATAAGGTTTCACTCCATCTATATTTATCTTATAATTGCACGTTTCCTTAATCTAATGTTAACTGTTGCTAACGTGCACACAAGGAAGGTGGAGAGATTTTGTTTTCTCACTGCACTTTGAAGATCTCATAAAGACTTGTATATTTGTTTAGGCAAAGGACGAGCATATTTGGTGCGGCCAGGATTCGAACCCACGACTCTCGGTTTACGAGCCGAACGCTTTAACACGCTTGGCCATGCCGGGCCATCAGACGTAATAAAGGCCATACTTTATTGGTAACTTATAGCTCGATCTGTGAAAATCTTATTTCAAACAACACAGAAATGCAGACAGAAGAAGACACCGAACTATTCTAAAAAGCAGTAGTTGTAAATATGCATATGTATAAAAAAGGTATTGGGGAAGGTAAGTTCTTTTATATCCAAGGTGCCAAAAATTCTTATCCGGTCTGACAACATTACTGAAAAAATGTAATTTCCTACATTACGAATATAATACAAATTAACTCTTTTTGTGGCAATATACAGATAAATCGTTATATTGTTAAGGGTCTTAAATTCAATTACAGTTGTTCAAAATTAGGTACCTTCTTTGGTTTTATGTTGTGTTTTTTTTTGTTAAAATATTACAGAAAATGGAAGGTGGCAGATTAAAAAAATCAACGCAAAATATGAATTTGAGTTTTTTGTATATTCAATCTAACAAACAAGTTTTTCTTAATTGAAGTTTGCAAAAGAAACTACGCCGCAGGTCTATTGTCAAGATGCACAGTCGTCGGATAGATGAAGAACGAACATGATGACGTAACGGGGCACTGAATTCGTCTTCAAATGTAGTATACTTAATCTTTGTACATTGAATAAAACTATATACTAGCTTAGCTTTCGCGTCAAGTTTTTTGTAATACATTTCACTATTAAATAATCTGATAATAATATAATAATATTCGGATAGTCCTATTTAGTTAAGAGAAGTTGGACTCAAACTTAGTGGACTTGGACTGAAGAGTCTCGACTTCAACACTTTTTAAATATATTATATTTTCGAGTCCAAAAATTCTTAAAATGCGACCTTCACAATTTTTTTTCATTTATTTTATGTATCTTTATTCTATTTTGCTTGTATTTTCGTTAATTTAATTTGGTTTGAATATAGTTTGGCTTGTTTTGAATTTTGCTCAAAGCTATTTGAGGCTATCTGCACTAGCCGTCTCTAATTTAGCAGTGTAAGATTAGAGGGAAAGTATTTAGTCATCACCATTCATTGCCAACTCTTGGACTACTTTTTTTATCAACGAATAAAGGGATTGACACGTCACATTATAACACTCCAAGGCTGAAAGGGCAAACATGTTTGGTGTAATGGGGACTTGAACTCGCGGCCCTCAGATTATGAGTCGAGTGCCTTAATTACCTGGTCAGGCTGGGCTCTGTTTGAATGTGTAAAATGTCTTGTTTGAGTGGGAAACTTTTCAGCTGTCCACAAGAGGTAGTAATACATAAAGATACTTAATGTGTGAAACTAAAACAAGAAAAGTGTGTTTTTTTCCACAATGTGCAATTGCAAAGTCAAGCCTAATGAAATAATTGTTCAAAACCCCTCTTTAACTTTAAGTCTGAGTTGATTATGTTGTTTGTTTGTTTTTCGGAAATTAAGATAAATGTCGTTAAAACCCAAGTAATTTCTTAAAAAATGAGTTTCTTAATTTTTAAGGAATAACCCAGATTTTTTTTCTGATTTCGTGTACCTCACAAGACGCAGGAAGATATTTTAACAACAAATTTCAAAACGACGTGTCCTCATGATCACTTTAATTTTTTATTATTTTAAATCAGTAGCATTAGACAAGTGAGCTGTGAATATTACGTGCTCGACTGGGTTCTATATATCATAGGACATAGGTCAACTAATGATAATACAATTTATGCTTTCTATGTTGTGATGATAAAACAACTGATAGTATATAACATGAAGAGCGTTTCTGGACTGTGATATGACAGTGCTTCCATGCAGTTAAAAACGTAGTCAGTATATCTTTAAATTTTTGTTGTCAACAGTTTCTGGGCGGGTAATGACCTTGATCACACCACAAAGTCCACAACTGTGAAAAGCACTTTAAGAGATAGCTCTGTGATGGGTACATGTTTATCACTGTATTAAGCAAATCTCAACAACGCTGGGTGCCAAAGTTTAGAAACAGATTGGAGATTGGAAAAATAATATAAGGTTACACGTCATTTCCCTATGCGCATGCGTAATGCTTACGTGACACACGCAGGTTAGCAGTATCTTGGACTTTGTGAAGAAGCAAGCAGTTGTAGGGATTTGCCTAACTTGCAGTAAATCGCTTTCGTTGTGGGGTTGATAACTTACTTATTGTAGTGCTTCACGTTTCCAACTAGTGAGACGTGAAGTAGACAAGGTAATTAGATAGCATTAATGCTTTCCTAACCCACGATAATGTTGATATTCGAAGACGTGAAAAAGGGAGGAGAAAAAGTAAGTTAACCTTTAATTTACTGACATGCTTGTTAATACTACTACTACACGGTGGCCCGTAAGTCCCTACCCACCCGTATGTTACAATGTTATATTCAATTACGCATGTATTATAAATTTGTTTCTCTTTTCCAGAGAAATATGGCCGCTGTAAGCCCATTTACACTTGAAAATGTCTCGCAGAACATGGCGTCGCATAATATTATGCAGCGAGAATGAGGGATAGAACACAGATACATTGGATACATGAGATATGTGGATGGGTAGGAACTTACGGGCCACCCTGTACATGTGCTTAGTTTCTACCTACATTGTACGGTGTCCTAAGGTCATTTTCTTCTTTAGCTTATGCCAACAGACATTTAAGCCGACGATAATTAATATTTATATACAAAGTATTAAAACTGGGATCAATTGCTGACAATTTACCACTTTTAGATCTGTAACATAAAGGGAAAGTAGAGCTCCTTTCCTTGTGGTTAGAGCAGACTTTCACTTCAATTTATGCTTCGTTATCCTTAACGTTATTTTAATGTAAAGCTACACAATGGACTACCTGCATTCTGTCCAGGATGGGGAATCGAACTGTAGATAATGTCACTGTAATTCTGTAAATTACCGCTGACCCACCAGGAAACTACATTTATATATCTATTTCTCACCTGCTGGTATATATCGTAGCATTTTATTTAAAACAACGTAATCTTAAGTCTTAAAGGTATGATGAAAATATTTACGTAAATTGTACCAACTATTCGTCCAATAAAGTATTTATACTCTTATAATATATTAGCTTTTTACAGTTACAAAGTTACTTATTAATTATAATAAGAAATTTAATAATTGGTTATTTTATATTTTAGTTACTTATTTTGACGAAATTTGTTTGCAATGATATTTTTTACAAGCTATACTAATATTTTCGGGCATGAATGAAATTAAAATAGTATTTTCTTGTATGACTGTCTCTTCTATAGATTTCTAATTCTTCATGTTTTAAGGTAAACTTTAACATACAATAGTGAATTAATGTAGTAAATAAAAATATTTATGAAAGTTATAATAACAATTTTAATTTTCTCTTTTTCAGGTTAAAAGTCTAAGATTCTGTTATTTTAGGCATAGGAGTCAAAATGAGGATTTTCTATCGCAGCGCAAACCACATTCGTCGTACAACCTCCACTTTTAGTCGAATCCGGGACCTTGCAAACCGTGCTCTTGTTTTGATCGTTTATTTCTCAGAGGCCACAGGGATTGGACAATTCATCAGATCTCTGTGCACGTGGTTAGCATTTGTTCTCTTGCTTCCTGCCGTAGGCATTCTGTACATAATAAAACTAGTGTATTTGAAGGCAGTACAGAAATTAATCGAAAAACTTTATCCAGAAGAAAATCTCGAACTTGTTCTTAATTCGTCTTTCCGTACATGCGTAGATACATACAATAGTTATAGCATTGTAACACTGCTGCTTTTAGCAGATGGTGTGCCATCTATAAAAATTATTCAGAATCAAGTTGCTAAGCAAGTAGAAGATTTAAGCAAACAAGAAGGAAGGAAAAATACTAAGAGGCTGAAAAAGCGTCTTGGTGTACGATTAGGATGTTATGTATGGGAAGATTCCGAACATTTTAAAATCGAAGATCAAGTTTTCTTAGCATCTGACAAATGGCATGGAAAATCAATAACGGAAAATGTATTACAAGACTATCTTAATGACATTGCCCTATATCAGTTGTCTTTGAAATATCCACCTTGGCAGATAATTATAGTTCCTTACAAAAAACTCGATAGCCGGTCAAAGTCTTTCGCAGTTATTGTAAGACTACATCATCTATTGGCAGACACGGTAACTCTTCGAGACCTTTTCTCATGTTCCAGTAATGATCTTTTTCCCGTAGTGCAAAGGCGTAGTACCTTTCCTTACCCATTTCCACAGGAAAGCATTACTGCTGTAACATGGAAAGGTCTCAATTGGAAAAGAATTTTCAATATTATTCATTTTTCTTTTCTAGCACCCAGTATTATACTGTCAGAGCTTTTGTCTTTTCCATCTTTTGGCAAAAGACGTTTTCGTTCCCTCGTTTCATCCACGAAAAAGACTGTATCATGGTCCGAAGATATACCTTTGACATTTCTTCAAAGAATAAAATCTAAAGCCGGGGCTACAACTAATGAAGTACTGCTTTCCTGCATAGCAGGTGCCCTGAATCAGTACTTTCAGATGAGAGAAGGAGATGCTCCTGTAGAAGACTTCCCAGCAGTGCTTCCAGTGTACGACTCTCCTGCTGTTAGTTTACAAGAAGAAAAACCTTCGGGTCTTTTATCTGTAATGTTGCCCATAAGTCCCACAGATCCCCTATCGCGTCTGACTAAAATTCAACGTCGAATGACGCGGCTGAGACAAAACTTTTACAAATTTGAACTCAGTAAACTGCTGTTGCAGTTCGTGCCTAAGCTGATTCCTTCATTAATTTTGAAACTTGCAACTCATATCGTAACAAAAAAGTATCCAGTTATTATTAGTAACACCTTCGTTTCGCCATGTTTTGGAACAGTTTGGGGGAGCGAAGTTTCGATGATTCACTACTGGCGTCCACCCATGGCTAACACAGGTACGGGTGACCCATGGCTAAATTTAGTAAAAGTTATGGAAATATAATACAATAATTAAATATGATTTTGGCAAATAAAAGAATGCGTTTCAGTAATTATATAACTCCCAATTTTGTTCTTGATTAGGTCGAAGCATAATTATCCAAGAAAATGAGTAAATTAACAACATAAGATGACTCGTCAAGAATATTTTCTTTTTGAAACTTAAATAAAAATTAATAGCAAAATCATGTTATTTAATTATTCCTTGATTATGATAAAACGTTTATTGATAAATAATGACTCTGATTTATTTGCTAATTATTCATTCAAAATATTTTACAGGGCTCTCGTTGTCGGTTATGCACTATGCTGACAGAGTGGCACTTGCTGTCATGGCTAATTCCAGCGCTCTCCAACGGCCTGACATTTTAGCTTCCTGTTTTGTGAAAGAAATTAACACTACTGCAGTAGCTTTGGGTGTTCGGCGAGATAGAAGACAATCTCCTTCACCTTCCTCTGTTATTTGATGTTATTGATAACAAGTAGTTTAAAAATCACGATAAAAAATATACATTTAGAAACAGTAACTCATATTGCCATTAAATTTTGAAGACTTAATCATTTTAACAGACCAAAATTCAATACTCTTTTAAGAAAAACATGTCTTGTGATTGTCCTATCAATTGTGAATGCGTAGTGTCTCCCATGTTGTCGTCGTTTATGACTGAACCGATTCACGTGGCCTACATAAATATAGACAGCGAGAATGAGTTTTCTTCGTTATTTTAACATGTTTGACTCCTATAATTTAACGTATTGTCTGAGGCAAAAGAAAAGTGAGTTTTGAGGAATACTTACATGAATATGATGTATTTATGTTCTAGATGATACTCATCGAAGGAAAATATTGTGATTTATTGGAATATTTTCTTTTTTCACCTGTACTTCAGCATATTTATATATTTATAACTTTTCAGTGTACAAACAAATTGTTGTAATGTTTGTCGACTTTCTTCCTTATTGTTATGACCATAAACATTACAAAGTAATGCTATCTTTTAATGTCCCTGTAACTAAACTGTATTGAATATATTCTTCAACTTCAATTTTTATTTTTTTATATTATCAATACCGTATAGAGGGCGAGATACCAAAGAGAATAATAAACAAATTAACGTGCCCATTGAGTACAAAGGCACATAAGACTCTGCTTTCAGCAATGCCTATTTATTTGTGGATTATACGTTTTCTGAAATATGAAATAACATATAATATTTAATTTTAAGTTTCTTATTTTTAACCCTAGAGTTAGTTTCATGATCAAATTGAAGTGTTAAATCACTGTGTTCTTGTTTTCTTTTTTTGTATCTGTGTTAAAAATAAAACTGAAATAAATAATTTTAAATATTTTACGTAAATTTTTGTATAGCTAGCAGTTCACTTTTAATTAGCAAGGATTTACGTCTAAATCTGAGTAGCCATAAAAAAAATTAAACATCGTTTGGTCATTCGTATTCCAAACTATCTACGTTGTTTTATGTATTAACAGTACATATTATAAACATACAACGTACGTAAATCTTAACTTTTGTCATTTAATAATATGTAAAACATGCAATATAGATAAGTGTTTAATCTGACTTGCTGTTAATTTACATTCAATTATAAAATAGTGAAGGTTTAAATCGTCGACTTTTAAACCGATGTGATTTATTATGTTATGTATAGTTATTAATAAGTATACTCTGTATAATTTAGTTATTTAAGACATAAACACATAGAAGCGAGAGTTTTGTTATTCTGTTCTTCAAGTTTTATTGGGTTGTTTACTACTGCTGACATTGTAACGATTACATCTGTCATTTTATTCAAAACATTTATTTTATGGGTTGTAGATGTTAAGTTACAGCTGTTAAAATAAGTTTTGAGGAAGATATTGTTTCTTTTATAATTTAGACTGATACTACATTTCCATTGCTCGTGTTATCAGTAACAATTTCAATGCAATCTAATCGTGATAGGTATTTAGGTTTACTAACCCAGGGATAGTCAGAAATCAAAGTTATTTCTTTTAGTCCCTTTCTTGAGTTGTAGATAATTTTAGAGATTGTGGTGATTCAAGTTCGTGGAATTTTGATCAGTTTTTGTCGACTTTTCGTGGTCAAGCGAGAGGAAAAGACGCATCAATTTCAAGTATGCGTTTTTAACTTTGAAGGTTTGTGTGTTGTAAAAAGTAGTTCTCTCGTTGGTAAGGCTCCCTGATGGGAGAACAGAAAGTTTATGGACATAGAATGATAAAATCATGTAACGATAATAAATCACTTCATTTACCCTCTTTAATTTGTTCTACACATTGGAAGAGTTGTACAATGCTATAGGCCTACGTTACATATTACTTTTAACTAAAACAAAGCAAAACAATTAACTTCTTCAAAGTGACTCCAACAGCTAGCATATTGACTGGTTCACTCTATACCTTGAAACAAAATAATTATTGATAACTAATAACTTAAGTCATAAAATTTTCTGGAGAAGATATCTTAATATTCAATGACGAAGTTATGTAATATACGATATTAATTAGCTGTAAGACCTCCACAGCTCTGGTTATACAACCAGAGGCAGAATGATGTCCTCAATGAATATTTGACATCAAACTCCCTTCATCTTGCCTCAAATGTTGCTACCTCAAATGTTCTTTGACGTAAAAGTATTAACTGTACAGACTCACTTCTTGCAATGTTTCAAATGAACGATGTTTTTGAATTATGGAACTATGGAACTGGATTTATAGTAACATGGATGGATTAGTAAAGGATTGGCCTTTAATTACAGGTGGTAGAGCAGTAATCGATGTATTCCAAATTAATTCTTCTATTCAATATACCGTAGAAAATGATGTCTTAGGTTGGAATTTTTGGGCAGATGCAGAAAGAGGTGTAGCTGGTTTAATATTTGAATCTAATACTTCATTTTCCAAATACTTTATTCTGTCAATGTTATTGTCTTTACAAATGATACCTTTTTGTACATCTTAAATTATGTAGTTACAGCATTTATGTACTTCGTTAATGCCTTTTTCTACATCTTGTTGTTGTAATCTTTTGAATATCTCCAGTAACTTCATTAATAATGTATTCAATTGGATTTATTTTGTTCCTATTTTTTTAATAATATCTCTTTATTCTAAATTTCCTCTTAAATTCCTGCCTCTTTCTCCTTGTCGTTTTTTAATTTTCTATAATATTATTCTTGAAAGAATTTTAATTGTTTGATTATGCATGACAAAATTTCGATTTATTTTAATGTTGTGTTGTAATCTTAAAATTCCGTCAAAGCTCTATTTTATTTTCAATAAAGCGTGTGTGTGTGTTTTCTTATAGCAAAGCCACATCGGGCTGTCTGCTGAGTCCACCTAGGGGAATCGAGCCCCTAATTTTAGCGTAGTTAACCTGTATTCGGTAAATAATCCCACTTCTAACACCGAACTTAGTAATGATAACAAATTAATTTATTATATATAGTCTGATAGAGCTGCATTAACTTGTTGACCTAATTTCATAAGCAAGTTTTACAGCATAATTTCTGCAACTAAATTTAAGTTTATCTTCAACAATATTTCAATGTAAGCTTATGACTTAACTCAGTAACTCGTCGATTAACGGCTAATAATAATGAATCATTTTTATTAAAAAGAGTCACAAAGTGATACTTAACTCATACCGTACCTTTCTTTCTACATGTTACACAAACATTCTTGTTTTTCAACTTTCATAAATTTTCTAGATTAGAAAGTTGTCATAATCAAGATCTTCCACGAGTAAATAATTAAATTTTAGCGTTTAAAATATAGCTAACAATATTAGTTTTCACTTCTCTATTTTTGAATCAGAAAAGGGCAAATCATAAGGAATGTGGGGAAAAACATTTACATCTTGTGTAACTTTCATCATAAATTTAAGTCTTTTCATTTCTAAAGTTTTCCTAGCTTCCAGCGCTTAAATAGAAACAATAACGAGTGATATGATTTAAAAACAACCAAAAATGGAAGATTAATAAACAGTTGAATTTGCAAGATCATTTCTTAGTAAATAACATCTTTTGCACATAGCTTCTTAATTTGAGCTACTTTTGACATGGTATTTGGGCCTGGCATGGCCAAACGCGTAAGGCGTGTGACTCGTAATCCGGGGGTCGCGGGTTCGCGCCCACGTTGCGCTAAACATGCTCGCCCTCCCAGCCGTGGGAATGTATAATGTTTCGGTCAATCCCACTATTCGTTGGTAAAAGAGTAGCCCAAGAGTTGGCGGTGGGTGGTGATGACTAGCTGCCTTTCCTCTAGTCTTACACTGCTAAATTAGGGACGGCTATCACAGATAGCCCTCGAGTTGCTTTGTGCGAAATTCCAAAAAAAAAACAAAAAAATAAGACATGGTATTTAGCAAAAAATATTTGTTGTTCGTTATTAAGTCTATGTTTTAGATATCATGATTTGAGCTATTTTGTTGGTATTATAAGGGAGTTTCCAAATTGATTATTTATAGAAATAAAATGTTAATAATCACAACTCAGTTATTATTATGAGTTGATTAGTTTGAAATAGTTTTAAAAATATTTATTATTAATCAAAATATATTGAATGTGCGTATTTTCTCAGGTTTAAAAATAATAGGAGACAATGAAAACAATAATCGAACTATCTTGAAAATTTTCTTTAACTTTTACAGTTATATTATCATTCAAATGTTATTGCTAAATACTAATTTTTGTGATGCGAATTTGTCATCTAAAACTTATGCAAGAGTAGAAATGTTGTAAATAAAAGTTAAATCAGTTATTAATATCCAAAATATGATTCGTAATTCATTTGCTTATTACTTTTACTTCCCCTAACCAGAAAATAATCGGAGATCAATAGCACAACTTATCCTTTGAATTACCAAACCGACTTTACTAATTTCCTTGAACAGATTATTTGGAAAAATGAATAAACTAATAACAGTTTTAATGTAAAAAGAAAATTATTTTAAATATCGGTATTACAACTTTTGGATTAGCAAAGTCTGGATTGGGCGAAACACAATGGTTTGTGTGACTAAGCTGCAAATCCAAAGATTCACGGTTTGGAATTCGTTGCTACAAAACAATGTCCGAATGTTATGGGTGCAGTTATATTTTAAAAGCGATGGTCACACAATCCCACTATTTAATGAGACAAGAGTCGCTCAAAAGTTAGTTGATGCTGATAATGGCTGTAACCTATTAGCTCAAAATGATCTATAGCTATGCACAAAATACTTTGTGTGGCTTTGCATAGAATTCTAAAATAAACAGGTCAACAGTCTTATCGTATAAAAAGATAAGTACATTCTATTAAAACAATTTTGAGTATGCAACTCAGAAAGTCACGTCAAAATCACAACTAATATAAAGTATCAATAGAACAGCATTTACTGCTATTCAATTTTGACATTGTTTCGTGTTATATAATCAATGTTCTGCCAACAAAAACATGATTACTTTTGAAAAGATCATGTAACAGCCCATTCCGCTAAAATATTTCAAACTTGCAAATCATAAGAAATGTTCAGAAAGGTAATTCAGAAGTTTCAAGCTAGGAATGTTCCTTGTATTAAATGGCATTGGAAAGCAAAGGATTATAGCTCAACAAAAGGAATTAAAAGGACTATCGAGAGAGAGAACTGCAAAATGTCATATCTAGCTATACTTAGCAAAATATAACATTTTTATAAGGTAACTTTTCTACAAACAAAAATGTCAGTGGCGAAAGCCGTATACCCCGCGTTGCTGTGGACATTTCCCACATTGGTTACACCCGTTGCTAGGGACATTTCATCCACTGTGTACCCCCTTGCTAAATACATTTCCCCCACTGTTTATACCCAATTGCTAGGGACATTTCCTCCACTGCTAACACGCCCGTTGATAGGGATATTTCCCACACTGCTTACCTTTGTTGCCAGGGACATTTCCCCCACTGCTTACCCTCTTTTCTTAGGACATTTCCCACATTGCTTACCCCCCGTTGCTAGGGACATTTGAAACATGGCTTACCACCGTTGCTAAGTACATTTCACCCACTTCTTACCCCCCATTGCTTGGGACATTTTCCCCACTTCTTACAACCCGATGCTAGAAACATTTCCACAAATGGTTACCACCCAGTTCCTAGGGACATTTCATCCACTTTTTACCCCCCGTTCCTAGGGACATTTCCCACACTACTTACCCCCTGTTGCTAGGGACATTACCCACACTACTTACCCCCGTTGCTAGGGACATTTCCCCAACTAAATACCACCTGTTGCTAGCGTAATTTCCCCCACTGCTTAAACCCCGTTGACAGGGAAATTTAAAACATGACTTACCACCGTTGCTAAGTACATTTCACCCACTTCTTAACCCCCGTTGCTTGGGACATTTTCCCTACTTCTTACACCCCCGATGCTAGAAAAATTTCCACAAATGCTTACCACCCAGTTCCTAGGGACATTTCCCACACTGCTTACCCACCCGTTGTTAGGGATATTTCCCACATGGCTTTCTACCGTTGCCAGGGTCATTTCATCCACTTTTCACCCCCCGTTCCTAGGGACATTTCCCACGTGGCTTATCCCAGTTGCTAAGGTCATTTCACCATCTGCTTACATCATTTTCTTGGGACATTTCCTTTACTGCTTACTTCTCGTTGTTAGGGACATTTCCAACATTGCTTCCTCCCGTTGCTAGGGACATTTCCCCACTGCTTAACCCCCGTTGATAAGGAAATTTCCTTCTCTGAATACCCCCGTTGCAAGGGACAGTTCCCCCACTACTAACCCCCCATTTCTGGGGACATTTCGAACACTGCCTACTCCCATTGCTAGAGACATTTCCCTCACTGCTTTCCCCCGTTGCTAGGGATATTTCGAATACTGCTTATCTCCCGTTGCTAGGGACACTTCCTACACTAATTACCCCCGTTGCTAGAGACATTTCCCCCCTCTGTATACTCCCGTTACTAGGGATATTTACCCTGCAGCTTACACCCCCGTTGCTAAGGACATTTTCCACACTGCCTAACCCCCGTTGCTAGAGACTTTTCCTTCACTGTTTAACCCCGTTGGTACGGATATTTCGTACACTACTTACCCCCAATAATAGAAATAATTACCTCTCTGCTGACCCCCAGTTGCTAGAGAAATTTCCCACATAACTTACTCCAGTTGATAGGGACATTTTCCCAACTGCTTACCCCAGTTGCTAGGAACATATCCCACAGTGCATAACCACCCGTTGCTAGAGACATTTTACACATGGCTTTCCACCGTTGCCAGGGACATTTCATCCACTTCTTACCACCGTTCCAAAGGACATTTTCCACACTACTTACCCCCCGTAGCTAGGGATATTTTCTACGTGGCTAAAGACATTTCACCCACTGCTTACCCTTTATTCTTGAGACATTTCCTCCACTGCTTAACTCATGTAGCTAGGGACATTTTCAACACTGTTTACACCCCCGTTGCTAAAGACATTTCCCACACTGCTTACCTCCCGTTTCTAGGGAAATTTTCCCAACTGAATACCCCAGTTGCTAGGGACATGTCTTAAACTGCTTACCCACTGTTTTAGGGATATTTCCACCAATGCTTACCCACCGTTGCAAGGGACCTTTTCCCCACAGCGTCCACACCATTGCTATGGAAATTTCACCCACTGCTTACCACCTGTTGCTAGAGACATTTCTTCCACTGCTTACAGCTCGTTGCTAGGGAAATTTCGACCACTGAATACCCCCCGTTGCTAGTGCCAGGTACATTTCTCACATTACTTACCCTCCGTCGCCAGGGACATTTCCTACAATGCTTACCCCCCGCCGCTGGAAAATTTCACTCATTGCTTACCCCTCGTTACTAAGGACATTTTCCTCACTACTTACCCCCATTGCTAGAGGCATTTCCAACATGGCTTACCCCCGTTGCTAGAGACATTTTACCCAATTCTTACAGCCTTTGCAAGGTACATTTCACTCACTGCTTAACCACCTTTGTTAAAGACATTTCCCCCACTGCTTACCCCAATTGCTAGGGACATTTTCCCCACTGCTTACCCCTGTTGCTAGGTTCATTTCCCCCACTAATTACCCCCCGTTGCAAGGTACATTTTCCACACTGCTTACCCCCTTTGCTAGGGACATTTCTCAAACTGCTTACCCCACGTTGCTAGGAACAATTCCCTCACTTCTAACGCCCCGTTGCTAGGGACATTTCAAACACTGCCTACCCCCAGTTGTTAGGGACATTTTCTCCACTGCTTACCTTTCGTTGCTAGGGGCATTTCCCCCACTTCTTTCCCATCGTTGCTATGAAAATTTCCCACAATAAATACCCCCCGTTGTTAGGGACATTTCTCACACTGGTTTCCCCATTGCTGGGAAAATTTCCCACTTTGTATACCCCCTTTGTTACCCCCACTACTATCCATTCATTGCTAGGGGCATTTTGGACATTGCATACCCCCGTTGTTAAGGGCATTTCCCACTTTGCTTACCCCCCGCTGCTAGAAACGTTTCCCTTATTGCTTACGCCTAGTTGTTAGGGGCATTTCCCTCACTGCTTACCCCCGTTGCTAGGGCCATTTTCCACATGGCTTAACCCCGTTGATCGGGACATTTCCCACATGGGTTACCCCCGTTGCTAGGGAAATTTCCCCAATTCTTACCCCCCGTTCGTAGAAACATTTCCCACACTGCTTAGCCCCCGTTGTTAAGGATATTTCCCCCACTGCTTACCTCCCTCTGCTAGGGACATTTTGGGCACTGCCTACTCTCGTTGCTAGGGGCATTTTCCCCACTGCTTACACCCCATTGCTACATTGCTAGGGACATTTCTCCACTGCTTACCCCCGTTGCTAAGGAAAATTTTCTTACTTCTTTCCTCACGTTGTCATGGAAATTTCCCCCACTGAATACCCCCCGTTGCTAGGGATATTTCTGATACTGCTTACCCCACGTTGCTAGGGACATTTCCCACACAGATTAATCCCTTTGTTTGGGACATTTTCCCCTTTGTATATCCCCCGTTGCTAGGGACAATCCCCCACTACTAACCCCCCATTGGCAAAAATATTTCCCTCACTGCTTAACCCCGTTTCTATGGACATTTTGGACACTACTTACCCCTTTACTAAGAATATTTACCACATTACTCACCTCATTTGTTAGGGACATTTCACTCACTGCTAACCCCACGTTGCTAGGTACATTCCCTCTACTAAATACCCTGTTGTTAGGGGCATTTCACCCTCTGCATATCCCCATTGCTAGGGACAATTCTCTCACTGCTTACACCCCGTTGCTAGGACATTTCCACCACTGCTTACCCCTGTTGCTCGGGACATTTCCCACATGGCTTACCCCAGTTGCTAGGGACATTTCATCCAATGCTGACCCCCGTTGCTGGAAACATTTCTTCTTTCTAAATCTTCCGTTGCTAGCGACAGTCCTCCACTGCTTACCACCGTTGCTATGGACATTTCTCCCACAGTTTACACCCCGTTCCTAAAGACATTTCTCACACAGCTTACCCACCGTTGCTAGGGATATTTCCCCACTGTTTACCCCCTGTTACTAACGACATTTCCCTCACTCCTTACTCCCGTTGCTAGGGACATTTTATCCACTGCTTACTCCTCTTTGCTTCTGACATTTCCTCAACTACTTACTCTCCGTTGCTAGGGATATTTCCTCAACTGCTTACACCCCGTTGCTAGGGAAATTTTCCGCTGCTTACCCCCCGTTGCTAGGACATTTTCCACATGGCTTAACCCCATTGCTAGTGAAATTTCACCCACTGCTTACACTCCCAATGCTAGTGACATTTCCCCCACTGCTTACACTCCCAATGCTAGTGACATTTCCCCCACTGCTTACGCCTGTTTCTAGGAACATTTCCTCCACTGCCTGACCACGTTGCTAAGGATATTTCCCACACGGCTTACCCCCCGTTGCTAGGGAAATTTCACCCACTGCTTACCACCCCGATGCTGGGGACATTTCCTTTACTGCATACCCTCCCTTTCTAGGGACATTTCCCCCACTGCTTACCCCCTGTTACTAGGGGTATTTCACCAACTGCTTACCCCCGTTGCTCGGGAAATTTTCCACATGGCTTTCCCCCGTTGCTAGGGACATTTCACCCAATGCTTACCCCCGTTTACAGGGACATTTCCCCTACATTTCCCACACAGTTAAATGAGGAGCAATGTGGTGACTTGTAAATTGAAGGTCTGAGAACACTGGATGTTTCCTATCACGGCAGCACAATCCCAACCATAGTAACGTATATGGCCACCAGAAGAAGTTTAGAAGTAGAACTAGTGGATGAAGTATGCTCGGTAGAATGCCTCACATTCAGGAGAAACAGTAAACGCCAAGTGATAAAGATAAGAGTTTCACTGAGATGAGAGTCATGTTGCTAGGACCACGGTGAATTATAAAGTACTCTTGAATCAAATGGTTTGTGTTTGTTTGTTTTCGTATAGCAAAGCCATATTCAGCTATTTGCTGAGTCCACCGAGGGGAATTGAACCCTTGAGTTTAGCGTTGTTAATCCGAAGACTTACCGCTGCACCAGCGGGGACGGAGCCAAATGGAGCTATGAAATCTTCTCTCCAGGATTAGGGGACAAACATTAAACACCTGACACAATAGATGCCCTAATATGGTGCTTGTCTAGATGTCACCAGAGATTATCTTGATTATGCAGCCACAGGTTTATGCGAGAAGTGTAAACAGACTTCTCAGTATTCAAGAGTAAAACCTAGGAAGATATAGATAATTTTATTAAAAACTTTAAGCTTGGTAACTGCTTGGAATAAGTGGATACAAAAACATATTGAGTCCTTATGGACCAACACTTGACTGAAACAAGCGTTTGGAAAAGAGGTGATAGTTAGAACGATAGAAGCTACATCAAGTTTTTATTTTGATAGATGAATGAATACAGTAACCCTTTATTATTTCAAGGATTGTCTGTTCAACACTTTAGATATTCTTTCATGATACTAGCCAGTTGAACTTGGTGATGAAAGTAGATCTAAGAGTGCTTTTAATAACAGATGATACTTGAGAATTCCATTGCATGCCTGCAATGGGAGATATGTTTTATCTGAGTCAATATCTGGTTTTACAATTTAGTCTGCTGCTGAAATCCAAGATATGGTTCATCAACAGAAAAACAAGTAAACAGGTTCAAAATTATATCCAGGGTTAGATCACTTAAGAATACAAAGATGGAATAACCACAATCTTATGGTGAAAAGGGTCAAAGTATCAAAATCATGAAATTACTGGAGTGGGTGGAGATTTACACCAAAGTGTGATGGAGTGAGAGAGCTACAATTTTATAGCTTATAGGTTATATTGTAATACCTAGGTAATTGTAGGCTATTAGGCTATTGTAAATATTGTAATTTAATAGCCATTTTCTTCTCTATTACTGCATTGTGATATAGTTTGATTAAATCTATACCGTATTTTAAGTGGACTGAATAATTAGATAGCGCATTAAAGTTACGAAAGTATGTTCTAGTAGAAACTCTGATGTTGGCATACTCGAGAAAAGGTTGTCATTTTATGCTGGGTATGGTTGTTTGTAATAATGAATTTGAAATGGTATTGTTGCAAATGTTAGATGGAGAGGAACATTTAATTGCATATGCTACTCGTATGATGATGATTTTTGAACACATACTGCACAAAAATGAAAAAAAAACGACTCACAGTTATAGTATCTGTTCAACATTACTGATATTATTTATGCGATGAAAAGTTTACCGGTCGTCTGGATAATGCATCATCGCTGTAAGATATGATTGTATGTTGGATCACAATGTTACAAGATTATGTTCTGATCAGGGACGGGTAAGAGCAAAAACTGGTTGACGGACATTGTGGATAACATTTCTGTAGTAAACATTTTTGTGGTAAAGCAGCTGAAATACCCAGATTTCTAATGAGTGAAACTTGCTTTTAAACGGTGAAATACGAATTCTTCAGAGTAAGAAGTGTAAACAAATGCATACAACCTGTGGCACCTGTGTAAACAGCTATGAGTATAAAAAGGTATTTTGTATTTTTGTTATTAACTACTGAAATATGGTTCTCATTTTATGCTGTAATGGGTGGTCTATAGAACCTTTAACAAGAGGTACGTCAGACTTTACATAACGCAGTCTCGAGGCCGTGAGATTTTGCATGCATGTGTGATAACACATGAAAGTGGTTTTTTCTGAGGTTATTCATGTTGAGACGTTAAGCGAATGTATAAATATAGTATTGTGTGTGCTTCTTAGAAAAACAAAATATAAATAAAACGAAACAGAGTAAATTCTAACAAGTTTTTATTTCTGTATTTCAGACAATAGCCCCGATACAGCTAGTTCTTTATCAGACACTAAAAAAGATAATAAGTGTATGCTAGTCATTATAAATGTCATCACCACCTATTAGTCATGGTATTCTCATTTGTAAGCTGAACAATAGCTAGTACAACGTAGAGCAAGTGAAAGCAAAACAAAACACATTTTCAGTAGCCAGTTACTCTCTGAGTTGTTAAAAGTGTTAGGATTGGTGAAGATAGATATACCATGACAATATTATAGACGATTTATGTAAAAAAAAAGATTAAATCCTGTCTGGACCAACTGGAGCAAAAGCTTACCAAACGCTAATTGTTCAATCGTGTTCATGTTTTGCTAAAATATACAGCTCTCTGTTGACGTTTTCCCCATCTTTCTCCTAGGACGTCAGTGTCCACAAGAATATATGAAGTGTTCGAAATATGCGTTAACTGACGCAAACAATTTGTGCATCAGCTGACAGAACACATCCAATAATAAACTGGTGAAAGAATTAAAGTTTTCAATTGCATGCAATCACGTGATTTTAGAAAGTTAGATTTTACAAGTGATGTTTTTCCATAGATAATTTTCCATACGTATACATGTTTACATGTAACTATATCTGTATATATAACACACTATTATTTTGGGTCTAAATAAAAAACTGTAGTTTTGTTTAGGATAGTTTATTTAATGTGTTCTTACTTTGTTTGATTTGTATGTAGTTAGGCTTGATAATTTAAAAAGTTATTATTTCAAAAGTCACGATCTATATATACTAAACGACATTTTTGAATTGTTTTAATAATTTGTGGCTGAGATATTTTCATAAAATTCGTTGATATCAGAAGCAACTCTAGACACTAGAACAGGAGGCCCATAATCCAATTCTATTACAGTTCTCCAAATACCCAGCTGATGTCTTGAAATAAAAGATCCATAATCAATATTATACTTAAAAACCGAAAATTCTCGCGCCTATGGGTCCGTTTGTTTGTTTTTTGAATTTCGCACAAAGCTACTCGAGTGCTATCTGTGCTAGCCGTCCCTAATTTAGCAGTGTAAGACTGGAGGGAAGGCAACTAGTCATCACCATACACCGCCACCTCTGGGGCTACTCTTTTACCCACGAATAGTGGAATTGCCCGTCACATTATAACGCCCTACGGCTGAAATGGCGAGCATGTTTGGCGCGACGGGGATACGAACCCTTAACGCGCTTGGCCATGCCTATGGGCCCGATCCCAGCATCTGGTTCACATTAAAATACAATTTTGACCATGGTATTGTACTTAACCATATAATTATTGCAAACCTGCTTGTTTACATTAAAAGATTTTTTTAAGCACGACTGTATTTATTATTTTATATTCAGCTTACATGAAAGTAACGTGACTAAATTCGCGATGGATAATACCGTTAATTTCGTTTCTTTTGTTATTATCTGATTTTAGATCAGAATAAGAGGAATAATTGTTATCCGCTAAAGTAATTCAGTTTAACATAACCAAAATATTTAGAATTTTAAAATGAAATACAACAACTAAGAAACCCTGACTGAAATGGCGATCTTAGCGAACAAACTTTTTTTCAGCGCATCATAAATGCTGACCTCGCTAGATACATTGTTTACTCTAAGCTCACGCACCAGAAGTATTCTGATATTTACAAATATCTGCTCGAAGTAAGTATTGAAATTATTATTCTGTTAATGAAATGAGACAGATTTTCTTTAAAATGGTTCCATTCATTTATTTCAACTAAATTACATGAACTAACAAATATTATTTGTGTTTACTTACATTTAGAAAAATGCTAAATTTAAAAATTAAAATATCTTTTTGCATTAAATGTTATTGAATTTTCACTGGAGTTTTAGTCTAATATTCGTTAGGTCTGAATACATTTTCCCTAAAAACTGGATTTCGATACCAGTGGTGGGCAGAACACGGATAACCCACTGTGTAACTTCATGCTGACTTCTAAACAAACAGTCTTGAATACATTTTGTGAGAAATATGCTGCATATATTTATTTAGATGGTTTAGTAAATTTAATGCCTAAAGTTTTGTCTCTGTAACCATGTGTTACTTCTTTTTTAAAAAAAAAAAACTGCCATAAACAATAACCGACGTTATCAAGTATCGTAAGGGAAGTTTTATGTGAATATTTTATGTCTTCAAAGAAAAGATCTCGTCAAAAACCTAATAGTGATCCTAGATTCGAGCCGCGAACTCTTCTCTAAATAATGCGTATACGAGGTCTGTTCGAAATACACGCGGACTGTTTGAATTGCGCGGCTCCAGTTGGTTCCAGGGAATCCATTTGGTGTCGCTAGGTTCGCACAGATCAGTTAATTACGACGCCATTTCCAGATTGCAGATATCTTCATTTGTGTATTAGCTACGTGGTTTTAAGTGCAGTGCGATTTTTTTCGTTTGGCGGATTTCAGAATGAATGGCCTGAAGGAGCAACGACTTGCTGTGACATTTTGTGTTAAACTTGTAAAATCTGCGACTGAAACTTTTGCTGTGCTTAACACGACTTACGGTGATCTTGCTATGAAGCGTACGGCATGTTTCAAGTGGCATGAACGTTTTAAGGATGGTTGACAGTCCATTGAAAATGATGAGCGCCCTGGACGTCCTTCCATGTCAAATGATGATCCACACGTCGACAAAATCAACACCCTGGTGCGGGTAAATCGACGTCTGACTGTCAGGGAGCTTGCTGAAGAGTGTGGAATATCAGTTGGATCTTGTTACGAGATTTTGACCGAAAAATTGAAGATGCACTGCTTTGCTGCGAAATTTGTGCCTCAGAACTTGTGAGTTTTTGGCTAAACTCTCGATCACTGTTCTTCCCTCCCTAACTCACCTGACCTTGTTTTTTTCTTGTTCCCCAAACTCAAAAGACCCTTAAAAGGAAGAAGATTTGAGACGATTCCCGAGATTAAGGCAAATGCGGCGAAGGAGCTGGAGGACATTTCAAAAGAAGCGTACCAGGACTGTTTCAACAAGTGGAAACACCGTTGGGATAAGTGTGTGCGTTGGGGAGGAAAGTACATTGAAGGGGTCCCAGACCTGTAACTTCTAAATAAAGTACATTTTGTTTTATGACGTCAGTCCGCGTATTTTTTGAACAGTCCTCGTATAGAAAGTACGTAAATGTAGAAAATATTAATGTTAATATTTTTATTACTGACTGTAATAAACAAAGAAATAATCACTTCTTCAAAATCTACTCGGTTTTCATTTTTATTTTTTGAATAAGACACATTTATATAATTTATGAAGCTTAAGTAGTAGTTAAATAAAACATGCCTTACTAGCAAGCGTAAACGTTTATAGGACGAAGATTCTAGCTCGATTAGGCCCGGCATGGCTAGGTGGTTAAGGCACTAGACTTGAAATCCGAGAGTCACGAGTTCGAATCCTCGCACACCAAACATGCTCGCCCTTTCAGCTGTGGGAGGTGTTGTTATTCGACGGTCAATCCTACTATTCATTGGTAAAGAGTAGCCCAAGAGTTTGCAGTGGGTGGTGATGAGTAGCTGCCTTCCCTCTGGCCTTTACTGCCAACATAGGGACGGCTAGCGCAGATAGCACTCGTGTAGCTTTCTGCAAAATTAAAGAAATAATCTTGATTAGAAAAACACTCATTTATTACCCAACAGGACTCGTTTTCAAATCCTAGACGAGATAAAATATAAACGTAAAAGGTAAATAAATCAAAACAATTTTTCTCTTTAAAATTCGATACTGGTTGCTTAAAATAATAAGCCAAACAATACCACATTTTAATCTAGTATTTTTCTTATGGTGATTTCACCATCTTATTTAAAATATATATATAATCTTACTGCTTTTGAAATTTTCACAAATTTATAATAAAAAAATGAAATAAACAAATAGAAAAGGCGAGCTGCTTTTTACTAACACTTTTTAAACCGAAATTACTGTTGGTTTGTAGAAAATCAAATGTGTTTTTGAAACAGACAAAAAATAAAATATAAACACATAAGCCGTTGTGAGAATAGAGCACTAGCATCCAAGTTTTCCAGTTTAATTTTCTTTTGATTGGTTCAAGAACGAAATCATAACGTCCCCTAGTAACACAGCGGAATGCCTGCAGATTTCAAACACAATCAGAAACCTGCTTTCAATACTTGTAGTGAGCAGAGCACAGACAGCCCATTATGTAGCTGTGTGTTTATTTACAAACACACATCATTATGTTTATTTCTCCTCCACTTGGACAGAGGCAATTCTCTGGATTTATAACGCTAAAATAAGGGGGTCGATTTCCCTTGGTAGACACAGCAGATAGCCCGATGTGGCTTTACTATAAAAAAACACACAAACATATTATGTTTATTTAGCATTTGGTACATGAAATGTGCGTAGGAATACAAAAATGAACTAAGTGCTTTCAACTGAAATATATTCTTCCATAGGAGAATAACAATTAATAAAGTGGTACTTTTTAAAGTATTTTGGATCAACAGGTTTCTTTACTTGAATTTGCATGATATGAATACTTGCTCTTTTTAAATTTCGATATTTTTGGTTTTTGAATAGAATATGATGTGCCTTATTTGGTACCTAATTGAAATTGCTCTGTTGCATGATACTAAGCAAAAAGTCTTAGTTTCAAGTAGAGCAAAAACATAAAGTAGCGATACACTTGAAAGCAAATTTATTATTCCGAATTAAAAAAGACACACAAAAACAAATAAATGTTATTGCCTATTCTTTCACCCACCTACCTCAGTTCAATAACAAAGCGATAAGTTTAAAGTTTGTTTGTAATTAAGCAAAAAGTTATACAATCTGTTGTTTGTGTCCTGCTCACTACATGTATCGAAACGCAATTTCTAGTTTGTAAGTCAGCACACATACTGCTGTGCCATTTGGAAGCATAAGCTTAAGGACTTATAAAGTAAAATTTTATTACGAGGAACCCTGTGCTTAGAAATAAAGGCTGTAGACGGTTTGAATGAGTAGAAACTTTGTTGCAAACGTACAACGTTTTGACACGCTTTTATCATAATCACCCATTCAATCTGTCTTCAAATTTTATTTTATAACGCAAAACTTCGTTAACAACAAAGCAACGCATCTATTCAATACTATAAATAATGCATATTCTTGAAATGACTACACAAATATAGCATCTCTATGTAAGTAAAAGGCATATCACAATACCCACTCTATAATACTTGACATTTGATGTTTGTATCAAATAATCTTACATTATACAAATAAAATGTTATTTTTATTGTTACTTTATACGTATAGTGGGCTTTATTACGTCTCTAAACATAATTTTTTTAAAACAATATACTGAGTAAAATTATTCCACAGATGTTGAACGAATCATATAAGACTGTTTGTTTGTTTTTCTTATAGCAAAGCCACATTGAGCTATCTGCTGAGCCCACAGAGGGGAATTTAACCCCTGGTTTTAGCGTTGTAAAGCCATGTAAGGCTATAGGATAAACAAATTTTTCGTCATCTAGCAAAATAATTTTGAATTGGACAATCATCAAACTGTACATTTAAGTTTCTTCTAATAAAAGTTCTATTCGTGTAAACAAAAATTTAAAGTGTAACTTTATTTTGTAATAGATTTTGTTTCTTGTGAGGAACAAAGTTACGCAATGGTCTATTTGTGCTCTGCGCCTCACGTGTACCGAAATCTAGTTTTTCATGATGATGGAAGTCTCAGTCTTACCGTTGAATCACTGGAAGGCTTTCTGGCTGATCAAACAAAACTCAATTTCTTATATATTTCAACACTAGATGTCACCTTAACAATGATGATAACAATATAAAAATATGTCGTAATGATCACCTGATTAAAACTTAGTCATAGAGCGGAGGTAGAAGAAGAATTAGGTTATGTTTTCATTTCTTTTTACAATATTTCTTAACTTAAGATTTTTTATATAATTGTATTTAGCAGTATTTTTTTTGTTATTTTAAGAATCTGAATGTGAAGCTCAAAGATATTCAAGTTGCCACCGTTTGTATTAATTTGCCATGTTTGGAAGATCAACTGCGAACTTTGATAGACTCTTGGGTAAGTGAAGCCTGAAAAGGCTTAAGACGGAAAGAAATTATTATTGTAATTAAATTAAGGATATTTATTTTAACACAAGTCTGAAAAAAAATTGTTACTTAAGTATTATAATTAATACAGAATAGCAGTTTGTTTAAATACATGAGCGATGGTTTAATTTAAAACTAAATTTCACAGTGGAATATGTGTATTAAAAAAAATTCTAGTTCTGTCGTTTTGTTTTAGTTTAAGAGTAAATTAATTATTAGACTTATAAGAGCAAAACAACCTTTCATTATATTAATAAGTAGACGCGTCTAATGTACACGTATAGTTAGGTACATATAATGAATAAATAAATTCTGAAATATCTTAAATAATGTTTCTTTGCATTCTTAACTATGCAGTTACAAACTATAATATAACGTAGTAATATTAGTTTTGCCTATTGTCATTATCATTTCTTTAACAGTAAGTCTAGTAATATGGTTTACAAACAGAAGCAGTCATACCAAATACAGTCTGTTATTGTGTGTAGGTATCTATGACTGCCAGAAACTGATAATGTTAATAGTTATTAAAAACGTGAAAAATTGAACATGTATTATTGTTATTATAACATCCTAAAATGTTGTATTTGTTGATAACATTAACATTTTCTAATAATAATAACATGGTCATGCATATCTGTGCTTGAAGGCCTTACCACTGTGTACCAACAATAGTGAAATTCACTTTTTGTCTTGGGTGAGACTAAGTAGTTTTTTTGGATGATATCAGGCATTGTCAGTGTTTTTTCACCAATTTCTTCATTTGTTTTGCATAAAATTATTAAATAACATTGATAAAATGCTTATATTAGCATTAGTAGCATTCACAGGTTAAAATTTACCTCCAGGTGGTCGCAGAACTGATGGGTGGTTTTGGGCAGTCATTAGTTGGACCTATCTGAAGCAAAACAACAACAGAGGATATAAACACAGTCATTTGCTTTCAATAAAACTGTTTATGTTAACTCCTAATAAAACTCATAGCTATTTAAAATAAGAAAAATTAATGGAAGTAAGCTAATGTACGAATGTGATATTTTAAAGTAAAATTAATAATTGATGTGTATTTTGCTTTTATAGTGATTGTAATAAATAATATGTAGATGTTATTAAGATGCTGCATAACCTAAGGAGAACAGGGACCATTTGGTCCTTCAATGCTGTTCTTGATCACTTTTTGTAATTTTTAAAGAAATAATGAATTCCCATTTTGAACTATTGTGAAATGCTGGCCTTTGTTATTACTGAAATCAGCCAATTAAATAAACCAACCATTCTGTTTAGAAAAGTAAAATTAACCTCATACTTTTCTGTAGTTTTCATATTTAAATTTTAACTTCTGTTCATTCATCATAAGTTGGATAGGGAAGTTATATTTCATAAGATGATTTTATCCTGCTTATTTCGTTGCACACTTTATAGTTGTTCACACTGCAGAAAAGTTTAACTTTTCTATAATTATGAAGGAAACTCTTACCCCTTTTAAAGAAAGGAATTTTAACAGTTTCTCAATACTCAGTTTCCTGATCATTATCTATTAATATACCACAAGGGAGAAAAGCTTGAATATCTGATCATTAGCCTCCTTTAAAACCTGGGAGAAAAATTGTCTCACTAAGTGTTTTATGTATTGCTAATGCAAGTCCTTTCAGAGTTGACTAGCTGACTGATTAGTGGCCTGGCATGGCCGAGCGCGTTAAGGCGTGCACTCGTAATCCGAGGGTCGCGGGTTCACTCCCACGTCGCGCTAAACATGCTCGCCCTCCCAGCCGTGGGGGTGTATAATGTGACGGTCAATCCCACTATTCGTTGGTAAAAGAGTAGCCCAAGAGTTGGTGGTGGGTGGTGATGACTAGCTGCCTTCCCTCTAGTCTTACACTGCAAAATTAGGGACGGCTAGCACAGATAGCCCTCGAGTAGCTTTGTGAAAATTACAAAACAAAACAAAAGACTGATTAGTCATATTACACCTGCTATAAACAATCTATGAAAATCTTGAAATGGAGTTTGAAGGGTAAAATTCATTGAAGAAGCTTTGTTAATATTTTTTTTGTCACTGTGTCTTATTGTGTCACAAAAATGCGTGGAACACATATTATTTGTGTAAATAAATGCAGCTACAAATCGGTTTCAAAATGTAATTTTATATGTGTCACTTTTTAATTCTATGTAATTCCATATTTCATTTTACTGGAAGGTCCAAAACCATTTTAGATTTGTAAATGTATTTTGATAATGGGATAAACTTATTTAAATGAGACGTGAAAGGTGTGATGCTGTCTTTAATAGTATAAAACCTGATTTCTCACAACAATATTAGTGAGGATATTAGTATCATTATGGAAACATTACCTGCAGAAGACCATTTTAAGTAGTATTTTTTTAAAGTCCAATTTAATAAAAGTGGGAATGAAAATTACCCTGTATTTGTATTTGAATTAATGATGTATGTATTTGTAGATCTGAATCTAAAGAGTTAATATTGATACAAAAAATACTTAGAGAAATTGTAGAGTAATTCTTTTGAAGTTGGGTCTCAATTTAGATCTGGTCAAAATGTGTGGAACAGGTTTCAAGGGAAACAGTCAATTCTTGTATGAAATGGTAGAAAAAGTTAAATGTGCCAAATAAGGAAGAGTAGGGAAGAACTATTTGCATGTAAAAATTTCTTTTAAGCTGTTTATAAGATGTTTAGAGAAATGTAATAGGATTATTAGGGTTTCTTTTAAAACTACATTTTGATAGAGGTGAGAGAAACTGGGTATTAAATTGAACATATGAAAAAGAAGGCTATCTCTGCACATCCATCCCTGAGAAGAAGAACTTAATTACCATTTTTCAGAAAATCATCAGTTCCCATTTTTATATTGTTACAAGTACTGACCTCTCAGTATTGTTGACAACTCATCTCATAGTTAATTGTAAATAAGCTGGTGGAATTGGGTAATGAACATCTCTGAAAAGCCAATAAAAACAGTAATAATCATATACAACATTAATTTTTGGAATAATTATCAACAAAGATGGTTAAGTTTACAGTTCCTTCACTAGCTGTCAAAAAATAAGGGTAATTTTGATCCAAGTAATGAACTATGAGATGTTTGTTTCACACAGAGGATATTTTAAGGCTGGGAACATTATGGAACAATGGCTTGGCATTTGTTAGCATGCAGTTGTAACTGTGTATACTCTTAAGAATAACATTTCTAAACACTTGAAATCAGAGCAGTACAATTTTTCTAAGAAACTAAAAAGAGCCCCAATGAGCACCAGTAATATTAAATATAAATCCATTTGTGGTTTAGCAATGTCAAGAATTGCTGAAATTAATATCTTGCACATCTTAGAGTTCTCTGTGTTTATTAGAAGTTACTTTTTATGCAAAGAGAGTGAACTGATTACCTTGTGAAACTGCTACATTGACAGTGGTCAGCACTTTCCAATTTTCTACATTAACTGTAAAACATCTGATCAGCTCTCACTTTATGCAAAAGTTATAAGTACATAACATGTTAGCTTCCATTTGATACTAGTGTCTTATGAAAAGTATAGTTACTCATAATCATGCTTCATCAAATTAGAAATAGAATTCACATGAATTGACTTGTATAAACAGTATTCTGAACAATACTGTTTGGTATATTAGTTGGCTTTATGTATTCTGAGTAAAAAGTATAATTGATAATGGATATGGTGGTCATTGTATGGTTCAAATATTATTACGAACTCTTCCTGAAACAATTGCATAATAGTCCTATGTAACACAAATTTTGTTCCTGGATGTTGTATTATTTCTTAATTGCTTATGCTGTAAAACTACAGAAAATAACCATAATTCCCTTCAAACTTTGCTTTTGTGACCTGGATAATGAAATTTGGAAATTATTCTATTTTCCATGTAAAAATGGGCAAATTTGCACATTTTTGTAACATAAGATGTGAATAAAACATGTTAATCAAGATTTACATGTATTTATACTAAAGTTGTACAAAAATGTTTAGAAGTGAGTAGTTTTTCAATATTTGCGACTGTAATATGAATCATTTTCATGTATCAGCCCCCAAATATAGTCTTCTATCATGTTTTTGTTATACTCTCCTTGGTAGCAGCATTCAAAGTCTAGTATATCTTGATGGAAGTGCTTGTCTTGCTCCTCTGAGTATGCTCCCATGTTCTTGAATTTATCAAGATGAGTGTAAAGGATATGGAATTTTAGGGATATCATGCAGCCTGTTTTCCCATAGTTCTTCACTAGAGTCTTAAGGAGTTCCACATAATTTTTGGCCTTGTGATTGCCCAAGAAGCCCCAAACCACTGCAACAAAGCTGCTCCAAGCTTTTTTTCCTTCCAACTGAGCTTCTTGGGGAATTCTGTGCACTCCAGGATTTTCTTTATTTGTGGTCCAACAAAAACACCAGCTTTGACCTTTGCCTCGGACAGCTTAGTTCCCTGTAAGCCACATAAAAGCTACATAGTCCTTATCAAGATCTGTGACAAATTGTTTCATAAGTCCCAGTTTCATGTGCAGTGGTAGAAACAACACCTTCTGGAGATCCACTAGTGGCTTACACTTGACATTGTGCCTCCCGACAGAGAAAACTAGTCCATTGTGGCCTGTGCTTTGCACTGTAAGGTGCTGTGGTGTTTCTGCTGTTCCAAAGGCAAAGACAACAGTGAAACTTGGTATAGCCTCCTTGGAGACCCATCAGCAGTGCCACCATTTTGAAGTCTCCAACAACCTCCCAGCCATATACATTATACTTCAAGGCTTCTAGCAAGGTCTTGATTCTGTTGTATTCCTTTTTGAGGTGCACCAAATGAGCCAGGGAAAGAAATGGATACTTATTCCCACAGCTTTGAGGCTTCTGGATGAACTATCAATGAATAGGTGTCTCTCATTTGGGTTTCAGGCAGTTCCATTTGTCTGGCACAGACCGGATACATTGTGGCAGAAGCAGAGCCAATTTTGACAAGTGAAGAAGCTTGATAAATGTTGGTGATGCTTTCTCTGACTTGCGACTTGCACACTTTTATCTAATAAATCCCACTATATGAGATTAGATGTCAAACTCAGCATTTGATTGTTAGACCAAGGTCTCAGATTCAGTACTGATCCCTCAATAACTTGATCAATCTAGAATGTTTTGGAAAATTGGTTATTTGAACATTTCATTACCCAGATCACAAAAACAAAATTTGAGATAAAAATAGGTCTTTTCCATTTACTTTAGACATAAGCAGTTGGGATTTAACACTTTTTGCCCAGGAACATCAAAAAGTAAAAAGTATTGTTTATATAGTGTAATAGGTGTAGAGTGTATGTTTTTATCTTTTTGTCTACATATGTAAGTAAAGCTCTAGCACCATCTGTTGAATGGCACCACTTACAAATATCCATAAAATATTTCACACTTTGATTATTCAAGATTCAGACATTTGGGAAAACAACTGTGGTACATACAACAACCATTCCTTTACAGTAGAACAGTTTTAAATAAAAGTACTCATTACAACAAAAATGACTTTTGCTAGGACTGTAAATGAAGGTTTGATTATACCTTTATAATTTTTGTGTAGTACTGAGAAACTGGAGTTGTTTTAAAAATTTTTTATAAACAGTACCACTTTTAATACGTAAACACTACAATTTATGCAAGTTATACCATAAAAATTTTAAGTTCTATACATTGATTCATTTTGATGTAGTAATTTGTGTATGATTATAGAGTTCAGTCTGAACACTTTACCCATGCAGAACAAAAATTTTTAGAAATGCTCACTTTTTTCATTTTTTTTTCCAAAGAGGTATGAATACTACAATTTATAATTACTGGCATAATCAGCCATCTCAAGTAGCAATCATAATAATGATTTCCCAGTTTAGAAAAGGCATACAAAACAGAATTGTTATGTTTTGTATTTCATATTGTTTTGGTGACTTAAGTAATTCCTAATTTCTTAGAGAAAGCCACCAGCCACCTCCTTTTGGAGCCTGATTGGGCATCTATTCTTCAAATCAGTGATAGCATTAGACAAGGAGATGTGCAGTAAGTTATTAGTAAAGTTTTTATCATTGTTATTCAGAGGTTAGTGTTATTAATATAAATGAGCTTCAGAAAATTAATTTTAGGTTTTGTATGAAAACATGGGCATGATTTCCAAAAATGTATGTAATGAACACAAAGTTAACTGTATCAGATGAAAATAAATTTAAGTATAAAGTTTGTATTTTTTATTTTACATCATAAGGTACTTCTGTGTCAGAATTTTACTTCATTTTATCTTAATTTAAACTTTCATGTCAACACAAAAATGACTCCATTTGAAAAAAATATAAATAATTAATTTAAGAATAATTTACTTTCTCCTACCAATATTTTTTAATTCAGTTTCTAGGTTTATAAGCTTATTAATTTTTTCTTAGTTTATGTTTATGAATTTCATTTATTTAGAAAAAAATAAGATAACAGTTCTCTATCATGTCACGTTTAACAACAGTAATAGTATGATGTACATAAACATACACATTGTAAAGGCTTTTCTCGTCTTACATGCTACAGAAAAGAGCACTTGTAAAGAAGCCATATAGCTTTATTATAGACTGAAAAATGCTTGAAAGATATGTTTCTCTGCAGTACCTCGTACCTGTATAAAAGGTGGAATTGTTGTTAGGTATGATGTGAGTAAAGAATGAAGAAAATTTACTATATATTGTAAATTAATATTCACTGCTAAACACACTGTAATATTCAAGGTATGGTCATAATACTTAAATATATTAAGATGCTAGCCATTTAGTATATATACTTGAGAGAAAAGAATTGTTTATTTGGTAATGAGTGAGTTGTAATCTTTTTGCCACATACATACACAAAAAGTAGTTACATTTTGACTTTATAATTTGAAATGTCATTTATGATTATATTTGTGGAGCCAGTTTCAATTGAAAGCAAGAACTGAGAAAAAAAACAACCAAAACACCACGTTCTCATTGAACTGAAATTATGAATATTTCAAGACTTAACTGTGAAAATTGGGAAAGGTATTTGGTTGCATTTGTTTGTATGTTTTCATTGTATGACGAATGTTTTTTGTTCTGCAGGAGCAAAATTTGATTTTTGTAATTATTAGTTTTAATGTAATTTATTATATCACTAAATGTTCTACATATTGAAGGATGGATTTTTATTATATGGACAAATATTATAGTTTATGCATCTCCATTTTCATTTTTTCTTCAAACAAGATACTTTGCTAATATGAAACTTATCTGTCAGTGTATCTTTAACTACATAAATTACTAAACTTTTCATATATACATTTAATATTCATATTTTTTGTAGATCAAAATATGCTCTCAGTGCTATGAAAAAGAAACTATATGCACAAAATCCTCATGTTGCATTGTATGCCCTTCAGGTATGTATTAAAATTGAATGTCTTGTTCACAAGTTTTGTGCATTTAGTGATCCACTAGTCTTATCTTATAAAATGTGTTAGTTATGCATACAGTCTTGTTTTTAGATTAAAATTTTTAAATTACAGTATCAATACACTAGCATATTTATAAGCTTATATATAACAACCATTTGCTTGAAGGTATTAAATGTGTAAGATTTGTTCTGTAATTACCCTTTAAGTATTTATAATATGATACACATAATGATATTTATTAATCAGAATTCTTCCAGTTTTTAAATAGCATGCTATTTGGGTTAATTTTGGTTATTTGTAGGATAAATTATTTGCTTTTTTTTTTATAAACCTCATTAATTTTTATTTTACCATGTGAAACTTTAGTTATTAAACACTTAAGTAATAATAAACTTATAGATGGTATTTCTTTTATCCTCTTATAATCAGGTTTTGGAATCTTGTGTGAAAAACTGTGGCACTCCCTTTCATCAGGAGGTTGCAGCCAAACCTTTTCTGGAGGAACTAAGAGAACTGATAAAGGTTAGCTGTTTCTATAGAAACAGAGCTTGAATTAGGTTATGAAGCTTTTGGGTTGAATTGTAAGAAAGGGTAGTACATTTTATTTTCTTTAAAAAAATGAAACCAAAGCTAGTTTTGCATTGTACATGTTTTCTTGTGACATTCTTGTAAACATATAAATTAGTGTGAATGTTTTGTTTTCTTTTGCTAAACATGAAGTTTGACATAAAGCAACTATTTACATTGTATGATAATCAGTTATAACATTAAAAATTTACCTTTTTCTTTAATATTCTATAAATCTTTTTACAAAGTCATTACAGAGGCTGAGTATTTTGTTAACATTGTTCAGTAGCTTCACCATAATGCAGTGAACATGCTACCACATCAGGTAATGCTTTTTAGCCCTTCAGGAGGCTCAGTTATAAAGCTTTCCATCAAAAACACACCATTCCACTTAAATTCTTTCCATAATTATATCCATCTAGCATATGATGACTACAGTTTCACACCTTTGTCAACAGTCTAATGTGATTAATGTATTTAAATGGAATAGCATAAGTACTCATTTCTTTTTGAAACTGCTCCAGATTTACAATGGTTGAGCAAGTGTGTTGTGGAAAAGTCTTGTGCATGTGTGAATTTTGCTATTTTTCCAGATGGATATCTTTATTATGTTGCAACTGTTACCTGAGCTTTTGGTTGGTGTTTACCATTGGCCTTTGTGGACTTTCATATATTTTTGCACTTTGTGTAAGGTAATGGGTTACAACATGTTGTAGGTCTTTTTCTGGATGTTCATAAACCCCAAGATAATCCATATTTTCATTTTTTCAGCATATTAAGTACATATAATATTCTTATCCTGGACATACACTTTTGTGATTCGAGTTTATAAATATTTTGTATCAACAGGGGTTATTACATGTTTTCAAAAGTAATACATTTTCAATGACATCAAAACTACATATAAAATAGCAAATAATGAGTATTTAGTCCTGATGAATTTTGTTCTGATTCCATTTTATACAAGCTGTTTTTGCCATGTGATTTGCTGACTTGTATATTCAAAATAATTTTAATATAAGTACTCATCTGTCTGGAACTTCTATTAATTTTGTTGTGGAAACCTAATAGATGCTGACACAAGTGGTTGGAGAGAGAATGTCATAAAATGACTTATTCTCAAACAGCTATCTTGAAATTAAGTGGTTAAAAATATAATGAACTTACTATATAATATTTTGAAGGGAAGTTAATTATAATAGAACTAGTTAAGTTTCACATTCTAGGGTTAGCAAATTTAACTTGGTTTTGTCTACCTTTTTTCTAATAATTTTAATTGTAAAAATTTATTATATGTATCTTAATATTATTAGCATAATGGAACAGAATAGAAACCAGTGTCTTAAAATACAAAGTGTTTGTTCCTATTTCCTCCTGTAGTAGGTTCTGTTAGCAGTTTCCTTCCCTCTAATCAGCAGTTAAAAATAAAAAAAGTTGGTGGCATGTTGTGCTAATAAATGTAACTATTTCTCATAGGTAATTGATAAGGTCAACTATATCTACTGTAAACTAACATAGTTATGTTTTGTTTTCTAAGGTATAGGAGTTTATAGAAACTCTGGCTGTGAAAGTGGCAGTTTAAGGAATGCTTGTTTAACTTAATGTACATGAAACATGCTATTTTATTCATGTTCATGTAAGAGTTTAATTTGCTGTAGTTTACAAAGTAATACTGGTCATATATTACATACATGTTCAGTTGATGTTTGTGAAAGCTGTACGTGCTTAACATTTCTTGTATTTATCCAATGCTTGATAACTACACTTTTTATTCATAAGAGTATATACACTTATCTCTTGGTAATTGTTAGCCTTAATATGTACTTGTGTTTATGTATTTTTCTTACATTATCTGCTTGATGAATTGTTTCTCTTACAGACAACAACAAATGAAAACATTAGGAACAAGGTTCTTGAATTAATTCAAAGTTGGGCCTATGCTTTTCGAAGTGAACCAAATTATAGGGCTGTTCAAGATGCTATAAATCTCATAAAAATGGATGGTAGGTAAAAAGTTTTTTATTTTGTGGCTTATCTAATGTGCTATCTACTGGCAAACAACTTCTATTACCCAAAACATGAAATTCAGAGAACTGTAAAGCAAGGCCAGTTTTATAAGCACTTCATTCTGATACTTCAATATGGTTATGTCTGGTGATGTCAGCTCATTTGTGATAAAGATGGTACCTTGTTTCAAGGAGATGAAAACCAAGGCAAAGTCTTCATGGACAGATAAATTAATGCAAGTGTGATGGCATTCAAGAGAAGCCCAAGCTACATTATTCTTTTATTTGAGTCACAAATACACAGATGTGGAGGCTGTCATTAGCTTAGGTGAACTATACAGAACCATAAATTCATCTAATGATGGAGCTCTAGGTTCAAATGGTGTAAGAAGCTCCATCTTAAAGAAGCCAGCTTGTTAAAGTTTATAGTGGAGTATCAGTCTAGCTGAACAACAGGAAGAATTCCTGAGATATGGAATGATGCATTTATTAAGTACACATCCAAACCCTTAGAATTTAACTTTTTCTTAAAAGGCCATTGAATCATCATCCTAAAAAAACAATATTGATAGTTGATAAGATCCTAGAGGAGGCTGTAGTTAGAATATTAGATTCAACTACTGCTACCTTCATAATTAGATGATTATTGAAGTGAAAGAGAAACCTGGATCATTGTTGGTGAATTCCATGCTGGTATGTGTGAAAAGTTTGAAACTGGTCAGAAACTTTTGACAGTAGCTTCAGATTTAGAAGATGCTTGCAGTAAAGACCAGCTCTTCATTCTTGCTGACTTAGTCATTCTTTAGAGCCTTTCAGTGCAAAGACCACACTGTCCATCACTATGCCACTGTCTTTTTTTTAATTGGATATTCAATCTCTATTGTAACTCTGCAGACGCTAACCTATCAGGGAATTGTCCAAAAATCACTTCAAGAGGAAATCATGCTGGATAGATGCTATATAGCTACTACAGAGTTAATTGATCATTATCATGTCTCAGGTGCTCCACTACCCTTCATGAGGAGAAATATCTTGTGGCACTTGGATCTGTAAATTAAAAAAAAACTGTCAACGTGTATTTAAAGAAATTATTTCTTAAACAGTTTTGATGTACTTATTTTTTTCACTTTGAGCATTGTTTAGTTATTGCTGCAATATTATTGTTTTTAACCATATTTCTTATGTTTGTTCAGTCATATAACTGGTATTAAATTTGTATTATCAGAACTGGTTGCATAAAATCTTTTGTAAAATTGTGTTTTTAACATAGGTTTTAAATTTCCGACTGTGAAGGAGAGTGATGCCATGTTTTCTGCTGATACAGCTCCAGATTGGACTGATGGAGATTGTTGTAATCGTTGTCGAGTACAGTTCACTGTAGTCCAGAGAAAGGTACTTTATTATTAATATTAATAGAAGTGATGCCCTAAGTACATTGAGATGTACACTACTAAGTTTTTATGCATAAGATCTATGTAACTGTAGATAATCAGTAGTAAGTTGAAGTTTATGCAGTTCAGCTAAGATACAGAAGTCATACAAAATTCTTATTTTTATTTAAGAAAAAATTCAATAAAACTATTCAGACATTTTCATCTTTGTATTATGTTGAATCTTGTTTTTTTAATCAATTTTCAACTAGAAAGGTATCATTCATGCCTCCAGATTTTGTTTCCTTTCTCACATTGAAAATGCTTAAATTTCATTGCATTTGGTTATAAACTTGCTAAATTATATCTAGTCTTGGCTGAGAAAAATGATTTGACTTAGTAGTAGGTGTGAAATTTCAAAGAATTTGAGACATTATTTAAAAAAAATATTGAAGGTACTTCCTCATGTCTTAAAATGTTTTTTGTAAAGATAGTTCCAGCTTGTGTGTGTGTATCTGTATATATATTTAATAACCAAAAACAAGCATAAACAAAAATCCAATCATAGACTCTAAATCATTTATCAGAAGTTTGGATTTGTTGTTAATGTAGTTCTTCCTTTTGATTTTGTTGTATATATTGCACACAAACATACATGTTTCAGTCAGTTCCAGCCTGATTTATAGTCTAACTTATTTTGCCAATCTTGTTGTATATAATTCATAAAAACTGCAAAATTTGACAGAGGTGGCAGCAACTTGTGACCTCTCTTTAAAATGGTGTTATTATTTCCTTTGTCAGACTAAGTATTATGATTTATATTAACAGTATTCTTGACTTTGTTGCTGTGTAATATATATTAAGCCTAACTAAGCTTGCATGATATTGTAGCTTTCAAATATTTTCAGGGACAAAAGTAATGTAAAGAAACTATAAAAGAAATATCCAGATCTGATGTTTCTTCCAAAGTCTACTGGTATTATTAGCTTTGTTCGCTGCTGCTAGATCTTACCAGTCAATATCTCAACTGTAAAATTGTGCTCAAAACTGTTTTGTTTGATTTTTCAGTTGTAAAATGTCAAATAATCTATAATCTGCTCTATCCAGCTTTTTATGAAGCTGGACTGTAATGATAAAACACGTAAAAGAGAAATATTACACATTAGTAACAATATTTGTGTAATCATATTTTCAAGGGAACATGCATTCTCAGCAAATGTTAAGCCTATTCTTTGAAATGGGTAGAAAAATCCTAAAAAATTGATAAATGCATTGTTTACAGGTGAAACTCTGGATTCATGCAGAAATATTTCAAACATTTCTTTTTCAAAATCGCTAAATAATGCTCAAAAGTGATGAAATATCAACTCTAAAATATGTAAGTGTTGAAATACAAAATCATAATTTTTACTTTTAATTTTTAAATTTAACATGCATGTGTTTGCTTGACACCTTGAAGGCTTTCCAGGTATGGTTGAAGTCTATTTCTATTACACTTGGTGTTTTACAGCATCATTGTAGGAACTGTGGACAGATTTTCTGTGGGAAGTGCTCTTCAAAGACATCATCTATACCTCGTTTTGGTATTGAAAAAGAAGTTCGTGTTTGCGAAACTTGCTGGGAAAAACTGAAAGAGTAGGTGATCACATTGTTAAAAAAAAAAAAAAAATTTCTCTTAATTGTGATTTATAATGAAATCTATGATACAAATACCAAAAATAAGTAGTGTATTGGTTATGACACATTAACTTTTATTTATTAAATGTCTTCATTTTCTAAATGGTAATGTTAGCTCTTATCAGCTCCTTAATGTATTATATTTCTGCTAACCTGTAAGTAAAAGAACCAAAGATGGTCAAAACGTTGTTCACTCCTTAACGTAAAAGATTTTCTCAACCCAAACGAGCCGTTTTTGCAAATATAAATGGTGTGTTAACATTTTGTTAAAATACACATGATTTGAAATCCTGCAATTGAAATAAGTTTATTTAGTGATTCATAAAGTAACATAAGCTTTTATTTAAACTCATTAAAAAGTTTTTTTTCTTTTAGAGTAATTTACTGTATACTTTTAGATAGATGATGTTGATTGTTTGCTTTAAAAACTTTTCACTAGTCAGTTTTAAAAGGCAGATACTGGTTTGCTACCTTACAATATCATTGTATGATATCAAATATACAAGTTAAATTTCTGTAATTTTTACTGCCCTTTATTAGATGTATATGATTTATATAATTGTATTAAAACAGTTGAAGACTAAGTTAGGTTAACATGCCATGAACATGATTGTTTTTATGGCTTGGAATCTGAAATATTCTAGGGAATTGCTGAATCGTCAGGACAGTGTCAGCAGCACAGAGTCTCTCTTTGATGATCCTCGGGTAAATTTAATGCTAAATAGAAACAGCTTATACTCCAAGGCATTTCCACTTTTTGTTTTCTTTCATTCCTCATGTTTGCTCTAAATTCCAAATGTTTTGTGCCTTAAGAATACTTGATACAATGCTAACTAAAAGGAGGAATGTTGGCATATGTTGCTTTGCTTCACACAAACATATGCATGTGTGCATGTATCTGTGTATTTGTGATGTAAGAACCAGAAGAAAATATTTAATGTAGAATGAAGATCAGGTTCCCATTAACTCCAGGTCATAAGAACTGAACATTCTTTACTCTAAGAATATGGTACAAGAACTTGTGTAACACTTTGTTTTACAGCTTAACTGACAAGATCTGAAACAAGCATAATTGCATTCACTTATACAGTCCAGTATTAGGTTGCAGAAACATGAAGTTTCCATAGTGTTTGTAAGAATTCAGTTCAAATCATTATAAACCTACTTCATCTCTTGTTGCCTTGGTAACTAAAAGTTCATCTTTTGTTATTATACTTTTCACATAAATTTTATTATTACATTATAAAAAAGAAAAAGTTGCTGTCTGCTCTTCCAGCTCAAAATTTTAAGGAATGTTTGACCTTTAGTACAGTTGGTATAACCAAGTTATTAGCTTCACAATAAAGATTTCTAAACATTGTTTGTCTCTCCAAATATGCTCATCAAGAATTTTATGCAATTAGAATCAAATAATTTTAGATATACAAAACATCCGAAAAGAAAAATGAAATCAACTGTGAAGATAGAAACAACAACTGAATATTTTTTATCTTGTAGTTTTGGTAATGCCAGGAAAGTCAGGAAGATTTGACAAAACATAGTGATGTGGATTCACATTACCTGGCTGGTATTTCTAGGATTAGGAATAATTATGTTGTTAGGATTGATGGTTGTGTAGGTTTTGTGCATCAAAATTTTTGTTTTTAAGGACACGACAGTTTATAGTAATATGAAAATATTATTTATACATACACGTCAATATCTGTTTTTGTATCTGAAGGTCTAAACTCATTCTAACCACCCTTTTATTGCTTGGTTGTTATCACCCATTTATAATCATTATCTCACATGTAATTTGCCTTGAACTTGATTTTGTTAAAGGCCAAGATAAGCAGTTTCCTAGGACTGAAAACTTCAAAAAAATATAATATTCAGGTTTTGAGACTCTAGAAAATTTATTTTGAATTTGCAGTTTCTTCACAGATGTAACATTAAATGGTTATTTAGATGAATGCTTACCAAGCTTCAGAAGAAAAATTTAGGAATGTTTCTATCATTCCTTACAACTAAGACACAGGAATCCCTCTGTCTAAAACTACAAGCTTTCTTACTCATAACCCCTCAGTGTGGATTCCTGTACGTGGTGAGGGGACCTCCCAGGGAAGGTTATGTTCTGTCTGGTTACCTTCTCTGGGATCTAAACATCCACCCACGTGTGTGGCAACCCGTGAAGGGGAGGAGAGGATCCTGGTGGTTGAGGGGTCCAACCCTAACACACCACTTTGGCCTTGAATTCCTGTAGACGGGCGGCCTTTGGGTGGCCTCCCTTGGGTTAATCGGCTGGTCCTTTTGGGCTAGAGTCAACCAAGTACCAGTGTTGGAAGTTCTCAACGGGTGTTGTGGACATTGTGCCTGATGCTGGTGTTTGGGTATAGTGCTCACTAAACCCTGGTGTTGCTGCATTGTCCTTGCATGACTTTGCAGTGCGTCCCCTTGTAGGGCTCCATGGTGGGTGGGGTCAGTGAGTACCAAAACTTTTCCTCTTTCCTATGGATCCTCCAAAAAATTTAAATAATTGTAAAAAAACAGTCATTGGGTAAGCGACCACATCTTGAATACTCAGAACAGCAATCTTCAACATCAGTAACACATGTACGTCATTTTCTCATATTACATTCTCTTTTGGAAAAACCTTTAGGGCAAATGTCCCCTTTTTTTTTATTCAAAAGGGACTAGAGGGACTTGCTGGCTCTCCAAAGTCTGTAAAGAAGCTTCAATCTGGTGACATATTGGTTGAAATATCCACATCCCAACACAGTGAACTCCTGTTGAATTCAAAGGCAACTGGGGATATAGCTATTGAGGTTACACCCCATGCTACTTTGAATTCTTCACGAGGAGTTATTGTTGAAAGGGATTTGAAGAACGTTCCCGAGTTAGAGATTCTCGCTGGTCTCTCCACTCAAGGAGTTTCTGCAGCGAGACGCATCTCCACTCGCAAAGATGGAGCTACACTGCCAACATATACCCTTGTTTTAACATTTACTTCACCACGTGCACCTGCCACCATCAAGGCAGGTTATCTCATTTGCAGGGTTCGGCCATACATTCCAAACCCTCTTCAATGTTTTCAATGTTAGAGATTCGGCCACTCAGACATCTTGTCTTGGTTCCCTGACATGTGCTCATTGTGGAGGCAAGGACCACGATGCCTATGACTGTGACATGAACCCACATTGGGTAAACTGCAATGGTTCTCACCCCTCTTACTTTCATTCTTGCCCAAAATGGTTGGAGGAAAAAGAGGTACAGTGTTTGAAAACAACACAACATTAGTTATCCTGAGGCTCGGAAATTGCTGTCCACAACTCCATCTCGGACATATGCTGCTGCACTTCATTCCACAACTACAGTGGGAGTGCAGACAAATCTCTCTGTGCCTCCAAGAGAATCGTTTTCAAAACAAATGAAAAGCCTTTTGACCTCCGTGGTTAAGAAAAGTAGATGAATCAACTTCCACACCCATCTCTGTTCCTTCCAACAAACCTCAAGATCCATGTCCTTCAGTTTCAAATACAGGCATTTCTTCTGATACATCATTTTCTCCCACCACAATAGACCAAACAATTATTTGTTCGTGTCCTCAGTCACTGGATTCCTCTTCCAATAACAAAAACCTGCCCACTTGACCCAGAGCAGGATCCATGGAGGTTGATAGACCTCCTCCGATTAAAGACAGTAAAGAAAAAAGATGTGGTCGTAAACCGAAGGGTTCTCCAGCTACTTCACCTACCTGTTCTAAAAAATGGCCACCTTGATACAATGGAACTGTCGAGGTTTACGTTCTAATCTGGATGATATCAAAACGCTGATTGCTTCCTACCATCCTGTTTGTCTTTCTTTACAAGAAACATTTCTCAAATCTTCTGATACAGTCTCCATTCGGCAGTTTTCTCTGTACAGAAATGACAAGTTGTGTGATGGTTGAGTGCATGGAGGGGTAGCACTGTTGGTTGATCAACATGTGCCCACCCTGTCTTTGTCGCTCAACACACCCTTGGAGGCCGTAGCCATCCGTGTTTCCTTGGGTCATACCATCACTGTTTGTTGTCTGTACCTGTCCCCTGGAGAGACATATGATCAATCAGACCTTGATGCTCTCGTTGAACAGTTGCCATCTCTATTTCTAATCCTGGGGGATTTTAATGGACATCATCCCCTCTGGGGAAGTGCTGTTATTGATGGGAGGGGTCGATCTGCAGAGCGGATGCTCTCTGATCACAATCTTTCTCTTTTCAGTACTGGTTCTTCCACTAAATTTCATGCACCTAGTCAGTGCGTTACTGCTATTGATCTCTCAGTTTGCTCCCCTTCATTATTCTCCCATTTTTCATGGAGGGTTGACAGTAATCCACTAGGCAGTGATCATTTTCCGATCCTTTTAAGAGAGACTGGCCATGGTCGATGCCACCCTACCTGCATGCGCCGCTGGAAGCTAGATCAGGCAGACAGGTCCACTTTCACTGCTCTCGCAGAACTTGATCCTGCCATCGTAAATCAGCCATCAGTAGACGACTGTGTAGCAGCGGTAACTAATTGTATTATACATGCAGCTGCTCAATGTATTCCTAAAACCACGACACGTTTTCCACGATACCCTTGTCCATGGTGGAATCCTGCTTGCCACTTAGCACGGAAGGCTCAAAAACGGGCCTGGGATACTTTTCGAAGATATCCCACACTTTCAAACCAGGTTGTTTTCCAATGAGCCCGTGCACATTCTAGGTGGGTAAGACGTCAAAGTCAGAAGGAATCTTGGATTAAGTTCACAACCAGCATATCTTTTACCACCAGTTCCAAAATCATATGGGACAAGATTCGAAAGGTTAATGGGCACTACAATTCTGTCCCCCTCTTGATCTTACTCTCTGATGGTCAGGAGGTGACTGATGTCCGGAACATTGCAAACACTCTAGGTGAAAGCTTTTGCCGGGTATCTAGCACTTCTGCTTGTTCCTCCACCTTCCTGGCCATCAAGACTTGGGCAGAACAATCACCTCTTTCCTTTCGAACTGACTGTTTCTTTGACTATAATTGTCCTTTTACCCTGGTGGAACTAAAAATGGCCCTTCATCGGTCTGCCAGTATGTCTGTTGGACCTGATGATATTCATTATGACATGCTGCACCCTCTATCTCCTGCTTCTCTTGATGTCCTTCTGATTGTCTTCAACCAGATTTGGCAGGAGAATGTTTTTCCTGATGCCTGGCACCAGGCTATTATTTTACCTTTCTCTAAGCCAGGGAAAGATCTGAAGATTCCTTCAAACTATCGTTCAATTGCTTTGACAAGCTGTCTCTGCAAGACCTTAGATAGGATGGTTAATGCTCATCTTGTTTGGTTCCTTGAATCAAACAACCTCCTCTCGCCCACCCAGTGTGGGTTCCGTCAACAGCACTCCACCACAGACCACCTAATTCGTCTTGAAACATCTATCAGAGAAGCCTTTCTCAACCGCCAACATCTTGTATTGATATTCTTTGACATAGAGAAGGCTTACGACACAACATGGAGGTATGGCGTTTTGCGAGATCTCCATACATATGGGTTACGTGGACATCTACCCATGTTTATTAAAAATTTTTTAATGGACAGGAGATTCCAAGTTCGTGTGGGTTTGACACTTTCCCGTTCTTTTGTACAGGAACTTGTAGTCCCTCAAGGCTGTGTATTGAGTGTCACACTCTTCAGTATAAAGATAAATGCCATCACTGAACAACTCCCTCTCACTTTTGCAAATGGGCTGTTTGTTGACGACTTTCACATCTCATGTCAGTTGTCAAACATGAGATATATTGAGTGGCAACTGCAAACTGCCCTCAATCGTGTACGGAAGTGGACTCTGGCGATTGGCTTTAATTTCTCTCTCTCCAAAACTGTATGCATGCACTTTTGCCGTCGACGAGGTATTCACCCTGATCCTGAACTTCATATTGGTGAAGTTTTGCTGCCAGTGGTCCCGGAGACCAAGTTCTTGGGGCTTATCTTTGATCGTAAACTGATCTTTATACCACACTTAAAGCAGCTTCGGGTCAAATGCACAAGAGCACTGAACATCCTCCGTGTCCTCTCTTCTACCAGTTGGGGGGCAGATCGCTGTTCAGTGTTAAAGATATATCGTGCTCTTATTAGATCGAAACTCGACTATGGATCAATGGTCTATGGCTCTGCCAGACTCTCGGCCTTAAAGATGTTGGACCCCATTCATCACCAAGAACTTCGACTCTGCACTAGGGCTTAAAGTACCTCTCCAGTTCAAAGCATGTACATTGAACCTCTTCTACACCTTCGCCGTTTGCAACTATCTGTACAATATGCTTCGAAACTTCATTCCTTACCAAAGCATCCCACCTGGGAATGTGTTTTCCTTGCTTGGTGGGCAGTACTTTTTCAGAACAGACGATCTGTCATTGCTCCGTTTGGCCTTCGCATCCAGACGCAGTTGGATGAATTGGGTCTGTCTTTGGATAACATTGCAGATTTCACAGGTCAGCCCATCCCACCATGGCTTATTACAGCCTCCAAATGTGACCTTTTTTTCAGTCACCTAAAAAAGGCAGATACTCCAGATTGGAAGTACCATCTTTTATTCAATGAATATCTTTCAAACAATCATTCAGTTTCCATTTATACAGACAGTTCCAAATCAGGTAATTCAGTGGGCTCTGCTATGGTTTGCTATGGGTCAGTGGTTGCACGCAGAATCCCCTCTACAACTTCTGTGTTCACTGCTGAACTGTATGCCATATCTCTTGCCCTGGATCATATTGCAGCTCAGCAGTACTTCAACTGCACTATTTATACTGATTTGCTTATTTTATATGTAAAAAAACGGCTCTTTTGGGCTCAGAAAACACTTCAAATAGAAGAGCGAACAACGTTTCGACGCTCTTCTATTTGAAGTGTTTTCTGAGCCCAAAAGAGCCGTTTTTTACATATAAAATTCTCGGCATCACTGACTGATTTGCTTAGTTCTGTACTTGCCTTGGAATTGCTACATGTTAGATCACATCCTATTCTCGCTGATATTCGAAACCGACTGGCCCATTTCTCATTAGCAGCTACTTCAATCCAGTTTTCCTGGATACCGGGCCATGTTGGTATTCGTGGGAACGAGCTTGCAGACATGGCAGCTAAATATGTCTGCTTCAGCACCATCACCCCTATGCCTATTCATCCAGACGCAGTTGGATGAATTGGGTCTGTCTTTGGATAACATTGCAGATTTCACAGGTCAGCCCATCCCACCATGGCTTATTACAGCCTCCAAATGTGACCTTTTTTTCAGTCACCTAAAAAAGGCAGATACTCCAGATTGGAAGTACCATCTTTTATTCAATGAATATCTTTCAAACAATCATTCAGTTTCCATTTATACAGACGGTTCCAAATCAGGTAATTCAGTGGGCTCTGCTATGGTTTGCTATGGGTCAGTGGTTGCACGCAGAATCCCCTCTACAACTTCTGTGTTCACTGCTGAACTGTATGCCATATCTCTTGCCCTGGATCATATTGCAGCTCAGCAGTACTTCAACTGCACTATTTATACTGATTTGCTTATTTTATATGTAAAAAAACGGCTCTTTTGGGCTCAGAAAACACTTCAAATAGAAGAGCGAACAACGTTTCGACGCTCTTCTATTTGAAGTGTTTTCTGAGCCCAAAAGAGCCGTTTTTTACATATAAAATTCTCGACATCACTGACTGATTTGCTTAGTTCTGTACTTGCCTTGGAATTGCTACATGTTAGATCACATCCTATTCTCGCTGATATTCGAAACCGACTGGCCCATTTCTCATTAGCAGCTACTTCAATCCAGTTTTCCTGGATACCGGGCCATGTTGGTATTCGTGGGAACGAGCTTGCAGACATGGCAGCTAAATATGTCTGCTTCAGCACCATCACCCCTATGCCTATTCCGTACATGGACTATGGTGTTGTCTTCAAGGGTTGGCTCTGTGCCAGCTGGCAGTCCACTTGGAGTGAGCAACGCGACAACAAACTTTTTCAAATCAAACCCAAAATTGGATTTTGGCCATCCAGCTTCTGTAAAGTTCAGAAGGAGGAAGTTGTTCTCACAAGGCTACGCATTGGTCACAGTTTTTTAACTCATCATTTTCTTTTATCTGGAACTGATGTACCAATGTGTAGTTTGTGTAACACTCAAATCACTATCAGCCACGTTTTACTTTCTTGCCATCGTTACAATTCTCAACAACGGCAATATTTTAAACATATTTTTTCCCAGGGTCAGTCTGTAACATTGGACAGAGTTATTAGTGATGGTGACTCTGTCCATCTTGATAATGTTTTTAATTTTTTAATGGCCGTTAATCTTTTTTATCTCATTTATGTGTTGCATATTTGTTCATAACACCTTTGTAATTGTGGCTCCTTTTTTACAGTTTTAATCTCTCTCATTCAATTTGACATTGGACAATGGCCAGAAGATTAAATAACTCGACACCAGTACTGGAAAGGCCAACTTCAGGTGACTAACGCTTCTGTTTGAACTACTCGTTAGTTGTCCTGGCGAGTTGTTATTATACTTTTGCTGCATATCATTTCACACTTTTACAACTTTACTTTTTTGTACTGGCCATATTGACTCATAACCCGGAACCAGGACTGGAAAGACCAACTACAGGTGACTGATGGTGGTTTTTATACTTACCTGTTAGTCTTCCTGGCAGGTTATGATCATTACCATTCTGCTACAGGTAGTTCTTTACAACTTTGTTGACTGGATGTCGACATTGGTTTTTGTGCCATTTTCTGTTTTAATTGCTGTTTTGCTTTTATCTTCAATTACCTTTACACATTTTACTCCATTTACTTGACTTTTATCTTTTTACTGGACATTTGGCTACTCTTTATTATGATTTTGCTGAGTGTCTTTTAAAACTTTTATTCTTTTACATTTTGATAATAGCTGCTATGACACATAACCTGGAACCAGGACTGGAAAGGCCAACTTCAGGTGATTGACAGAGGTTCTTGAACTTACCTGTTAGTCTTCCTGGCAGGTTATGATCATTACCATTTTGCTGGAGTAAATACTTTAACTTTGAAGACTGGATGTCACCATTGGTTTTTACACCATTTTCTGTTTTACTTGCTGTTTTGTTTTTACCTTCATTTACTTTTACAAATTTTACTCCATTTACTTGACTTTTGGCTACTTATTGTTGCGATTTTGCTATGTGTCTTTTAAAACTTCTATTCTTTTACATTTTGATACTGGTTGCTATGACACATAACCCAGAACCAGGACTGGAAAGACCAACTTCAGGTGACTGACTGTGGGTCTTGAACTTACCTGTTAGTCTTCCTGGCAGGTTATGATCATACATTTTTGCTAGAGTATATACCTTACAACTTCTTACACTCTGCCTTCTATCTTAACATTGTAGACTAGGTGACAGCATTGGTTTTATACTTTTTTGTTTTACCTTCATTTCCATTTGTCTTTCACTACATTTATTTTTGTTACATTTTTACCGGATGTTTGGTGCAGATATCCTCGTTGCTTTGTGCCATAAAACACTAAATCAATCAATTAATTCTTACTCATAAATTAAATTATGGCACATTTGGTGTCATGTATAGCTTTTCAACATACTTCCTCTGTGCTGTTTGAGGTTTTTTGCATTAGTAGGTAATTATTAAGTTTATATAGTTATTGGTTAGATTGATTATTGCTAAAATACCGAATGAGGTATGAATGGTACACATTTTTTATGCTTAAGAAATCCTACTTCCTTTTTCTTATGTAGCCTTTTAGTTAAGTTTAAATTGCTATGTTGTAGAAGTACCTCCTCACCTGGTCAGAAAAGTAGTAATCCCAACTCAGAACAGTCTACTTCTCAAGCTACAGCTGTAAGTATACTTTATATTTATGTGTGTATTTGTATATTTATATAAGGTCAGACAAGACTTAGAGGCTAACATGTCAAATTATGAATCTGAAGCTTCATAGTTTGCATCTTTTTGCCAATTTACACTTTAGTTTATTTGTTTGTTGAGGAAGGTCATGGGACAGATACATGTTGCTACTTATGAGTCATCATGTCCACTTATTCTACGTGTTGAGGGTGGTTGAAGAAAAAAATTGTATATACCATGAATGTATGTGGTGGAAACTTCTGTTTACCACAGTGTGTGATAATATAATGAGAGAGATTTCAAACATGATGGAGCTCACTAGCATTTTGTTATGAAGACTTTATACTTGTGAAAGCTGTCTCATTGATACAAGATATTTTCATTGATTATATCTTAAACCATGCTTGATTACTTAAAAGTAATACTAATGCAAAATATGGCATTTAATATAACTTAAAATCAGTGACTTTTTATTTAATTCCTTTTATTGGCTATCTCTGAGTTAGTGTCTTACAAGCCACATCTGGCTTTACAGTTCAGTGGTTGCAGAAAATAGTTTTTTGAATGTTTTTAATTTTTCTGTTTTTCATCTTTTTTATCAATGAGCTTTTGTCAGATGCACATGTGGACCAATATTCCACTTCTACCAATGCTTTATTTGTTTGGAGAGAAGTTATTTCAGTGTTTCTAAATTTATTTGTTAAAAATGTTTATTTTAAGTGTTTTTATTTATCTATTTATACAAATATAATATGGTAGACTGACACTTCCGAGTTGTTAAATAGCTGTACTGATATAGTTAAAGGTAAAATATCAGTAAGAATACTGTTACTTAGAGCTTTTTTTAAAAAAATTATTACTTAGCCAGTTGCAAAATATTTTTTAGTTCTTGAACAAAGTCTTAGTTAATTTATTTTCCAGCTTTATTCTCCTTTACCAAAGTTATTGTTATGGTCAACAGTATGGCTTGAAAACAAGTGTTCAAAATGTCAGCTTGTTACCAATGTTAATTTTAAACTTTTTCAAAAACTAAGACACTTTGTATAACTACACAGGAGGCAGACAGTGTGGTTGCCTCCTAAATATTATCAAAAATAGCCCCAAAATGTATCAAAGTATAGATATTAATAGTAAATAAACCTGATCATAACAATAACATAATCCCCTGATTATATTCCATAAGATGAGAGTACCATATTGCACATTTTCATACGTCTCAAACTATTGATATTTTTTTCCCAAAAGGCTCATTATTTATCTTCAGCTTGTTGTTAAATTTTGATAGTCATATTTCCATATCCTTTAGAAAGTAAATTAATTCAATATTTTTTATATTAAATGGAACTGATATTTTGTTGTTATTAACCCTTTTACAATGGCTCAGGGTTCAAAGACCATGTAATTGCATTGTTGATTTGAATTCAAAATTTTATGTACAATAATTGAAATGTAACTCTATTACAAAATACTAGTCCACTGGAACACAGGTCAGTTTTATATTATACGTGACCTGAGTGCACACACTGTATCAATGCAAATTATGTATTGTTAGCTGGACATGATTGGAAGGTCTGTATAATAAATATATAGTATTATGAAATTTAAGCTGCACAGACTGAACATTTGTATTTTCATATTATAACTTGTAGTCATTCTAGAATGAAAAAATAATTTTCCTAATTTTTTATGATGATTTTGAGATTTGTTAAGTGACAGATCCCACATAACTAGAATATAAAATATAACATAAAATATGAAGTCATAATGAAATCAAACATTTGAAATGTAGTTAGAAGGTTTTAGAGATTGCACAAATAATATTTGAGGTTTTTTTAGATGAAGCATAGTTTTTTTTTAATCATAACATGAAATCACTTTGCAGTTAGACTAGTAACAAAACATTATTACAAATTTGTAGTAAAAATATTTCATTAAAAACCTGATTTTTTAGTACAAAATACTTGTAATCTCTACTAAAAGTCTACCAAATTTTGTGAAGATACTCTTGCTTTTTCAAGATTTGTAGTGTCAATTTGTAGACGAACTTGTATATTATATTGAGCTTGCTGTGAAGAGTTAAATAAAGGTAAATTCATAAGGTTGAGGCTTATATTAAACTGATCATATAAAAAGTTGAATAATTTTTCACATTAGGGATATTGTTTGTATTAGGCTTTCACACATTTTGTGGTAGCCGCACATGGTTGAGTGAAAAGGTTTCCCAAGCTTGTTTGCTGAAAGTAGTCTAAAGTTACATATTAAAATATTCTTTGTTATCTAAAAATCCATTTATTGTGAATTCTAGTTGTGTATTATTCTGATATTATTAGCAACACTAGGAGTGTTTGTATAATAGCTAAAGCTTAAAAATAATTTTATAGAGCCTAATCAGTATTACAGAGAAATGACAAGATACTCCTCTTGATTCCAATCAGTTCAGTATGACAGAAAAATGAATATATACTCCTGTTGATACTAATCACTTTAGTACTATTAAAAAATATATCACGTTTAGTGTCCTTTATTCATCAAGGGAAGATTCATGAGTTAACCATCTCTACAAACTTTGATAAGGATATTTTGCTTTGTAATTAGGATAATGAAAAATCGGAACAAGAATTACAGGAGGAAGAAGAATTACAGCTAGCTATTGCTTTGTCTAAGTCTGAAGCTGAAAATCAAGGAAAATGGGTAAGTAAATTTAGAGTAGATTTTTACTGCAAGTGATTGTGTATTACACCTTCTAAAAATTAGATTAGTACTTATCTTTTAAACCTTTGATCTTTCACTTTAGAGCTTCTTTAGTTCGTTAAATGCATTCCTGTATTTTATTATAATGTAGAAAAGAGAACCCTTAATTTAGAAAAGTAATGAATGTGTTTCACTGATTTTTCTTTTGCACTTGCTATAGAACCAAAGTTCAACTAGTAACTAATTTCTTTTTTTAAAACTTGTAATGCTATTTCATCCAACATGATTTTTTATGCTTTTTCATGTTTTTTTCCACTGGACCTTTAAGACCCTGACCTATTTGCTTGTTTATTATGTGTGCAGCAGGTGTCCTGCCTTGTTCACACAGTATGATGTGGCTGACTTTGCTACTGATACTTCTTTTCACTGATTTTTCCATTCATATCAGTAATATTGCATTTCCATTTTAAATGTGAACAAAAATTCTGTTAACTGCAGATACCAATAGGAAAGTACTTAATTCTTCAAAACACATTTTATAATTCATAAATATTAAGATGACTGTTACAGTGGATCTTTTACACTTAAAATTTTAATTGTAGTACTAAAGTTGTATCACTGCACTATGTATAAAAGTTTTAAAATTGTATGAAGTAATATTTTAGGTACTTATTGTTAAAATGAAGTTACCACATGTGACAGCACACATACTAACAATTCTATGAAGTACTAATTTTTACTTCCTATACCAGCAAGGACAGTTGCCATCCATGACCAAATCTGATAGGTCAAACAAGCCACATTCCTATGGAGTGAGTAGTTGTAATTTATTCTTTACTTTTGTGTTTAATCTTTCAATTTTTTTTTTGTTAAGGTTGAGTCTGGTGTATTGTATTGTATACTTGTTATATTACAGTTTGCATTAATAAAACTTCAGATGTTATTCTAAAAGTTGATAGTTTTTAATGTCGAATTTTTGTTCAGAACTTGTTTGTACTTGTTACTATGCTTATTCTTTTGTTAATTAAGCATAGTTCTTATTATCATCGGAAAAAGTTCTATATGAACTGAAGAAACAAATGTGTCTATTACAGAGGCAAAATAATTAACTAACCTGTTTATTACATCTATCTGTTACTCAACCAATATAATAAGTTACTGTGACAATTATATTAGCAGTATGTTAGTTTGATAATTATGGTTATCTTTTATGAAGGCAAAATCATGATCTTGTAAGTTATTGCTACTCAACCATAATATCTAATTCACAACTAATGTGTGTATATGTTGTTACACAGCTAAAATAATTCATTAACCTCAGTATTTTATGTAGGATATTATAAATACTTCATACAGTAAGAATTAAGGTTAATATTACAACAGTTTTAAACCACCAATAACCTTAATCTAGTTTATAACTTTAGGTTATGATATAAAACAATATTTTACTGAATTTAATTAATCAGGAAAAAATAGTGTGTTAATAAAACTTAAGTGTTAATGAAACCTCACTTGCATTTACAATATCACAGTTTTACTTCTTTTATTCCATTTCATACCTTTAATAGATCATATAATTTTACTGTTCTTTTTAATTATGATTTCTTCTAGTAATATTTTATCAAAGTCACAAAGGTTAAGATTTTGCAAAGTTTATTGTGTTAGATGAAACCTTAAAACAGTGACATTATACTTTTTTAAATGTGGTACTGTTATAAATATTGAAGACTACTGCTATGATGATTTCAGGATATCAAATCTGTAGAAAACCAAAAAGAAAACTTTGGTTCAGTTGAGGACCCAGAATTGGCACGATACTTAAATCGAGCCTATTGGGAACAACGGCAAGAAGAAGTGCCTCAAACTAGTGCAATCCCAAGTGCTCCTACTTCAGTCAGTACTACAAACACTTTTGTTCCATTCTCTTTGTCAAAAGTCACTGAGGTATAATTTGACAGCTCATAATTACATTAGTCTTAAAGTACTGATATATAGCTTGACAGCTTATTATAGTAGTCCTAATCTAATGAGATATAACTTAAGTGTAATATTCGTAACCTTCATGTAGTGTAATTTTTCATAACTTTTCTGAAATAAAATATTGCTGAATAATTATACATATATTGTAATTGTAGCTTATTTAATGTTTAAAATTTACTTAATGTACATTTTGAAGCCTAGCAATGAACTTTTATAGGACAGCTGTAGTTTTCTTATTCTAATTGGTTGTAGGTTAGTTGCAGTGTTCTTGTTTTAGTTGGTTATAGACTAGCTATATGTACTTGTAAAGGCAAGAGGCAAAAACAGAATTGAATATCTTGGATCAGTTTTATATGAGTAATGTTTATTTCATTAAAAAAAAAGATCAATATGGTTTAAATTCCTTTTTTCGTCAAAAGTATTCTATTTAGTTTAAACTAATTCTGAGATTACTGTCCTAAGTATATGTTGATAAGATATTCATACTGCTGAAAATATAGAAAAAACGTATTTCCATGTATTGAGAAAATTTAGTGAAAACTTTACAGACCAGCACTAAAAGTTGATAATATTCTCTAGTTCTATTACTCTGAGGCTGTCAGTGGGCTAATGGCTAGTGTATTCAACTGTGAATACAAATATCCTTAATTCTATTTTCAGTTGTTGCAAAGTGCAAAAAAATTAAAATTAGATAAAATCACACTTTGTACTTTTGGACCATCAGTACATTATAAGAGTAATAGCTGTACTTCACAGTTTGAGTAGCCAGAGAGTTGTTGATGGGTGTTGTATTATGTTCTGCCCATATTAGTCTATCTTTTCAAACTTCAGGAAGCTGGTGCAGATGGCCCTTGTGTATCTTTGGAAGTAGCTGCATACAAAAAAACTTGTTTATTTTTAGTAATATCTCCAAAGAAAAAATTCTAGGAGTTGTTTTAATTATGTACTGTCTGTTATATTCTTTAAAGGTTAAAAATTCCACAAAGGCTTATTTGTTTTTAATAATGTTTTTAATTTATTTGTTTGTGTATAACTAAGCACCGAACTACACATTGGATGATGTGCTCTACTCACCTATGGGTATTGAAGCCTAGTTTTTAGCACTGCAAGTCCACAAACATCCTGCTATGTTACTGAAGAGCATGTTTTTATTACCAAAAGTTATTACTCTACGTGTTAAAACAATACTTAGTTTTGTTTTCTATATCTGTAGCCAATACAGAAAAATCAGTTAAGTTGTAGTTGCTGTATTTAAAAATTATTTCAGCTATGAATTTTATAAACATAGTAAATTTATTATAGTAGAAATAAGAAGTATGTTTATTTTATAAAGTTTTAGTATTAGAATGCCATTTAAATTGGAATTGTGTTGCTATTAAGAAAGCTACAATTCTTCTGTATACAAATTTTCATAAATGGTGGGATTTTTGTAGTTTCTTTTCCATCATATTTTAAATAATTTGTGAATTTTTTTTACAAAACTATCCATATTATAACCCAACTTGTATATATTATTGAATTACCAGAAGTTCCAGAATGGTGAAGTTGATGAGCTAGACGACTTTCAGAATTCCTTAAAAACTACTTTAGAAATTTTTGTGAATAGGATGAAAATTGATTCAAGTAGAGGGCGCTACATAGCAAATGACACCCATGTCCAGTCTCTGTTCATGAATATCACCAACATGCATACTCAGCTTTTAAAATTCATTCAGGAACAAGATGATGCAAGAGGTATGTTAAAGTTTATATGTAGTTGTTTAGAAGAATCTTCAGGCTGCTATTCACACTGAAAGCAAGAAATAAATAAGCATTTTCTATTTTTACATACAAACTTTCAAATCCAAGTGATCTATCAAAATGCTTGAAATTTTGAGATTCTTGATTATCTTAACTTTGATCAAAGTATTACATAACTAGAATAAAATGATAGTATATACAAACACTTTTGACTTGTATGCTAAAATCTATTATTGTTAAGAAAAATTTATATTCCTAGTGTTACATGATTGTGTGAATGGTGCCCTTCTTTTTTTGTTGCATTCTTCCAATAAAACAAGTTTCTAATTTTAAAGATATTTAATTCCTCATGATTGATGTGTTAAATGTTTAATAAAATATTTGTGTTTAGCAAATTGTCTTCAAAAATTGTATATATTATATTAAATGATGTAACAAAACTGAAATTTCTCCAGTTACTTAAAAAAAAAAAAAAAAAAAAACAATGAAAAATTTGGAAAATGAACATAGTGACAATGCAATATAAAGGTCATGTGACATTTCAAGTAAATTAATTAAAATTGGAGAAACAATGAAATGGAGAAAAGTGCATAGGCTGGACCATTAAATGCAAAAAGTGTTAAGAAAATAAGATGTGGTAACTTTTATGAAAGATATTTTAAAGTTATTTTATCTAGTTCCTTACACCCATTTCTAAGATGTACTTGGATGATTTTGATACACATGCATGCACACGAGCACTTTGGTCGAAATGATTTGTGAGTTAAATTTTCTTAAAAGTGAGAAAAACAAATTTATTTTGTACTCTTAAGAAATTCATATATAATTCCTGCTTGTAAAAATTTCTTTGTGCAGTATTTTTAAAGCAAATTTTATGTAAATACTGCTCGGATTTGTATCTAAACCTTTTCCAGTTTGACCTAATCATGCTAAACTTGTTAGTGTAAGATAAATTAAAATTTAGTGTAAACATTGGTTGTTATGCATTGCCTAGCTCGCTATGAGACTATGCAAGACAAACTGACTCAAATTAGAGATGCGAGAGCAGCTCTGGATGCTCTTCGAGAAGATCATAAGGAAAGATTGAGACTTGAAGCAGAGAAAGCTGAACGTCAACGTCAGTATCAGATGGCTCAGAAACTGGAGATAATGAGAAAGAAAAAACAGGTACCTGAAATTTGTGACATTAGACATTCTCTTTAGACAATCATTTTCAAGAGATTTTAGAATACTTATCTGTGTCTTGTTAGATACTGGAACATTTTTGTCAGATTAACTTTATTCATTAAAAAATTTGTTTATATTTATGGTAATGAATAATAAAGTAAAAACTGAAAATAGTTTTTTTACTTCTGGCCTAACCTAAAAAAATTGTACTCCATATTTTACAAACGTGTAACAAAATGATTGATCATTGGCACAATATTTGTGTAACACCTATGATTAAAGTTTCAATCCTTGTCAGTATTTTTAGAGCTGTTAATTTTTTAGAAGATTACATTATAATTACATATGTTTTAAAGAGCAGTGTTACCTGTTTTGTTTTTTTTCTTGTATGAGTGTATCTATGCTTCAATTTAGCAGTTTGTATAAACTTTTAATATTGATTTTAAGTATTTATTTGTTTCAATTGTTAACTGGATATCTTCAGAAGTTTCCTGAATGTTTGTGATGTTTTTCAGTAGTTTATATCTACTGAGATGTCCAGATCTCAATGTTATTCTTTGTTAACAAACAGTGTACTTGTCAAGAGTATTATAACAAGGATTTGTATAGAGCTTGACAAGGATTTTGATTTTAGAACTTCATAGAAATCATGTCGGGGTTTATTTAAATATTTTACTGTGTAATTACTCTATGTCCATTCTACAGTAAAGACTTGTTATTTGGTACAAGTAATAAGTTTTAGGGTATTAGATATCTAGTTTCTTCATTCTGAACATAGTGATTGTGTTTTATCTATTAAGAATCGCAGTACTAATTTTATATTATTACAGGAATATCTACAGTATCAGAGAGAAACTGCGATGCAAAGAATGCATGAACAAGAGTGGGAAATGCAAATGCGTCAAGAGCAACAAAAACAACAGTATCAAACCATTCACCAGGGACCTACATTACCACCTAATGTTTACCCTCAGTCTCAGGGACCTTATCTCTCTAATCCAGGATATCCTGTCCCTCTACCTTCACAGCCACCTGATAATGATTCTGTTAATGTCATACAATATCCTGGTCAGTATGGACAGCCTCCTATGGGTCCTAGTACCAGTCAGCAACCAGTTGGCCTGCCATATAATGTTCAAGGTATTTATTAAATTTCTCAATTTTTATCATTGAGAACAGTGTGTTGTGTTTCCTACTGGATTTAGGTTAACCATAAGATTACCATCTATACAGTATACAAGGTTAGTCGTGTGTAATAGTAGTCTGAGAAAACAAAACTCACAAAGTAATGTTGAATGTTTTAGATCTTGAAGCTGTTCAATACATTAGTTTAATTTATTAATCATCGACAGTTTAATTTGATGTCTATTAATCAGACATATTCAGGAATGTAATGAAAATGACTTCTTGGTTGTTATAGTTTCTGAAGGAAAGTAATTCTGTTAGTTTATTTTGTTAGTGTGTGTAGTGTGATTTTTATTTATAGCTTTAGATACACTCAATAAAAAGTGTAAATCATACACTGGTCTTTATAAACTACTGTTATAAGGCTAGAAAATTGTAGAATCAATGACAGTTCTTGTTTGTTACTTAGACCAATTTGTAATAAATTATTAAGTTATAAAATTTAAATGAAATTTATTAAGTGTCAAGAAAAAGTTCATATTCTGGCACATGAAGTTCTTTCCTAATTCATTTACACAAATACTGTTTGTTTTGTTTTTTGCATTCATATATAGTTAGTTTCTAGTTTTGAACTAATTTTTTTTAATTCTTACCAATCTGTTTCTTTAAATTTCTGTGTAATTTTACACTTCCAAGAATAGATTTAAAACTGTATAACATCAAGTTTATATACTTCTTGAGAATATCCTAACAGTTAAAGTTACATGTATTACATTGTTTTCTATATCATATATTGTTGGGTTCTGTTGTCTAAAAGAGTAACCCTAATTTTGTGTGGTTTACAAAGCTTGGTAGGTTAGTACATTGTGATATCAGATAGATATCAGAATTTAAAATTTATATCAGATCCAAACTGAAGGTAAAAATTATTGAAATACAGAATATTTGGTAAATTAGAATTAAGTCCTTGATTTATTCATTGTACATTGTGTTAGTGTATTTGTATTGTAATTCAGTCTAGCAATTTCTAAAGACTTTGAATGTTGATCTTGAGTATTTCTTATTTGTTTTTATTGTTAACTGGATACCTGGATAAGTTTTAAGATGATATGTTGCTTTAAGAAAGATATTTTTGTTAGGTGTTCGAGGCTCTCTACCTACTGCTTCACAGGGGAATATGTATTCTGCTGCTTTTCCTGTAATACCAACACCTGCTTCAACAATACCCATGGGTCCACCTCCACCCCATCAGGTTGGACAAATAGCACCACCAGGGCATTTTCCTTTACCTATCCCTGTTTCAATCCAAACATTGTCACAATCCCAGCAACGTCCTGGAGTTGTTGCACTATCAGTAATGGAAAACAACCAGATGGCACTACCATCAGAGCAACCATCTCAACATCAGCCCAAAGAAGCAGAATTAATTAGTTTTGATTAAAACAATATATATACACACGTATTAAAAGGGTTTTATGAAAATTAATCTGTCAAATCTATAAAAGAAATAGTTTTCTAAGAGAGAAAGCCTTAACTATGAATGCTGACCCCAACATTTTCAGTTACATTTTTAATTTTTTATCTTGTTCATAGGTCTATACTATTTATTTTTGGTTTGTAACATTCTGTAATATATTTCTAATAAACAGTATTCGCAGCCCAACTTCTGTGAAGGATAATGTTTATTATGTGTAGTTGTCATAGCGAATTAGTAAACAGTTACTTTGGAAGAATACTGTAAACTTTTTGATGTATTTTACCTGATTCATTAGATATGATTAAGTGGCTTAAAAGTTTAAGTTTACTTATTACAGTTTTGTATACTGTTTTAATGCTAGGTTTTCTGCTGAATTTTTCCTGATTTTATCTACTTAAATCTGAATACAGAATTAATTTTCTGAGTTTTACATTGTACTGATGTATTTCCTGAAAAACCTGCCAGAGAAATAGTTTCCTTTTCATTATTTGACAAAAAAAAAAATCTCGACCAAATTATAGAATTTGTATCAGATTTGAACCTGACTGAGAATTTGGTATAATTTTTATCCGTTGAATGTAAATTATAGTAACTATTATGCATAAAAGAATTTTACTTGAAATACAAACTGTGATACTGGGAATGCAAAGATATCCAATTAATGTCAGTTCAAATTCCAAATTCAGTATTAATTAAAGTGTACAAGTAAAATTAATTAAAAGAAGCTATAAGTCATACTTTAATCAGTTACATTTTATCATAGAATTTTATAAATACTTTATCATCATAACCTTGTCTTTTTTTTAATATAAAAGTATCAAATTTGTCTGAATTATCTTAACCTATGTGATAAAAGTTAATTCTAATGTAAGAGATTGTAAAGATAGATACATGAATGAATAGACAAACTCTGAGGATGTCCCTTTGGCAGAAATTTTGTGTCTGCACTCTTCAACCTGATTCTAGCATCTCTTACTCTGCATGTAATGTTTTCACATGCACTAAAGGTTTAGTATGATTAGAACCTTCAAATTATGTATGTTATACTCATGTAGCTAGATATCCTGCAGTGAAGTCTTTTGTGTATGGTCAAGTGTTAAAGGATTTGAGGAATGAACTAACAAACATGGACATGCTGGATTATGTGGATTTTATAATATTAGTTTGATACTTGTAAAAGGTGATTTTTTGTTTTATCTTTTTGCAATATTACAAATTTTAAAAAGTTTCTGAAATAATAATCATGCATATTCAAGTTATAATTGTTTTGGAAGACAGATGTGGATGAGTTGTAAAAACATGGTATCAAAATACTGAAAAACTACTGTAATTGTTCTTTTGTAGATCATGTATGTATAAGAAGTGTTGCTACATAGAACAGGTAAGTGTTAAAATTACTGTGAAGTTTTACTGAGTGAATATGATATATATATTTGCCTGGCCTGTAATTAATATTAAAAGTTTTAAATTTTGTCCCAGTCCAGTTATATTGAATATTTGATGTATGCTGAAAAATTTACGATGTTAATTTGTGTAGGACAAATCTTGCAAGTTATTAAGCTGTGTATGGGCTTTCATGCACTGTCTCTTTGATAGTTTCATACAAACTGCACCATGTAATGAAATATCTTAATTATATAATTTTTCTCAAACTAAGTTATGTTAATATTTAATCATTTACTGTTAGAATTCATCTGTTTTTATAAGTTCTAGAAATGTACTTTTTATATAAATTGCAAGACAATCTATATTTTAAAGAGAGGCTTGTGGTTTTTGGAATAACTTTTAATATCAGTAAAAGTAGGCTCTTATTAAATTCAATTTGAGCCTATGAACACACTATTACATAAGTGATGGTAAAAGAAAATGTGTGAAATATTTTATTGATCAGTGAATTAAAATCGGCAACAAATATACTGTATAACTGAAGACTCTTAAGAACATAATGTATTTGTGTAGAGAAATGCAATATAACGTAATGTTTTGGGACCTACTGATCCATCTCAGCTGTTCCATCCTCTAAGCTGAATTGAAACTAGTAATAAATAAATTTAAAATATAATCCTAATGCCATCTCTTACCATTCCTATAATTATCAAGCTTTCTTTTTTAAATTTACTTGATCCAGAACACCAACAGGCAAACCATTTCAAAGGCCAACTACCCTATTAGAAACCAAAAATTGGTTAAGCTGAAGATGACTCCTACTCTGCCAAAATTATAATTGTCTCATAGTCTTGCTTTCTGATTGTTAAGTATGAAAAAAGTTAATATATCAGTGCTGTCGATTCCATTTACAATGTTAAACATCTCAGTTGGATTCCCCATAACTTCTTTTTTAAAGAGAAAACATCATGAGAGATTTCAGCCTCCTTGCATGACAACCCTTCCATCCTAGGCACCATTCTAGTAACTCTTCTCTAAAACCTTTCCAACAGTTCAGTGCCTTCTTTTTTTTAACAGTAAGGAGTTCAAGACTGATTATAATATTCCAAAAGGGATCTAACCAGTGACCTTATGCAATGAAATTATAACCTTTTTAGACTTGTATTTAATGTTTCTTTTGATAAAACCTAAAATCCTATTTGCCTACCATTAGCAACAGCACACAGTTTGTATGGCTTGAAATTAATAGACTATTACACCAAGATTCCTATCCAAATTATAATTTAAAATATATGAATTATCATAATTTATCTTGCATTTATTATAATTAACTAACCATTTATTTTCTCAACTCTCTAAATTATCTAAATCCTTTTGTAAGTCAACAGTATCCTCTCCACAGCTAGCAACACCCAATACCTTAATACCATTTGCAAATTTAAATACTTTATTGGCGATTTTTTAGTTTGTTATTGATGTAAATCAAAATGAGCAAATGTTCTAAAACTGAACTCTGAGATTTTATCCCACTTGTGACATTAATTCAGTTTAAGTGAACTCTGTTGTAACAACCCTCTGTATTTTTAGATCCACCTACTTTCCTATCCAGGTTACTGACTTATCCCACAACACTTACAAACTTCTTACAAGTATTTTGTGGCACTTTATCAAATGCTTTCTGAAAATCTAGATACGTCAAATCTACACCCTTACCTCTCATCTACACAAGCAGTAACCTTTACAAATGCTAATACAGTAATGGTAAGTAAACAACACAATTTGTAAGCTCAAATATATGTACGTAATAAAACCTTGCTTAAAAATTGTTTGTTACTTTACTATGACACGCGGTATAATGTGAATTCCAGAATGCTTCAAAATCATAGGTTCAGTAAGACAACAAAAGTAGGTACGACAAAAACTTTACTTCATTGGGAAACTTGGTGTTTGTACAAGGTTCAAAAATACTGACAACCGCTTGCCACTTTGACGAAATGCAAATAGCACAAAATGAGTAACTAGCACCATAAAATGCTTATGTCTTGAAGACAACTGTGGTTCGTTTTTACGTAAAAACTACAACTCCTATGTACTTTAACAAAATTCTATTGGCAAGAAATTTGTATGTTGTGCTGGATTGAAGTAACCATTAGTTGAAAGAACATTTAGTGGATAGTTTCATGGAAAAAAGTTCTCTCTCAATTGCTTTTAATAGCTTATGCTTTAGGAAGTTCCGACTAATTGAAAGAAAATATTAGCATACATAAATACATCGTGTAGTTACATAAGTCACTGAAAGTAATGGTTGGTTTGGTGTTTTATGGCGCAAGCAACTAGGCTATCTACGCAAAATCATAGCAGACTCAAGTTAATATATTAAACATTTTTTTCCATAGGTACTTTATAAAACGGCCCGGATTGGCCAGGTGGTTAAGGGTCGCGGGTTCGAATCCCCGATACACCAAACATGATCGCCCTTTCAGCCTTGGAGGTGTGGTAATGTGACGGTCAATCCTATTGTTCTTGGATAGAAGAGTTGGCGGTGGGTGGTAATGACTGGCTCATTTCCCCTAGTCTTGCACTGCTAAAGTAAGAACGGATAGCGCCGATACCCTTGGGTAGCTTTGCGCGAAATTCCAAAAACATACAAACCATCAAAAATAAAATACATGTATAAGTATTTGCAGTCGACACATTTGGAAGTTTAGAAATGCGAATAATGTACACAACATTATACTGAAGGTAGGTTTCAATGATCCCTGAAACATGGCAGTCATGATCTTTTAGTAGTCGTGTCTGGTTATCGTATATCTATTGGTCGGTTAAAATCTGTGCTAGTTCTAGTCGTAAGTGGAAATAGAATACCGTAATTCATGTCTTCATTAATGGTGTACAACTGTGATAGCGAATGAGACAGGCCTAGTTATAAACCCCAGAAGCTTTAAGTTATAATAATTTTTATTTAATAATTTGTTGTAAGATATGTATACTGTTTGAACAAGTCACAACAGCCTTTGTTCGCTGTAAACGTAGAAATATAAATATCAAGGATTTCGCGGCCCGTGGTTTCCACGGAACCACCGGGAAACGCTGTGATAAACAAGTAATTAAACAATAACTGGTGGGCAGGCCACCCTTATGAGTGAACTGGGAATTCGGTGTATACGTGGGAAAAACAACCGCATGACGCAGAGTTTTACGCGTGCGGGTTAAGACAAAAAAATAAACAAAAAAAAAGTTTTCTTTCAATTTCCCGAGTACAACTCGAAAATCGCGTGCGTGTATATTTTACTGGGCAAGCATTCTTCAATTTGTTTTGTATTGCTTGTTGATGACTGGTCAGTGTAGCATATGATATTTGAAGCAACTTGTATAATACTCGAATATTTTGCTCTACCCTAACCGATGGGGAGTGTCGTGCACCGAGAGACAGTCTCAAACAATAAACTAGTTTGAGAAATATAAGTATGGATACTGCAACACAAGTTAAACATTAATGCTTTTTCTTTCCAACTTGTCATGGCAAACATGCTCGCCCTTTCAATCGTGGTGGTGACAAGCTGCCTTTTCTCTAGTATTACACTGCTAAATTAGGAATGGCTAGCGCAGATAGCTTTAGAGTAGCTTTGTGCGAAATTCAAAGCAAACCAAACTTTCCTACTTTATTAGTACGCTTTAAAGGCAAGCGTGGCTTTAAATGTATGTTACCTTAAATTGTAATAAGGATAATGCAGCGTCGTTTCCAGTGTGAAAACACTCCACTGAATCACTCATTATTTTCAATGAACTGTCGTCCTGTTTGTGAGAGTGTGTGGATATTTAAATATCAAGAGTGAGCACATCATTTGATAATTTCAAAGTAGTTATGGTATACACTACATTTTTCTTCAAACTACTGATTCGCCCCCATCGTAGGGTTTTAGAACCATTTCTGTAGTAACAGGGCTAAAATCAGTATGTCAACTCTATAGCTTGTTCTCTTTTTCATATGTACCTTAGGCACGTCATGGCCAAGCGTGTAAAGGCGTGCGACTCGTAATCTGAGGGTCGCGCCAAACATGCTCATCCTTTTAGCCGTGGGGGCGATATAATGTGACTGTCAATCCCACTATTCGTTGGTAAACGAATGACATTCGTGGGTGGGGATGATTAGCTGCCATCCCTCTAGTCTTACACTGGTAAATTAGGGACGGCTAGCACAGATAGCCCTCGAGTATCTGTGTGCGAAATTAATAAAAACAAAACATATGCACCTTATTAATATGTTATAGAAAACAAAGTTACAATCAAAATGTCAGTATCCTTGTAAACGTAATCATTAAAGATTATATTAAAATGGTTCCCCGCTGGGATAGCGGTAAGTCTATGAATTTACAGTGTTAAACTCACGGGTTCGATTCCCTTCTGTGTACACAGCAGATGTGGCTTTGCGAAATAAAATACACATATATTAAAATGTACTATAACTCATTTATTAGTCAAGTATAAGACTATTAATGTATAAACACTGACGAAATTCATTTCGACTATTTTAACATTTTGCAAACTCCGATAAAGGTCGTTTAACAAATTTACGTTGGATCTTAAAAAACAAAATCCATTGTTTTACGATATATTTTTATCTGAACAACCTCAAAATATTATACCATTAGAGATAATAAAGTTATTAGTTTAACATAACTCATATTCTCCAGTCTAAAAAGGCTGTTGAAAGAGATATAAATAAAATGACCTAATATTTCTGAATAGTTAGACGGTTTTAAACGCATTTGTGTGAAATTATTTAAATGTGGGTTTGAAAACTAAAACAACAATTTTTAGTGTTGCAATTAGTTTTGATCATTAGCTTGAACATCTTATTCTGAATAGTTGTTCTACGTGAATAGTACGTTCTACGTACCGGTGTAGTTTCGTTATATTTTTTATTGTTGGTCGTTGTGCAGTAGTCTGGAATGTAACACAATTATTTTATGACAATCAGAAGGAAAACGATATACTCACATCAGTATAATCCTACACTTCCGTGAAACACCAGTAAGTTTACGGACTTACAACTATAAAATCCACAGTTCATTTCTCTGCGGTGTACACAACAAATAATCCATTGTGGATTTTTTAAAACAAATAAACCAACCAACCTTATTTCTACGAAATAATATATTATAAAAAAAATATTTTATGTCTATAGAGACAGACCACCTATCTCTTTTACATTTTATTCACCTCACTAAACAAGTAAACAACCTTTCAAAAAGGAAGTGAGATAGCGATGGCTAATATCAATCGTCCAAAAAACAATGCAAACAAGATAATAGAAATTCCATTTGCATCATCCCTAATGTCTAGTCAGGACAGTAGATTTTTCCGTTTCTATTTATTATTAAAATCTAATTTAGATGCTATCTATGAAGATACATCAAAACAAGTTCTTTTGTAAACTATCTGTTTAAGAAACTGGCAAAATAAGCCCTCCTTCCTCTAAGTGGTTCAGCAGTTAGTTTCTGGACTTGTGATGCTAAGAATCGTTTGTTTGTTTTTTTTACTCCGTGTTTCAATAGAGGTAGTAAGGGTGTATTTATAACCAAGCTTTAAATTCAGTCACGTTCCAACTGTAACACTTATTGTTGTTTATATATTCTTTGCTGGTAATTCCTAACTTCAAGGGGTGATAATAACACCATTTACCCTGGACTTATGATTGTTTTTTTTAGTAACTACTAACTATTAATAATACTTATAAATTTATGTAACCTCCGTGAAATTAGATGACATTACTTTTTGAGTTGTCATGTAGTAAAAAAAGAAGCACCAGATAGAAGGATAATAATTAGTTTGTTTTGAATTTTGCGCCAAGCTACACGAGGGCTATCTGTGCTAGCCGTCCCTAATTTAGTGGTGTAAGTTTGTTTGTTTGTTTTGGAAATTCGCACAAAGCTACTCGAGGGCTATCTGTGCTAGCTGTCCCTAATTTAGCAGTGTAAGACTAGAGGGAAGGCAGCTAGTCATCACCACCCACCGCCAACTTTTGGGCTACTCTTTTACCAACGAATAGTGGGATTGACCGTTACATAATACACCCCCACGGCTGGGAGGGCGAGCATGTTTAGCGCAAATCCGCCACCCTCGGATTACGAGTCACACGCCTTACGCGCTCGGCCATGCCAGGCCTGCAGTGTAAGACTACAGGGGAAAACAGTTAGTCAACCAACACCGCCAACTCTTTTTACCAACAAATAGTGGGTTTGATTATAACGCCCTCACACTGAAAGACCGAGCATGTTTGGTGTGACTCGAATTACGAGTTTAGTGTTTTAAACCCGATCCCCGGTGGCTCAGCGGTATGTCTGCGGATTTACAACGCTAAAAATCGGTTTCGATACTCGTGGTGGGCAGAGCACAGATAGCCCATTGAATAGCTTTGTGCTTTATTTAAAACAACAACAACAGCTTTAAACCCCTGACCATGTCATGTCGAAGGAAAATAAAACTGTTTTCTTTTATATTATAGATATTTTAAGAATTGACTCGGTCATTATATAGTTATTGTTATATTATGAAACATTGAGGTGATCTCTGAAATATCATTTCGGTGAACGATCCGAGCCATCCCTAAATTGACTGTGCTACTCCCTGCCTGATAATTAACAAGTGCTTTCTTAGTTGTTGTTGCTGTGTTTGTAGTGTTGTCGAGTACCTGAGTTGCTATTACATTTGACGTGTTACGTAGTTAAAAGACCTGAGCTGTTGATGCGTTTGTAGTGCCACTTAACTAACGAAACTCAATTGTTACTACGTTTGTAGTGTTTCCAAACTATCGGACCTGAGTTGCTACTAAGTTTTTAGTGCGCACATTGTAACGATATTCGAAACAAATCTTAAAGCTTTTGTTTGGTTTTAGAGCAAAGCCACATTGAGCTATCAACTGTATCTGTTGCGGGGAATCAAAATCAGAATTTTTAGCTTTGTAAGTCCGTAAACTTACTGCTGTTCGCCGGAAGATCTTTGAAGCTTTAAAAAACAACATTAAATTCAACTAAAGCAAAATAATCAATTACATAATATTGTTATTTTATAATTACGAGAAAAATTACATTTAAAGATTATTTTTGAAATCTATAGAATTTGAACCCAATTTTCGAGCATTCATGTTCCACTTTACAAAACCATTTCTTTCCAAGTATTTTTTGTTTGTTGATTGGTTAAAGCAACTAGGCATATTTGTTTATGTTCTTAAAAAAAGCAAAAACAAAACTTGAGTCAACCACTGTGGGAGACCCATTTTCTCTGAGCGCTGTTTTGTTCTACAAATACAACACCTCACTGGAAATTACATAACGGAAAATATTTACATAGTTAATTGAAACTTCTTAAGAATGGATCTGGTGTGACAGATTCATAGGACCCAAAATCTTAAGCAGGATCGTATAGCATCTACAAATACTAAACCATATTTTCAAGGAAATTCAATTAATGCCGGCTATAAGCTTTCAACCGCTTTATGTAAGCTTAAATACATTACTAACGTGCTAGTGTTACACGTATGGCATGTGACGTTTGCTCCAAATTAGACATGTTATTTCATCACCAGTGCAGTAGAAACCTAAGAGCACTGTTTCGTTCAGTTTGACACCCGAAGAACCAGAAACCAGCTGCAGTAGCTACCCCAGTTCCAGGAAAAACATAAAATGAGTGCGAGAAATGGACATTTCTTCCTGGAGGTGGACAATAGACAATGCCGTTTTTAGCGTTTTACAAAACGGATTTTTGCCCTAAAGCATGTATCACGTGAATTCACAAAATCATACTTAAAGATATCGTTTCACTGTACATGTTTGAGAAAAGGTTATAATGGAATCTACCTGGAAATATACTTATGTAATTTCGATATATGCTAAAAAGGGTAGTTTGATTTAAAGGAATGTGAAGTTAGGTTGAAGAAATGTAGAAGTAATTTCTATTCAAACTTTCACACCTTATATCGTCAGTATACACATCAAACTTCCACCCATAGATTCATTATCTGTTTCGATATCATTTATGTATTCAAAAATAAAGCTGCACACTATATTTAACTATCTCAAGCTCATATATGAACAATTGATATTCAAGAATTTTTACATATACAAACGTTTCATTTCTGTAGAATTAAAGCGAGCTGTAGTCGTTTCTCAAAGTTTTGCATGTACTTTCCAAACTTTTAAATTTTATATTTTATGTAGCACTATAGTTTCATCAAAACGAATATACATATTAATAGGGTTGCAAATAACAAATATCTAAGAATTGCGATTCATAAGTTACATTAGTTTTGGTTTTTCGAAGAATCAAACATATGACGAAAATAATAAGTTTTCTTTATCGGTTTCATCATGTAAAATCAAGGATGCATATTCTATTGATTTAAGCAGCAAGCAACGATTAGCTCAACCTTTATTTTTGTTTATCTAACAGTAACATATTAAAATAATTGAAAAATTGTAAATCAAGATTGTTTTATGAACAAATTATCTGAATTAAAAACAACAACAACATAAGCATCTCGTATAATGAAGGATAAACAACGCATAAGGATTTCTTTAGGTCGTATTCCAAAAATATATTATCATCCTTTTGTAAATGATTTTTTGAAGCAGTTTATAAAGCAAATATATTTTCAATCTCTAAATAAATATTTTATTTTTCCACAATTATGAGCAATAATTTGAGCTGATAGGCGTTCTTTTATACTTTTGATGACGTAACCTTTGTTAAATTAGGACTTTTTGACAGTAAGAACAATTCTAGCCTAGTCGAGACTATTGTGTGACTTGATATATAATTTATTATAATTTTTAAATGTATGTAAAAATATGATTATTTGAGCATAATTTGCAGAAATTTAACAAGTATTTATAAAGTTACTTCTTTAACGTCTGGATATCATTCAGCCTTAAGCTATCGTAGTATAATAATTTAGTATTGATACTAGTTCGGTCCAACATGAACCGCGTGGTTTTAAAAGGCTCTTAAAGTAATTGAGACTTGGAAGGGTAATGAGAAACGTTATTATTTGATGACAAGCTAATAATCTGTTTGAGGTCCTAGACAGTTTAAATATATATTTATATTACATGACAAATTCTCGGTAAATTTACGAGTTATTTAATTGTCTCTAGGTGATGAAGATGAAGAGCTGGTGAATAACACTTGTTTGTTTGTTTGTTTTCTAAATTTTGCGCAAAGCTCCACGAGGACTAGTTGTGCTAGCCGTCCCTAATTTAGCAGTGTAAGACTAGAAGGAAGACAGCTTGTCATTTCCACCCACTCCAACTCTTGGACTGCTATTTTACCATTATAACACCCTCACGTCTAAAAGGGCGTGAATGTTTGATGTTACGGGGATTCAAATGCGTGGCCCTCATATTACAAGTTTTCAAGTGATTATAATGGTTTATATCGTCGTAAAAGTTTCATAATTAACAAACATTTCACCAAGTCATTGTTTGTTAATAAGCACGAAGCTATACAAAGGGCTATTTGTGCTCTGCCTACCACGAGTATCGAAATCCGGATTCTAGAGGTAATAAGTCCGCAAACATGCCGCTGTGCCACTGGGAAAATGGTTGATTTCACTTAACTCACATACAGTTTACATAAAAATGTGAATCTCTCGCACGCTCACATTTTGTTTCGTATCTGTATTTTAAGGTAGTTGGGTAAGCAACGAAGTACTCACCGTGAGGCTTTGGCGATCGGATATCAACTGATGTTTTGACGTCAGTGTTTGACGTTTTCCTCGTAACGAGTAGTGATACTTCTTACAGTGTATGACCACTATGCACCATAATCCAGAAATCAGAGTAAGGGAAAAAAGATTATTTTTTTAATTGAAATAGAGTTATCTATTTAATTTATATATAAGTTTAAGTCATGACGTAAATACAAGAGATGCCCCCATCATGTATAAAAATTAATTGGATCCCCCTACATCAATTTCCCTCGTCCGAAATTCTTTGGGCGGTAATTCCGGAGAACATATTTCCGTCACCAGGATTAAGATAACTAACTTCTTCTGATGTCATTAAACTTAGATCCAGTTTATATATTTATATGAACTTACATCCAGTTTATGTATGTATATGTACTTACATATAGTTTGTGTGTTGTAATGTACTTACATACAGTTTATATATGTATATGTACTTACATCCAGTTTATATATGTATATGTAGTTACATCTAGTTTATATACGTATGCATACTTATATACAGTTTGTGTATGTGTATGTACTTACAGTTTATGTATGTATGAGTACTTACAGTTTATATACGTACACGAACTCACATACAGTTTGTGTATGTATATGCACTTACGTAAAGTTAATACAGGTATTGAAGTTTTGTAGATATTTAAACTTCCCAGAATGACCATTAAAAACTCAGATAAAGCATTTCCTGTTTGAAGCGTGTAATTTAAATTTGCCGTATCCACACTATGATGGAAACCTGCCATATGCATGGTGACACTGGATTCACCTGCCGCACGATCTCATTGCATGGAATCACACACACGTGTACTAGTTTAGCACGACTTCAAGTTGAAATTATTTTTCTGTTGTGACTTCAAATTGAAATTCCTTTGTACTGTACGCCTCAGCTAATTTAAGCAATCTACGAAAGGTTCCTATTTATAATCTATGTGAGCAACATTTAAAATATTAAATTATGAGTACCGTACCATAAGTTCGTCACTTTGATCAAAAATCGTATATTTGATTGTGAAGGTCATATTCAAAATTATAAACATGTAAATCAGTTTTATGGGATTCTTAAATGTAAACTATTTCAAATCACACGTACACTCGATTTTTTTTTTCTGAGAAATATAGTTGTACGTGACATCTTGAGTATTTAATTGGTTGGTTGCTGTTTTGTACCTATCTGCGACATACGACTTGCAAAAATTTTAGTAAAAGATTATATAATGTAAAGATAAATAAAGTTAATATTAAACAACGTTCGAAAATCAGGTAAAAACATTAAATAGAATTTTAAAAGGCCTAAAATCCGCAAAAAGCTGAAAGCACGGTTAAGTTGGACAATGTCACAGTAAAATGTGGGTTATTGTGATTTAAGTGTCACATAGACCATACATTGGTGCATCAGACCCAGATAAAAGAAAGCAATGAGTTAACAAACTTCGACTAATGTGTAGCTCAGTTAGAACAGCTTCTTCCTTTCGGTTGAGCCTCTAATTCTGGACTGTTTTAATGGTAAAATATGCAATTTAAAACATTTAATTATATAAACGAATTGTTGTACTTTACTTAATATCGCCTTACTCATTGTGACAAGTACAAATAAATAGTTTATCTCTTAAGAAGAAAGGCCCATCTTTCGAAAGCGTTTGGGCTATAGAGTTTTTGTAGTTTTATATTAAGAATTCTTTTATTTTCCTGACATTGGAAAGATAGACAGACAGATGCCCTTATGTCTCTCGGGACAAATGAAAATTGTTAAGTTTTTATCCAGAAAAGTATAAAGTGTTACAAAACTCATCGAAACGTTTAGTAAGCCTTCCGTCAGTTTCGATTAGTGTTATAAAGCTTGATTTACTATTTATCTTCTCCGAACATCGATAACTTATCTTTGTAAAACCTTTCACACTGACACGCATTCTATTTTAAGTATCAATCTCACATTTTTGAGACAGAAAGGACAAACTTCTTAGGGTTGATAATTTGCGAGACAAGCGAATTAGGTATTTAGTCCAGTGTGATGTTTAAAACACCTGTACCATGTTCACATTTACATGAATAAAACTTACCTTTTTCGGCGTACCTCTGGTGAAATTTTTTTATTATAGCATGTTTTTCTATTATTGTAAATATACCAATACAGGGCGTATTTTAAAATCACCTTCCAAATTTTGTTTCTAGCAGGTCAGAGGTAAGATTAAGGGATTACAATGTTAGAATTCTAAGTTCTGTGATGGATAGAGAACGAAAAACCCATTGTGTAGCCTGGCACTATGTATTTTAGATAAGTTTTCCTATTACCACTGCTTTGCTTTTCTTGGAAAAATCAAATGATTTATATAATAATCAAAAACATTGTCACCAACAATACACATGAAATAACGTTTCGTTAATTCTCTGTTAACGCCTTTGTACCATTTCCTTTCTATTTCACAATGTCCTAGAAGCTTTTCCTCATTACATTTCGTTATTTTTCTTGGAATCGTCTCTGGCAGATCGTTTACCGTCACAGAAAATGGTTGAGTTGGGAGGAGGAGGAATAGGACGATGAGGAAATGCGATAAGAGAATACTCGTGTGTGACTTATCTTCCTGATAGTCGGTATTATTGTCAGTTAAGTACTGTGTATAGTCAGAGTTAATCTCCTCATCAAGAAGAGACACAATCACAAACTGACGTGTCTTTAAGAAACATATCTATGCTTATTGCTAACAGAATGAACCACCTCACTTATTCCTCTTTCTATAACCATAAATACATATTTGTTTAAGTAAGTAATATTTTATGACATTCTAATAATATGTATTCTGATGTTCATTTCTGAGATTTTACATTTCTTTACGAAATCCAAATGATATAAATTGTTCACCATCATATCACGTTTATCTTGAGAAAAACGACTGTTTTTGTGCGTGAAATCACGTGTTTATGTGTGATAAGCGTGTTAAATTACTTAATATAGATCAACTGGTTATAATACCAATTATCTACTAGCTTGAATGTTTTATTTCGCATCTATAAATATGCCTATATATCTTGGTTTGTGTTTTTGGATTTAATGGCACAAAGCAACATGGCTGTCTGCGCCAAACCCCCGGTTCAAAAGTAAAACTCTATAACAACAACTATATAGCTTGCCATAAAGACTCGATTATCGTAATTTTTGATGTGACTATAAACTGTGACTTTGTACGTGGATTACTCTGTTTTTTTTCTATTTTGCCTGAGAAAAAGGATAAAAATGCCCTTGAAATAGAGCGTATTTCAATTTTTTTTATACAACTTTGCATCATTCTGAGTTGGCTGATTCGTTCATAGTAATTTTTTACTTGGGTGAAATCTCACGATTCGTGTACGAAACATTTTACTTTTTGGAGCGGTACTTTGTATTCTAATGCACAAATTTTATGAGATGTAAAAGCAGTGTTGTGTTTTTAAACTAATTAAAATAGTTACGTGACCTGTTTAGACTATTAGCATAAGAGATTAGGTACTTTGGTTTCTGAACGTAACTGATGGCCATTCCATCTCAGTGACTGCGAGGTTAAATCTATTCCACAATATGTTATATTCTACTAGCACCTCTAGTACAGAAGACACTATAAGTTGACTGGCGTGATCGAAATTGAAAAACTGATCGACTATTCTAGAAAGTTTGATTGTTTGGTGCTTTATGACGCAAAGCAGGTAGACTATATGCACCAAACAACCATCAAAAGGGCAAAGAGCATACATTTCTATAAAGAAAATAAAGAAAAACAAACTAAAATCTAAATAATGTCCAAAAATTAGATTTATCTTGTAAGACACCAGATCTAGCAAATCTTTATAAATCTGGTTAACAGAGACAAATATTAAAACTCAACAGGGTGATAATTCGGCACTCTAAGTATCTCTAAGCAAATGAAGAAATTCACACAGAAACCCTTGACACATAAACTCTGCTGTCTGAGGAGGGGCTCTGGAAGTTGTAGATCAATTTTCCAAAGTGCATCGTACTACCTACATTCAACTCTCCCTAACACATACGGTGACGTCATACGTACTTCCCTACTCCTAATTTCATTTTTGCATGATTTAATGAAATTAAAAAAAAAGCTTTCAATGTATGCAAACATGTTAACATGTTACTCTTTTAATTATATATATATATATAGAGAGAGAGAGTAACTTTTTTTGGAATTATTGCCAGAAAAGAGAGAGGGTAAAATACAACCGTGAAATGGAACAAATGTTCACCTGTTATAAATATTAGTTTTCAGTTTAAAGATAGAAGTGCTTGATGAGCTAGATGAGTCGATTATTACTTTCCACAAAGAAAAATATGCAACTAGCATCTAATTAGGGATTTTATAACAAAGAAAATGCAGGATAACATAATCTAACATTGTCTGTTATACAATTTCTGCTTTCTTAACGGATATTCTTAGATGATTTTATGTAAAACTAAACTTATATTATTTTTTCTTGTATAAACCTGAAGCACTTAGTTTTTATAGAAAAAAACACATGGCTCTGTGATACATTTATTTGTAATTAAAAACTAACATATTTCATATATTGATATGCTTAGTTTTATAGAATTTCCCTTTTTTTAAAGAAAAGCATCAACAAACACACAGTGAACGATTTTAATAATGACAGAAAATTATTTTAACCTACATTTGAGATATTTTTTGGTTTGTTGGATATATTTTACACATGCTAACACTGGAAGGTGGTTCGAATATGGAGGTGATAACCTCTCGTTTTATTTTCATCTACAATCTCTTTGATTTTTTTTTCGTTAGAAGTCTTTACCTATTGTAGCGCTATTGGACAATGTTCTTTATATAAGTTCGTGCATATTAGGAGTCACGTGATCTATATTCTTAGAATACGTATACCTTTAAGCCGTTTCTTTGAATTCAATTTTGTTTATGATGGCACCCATGCATGAACAGATTACACTCAACAGACCATTGCAAGACAACGACTGATACATTAGCCCATGCGTCAAAGATAAAAACAAACTGTTGATAAATACGGCTCGTAGGCATTAAACTTGAACAATACATTTTATTTTCAGAAGATCTTGTCATAATGTATAATCTAAGCTTTGATATCTCAAAATATAGAATATTTGTAAACCAAACAGTTAAAGTGTAACAGGCTTTTGTCATATAAAAAGGCAAAAACGATTATTGTAAAAGTCAGGTAACTGATAACTTGTCTGTGACCTGAAATGCAAGTGATCAACTCTTTATCTTAGTTTCGTAGATGTAATCTCATTTATTTGTATTACATGACATTTTCCAATGCTACTTTTGTGAAAAAGAGATATTTTCAAGATTCGGAGTCACTTTATGTTTCTCAAGAACATCCCATATATGTTTAATGAAACTGAAGGCCACAATATCTAATTAATTTTTCCCTTTTCGAAGATTGTAGCGACCAGTTTTGGTCGTTGGGGGTAGATGTCTCTCTTTGTAGGTTGAAACTAGAATTAACTCCACCAGAATATGGTATTTAACCAATGGCTATTCGCATCCTCATAATACTTCTAACCCTCATCTATGTTACCTCATCCAATTATAACATGTCTAACGACCGCACATCTTGACAATAGTCGTGCAGCACAGTTTTCATTGTAAAAGGCAACGTGGTAAGGCTGTCACGTCCAAAGCACACTACACTTACTTGCAAGGTTTAACGTATATAATTTGTTATCCTATCTGTTGCAGGAAACGATTATTTCAACTAAATCATGTAACAGTAATTCGATTATTTTAATTATTATGTTTTGTGACAGATAAGAAAACACAAACTACTTCGGGGAATATTGAAAAAACGTGACAGAGCATGACCAGATGGTTAAGGCACTCAAATCGTAATCCAAGGGTCGCGAGTTTGAATTCCCGTCATACCAAACATGCTCCCTCTTTCAGCCGTGGGGGTGTTATTATGTCGGTCAATCCCACTATTCGTTGGTAGCAGAGTAGCCCAAGAGTTTGCGGTGGGTGGTGATGACTAACTGCCTTCCCTCTAGTCTTACACTGCTAAACTAGAGATGGCTAACGCATCCTTTTCCGTTTACGGGTCGTCACGCACGGCAAACACATGGGTGAATGTTGAGATACCAGATAAGGTAAACTGAAAATAGAGCACCTTCCCTGAGAGATCTTCTCACCACGTTGAAGAACCCACCTTGAGGGCCCAAATGACCAGAGGAAAGGCAGTAAGTCATTAGCACCCTCTGTCACAAGATCTTTCCCTGACTCTTTCAAGAGAATAACTGAATTAATTGTTATTTTTATAATGCTTATAACTAAAGATGCAAGGCGCGCTTAGTGATATCACATTTCCAACACTAGGATATTCGATAAGCCGTTCAACATAAAAGTACACTAACTAACACCAGATTTGATAAATATTAAATTTTAACGGGTTTTTAATGTTCAACACCTGTTAAATTATAAGTGTCATATAGTTTTGAATATAACTGTGAGAGATGTAGTTTCTCTTCTGTGGAAAGAAGAATCTTAAAATCTTCGCAAACATAGGTTGATTATTTTATTGCTGTTTTTATCATGCAACAACTTATTTCAGTGGCGTATCTTTGGTTTCAAAAGTGGGGGAGAGAGAAACTTCTGCAGTTATGGTACCCACGAGGCTATTTTATCAAAAGTCATTGACAATATGCGGAGGCATATACCCTCTGAAAATAACGCTTAAGGGTTAACTACAGAATATCCGGGTTGTCAAGTTTCTCACTGCATACAATCCAATAATTTAAACTAACCACATGTTATTTTACCGCGTTCGAACTTGCATTTATTTTAGTTGTCAATACATAAAAGTAACTGAGCACAGACTTCTTATATATTTGGTAACTCGACTAGTTTTTCATTTATTTCTGCCTTGAACCATATCCAGATTCACTTGTTTAAATTAAGATAAACATGAATTGTATCGAGAACATAATTTTTTTCGTATTGCTAGTGGTGTTATTTAAGGCAATTTCTGACAAGATTTTATTATATTCACTGAAGTGTCACAAAATAAACGCGACTTTACTATAAGCCTTTAGGTAAAATTCAGCAACAACTAAATTTTACAGTAGAAAGCTATTTTAAAAGATGAAAAATTTGTGATGAAATGCTTTAACATTTAAATGTGCACGTTAACCCAAGAAGAAGAAACAAAAAGTCATAGTGATCAGCAATCATATGGAACTCCTACATCTACTTTCTTCACTTTCAAATTTCCATTAAAGGGAAGCATAGAAAGAATTGAGTTCCAATAGCGATACAGAATATTAGGTTAATCTATAAAGTTTAGGTCTAGTTTGGTTGTTTGACGTTTTATGCGCAAAGGAACTAGGCTATCTGCGCCAAACAACCGGTGGAAGAAAAACCAAGTGAAATACAGTGAAATTAAAAAAAAAAGTTAAAAAAAACAATACCCAAAAAGTAGATAAAAAACTCAGGAAGATTTTAAAAGGCCAATGTTTTGTGAAATATTAAAAATATAATCCAGTTGTTGTTAAGTGTATTTCATGGTAAATACATTTTAGAAAGCAAAATAGAGTAACTAAACACTCTACAAGAAATAAATGTTACATCTACATTTGATAATTGGCTATTTCTTGAACAGACAAATTGAAAAAGATCGCCTGTGAATAGAATATATTTATACTTTTAAGGTTTATTACGATATAAGCAAAAAATGGCGCATTAGAAGCATGTATAGATTACAGGTGTGCTAGTTTTGTTAAGTTCACTGTATGAGACATATAGAAAATAGTATAACAGAAGTTTCGTATCGTCAAGTAGCTTTAATTTAAATCAATCATGCGCACAGGGACAGACCGACATTTCCGTATTATTTCTGCAGCTATTACTGGAGTCCGTTTTATTATTATTACTACTATTCAATGTTGTCATCCCGTTTGTGTAATAATAATAATGTCATAATAATGACGATAATTTTGACATAATTTTAAAAATAAAATAAAAAAGCTTTGATTAAGGGTAACAATAACACTGGGGAACACTCATTTTGTTGCATTTAAAAAAAGACCTTTTTATAGTCAATTTGAGTGTGTTGATTTCAAATCTGAAGTCGGTTTTTGTCTGCAAGCTACAGATTTTATGCAATTTGACATTTTTATTTATTTTTTAATTTTTCGTTATTATAGGAAGTTATAGGAATACCTTATTAATTTGTTTGTGTATTTTATTCAGGTAGGAATTTGCGTTTGTACACTTCATCTGGAAAATCTCGTTTAATACTCCAGCAGTAGTCAGCCATCATACTTTTGTCCCAGGGCCTTGGTAGCGTTCTTCCATGACCTTTAGGTCTTGGTGGAATCGTTCTCCTTGTTCGTCACTCACAGCCTCCAGGTTGTCAGGGAACTTATCAAGGTGGCTGTTCAAAAAATTAAGCTTGATGCTCATGTTGCACCCGAGATCACGAAAAGCGAGGAGCATTCTGTTCACAAGTTCACTGTAGTTCTCTGCCTTATTGTTTCCAAGGAAGTTCTGAACGACTGCCATAAAGGATAACCATGCTGGCTTTTCTAAAGCGATCATCTTAGCAACAAACTGATCATCACGAATTAGGGTTCGAATCTGTGGGCCATCAAACACGCCTGCTTTGATCTTCTCAAATGATAACCCTGGTAAAGCTGTGATGATGTGTTGGAAACATTCACCTTCGGTTTCCAGTGTCTTGACAAATTACATCATCAACCCTAATTTGATGTGAAGAGGAGGAAAGATGATCTTATCTCTGCTTACAATTGGGTCTTGTATGATATTTGGCATGCCTGCTTCAAGGGTGTCACGAATAGGCCAGTCCTTCTGGACCCAATGTCTGTCTCGTGCTCGGCTGTCCCACATACAGAGGAAACATGGAAATTTGGTGAAACTTTTCTGTTGTCCAAGAAGAAAGTTGACCATCTTTAAGTCTACACAAATGATCCAATTGTGCTCATGATATTTGAATAAGTCCATGACCATTCTCATATCATCATAGTCTTCCCGCAAATGCACTGAGTGGCCGACAGGTACTGCTTCATAAACATTCCCATTATGTAAAAGAACACACTTTAGACTGCGTTTTGAACTGTCTAAAAAGAGTCTCCATTCAGCAGGACTATAATAAGGTACACCCAGTTCTTTGAGAAGCCCTTGGATGTCATGGCAGTAAACAAATTGTCTGTTTTCTGAAAAGAAGGTCACAAAAAGCTGGTCACGCTTTCTGAAATATGATACTTTAACAGAGTGATCAACAAGATTTCTGCCTTGTAATCTTGATGCCAAAAGCTCTGGTGCTTTCTTTGAAAGACCTAAATCCCGCATTAAATCATTCAGTTCAGCCTGGGGAAGAGGCTTGGAGACGGGGAAAGGTTCAGTGTCTGAAGAACAGTTCTCCGATTGTGTACACTTTTCTAACAATTCACTGTCACAACTGTCTTGTTCGCTTGTATCATGTCCAATATCCTTATCGTCCAATGAAGGCAAGCCTTTGAAAACTGGAACAGAAACTTCTTCAGAGTACGGAGCAGGCCGAATAGCTGAGGGAATGTTCGGATACGTAATCTTATGTCGGTTTTTCTTCCCAACACCCGTTGTGTTTACCATGTAGGAATAATAGTCAGTTACATGGTTGGTGGGTTCGCGCCAAATCATTGGAACACCAAAAAGCAGACCATTGCGCTTTCTTTTGGTCCAGTCTCGAAGCATTTCCTCACAATTGTGGCACACAACATGAGGAGCCCATTGCTTGTCTTGATCACCAAGATGAACTTCAAAATATGCCTTGTAGGCACGCTTGACGAACGAGAATATGTTACGTCTCTGACGATTGAGTGTGTAGCATCCACATATGTAGCAGAAGGCATCAGGCTTGTTTCTGCAATGATATCTATTTTTGGAAGCCATGTCTGATCTGAAACAAAAGAAGAATGATCAAAATATTAGAAGCTATCTATATATATGGAGGTGAAAATGCTTATACATGGTTTACGCAAGTTTACATTTGTACAATTTGATTAACCTCAAATTGCATACAAACTAGAGCTTGTAGAGAAAAACTAATTTCAGATTTGAAATCAGCGCTAAAAACTCCTTAAGAATCAGTTAAAATATTCAATGCAACTCAAAGTTACTGAAAAAGTGTTCCCCAGTGTAATAAAAGCATCTTGAATCATTACATTTATTCCACAAAATGTCGTCGGCGTATGTTTGTAATATAACTTTTTACTCGTACTACTGTGTATGTTATATAATAACCCGAATGAACGTTAGGTCTACATGTGTAATTGCTTATTTCGGAACACTGACCCTTCAGAATATGTGGCTGGAACTGTGCAAATACAAACGGGTTCACATGAATAACAAATACGACTATGGCAGAAACTACAGTGGGAACAGTAGAACGATCCTGGTGAGAGAAGTATCTGAGTAAGTCGAATCCACACAACAGTAAAGATACAGTTTTTGTTTTCTAATGTCAATCATGGTTGTTCTTTTTTGTGTTTTATGGTCAAAACACCAAGGCCGTCTGTGCCCAACAGACCAACAGAAGTAAAAGACTGACTATGTGCATGAAAATAAGAAAAGAAACCCGTATTAAACAAAAACACGTTGTGATCCGAGAGCATATGCTCCATAGAATGACCTCCCCTATCAATATCAACACCACCCCATAGGGGATTATGTCCATTAAAGTATCCTAAGATGAAGAAGAGAAACGGTAACTTTCGATAAGAGCGTCAAGATTTGATTTATCGTCTTTCTGGGAAGAAGACACAAATAGTGCTATTACGGTCCAAGAAAACACGAATGACACAACAAAAGTGGATACATCTGGTCGACCAACATTGCCACCCTCCCATGCACTCGTCCATCACACAACCTGTCATTTCGGTATAATAGGTGAAAGTGTTGGCAGATTTTAGGTATGTTTCTTGTAAAGAGAGAGACACATGTAATGATAGTAATCACTCAAGGCCTTAATATTATCCAGATTAGAATAAAAACCTCCACAGCTTCACCGTACCAAAGTGTCCATTTTCTATTTAAGTGGAAGAGAACTGGGTGGAGAATTCTGTTTTAAACCACCCCGCCGTTTTTATTTACTAGAAAAGGTCTTTCGACCTCCATGGATCCTACCTCGGGTAGGGTGGGCATATCTCTGTTATTAGAGGTAGATTTCAGTAACTTAGGATGCAAATCAACAATCGCTCTGCAAATAAAGGTTGAAGAAGATTAGCTGTAACAGACATGGGAAGCCGAGTCTCAAGGAGATGGACCCGGGAAGTCACTGTGAGCAGTGGTGGGAACAGAGAAAGGAGTAGACGTTTACTCATCAACCCTTTTATCTACTGAGGGCATAAATGTGAGAAAGGCTCTGAAGGAGACATGGAAAGGTCCATCTGCACCCTTACTTAAGCAGTGGAGCATAGTGCAATGTGATGAAGAAGTGAACAATGACTTCCGGGTCTCGGGGTAAGAAACGTTGTTAACAGTTTTTGAACGCTATCTTTTGCGATCTTAAGAAATTCACGCTTCTGTTGTATGGCATTTACTTTTTTTACTTTTTATGTATTTATTGTTATATATAATGTTTTGATTTCCGTTTCCGATTTTAGCCTTTTTAAAGGAGTGCTGTTAACCTTCTTGTGTTGATAACATGGTAACTGTAATAGTGGACATGATAGTTTTATCTATTACCTATTTAAATATGATTAGTACTGTAATCAATATTGAACATTATTTTGTGTCTCATTTTTATTGTAAAAATGACGATAACTAAAGAAATTAATACGGCCAAACACTGCTCCATAAAAAAGTAATAAATACGTTTCAAATAAAATAGCTACTTGTACAAAGAAAAATACAATAATTCAAGAATCCAGTTGAAGGAATATCTTGGAAAAGTCGAATCAACGACCCTACAAAGTGAACTTCTAGACTGTTAAGACAACCAAACAATTCAATGAGAATTCAGTGATGTCTATAAACAACCACAAGATAAGTGGTTTCACTGAACAAGATTAAACGTTTAAAACGTGAGTAATGAAAGTCTAGTAATGTACCTGAATTTTGAGTACAAATAGAAATGAGCCGAAGAAGGAAACGTTTCAGTCCTAAGTTAAACATACGGTTTTTATCACCCACAAGTGTTAGGAACCCATTTCTCAATCATTTAATTATCACACTATCGTCATTAATTTCCAACAAATTGAAGTTAGAAGACTAAACATATAATATTATTATATATTTATATATAATATGCAAGGCATATAAGCATATAAGGTAGGACTAAATGACAAAGACTTATGTGTAAATAGAACTATATAGAACATTCACCTCACTGAAATATTGTTACCTGAACTAATTTAAATTAGTAAGTATCTTCATAAATGTTTTAACTTGTGGGAATTTTATTCTGCCACCTATACTAAAGAAATAATTTTATGTTGAATAAATGGAATATTATGCAGCTTTGCGGTAATTTCGAAACATATCACTACTATGAGGCAACAGTGTTTATATATATGATGTTGTACCGAACTATATACTATATACTGTTCAAATATTGTCCAGTCATATTGATTCACGACTTATTAAAAATTTCAGACCTCTATCAATGATTAAACCATAACTTTTATTTTACATAAAATATCTATAAGGATAGTCCATCAAAATTCTTTAAACAGATCTTCCCGAAATTTGGTTTCATTTGTTTAATGTACATGATAAAACAAAATTCATGTGGTCACAGTAATTTTGGCAGATAGCCTTTGTAGATTTTTTTATATCACGAAACAAAATTTACACGATCACACTAGGTTGGACCTTTAACCTTTAATTTAATGACCTTTTACATGACGAAACAAAACCCTTCAAGGTCACAGGAGCTCTCACTTTTAATCCACGTGATTAAATTATGTAACACAGTTTCTTTACATAATAGAACAAAAGCAGCTTTGACTTTGTTTCCGGTTTGTGTAAATTTCTCTTCCTCGGATTGTTTTGGAAACAATTAATAATCGTCCAAGATTTTACGATCTTGTATATAAACAGAATGCAAAAGAGAACGGTATGATTGACGTTCCGGCTATAGTTTTTATTGTCTCGGGTACAACAAAGAAACCGGAAATGCAAGTTGCCGAGGGACTGTTAGAAATAATTACATATACGTAACTAACCGGCTAAACCTTCCACCTGGGTCAGTGATTATAGTCTGAGACTATGGATCAGAAGATCCGTGTTTTGCGCTTCGTTACCGAAAAATAAAATAAAAATAGCGCTTGCATTTTGAGTACATGCGTGTGAGGGGCGTAAAAAGAGTAACATAATTTGGTTAGTGTTTATTAACTAGACTGGTTCGTCTCTCATTTTGTAGTGACCATACAAGCTACTGAGGTTAAAATGTTTGTCTGTTGTTAAGCGCAAGGCATAAAATGAGCTATCTATACTGTGTCTACCCTCAGTATTGAAACCAACACTTTAAATAGTACGAGCCCTCAGTCATACCACAGAGGTGTAGAAGGATGGCTGGATTAAGGGCGTTATTTTGTATTTGTCAGCAAATAATAAGAACAAATACAATTATGATTTAATTCCCAAACTGAGATGTGTTAAATATTGTTGAATCCAATGCTACTGGCTATTCCAAACAACATTTATAGAGGAGAAAAACCCCTAACTCATGAATATTTTTAAATATACCTGTTCCACTGCTTGAGGTGACCAAAGTAACACGAGTTTCAAGCAGTTGCTCTGTGTAACCTTCATTAAAGTAAAATATTTTGTGTTTACTGGTGTGTTCATGGACGGATCTCCCAGTTTCTTCTGATGACCTTAGTTGCTATATGATATTATATTCTTCATTAAACACTCTTCTCTCACTTTTAAGGAGTTAACAAGACAGTTTTATCTTCTTCTGTAGTATGTATTAAGCATGGAAGCAAACCTAAGCAAACACCAAGTTAGTCCCTGCATGATTCTAATTGGAATACTGGACATTTTCGCTGCATTACGTAATCGCTTGGTCGACTCATTTCTGATATATCGAACAAACAATGTTAACTGGAGAAACCTTGCACCCTGCAACTCTGTTTTTCTTGTTATCTGTTGAGTATGGTTCCTCTCTACATTTTTTTCCTGTCGTTGGAAGTGTTTATGTTTGTATTCCTTTAACCGTTTCGAAGAAGGAATGGTCTAAGTAAGCTCAGTAGTTTCTCACACTGTGTCTTTGTAAGAATACGTTGTGTGTGTCTTATGAAGTTGACCCATAATCACCCCTTTCTTTAGAGCAGGAAGACGATCCATAGTATAGAAATATTGATTACTTGTGACCTTTCTTGGGTAGAGACGTATATGTTTTATCATCAATTAATCGAAAGTATCTTGGAAGGCAAATGTTTAGTTTGCGGTTTTAAGTGAGAAAGTAGTTTTGGAATGTAACTTTTTGAGATGGTTGCGTAGAGTAGTTGCGTGTTCCTTTCCATGATTCCAAATATTAAATAAATCATTTATATAGCGATACTAGGCTTTAAGACCATGTTGTGTATTTTCGTTTCCAGCCAGGTAGGGCTCTTTGTTTTATCAAGAAAGTGCACGAAAACAGTAAAAACAAAGAGTGTAACCTTGCTACTTTGCACTTGTTAGTAAGTATCAGTCAAAAAATAGAAATAACTATGGAAACAACAAAGGGTTGCTTCAATTAAATCAGTTGATAATCACGGAAAGTTATTGCGATCTTGTTTTAAGAAATTTGTGATACAAAGTGTAAAATAATGGGTTACTTATGACTTTTCGTGTATAAAGATGTGTGTTTTTTACTATCATTCAGTATTAGAAGGATGTATCGGAAAGCAATAAGTACTATAGATGGCTATAATACAATCATATAAAATCTAAACTGAATGCTGTCTAACTGTTGGCATAGATGATAATTATTGAACTTTTGTAACTGACCAGCTATCACAGTCAGAAGTCCTCGAAAAAATATTTTTCCATTAAAAATAGGAAATCTCCATAAGTTGAAATAATAAGCCTTCCAAGGAGATTTGTTTTATGAGTCTTCAAAAGACCAATGGATTCCAAGTTTTACACAAAATCCATGAACATTCAATGAAAAGTCACCAAAAGTCATTCTGTCATAACACTGCTTGGGGAGTGTTATGTAAAAATTATGTAAATGTTGTCGAGAGTGTTATGTAAATGTTATGTAAACGACAACCATGTCGAGTTTTATGTAAATATCATGTAAATGTCATGTAAATATAATGTAATGTCGTATTTGAATTCCCATATTTATTATTTATAATTCTATATTTATATTATTGTTTCGAGGTTTAAACCAGTGAAATTTAAAGTAACATTTTAGAATTAATTAAAATTCATTTAGAAATTTTTAAAACTAAATAGATTGATCACTTGTATTGGCCTGGTGTTTGTACTGTGGAATTCTGGGAAGTTACGCGATATAGTATATAAACAGATGGCGATGCGAGAGAAGGAATAATCCACTTTTACTCGGGTCAAGAAGTAAGTCATCCATTTTATTCGGATCAGGAAGTTTGTCTTGTTTGAGAAAGTTTAAACTGAATTTGTGAATAGAGCTAGATCGACTAAAGCGGTGAAAAATTTTATTCCGTCAATCTTTACAATTCAGTCGGATTACGGATTATATCGAAAGTCAATAGGAATTGGACTGTGAACTTTTGTTTGAAATTACCCATTCAAACTTCGAAAATTTCTCCGTGGGACTGAATTCAACGCCTAGATTAGAACTTTGGATTTCGGATTTGGACACTTATCCTGGATCATATTATTAAGCACAGGCCAGTACTTTTTTGTATTGTAAGTTGTTTTGATGGTTGAAACTGGATATCTGTTATTGCCATTAGATAATATATTTTGTGTCTATCACATAAGTAGATAATTATAATAAATTAAACAAGCTGCTATCTGTGTCTTTCTGTTGCGTTCAGTCCATATAAAAAAACGTAACAGGGAGCTAAACTTGAACTAACACAAATATGTATGTTTTTTTTACAGTAAAGTAATGTACTATTTACTTACAGAGAAGCTATCGATTATTAAATTATGTTGCTAATTTAAACCGTAGTAATACGGATTACAATTTGTTTTTTTCTTCTAGCAAAGCCACATCAGGCTATCTGCTGTGTCCACTGAAGGGAATAGAACCCCTGATTTTAGCATTGGAATTTCTTAGACTTGCCTCTGTTTCAGAAGGGGATAGGTTTTGGACTTCCAATTAAAAAGTGTCAACAGAACCCATGCATGCGATTATTTCTAGATAAAAATCAAGCTAAAACTTTGCCAGAAAAATGTAGCCTATGTACAAAGTCTTAAATACGATAAACAGATGCACTATAACTCTATAAACATCATTTTTACATTACAAAAATATGAGGTACGAATGAAACCTGGCACAGTATGATCAAGTGGTTAAGGCACTGGACTCGTAATCCGAGAGTCGCGGGTTCGAATCCCCTTCACACCAAACATGCTAGCCCTTTTAGCCGTGGGAGCGTTATAGTGTCCAGTCAATCGCACTATTCGTTGGTAAAAGAGTAGCCCAGGAGTTGGCGGTGGGTGGTGGTGATGAGTAGCTGCCTTCCCTTTAGTCTTATACTGCTAAATAAGGATGGTTAACACAGATAGTACTCGCGTACTTTTGCGCAAAATTTAAAACCAAAAAATATTGAAACCTTTTGTCTTCTACCCCCGTTTACGTGCGTGATTTAAAACAGGAAAATCGCACACATCTGGAGACGAGGAAAAAAACATAGGAATTGAGTACGTGCAGTTTCATTCAGACTTTCTTCCTTCTATAAATAAAGGGATAATTATGGCACAACTATATAGGATATACAGAACATTAATATAAATATCTTGCAATAGACTTGAGTTTGCATTAAATAACGTAAAAATAATGGTTTGTTTAACTTTCCTGTATAAACTATCGTTTTACTATGTAAGATATTTTTTATAATACTGCAATAAAGCTTATCTTATATTAAGAGGTAAAGCCGAAACGTTCAGCAGAGAAAATAATTTTAAGAGATTGTCAGGATTTCACGGTCGTTTTATTTCATTGCTATGGATAGTCAATAAAACGTATATAAAAGAACTTAAAACATCAACACTTTTGTTTGTTTATGCCTATCTATTCGTTCTAAGTCTTGCACTATAAATTATCTTCTACACAAACTGCCCTTCCTAAAACCCAAAACAGTTTTCAGATACGGTTTGAATGAGTTTTTATGTGTTTCATTTCTGCATACGTGATCCATAACTTATGTTAACCCTGTAGTTATGTTACATGAAAGTTTGTATTTTCTTATAGCAAAGCCATATCGGTCTATCTGCTGAACCCACCGAAGGGAATCAAACCGCTGAGTTTAGCGTTGTAAATCCGAAAACATACCGCTGTACTAACAGGGGGCTGTGTTACATAAAAGACATTCATGTCAGAGATGTTGGAGAGAAGTTAAAAGAGTTGGGAAGGGGCAAGGTTTATTCGACTGAGCAGAACGTGAGTCACAGGCGCACCAATTACGGCTAAATTCAGGGTTTGCCTTGGGGTCCAGGAAGTTCTCGGGTTCTGGTTTAAATTCAATGTATTCTCCTGCTTATGATGAGAGTAATTTTCCTAAATTTGATGCAATTTTACTTGTTCAGATTGAAAAATAGGGGAAGCTCTTCCTCCGCTTCCTACGCCATCACACATAAACAGATTTTCTTTGTGAACTCAGGTGGATGTCAGAGATCTCTTTATCGCTCTCTTTCTTTCTGTTTTTTTATTAAAGTACACTGCTCTGGGTACGAGAATAATGCGTTTTCAAAGAATGCCAAAGACCTTGAAGCTTACTTTTTTTTTTTCATTATGGCATATTTTATGCTCGGGTTACTAATTGTGATACTACGTAGTTTTCTGGTCTGTGCGCTGAAATAATTGTATTATTTGTTTTTCTGCATATAAATAACGAAACAGATAAAGAGGAAGTGACATAGGTCTAGCATGAAGATTATAAACATGCAAAGCGAATGATGCTTTTACTCGGTAGAAAATAAACCAGAAAAGGGGGCAGAGATAAACGTGCTATTGTGTGACTGGATAAGTAAACAAAATAAGATTGAATAGCTTTTTGAATATTTCTATTAAATGCCGTTTTGTTTTGTTTTTGCTCGAGCTCCTCGTGTATATTCCGTATATCATGTCACCAGTATTGAGAATTACATCTTGAATTCTAATAAGCGGACACTTTAAACGTCACTCAGAAGCCATTATAATGATATTGAGTTATTTTCATAGCTCTGTGATACTAACACAAGCATTAAATGTGTTTTACGCATGATCGGATACGTGTAAAACGTATTAGGTATTCTCAAATACCTGCAGTTCAACTGTACTGAAAGGCACAATACAATACATTTTAAGTTGAGCCTCAACATGTCACTGACCATCTAATTTTCCAGGTGACTTGACTTGAAATAGGCTTTATAACCATATTATAAATTTGGTGGTTATGTATATACGAATTGCAGCTATTCATATGTTATGGACCGCAGTAACATCACGTTTTTCAGACGGGTTTTTACACTACATCATTGAGGTCATTGGCGGCTGGTGCGTTCTACTGGGACAAGGTTGAGCTGTAAGCACCGCTTGATAATATAACCCTCCCAACAATAAGTATTTCTGAATGAATGCTCCACTGCCAATCATAAACAAGTAAGCGGAGACTTAGTTGCGCACGCGCCAAGCATGACTGTTTGTTCAAGTGAAACCCACGTGCTTCGGAAAGCATTCCCAGAAACTTTTATTTACGTACACGTAGTCAAGTTCTGGGTAAAGCATCTCCAGATATCAGGAAAGCATTCTAGAAAACAGATAAGTGTTGAATTGACTCCGACGTTTCTCAGTGTTAGCTTGTAAGCTTTCGAAGCTGTATGTATCTCATCTCCTCTGCTGTACAGTGAACGTTAAATAATTTATTAAGTTTTTAGTATTTTGAACAAACGTGAGAGAAACAACGGGTTTAAACAAGAATTTCGATATCATAGCGCTGAATGGGTAAGCATATTTTCATGGTGATTTAGATATATTTGAAACCAACCAATAAGAGCCTGTCTATATTTTGGTTACATTAATAAAATTGTAAGTTTCGTACAATAATTTAGCTTGGCTTACTTTTTATTTGGGTGTATTTAGTTTAAGAAGTACAGTAGTTTAAACTGTATATTAATAAGCCATTCATTTTTCAAAATAAATCAATGTATATTAATTTGAGTTTAGGGACTGTTTCATTGTCAAGGATTCTCAATTCTCTTATGAAATATTTCCCTTTCAAGAATATTGTGTACATATGTTTAAGGTTTAAAAGATATAAAACGCATTGAAAGTTATTTTTGATATGTTTCACAATTTGTTTTTCAGAAATGAATGAAATATACTTTTAAATGATTGTGTGTGTCTAACATCAACTCAATGACAATGGTCAAATAACCTCATGAGGTTAAAGGAATAATTATTTTTATATCTTGCGTTGCCTTCAGAGTAGGCCTGGCATGGCCAAGTGGGTTGAGGCGTTCGGCTCGTAATCAGAAAGTCGCGGGTTCGAGCCCCCATCACACCAAACATGCTCGTTCTTTTAGACATGGGGGCGTTATAATGTGACGGTCAATCCCACTATTCGTTGGTAAAAGAGTAGCCCAAGAGTTGGCGGTGGTGGTGATGAGTAGCTGCCATCCCTCTAGTCTTACACTGCAAAATTAGGGACGGCTAGCACAGATAGCTCTCGAGTAGCTTTACACAAAATTAAACAAAAACAAAGCCTTCAGGGTAAGTAAAGTTATCGGGAAAAAATCCTTTGGTTATGAAGAAAAAAACCCACAAAAACATAGTTACTGTGTTAATTAGTATTGTTAAGGTTGACATTTAACAAATACAAATATGACCATTGAATAATTTCATATTCTTTCAGACATGTTTTCCTTGCATATATGTTTGAAAATTTTCTAATCAGTTTTGGTCGTGTAAACGAAAGTTTAACTTTCAATTTATATACTCGTGTTGTTTCAGATAATATAAACGAAGTGGACACTTTCTGTTTGGTGATGGTTTATGGAAACAAGAACTTCTCGAAGTGGATACAAGTTAACAGTGAAATTCCTTTCAATTTTCAACACATGGCTAAGGAACAGCCTAACAGTTATCTCTCAGTTCCTTGACTGTTTTTCCTGCTATGGAAAGAGTTTGAATCTAATGTGCCAACACTGTTGCATTTTTGTCTCCGGAATACACCAGCGTAAGGTCGAAGTTTGAATACTTCTCGGAATCGTAGTTTTCGCTAGTCAAGCCAAGCAAACTTAGCCGAACATTTTAAATTGCCGATATGATAACGAAAAGTGTTGACATTGTCGCCCCAACTCGCATTCAGCTTCCTGTGGTATTCATCAGTGCCTGTCCTGGTTTAGAACTTACTCTGAAATTACCTTCAATCGAAGAAACGGTCAAAATTTCTGGAAACAATCACCAGTCAGAAGACGTTTCTACGAAGTCATCGCCTACACCACCCTCGCCTGTTCCGGCAGAACTTTCACCGGTATTTTCCCGCCCTACAAGCCCTGCAGGTTATATGAACATAGGATCTAATGACGATTTCCAACGCATTAACAGAACAATTCAGAAACTGAAAATGTGTGGTTATTATTACGAGGGGTTGTCGTGGCAACAGGCATCCAATCTACTTCAAGATAAGCAGGTAGGGACATTTTTAGTCCGAGACAGTGCGAATCCGCGTTTTCTATTTTCCGTCAGTGTACAAACTGAAAGGGGTCCTACAAGTATAAGAATACATTATTCTCGCGGGCAGTTTCGGTTAGACTGCCCTGACTCACTCGTGGTTCGTATGCCGTTATTTGAATGCGTTTTACAGCTGGTTGAATATTTTGTTCGATTGAGCCAGTCTATCAAGGCGTCTTTTTGTGTTTGGCTAGATGACTCAGGACGAAGGGATATTAGAGTTCGACTATATAAGCCGCTTTATAAGCACGTTTTGTCACTCCAGCATCTGTGCCGTCTCACTGCCAACAAACAGTTGCAGGCTCGTGCCGATCCTGCCCTCGGCTCTTGGCTTGCTGATGACAGTATTGACACCCTAGAAATTCCAAAACCAGTGAAAGCTTATCTCAGGGATTATCCCTATCCACATTAATTTGTTTTCTTCGTAGATTTTATTTGTCCATAGTTACTCTATGTATTTTGTGCCTGTTATAACCAAATGTAGCTGTATATAGTTGATTTTTATTGAAGTTATTATTGTTTCAGAAGCTACCTTGTTGATAGGACCAATAATAACGTTTCTTGACAGTATATTCACAAAACATGTATATCAAAATAAATTTTATACGCCTATTTCCACAGCTTGTATCATCTGCTAAAAGTTTAAAACACAATAGTTGTCGATAAACGATGTGTAAATAATAAGTTCTGAATTTACTTAAATTACACTATAGTGCCTGAAAGGTAAAGTGAAAAAAAAAATATAGGTAATGTTAAGAAAAATAGCCTAACGTGAATTACGCTCTGGCAAATGAACGTAAACCGTGTTCGTGGAATTAAATGTGATAACTGTTCAATTTAAGGATTATCGTATAACAAATTACAGAGGACATCCTGCACTTTGTGCCTCGAAACAAATAAGTTAATCACGCACGATTGAGAAGCTTTTCCTTCATAGTCGTTAGTATAACTTTCATGTCAAAATCTTAATGTATTTAAAAATCTGCTTCCTTGCATATATTATGGCATTTTTATAGTACTAACACAAATCAATATTTAATTTGCTTCTTCACAAACGACTTCCACAAATAGCATTTTCGATACGTTCTTCCATCGTTGACTTCCATTTTATAAAACAAAATATATGTTTTAAAATACAAAAGTCCAGGGTTATTTCTAAGATAAAGCAATCGTTATTTAAAAAAAAAAAATCACAGTAATGGTTAATGTGAACTACCTTGTTTGTAGTCAACAGAATATGACCTAACATATCGAACCGGTTGTAGAGTAACCTTAAAATAATTCTACCAACATGTTAGCTTTTTGCGAACTAAAACTTATGCTTAAATATGCATAAGATATAAGATTTAGTTCTTATTTAGTATAAATGGTAATGCAAATTTAAGTTTAGTATTATTCTGATTAATAACATTTAGAACAGAAGTGTGTTAGTTAATTTCGATTACTGAAATGTGTTATTTGGTGGTCTAAACTGAAGCTATATCACTATGCTCCAAGTCTGTTTCGATTTTTTTACAATGATGACAATACTTTATCTGATATATTTCGTTATAAAATCTTCCACTCCAGGAAATGTTTGTTATTGCTGGTAATACTACGTCTGTTTTGCATAACATTTACTTGTCTAGTTTCCCTTATTTTCTGGCATGTTTTACCAAATCCAAGTTCTTAGAAAAGAGTTCATTGGAATTAAACGAGATAATACTACTAGTTCTACCAAGAACTTCTAAAACATTTTTTATAGCAAGTAAACAATCTGTTATGCTTCAGTAGTCAGAGCGTACATGTAGCAAGCATTCTTACCCACATAACAAAATGATACATTTCAAAACACTATTTACTGCAAAGGGAGGAGATGATAGAACAGTGTAGTGTATATAAACAAATAAGTAGACTAATTAAATACTGGATAGTTATAAACAGCTTGATCAGGGAAATTCAAACATCTGAACCGGTTTATTTTCTTAGTCAGTTTTATCATAAGTGGATTTGGATTTTCCGAAATTAACAATTCAAACATTATTTAAATAGAGTAATATATATATATATAACCACTTTAGTGAAATTTCATTTCGTAATGCAACGATATCGCCCTAAATGATTTTCTAAAGTCAAGTTCCTGGTCTCATGTCCGGTGAGATCTGGTAAATATAAGTACTATTTTAAATTCTGAAAATTGATACTTAAGGCAATGTGTCACTTTGAGGCTATTACAGTACTATTTTATAATTATTGTAAAGATATTGTGAAGGAAACGTTATTTATTTTTTTCTTGTCTTATACATATTATTAAATATGTGGTCCAGTTTTATTGTATAAAAAACATTCGCAATAAAATTTGTATTTATGTAAACGTGTGCATGTGTTGGTCCAAATTTCTTTTTTTATTATCAAAACGAAGATATGTATGAAAGTCATTACGTAGATTAAAAATAGAAAACTTAATAGTCATTGTTTGTCATTTTCGTAGATTTGAAACCAACAAACGATTTCATTTTCTGAACAGTTTAACATCTTAAAGGATGCTCATATCAGACAAGGGAAATCCAAACGTTACTGGCAATATATTTATCTAAGACACTGCCATAAAATTACCCATCAAAAAACTAAAATATAAATCGGAACTTATTATTATATAAAATGTAAGCTCACGTATTCAATTTCTTCTTACTTTTATCGTAAAGTATATTTTCTGCTTTTAAGTTTTTTTGGGCCCTTGTGGTTAGGGCGCTCAAATCGTAATCTGATGGTCGCGGGTTCGAATCCTCGTTGCACCAAACATGCTCGTCCTTTCAGCCATGGGAGTGTTATAATGTGATGGTCGATACCACTATTCGTTGGCTAAAAGTTGGCGATTAGTGGTGATGACTAGCTGCCTTCCTTCTTGTCTAACAGTATTAAATTAGGAATGTGTAATTTACCCTGTTTTGTTGAGGTACTAGTGGATGGAAAACCGAATTTGTTTCGGGATACATTTTAACTTCACTTTCATCGACCTCGCATGCTAAAAAAAAGCCAGAACTGGAAAAAATGGTTGTTCACAATAATAATAAAGTAAGAAAAATGAAATTAGAGAAGATAAAAAAATTAGAGTACTATAAACCAATAAGGGAGGCAGTAAAATCATCTTTGAAGATTGCGTTAGAGTTGAGCTACTACTACACTAAACCTAACATTCTGCCATCAGAATAGCTCTCACTCTCTTCACTGTTGTACCATTAACTAGATTTTCAATGGCCTTAAAGAAATCTATATAATAGCAAGTTTTATATAAGAAATGTGATACACTTATATTAGTTCACCTGTATAAGATATTGTTTGTTTGTAGTTAAGTACAAAGCTCTCTGTATTACGGGTATCGAAACCGAGTTTCTAGTAGTTTAAGTCAGCGGACATACGACTGTGCCACAAGGATGCAAAAGTTGTTGAAATATTACTATTTTGTGAGAAAATTTTACTTTTGTAAAACTCTCGCTCAACCTTCTTATATTTTTTTCCAATGAGAGATAATTTCTTGACAAACATGGCTAGTCTTTATGTGTGTTTTCATGATAATTTATGTTTGAAACAAGTATTAATAGTAAATCCTAACTTACGCTGTTAAACTTTTCTTTACATTGATGATCGAATCTCTGTGAATAACCTAAATGTTAATTCAAATCAAACATATTCGTTAGAATTTACAACAGAAAGATACAACAACAGTTCTCACCGCGAACACTATTTAGATATGCATATTGTTTTTGCGGAACACAGAGTGATATGAATTATTTTAAATAAAAGAATAGGTTTTAATATTTCATTCCTTGGTTTATCCCAAACAATGTAGTTCCATTCATAGCTTTAAAAATAATTGTTTCCAAATTAAAACGACATTTCACAGTTTGTTACAATATCAGTTCTTTAACGGATAATGTTCAATCTTCAACAAATAAATTTAAAAATAATATTTACAAAAGGTTGTTTTTTTTTATTTGTTTTTGAATTTCGCACAAAGCTACTCGAGGGCTATCTGCGCTAGCCGTCCCCAATTTAGCAGTGTAAGACTAGAGGGAAGGCAACTAGTCATCACCACCCACCGCCAACTCTTGGGCTACTCTTTTACCAAAGAATAGTGGGATTGGCCGTGACATTGTAAAGCCCCCACGGCTGAAAGGGCGAGCATGTTTGGCGCGACCGGGTTGCGAACCCGCAACAAAAGTTGTCAAATAAGTTACCGCCTTGTAGAAAAAAATATGATTATATACTGAAATAATGTATGATTACTGAAATTACTTGCTGGAAAATATAAATAAATCGTTGCTTGATTAAGGTGATTTGGAGTTTAAAAATAATTAATAATAATTTGTTCAATATACAGGGACAGAAAGACGGATTTGGGTAGCTGGATTTGTCTCATCTTAAATGGTTTATGTTTGAACAAAATTTTTTTAAAGGAAGAGGGAATAAGAGTCGATATAATTACAGTAAAAAACTATTAAGGTAAGGGTTTTGAATTCTATTTAATATCCCTGAATATAAGTTTCTAAACAGTTAATAAGACGGAGTGAGTTGGGAGTCTTAAAACTGTAGAAACATAAGGTGGTTTATTTCTTTTTTTTTAATCTAATGATTGTGGTTGACTCCCTTCCCACAAGTGAATGCAGAAAACGAAAGGCAGAAGGAGTGAAAACGTTTCACTTCACTCCTAATCCAAAACTAGATTTCCGCAGCTGCTAATAAGATCGGCATCTGTATTTGGATCATGTCTGATAAACGGAAAATTTCCAATGCTTTAGGAAGCTATGACCAGAGGCACCGGTAAGTGTTTGAAAGATTCAAGGCTCAGGTTTATGAACGTTGGAATTTTCTGCGTTTAGGCACGATATCAATTATGGTATTTTATTCTGTTCATTTGAGAGGATTCGGGATACGAGTCCCGTGTGCCAGTGCTTAATGAAACCTCTAACTATGACAACGGGTATTTTCTATTATTACTTATTGGTAATGAATATGAATGGTAATGGACACTTTTTAAAATCTCATTTAAAATATTCTAGTTGTGATTTATATTAACTTCATTATTGTTACATAATCCTGATTTAAATGCTTATTTACAATTATATATATATATGTATGTGTGTGTGTTTGCTGAATTTTACTCGAGTTTACTTGAGGACTATTTGCGGTCTCTGTTTTTAAAATGATAGATTAGAAGAAAGAAAGGCAGGTAGTCAAACAACATTCACTTCCTTCTCTTGGCCTACTCTTATCAAATAGTGGGGTTGCCCGTAACATATAACGTCCTATGTCTGAATGGTAAGCATGTTTGGTGATGGGATTGAAACTCTCAATCAACAGATCGCAAGTCAAGCATCGTAACCACCAAGCAATATCAGGCGTTGTTTTTATTAAACACAAAATTGTGTGATGGGTTATCTGAGTTATGCAACCGCACGGATCGAATGTCGAATTTAGATGTTTGGTTAAGCCAGCGAGAAGAAAATAAAACATACATTTTTGCATCAAAATATGTAAGGTTACCAATAAAAGGTGCTTATAGCTTCAGCCTTCCAGAGGATAAGGCCGCATCTAGCATTAGTATAAAACAAAATGGATAACACCACAAGATCTTCGATCTTTATATGAAATTGCACGCTCGAAGTGAACGATCTAGCTCTCAATGACTCTTGCAGATTATATTTTTATTTTTGTTTCAGTGGCATGATCGTGCTTTCTTCTTTTGGTCTTGACTTGAAGTGAGGCCGTTGACCTAAATTAAACGCTGTAAGTTTAACAAATTTTATTCATGTCAGGCCAACGTATGTAAGTGGTATTCTAAATATACTACGCTGTTAGACAGGCGGATTAAGATCCCACTGTTAAAGGATTAGACGGAATGTCACAAAAACAAAGTTCTCGGTTGGATAATTCGGTGACAGTGAGATGGACAATAGAATAGTTACATTTAAGCTGTGTATTCTTGCAGGTATGCGTGTTATTATCGAAAAGAATGTTGTTTCAAATAATACGGTACGTACCTTCCATTAGTCGTGATTTATTTTGAGTTCTAGTTGGGATGATATAAGGAAGTGAACGATTATATGTTCAGACGAGTTTATTAGGTGTATCTATATCGGATATAAGGAGCCACCATGATGAAATGAGAGGGAAGGAGAGATCTCTACTCTTATTCTGATGTATTAACTTAAAGTTTAAATATGCTACGTAACTCTTTTTGTGTAAAGATTATTTTGACGTCAATTATGCATCTTTTAAGTCTTATATCACATATTCCTAAACAAAAGAGAAATAAGTAGTTCTTATTCTCTCCAACAATAGCAAAAATATTATTTATTAGCTTTTAAACTTTAAAAATATATTTTTATGCAAGTTAAACATGGTTCATTGATAAAGAAAAAATCTATATATTCCAAATTATTAATTAAGATACAATGAATTCGTACACATTGGAACGAATAATAAAAATTGTGTTCTTAAAATAAGAAAATCGCTTGTTACAGTCGTCAATGTAAATTTTTCTAATTATTATGAGAATATTCTTAAGAATGTATTTTTAAACCCCTAAAAATACTTCGCAATACAGATAACGAACTGCTTTCAATCTAGAATTAACAAGGCTTCACTAAATCTAAGGATTTTATTTAACTAATATTTGTGGAGTGTGTGTTAAACAAGCTGCTATATTTCTGAGATAGAGTTGTTTCCAACCTAGAATCAACCACATTTTTGTAAAGCAACTTAGCTATAAATATTTTATTTGTGGAGTGTGCGTTAAAAAATTCACCACATATCTCAACAGCTTCAATTCATTATTGTACTTTATTCCTACTTTCTCTGTGTTTCTAAACCCTCACCATCACTTTTCTAAATAAGCATTTTTAGTGCCAGGTTTGTTTTTAGTTTCACGGTAGAGAAACAGACACGCACATTTTAGTACTTATTTATTCATTTCATATTTGAAAATGATAAACCTTGGAAAGTCTGAAGGAAATATCCCTTCTTCATGTGGTAAAAAGGCCCTGGCATGACCAGGTGGGTTAAGATGCTCGACTCATAGTTTGAGGGTCGCAAGTTCAAATCCTCGTCGCGCCAAACATATTCGCCCTTTCAGCCGTGGGGGCATTATTATGTAACGGTCAATCCCACTTTTCGTTGGTACAAGAATAGCCCAAGAGTTGACGGTGGGTGGTGATGATTAGCTGCCTTTCCTCTAGTCTTACAATACTAAATTAGGGACGGCTAGCACAGATAGCCCTTGAGTAGCTTTGCGCGAAATTCTAAACAAACAATCATGTGATAAACATTTCCACGCTTATATGACAACGTTCTAGAAGAGAACATTTATGTCTTCATGCTTTTAAATTGTTTGTCTTCATTGCTGTCCATGGCTAGAAATAAGACCACCATCAGTTCACGTATGCACGATAATGTTTCGTTTCATCCCATTAATTAATAAATACTTCAGTGAATGAGGATGGTAACATATATATATATATGTGTGTGTGTGTGTGTATTTTAATTAAAACTCGCATATTCTTGACCGTAAATATTCTATGTGTGCTCATTATAATAGACAGGAATCACTCAAGAAGTAAAATAATAAATATTTGAAAAAAACAACAACACAAAAGAATAAACTTAATTTAAAGTTCAATCTGGTGTTACCTTTAGCACGTGGTAACAAAGTTCCCCAGAAAAACTGACGTAAAATGTGTTTGAGTCCCTCAGTAACACCTTTTCATCACAAATTCGTATTAATTACCTTGTGCACTCAAGGAATTAACATTTGAAAACGGACTTTATAGATTGTAAGAAAAAGCTCAAATTTTAGTGATTTATCTGTATTAAAACTAAGTCAGAAGTTTGTGTAAAATACCGTATATACTCGTTTTACCGCCCGATCTTGATTAAAGGCCCGTTTGAATAGCCGCCCGTGTGAACAGAACATAAAAATAAATAAGGGCCCGTGCTTGAATACCCGCCCGGGCCCTAATCATAACTTTTAGGAAACTTTGTTTTTCAGTATGAAGATGTCAATTGATGATAATGAATCACACACGATATTAAAGCATATCTTCTTAGCTTTCATTTGACACATCATTTGACTACGAAGCGCTCGTGCCACAACGCTATCGAATTTAATACACATTCTTGTTATTACTGATATTACATTGGTATTTGTTGTCTGTGATATTTATATGGGAATTACTCTTAAGACGTGAATAACATGAAGACTGGGTACAGATAGACATATATAGACATATTTATTAATAATTCGTCATGGAAAAATTTGCGATCAAAGGCCATATACTTCCCAATTGAAAAAGATTAATGTCGTGAAATATTTGTCTTCAACGATAATTTTTGTGCATACCTAATTTTACTTTGAAAATAACAAGCGCCCGTGCTTGAATAAGAGCCCGTTTGAATAAGGGCCTGGTATTGAGTTTGGTTGAAAAAAATAAGGGCCCGGGCTATAAAACAAGTAAATACGGTAATATAATTTTTAATAATATTCTCTCTGAAAACCTTACAGGAAACAATTAAATCATTTAATCACAATTATATAAATTGCAGAAACTGCATCTGAGTGCACACTAAACTATTATAAAATTATTAGATACCGACAATTAATCAGTAATTACGGATTAAATGCTAAAAATCGTGGAAGTATTGGATAACCAATCTAAGATTGCTGTAAAAATTAACTCCAGATTTTTTAACACTATTCATCTTAACTTGTCATTGCGAGGGGAGATAGTAATTTAGGTCTATTTCTACACACCTGACTTCGAGCTGCAATGGAAGAATTAAAAATGATGTAGAAAATCTGCAGTTATTTTATTTTATAAGAATCGTTAATTGTTATATTGTATAAAATCTTTCACCTCTTTTCAATGGTATCGGACATCTTATTTGTCAATTTGTGCTTGATTTTGGCTTCTCAGAAGTTTAGAGACACCTGGACCACTTCTATATTTGATGCGCCTGGCCATAATAAATATAAAAAAGATGGCAAGTTAAAACGAAAGGAAAGTAAAGCATAGTTTAAATATTTAATTGGTATATATATAATTTGCAGCTCTAAGCTGATAAGTTACATTTTAGTCTGATTGGTAGACACATAAAATCAACTTGCAAAACTTAACAACTGCAAAAACGAAACTGTTTAAATTGGAAACCCTCTTTGAGTTTGTGTCCTGGGATAAATGACCCTCCTGTCTTACCCCTTAACAGGCCTTAGCTTAATAGTATGCTTGTAAGCTTAGAAAAGGCAATAAGTAATTGATATTTAATTATATCTCTTCTTTCTGCCAATCTGTATTGGCCCGAGTAAGACTACAGAGTTCCAAAGTATTCTAATTCATAACGTTATATACCTGCATTGTTGTTACTTCATTGTTTCGTCAGTTTCCTTCAGCATTAGTAACACGTGAAGAAGTTCAAAGCATAATCAACACATCTTCTATACAGAATGAGAAACAACACAGAACTTGTGAATGATGCCTCACTTATACAAGGTGATTGGTATGAAATTAATATCCACTAAGAACATGGAACACAGTTATATATATATACACGTGGTTCCTATTTTATATGCTTTTTTTTACATAAGTATTGAGCATTAATATTAGTTAATACTGTTGTTGTTTTAGAGCAAAAGTGGACAATCTGCGCTCCATATATCGTGGAGAATCGACCCCAAATTTTAACATTGTAAATTCGTAGACTTAGCTCTAATCCCACGGAGGGCGTTGGGCAATAAGTAGTGCTGTTTCTGTTGTTTTTTTTTAATTTCGCACAAAGCTACTCGAGGGCTATTTGCGCTAGCTGTCCCTGATTTAGCAGTGTAAGACCAGAGGGAAGGCAGCTAGTCATCACGATCCACCGCCAACTCTTGGGCTACTCTTTTACCAACGAATAGTGGGATTGACCGCCACATAATAATGCCCCCACGAGTGAAAGGGGAAGCATGTTTGGTGTGACCGGGATTCGAACCCGCGACCCTCGGATTACGAGTCGCACGCCTTAACACTCTTGGCTATGCCGGGCCCAAACGAACGAAAAGTATTACTGTGTGCGGGGAAACTAATCCTCTTGTATGTTTTGGAAGTGAAGAGTAAACTACATAATTATTTAGAGTTTAATATTTCTTTCTTTATGCGAGGAACCTATACATAAGCTAGGCTTAATACTTCGGTATGGCGCAGTGTTCGTTAATACAGCTATAAACAACTCTGACGTAATATTTCTTAACGACTCATTTAAAATATCTTTCAGGTTTCTCATAAAGTCAACATACTGAAAAAAATTTTCTCCCCATACATCTCATTTGTAATATGATGCAAGAGAGGGGGATGCCAATAAAGAAAGTGGGTGTTCGATAACGTAAGTATGAGTTAACCACGATGCTTAAAAATTATTAAATTTGATTACAACCTAATTAATCAACTGCTTTCTAAACGAAACTTTTAGTCAAGAGCAATAACACTGAAGTTCTATGCAACTTCTTCGTATTTCCCAGGGTTACTACTAACGGAGAGAGACTCTTATTTCTTTATATATGAATAGCTTTGTTGGGTATCTTCCCATCAATCTATGTACATTTTATTACAAATTATATTCTTGCGATAATTTCTGATTGCGGAAAAAGTTCGGTTGATTTGTCTGTTTTTCGTAATTTGTGTTTTTAATTCGCACAAAGCTACACGAAGGCTATCTGCGCTAGCCGTCCCTAATTTAGCAGTGTAAGACTAGAGAGAGGACAGCTAGTCATCGCCAGCTACGGCCAACTCTTGGGCTACTCTTTTACCAACGAATAGTGGAATTGACCGTCACTTTATTACGCCCCCACGGCTGAAAGGACGAGCATGTTTGGTGTGAAGGGAATTCGAACCCAAGACCTTCAGATTACGAGTCGAGCGCCCGAGTCACCTGGCCATGCCGGGCTGTAATAACAAATATTCACAGTTTTATATGATGTAACGCCACACTAAACAGCAATTTTGATTTTCTCATCGAAATCTTTTATGTTGTTAATGACAAGTTGACAGTAGTTTTTGATGAGCGTTTAAGTTTTACGAGGTGCTAAGAAATTTGTAGATCAGACAAATCAGGCCCAGCTGAACTCCTTCCTTGGAATTTCACTTAGTTTTATCAAAAACTATGAGGAAAGATCAAAACAAAAAAAGGGAATATAAATATACAGATAAAATATAAAATAAATATATAAATATTTCGAAAATATATTTCCAATTTTTTGTGTGTCACTAATAAAGAATTGTGGGTAGAAAGTGAGAAATGCCAAATTACGAATAAATATTCCAATTATCTGAATTGATGAAGTCAGGAAGATGAGTCATTTGTTTAGAGTAATTCTTTGTTGGACTTCAGTTGTTTCTACGTAACAAAATGTATACGTAGAAATTTCTACCGTGTTTCACGGTAAATTGAAAGTTTATAAACGACCCAAAGTATGATTTTTTAGAGCTAATAGATTAAATGATAGAATAAGTCAATTTATGAAAGAAGTGATACCAACAATACAATATATATTTCTACGCAAAAATAAACAACAAGAAAACATATCAACAGATTAATTACTACACTTTCTGTTTTTAGAACCTTGTGTTAGTTCATGAACCCATTTAAAGTATTGGAATAAAAAACATTCCACATTATATAAAAGTCTCACATGGCCAGTAATAAGAATTGAGAACTGAAGATATGTACAGGCACGTTTGTTATAACTGCATAATTTAGCTAATTATGATATATGTTAATGAGAAATTTTAAGTTCTATGAACCATTAATCTACTGACATTAATATGATAATTTAAGAATGCCGATGTCTGAAAACTACAGAGTTATAATATATATTATTTAACTTCTGAGAGTTCTAGTGAATTATTTCAGGCATTCATATGTTCTTCAAGCCAGAGCATTTTTTTCTTTAGTTCTTGTGACGTAAGACGTCTAAAATGGTAAAGCATGATATATTAGTTGTGTTGTAATGAGTGTGATATTCTATTCCAAAGTTTAACTGGCATATCTCTGTATTTGTACAGTACACACTTCCAGAAATAAAGAGTGTATAATAGCGTATCAGGTTCGTTTTATCTGTTGTGTGCTGCCGCTGACCAGGTCTTCTCTGAACACTCTGAACTTCATCAGGCTGCCTGTGTTACAACAAGCAAGGTTTTCGCCGAAACGCTATTTATATTTGTCACTTACGACCCTTAAGCCTTTTGTAATTCAGTACTTAGTAAACGAAACATTACTCGTTTACGTGCTAATATCTGTGATACTACATGAAATAACTTATTAAAGAACATAACTTAAAAATAACGTATTCCGAGTTATGATTTTAATCTTAAGACTGATGAATCATAACCAAGTAACATCAAAACGATTTTCTACAAATCTGAACGAAACACGCATGGACATATTCATAGAATAATAATGAAATTTTAAATTTCGTTTGACTTGTGGTGGTGGGAGGAAGTAGAAATTACTCTGGTTAAGAAACGAGTAATTTTTGTTAAAGGAAAAAAACGTATTTGCATAACTAAATAATATTCTTATTCGAAAGTTTGACGTAACTATTTCCGTATGACGTCATTAGTCATCTAAATTTCATGAATTATTGGCAAGTAGCCAAGACTCAAACAGAAACCACAATCATTTGATGTCTGTTTCCAAGAACATAAATCAAGACGTGTTCAGTCTTCTCCCAGTTTCTTTTTAATTTTTGCAAATAATTCTTGAAAATTCTCTAACATAGTTGGTTAATACACTAAATTACTTTTTATTTAAAGTTCCGTGATTCATTGTATTATACCAGCAGGCGGAGACTTTTGTTTTCCTTCTCATACAATTAAATGGAATGAGGAAAGGATGGGCACTTATGTTTAAAGTATAGAAAGGATTAATACAATTACTATAACTACTAGAAGGGAAACAGTTAGTGAACAACACCCGCCGCGAACTCTTTGGCTACTCTTATTGGATCATGTAGTGAGATTTGATAGCAAGACATGAATCACCGATTTCATAGCCTGAGCACTATAACTATTAAGCCATACTAGACCACGACTGTGGATAGAAAGCAACCAATTGCTAATCATACTGAAATATACTACAAAACTATAAGAAGTTATATATTTTTATCGTTATTTCATGATTAAGTACAGAAGTTCTATCCTTAAATCACATGCATCTATAACGACAATAAAATGGAGAAAAATGTTCCCAAACTTTCTAGGTAATCGCAGTTTTGTCGGACAAGAGATAACGGAATTCAACACAAAACAGTGACTCATATAGAGAACTCAGGGAAGTGCTGAAATTTACATATTTTCTTAGGAAGAAAGGATGTGTCTAAAAGTCAGAATCAGAATCTGTAGCTGGATAATGACTTATATATTTAAGTGAAAACTGTATCAAGTAGAGACTGTTTCAGATTTTTTTCATTCCTTTAGTTACTGTATGTTTTTCTCATTATATAATATATATATATAGTATATGTTTTTAGAAGGACTGGCTACCTACGCTAGCCGTCCCTAATTTTTAACTTGTAGGTTAGAGGGAAGGCAGCTAGTCAACAGCACCTAACACAAACTATTAAACTACACTAATCAAGTAGCGTGATCTGACAGAACTACATAATGTGAATGAGGGATACTGTGGTAAAAATCTCTACGCTACCCAATTGGTTGCTCCCGGTCCTTCAATATATAGAAATAATTTCTCAATTCATTCATTTTTTTCGATGCTTTTCAGGTCATGTAGTAATAGATCTTCATTTGTATATTTCCTTCCCAGTGGTTTAACGGTAAATCAGAAAACTTATAATGTTAAATCCAGAATTAGATACCAGTGATCTGAATAACATAGATAATTCATTGTGTAGCGTTGTGCATAACAACCAAACAACTCAACTATGTGAATTAAGAAAAGGAAAAAAACTGAATAAGTGAAAACAATAACTTCGATTTTATAAGTTTACAATTTTCATTGTATTTTAGTGATTCAGCGAAAAGTGTGGCGTATCATGCTAAAAGCCAGGTTTCGATACTTGTGGTGGGCACAGCACAGACAGCCTATTATGCAGCTTTGTGCTTAACAACAAAGCCTATTCTTTATTCTACTAGATTGTAATACAAAAATAATAACTTAGACTTTGAAGAATAGAAAGAAGGTTTTGAAATAACACAAGTTCGTTGTGTCCAAACAACCTTTTTTCAGTGCTTGAGTTTCTGTGTTTAAAATGAATTATTACCGAGTATTTGATGAATAGGGGCGTTTTAATATATTTGGACGTTTTTATTTTTGTGTGTGTGTCAACTATAGTGTAGTTTAAAAGCAGCAAGAAATTTTCAGAAAGTAAAATATAATATTCATTGCATGGAAAACAAAATCGATTACGTTCAATTGAAGTTTACTCGCTACAGAGTTTAACACGAGTACTTAAATGACAAGAAGCTTCAATGAAATTTGTTTGAAATTTATTCCCTCTTCTACTGCTACAGTGGTAAGTCTATAGATTTACAACGCTAAAATTAGGGGTTCGATTCCCCTCGGTGGACTCAGCAGATAGCCCGAAGTAGCTTTGCTATGAGGAAACACACGCGCTTTTTCCTATTGTACAACAGAATATTATACATCAGAATACAAACTAGCACGCGAGCTTCGTTACTACAGGATTTCCGCAAAATTTAAAACTAGCATAGGATTTATGATATTAATTTACACTCTTTCAAGTTCTAAAATATCAAATCCGTCTCTTTATCATTGTAAAATGTAAGGTTGTAAAACTTACAATGTTGCAAGTTGAAAAAACAAAAAGAGCTATAATAAACTTTGAAATAAGTATTTCAGCTTCAGTATTTGTAAAACCATTATTTGTACATGGGGATCATCAACAAGGTGCATTTTTGTTGCTAAAATGTGCAGATAAAAACAAAACAAAATAACAAACTAATTAGTTATTTTACACTTCAATTTCGCTCTCTTTTCAACTTCTTAGCTTCAGTTAATTAATCCATTTTTAAACTATATTTGTTTATAGTGGATCATAAACCAAAATCCAGATAGGGATATCGTAAAATAATCCTGCTCCAATTCCTATAATTAATTTTAAACCTAAATATACTTATTTCACTCTAAACAGTAAACATACGCCAAACATATCCCAATAACAATGATTTTTTACCATGAACCTGTAAAAGAAACATGTATTATGATTAAGATAATATTTCTAAATTTAAAACATTCAGTTCATATTTTGTAGGACTCAGACCTGTTGTTATTCATATTAATGTTTGCAATTACTAACTTCTAACAGACACCCATTCCCCTTACTGGCTCTTACCGCTAAAAACAGAATTTCAATATCAGCTGTGGGCAGAGCACTGATAGCCAGTTGTGTATCTTAGTGCTTAACAACAAATGAAATAAGAGACATTCATTAGGTCATTTGCTATGCATGGTCTGTTGTTTGAGCACAACCAATACACATCATATTTATTTAATTAACTACTTAGATAGACAGATAAAGACAAAGGGAAGTATAAAACATAATGTGATTTTAATTTTTTCTTATTATCTTTATGAAATTTCAAGTTTTTTTCTTTTATATAATTTAATACATTAAGATTAACATTCTGTGATCTGAACAAAATGTTTCACAAATATAAAACCCGGTGATGAAAATTTTACAAAATGTGGGTGGGGGGTTCGTCTAAGGTAATTATTAAACTGCTTCTTACTTCAATTTTTAGAGCGTCATCCTTGACAGGTCTGGTAATGCCGATCTTGTTGATCTTCAGTCAGCTCATGCGGGACCCATATATCCAACTTGTTAGTCTCTCCAATCGCACACAAGTGGTTGAAAATGTTTTATTTGCTTGTGTCTAGTCACGATCATGACTTAAAATGGGCTAGACTTGTGCAAGTTCAGAAAAATCTTAGTCGTTATTGAGTTACTTGAATGGATTCATTTTGAAAACTAGTTAACCTCTCGAATAAATTTCCTTTTCCTCGGTCAGCGAGAAAATGGTCAAGGTAATTTTTAAATTAACATAATCAAAGAAACATTTTGTGACGAACAAGATGGTAGAAACATTCACAGTAAAAACCAGGTTTAAAGGCTATAAATGTTTATTTTATGGTTGCAATGGGAATTTAGATAGTTTCAGAATGATGGTCTATAAGCATGTCGAATTTCATCAAGATTGAATGTTATATTCAAATATTTTCATCTTCTTTTTTGACATCCGTGCACCAACTCCCACCCCTCCTATGTGTACCAAATATTGTAGGTCCAATGTGGAATAGGTTTAAGCAAAATGAATATAAAACAATAAGAGGTTCAGTAACAATTTTACCACGTTTAACCCTTTCACAATCAACCACATTAATTTTATTGTGTTATCGCTTCCTAATGTTGTTCTAACGTTTTCTTACTGGGATTAAAATAGGTTTTTAATATACTACTGCGCATTTATAATTTTTTCACTTTTTATTCTTTGCGTTTATCTTATTAATTTCGTTCTTTATGAAATTTTCATGTTATCTATTGCTAAAACAGGTTGTAGTGAAATGTCTTTATTACTTCTTAACATCTTCTGTGCAATCTATGACGCCTGTCTTTACATTGTTAGGATGGTTTAACAAGGACTTCCTGTGGTACATGAGTTGTGCATTTTTTAAACCACCATGTTGAGTCAAAGAATAGAAGCTTATCTTCTCTTACTTCTTATACTACATTGCTCTATGTTTACTGTTCAGACGGTTCAGGAATTCTGGAATGTTGTTTGCAGTGTTGTGCGTGTAAGAATATTTTGACTGTATCGTTAACATATGTGTGCCAAACTAGGAGACGTAAAGTGGTTGGACTGGGATGCTATCTTCGAAATGTCCTAAGTCGAGATCACCGAGAACATTCCGTGACAGAAGTAAACTCATGCTCGTTGTCTGATTTGTTTGTTTGTTTGGAATTAAGCACAAAGTTACTCAAAGAACTAATTGTGCTTTGCCCACAACGGATATCGAAACTCTGTTTTTAGCGGTGTGAGTTCACAAACATGTGCCACTGGACATTTTGTTGTTAGTATATTTATCTATTTCCTTCTAATTGTAAAAATATTTCGGAGAAGAGTGTCTCAAAAACTCTTAGTTCCACCTGCCGTATCCAGGCATAGTTTTGACACGCTGGAATCACTTTTGATTTTGCACTCCCCTCATCCCGAAACACATTTTACTTATTAAGTTATCCATTATGGAGTAGTTGTCCGTCAGTTTACCAGTGTGATATCTTCCCTCCCAAAAAGAAAGATGTGGAGGATGCTCGGTCATTGGCGTTGTCTGATTGTAGGAAAAAGCTGGGAAGAATACCTCTTGTATGAAAAAAACAAAGGAAGTAAAACTGGCACTAAAATAAAAGAAATTGATATGTTTACAAGGACGCGAGAGAATAAAATTAGCCTTAGCTTGTTATTTCTACTTTGGTGCCGTGTCAGTACTTGTGTGTATGTTTGTAGTTTGTATTAATGGCGAAGACCACCTGCTGCAGTCCCTAAGTTTAAACTATGGACCACAAAAATGGTCCAACTATAGATTCTAAGGGATTGACTATCAATGTTATAATGCATCTATATTGGGAAATATTTTGTGGTAATACACGAATTCCAACCCGGTTAACCACAGGGTCGACCCGCGTCCAACACCTTGCGAGAGAATGAAAACAAAGAAATTGATACATAAGCAGCTACTAGCTTAGTTATTCCAGACCTATATCGCACACACTTCTTTTCGGTGTTTTGGTTCGTTTTTAGGCTACAGTTTGTTATTATCAGTTTTTGCTGTGTTGTTTCAACACCACCAATGACACTTAAAAATTGGGGACAGTAACTGGTGATCTTCATCGCTTCTGCTTTCCGATTTTTTTTTATTTTTCTATTTTATAACTTAGAACTTAGAAAATAAGACCCTTTTGCGTGCACAAAGTAATATATTACCTGGAAGGATGAAAAGAATGGGAGTCAGTACCGCGTGCTTATTGTGACCTATCTCTAAGAAGTGGTCATGTCATTTTCCAAATGGGAATCGTCAGAGATAATAAAACATAATTTAAATAGAATTATCTTGGTGAGTGCAACTGACGTATCAATATGGAGATTAAATATATCTCGAGATGGCTTTACGAAGGTTTCAATGATGGGTATCTAAAACTACAATGGAAGATAAACCTCTTAAATTACACTTCCTAGAAATTTGCAGATTAACTTAATCTGTTCTCAACTAATTGTTTTACATTAGTATGGTATAATGTATGCTTAGATAAGTATGATATATATGATGTTGAAAAAATCCCTAAAAGTGAACTGATAACTCATTGAGTTTATTTGTATTGCAAGCGAAATATTTTTTTTGCGCCAGCATAAAATATGATTAAGTTTCTAATTATTTCACAGAACAATAAACAGTGTAACCATGACCAGTAAACTTACATAAAATTAGTTCTACGAACTATTTAATTATCAACGACACTTGGATATTTAGAAAAGCAATTTTTTTGCAAATAATGTTCGAAGAACTAGAAACAATGCATTATGCCTTACTTCCCTCTAGACAGGAAAATCCCAAGAAATAAAACGTTATAGATATTAAAACTTAAAAGCAGTGCCATCTATACGCTGAAGAAATATACTCATGCTGAACACATTAAGACAACCTTCATATTTAGCATCCTTGAACTGTGAATTTAAACCTTATGGTTCGCTTTCTGTCGCCACAAAAACGTGCTTCCTACTTTGGAGTTGTAACTTCGTTATAAGAGTGGCGTCCGTAATTTCTGTTCGACCAGGAAAAAAAGAGTACTGTAAGATCTGGCAGTGACTTGTGTTGACCAGGCGCTTTCCTCCTTAGGTTATCACTCCAAAATTAAGGCGGAAAGCTTTACGCAGATTATTTGTTGTAAAATTTTGCGTAACAATTATGAAACAAACAGAATATATTAAGCACAGAAAGAAGTTTAATACTCAAAACCATGAAATCACTGTAGAAAATTCAACTAATGAGGTACAAGGATGATAATAAGTGATAGCCCTAAATTATATCACGTTCTCGGTAACACTTCGGGTTTATACTTTATATTGTTTATCGAATCAATTTTACTGTTAAAAATACAGTTGAGCTGTTTGATAAAAAAGGGTGTTCGTAAAATATTTGTTAATTGACCAGTTTTGTTTGGTTGTTTATTTTAACAGAGTTACGTAATAGCTCTTCTACACTCTCTTCATATTTTATTAAATCATATATTTAACCTACACAATAGGCTATCTTCTCGTTACTGAGGAAAATCGAACTCCAGATTGGAACATTGTAAGTCCATAAAGTTAATGCTGGGGAACATTATTATTTTGAAAAAGAACCGTACACTAGGATCAGAAGCAATTATTACATAACTGAAGCGCATTTAATAGTTCTAAAATCACTTTCTCTACTACTAACCTCTTATCTTTTTAGTTTTACTATGGCATTATTTTTCTCTTTATTTATCATTACGTTATCGGGATTTCCAAGTATTGTTGCTAATTCACATCACAAGAGATAACCCAACAAACGTTCTAAGGAAATCAGGACAAAACAAAGTAAATGTATCTACTTGCATTTTAAACATTAAGCATTAAATGATCATGGACTTTGTCCAAGATGCTTTACATTTACTGAGATTTAATGGTACTTTTGTTTTTTTGCAGAGAACTCTGTGTCTGGTCCCTTGCTGCTATTAAACCATGTTCTTGTTCCCTTGCTGCTATAGAACCATGTTCTTTGTTCCTTGCTGCTATCGAACCATTGCCTTGTCCCTTACTGTTGTCGAACTATGTGTCCGGTCCCTTACTGCTATCGACCCATGTATTTATCCCTTGCTGTTATCGAACTATTTCTTCCAGTGTCCTCATTATGATGCTTGTTATTATGCATTTTTGTTCGACATACCAATTTCCATTGTAAGAAGCTGTTACAAAGGACAACGAGATCAATCTAAGACCACACAAGTTCACAAACTTTCCTGAATAAATCTAACACGTGTATGCATAAACTTTGTTTTCCAAGACCACTTCGAAGCAGACCAAAGGCTAAAGGGTTCAAAAGGTTCTCATAAGATAACTGTAATTTCAGTTTCTTTGGTCACTTTTCATGTAAAGACAATTGCTCATTTCCATATGGAGTAAGAACCGTATGAAAATTTCGCTGTAGAATCTTGGTAAACGTCAAATTTTTGTTTATCTTGTTAATGGCACAAATGGGTTTTCCCAACTTCATTGCAATAACCTTTTACATTGATAGGTCCTTCTACATTTTTCACTTTGAGGACGACGCTGTTACTCCTGGTTGGCTTGAAGTATGGTCTCGAAACCATTGCTAACTTATATATTATAAAGACAGCTGGTATGTGTATTAAAACTTTAATCAAAATAAAATACAGAATAACGTGTCGACCTTTTTAGGTCATCTTCCTTTATCTCTGCATAGTTTAACAATCTGTCTGTGTGAATATTCTTCCCAGGGATATAATCGTCATTGGTGAAACAACAAACAAAGAAATGAAACAAACTGTTGCACACGAATAAACACGACACATGATCTTTCATAAGCTTCTCTGTGGCAGAACAGCAAGTGGAATGGTCGAAGGTTCTCTATGAACTTAAGTATCCAGAAACGGTTCACATATGCGTTGAAACATGTAAATCATCTTTATAACGTGTGATTAATTTTAATCACAATAGTTTAAAGACACCAAATTCCTTCATACTTTAGATTGTATTATAGTTAGTAAACTTGCGAAAACATTCAGATGTGCTTAGCTTATTTGGAAGTTGGATATATTTTTGGTCTTATGCATAACTGCAAGTTTTAAAAATCGACAGTCACCTCTCATACAATAAAACATAGACGTTTTACGTGATTTGAAAAAATAATAATTGCAAAAACGAATTATATAATTTTTAGTAAAATCTTTTATGTGTTTTTCGTTTTGGTAAGAGCTGAATGCTAAACAAATAAAGTAAAATAATGCTAAGTGAGGGAAACTGCTTGTTTGAGAGAATGTTACATTTTGACATCCTGGTAGAATTTGTTTTTTAAAGGTGTTTCCTTCAGTTCCGTGGAATATTTCATTACCAAGAAAGTAAGGAAATGTATATGTCGATTGTTAGTACTCTTATTTGAGTAATAGGGCATATGTAAAGGATTATTTTGTTAGTTCTTAGAGATAACCAGGTAAAATATTTGTGTTAGTTTCTGATGTACAATTTACATTTTATATCAACTTTCGTGATTACTACATTTTGGGGATCTGCTTACGTAGGCTTTTTAAATTATGACTATTAGCAACACCTCGAAGTTTTACAGCACTGCTCCTGACACACCAAACAGCAAATATTTAACTAAAAAACACCACAAGTTTCAACGTAATAACACTTACAAAGTGAGTACTTTAAAAATTCCTTGAACGGAATCAGGGGTGGAAATAGTGGGAGATGTTTGCGGGGGATTGAAGCTATCCCAACATGTTCCTTATATTTCCCACCCAACAAAAATGTTTACTCTTAAAGTTGGTTCATTTCTTAAATATGACAGTATGTGTGCTATCAAGATTTATAACTACAGCCCCCTTAATTTCTTCTTGAAAGTGTCTTATCCCCCTCACCGGGAAGAGGCTGGCGAAGCCCTTGACCTGAATCATTGGCTCAAAATAATTAACTAAAAAACGGAATAACAACTTGAAATATTATTCGACATTATTAATAAAAAATCTACTGTTATACTATGCTTAATCACTCATCGCTAGTGGAAAGTTAGTAACGTTATATGTTGCTCGTGTCTCCTCCCTGGGACAGTGGTAAGTCTTCGGATTTACAAGGCTAAAATCAGGGGTTCGATTTCCCTCGATGGACACAGCAAATAGCTCCATATAGCTTTGCTATGAGAAAAAAAAACCCCAAAATCGCAGATATATTTCTCCTATGATGAATTCTCCGACATAATAAAATAAAAACAAAACAAAATGTTTGACATTTATAGTGGCTGTAACCTGAGCATTATCACGTAAAGTGTCTTTTCTGTACGGTTTGAATGTACAAATCAAAGTTTATGCATATCACAAAAATCTATTGTAGGAGGTGTTTAGTTTTGACATGATCAAAGGCCTTACGTGGTATTTAATTGATGCATTAAAATTAGTTTTGTGTTTCAACATGAAACTACATATGATAAGTACATTATATCAAGACGATTTTGGAGTCTCACCACGTTCGGACTTGCTTTACCTATAGGACGTAAATCTTACCAGTAATCGTACATCGTAATTTTTATTGCAACAGACTCTGTCGTAAGGCTGTCTTGTTAAAATCTCATCACAACTCCCTGAGTGGTTTCTATAATGTACCAAGTGTATGAGGACATCGGTTTTCCAGAGTCCGTTTCAATAGTCTTATTGTACAGAAATCCATATATACTGAACTGCATCTAACGACTTGACCGGTGTGTCTTCGTATGCAATAGCATGAATATTCTTTTCATTCTCCACCAACCTAATGATTTGTTTGATTTGGTTTGGTTTGTTTTGCATTTCGCGCAAAGCTATTCGAAGGCTATCTGAGCTAGCCGTCCCTAATTTAGCAGTGTAAGACTAGAGAAAAGGTAAGACTAGTCTTTACCACCCACAACCAATTCTTGGACTACTCTTTTATAACGAATAATAGGACTGACCGTCACATTATAACGCCCAGAGGGCTAAAAAGGCGAGCATGTTTGGTGCGACAGAAATTCGAACCCGCGACCTTCAGATTACGAGTCGAGTGCCTTTATCACCTGGCTATGCCGGTCCCCTACCTAATGAAAACGATTAATTTCCAGTAGCGTCACAGTACCTACAAGACGCCATATGACGTCAAAATGTAGTTCTTGTACATACCTCTCCACTGCGACTTCAATATCATCCTTGGTTTTCGTGTGATTTGTATATTTCAATCGTTTTATCATAACTTATTCAAATATCCAAACATACAATTCATTTAAAGATTGTAATTATGGTTTTATTTATACCAGCACAGTAAATAAGAATCTTATTGATAAATAAAGTGTTTTGTTCAGTTATTTCCACGTGTATGAAACTCAGCCCGTTTTACAATTTTTTTTCCCCAGTCTGAAGCCTTTATTCAAAGATTAAACAAATAACGCAGTCATAATTAAAGTGACAGAGAAAGGAAAGATGTATTAAGATCATCCAAATGTACTTTGGTGAAATATACTAAAAATATTTCACTTTTTAAACGTTTTTTTGCCTTTTTCTTACTATTAGAAAAACTCAACTTACTTATCCTAGGATATTAGAAACAGTCTTGTTTTTTAAAATCAATGTATTCACCTTATATTTCACTCTTTTGTTCAGTGAAGTTACTGAGATTCGGCTTCAAGGTTACTTATAATCAGAAATAAATTTGTTTCAATTGTTTGTTTGTTTGTTTTGGAATTTCGCACAAAGCTACTCGAGGGTTATCTGTGCTAGCCGTCCCTAATTTAGCAGTGTAAGACTAGAGGGAAGGCAGCTAGTCATCACCACCCACCGTCAACTCTTGGGCTACTCTTTTACCAACGAATAGTGGGATTGACCGTAACATTATACACCCCCACGGCTGGGAGGGCGAGCATGTTTAGCGCGACGCGGGTGCGAATCCGGGAACCCTCGGATTACGAGTCACACGCCTTACGCGCTCGGCCATGCCAGGCCTATTTGTTTCAACAAACAGTTCCTGAAAGCTAGAGCGGGAAAGAAAGTATTAGATGATTCATTATGTATATTTTCATATTCAACATTATCTTTGAGAAAGATAATGACATTTGTTATCTCATTTTGATAATGACATTTGTTATCTCATTTTGATAATGACATTTTGTTATCTCATTTTGATAATGATATTTGTTATCGCATTTTGATAATGACATTTGATACCTCATTTTACGCAAAAGCGCACAGCATCATAAAGCTTTAATAACGACACTATTTTTGTTCTTTCTGTGAATGAAGAGCTACCTGGTGGCAAGTTAATGAAATCAATGCAAACACAGTGTACCACCTATACTCGATCAGCCTTCGTGAAAATATTTGGAAAAATCTCTGTTTTTGGAGTATAGAAGTTCAACAGTCTTCTAATTTGTAATTTTATTTTTCAGTGATCTGTAAATACGGTGATCCTTTGTGTTGACAAGGTTATTAATGCCCTTTGTTGGAAGTTTAATGCCCATGAGATGACCAAGCTATAATTAGGCTGATTAAATTCCCCTGATTTTTGATATTTTCTGGCGTCAATTTATCTATTAGAATTGGTTTTAACAAATATTGATTTCACTTCAGAATATTATTTCTAGATACAATATCTTCATTCTAAAGTTACTCCAACAAACTGTTTTATGTCGGTCAGTCTGTTGTCAGTGTCTCAGTCTTGAAGCATAACAATATAAACGAATTCGGTCCTGTAATTCTTATGTTATTACTGATACAAACAGTTAAATTGAGCTTATAGCGTAACAAAAGTTTAACTTCTATAATTTTATTACTTTAAATACATATTACTTAATAATTCTGAGATGCACAAACTGAAAATACCTGGTTAGTTGAGAATATAAATATATTTGTGTGTGCATTTACCTCTTAAGTAGATATTTTGTTTCTCTTTATCTTGTCTCTTTTCTAGGCATTCTAGTTTAGTATTACTGACAAGTTTTTATATCTTTATTATAGCTTTACCATTCTTAGGATATTTTCATTGTAAGTCAACCCACAAAATTATGTTATATCGTAGTGCCATCTATTAAAAATAAATTATACTTGAGCAGTATTCTCATGCGTTAAGCGAAAGGAATTTTGCTACTTCGATACCACAATAAGAGTTATATAAACGAAGAAAAAATCATATAATAAGCGAAAGAATGTCAAGAATACTGTGGTAGTCTTTAATGTAAAACAATGGAGTTTTGTTCAACAAATGAAACCGATTTGAAATGCAATAGGCTCGAATATGCGAGTAGGTTTCAATCATCGTACTGCCCTTTTCTGCTTCAAGACAATACCAAACACACCATAACTACACAAAAGATCATTATTAACATCATTTCCAGGCTTTTATTTATGAAGTACTCGTTTATTACTAGTATGATATACTCTTCTCTAGCGTTTTGAAAGCAATTGAGATGAATATTTAGGTATCGAGGGCTATCTGTGCTGGCCGTCCCTAATTTTGTAGAGTGTAAGACTAGAGGGAAGGCAGCTAGTCATCACCACCCACCGCCAACTCTTGGGCTACTCTTTTACCAACGAATAGTGGGATTGACCGTCACATTATACACCCCCACGGCTGGGAGGGCGAGCATGTTTAGCGCGACGCGGGCGTGAACCCGCGACCCTCGGATTACGAGTGCACGCCTTAACGCGCTCGGCCATGGTATTATAAGGAGACGCATAACTTATTCTCGTAAAATTCTTAAGGTCACTCACTCTTAAAACATTTTATTACAGTATAAAGCTGTCACACTTTTAAAAGAATTTACGGTCGATCTTATTCAATCATTAATTTTTACAAATATATATATGTTTGCTTGAAATACAAGCACAAAGCAACACAATGGGTTATCCGTTATCTGCCTGCCACGATTATCGAAATCCCATATGTACCGCTGCGCTACTGAAGTGCAGTATATATGTGTGATAAGAGAAACTTCGTTCAACTATTTTCAATGTCTTACTTTTCTCTTAATAAGAGAACTCCATAAAATAAAACTCTAATGATTGCACCAATATATATATGTAACGCCATCTGTACATTAAAAAAATATACTTATGTTAAAATTATTGGGCCCACCGTTGCCTGGTTACGCTCGTACCGTGAATCCAAACTTCACACTTAGTGAACTACTGCTACAAAATTACGCGCCGCATTTTGAGGCTGTGTGTGTATAATAAGAGTGACTGTCGAATACCACTATCTAATTAGAGTACCCCAAGGGTCGGCAGTGGGCGACTCTGAATAGCTACCTTCGGTAAGTTTATCAGTTCTTAATTAGAGACAGCTAGCGAAGATAGTCCTTGTGTAGCAATTTAATACTAACAAGAGACAAACATAACATAACTATTTCATCACTTTAGTTTAAATTTCGCGTAAAGCATCACGAAGGTTATCCCTAATATAGCAGTGTAAGACGAGAGGAAAGGAAACTAGTCATCACCATCTACCGCCACTTCTTGGAGTACCTTTTTACTAACGAATAGTGAGATTTACCGCACGGCTGAAAGAGCGAATATATTTGGTATGAGGGGGATTCGAACTTGCGACTCTCAAATTATGAGTCAAGTGCCTTAGCCACATAACCATGCCGGGCCTCACTCTCCAAGAAAGTGAAAAATATCGTAAACATAACGTATTTCAGTAGTTTTTCGTTGTACTTTCAATGCAAACATTTTTAAACATAGAAAGTGCTGAACAAATTGATGAACAAATACAAGTATATTTTACATCTTGTCTTGGTAAAAATTCACTCATTTTCTTGTACATAATAATTGAGTCACAGATCGGTTTTTATTTCATCACATCCGGTCGGTATAGGATTATATTGAAAAGCGGAAAGGTTGCATTTCTTAAGCTTTTTTGCAAGAAAATTTAACACGCGCGTTGATATATTAGCAGAAAACAATCAAGAGCAATATTACCATAGATGATGACCTAGACAATGGTAGGTTCTGTTTGATCAAATACAATAATTTCCAATTTTGTCTATCTTAACCACCTGGCCATGCTGGATTTATTTGTCTAGGAACTTTACCATCTGTTTTTTTTGTTCTGTTTTATTAAGCCGGAAAAATTGAAGACTAGAAATAGTGTGACGGCATTGGTCACAAACCAGCCTGTAATTATATCTTTCAGCAGAAGGCTGTTCTATACAGTAAGTAGTCGTGTTAGGTTACTTATTTCTTTGTAAGTATTTTTAACGTACTGTTATGAAGTTCGGTCAGCATCAGCAAGTTCTCTCGAGCTGTGTCTACAGCGAGTTGGAAGTCGATCTGTATTAAACAACTGTGCACTAGGAATAAATGTAAGTATTCAACTGACTGTGTAAGAAATACAACAAAAGACACATCAACCATCGTAATCACTCGAAGTTAAAGATTTGACTTATTTTTTTAACGAAAAAATACCATTACGAATAAATTATCCTGTTTGCTGTTACGAAGACCGTTAGCAAGTCAAACAAAATAAGTTTAAATAGCAATTCAATCACTTCAAACAGGTTTACATAAAATGTTTGTAGCGTTGGCGACCAGAGAAACATTCGAATATTATTTTATTTATTAATTTCGTATTATTATACACAGAAATATATCTGGTAGATACTCAGTATTCAGCTATAAATCGTCTTAATTTTACGAATAGGATTATTTCAAGTGAATTTAAAATACTCTACGCTTAAACTTTCGCGGAATTTACCAGCCCCGTGACATTTAATAAAATAAACATTCATGAAGGACGAAGAAAAAGTTGATAAATTAAAGGACTACAAGTTCTTTGTTTAACGATTATGAAAAACATTGAAACAAAAAGTCCGAACGTTTTGTGATACGATAAAACATCACAAATGTTTAGCAGTAACGTGTATTGTATACATTTATGTATATCGGAGTACACATATCTTTAATTCAGATGTTTATACTGTGTATAAATTTAGTTTTAAGCATTGTTACCTACCATGCCTGATTTTTTTTTTAATTGCAAGACTTGATAACAGTAATGCTTATAATCAAAGATTACACCTAAGGTCGAATTACTCGTAAACGGTAACACTTATTCGAATAGCTCAATGCACACACTTCGTATGGATCTGGTTTGTTAGTTCTCCAGAAAAATCATCCAGTTCTCAGAACTGTTGCTAAGCGTATATACGGTATATCAGTTTTGAACAGTTCGTGCATTTGTGCCAACTGCTTAGGCGTGTATTTTACAAGCTATAGATTAGCAAATTCTGCAAGAGTGTGTGACACACTTGGAAATACAAGAGTTGTTTGTTTTTAGTTACGGTTTTAATTATTTTTAGATTAGGACTTTGATCTTAAAACTTGTATTTTCCACTTTCCAACTTCTCTACAATAGTTCTCCACCCACTAAAACAGGTTTCAACTTTAAAAAAAAACGACAGAAAATTTTCAATAGAAACCACATCATACTCCTAACATTCAAGAATTGTGTGATTTTCTGACCTAGCAAAGAAGTGGGCGAGTACTGTTAAATATATGATGAAAAAATCCTTATCCCGTTAAAATGAAATATATGTTGTATAGGTATAAAAATTTAACACCTGCTTGCGAACTTGCTAGATATAGAATACATTATTTTTAAGTAAATATTAGATACTATTTGTAGCCTAATGTTTAGTGATCCCGACTGCGGATCGTTAAGGTCCAAGGCTCGAACCACGATATGACACTTCACATACTCAACATTTTAAGCTAAAAAAGCGTTACAACTGTATGGTTCAGAGTAGCTGTGTAGGCAGCAACTGCTGTTGATTGTTCCCCTTAGTTTTCTAGTTCGACATTATGGAAGGTTTTACCTAAACCTTATATGCTCGTTTACCTGGAATTTAGTTCATTTTGTCTATAAGTTCCCATCAAGATTATAAAAGTACCAAATACTAAACAACTGCAGTGTAACTACGAAGAAAATTAGTGACAAACTGCTAGAGCTGACATATTTGAATTGTTAAATCGATATACATTCAAGTCGAAATATATTATGTTCTATTACCATTTATATCCTCATATAACGACCAAAACGATGTCTCATAGTGTGAAACACCGTAGTGTAGGCGATAGTGTCCTATAATATAGATTGTCGTATGTTTTGCATGGAGTAGGCATATGAGCTACACCTTCAAAGTACAACATTAAATGGAACACTCGACAGTACACATCATATATCTGTATTTTTAGTTTATCAGTTTCACGTACACTTTATAACTGTACACAACATTTTGTTTTTTTTGTAAACGGTAAAGAACACTTGATATACCTCTCACACCTCCATAAACACATAACATGGGCTGGGAACTATTATATTGACTAATAACTAATACAGGAAGTTGTCAGGGCAAATCTCAAATGCTCCTATTTGTACATTTTAATTAAAAAACACAGCTCATACCAGACCTTTAATATAAAATACCTCCCTTATCATCGCGCCTATCCCCCGCTGGTACAGTGGTAAGTCTACAGATTTACAACGCTAAAATCAGAGGTTTGATTCCCCTCGGTGGACTCATCAGATAGCCCGATGTGGCTTTGCTATTAGGAAAAAAACAACACACATCGAGCCCTCCATCCGTGGCTCAGCGATAAGTCAATTGGGGTAAAATGCTAAAAATCGAGCTTTGACACTTGCGTGGGTAAAACACACATATATTCCGCTGTGTAGCCTCGTGCTTTAAGATAAATGAACCCACAGGTGAAATTTGAAATGACGTTCCTGAACATGGGATGGACGGAAATGAGTAAAAGGGCGACTGTGAGAGAAGTTGAAGAGTATGGGGACGGTGTTCTTTCCTAGGAAAGCCACACTAAGCTATCTGTTGTGTCCAACGAGGGGAATTGAATCCCAGCAGGGGAGAAGTTGGAGTTCAAACGAACATAGGTAGACAAAATTCTGAAAACTCGAAATATAAATATAATAGTTTTTTATTCACTTTTGTATTATATCAAAGCCAGCATGGTTAACCTATGAAAAACTCAATAAATGACATTTAATATAACGATTTATTAATAACTCATTCTTTATCTAATCTTATGATTTCACCTGCTTGTGTCACTTGTGACCATAACTTATTTCATATCTTATAAGAACTTTGAAAGTTTGCACTTATATGTTGAAAACTAAATAAAGTATCCTTTGACTGTTAAAAAAACTGTAAATTCTGCGCCGAGAAAATTTTATATGGCAACATTTAAGTGGCAATTATAAAACAGATCTTTCATCAATAAAAATAAAAATAATAGTAACGTAAAAGCAGTTATATTTATTACTATTATGAAAAAAACATAAAAAAGCCAACAAAATGAAGCCTCATCAAAACCAACATTTATAACCTCAGTTTAATATTACTTAATGATGTAAACAATGCAGATAAACTTGAGTTGAAAAGTGCCACCTGGTAAAGCTTATTGGCAAAACGTATTGTTGTCACTGTTTGTTTTCAGCGCAAAGAAGCTAAAACATCTATGTTTTCTGTCCATTGATTTTAGCAAAGTAGGTTTGTAAATTTACCACTGATCCACCTGAGGACAATGTGTTCAATACGTTGCTAACACAAAACGTTTCTGTAAAAGTTGTAGGACTAGAAGTTTTAAATCCAGTAGTCCCCTGATATGTAAGTATACGTTAAATTTAAAAAAAAATCTTACAATCAACTTTCATATGTTATTATAGAGAGCATTCGCTATTTAAATACAATAGGATGTTACAGTGTTTACTAAATACACCATTTGTTCCAGTAATAAAACACAATTAGGTCTTCGCAACGGCCAGAAGGTTAAGGCGCTTGTTTTGTAACATGAAAGTAGCGAATTCGAATCCCCGTCACACCAAACAGAGTTGGTGGTGGATGGTAATGAGTAGTTTTACAATGCTAAATTAAGGACGGTTAGTGCAGATAGCTCTCGCATAGCTTTGCGAGAAATTAAAAACAAACAAACAGGTTCCCCTTCAATGGCATAGCAAAAAGCCGGAAAACTTATAATGCTAAAAACCGAGTTTCGATACCTGTGGTAGGCACAACACAGGTAGCCCATTGTGCAGTTTCGTGTTTAACTATAAAGAAATAAAATACAATTTAAAAGCACCACCTCTAGAAACAATTATTACATTACATTACAGCAACTAAAATATATCAATATAGCTCTATTAAATGGTGCTTATTCTAAAACTAAAAGAATAAACGATTTAACCAAACCACTTTTCATGTACGTAGTATTGTAAAAAAACAACAAATCACATATTTTTTAGCATTTTCAATTCTATCTAACCTACTTGTTCCAAGTCCACAATATCCCAGATTAAATCGTCAAAATAGCATGGTACACTTTTATCTTTAGATATCTTACTATTACAACGGGCCTGACATGGCCAAGTAAGTTAAGGCGCTCGACTCCTAAGCTGAGGGTCACAGGTTCGAATTCCCGTCACTGTGGGAACGTTATAAAGTGACAGTCAATCCCACTATTCGTTGATAAAAGAGTAGTCCAAGAGTTGGCGGTAGGTAGTGATGACATTTTCAGAAGATCTTGAAAAGTATTTTCTTTAGTTTCAATTATTTAGTTATATTCCCATAATCTCTCAGTATTGTTAAAATTGAGATTATATATCCAAAAATGTTACAAAAATACACAGGTTTCCATAGGGTGTCCTAACTTTTTCACATGACTGTAGGTACGTGGTCTTAATAAGAGATAGCATGCTACTTACGGAACAAACCACCAGCATTAGAGCGACTTGTTCATAGTAGAATGTTTCAATGTATAATTAACGTAATAAAAAGTAATACATCGATAGTAAAATAAATACACAAAAAATGTTCGTAAATATTAAACCAGTAAAATAAAAGAAATCATAATAAAAACCACCAAGCAATAATTTCTAAGTTCTGTAAAGGGAAATTATTGGAATTACTTATCAGAAATGTATCTTGAATAGGTGTATTGATGTAAATGTGTCACTTTCTCTACATAAGACCTGCTACTATGTAATTCTTGTAAAACCTTAAGATATTGACAGTAGTATGGATGAGAGCTAAACTAACAATATATATTGGGCTTGTATAGTCATACCTTAATACAGCGTTATTCATGTTCAGACATCATCATGATGGCGGGGCGACAACTTTAGGGACTGTTTTGCTATCTCCACATTGACGCGTATATTCCAATTATTTGTTCTTAAAACTTAATTGTTTTATTTTTGAGTAGCCACCTTCCCGCATATGGCCGTAGACAGCGAAAGGTGGTAAAAATATGGGTAAGAGCAACCACATCTGCTCTTTTCTTTCTCTCTTTTTATTTAACGAGGCCTGCGAAACTGAGGTTAAACTGGATAAACAGGGTGCCCCCAACGCAATTTGAGTCTTATTTCTACCAGTACTTTAAAAACCAGGGCAGATTACTTAACTATCTACCTTATGGTATGTGACGAGGATATATTTTTGTAGCTGCAATGTTTCTTTTTCCGAGTTCTAAGTTAAATTACAATTAGCTACACACACACATATATAAATATATATGATATAAAACGCATTTTTTTAATGTTTTGTCGATTATAAGTTACTTGCAAACATCAATATCAGGCAATGTTTTTTTTCATGATCTTTCCACCAGATGTTAGTCAAAATTAATGTACTATGTAATGTTTATGATCATATATGTATAATATTAAAAAATAAAATTTCGAAATGAGAACATTTCTATTTTTTAGAATATTAATTTAACTAAACTAATACTTGATTTAGTTTAAGAAACTTAATGAATGTCTCGAGTGGAAAAGATGCTCTGTCATACTACACACACTATTTACGGCGTTAAACATAACGCGGGCACTTGTAAAGTCTGTAGGTTTTTGTTGTACGATAGAACTAGGTAATTTGTTTACTCACTTGAACTGCCGGATTTCGAAGAAATGTTGCGTAATGTGCTAAAAGTGTAAAATCCAAGAGTGTTTTCATTTGTGTCAATGACGGACAACTGTATATGGACATAATCTCTTATAAGAGAGTTAAGTTTGTAAACAAACACGTGTGAGTAAAAGGGCCATTGACAGGAAGGTTCGAACGTATTTCACTCCAAGAATAATAAATGTTTATTCACAAATCTCTAAAAATGTTTATTGTTAAGTACAAAACTACACAACGGGCTGTCTGTGCTCTGCCCCTGAAGGATTTAGAGAGTTATAGCTTTATAATCGATTTGCCCCCGCTATTACGGCAGTATGTCTCCGGATTTACAACGCTAAAATCAAGGGTTCGATTCCTCTCGGTGGGCTGAGCAGATAGCCCTTTGTGGCTTTGCTATACAAAAAATACACACACACAATCGATTTTGCCAAAATACGGATTTCAACCGGAATATAGAGCGCTATCTACAAGCTCATTTTGAAACTAATAAGTGACTTTTTAATGCTTTGACACACATGCTTACAAGTTCTACACAAAACTAGATACGGTTGTTTTACGACAGGATGTATACGTTATTCAAATATGAAATATTTATGCCAATCAACAATTTCGTATTATGTGCTATGAAGGTTTGTTTTAATGTGAAAAAGTGATCCAAAAAGTTGAAGAATTGAAAGAAAATGTATGGATTTTTTTGGAAAATAAAAGTTTTACTTACAAAACTTCAAACTTCAAATACTTTATTCACCATAACATTCTCCCACTTTTGTCTTCCTCTTTTAAGTCACTAAAATCATCTCCTGTTCCTACTTCTAATAGTCCTTCTACTCTTCCTTGTCTAAATTCTACATTTCTCCTTGTCTCAGAAGCTACCAATGTATCTTACAATGATACCTTTATCACTCAATCCACCGAAAAAAACAACTCATTCACTCTCTCACTGATTATTCAAGTTTGCTTGAGAACTAAAACCAAATTACACTTCCCACAACATACCACATTCCAAAAAAAGCAACATTCTGTCTTCTTATGCTTCTGTTGTTCATTCTTGTTTACCCCAAAACCCTTCCACTCTCTTATTTCCAAAACCTCCCAAATTCACTAACAGTGTAAACGCCATACGTTTCACATTACAATCTTCACCAGTCGATCAGGTTTTTATAGAACTACCTTCATTAGAACACAGTAGTCTGTCATTTGTTAACATAAACTCTCAAAACGACCATCAATGCACTCCACACTCTGAAAAGCACAGTTACTTCTCTTAAATTGAACCATCCTCTATCTCACGGTCACAAGGACGTCCTCACACCAATATCTGTCAACATTCAACGTGAACCAAGGGGCAAATCACTCAGCCACAGCAAAAAAACAACTATTTCAATAACTTAGAAAATTCACTGAGAAACGCATTAAACATTATCAACATGCTAAATCACTAGTCATAACATAAAAATTGAAACATACCCCAATCACTCACATTAAAAGAACCAATAACAATAGAAGCACGTGATCAGAACTTCTGCAACAAGTCCTTAAAAGCGCCTCATTAGAACTTATGAATATCACTAGATTCTTCTGACAAAATTCTGTCGATATTCTAGATAAAGAAATTTTCCACTGTTATCACCTGTACAACCCTTTGCTGGAAGAAAAAACTATAAGTATTTATAAATAAAAAATTGATACATTCTTTCTCGAAAAGAATAACAAAAATCAGCTTTCTACCAAAAACACCAATTCAAAAAGAGCTTCTAACAGCACTCTTTTGAAACATTTTTTGTCATAAAGAAAGTTTTGTTTGTTGTTGAATTTCGCATAAAGCTACTCGAAAGCTATCTGTGCTAGCCGTCTTTCTGACCTTCGTGAATTCTCCATAAAATTAAGAATTCGCGAATTTTTTTCTCAACAAATCCCACCCACTTGAAAACCAACATACACCGAAATTTAAATTTAATCCTGTAGAAAATGAAATAATATAGACTTTAAAATCTTCCAAGAAATATCCTAGTAGTATTAACCAAAGAGAAAGTTGTTTGTTTTTTAATTTTGTGCAAAGCAACACAAAAGCTATCTGCGCTAGTCGTCCCTAATTTAGCAGTGCAAGACTAAAGGGAAGGCAGCTAGTCATCACCATCACCTCTTGGGCTACTCTTTAATCATCTGGCCATACCGGACGAAAAATAAAACAGTGCTTTAAACAACCTTAAATCGAACAACAATATTATAATAAAGCCAGCACACAAGGGTAGAGCTATTGTTATTCTTAACAAAGATGATTATATCACGGAAGGTAAAGGATAAGTAGAGGACGCTAATTTATATATAAAAATACTGTTTTGATCCTGCAACTCAGTTTGTTAAGACCATAACTGATAAACTTAAATAACTCCTCCAAAACAATTAAATTAGCAAAGAAACATTTCGGTATTTGACATTCAGATAAATTTTTCCTAGTAGATTTTATCTCTAACTCAAAATACATCATACTAAACAGTCCTGATCAACCCATATTTTGTAACATAAGCATGGGTTATGAAAATCTATCCATTTTTGTTGATTAACACAAAATGCATTTCATGAGCCTTCCTCTCCTACATAAATGATACTACCCACTTTCGTAACATCACAAAAGATATTAATACTGACAGTTACCACCTTGTAGTATTCTTTGTACGATTGATGTTTCTTCCCCTTAAATTAATGTTGCATATGATGAAGAACTTGAAACCTTAAAGTACATTTTAAGCCTTGCTAACCCATCAGAATCTCAAGCAATAATCAATATTATCAGCCTGTTTTTAACTCTAAATACATTCTAATTTAATAATAAGTTTTACATTTAGGTTAACGGCACCGTGATGGGTACCAGTTATGCCACCATTTTTATGGGTCATATTGAAAAACCAGTGTTTACAACTCAACCCTAAAAAACTTCATGTATGGAAACGTCACATAAATGATATATTTTTCATTTGAACAGCCAGTCATAAATCACTTAAAAATTATCACGCAAGCAAACTCCTTTCACAAAACAATCAAATTTACCTTCACAAGTTGTTAAACCCTGCAAATCAAATAGACACAATATAACCATAGAAAACACCAAGATACTAAGTAGGGAGAAAAATATAAACAAATGCAAAGTCAAAGAAGCCCTACTAATACGTCTAAAACCAATATAAAGAAAAACCTTTATACCTAAACTGATTAATAACCTAACATATACTGCAGCGCCCTCTAAAATCCCGTACCCTTTTACGCTCTTGTCCTTAAGACGTTCCCGGTAACGGTCAGTTGCAAACTCCCTTTGTTAACCTGCAGATGACCTAAGAAGGTCGAAACGTTGTTCTATACTTTATATTAATAAAAGTTTTAATACCCATACTAGCCGTCTTCAGATACATTTATATTTATTATTATTCATGATGAATAAAACGTGTTAGAACATGTTTGTATTGTTTCAAATGTTACAGGGTATGTACAGAGAGCGGACAAAAAGTGGCCCCCGTGAAAATGTTAATTTATTACATTTTTCTATTACATTACACAAAAATATATATGTAAAACTATATGTTTATAAAATACACTCGACAAAATTTGTTCACATATGATCTCAACTTCTAATTTCAACACTGACTTTGGTAAATAATACTTGAACATTTCATAATTTTAGTTACATTTGTTCATAAAAAATGTGCATCTGCTGCAGTTTCTTATTACAATTAGCCAAGAAAATTATCAAAGGCAGGTTATTTGAAATTTTTTTGGGGGGGCCCGGCATGGCCAAGCGCGTAAGGCGTGCGACTCGTAATCCGAGGGTCGTGGGTTTGCGTCCGCGTCAAACATGCTGGCCCTCCCAGCCGTGGGGGCGTTATAGTGTAACGGTCAATCCCACTATTCGTTGCTAAAAGAGTAGCCCAAGAGTTGGCAGTGGGTGGTGATGACTAGCTGCTTTCCCTCTAGTCTTACACTGCTAAATTAGGGACGGCTAGCACAGATAGCCCTCGAGTAGCTTTGTGCGAAATTCCAAAACAGCTAGTCATCACCACCCACGGCCAACTCTTTTACCAACGAATACTGGGATTGACTTCCATTTTATATTCTGTTAAAAAACTTCATTCTTCATTTTCAGTGCAGTGAACTACTTTTGAAATCCAAAATCCTTTGGGCATTCCCACTAAGATGATTCCCCATAACATTTTAATCTTCTCCAAAGATGTGTTCATTGAATATGTTTTCAATGTCCCCAAGGAAGAAATCCTCTGAAACTTTGAGACAAATGTGTTACAGCTGCCAAATATTCTGGATTGAACAGAATGTCATTGGAAATAATGCTTAAGCATATAATGTAGTTGAAATATTATTTTTCTACACTTTTCTAATTCTTAAAATTCCCTATGGGATTAGATTAAAAATGTAATGTTAAAAAATATAGTAGGCCTAACATAAGATGTAATGACAAGTATAATTTCTTATAATCATATTTCATAACTTTGTAAAAGGCTTTCACACCATAACAGTTATTAAATGAAACACATGAACTAGTTCGAGAATTTTATTTGCAGTTTTCTTTATCCCATCCTCCTTATGTTAAGTCAATTTACATGCCTTGTCCTTTACAATCCCATATTCCAAGTCTCCTTATGTTTTGTAACTTTCACTGACATGGGCATAACATGATATCCTAATGAATCTCTTGTGTTCATTGTAATGATGAGGGCAATTATGGCAACAAGTGTCCTACTGACCCTATTTGTGTCAAACTGTGAGGCCCACAACTTTATTATCATGGTATTTCCTTAAGATAAAGGACAAAAATGAGACAGCATGTTGAAATTTAAAAAAATCTTTCTTATGCTGACACCTGTGAACTTATCAAAACCTATAAGCAAGAAGAAAATAACAGAAGCTCAGACATATTCTTCTGTCTCATAGGTCTCTCCAAAAACATACAGACAAGATATATAACAAACAGGTCCAGCATGAACAGGTTTTTTGGGTGCTTGACTTGTAATTCAAGGCTTGAGGGTTTGAATCCCATAACACTAAACATGCTTGCCCTTTCAGTTGTTGAGGCATTATAATACGACAGTCAGTCCCATTATTCATTAGCAAAAGAATGGCCCAAGAGTTGGTGATGATTACCTGCCTACCCTCTGGTCATTCACTTCTAAATTAAGGGGTGGCTAGTGCAAATAACATTCACGTAGCTTTGCACAAAATTCAAAACAAACATGCAACAAACATAGTCAAAAGAGTATTCAGAAGCAATAACTGAATATGATCACAGTACTTACACAATAAACCACAACGGGATCCAAAGATAAGTAAAAATATAATTTACAGCATCACCGTGAATGTGAACTTTAATATATCAGAGAAAAACTAAAGACTGTGTTTAATATCAATTTATCTGCAATAGCCTCCTATGCCAGAGAAAACCTCACAATAAAATGTTGTAATACTAAAATAATGGGATACAAACAACACATAAGAGAAATACAGATGACAGAAGCTTTCTACATCCACCCAAACTGATATCACATTCAGTCAAACTAATACAAAAGTAAACAAACCTTGGATGACCCTTTAATAAGCATCCAAGTAGTTCATTAAAGTCTTAATAGGAGAGACCTATGAATGTAAATAGCAAAGCAGAATTTTTATTAGGAAAATCCAGATCTGAATTTGTGCCATTAATAAGATAAACAGACCTTCTCAGGGCAGGGAAGCAGATTAGCTATCAAAAAATAGGATACAAACCAGTTTATAATTAGTAATAAAATAACTAAATTAGATTCTGGTGATTATTTAAACTATTAAGAATGACAATGACCAGCACACCTCTATTTCACTTGAAATGAAGACCATTATATCTACATCTTTCTCAACCTATATGAAGACATTATCAGCTCCTCAGGTTCTGCTGTAAAACAAGCCTGTTTTCATCTAATTTCTCTGCCATAATGCATTACCAATGAGCATTTAAACCCTTATCAATTAGTCTTTGCCTTCAAGATAAATGTGAAGTTTCAATATGTGCATATATATTCACACTTGTTTTCAGGTGATTATGACCAATAAAGTTAAACAAACAGCTGAGATTTAACCATGATGACATGAAGGATCTGACTGATTTGAACTGTAACTTAATATCTTCATACAAAAAGCATTCCTAAAACCTACTAATATATTGTCCACATGGCAAATTACAATGGTGTGAAAAGGCAGAAGATGAGCTTTTTCATGGAAGTGTAATATTAGTCATCAATCATCATACTCCACATATGCCCCACTTCAAATGCCACTAGAGACCAGTGCTCAACAAATCTCCATTGAGAGTGGTTACAACTTAATTGACAGATCTTTTACCAAGAAAAAACACTTATCAGTCACACTTTGATTACATTGTTGCTTAGCTACCATCTTTGTGAACATTACTGAACAGATCCTACTCTGGTGTTTGCTGATGTGAAAGTGAGTAATAAATCCATGGAGTGCATATTTTCATATACTAACCACTCCCTTTTAATCCACAAACCCATAAAGTATTTACGTACTACAAACTTCACTTTTAAAGTGATCAGTTTATTTTACCTCCTTTCATTATCTTATGTGATAGTGATAATTCTCCCATCATTTTGACTAATGACTATGATGTTCAAGTTGCAAATTACATTTGAAGTTGAAGAAATCTGATTAATTACTCTTTGTTTTGCTCTGTCAATCTAGACTTAATATTCTTTATTATAAAAATAATAACAATTATTTTATAATTGGGCAGAGTTAAGGAATTTTACTTTATAACTTGTAGGCTGGTTTAATTCTATGTTAAAGCTGTTTCTAAATATTAAGGGCAAGTCCCTTTCCATAACAGACTACAGACAACAAAAGGTAGTTGGAGTTGGGATGTTATGGGTTCCAGCTTTAACTCTTAACCCTTAAATGATTTTCCTTAGTTGCTGGCAAGTTTTACATTGGCTTCTGAATTTTGCATCATAGACTGAATATAGCATTTGGATGTTATGATCACAGGCATTTTCCATTATGACTTCAGGACAACAACAACTGATAATGGAGACATAATTTTGCATTTTGTTTTTATTATATTGTTTCTGGATTATACTAAGTGCACTATTGTTTTATAGTGCTTATTTTAATTGTCTATAAGTAATTAAAGTATTGTATAAGATTAGTTATATTTATTTATTTATTCACACACACATCTATATATACAGGTTGGCCCCTAAAAAAATGTACCCACATTTAAAATGCTCATATGACCACAGTAAATTAACTTAAAAGCCAGCAAAACATTTTTAATGTTTCATTCAACAAAGTAAATGTACCTACATTGCAGTATTATTTGAGATGCTACAACTGGGATCCATCAGCATTTAAACAATTGTAACATTTACAACCAAGTGCCATTACATAATTTTCAACTCTGATTCAATGAAAAGCATCTGTGATCTGTTGCTTTAATTCATCAATAGTTTTAGATTTAAATTTAAATCCTTCACTATTATCTAAATTCAAAATAAAGCTTTTAGAACTGATATAAAACTACATAAATGATGACAATGTTTTTAGGCAACCTGTATATCTATATATCTAAAATGCACACACATTTCTTGGTCAAAATTAAAAAGTCAAATTACACTATATGAAATATGGGACCTTTATGTTGTTGTTTGTATAATGCATTCTAATCAAGAACTTTCTAGCAAATAAAAATATTTCTCAGAATGGTTGGCATGAGTATTAATGCTCTTATTAATACAAAACATCATTTTGACATCTTCAGGTGAAGATGACCTAGAAAGATCGAAATGCTGTTCTCTGCTTTTTAACAGAAGTATTAATACCCATACCAGCCATTCTGAAATACATTTTTCTTTCAAATGGGTTTGTTATCACCAAGAATTTTTAGCAAATAAATCTACTCAGGTTCACAATGAAATAAACTAATAATTTTTCACAAGGTTGTATTTCAATTATCACATACACATTTTTACCAATGTTAATGCCATTATGGAACCAACTTCAACCTTTGGTAATAAACTACTTCTATATCAATGATTTTCAGATTTGCTTTCACTTATCAAGTACAAGGCTTTAGTAAAAGACTGTTAGACTTATTTTTTTACTAGACTATAAGAGTGGATAATGTAACTGGGTTTTGGTTTTCATTACTCAACACTTTTACATACATTCTTACAAAAACTTGATGACTATTTATCAGCCACTGCACAAGCAAAGTAAGACTCATTTAAAAATAACCTATGTTATCTTTTGTTGTAATTTTTCAAAGTTCAGCATCAGCTTTTGATAGGCATTTTTATTTTCATGCCAATTTTACACTAGATAATAATAACAATGTCACTGCTCATCCTAACAGTAAACCTTTTAAAGATCATTGACCAACATTCTATCACTAATTTGTTCTTTAACTGAAGACTACACTTGTTGATTTCTGGTCCGGTTTTCATGGGCGTTTTTAACCATCCTTTATTCTCTTTCTTTTCCCACAATATCCCTTTTGTTTGATAACAATATTCTATCTGTTCATATCTTTTAATCCTTCAAGGTCCTTGAATGTTTGTTTATTGCAGTAATTTCTCATTTTACTGTCTTTTATGGAGTTTATCCTCTATAATTTTTACAACTTTTTGTTTATTGTTAAATATATCTATCTTATTTTAAGCAAACAGACTTTGTTGCTTCAATTTATTAAACCCTAAACAAATAATTAGGGATAATCAAATTAAAATTAAAAACTTCTAATATGCTGGTATTTTGATGGATTTTACTAAGTTCTGATGGTGCCTACAAAACTATAACATATTTGCATATACATTTTGTGTAGTGTGTTGGATATACAATGGTTTACTTTGAGAGTTATTAGTTTTCATAAGTATTAACAATTATTTTAAAAGTGATAGTGATGACAAACTTTGTTACTTAACCCTGTATGAGTTGTATGTAGTTTAACTGTTGTACTAAGCTTTGTAATTAAGCTGCCATGTTATTCAAAGCTTCTAAGTTTTTCTCATTATGTGAATATTGTTGTCACTAGAGCACTAGATATTTTTAGGTTTTTCTGTTTCGTGTTGTAAATACATGCAGATACAAAATACAAGATATTAAAGTTAGTGAATGTGAAGTCAGACCGCATGATCATGAGTTAAGACATAATGAACAATATCTAAAGTGAGTTTCACAGCAGTATTGTAACAACAGAGAAAAAAATTTGTCAAAGGATGTTCTAAAGTTCTGAATCTGTGTAGACTTTGATGAAAAGGAGACAATCATTTAAAGCTCTGGATACAACTGTGATAATAAACAGTGTAATGAATTCTTGTACATATATTTGACTTATTTTGAATATATTTTAAAACAAGTGGATTGTGTGCTGTCTATTTACTGTCCACATTTACTGCCAACAAGTCACAGACACCTACTGTAAAGAATCAGGCCTCACAAAACTGACAAAGTATTTCCTGTTCACTATTACTAACAATTAAACACATTTAACTAATAAAAAATCTTTCCACATAACTATTTGTGCATATCATTACAGTAAAAACATTTAGTATTTTTGTTCTAACACTACAAACAGTACTATTTTGATTCTAAAAAATAAAAGTTTATCAAAATCTGTTAGTGAATATTTTCTTTTTGGCAACCACCCAAAAAAAATATCTTTTAAAACTACATTTATATTTTGAAATAAATGTTCCAGTTTTATTTCAAGCTTAGATTTAGTTTATTTTTTTTTTTACATTGCAATAGATTGTTTCTATAGAGTTCTAGTTTAACTAACGTAATTTTCTTTCTTATTATCAATGCAATAATCACTATAGTTGTAAAAAAATTGTATTCTTACTTAAATGTGATGGTATGTTCTGGTCAACTTGGACAGCTAGTAGTTTCTCACATCTACAATGTTTCCTTCTTGTCCAACTCTAACAATAATCACCACAATACCACTTATTCTGCTTATTGCTTAAAATGTTAACAATAACAAAAAAACAAGAATAGTATGAGTAATAGCATTACTTAAATGAAACCTTTCAAAAATATTACCAACAAGGCTTTTCCAAACAAGTCAAGCAAATATATTGGAAAGAAAAACAAAATTAGGTTTAGTCTTGAACTTATATGATTAATACATTTAAAATGTAAATTTAAGGTGTTTTTGTCCAATACTGTAGCCATTACTAGGCATTTTTTTGTTTCAATACTTTTTGTGATTTTTCTTTTGTTTTAAACTAAACTAATTATTAAATAAACCTAGGGCTATACAGTTTGTACAACCTCCAAACACAGATAGACACAGCTGCAAGTGTGGTTGCTGTATGAAGAATTTTTTTTCGTGTATCATCTCGTCGCACTAGAACTACAGGACTGGGTGAAATTAATGTATGTAAAGGCAGCCGAGACAGAGTTTTTGGGTTTTTCTCAAGTTGATACTTACAGCAAGGGTCAAATTGCCAAGCTACAGTGTAAAGTCCAGCTGTAAGAAAACTAACAGCACCTAGTGGACATGATATATATAACCTGTTAGGCCACACAACAGCAGATACTATGGATCCAAATCCTGCAAGAACTGCAGTTTTATGTAAACAGTTTCCAACAGCTATCCACCTGGCAGTTTCCTCACCTAGTCGGGAAGGTTCTATGAGTATTGTAGAGCAGCCTGCTTCTAGTGCTCTCTCTAGTTCATTTTCAAAAGCTTCATGAGCATTTTCTCCATCATATATTTCTCTCACAATGGCTATATCTCGAATATCTGTATATTCCCTAGATCATGAGAAAAAAAAAATATAAATGATATTGCATCACCATTTATACACACACACACACCCATATGGATTCAACTCTTACTAATAAAGTAGAGAATAATGTTTCAAACTTCTAAGATTATCTTCAAGTTGAGAAAGATGTTAACCTGAAGATGACCTAAGAAGGTAGAAAGGTAGTTCTCCACTTTATTAGTAATTGTGAATTCCATACTTGTCATCCTGACATACATTTTTACTTCAAGTGTTTTTCTCATCATCACAAAATTAGGCTCTGTAAGTATTCACATTGTGTGAGTGTACCAAGATTTACTTTATGTATTTACCATTATGTTAAATGAAACACAAGTTTGGATAGTAAAAAGTTATTATGGAAACATCAAAGTGAATTTCATGTTACAAGAAGTTAGAACTGGTTGATTAGTAAAACTTGATTATTGGTTAATTGTTAGGCCAATTCATCAGTTACATTTAACTAATCAATTAATCTGTTATGAGATTTATATAGTTACAATAATTAAAAATGGTATTAATTTAAAACACCAATCTTGAATAATGAATTGTGTGACAATAATTAATGTAATTGATACTCCTTGGTAAATGACTATTTGATTAATCAAGTTAACCACCCAGTTGTTTAACCTACATATTTAAAATAAAAGCTACCAGAATTAGTTTAGGCTTTGGAGGTTTATTGTGAAAGAATAATCCAAGGTCTCTTGAAATTATTTTTGCTGCAAAGAAGAAAGGTTTGATGGAATTGTTAAAAATTTGAAATCCATAAATACAGATGATGTTTTAAGAAAATAGCTACAAACGATAAGGTTAAGTTAATGAACACAAGTTTAAGAAATAGAAAACTCAGACACAACTCCAGCTAAGACAGTAATATTTATAACAGGGCAGTTGGCCTATGGAATAGTTCCCCCATCAAGTGTGTTAAAAACCAGCATTTCGTAACATTAAAAAGTGCAGATAGCCCTCGTGTAGCTTTGCACAAAATTAAAGAAAAAATATAACACTGAGAAATCAAGAAAAAACTTGAATATCTTGACGATTAGGAGTGGATATATGAAGAGATTTTATATGTAGTTTGGAATTAGGTGGTATTAGAAAACAAAACAGCCTAGATAAATAAAATAGTCCCTTGTTATACCCTGGAAATAAAGTGAAGTGGTAGTTGTATATGAAACTATTTCCCATCTATCATTCTTTCATATTGCACAAAGTTTATAAGGATTCAAATAACTTTGCCAAAATATACTAAAAAATTTATAATAAAAAACTGGATGAAATAGGAAACTGCATTTTTGAATAACTTGACTTTTCGGAAAAATGTTCAAAACAAAGTAAAGATAGTTGCTACACAGGCCTGCTGATCACAACTAACCTGCCAACTAATGCAAGCCTATCATACATACTTTTTTGTTAATAAATATACCATAACTGTAAACCAGAAAACCTTTGTAATAAACAAAGCATGTGCATAAGATAAACAATAACAACAACCAGAGTTAACGAGATTTCCCAAAGGTGTTGTAAGATGAAAAGGACTGGATATTAATTTCTTATCATACACCAAGATTCTTGGTGTAGTGATTAACCAGTCTCTTGTTAAGGGAATTTATAGTGTTGATACATCATATTTTCTCATACTTAATGGTGAAAATGATAAGACTATGATGCATAAATATAAATTTTGGCAGGGTAAATATTCTTTTCAGCTATAACAGTTTTATTTTTCTAACAGAACAGTGGGTCTTTAAAATGGGTTGCCTTCGCACGTGGTTGAGACATTAAATTTTAATTTAATACGTTAAGTAATTTTACGGGAAGACTTGTTAAATATGTAAATAGTAAGGGGTGGTTTATATTTTATTTCGACAGATGGAACAGCTTAGATGGACCAACCTATATGTTATGTTATTATATAAATCGCAAAAACTTACCTATCTTCTTCGAATCCCTCCATTGCTCTTTCTTCAAAGAATATACAACGACCTCTAAAATGTAAAAACAATTACTTCAGAAATATAAACACCACATTCAAATTTCCATTAATAGTTAATAACATTATAAAATAAATTCATTGCATTACTTAAATAATTAGGATTAAAACAAATTTACAGAGGCTAAACCTCAGAAATGGATTTTTATGAGTATTTAAGGTGTTTTATACCTATCACAAGCTTGTGCTTGATATTTTCTTTCGAATGTTTTGTTAGCGCTTTCAACATTTTACAGCAAACTATCGTCTGTATATAGTGTATGTTCCACTGGTCTGTAGTTATAAAACTATGACAATGCATATTAGTATTTTGTTTTGTATTTGATCACATACTTTCCGAGATATAAGCTTCAATATAAACATTAATATGTACGTCAATGCAAGGAGTGTACCTTTATTTTAAGTTACAAAGCAGTTCTTATGAGCACGCACGCGCGCGCACAAACACATATCAGATCACGTTAACATTTACAGGGGATTATATTTATCAAGAAGTTTATTCTAAATTGCAAATTACCCAGCGTGGCGTCATCAAGGACTTCTTTTCACAATGACAGAACAACGAAAGAGTTTTAAACTTGATTCATGATGTATAGTACAGCTTAAAAACTAAATACTTCATTCTTTGATGTGACATTAAAACATGTGCGAAAGTCGCAAAGTGAGTTATAATTTATTTCAGTTTCTTGATTATTTTCACTAAAGTGAATACTCAGGTTTGTTAACTTTTTGGCGGTATGGAATGAAATATGAAACGTGTGTGAGGACATTCATATCATCATATCTTTATCTTTTGTAATAAGTATAGAATACATCTAAATTGATGCATACTCAAATATTTTATTTTAATGTGACCATGCAAATGCTCTAGTCTTGATATACAAAGATATACAAATAAGATATAAGATATACAAATACTGTAAACACATATATTAATCCTATTGTAAATGTTACATACTACAACATCTTTTTCATAGAAGATTTGTTACATGTTTGTACTTACTCTGCTTGGCGCTTTATAGAAGTTACACTGTCATATAAGAAATGTTATAATATTCGTCAAAGTTCTTGTGAAAGCTCTTAGAACTAGCATAATTCTTCAGTTAGATGCACAAAATATTTTGTTAATAAATTCAGTAATCCCAATTAAAAGCAACTGAGAATATATACAGAAGTAAAGTAATTCCTTGAATTCTTAAGTTATTACTTTTTTATCTCAAAATCTAAATTTCAAATGAAAAATGAATCGAAAAATGTATTAAAGTTTAAAATGTATTTTGAATTGTTTTAGGAATCAATAAGAAACCTTATTTTTATTTGATGCATTTTTAATTTGTTTTAATAACGTTACCTTTTAAAGATAGAGATCGTTTATTTTTTCTTATACAGGGTGGTCGCTAGAAAAGCGGAAAATTTGAAGGTCAGATGAGATCATGAATAAAATGCGTGCTTACTCATTTCTATTTTGATTTCTTTACATCATGAATAAAATGCGTGCTTACTCATTTCTATTTTGATTTCTTTACATCATGAATAAAATGCGTGCTTACTCATTTCTATTTTGATTTCTTTACATCATGAATAAAATGCGTGCTTACTCATTTCTATTTTGATTTCTTTACATCATGAATAAAATGCATGATTTTAAAAAAACATAGAAACTTAGTTCAGAATGCTGGCCATCTAGTGTACATATTGGAAACTATTTTAAATAATTTAAGTTTTCAAAGCTGTCGAAGCAAAAGACACGTCTTCAAAGTCTTCGGAAATGGTATGTTTCAAAATATTAAAAATCATATGTTATTTAAAAGTGTTTAGTAATTATCTATAAACCGAAAAAACAAGTTACATTTAAATACACCCTGTTAATTTTTCAGACTTTTTAGGTATGAATTGCATGATTCGAAAGTTATTTCAACAAGTCATTCAAATTATATTAATTAGAAACAGATTTTAGTGTACCCTTTTCGTAAGTAGGAGATTCAGTGTCTACTTCGGCCAAAGAAGAGGAGGTATATCCAGGATTTACGAATTTTCTTTGCTGGGTCATATTCCTAATCGCCTTTGTAGTTGCTAGTAAGCACAGTGCAATTAATTAATAATAATCATTCTTATACTGATTTAAACTTTGAACGTCGATCATAAGTCTGGAAAATCAGGTAGGGTGAATTACTCGTGTTTTAGGAGAAGTACAATTTTTTGCAAGTTTTTGGTAAGCGTTTCAGCTTATTTATCCTTATGAGTTATCTTTACACAACTTTGACACTTATCAATATAATACTTCTGTTGTCTTGCTTCCATGAACTGCCTAAAATATTTTTCTTTTTTCTTTGTGTGAAGTGGGCGGGTGGGGTGGAAGGCACCATCAACAAACGACACTAACAGACGAGAGACCAAATAATTGGTAAATTATAATTATTTCCATATCATATAGATAATAATAACATTTTAAGAGAGAAAAACAAACAAATGTTTTGGTAATACGTATTCATAAAAATAGCATTAAATTAAGAAGAAACAGACACGGGTAAAAGTTCACATCTAAATAAAAACATTTATATAGTAATTGAAGAAATCTCACTTGTGATGCTAATAAACTAAAGAGTTACAAACTAAGAAACAAGTAATTGATAGCATTTGAAAAATATACTTTCCTCTTTCAGGGATGAACTTTACACTTCGCACTCATTCGCCCGAGTTTCATATTTTATTATTTTAAAAAATAAAATTGCAAATAAAAAATAGACGTTGGACCCGGGAAAGAAGCTGATTATAAATATTACAACTCCATGATGAGCACATGTGTTTGTTTTTTATTATAGCAAAAACCACTGTGGCCTATATGATATTTCTGCAGAAAAGTTTGTTTTGTTAGTTTATTTAGAATTTCGTGCAAAGCTACTCGAAGGCTATCTGCACTAGTCGTCCCTAACTTAGCAGTGCAAGAATAGAGGGGAAGCAGCTAGTTATCACCACCCACCGCCAACTCTTGGGCTACTCTTTTATCAACGAATAGTGACATTGACCGTCACATTATAACACCCCCACGCTACAGAAGAGAATCGAACCTACTTTTTTTTATATGCAAAAACGGCTCGTTTGGGTTGAGAAAATATTTCAATAAGTGGGTTTCTTGACATCACTGAAACGAACCTACTGATTACAGGGTTGTAAATCCGTAGACCTACCTTCCAAAAAACAAAAAAGGGGAGATAACAGAAAGCAGAGGAATCAGTATAATATAAACAGATGTCACTTCAACTGAGAAATACGATAGATTGCATTAAGAGATGCAGTAATGCTTTACAACGTACATAAAAGTCAAATATTCTTTAAAACATAAACACGTCTGATTTTTGTTTTTACTGGATGTTAATACCTTTAAATATGCTTTCTTTAATTGGACGTAATTGACGCTCACTTAATTCTACAGTCATTAAGCTTTGAGTGTGTGTGTATCTTTTTATGGCAAAGCCATATAAGGCTATCTGCTGAGTACTTCGAACGAACTCGAGCCCCTAATTTTAGCGCTATAAATCCGTATAGTTACCGCTGTACCAGCGGTGTCTTATGTTTTGAAGACTGTTTATTACGTGAGCTAGGACTATATCTGTATCTATATTCAGTCTCTGATAACGATTTAATAAAGCTTGAACTTAGCATTTCTCTGTCGAGAATGTGTGAATAAAGTATTTTTGATCTAGTTCTGCTTCAAGGGACATTTTACAGAAAGCATGTGCAACATGATTTTTCTCTCTTTCAACATTATTTTTGAAATTTGATGGTCACAATACATAATATATATATATAAAACAAAGTAAATAACATCTTAAAGGAAATGTTTGTCTCCAAAATTATTAAAGTAAAATGAATTATTACAAGTATATATATGTAATTAAATAAAGATTTCAATAATGCTTTTGCTTCATTGTTGTGCTGCAATAGAGTGAACTTCCTGTCACGTGAGTATACGTTTGCATCGAGGCAGCTGCATTGCTATTTGCTTCGTACGTATTTCAATGGCAAGCTTCGTGAATAAGATCGAGTTTGAAATTGGATATGTATAGATTTGCAAACAAATGGAGAAAATTACAAAACTTTTTTTTTACTTTTTTAAATACATGGTATTTACGGCAGCTTTTAAACACATGAATGAATTTATTTTTATTTTATTTATGAGATTATAATCACAATCTAATACACCTTAAAAAACAACGTCAGATTTTTATCTACAGATTCTGATAGGGAGAATTCTATGATCAAAAGGATTGCCAACCACTTACCTCATGTTCCCCTATCGGTCAGTAAGATAACGCACATTTAAGACATAGCTTAAGACATTTAAGCCGTTTTCGCAAGTTTTACTCATTAATATGTATACGATGAGGTCCGGCATAGCCAGGTGGGTTAAGGCGTGCGCCTCGTAATCTGAGGGTCGCGGGTTACAATCCCCGCCGCAACAAACATGCTCGCCTTTTCAGCCGTGGGGGCGTTATAATGTGACCATCAATCCCACTATTCGTTGGTAAAAGAGTAGCTTAAGAGTTGGAGGTGGTTGGTGATGACTAGTTGCCTTCCTTCTAGTCTTGCACAACTAAATTACGGACGGCTAGCGGAGATAGCCCTTGAGTAGCTTTGTGAGAAAGTCAAAAACAAACAAAATGTATACGATGTATTATAAAAGAATGAGAATAAAAACACTATTATCTTTTTCATACTACATCTATTATCAGACATAACGTATTTAAAATATAAGAGAATTGACAAAATCATCAGTACAAAATTGTTAAATAAACATAAAGGATTTTAGGCACACATTAACTAAAAGTAGTAACTATAAGACCGACGGAAATACTTTTGATATATAACAAAAAGTATTTCACAAAAAATAATACTAAAATTCATATTCTTAAATACCACGGAAAATATAATACTACACAGCCAGGTGGTTAAGTCACTCGACTTGTAAACTAAGGGTCGCGGGTCCGAGTCCTTGTCACTCCAAACACGCTCGCCCTTTCAGCCGTGGAGGAGTCATAACGTGATGGTCAATTCCACTATTCATTGGTAAAAGAGTAGCCCAAGAGTTGGCTAGTACTCTAGTATTATATAGATAGCCCTTGTGTAGTTGTAAGCGAAATTCAAAAATATATCTAAAAAACTAGTTACATAAAACATGAAATTTCCTCATTTTTACATATTTTTCTTTATAGAGATTTTTTCCAAAATCTGTCAACCATGTTTACCGGAATTCTTATTAATGCAAAAACATTTTTTGCAAGAACAACATTTTTTTACTTTTTTGTTTCGAAACTCTAACATGTTAAGAAAACAAATAATTTAAAAAATGACAGAAATTTATATTATACCAGTTCTGCAAAAAATGAGCAACCATATGGGACAAGAACAAAGTTAGACTCGCGTGTGTTTGAAAGTTTAATTTTTAACCAAGCATCTTTTAAAAATGAATTAATGGTATAAAACTGCAGAGGCTTGAGTTGTGCTATCTGCGTGACTCGTCAGATGTCGCCATTTGTTGGTACCGAACTTGTTTAGCTTAATGACACAAAAATGGTTCAAAGAAATTGCAGAATGTGATAAATCATATCACAACGACCCCGACTTTCTAGTTTTAATGCGAATGACTTGAGAAAAGCTCGAGAAATCAACAAGGCTAACTTTGTTCTTAGAAGAATCGTGATTTTTTTTTTAAGACTAGTAACGCCACTTTAAAGCCTTTTTTTTTCTAGATTCTGCAGCTAATTCAAAACTTGAAACTAGGCTGTTTCTTATTTGTTAAGCTCTAAGCTATACAATCTGTGTAGTACCAGGCAAGAGCATCGAAACTAAATTTTAGCATTATAAGCTCCCAGACATATTGTTGAAGAAGGGGCATATTGATAGATAAGCGAGTTTGAGGTCCGTTTATTCTAACGATCAGTTTGCTTCATAATAATTATTTAAGCTCGTAGCTCAAGATTAAAAGATTCTGTTTTCAGCGACATCTATCAAATAAGTATACAATATCTGAGATATTATTGAACGAAATCTTAAAACCATACTGGCAATTTGTACGTCAGTTATACAGCAAGCAGAAAAAACACACACGATATATTACTTTAGTTCATATATTCATATTTAAAAAAAACGTTTTAACATATCGCTATGAGGGCTTTATCGGGGCTGAACAGTCACTTTTGTAAATGCATGCTTGTGACCATGCCACAGCATATTCATGTTTGATGAACTGTGACAACAAAATACAGGATTTTCTACAGAAATCTGTGTTGTCGACTAAAATAAGGAGCTTTTAAAGCTTTATCTAAACTCAAAAGGTGGATACAAATTGTTGATAGGTATTCAGGACTTGCCTGGTTAAATTACCACTTAGTCTGTTTTGACATGTTTTGATGTTTTTCGGACTGTGTTGTTATTTCACGTTCAGCAAGAAATATATCAGTGTTAAATATATCAGAAATAATTCGTATAGTAAAAAACGGACAACGTAATAAATACTTGACATTAAAATTTTCACGGAGATGCACCATAACAACGTAATATTGGACGTTTTGAAACAGAACGACACATCATGCATACTTGGACTAAACAACCAGGCTAGAGTCCCTTATCTCCAGGACTCGGGTTGGTCCTGTAATAAAACTCTGGATTTTCCAGTAGGCAAGTAGACTTTGAGTCCTTGTAATGTCACAAAATATTGCCCTCACAATGAGCTTTGGGTGTGCTATAAGAGTGACAGTTAATTCATCAAGATAGACAGTAGGTGATAGTGTTCTGCTGATTTACTGTTCTCCCTGTCAATTGTTTAAAATTAGGAACAGTAGCGGATAACTTTGGTAACACTGCTATATACACATATAATTGTGTTTTGAATTAACAACTAGGGAAAATTTAGCAGCCATCATCGCCCATTTTATCTGTTTGTTTCTTTGTTTTTGAATTTCGCACAAAGCTACTCGAGGGCTATCTGTGGTAGCCATTCCTAATTTAGCAGTTTAGAGAGAAGGCAACTATTCATTACCACTCACCGCCAACTCTTGGGCTACTCTTTTACCAACGAATAATGGGATTGACCGTAACATTATAACGCCCCCACGGCTGAAAGGGCGAGCATGTTTGGTGCGACAGGGATTCGAAATCGCGACCCTCAGAGAGAAACCAGTCAACCATTTATCAAATCATTAATTTATTTACAGTGCTTGAACTTTTGTTATAAATAAATAGAAAGAGGAAAACTCTTAAGATATTAAAATAAGTAACAGAGGAAAGTCTGTACTCTTTTTTTCACACAGTTCTTAAAGGAAAGAATCAGGTGTTAAATAACAAAAAATAACAGAATAGGGGGCAAAACTTACACGCTGTTAGTTGCTGAAACAAGTTTCACGGAAGTAATTATAGCAGTGTGAGTAGAGTGCTACTTTTATCTTTACAGTTTACAAAAACAAGTTCAGTAGTATATTTTCTACATGCGAAACCTATTTTTTTGTCATTCACAAAAGTACAAATCAATACTAAATTTCTCGTGCATTGGTAACACATGACTGGTTACTGTTAAAAATGCCGTTCTAATTAAAAACTATACATGATATATATTGACTCTTACTAGAAACCACAATGTTATAAAAGTAAGTAATTAAAAACAGAAACGTTTGTTAGCAGTTCTATACTGAATGTTTACAAGCGATGGTATGAGATATCCTGTTGAGCTTCCGCAATATAATAAACACTGTATAAATAATATTATTTACTGGATTTTATTTAAAAGAAGTATGTTTTTTTTTTCTCATAGTAAAGCCACATCAGGCTATTTATTGAGTTCACCGTATTTAAGGAGAAGGAAAACTATTTTAGGACGGCATATTGACTTGAACTGCACGGTATCTAAATGTACCGAAATTAAAACCTGGTTTATTTATTTCTGTTGGTAATCTGTAACACATCACACTATAGCGTTTAACGATCTTCGTTTATAAAACCAAAATAAATTCTTGCGTTCGGAATAAATTCTTCAAACAAATCACACAACAAAACGGAGTGGGGAAGGAAGGGGCAGGTTGGGGGTGTCTTTTCCACCGTCGTGAAATTCAGGTTTAAGAACTGGGTTACCAAATCTCCCTCAGGACAGCAAGCAATGCACGCAAGTTCAAGTTCTTTGCCAGTTTAAGGCATCCTACTGCACATCTAGGCTTTTATTCAGAAGACAAGTTGTCTGCTAGAGCTAGAGCTTGTGTGCTTACGAGCAGTCAGGCAAGATAGATTTGTAATACCCGAGGTCTGTCCAGCTGTTCCATTACCTATACTGGTAGTTCAAGTGCCTGGGTGTTTATTTTACTGAGATTGAATTTTGATAAGTTTTTACCGTGTCTTTAAACATCACCTTTCCTGTTTTATTTTGATTTTATTGTTTACTTATTGATATTAAAACGGTAACATAGCGTACTTGTATTATTTAGCAGGTTTTCAACTTTCCGAAAACTATCTCTAGTTTTATTTAAACAATCATTTTATTTATAGCGCGGATTATCCAGTTTTGTTTCATTTATTAATCAAAGAGGCATTTTCGTAACTTTTGAACTTTATAGAAGTGGTTTTATCAAAGCTTTGTATCTACTTAGGGTTATTCAGTGTGGTGACTATACTAAAGAAACGAAGCAAAAGTCTTCGGGTTCGAATTGTTATTACTTAGAATACGAATTATTTGGAACTACACTTCCAACTTGAACTTGCATTATTGGTGCAGAGGAACATTTGTAGCATCAAATGAGCAATTATTCTGATTTAGGTAAGTTTGTTTTGTTTTGTTTTTGTGATAGTTCATTTTGTATGGCCCGGCATGGCCAAGCGTGTTAAGGTGTTCGACTCGTAATCCGAGGGTTTGCGGGTTCGAATCCCAGTCGCACCAAACATGCTCGCCCTTTCAGCCGTGGGGGCATTATAAAGTGACGGTCAATCCCACTATTCCTTCCCTCTAGTCTTACACTACTAAATTAGGGACGGCTAGCGCAGATAGCTCTCGAGTAGCTTTGCGCCAAATTCAGAAGAAAGAAACAAACAAAACGAATGTATATATCTTGCTCCCAGTGGTTCAGCGATATGTCTGCGGACTTACAACGCTAAAAACCGGGTTTCGATGCCCGTGGTGGGAAGAGCACAGATAGCCCATTGTGTAGCTTTGTGATTAATTCAAAATAACAGTTCATTTTGTAATGAAGTAATCTAAGGAAACTTGTTCGAAACTCTGCGTGGCTGAATCGGTTAAAAACGATTTTAGTTTTTGAACAACCAGATAGTTTGATTACAACAGAAACGAACAATGGAGAACTACCAATAAATTCTACAATATCTTTAATTCAACAAATTATACTGTAATTATTTGTCCAGTTTTTGTCAACTATAAATTTATCTAATTAGAGACTATGTAATAAAATACGGTTGATTGATTGATTATTTGAAATTCATCACAAAGTTACACACTGGGATATTTGTGCTATTACCATCACGAATATCGAAAATCGGTTTCCAGCGGTGTATCTACAGACATACTGCTGTACCCCTGGGGGAATGAAACATGAAGCATTGAAATAAATGCACGTGCACGTTTTTATGTGTTAATCCTTCAAACACTTCATTTTATATTGTTCATTACTGGCATCGTATTGAACAAGTTGCCTGTTATAACACGACGTTCAACGAACTGAACAAAAATGTTACATGAAATAATTTATATTTCATATAAAATATAGAGTATTAACTGTAACCAGTTTTCGTTTGTTAGAATTACTGTAAAGAACAACGTAATGAACTTACAAACATGTTTAAGAAGCTTATGAGATTGGTAATAAGGCCCAGCATGGCCAGGTGGTTAAGGCATTCGACACGTTATCCAAGGGTCGCGAATTCGAATCCCCGTCACGCCAACCATGCTTACCCTTTCAACCGTTGGGACATTATAATATGACGGTCAATCCCATTAGTTTTTGGTAAAAGAATAGCCCAAGAGCTGGTATTGGGTGGTGATGACTTGGTGCCTTCCCTTTAGTCTTACACTGCTAAATTAGGTTTGCGCGAAATTCAAAACAAACTAGATTGGTAATAATATGAATTATTCCATTATTATGAAAAAAAATTTCAAAAGAAGCATAAACTTTATCTCAACCTTATGTTGTTAGTAATTTCGTTCCCACAAACTAAGTTGTGCTTAGACATTTTTAAAGTTTATTTGCTTATTTTGTTACATAAAGAGTTATCTGCGCTTTGTCCATCACAAATATTCTAACTCCGGAGTTTAGAATTACAAGTACTTAATTTTACCACTTATATCAGGGGACATATTTTAATGAACGAGAAATAGTTTCATATCAGTATAAATAAGCAATCAAAGATTTTAGGCTTACGAACTTATTCATATATTAGTTTCGCTGACATGAATGACGTGGAGTGTAAATCACTAAAATAAAGCAGAATCAAGAATGTTGACGTTTTTAATGTCTCGCTGAAGCCAATCATCTTAAATAAGGATTCACCTTAAATAAAGCAAGTTTTCTATTTTCTTTGAATAACTTGCAAATTGTTTAGTTTTAGTTCATAAGAGGTAATTTGTTTTAAAACTCGGGATTCTTTCCAGCAGTAAATGCAGTATACATAAAGTAAAAACTTGTTTTGAATTTTGCAAAAAGCAACTCGAGGGTTATCTGTGCTAGCCGTCCTTAATTTAGTAGTGTAAGACTAGAGGGAAGGCAGCTAGTCATCACCACCCATCGCCAACTCTTGGGCTACTCTTTTACCAATGAAAAGAGGGATTGACCGTCACATAATAACGCCCCCACGGCTGGGAGAGCGAGCATATTTGGCGCAACTCGGGCGCAAACCCACGACCCTCAGATTACGAAGCGCACGCCTTAACGAGCTAGGCCATGCCGGGCCCCAAAGTATAAACTTAGCAACTTGAAATTTCTTGATGGTTATTGAGAGTATGCATTAGAGAATATGAAAGTCGAAGACACTTTGTGAATGTGTCATACAAAAGTGTTAGGCAAAACAAAACCTTAGATTGAGATTGCACTAGATGTCTTTTTTTATTTCAGTATAAGAAGGCAGTTATTGTTATTGGAAATTCGTAATCAGTGCAACCTAAATTTAAAGCTTATACAGTCCTTGAAAAATATTACTTACCATTCACTCATTCTTATGAGGACGGTGTTGACATGGCCAAAAGTGTGAGCCTGGCATGGCCAGGTTGTTAGGGTGCTCGACTCGCAATCCGAGAGTCATAGGTTTGAATCCCCATTACACCAACATGCCCACCCTTTCAGCCGTGAGGGTGTTATAATGTTACTGTCAATCCGACTATTCGTTGGTAAAAGAGCAGTCCAAGAGTTGGCGGTGGGTGGTTATAACTATTGTCTTCTCTTTAGTTTTACACTGCAAAATTAAGGACGGCTAGCACAGATAGTCCTCGTGTAGCTTTACACGAACTTAAAAAAAACAACAACAAATAAACACGAACATACTTGGTTTGACAGTGCTGTCTTATTAATTAGGCCCCTCAGTGGCTCAGCGGTATGTCTGCCGACTTACACGTTAAAAACCGGGTTTTGATACCCGTGGTGGAAAGAGCATAGATAGCTTATTGTATAGCTTTGTGTTTAATTCAGAATAATAACAATAACATATTAATTACTGTTTGGAAAAAATAGTTAAATTAACGTATTTTGTACGTTATGACATACTTGTTTTAATGTGCTTACTCTTTAGGTGTTGAATAATATACTCAAAAATGTGTGTAATTGATAAACGTATTCAGCAGAGGAAGTGGACGAATAGCTCAGATGTTTAGTAATATTTGGGTAAATGTTGTAAAATACTGAAATATATAAAACAAAGAAAAAGAAAAGAGAGAGAGAAAAGAACGTTAGTGGAAAAGTAAAACACAGATATGCTTGTTTAGTTATGACGTTGTCATGATATGGAAGACTGAAAACCCCGCAGAAAAAAAAAAGAGAAATCATTTTAGTTTGAGCTGTTTCCCAGTATTGACAGAATATTACCAGCGTAAGTTACTTTACGATATCGGCGCACATAACAGTAAATAACAATTCCCTATAGAAGTTATAAAATTAAAGACGATAAATCATCTGTTAGTTATTTTTAAACCAATAATCAAAGTTCTGGATAATTATTTAATTTGTATGTTTCATTTTTTCTGATTGAAAAAATGAAGATTTTGGACGGTGGTTAAATAGGATGAATAAAATTCTTTAAAAAATATTTTTTGAAGCGTTGACGCTATTGGTTGAAAACGATGGTTAATACTCTAGTTCGTGACCTATTTTAGATCACTTCGCCGATTTTTTGTGCTGTCGGCCTCGACGTTCAGCGATTGTAATAAGAAAGGTTTTCACCCTCATTGCTCTAATTTTATCTCTTCCCCGCCCATTTTCCTTTAGAGATAGCTATAGCACCTGAAATTTTATTAGCGGTGGAGGAGAAGTTCAAAGTGGAGCAGAAAAGGTGGAGTTTTGTGACCGTTACTATACCCTTTTTAAAAGTAGCTTACCTTTTTATAATCTAGTCCCTTCTACCCCGAAAAATAAATAGCTAAGGAATTTTATGGTTGTCACAATGAAACAGCAAGTTGCACATGCCACTAACGCTGTGTTTTCTTCTTCACGTTTAGCAAGATCGAGTGGTCGCAGTCAGCCGCTGACAACAATGAGAGCTCAAGTAGAACGAAAGGACGATACCAAAAAAGCAAGTAGGAAGGCAAAAATTCTCATCGCACTTGGGTTGATTCTTCCGATAGTTGCTGGAGTTATAGGTTCGTGACTTTAATCAGTTCTATACCTAACTCGCTGTTATTTAAGAATGATTTAGAATTATTCTACAGGAAATTGAGATTGATTTGCCATACGTAATTTAAACATTATTAGAGAGAGAACTGTAATGGAATTCAAGCACTGAAATTCTCGTTTTTAATTTTAGTCACATGGAAGAAAGTAATTTGGTTTATACAAAAATCTGACGACTTTATTTGTAAAATATTGTAAAAACTTACAATATTGCATTTTAAATAAAGTTTAAACAAATAGCTCAGTGGGATATATACATAAGACTGTATTTCTCATTACGATTATTCATAATTATAAAATTTACTTAATAAAAAAGGGGCAGACACATATAACAACTGATATAGTTAATCACGACTTAAGAGTTACAACTACCAATCAGCTTTCAGGATCTTGTCATTTGAAGAATGGATTTACGTTGGTTTTGTCATCAATTAACTTAATTTATAGAACTCAATATTTTGTTACAGATTGGAAGCAGTCCATTAAATTGTTCAAATCAATTTTTAATCAAAAATTATATTTAAAGAACAATTTGCACAACAGGAACACATCTTTGAACTGAATACAGCATGCAAGTTTATTGTGTTTGTTCTAGAATTTTCGCACAGTGATACAGAAGGGCTATATAAGCGTACCCGATTCAGCATTTTGACTGATACAATAGAGGGTTGATTGACTGATCGAGTGTTTGGAAATAAGCACAACGCTATATAATGAGCTATAAGGGATCTGCCCACCACGGGTATCGAAACTCGTTTTTCAGCGGCAAAGCAGGTAGCCATCATTACCTACCGACAACAGTCGGGTTACTACTCTTGTCTAACAGAATAGTGGGATTTGACTGTTATCCTTATATCGCATCAAGGTACTACAGTGCAGACCATGTTTTACCGGTAACGAGTCGCACATGAACCATGAACGCTCAAATTCAGAAACTGGATGTTTTATCAGTTAGCTCACGGACAACTTAGAAGAATTTTCAGGTTTAGTTGTGCTTTTTGGTTTAAATAGTTATGTTAATTATGCGTTTACAGGTCCACGAAACTCGCATTCAAAAATGAAGTTTTATCAAACGGTGGTAGGTTTTGACAAACTGTTTCCTTCCGTTATTTGTACACCAAATGCTTATAAACCAAAATATTTTATAGCGTATTTGATTATTAATCAATGACATAATAAGTTATCGTCCAGCAGGAATAATTTGATGGATAAGATTTAAATTACTTCTTATTCTAATACAGACGCTCCCCCAACGGAGACACGTATATAATATTTATGTCTAATAAACTTATCACGTGTTAGTTATATTGTCTTCTCTCATTTCCAGGGAAAAACAACCACTCAGCATCTGTGACTTCTAGGTTAATGTAGTACTTACTTCTCTTTTCCTACTCTCAATTTTTTTTAAATTGTTTATAAAGTCAAAGTTTTAATTAGTATTTTTATTACATTATTATATAAAGAATAACGTAAATTTTTATTTCTCTTGTAGGTGTTGTAGCATGGGCAGTAAATGCTGGAACTGTTTTAGGAACAAACAAGGTCAACATGCCCTATAAGTCTACTCAGGTAACTTTTAAGGAACATCTATTAGTTTTAAACTAGAGGAACTATAAGCTCATAATAATTATATTATTAGTTTAAAGTGTTTTTCTTTTGAAACTGGAAATTAGCTAAATCTAATTAACGTTGCAAGTTAGTAGGTTACTGGGCTTACTTTGATTGCCTTAAAAGTAGAGTTCATTTGAAGTAGTTGAAAGTTTAAGCCTGGATATAACCAGTTTTGACATAAAGGAATAATAAAAAATTGTCTATATCACTGTTTTGTGCCTGCAAGAAAGTGTCTTTGTACCAAATACCATGTAAGTTGATTGACATACACGTGAATAACTTAGGAAATATCTCAACTTTCCTTTCTTCGCAATCGAACCCCTGATTTTAGCGTTGTAAATCTGTAGACTTAACTCTGTCCCAGCGGATGGCTGTATCTTTGTACTATATCTCATATAAATTGGTCGACATACAGTTTGAAATGATCAAAACTCGTAGAATTATACCTTTTGTGACTTTCTGATTCCCGAAAAATGGAGAATGGGCGTGTCCCTTTTTTACATGTTTATTACCTGTGAAAAAGTAGTTTTGTGGCAACTTGTTCACCCCCGTAACTGCTACATATGGACAAGTCTGCTATTTTTGCTGTCAATATGTGGGGCCTGTAGAAGAGTACCATTTTATCAACCCCCATGTGAACTAGTCAAAATGTAATCGAGTAATTAACCAACAACCCCAAATTGCTCTTTCTTTCAATGAGTTATGACTTGCCATAAAAGACACAAAATGACAAAATCTAATTTTTTAATGCAAATATGTTGAACACATGAAAATATATATTTATATGCCAAGTTTCATCTTGAATGCTGTAAATATGACAGCACAGGAGCCCAAAATACATATATTTTGTGTGTTTGAACTTTGAAACTCATAAAATCCTTAAAAATGCCTAAAAACTCGATACACCGTGAAATGAAGGAATGACAGTTGACTGAAAAAGATGTTTGGAAGAGGTGAAAACAAATGAAAGAAGAAAAAACATCAGAAAAACAGAATGTCTCCCTTCAGAGTGATAATTTTGGAAAATAGCGTATGTCTACGACACTAAATTATGTCTTATTAGGAACTAAGTCTTTGAAACAATCGTAAAGCTTTGTTTTTTTGTTGTTGTTTTTTTGGAATTTCGCACAAAGCTACTCGAGGGCTATCTGTGCTAGCCGTCCCTAATTTAGCAGTGTAAAACTAGAGGAAGGCGGCTAGTCATCACCACCCATCGCCAACTCTTGGGCTACTCTTTTACCAACGAATAGTGGAATTGACCGTCACATTATACGCCCCCACGGCTGGTAGAGCGAGCATGTTTAGCGCGACGTGGGCGCGAACCCGCGATTCTCGGATTACGAGTCACACGCCTTACGCGCTTGGCCATGCCAAGCCCAGATGGTAAAGCACTTTGATGTGTCTATCTTAAAAATAATAAAAACAAAACATTTATATGCACTCTAATATTCTTCAAATAACTTTAACCAGTGTTTATAATAATGTTATCTGAAAATTATAATAACTTTGTTCGACGGTTATTATGAGTTAAGATTTAAATATAATGTTTTCTTTGGATAAAATTTATCCAAAAATATGATCTAAAATGACAGCTAGTCATTACCACATACTGCCAACTCTTGGGCTACTCTTTTACTAACGATTAGAGGGATTGACCGTCACATTATAACGCCCCCCACGGCTGAAAGGGCGAACATGTTTAGTGGGACGGGAAATTGAACCCGCGATCCCCAGATTACGAGTCAAATGCCTTAACCACCTGGCTATGCCGGGTTTATAAGAAGAGAAATTTGGTTGGCTGACATAAATAATACAAAATATAATGTTTTACTGAATTTATTTAGTGTTGTATGAGTCCCTGACCGTGACTTTGAAGGTCTTGAATTTTAATAAAGACCGCAGGGCTGGTTGGTTGGGTACATTAACTTGACCCAATTTTATTCCAAACTGATTTTAGAGATACGTTTGATAATTCGGTCAAACACCTCAAAAGAACTGAATGATATTGAGTTTCATTCTCTCAGAGAAAACATTTAAAAACCAAGTGATAACATCTCGGTAATTATAACAATTTTTTTTTTAGTTATTGTACTCTACAACTAATGCATACTTAAGAGACGAAGGTACGGTTTGAACGCACAACAGTTGATTGTAACAGTCGTTCTACGAAATGAGATGTTTGGTCGTGACATCCAAACATTCTATAATTTTAATGTACATTAAAAACTCTTTAAACTTGATCTGGGATAACACGTTTTAGTGTGTGCACGTATATATACATAAACATATGTATGTGTTCTGAAAAACTAAATTTATTTATTCTTGAGTCACAAATGAAAACTGAAGTTTATATTCATGTGCTGTTACGAATATTAAGATTTAATACCTGGGTCTTACATGGAAAAGTATTACACTTTCTGTGTCTAAGTATACGGTGCAATATACTCATTACTTGTAATGAAAAGATAATAAGTATTTGTTGTTGTTTTTTTGTTTTTCTATTAATTCAGTGTTAAGTATCTGACTTTTCCCAACTGTATAGGTCAATAACAAGCTTGTTGGAATCGGACAGAGGCCGTTTTTGGAGAATAGAATGGACAGTAGATTCGGTCCAAACCCAACTCTGACCAAACGGCCAGATAAGTTAACCTCACTTGATCTAGAAAGTGATCAAGTGAAAATCGCGATAAATGATTTTTCCAACAGAACTCCTGAGCAAGAGGCCTTCTCTAGTAGTATTGGTCAGTCAAAAGGGAAGAAAGATGACGTGTTCTTTGTACAATACATGAATAATGGCAAAAAGAAAGATGACTCAACTACAGAATCGACTTCTATAAAAAATTCAGATTTGGATGGAGATCCGTCAGCAAGGTTATCGATGAACGACGAATCTGATGTTACGGATTTGCTCACAAGGATTATTGAGGCTTCCAAGGATAAAAACAAAAACTCACCGCAAACAGTAGTTTTCACTCCCCCAGATAACAAGAAAATTGAGAAATTGGCTAGTAGCAAAAGCACTTCTTCGGGGTTGTCACAAAATTCAAATGATAATGTCCAATTTGATGATGATAATTCCGATGATGTCATAAACGAGAAACGTCCAGTAGTGAAAGACTTGGAAGCTTTGGACGCAACTATTTCCAGAACTCTGGGTCCTAAAAGGTCAGGTGAACAACCGTTTGTGCCTGCTGAGCAGTCTAAAGCACATGATGATAGAAGCTATTCTAGAGAATCACAACATAGTTACGGAGGATACGCCCCTCCACCTTATTCACCACCATCAACTTATTCTTCAGATAGCTATAAGGCTCCTGCTCCTTCTTATTACCCTCCAGAACCTCCTAAGATCGATTACAACAGTTATGGTGGTTACAAAGGCGACTATCACGAGAGTGGCTATCATGATGAATACTATGAAAGTGATGGTCACAGCGAACACCCACCTTCCAAGGGAATATCGATACATATCGACGGGGGAAAAGGTTATGGTGGATATAGTCCTGTAGGATCTCTTACTAGTCTTCTCTTGCCAAGCTTAGGTAAACCTAAAGTCAACTTGAATGGACGAGTTGTTTTTGGTGTTGTACTGGACAAAGGTATAGGGTTAGGGGGCAACACGGACCATGGTAGTGGTTACAATTGATAGATTGTGAAATTACAAAGCGAGTGATATGTAATAATGCTATCCAACATAATTTTCAAGTCAGTGCTAGATTACAAAACATGTAAACAAACTTAACGTACAATAAGTTTTCAATACAGTTCGTTTGCATTTTTCTGCCTCTGATCATTCATGTTGCAGAACTAAAGACAGAAGAATAATTTGATTTAATATTTTCAATAATCTAGTAAAGTTTTAAGAGTAAAACAACATCAACAACTTACATAAGATAGAACTTCTCGAAGTTCGAAGCTTTTTATATAAATTAGTTTATTTCATTCTTTTTTAAATCAAAGTTTTAATTTAGAAAAGACCTAATCATTAATATTTGAAAAAAATACACATCTTTAATAGTAGTAAAGTTTTTTGGTATAAGGCAATAATTTACTATTCTTCCTCGAACTAGAAGTGAAAAGATCATACAAACAAATGGATCTGTACAATTCTATTACTTAGCCTGTTTAAATGTTTCGATGAGATCACCAGTATTTAAAAATTATCCTAAATGTTTGTCCATTATATTTTGTTTACTCAAGATACGATTTTGTGAGAAGTTTATAAACATTTTATGCTTTTTTTTTATTAATGCATACTAAATCTTATAGGTTCTTGTTTGGATTTTTGTTTTTGACTGTTATGAGTATAGAGTAGTTAAATATTTAGGATGTCTCCATGATTTTTTGCCAAGTATAGCTGTTTGGTTCAACAAATATGCACCAATATGAATAATATATTGAAAGATTGTAATAAATAACTCTATGTTTTCTTTTCTTCGTTTTTGCAACAGTCAATCAGTCTATGGTTGCTGCTTCTTTTCATCTTCTTTTTTTTTTAAATTTTGACCTTTTTAAGCTGCCAAATACATATTCTATTTTTATTTTTGTTTATCTTATTGATGGTCCAACTTTGAGGATTTTACGGTTTGTTCGTGGAAGCTTTTAAACGTTATATTTTTGTTTCTTCACAGGCTAGCATCAAGTGCAAAAAAAATGGGATGGGACAAATAATATATCACATTTCATGTGTTATCCACACACTTGTTTTACTAATAAGCTCTTGTAATAAGTTTCTAAAGTTCCTGAGTACTTTCAACTTAATGGTAAGATGTTGAAAGCAAAGAAAGAACCAGATTCGTCCACTAAAGTCTTAATTCGCTTTGCCTTCCATTTTTGAGTGAAAGAAATCATAATTATATCAAATGTATGATCAACAAATAATGTTTTACAATAAAAAGTTTGTTTTAAATAAAAATAAAACAGTGACACCCGTAATGCAGAATAATGCTGTTTATCAGTGGAACAAAGAATAACAGCGAAGAATAAAAATATTATAATGTGTAGGGTTTAGAAAATCCATCATAAGAAAGTTAAAAGTTCTAACATATTAAAGTCTATTTAAGCCCTTAAAATCCGAATTAAACAAGATTTTATTGCAAATGTTTCACTTGACACTTTTCTCAATGTTATGCAGTATCTATAGGTACTCGTACCCAATTGTCCAATATAAAGTTTATTGGTGGTTTAGCTAAGTTGATTATGATCATATCATAAGTGATATGAAGGATATTGTTATTTGTTAAAATGAAACGAGTTAGCTGTTTTATAAGAATGTGTGTTAATGCAAGAGTTATAGTGAATAACCCATGTGCTATCAAATTAAATATGTAATCGCACAATGCACTTAGCAGAATGTAGTCTTACGGAAAATATTGACAGACATTTTATGTGTTTCAAATTTGTACACGTTCTCAGATCAAAAACCAAAATGATGCATAAAAAAGCAGTCATTAAACCTTTTTTAACCACAAGTTTATTTGTTTCCCAGTACATAATGTCTTCATATTACCTACTTTATTTTTCCAAAATGTATTGGACTCTTAGTGGATGATATTGTTTTCCTTGAAATACGTCTTGCAAATCAATTTTATTGCCTTTTTAGTTAAACAAAATACTGTAAGTATTTAAAACGTTTTAGTTTATATCGTGCTGTGGATACTTTTTCTAATCTCCTGTATTCAGTAATACAGCATTCGTAAATCATGATGTTTTGGGATATTTCATAATGTTTATATTATCTGATAAATGTATTTAATTGGATTTTATTATGGTGTTAATTAGCAGAAAGTAAAGATTGAATATTTGGCTGTAGTAAAACAGTATTTATTGCTTCTTCTGTTGGACAAGATGAATTATATTGCCTTTTTAAACTGTAGTTTCAAATTAGCCTTTCCAATACTGGCTGTATATTTGGGGTATCTCTCATTCTTAATCTTTCCTTTACCTGCTGGGGATTTAGAGTATTTCCTAATCTATGTTTTTATTAGATACTGGTAATTGATATCTTTCCTTCTTAGCATCAGATACTTATATATATAAATATTACTACAGGAAACTGCTAGCATGGAAGATATTATTATAGTTACAAGGTTTTAGTGTAAAGACAATTCAACTAGTATGATTTGTAACACATATACACTCGGGTGTAGGTTATTTTGCAGGAATGAAAGAGGCAGGTACCTCGCGATTATATTTCTAATATTTTACTAGTTTGAGTTTAAGATGAATTTTATTTTGATGTTTACAAGGGAGAATAAAAGAGTCACTGAAATTAAAAACAACAGCATCAAAAAGTGTTAAAAAATACCGAGGCATATTCTTTGTTTTAGTAACCTGTCATCCCTGAGTTCTGTGACAGACAGGTATTTATATTTGGGAAAATAATGTCGAATATATGACTTTGTTTTATTTTGCTGGAGGGGTATATAGATCTGTAGCGTCAATATCTCACCAAGATTTCAATGGTAGATTAATAATCATTTTCAGGCTTTTGAATTTCTGCGACACATAAAAGGTCAGTGATATATCATTTAAAAAAGTGAGAATTTCCAAGGAATTTTTTATATATGTAATTAATTTTATATAAATTGTTACAGAACCATCATCTGCTTTTGACTAATTTTATCGATAGATATCAGTTTGGTATTTATCTGTCAATAGCTTTCATGTTTTGATACGAAACATTTAAATTTAAAAAGCTTTAAGAAGTGTATACTTCCTTGCTAATGAAAAGTAAACAAAGACACACACACACACACACACACACACACATATATATATATATATTATTTTACCTCTGTGTATATTGAAAATCTCATATTTAACAAATTATCCATGCGGAAGTATCAAATCTATAATAGGATTGTATTAATTGGTATTAAAAGACGTCAGGAATTACTTGAATATTATTTTATTCATTTTATTTCAATGTTTTAAATTAATAATGAAAAAGAAGAATTTGTTTCAGTAATATAAACTGTCATTATATTTGGTGTAAGCTGTTCTCTTAGCGAATGATACCGCAGAATATTTTTTGTAAAATAAATATTTTTGAGTGAATAAAATATTTTCTTTGGAAAGCGCGTGTGTTTGCTTTCATTCAAGTTGCACTTGCTTTATATTTGCAACATGTGATGTTGTTTTGTTGTTTTGAATTAAGCACAAAGCTACACAATGGGCTATCTGTGCTCTGCCCACCACGGGTATCGAAACCTGAATTTTAGCGTGTAAGTCCGCAGACATACCGCTGAGCCACTGGAGGGCAGCAACATGTGAAGTGTTCATGATTTACGCTAATTTTTTCAGGATAACAGTAAAATAGGTGAAGTATAATTGTGTGTACAAACAACACACAGGAATGAAATAAATAAAATGCTATATTTGTTGATACATTTTGTATAATACTGATGAACCCTCCAATACTAGAAACCTATTAATGAAACCAAAAAACAGAGTTAAAGTGAATACAGAAGTTCGTTGAGGCCGTAAAAGAACACATGAAAACATAGATCTAAATATTTTAGATTTTGGCATAAGCTGTTACCTGGAATTTTATATTTAATTTTTTAGCGATATAAACAGTTTTGGGTATTTTTTAGAGAAACAGTGGTCTTAGGAGGCAATCTTGGGCCATTCCTAACAAACCTAGGATCTAAAATGTTTCAAAGAACAACTAGTTATTAAATGATTATTTGAGCTTTTGCGCAAAGTTGTAAGTTGATCTATCTATTCTTCACCTTTGAGACTGAACCTCAAAGTTTAGCATTATAAGCCCTCAAGCTTACAACTAAGCTACAAGGAATAATATTAAATTGAAGGTGAAAGTGTTAAAATGGGCTTATTGAGATATATATTTAGATAGTAGGTGATTTAAAGAAACAAAGGACAACATATGTATACAATCTACATAAAATAATGTTTTTAAAAGTTTTATTAGAAGAAAAAACTCGGCGAAATCATCAACAACTTCACTATTCAAAAGTCATTTTATATCATGCGTTCGATACAGTATTAACTGAAATAAACCTAAACTGAATATTATGCAGGTTGTTAACACTGGTGATGCGAGCTACTCTTGGAGTTAAATACAATTTTTTTAGAAAGGAAGACACAAATAAAAAACTCTCCCAAATAATGAAATAGTGAGTAACTCAAATTTACGGTGACTTTAAGTGAGACTAGTAAACACGGATTGCCCTAATTTATGCCTGGCATGGCCAAGCGTGTTAAGACGTGCGACTCGTAATCTGAGGGTCGCGGGTTCGCATCCCAGTCGCGCCAAACATGCTCGCCCTTTCAGCACTGGGGCGTTATAATATGACGGTCAATCCTACTATTTGCTGGTTAAAGAGTAGCCAAAGAGTTGGCGGTGGGTGGTGATGACTAGCTGCCTTCCCTCTAGTCTTACACTACTAAATTAGGGACGGCTAGCGCAGATAGCTCTCGAGTAGTTTTGTGCGAAATTCCAAAACAACCAAACAAATGCCCTAATTTAATATATATATATATAAACGACTCTTCTTTCAGTACCGATTTTGCTCTCTCGTAGTGGTACAGCGGTTTTTCTGAGGACTTACAACGTTATAAACTAGGAATTGCCTCTAACAATTACTTTGCACTTGAAATATGACAGTAAAGTTCAGTCAATTACCGAAGATTGTAACAATCAGCGTAGTGAAAAGTTACGTTGTGACACTCTGATTAAAAATATGTACAAAATTGTCATCAAAAATGTTTTCAGAAAATTTCTACGTAAATAAAAACACTTCGCACAAATAACAAACAAATATGAATTTGAACTGCCTTATCTAAAATTATGTATTATCTGATATTTACCCTTTTAAAATAGAAAGATACCTGGATAACAATTGATTAGCTAATTTCTTCTACCGATTCCAATCTTACTATGGACAGAAGATAGAATTTGTTTGGACGGAGAACAGCCAGGTTTCTTCTTAATTACAAACACGCATTACCGATTTCATCTACATATTCTATCTACTTTTAAAACAATTAGATATAAGAACATAGTCTGTAGGTCGTTGGCTCGGACAAGTATTTTCAGTGGTAGAAGTTACGCAACAGTGTTTTTTTAAAAAAAAGAAGGTCTGTTTACTACGAGGAAAAATAAGTTAAAAATACGTATCTTACCCCTTCAAAAAAAAATCGCAATAAATGAAGTGTAGTACCTAAATTTGAGATAATACATGACCTGAAAACATTATCAAACCTACGTAAACGTTTTTATCTTGTTCGTTTAAAAAGTCAACAAAGAATTTGTATTAACAGATTTTATTATTTTATCATATCATGTGATGAGTGTTGATCTGCCGGGAATAAATATAACCAAGAGATAATAAGCACACAGTTTAAAACTATAACTCCCAAAAGAATTTATGAGCCTCATTGAATTTTTTAAAAACCTTTTATGAAACAAATTGATTTTGAATCCAAGACTTTATTTATTACTGTTTGTTTGTTTGTTTTGGAATTTCGCACAAAGCTACTCGAGGGCTATCTGTGCTAGCCGTCCCTAATTTAGCAGTGTAAGACTAGAGGGAAGGCAGCTAGTCATCACCACCCACCGCCAACTCTTGGGCTACTCTTTTAGCAACGAATAGTGGGATTGACCGTCACATTATACACCCCCACGGCTGGGAGGGCGAGCATGTTTAGCGCGACGTGTTCCTAATTACATATATGACTTGATTTGGTTTAAAGTTTGCGTAAAGCTACTCGAGGGCTACCTTTGCTAGCCGTCTGTAATTTAGCAGTGATAAACTAGAGAAAAACAGCTAGTTAATGCCATCACAGCCAATTCTTGAGCTACTCTTTAACCAACGGATAATGGGACTAAACCTTATATTATAATGTCTTCACAGCTGAAAGGACGAGCATGTTTAGTGCTAAGGTTTCAAACACGCAGCCTACAAATTCCTAGTTTAGTTCCCTAACTACCAGACCATAACTTTTGCGTCACACACACACAAAATACAAGAACACCAGTAGCGTAATTAATCAATTCCATTAATTACGGCTGTAGTACCTTTACGTTTCTTACATAAAACTAACGATTTCCATTTTTTTTAGTTCTGCACAATGTGTGTTGCAACAAGTATAAAAACATAACATTACAGAATAATTTGTGTCGTATTAGAACCCTAAAGAATGTGTTCGTAATTAAAACAAGTTGATAATTAGAGATACTTCAGCAACATTCTATTTTCCCTTTTAAAATATTTACGTAAAACATGATACAGTATTCAAAACTGAAAGAAAATATTAATTCTAAAACTCATAGACTCATAAACCTTGTACGGACAAAATAGTTCCTTATATAATAATTTAAAGACTTTGAGCTTTGGAAAGCTTGGTTCTAAACAGCTGCTATTTAAGTGAAACCTAATATTTAGTCTTTTACACCTGCGTAAGATAAGAATGTATTTGAGTACACATAGAAAGTTATTATTAAAATTGGAATTATGGTGTTTAAGAATGTATTTCAATTGAGCTGATCTATTTATGATTGATTGGTAACATAACTCTCCTGATGCATATAAATACGATTAAGCCACATACAATGCAAAACACGCAGAAAGAAAATGCATTTGTGAGCACTGCTTTAACTTTAAATATTAATATTTGTTTCGCTTTTGTTTGTTATTAGTTTTCCCTTCAGTTAATAATTGCGTGATATTTAGCCACGCGTTTCCATTTTCTTCACTTTAGCCCGGTTCATTACACTGTGCGCCGCTGAAAAAAAACAACGCAGGTTATTACTGCACTTGAACCATATGTTGGTGAAGAAACTAGAACATCAACCATAAACGGTGTTTCGTGCATTCAATGCCAAGGTAGAACATTAAATATAGGACAACAACGACAACTTGATGTGTATAAAAGTTCATTAAAAATGATTTCCCAATTTGGTTGATATGAAACAATCACTTTTGGATTTAAAAAGGTCAAGAGGAAGTTTTGGTGGATATTATAAGTGCAGTAATATATACTGATATATAAATACTACTGTGATAAGATGCACTGGGGGTCCGGACATGGTCAGGTGAGTTAAAGCGATCGATTCGTAATCTGAAGTTCTCGGATTCGAATCCCTGTCGCACCAAATATGCTCGCCCTTTCAGCCGTAGGGGCATTATAATGTTACGGTCAATCTCACTATTCGTTGATAAAAGAGTAGCCCAAGAGATAGCGGTGATGACTAGCTGCCTTCCCTCTAGTCTTACACTACTAAATTACGGACGGTTAGCACAGATAGCCCTCGATTAGCTTTGAGCCAAGTTCAGAAACAAACAAACAAGATACACTGGTATGTAGGTATTAGGGTGATAATATGTACTGATATGTAAATACTACTGTGATAATAAATTTATAGTAAGGTGCCCTTTTAAAACAAAATCGAAATACTTCGTCATTGGAACGACCCTATTATATGTTATCTTCACATATGTTATCTTGTGCCATTCATCTTGAAAGAAGTTAGACATTATAAATTTATTTTATATCCACAACATCTCAAATGTATTATTACAGTTAAACATGACAAAATATTTGCTTACTTTTTTATTATATCACTGTTAGGAATCATAAATTAGTTACTGAGTTGTATATATAAATAATAACAGCAAGGGTTAAATATACCGTTAGTGGCTTAGTTGTAAGTCTGAAAGCCCTAAGTTTAAAATCTGTATTTGATACTCATGTGGGCACATAACAGGGAGCAAGTTATGTAACTTTATGCATAACAATAAATAACATCATAGTTTTGACTCGTGGTATGTTGTGTCGTGCCAACGCATATAAAAATGTCACTTATCTTTAATTTTAATGGGCCCGGCATGGCCAAGCGTGTTAAGGCGTGCGACTCGTAATCTGCGGGTCGTGGGGGCGTTATAATGTGACGGTCAATCCCACTATTCGTTGGTAAAAGAGTAGCCCAAGAGTTGGCGGTAGGTGGTGATGACTAGCTGCCTTCCCTCTAGTCTTACACTGCTAAATTAGGGACGGCTAGCACAGATAGCCCTCGAGTAGCTTTAGCGAAATTCCGAAACAAACAAATTAATTTTAATGTATTAGGAATATATTTCAGTACTCTTAAAAACAACTTTTATTCGAACTTGCGACGAAACATATTTAAACAGCAGCTAGAAATTTGAAGTTTAAATTTATTTCTCGATTTAAAAATAAACAAAGAGGTGACATTTTAAATCACAGAATATTTAGTTTATTGGTACAAGTATCGAATTTGTATACACAGCAGAGTGGAAGGTATGAGTTAAAGTAAACAAAACTTCTGAAAGCGCAAAGTTTTTGTCGTGTTTTTTTTTCTGCAAAGGTAAGATTTTTTGGTATATTTTATGGTCACGGTTTTTCGTCTCTGATTCTGATATAAGGTGGCAGGCAAGATCCGTAATATAACGTTGCCATTCCATCACATCACCACGTCAATAGTAAATATTTATTAAGATTCAGGTTCGCTAAGTAATAACTTATTTAAAGACAAAGGCATTAAAACTATTAAACAAAATATACCGTTTTACAGTGACAAATGAACAATAAATAGTTGTATATTTAAAGTGGTTAATATGAAAACTCCTTTTTTACAAATTTAATTAATTTGTTCATGTCCAGCAGGTGGCTGACTGTGCCATGCAGCTACTGGGTAAACAAACTCTTGTGTACGTACTTTTTGTATCCCAAAATAGGGCAACACCAAGAACGCGAAGTCAACTAGGTCAACTATTTTTCTTCGTAGCGTGAGTAACCATTTGAGTTGATGAATACTGGCAGTTAGTTCCCTTGCAAGAACTGTCGGTGAGCCACAAACATGTAAAACGTTGGAGGCGCACACGATTCTTTGAAAATAGTTAACAGAACAGAACTCGCTGAGAGAAGTTGGAATCGAAAGCGGATGTTTGGAAGCCCAGACAAAACCTGACACACTTTTGAAAAGATTTTCGATTAATATATCGTGCTAGATTTGTGGGCGAGCTGTAAACACGGAAAATGTTGGAGGAATCAACAATTCTTTGTAGCTTGCTGACAAATGGGTTAAGTTCTTTTATTGGTAAACACAAAGACACACAATGCGCTATCTGAAGTAAATACGCAGCTGGTATCAAAATCAGATATTTAGCGTGATATGTCCTCAGACGTTTGAGGACATGCTAATGTATGAGTATGTATGTTTTATAGCAAAGCCACATTGTTGTAAATCCATAGACATATCGCTGACCCAAAGGAGGAACTCGCTAACGTGATTAAATCTACAATAAACTGCGGAGCTGAAATATAAAAAAAGCAAACAATGTTTGAGAGCTCATACGAAATTTTGACCAGTTTAGAAAGTTTCAATGTACCTGTTTGCTTTAATTTGTATTTCAAACATAAGTTCGTATTTAAACATACACATGCATCAATGTAAATACAGTGTCGATGAAAGGCTGGAGTTCAAGGTACAAACAATCATTAACCGTTGTCAAAGGAAAGTGTCGTATTGTTTCCATGCTATATTTATGCTCAACATAACAATATTAGTCATCAAAGGCTTATTTTAGGAATCGTCAAAGTGAATAAACAGTATTCAATAGGTCTTCCTTTATGCTGAACTATAAAATTATTTCGATCACATGTAGAAGCTAACATTTTATTAAAACTACCAATTTGTATTTCCATCCTTATTTGGTTTTGGTTGTCTACCAGTTGAGAAAGAATATTCAGCTAAACTGGTGCCATGCTTTGATGTGATAAGTTCATAAAGTTTATCTTTTTTCTCCAAACTCCTCTTATTTAGAACTGCATTATGTTCTGGACCATTATCCAGGTAAAATACTAAGCCGCTAAATGCTATGTACGAAACAGGAATTTCGTGATACTCTTTCTTCCCTGTGCTATTAATTCTAATATTTTGACTTCTTTATAAATCTTTGCTTAAATTTCTCATGGTCACGTTACTGCATAAAAACTCTTTTGTTATTTACGTATAAAGTATTATAAGTAAAGAGAAAATTATAGTTTTAACGAATAGTTTGTTTGGAATTAAGCACAAAGCTACACAATGGGATATCTGTGGACTATCAAAACGGGTATCAAAATCCAGTTTCTAGTGGTGTGAGTCCGCAGAAACACCGCTGTGCTAATGAGGTGGGACTTAAGGTAGGGATGAATGTTTATTCGTAGAATTGCTATAAAAAGTATTTAAAACAAAATAAATGGTCAATAAAAAGTATAGAAACAAATAATAGACGGATTTTAAAACAATTTTCAACCTTTGCTTTGATTAGCACTTTGGTCCGTCTAACGAAATGAAACAATCTCAGTTTGCCAAGTGAAGTAGAGATTGCAAATCGTTTCAAAATATATCAAACTAATATCACTTTACTTGTTTGTGTACTTTTTATGGCAACATTGATTTTTGTTTTCGAAACTTCTAATAGCAATTCTACAAATAATCAACGATCCGCACTCTCTGTTAAAATTTAAATTTTTCTTATTTATTTGTTCATGTTAAATGTTCATGAAATGAGCCCAACAATTTTGTAACCCTATTTCTGATGGCCGTAATTTTTACAACAATTAAAACTACACTCAAAAAATTGTAAATTTTATCTTTACTTTGAACAACAGATAAGTGTATAAAACTGCCAAAGTAGAGATTAAACTTTATAACTTTGTGATTGTGGTTTCAATTTTTTTTTCTTATACTTCGTAGCAAGATCCACACTTCTTGCTACGAAATGTAAAAAAAATGCTGATTTAAAAATTCATAACTTTTAATACTCTTGTTTGTTTACTTTTTATGTTATACCTGTATGAAGTAATACTTTACTTTTAGAAACTGACGCTTGTAGCGCCATCTACTTGGTTGAATTGAGTTGATAAAAATCTTAATAGCGATAGCTCGATCTGTATAGGGCGAGTCTCGCTGACGTGATCAGGTAGGTAGTAGACGACGATTGTTTGTTTGTTTTGAATTTCGCTCAAAGTTATTCAAGGTCTATTTGCGCTAGTTGTCCCTAATTTTGCAGTGTAAGACTAGAGGGAAGGCGGCTAGTCATCACCACCTACCGCCAACTCTTGGGCTACTCTTTTATCACCGAATAGTGTGATTGGCCGTCACTTTATAACGCTCCCACGGATAAAAGAGCGAGCATATTTGATGCTGACAGGGATTCGAAACCGCGATCCTCAGATTACAAGTCGAACGCTTTAACCCATCTGGCCATGTCGGTCCTAGTAGACGACAAAGTTGCTATTTTAGAAATCTTTGAATTTTTGAAATGTTATACCGAAAATTATAGTAACTTTTTCGTGTATTATTAGTATATATGCTCATAATATATCTTAAACAATTCTATGAATTTTTGTTGTTGTTTGTTTAGGAATTCAAAAGGGTGTTGTTTTTTTTGGCGCGTGAATTGTCTGGAAACCGTGTTCATTCCAATTTTTAAGTACTATGATACTCAATGATATCACAAAATACAATGTATTTATAGTAGGAATTAGCATACCTGAGTATAAAATTATATCACAATTTTAAGTTATTCTATTTGGCAACCCTCCCAACACCTCAATGTGATAGCAGTAAGTTTACAAACTTATACAACAAATAGCCCAATGCGATTTTGTTCTCAAACAAGCAGTTTTCGTTAATTTACAAGTGCGCTATCTAGTGACTACTTTAAATATTAAATGAAATAAAACAGATAAAATAGGATAGAAAAATATATTGCATTTTTTTAATTTTTAAAATTGTATTTAATTTTGAAGTCTGCTGTATACCTCCATTAGTGATGTTATAAATATTAATGGCCTAAAATTACTAAAATATATTATACAAAATAAACAAACAGATACTGTTTCGACATGATATTTAGGGTGAAAATTATTTGTCGACATTTGATTTTGAGCATTTATTAAATGGTATTATATTTAACTAATGTTTGTAATTCTTAATGCAGTGTTTTCAAAGATTGTTTTACAATAATACAAGACGCTTTATATTCTGTTTTGGTGTTTACAAAAATATTTACAGACAGTCCTCAGGAAATACTTACTTGCAAAAAAAAGAGAAGATTTTGTTAAGAAAATACAAGTCATGTTTTAGATGGATATTTATTACATAAAAATCTCAACCACCAACAGAAATGTACGCTTTTGCCATCTACCGGCTAATTTTCCGATCTTACCTTCATAAAATAGAATATTTGAGGTGTCTTTTTTTTGTTTTAGGTTAAACAACTCAGTGATTAATTACTTAGTTTTTCACTAAGTAGGTTGTATTGTATGTAATGAATTTGAACATAGAAACCATATACTACAAAATAAATACCTAATCAAATTACAACAAATTACAATGTTTATTTGTGTTAAACACCCGTCAGCCTGGCTTCCAGTAAAGACATCACTCAATTTTATTTATTAATTTAAATACATTACTTATAGATGGGATTCAAATACATGAATTTAATATCTATCTACACAATAACTTTGTGGAACTAAAGATTAATAATAAGTGGTTCAAACCAAAGTGATATTATTGGAATGTCTACTGAAGTTAATTTATAATTTGTCAAATTTCGCACAGTAACAGATCTTAATCTTTCAATCATGTGGAAAAAGTATACAAACAAATGATTTCATATCGAGTAGTGCCTAAACTACTATTACATAACTCATATAAAAATAAGACAAAATTGATTGAAATTCAAGATTAAAGTTTCGAAACCTAAAGTTTCATATCATTCAGATATATGATCGAAGCCGCTAAGCTTTGAACAACAACTATGCAAACTTCATTGTTTGTTTTGGAATTTCGCACAAAGCTACACGAGAGCTATTTGCGTTAGCTGTCCTTAATTTAGCAGTGTAAGACTAGAGGGAAGGCAGCTAGTCATCTCCACCAACCGCCAACTCTTGGGCTACTCTTTTACTAACGAAAAGTGGGATTGACCGTTACATAATAACGCCCCACGGCTGAGAGGGCGAGCATGTTTGGCGCGAACCCGCGACCCTTGGATTGCGAGTTGCACGCCATGCCAGGCTCAAAAGTGGGATTGCCCGTCACATAAAAACACCTTTATGGCTGGGAGGGCGAGCATGTTTCGCGTGACTCGGATGTGAACCCACGACTCTCATCTTCCAAGCGCATGCCTCAACGAGCTCGGTCATGCTAGGCCTGCGACCTTCAGCCTCAAATGAAGTATCATTATAAGGAATCTCATTGGCAATATTACTCCAATTAAAAATAGTTTACGGTGGTTTTAGCATTTTTCTTCTAAACATAGATGGTAATAAAGTAAAAAATAATTTGTCTCGGATTCGAATCACCGTCACACCAGCATGCCCTTCCTTTCAGCTGCGAGAGAGTTATAATGTAACGGTCAATCCCACTATTCGTTGGTAAAAGAGTAGCCCAAGAGTTGGCGGTGGGTGGTGATGACTATCCACCTTCCCTCTCGTTGCAAAATTAGAGACGGCTAGCGCAGATAGCCCTCGTGTAACTTTGCGTGAAATTCAAAACAAACTCAAATAAGTTCAAATATTAACCGATGATGTGTCGAAAATCACAATTATAGTAACTTTGTTTTCTACTTTACATAAAACAAACCAATTCATGTTTGAATACACAAACATGTTGAAATAAGTTCTAAAATGTACAAACGCTTTTGTATTATCACATTTCCAACAGTCTTCTTTAAATCATACAAGACAAATAATAGTTATAAAGAGAGCTATAAAGCATTTTCTTCTTTAAAAAAATTTACAATACTTTTAAAATATTTATACACACCGTTAATAATTCGTATGAGCAACATTTTAAATATTTGAATATTATAGCTTTGTTTAAATAAAAAAATTAAAATAGGCCTGGCAAGATCAATGATCATAAAGCATGATCGGAGTTAGTATCTAATTATAATCTTACTTAAGTACATGAAAAAAATTACACTTCAGGTAAATTGGGCCAACAGAAATAAAACAGCGGAAGTTTACGTTTTATCCGCAGAGGGTGTGCTGTGTTATCATAAAAGATTATTACATAGGCAGATAAGATGATTATGAAAAATCATTTCAGTATGTTCGACTATTAGTTTTATGTTCCATTTCATCTGAGAAAACCTTTGGGATCCTAATTTTTTCTGAATTTCCTCTTTACTATTACTCTTTCTATTTTCCGGACAGTGGAATGGCTGATTTCAAAATATTTTGGGATTTTTTCAAGTCCCTTACCAGACTCATAAGCTGCTACATTTTTCTTTCGGAAGGCCTCAAACAGTTCTTTTGCTCTCAATATGGTGCTCACTCTCACTTCAACAGTCAGGAGCACACCAAACCAAATGTCTGAGGTTTAAATAGGGCAATCCCCATTCAAAATGCTAAGTAACAATCTTCTAATCATGTGCACCTGGTGTGATACATCTGTGTGTGAGTCGAGCTATTTTAAGTGGAAATAAATGTGGGGCTGTCCTAACGTTTTCCTCAGCTAGAATATGCATTTTTGTGGAATTACATTTACAGAATATCTTGAAAGGTCTTTTCTTCAGTTTTAATTGTTTAGTTATATCCCTATAATCTCTCAGTATTGTTGAAACTGAGATTAAATATCTATATATCCAAAAATGTTACAAAAATACACAGGCTTTCATAGGGTGTCCTAACTTTTTCACATGACTGTAGTTAGTATACAGTTTATCAATAAGTAAAGAGATATCCACTACAAGAAGAATGCACTTGTAATAAATAAATAACGGTTATAAAATTACCATTAGTATTTAATGGATCAATTATTTGCACCATTTTAAATAGAAACGTTGTTATACACTGTATTTACATGATTTAAAGCTAATGGGGGCTTATTCTTTACTCCTTTAGAACAAATAAGTACAGCTTGTTTCAAGAAGTTGTTTGGTTGGGAAGGGAATACTGATACCCAAATCCAGAAAGAAGCGATATACTAAAACAAAGGATGAAACTGATTAGCAATGATTAAACAATGAAACAAGTTAACGATGATAAAATAATGAAATTAGTTAACAACGGTAAAATAATAACAGTAGTTAACAATGGTAAAATAATGACAGTAGTTAATAACGGTAAAATAATGACAGCAGTTAACAACGGTAAAATAATAACAGTAGTTAACAACGGTAAAATAATGACAGTAGTTAATAACGGTAAAATAATAACAGTAGTTAACAACGGTAAAATAATAACAGCAGTTAACAACGGTAAAATAATGACAGTAGTTAATAACGGTAAAATAATGACAGCAGTTAACAACGGTAAAATAATAACAGTAGTTAACAACGGTAAAATAATGACAGTAGTTAACAACGGTAAAATAATAACAGTAGTTAACAACGGTAAAATAATAACAGTAGTTAACAACGGTAAAATAATGACAGTAGTTAATAACGGTAAAATAATGACAGCAGTTAACAACGGTAAAATAATAACAGTAGTTAACAACGGTAAAATAATGACAGTAGTTAATAACGGTAAAATAATAACAGTAGTTAACAACGGTAAAATAATAACAGTAGTTAACAACGGTAAAATAATGACAGTAGTTAATAACGGTAAAATAATGACAGCAGTTAACAACGGTAAAATAATAACAGTAGTTAACAACGGTAAAATAATGACAGTAGTTAATAACGGTAAAATAATAACAGTAGTTAACAACGGTAAAATAATAACAGTAGTTAACAACGGTAAAATAATGACAGTAGTTAAATGGTGAAATAATGATACTAGTTTAGACAACAAAATAAGAACACTAGTTGACAATCATCAAAAAACGACGCTAGTTAACGAGAAATAATGACATTAACGTTCATTAGTTAATAATGATAAAAAGGACATTAGTTAACGATGGTAAAATAATGAAACTAGTTAACGATGGTAAAATAATGAAACTAGTTAACAATGATCAAATATTGACATTAATTAACGTTCATCAAACGCCTGAAAGGGCGAGTATGTTCGACGACAAGGACTCAAACCCGCGAGTGGAGTGTCCTAACTACTTGGTCATACCAAGTCCACCTTGTGAGAAGACTTGTTGCTGTTTTGTTATTTAGTACAAAGCTACACAGCAGGCTATCTGTGTTTTGCTAAATCTGTAAAAATACCGCTATGCCACTGGGGAATGTGTGAAAAGGAAAACTTCAAGATTAACGGTCACGCAACTTGAGAACGCTTCCAGTTTTCAGTGTTTTCTGGCTTTGAAAGTTCTCCTCTTTTTAGTTAAATTGTACAGACTTTCTGATTTCCATACCAACCTCTGAAACTTAGTCAAATACTCTCAAATACTTACTGTTTGTGCTTAATTCAAAACAAACCCTTTCCTTTTATCAATGTTATGTTTATTTCTATCAAGATTGGCTGGTTGGTTTGTAGTTAAGCACAAAGCTACACAAAGCCCACCGCTAGTATCGGAGGCTTCTGTCAGTAACTGACTCATACCATTTTAAATATAGCAAATTTCTGTATATTATTATAATCAATGACACATAGATTTTGAAATAAATTTTGTTTCTTACTGGCAGAATATTACTGTCTTTCTATGACTGTTAGTGAGTTTATTTGTTCTCTCTCACATTTCTGGTCGTAATTTTATTCTGTTAAACTTTTGTATTTTATATTATATTCTATCTTGAAAACTATACCGAAGATATCTATTTCAATTATATCAATTACAATGTTTCATAATTATAGCAGGTTTTGTAATATCCACCGTGGCTGCACAAAATAAGTGCCAGTCCCTTCCAATAATTTATAAACGTTTAACGTGCTGGAATCCCTTAATCTCTCAGGGACAAACCAAAAGCCATCCGCTTTGTCACCTCTTCCGAGTACAACCGATGCTCTTTACACTCAACTTCATGACATAAATTATTAGATCCAGGTCAGGTTGCATTCGAAAAGGAAAGGCTTACAAAAGTTTTTAATCTTACGTAGAATGTATACCGCAGCTTACAAGTGTGGTATGCTTCTCCATAATTTCCAATTAATGCAATTTATAAGTTATATATATATATATATTAAGATGTAGTTGTTTTAGTCCAATATGTTTATGTGCACACGTATCTAATAGCATTATCAACAACAAACGCTATGGCTATAAATGTGTATTTTCTACGTATTTCTAGTATTATTATGCACCGATATCCTTTTCATCTTTAAATCGTATTATCAAAAATTTTGTGACTGTAGTTTTGTAATATTTTTATTTCATGTCTCTGTTTCGTTCTTAAGGCACTAACCTTGGCTCATCTTTGCTTTCCACCATTGAAGACAAGCCCTCAAAACAAACGAAACGGTATGTATGTTTCAAATCTGAATATTCAAGCTCTTTCTCAGTTTAATAAAACTTAGTTTTCACTTAGTTTGTTTAAATTTTACTCTCTGTTTTAGTGGCTGCTTGAATTCCTATATCCACAACACTTTGATAAAGGCTATCAGATACCAACAGTGAGGGTCCTACAGAAACATGATGTATTGGAAGAAAGTCACACATAAAAATGGCTTTTCGTCACACAGACTATTTGAGGAAGGTTCCCGAGAAACGTAATCTATATGACGAAAGTCCGATAGAAACACGGTCTGTAGTACGTAATCCATAGGCTGTTTCATAAAACCTTTCACTTAGAGAAGAAGATCGCTGAAGAGAGACTAAGATGCCACTATTGTGTATATACTTTGTTTTACTGTGGATTTCCTGTATGCAATGATACAACTTTAATTAATTTGAATTGTGAAGCGTGACTGTGCCATGCACGTGGTTTTGTTAACTTCCGCTTTATCTAAAATTTTCTAACTTACTGCTAAACCTGATATTACACAGCGTACCATTACATTCATTTTATTTATCACTGTTTTTCACTTTAATTTAGTTCCAGTCATTTGCGAATTGAGTAAAGAAATTATGAAGTGAAGAATAAGTATATTACACGTTTGATTTTCTTGAGTGTTTTTAACTCACTATTTCTGAATTTATTTGATTTTTTCAGTTTTCATACCTTTTTTACTTTAGTTTATGTATTACTGCCTTAAGTGACCTCTGGTGGATCATCCTAAAAACCTATGTACGAGGGATTCATTTGTATAGAGAGGGGGAAAAATCGTGCTAGATGACAGTGGAAGAAAAAGACATTTTACGTGACATAAGATGTAATCGTTAGATTACTCGGTGGATTACATTTTAACCTGCCTCAGACGTCTATTTAGTTCTGACAATCGTCTTTAGTTTTAAAGTTAATGTGTTTGAGTTCTAAGATCCTTCAACTTTACCAACTTTGTTTTTGATTCGCTGTTTTTGCTTTCATCATTCACGTCTGATCAAATCAAGCTACCTACATGGTTCAAAACTAAACTAATTCGGTAAATAATAAAGTAATTTTATATAATATTCTAACTAAGGATACGTAAAATCATAAAAAAAGCTATAAAGATTAGACTATATTGATTCATCGGCTGGGTATTCTCATTGTTAGCGGTATTTTCACCCGTAAACCCAACAACTCTTGAAGTTTCGGCCACTTAAGAGATTTTTGTTAGTTCCATGTTTTATACCTAATTAACAAAATAAAATAGTTTCTGTAATTTTTAATAAAATAGACAAAAAAGAATCAAAATATTATATTTATTTATACCATAAAAATTAACTAATACTGTTAATTAAGTTAGCGTTGAAGAAACAATAGAGCATAACTTACAAAACACATAAATCTAGTGTTTCCTTCCTGGATTATAGCTGTTTTTTGAAAAGCTGTTACAGTCTCAGTTGCCACTGAAAATTACGAATATCTGTATTAAGTACCTGATTTGTTTGCGTATTTTTAACTGACATTATTCCTGAGCTTTAATTGGCTTCGTTCAGCTTTCACGCTATTTACTTTATATAAGTAACACTGCCTTAAGTGTCACCTGGTGGACTTGCAATACGTTTGCGGACTAAGAATATTCAAATCCGGGGCTCAATGCCTTTCGATAGATAGACTGTACAAAAAAAATAATAATAACAACAAATGTTTTAAATTGTTTTTACCACTGGTTTTATTTCTATATTTTAGCAACAGAGGGGTAACATTAATTTCACCTAAATTGTCACCCAGTTAATTTTTATTTATAAAGGAAAGTTGTATGTCCGTCTCTCTGGTGTCTTACGACTGAACTAATTTCGAAGGGGTTTGACAAAGAAACTCCTGTTGGCCTCCTAAAGGTCGGGTTTAAATAGATAAATAATCGGTTGAATGCTGAAGAGAAGCAGCCACTTCAATTTTATCACCTTAAAACCTTGATAGTTTGTTTGTTTTTTTAATTTCGCGCATAACTACTCGAGGGCTATCTGCGCTAGCTGTCCTTAATTTAGCAATGCAAGACCAGAGGGAAGGTAGCTAGTCATCATCACCCACCGCCAATTCTTGGACTACTCTTTTACCAACGAATAATGAAATAGAACGTCACATTATAACGCCCCAACGACTGAAAGGGCAAGCATATTTGATGTGACCGGGATTTGAACCCGCGACCCTCGAATTACAAGTCGAACGCTTTAACGCGCTTTGCCTTAGTGGGCCCAAAACCTTGATAGAAACCAAGTGAGTGAGGCATGTGAGCTCAACAAACGAAAAGGATGCTTAATACCGCATGTGACACGTGCTCCTTTGCACCTGATGAACGGTTCGTTTGCCCATCCCCCTATTACATAAACTCAGTTAGCTACTTCTGGTTAAATCTCACGACATAACACTTTTTGTTTTATATTTTAAAACTTAATAGTTCATTAGCTGTAACAATAAAAGTATTGCTGTCTATATGGCATTACATTTATTTTGTAGCTGCTTTATTGTAGTGTGGTAAATATAAAGGTTTTTATTCTATCTTTACCTTTGGTCATTCATGTGGTTTAACGATATGTCTGGGGGCTAACAGTGATACAAATCGGGCTTTGATATTCGTAGTAGGTTATTGTATAGGTTTCGCACTTAACAACAAAACAAATAGACTTTGCACTTTCATATCATTATATTTTTCACTATGTTTTGCACACGATGTACTTACCACGGCCTTTAAATATTTTAATTCTATACCAATTCGCACTATACGTAATGCTATTTCTTTCATTTGTAGTTTTATTCTGTCTTGTATTGTCTTTATCATTTCTCATTTGCTCTGTATTTTGTAGTAGTCGAATAAGTCATTTCAGTCACATTAGCTTTGTAGTTATGAGTGTTAGCATGCACAGTTCAGGATATAAGAGGTCCTGTTTCGATTAAGGGTATTTATGTTAAAGAGTTTGTTACTTAATGATGTGGAAGAGCTAAAATTGCATCTTTATGTTTTTAAAGTGTGTCTAAAATATACAGATCTAGATCGAATGTAAGACTCAGTGTAGTTTGTAGGTTTAAAAAAAACTCTTGTAAATATATAAACTATCATTTGTAATAACTGTAAGAAACATTAGTTAGTATAAACTGCATTGTTTTTATGTTTGCACATTAAAATATATTTGTTTTAAAAAGTGAAATTATGTGTATTATTCTTGTTGGCAGGTAACAGAGGTTTAACGTATATCCTAATTATTAAGCTCAAAATCAAGAGTCCGGTTTTTAATACGTATGTGCTTTCCTACAGGAAAGTCACATCAGCTATGTGCTGAGTCTATCGAGGGGAATCGAACTCCTGATTTTAGCGTTGTAAATCCGTAGACTTATCGCTGTACCAGTGGGTGTCTGTTAATACGTTAATTACGTAACAAAATAAATCGGAGACAGGTCCGAAATAAATTATAATATATAACACCTGCTGCACGATGGTTTTGTCTGACTGTTTTAGTTGAATAACGGGATTATGGCTCTCACTTTTATAACACGCCTATACTTAACTGTGCTGAGCGTGTTTATCAGAATCACATTTCGAATCCCGAACCCTTTTAACCACAGCCAATAAACTGTGCATATTTTACTATATTACTGAATATTTTTCGTCAAAGAGCCTGATGTATTTAACCATTTAAAATGTACATATAATATTTGATTGAAATAATTTATTAGGTACAATACATATTCTTTGATCCTTTAATAACTAGTTCGGCATGGCCAGAAGAGATAAGGCACTCGACTCGTAATCCGAGGGCGCGGGTTTAACTCCACGTCACATCAAACATGCTTGCCCTTTTAATCGTAGGTGCAGTATAATGTGACCGTCAATTCCACTATTCGTTGGTAAATTAGTAGCCTCAAAGTTAACGGTGGGTTATGACTAACTGCCTTCTCTCTAGTCTTACACTGCTACATTAGGAACGACTAGCGCAGATAGCCCTCGTGTAGCTTTGTGCGAAATTCAAAAAACAAACAAGAGCTAATCTATCTCAATTTAGTTTGACAAATTTTAGTGGAATGTGTTACATTGACGAAAATGTACAGCGTACAATGAGAAATATAAAAAAAGCAACCTTTTTGTAATCCTTTGTAAATTATATAGCACATTGTGGTAACCAGTAAAAACACTAAAGGTAAAAGTATAACGTAAACAAAGTTAAAAAATAAGATGCACATATTTACCCACGACTTAAGTCACCAGTGTCTCAGCGTTGTTTTTTAAGGCTTATAACACTGAAATTTCGGTTTCGCTACGCGCGGTGAGTTGAACACAAATAGCTCTTATGTAGTTCCATCCCCAGTAGCTCAGCGGTATGTCTGCGGACTTACACGCTAAAATCCGGGTTTCGATACCCGTGGTGGGCAGAGCACAGACAGCCCATTGTGTAGCTTTATGCTTAATTCAAAACAAAAAAATTCTTTTGTTGTTTTGTGCTCAACAGCAAACATTACTCAAAGGCCAAACTCAAACCCACTCCATCTAATTCATTTGCCAATTTACGACTCTAAAAAAATTACAGCTTTTTTTAAACCTTGCATTCTTGAGTTTATGACTTGCTGTATGCATCTATAAGTTCACTCTCAGGGTCTGTCATAACCTAGTGAGAGGCTCAGCATGGCCAGGTGGGTTAAGGCATTCGACTCGTAATATGAGGGTTGCGGATTCGAATCTCCGATGTACCAAACACGCTTGCCATTTCAGCTGTGGGGGCGTTATGATATGACGATTAATCTCACTGATCGCTGGTAAAAGAGTAGCCCAAGAGTTGGCGGTAGGTGGTGATGACTAGCTGCCTTCCTTCTACTCTTACACTAAATTAGAGATGGCTAGAGCAGATAGTCCTCGTGTAGCTTTGCGCGAAATTCTACAACAAACAAACAAACCTTTAACAATTATTATTAACAGGCTCATATTAATAATTCGACATAGACTGAAAGATATAATTTAAAGGGGGCCCAAATGGCCAAGCGTGTTAAGACGTGCAACTCGTAATATGAGGGTCGCCGGTTCGCATCCCCACCGCACTAAACATGCTCGCCCTTTGAGCCATGGGGGCGTTATAATGTGACGTTAAAAGGGTAGCTCAAGAGTTGGCGGTGGGTGGTGATGACTAGCTGCCTTCCTTCTAGTCTTATACTGCTAAGTTAGGGACGGCTAGCACAGAGAGCCCTCGAGTAGCTTTGTGCGAAATTCAAAAACAAATAAACAAAAACAAACAATAATTTAAAGATGCCAACGTTTTTAATTGGAAAATTTATAAGATCTGTCTGATAAACTGTCGGTCCTTTTTGGGTGACGTCACCTTTTACCTGTTAAAATTTAAAAAAAATCCTTCTCAAATTCAAAATGACCAACAATATGGATCATTTTTGTAATGTGATGATGAATCTTGCCCTTAATTAGTGTGCCAATAAATATGGTACAAATTCGATCACACTTAATAGAGTTATTAACCCCAAACCACAAAAATTTCCTATCTGCCATTATAAAATTGCTTCAAAGTGATCCAGTATTAGAATCAAGATTTGGATCCAGACCAACTTTGGGGAGGACTGACCATACTGTCTTCTTAACTTTTCGTTAATTTGTTGCGTATATCAGTCTATTAGGTTTGAGACACGCGCGCATAAACAGGCAGACAGAAAACACATATCTAACTGCAATACCTCGCCTTTTTCCCTCCAGGAGCGAGGATAAATGAGTTAGAAATGTATTAATAAACGAATGTTCTTGTGCTAATGAATGTGCGTGACATGAACTTCACACAAGTTTTAAAGTATAGCTGAACTGTAAAATACTTTACACCATTATAAACCTTAAGTTTTCTTTCGACATTTTTTTAAACATTTAGACCAATACACTCTTGGCTTTCCGAACAGAGGGACTAGACTGTCGCTTGTATAGAGAATCCATGACCATAGACTTAATTTTCAGGAGGATTTGGTTTTTGATTTGTTTTGAATTTCTCCCAAAGCTACACGAGGGTTATGTGCGCTAGCCGTCCCTAAATTTGCAGTGTAAGACAAGAGAGAAGGTAACTAATCATCACCACCCACTGCTAACTCTTGGGCTACTCTTTTACTAACAAATAGTGGGATTGATCGAACATTATAACGCCCTCACAGTTAAGAGGGCGAGCATGTTTGGTGTGGTGGGGATTCGAACCCGCGACTCTCAGATTACGAGTCAAGTGTCTTAACTATTTCAGGAGGATCTTGAAAGACTTGTCCCCTACAATTTTGCAAGAATAATATAATTTTTTAAATAGAATATCCTCATGTTTTCCTAAGATACAGATATTGTCCTTTTCGCGTTTTGATATCAAGATTATGTCGTTGCCCATGTCCAAGAAGTGCGGAGCATGTATTTTCGTTTTCCATGAACGGAACATGAAAACCATGTCCACAGGCCCATTGTCCTGAATGCTAACTATCGAAACTTGCTCGGCCAAGCAAAAAAAAGAAAATATTATGCAAGTAATTTATTGTGAATCACTGTTAAGTAATTTTGTGTTAATCTCATTTTCAGATAATGAAACCACAGATGAATCGAACTGTAAATAGTTAATAAACTTATTGATGTTTTACGTTTCATGTCATAAAATAGTGTCAAAATGTGAAAACGAAGGAAAACAGAGCGAACCATGCAATAAGAAGAGTTGATCATCTTAATAATATTTTGGCATATGTGCAAATCAGTTCTAAGAACTGTGTGAATACAAGTAAGAAGTAAAGCAATGAGTGAAGCTGTTATTCACAACTTTAAAAATATTACTTTTTTTACAAAATATGTGGTAATTCTCAAACTAAACACATATAATTACATATCAACTGAAATATATAGAGTCGAACTGCAAAAAACGAACGTCAAGTCAGCTGATTATAATCATTAATGCTTTCAAGAGACTGCACCAACTGAGGTGTGGAGAGAGTGGCTTAAGAGCTTCGTTAAGTACTGGAATAAAACTAAAAATATTGCATTCAGTTGAGGTTATAAAGACAATAGTTTGTAAAATTATTGTTTGTCCAGAGTTTATAGAAAGAAGAAGATTTTTATTTGGATGGGTATATAAAAGGAAGAATTACATAACAGATTTCAGAACTCAGTGGAGTTTATATCAGAAAGTGAACACACAATGAAGAAAGCGGTATGTATATACATTTCAATCAGAACTTTATAGAACCATAGATAAGTTATCTCAGTTGAAACAAAGCAAGACTATATGATGTCTATGAAATGTTGTCTTCGTTCAAAAGGCTGCGATGATTTAAATATGCCTTGTTTTAAAACAATGTCTGATAAATTATACTACGATACATATATATATATATATATTATTTCAGCAAAAATATTTTTTTATTAACATGATGTGTTTTCTTCTAATTTTAGTTTAATTCTTCTGTTTTCACAGCTTTATCTGATTTCAACTCTTTGGAAAATTAGTGTAATATAATGTGAAGTTTAAATGTTTTTATACACATATCTAAACTAGTCTATGGCAAAAGTCTGTGTCTGTTTGCTTATTCGAGTGAACCGCTACGGGGTATTATCACTAAATTTGGAATATATCCTCAGGGCAACCACGAGAGTACATTTTTGGAGGTTAGAGTTTGAAAATGGCCAAATATGTCATTCGAGGGTTTCTATTTTTTTGTCGTACGTCTTGTGAGATTATTACTGAAAACTTGCTGGACAGGTTATCACCAGTCTTGGCATGTTCCTAAAGGACTTTGTTTGTTTGTTCTGAATTTCGCGCAAAGCTACACAAGGGTTATCTGCACCAGCTGTCCCTAATTTAGCAGTGTAAGGTTAAAGGGAAGGCAACTAGTCATCACCACCCGTCACCAACTCTTGGACTACTCTTTTACCAACGAATAGTGAGATTGACGGTAATATTATATCGTCCAAACGGCTGAAAGGGCGAGCATGTTTGGTGCAACGTGGAATAGAACCCTCGACCTTCAGGTTACGAGTCGACGCCTTAACCCACTTGGCCATGCCGGGCCGCTGGCGTTTTGTTTCTCTGGTCTGACGGTTTTATCCATGTGTTGAATAAGCTGACGGTTTTATCCATGTGTTAAATAAGCTGACGATCTTATTGAAAAAAACACCATACACACTATACTTATTTGTATTTATTTCGTAGGGTGTATTTCTCCTTTCTCTCCTGCTGTCAGCAACATTTGTGAGTGCTGAAAGCCAACTTAGTACAAGAACAGAAAGTGACCTGAAGACTTCGGCTACTGGTTATGGAGGTTACGGCCTAGGAGGTTTAGGTGGAGGTGGTCTCGGATTAGGAGGAGGCTTAGCTATTCAGGTAAGTCACTGTATTTTATTTGTGTATAGCAGAAACTTTAAATTGTACGTTATCATCGATTCTTTAAAAAAATTGTTACAATATTTAAAAAGTAATAATCAATACTCTTTTTCTTTTATTAAAAAAATATTCGTAGGCTGTTCCCGTGGCTGTTGGTGGTTTGGGAGGGGGTTTTGGAGGAGGTGCAGGAGGAGGTTTCGGAGGAGGCCTAGGAGGTGGTTTCGGAGGAGGCTTGGGAGGTGGTTTTGGAGGAGGCTTAGGAGGCGGTTTCGGAGGAGGCTTGGGAGGTGGTTTTGGAGGAGGCTTAGGAGGCGGTTTTGGAGGAGGCTTGGGAGGTGGTTTTGGAGGAGGCCTAGGAGGTGGTTTCGGAGGAGGCTATGGAGGAGGAGCCGGAATTCTGGCTGTGCCGCTAAGTCTAGGAATATACGGAGGTGGTGGCAGAATATGGTGGGACTAGAGTGAGTGAAATATATTACAACCAGTTGTTAATTTTCGAAAACTTTTAATGCTAAGTTATATTATTACATGTATTATATATCATATACATTATTCCTATTAAAGAAAACTTTCTGTATGTTGTGTTTTTAAAGGTATTGTTTATTTTATTTTTGCAATTTCAAAATTTGCTTTGATCGTATGTATTGTAAGTAGACTTAGTTTGTATTATCGTACTGAATTTTTATAGTAGTTTTCCCTATTATATTTATTCTTTTCCAATGTTTTTTTTCATTTTCATCAGCAGGAGACAGAATCCAGACAAATATACGTTCACACCTTTGAACTACCTTTTCGCCTCCAGCGACACTTTAATTGAACATATCACGTCTTAAGATGTACATTTAGAATATCCTGCTTCGATATAATGAAAACATCTAAAAGTTTATGTGTTCTCGAGCAATTTTAATGTTAGAAATGTTTATGATTTGAAACGAAATAAATCTTTGCAATGAAACAATGTCTGAGTTTGACTTTTTTTTCAAAAAATAACTTCAATATCAGAGATCCTTGTTTTAATTAAGCATAGAGTTATACAATAAGTTATCTGTGCTCTGTCCACCACGGGTATCGAAACCTGCTTTCTTACTTCGGACGTTCGCTGAGAAACCGCTGTACCACTGAGGGGCTCAAAACTCCTTTTCTAGGATACAAAGCCAGTGTTTTGACAATATTATATAGATTTAAAGTTACTAAATTAAAGTCTTTTAAGAACACTGTATATATACATATAAATATGTATATAATAATTTATTTTCTAAAACAAATAATTTTTGTTATTCATGTTGTGCTTTCCAACAGTCCTTTGGAAATTTCAATTCAGTCTCCGAGTTAAAACTCATACGTGTCACTCCTTCTGGTCCAAAGTTTTTATTTGTCTGTGGAATGATGACTAACGGAATAATTTTCTGTATTTGATGCTCTTTGAAAGTAAAAACGTAATCAATGAAAAGTTATAGCTATCTAAATATAGGCTACACGCGTATACGTAAATGTAAGCGAAAACAAAATTTATTTAATTTTACCTTACCTACTGATTCAAGCTTCACAAAATATTTAGTAGATGTGAGACTTATAAAATATTCTTATATCAATGGTTTGAACATTTGATCTAGTACTTAAACGCAAAATGAATGAAATTTTAGCGTCTGATTCTGATATAGATGAAACGAAAACAAGGAAAACTATATTTAATATATTTTGAAATTAGAGAGCGTAGCTATTCTTAATTTAAGTTCGAAATGACAAGTGAGCTTTATTCTCAGATGATCATTTAAAATATAATGTTAGTGCCCCCACACCAGAATCCAGCTAAATCTTCAGAAACACATATTACAGCGAACATCTCACAATAAAAACGATCCATTACGTTCGTATTCGTGTTGGCAGCAATTATCCAAAGTTGACTGGTTTGATTGTTGTATCTTTGAATGACTTAGTTCTCAAATTTTTAACTGCATAGGGAAATCTAAAAAACTTGATATTTGGCATATGTCCGTCTTTTTTTTTTTTTTTGAAGACAATTGGTTTTCAATTTAAACACACAAGTACTTAACCATTTAAATAAGTCAGTTATTACCTTCTACAAATCAGGATATGATAGTATCTGATGAGATTATTATGGATTTAATAACCAAAGAAGAAAAAAAAGATAATATTATCCTTTATACAATTTTCGTATCCCTAATGGATACCCTCAGCTAATTATAAATACAAAACGTTGGATATGTCTATATTATTGTTTACAGAAACTTGCAAAATTCGATTTATAAACTTTAAAGTTAAATAACAGATTTCCAGTCTTTTTTCTCCGTCATAATCACTGTTGTTTGAGTGTCGTTTTTAAAACAAATTATATTAAAGTGTCAAACTCTTTCAAATCGCATCAAAAGGAAATGTTTTGAGTTCATAGAAAAAAAAGGTTTCGGTTACGTTTGTTATCACAATTTATAATTTACTTTATCTTAAAATGTCCAAACGTATATCTTCTGAAGCAAACGTCTACATTTTAATATAGAGCTTTAGCTGTATTCTGATATATTGTTTTCTGACACAGCTACTTGAATAAATTAAAACAAATATGCTTTTTTAGAGTTACACAATCATCACGTTTACCATATGTCTTCTTTAACACAACTTGTTTAGTTTGATTCCAATAAGAAACCTTGTATGGTTATGATCAGAATAGAGTGTTAAATGTGTGTCTTAGGATCAAAACCTTTCATTGAAGATGCTCGTCTTTTCAGTTGTGGGAGAGTTATGACGTAAGTTCTATTTTTGAATATCGTGCAAAGTTAAACAAGGGTTATCTGTGTTATTCGTTCTTAATTTATCAGCTAGGAGACAGCTAGTGATCACTACTCAACTTCACCTCTTCAGCTGCTCTTTCACTAAAGAATAGTGGAATTGACCAGCACCTTATAGGCACAAACGGCTAAAAGTGCGAGTATATTTGGTATGACAGAGATTCGAACCCACGACACTCAGAATACGGGTCGAATGATCTAACCATCTGGCGATTAGGGCGGATAGCTTTGCAGTAAATTGAACAAAAAGAGCGAACTAGTTTCAGATATTATTCTCGTCACATTCGAGTATCAACAAAAGAAAAGGTGTACTCTTCTGAAACTCTAATGGTTATTGTTCGAGTTACTTGAAGTTCTTGATATTTGTTTATCCAACGTAATTAAATTAACATAACATTATATTTGTCTTTAGTTTTTGATCACCGCGTGTTTAGTACGAAGTGATTTAAAACATTTTGCTTTACCTTTTAATATAAAGATCGTTTCTTGCCCTGCTTCACTTTTATATTCATTCTTGGAACATAGTTGCACACTAATAAATAAAACCCGTTTTGATTTATTCAAGCACTTCTCACCTGAGAGAAACGAAAAAAAGTAAAGATAGGAAAATATTTCACACGGTGAGAAAAAATAACTACGTTAAGTATGACTTATTATTTCCCTTTATTTCAATGTCCAGTGTAGCTCTCTATGTTTCAACAAATCTATTATAGTTTGTTATTCTCGAATAATTAAAAGTATGTTATTTAATGTTATTCATTGTAAAGAAGTATAATAGACCTTATGAGTCAAAACACTTAGATTATTTTGCAGATGTGACCAACTTATATGAAAGATCAAACACCGTTCTTATTTACCTCAATCATTCGTATCTTCTATTCCAGGTTTGCTACAGTTAATTATTATATAGGATGTGACGAATTATTTCCTTGTAAACGTTACATCAAAATATTCCAGTTTATTCCTCTTTTTATAAAATCAGCTTTGAAACGTTAAAACAATTCTGCGTTTTAATTATTAGCGTACTAGAGCCGATTCAGGAGTGATTTACTGATAATAAAGATGGTCCTTGAAACAAAAAGAATAATATTACCGTCAAAACGTGCTCTGAACTTTTAGACAATGGATGAGCAACTCTAATGGCGGTCAAATTAACCGTACTTTTCAGTAGGTGTTTTTCTTTCGGTTATTTACACATTCTCTCACCATTGTATCAGTGAATAACTGAATACTTATCACGTAAAAAAATCGAGTTTCGATAATGTTGATGAACAGAACACAGATAGTCATTTGGGTGAATTTGTGCTAAACTACAATCAAACGAATGGATTACTCGGACAATGCTATTGAAGAGTTACTTGCATTCGCTGTCCATAATTATGATAACCAAAAGGTCAGGTGACTGGTCAACAATCACTCACCGCCTAATCTTCCGCTACGTTTCGTCTGAGTACATATTAGAAATTAATTATAATTCTTATAACGTACCCACTATCTCAATGTACAGAGTGCATTTTGTCTTTCGGTTGTACACGGACTCCCAGATCATCAGTGTTACGTATTTTTTATGTTTTATGTTCTTCGTAGACTAAACGCAACAGAAAAACACAGATAACAGCTTGTATAATTTATTACACTAGACTATTAACAAATATAACAGATATAACATAAATTATATAATAACAGTGACAGATATTAAGTTACAACATTCGAAATTAATTACAAAACAAAATAATACTAGTTTCAAACTTCGAAATTAATCACAATACAAAATGGTACTGGCCTGTATCTAATATAATGATCTAAAATGAAAGTCTCAAATTCCAGTCTAGGGTGTGAATTTGGTCCCACGAAGAAATTCCGAAGCTTAAATGAAGAAGTTCAGAAACAGTTCACAGTTCAATAAATTCGACGAAGTTTCTTTCACGATGCCTCCGATGAACGTCACAAATTCGCCGACTCTTAGCACAAGCAGTAATTCAGATGAATCGTAGAGATTGACGAAATAAAATCACAGCTTCCGTAGATCTAACTTCAGTCACAAATCCAAGTTGAATAATCACAGCAAACACTTAATTTTTCTCAAATAACTGACTCTCTTCTTTTGAAATAAAACTAATGTCTGACTCTCCTTCCTTTCTTCGAATAAAAACTGATGATTGAATCTCTTTTTGCGTCACCGTCTTTTATACGGGTAGGCCTACTTCTCGAACAATCGTGTTATTTCCATAGAACTCCGGAGCAATCCACGCATGTCCGTTCTTGCACGAGACTTGTCGTCTAGACACTAGGCCGCCACATTTCATTAACGAACATATAATTGGTCTACTTAATTCAAGAAAATTCTAAATGTTACCCTAAATGAATAACAACATATTAGTTTAAACTTCGAAACAATAATATAAATATGGAAACATAGATAATAGAAATGAAAATACAAACACAACACGACATGCCGTCGTTTACAAAATATTTACACATTTACATAACAATCAGTCCAGTGCACTTGGTCCTATTCAATTGAAGTAGTAAAAAAGTTTACGGTAGGTACTGTAATGTGTTTGTTTGTTTTTGAATTTCGCACAAAGCTACTCGAGAGCTATCTGTGCTAGCCGTCCCTAATTTAGCAGTGTAAAACTAGAGGGAAGGTAGTTAGTCATCACCACCCGCCGCCAACTCTTGGGCTACTCTTTTACCAACGAATAATGGGATTGACCGTAACATTATAATGCTCCCACGGCTGAAAGGGCAAGCATGTTTGGCGCGACAGGGATTTAAACCCGCGACCTTCAGATTACGAGTCACACGCCTTAACACGCTTGGCCATGCAGGGCCCCACTGTAATGTGTCGCATAGGTGTATGTTATAGGAATCATTAAGATATGGTAATAAATAGCTTTGTAAAAAGCAATGGAGAAGTGCACTAATATTTGTAATACAAAATAAGGCTTTGCGACGAAGTTCTCTTTGGGTTCTGTTCCATTATATAAAAAAATTGAAGAAATGCACTTGTAGTTCTTAAAATCAGTGTTATCGGTTTAGGGTAAACTGGGCGATAGCTACTCGGCGACAAAAGAAATCGTTGACACTAACTTTGTCGACAATATTACTGGTGGACAAAGACTCGGCAAAAATATTACTACTCGACAGAAAATTCTGCGGCAACCCATTTGCCGACAGACTCGTTGACTTTAACAATATTTCGAATATACCGGTAGTATTGCTGATAGTAGGCCAGGTGAGTGCTTATGGCTATGGAAGTAAAATAATTAACTTTTCGGCAAGAGCGTAGCTTTTTTACTGTATAAATGATTATTACGTCCTTTCTTTTTTGCTGTAAGACATCTATGATACATTAACTTTCAATATTTTTACATTATTTTTTATTCAGTTTATTTTCGGAGCATAAATTCTACACTTCAAAAACTTGTCTCATCTCTATTAAATTACTCCCAGTAGTACAGTTGTGTGTCTGCGGACTTACAACGGTAAAAACCAGATTACAATACCTGTGGTGGGCAGAGCACAGATAGCTCTTTGTGAAGCTTTGTATTTAATTACAAAGAACAAAAACTACTGAATCATATCATTCTATTTTGTATTTATATATTTAAAATGCAACAAATTACCCATATATTGTAAACCTGATTTATGTACATGCATGCATTTCCCTAAGTAAACGTAAATATAATAACACATTCATCTCATGACACAATTGACGACAAGTTTATTTTTTAGCTAGTTGTATTTTGACAACTTGTCTAGTCGATAACTATTTTATCGGCACGATTTCCTGTCACCGAGTTTGCTATCGTCCAGGTCTCACCGAACAATTTTATGTTATTCTAATTAACAGTAACATAACACTGTAGTACTTCAGCTATATTAACTGCTGACAGTTTCTTTCTATATATGTATGAATGGCTTGAGCGTTATGTAAGACTCCGGTGAAGTATTTTGTTTCTAAGTACTGTGAGTGTTTTGTGATGCTAATGAGACTTGTGGGATGTAATGGGGTTTGGATAGGGCGACTAAAGAACAGCACATGACCTGTTTTAAGCATCTGTTTTATTCTTTATCAATCCCATTTAAGCGATGTAGAATTCGTAGTAACCATTGGTGACACATAATTTGGCATAGAACGGTTAAGACTTTGATACAGCACTAGCAGATGTCGGTCTTCAGCTGTATTACACGGTGCAACGTTCAGCATATTAATGCTTTGGTCAGCTCAGGTTATTATGGGTTCAATGTGACTAGAGGAACAGATTGTCTGATGAAGGTTACTACAACTACTTTAAAGTTTCTTAAAGAAGGATAGTAGTGCTCGTAAAGACTGTTGATGGTTTATTCTCATCAGCAAGTATCGTGTTCAGTGAGCATTATGGTTGTGGTTTTAGAAGGGATGGTGACCAGATTGGTGACGTTAAATCATTTTCTTAGCATGGTCGAATCTTTCTTTTGATTACAAACTATTGACGGTAAAGGCTAGGTCTCGGCATCTGGTTTGACTGCAAAAACAAGTTACATACATGGTGTAAATGTTGTAGATGGTGTCTTTAGACAAGGGTTAGTTTTGATACATATCTGTAGTTAATGGTTCAGTCTGATTTTTGTTATAGTTAATGCTACTACAGTACATGTCGCATTGATGCCAATTCTGAGAATTTTGTCAACGAGAATGGGCCTCTGAACTCTATTATAGACATTTTTTCATAACTAAAGCAATTTCCCAAACAACGTTCGAGCCTTCCCACGTTTCAGGTGCAAGTTTAAAAGCGTTGACCCGGGTTTCTCTTTCGCTGTGATAACCATCTAATGATGATGGAAATACTGATTTAATTTGACAGTCAAAGCTTCTAGCTACAGCCCTCTCTGGGATCTTGCCAACTTGCTTCCATGGTCTTTAAAGAGGCTTCTATTTTTTTCACACGATTAATACTATAATTCCCAATATCACGGACTAGTAACTAATGGTTAGGGTAAAAGATGAAAGATAAATGTCAAAATAACAAATTTCAATTTTACATATTTTTCAAGGTTTTTCTTGTGAAAGATCAAATGGTTACGTTATCACAGAAAACTTTAAAACTTGAAACCTAGACTATTTATAATACCGTTTTACATAGGTTACGAGTACAAGAAAAATAAAAGTTAGAGCATGGAAAAAATCCTTGGTATATATTGAAGGAAACCAAACAATTTTAATAAATAATTTGCAAAAGAATTAGTTTTAATACAAAAGAACAAACGGAAGCCATCGAACATTTAGGGTTAAGAGACATTAAGTTTAGAGGATAGATACAAAATAACCAATCTACGATAAAGTTACACGAATATTAAGTCTTTATAATGAAGATTATCAAGTTAACAGTTTATATTATTTAATAAAACATGTACTTCAAGATATTTGAAGGAATATCTATTACAAAGCATGTACAGGTAATGTTTTGTTTCATTTTCCTCCATGTAGATATTTTTTTTTATTTATCTCTACGTGATAACATATTATGATGTCAGTTTAAAAAAATTGGAGAGTTCAGTGACAGACAGACGAAGTTTCCAAACAACGATCGATAGAAAGAAAATTAAGCAACTTTTATTATTAGTTTTGAAAATGGAGGAGAGAAAACTTAATTAATAATTACGTCGTCACTCATGATAAAGTTAGAGGTTTATTTAATTGCACATACACATATAAACAAACCACATATAATAGAAACTTTCCAGGTAATTAAATTTGCTAAATGTCTAGAATAGTACGTAATTGTTTATTAAAACAAACGTCTTAAGCAATGACTTCAGATGTTGTCAGAAAATTTCATGAAAAGGAAAAATGGTAAAAGTAACTCCGTCACAGAAATCTTATCGGATATGGGATATAATAACAAGTTTGAAGTACTTCATTAATATTTTTGACAAAACGTAGGCAAAAATATGTCTTAGCCAACTGATTCCCGTTGAAGTTAAGCATTCTATGCATGTTCTATTTATCACTACAGCACGAAAACGTAATGAACTATAAAGTAACAGCTTTTGATTATTCGATTAATATTTGGCATACATACAAATAGTTTCCAAGAACAAGACGAATATAAATGTTAAATCAGGCAAAATGTACGTTTCCTATTCAATGCAAAATGAATAAGAGTTTTGCAAAATACGTGGTAATCTTGATGTTAATAACATAAATATATAAAATCGAAGAACAAGAAATAACCTCAAGTAAACCGATAACAGTAATTACGTTTTTCCAAAGACTACACCAACTGAGGTGTGGAGAGAGTAATTTAATAATCTGGTCAGTTACTGGAATAAAACTAAAAACATTGCATTTAGTACGATTATTAAGAATACAATTATTGTTTGTCTAGGGTTTACAGAAAGAAGAACGATTTTTATTTGGATGGGTATATAAAAGGAAGAATTACATAACAGATTTCAGAACTTAGTGGAGTTTACACTAGAAAGAGAACATACAATGAAGAAAGCGGTATGTATATATACTTCAATCAATGAGTTCTCAGAACCAGGACAATATAATGTCTATGAAATGTCTTCGTTAAGAATAGGCTGCAATAATTTAATATAACTTGTGTTTGGAAAAAGTCTGAGAATTTATACATGATATATATACATACATTTTAACAAAATATATTTTAAAGAACATAAAGTGTTTTCTTCTTATTTTAGTTGAGCATATTTTGTAAATTAATTCTTCTGTTTTCATAGCTTTATCTGATATCAACTCTCTGTAAAATTAATGTAATATAATATGAAGTCTAAATGTTTTCATATACACATCAAAGGCCCGGTACGGCTAAGTGGTTAAGGCACTCGACTCATAATTCGAGGATCACAGGTTCGAATCCACGTCACACCACACATGCTCGTCCCTCCGTGGAGGCATTATAATGTGACGATCAATCCCACTATCCGTTTGTAAAAGACTAGCCAAAGAGTTGCCGGTGGGTGGTGATGAAGAGCTGCCTTCCTTCTAGTCGTACACCACTGCTAAATCAGTGATTGTTTCCTTATTCGAGTGAATCGCTAAGAGGTATTATCACTAAACTTGGAATATACATGAGAGTAAATTTTGAAGGCCAGAGTTTGAAAATGACCCAGTATGTCACTTAAGGATCTCTATGCTTTTCTCATGCGTTTTATGGTATTATAACACAGAACTCTCTGGACAGATTATCGCCAATATTGGCATGTTCCTAAAAGGCTTCACAGAGGGTTTCTACCTCGTTGGCGTTTCGCTGCAACATTACTACACAAATTACACATCTTCTGGGATATAGTAGATGAATGATGCTATAGTTTATATTAAGATATCAGATATCAGCTGAGTGAGCGAGGCCATCGTATTTCATTTACTACCACAAAGGATTAAAGTTAATTCCTCAGTACACCTTTCAGGAGGTTGTAAATACCCTGTATAACAGTTGCAACATGTTTTTATTGTTTTCCCAGTTTATCCTTATTTGTGTTGGGCGTGTATTTCTTGTACAGTCGATGAGATTTAAATGGAAAAGATTCAAGCACATCTATGCTGTTAGATAGAAATGACGGTGTTTGTTTTCGGCAGGTTGTAAAGATGACAATTAATCCTGCTGTTCCAATAAAAGTATATGAGTAGGAAATGTTGTAGATGAAATGCTACCTTATTCTTGGTTAGTATCTGTACATTAGTGATGTTTCTGTCTGGAACCTGGGTTCTCTGGTCTGATGGTTTTATCCATGTATTGAATAAGCTGACGATTTTATTGAAAAAAACACCACACACACTATACGTATTTGTATTTATTTTGTAGGGTGTATTTCTCTTTTCTTTCCTGCTGTCAGCAACATTTGTGAATGCTGAAAGCCAACTTAGTACAAGAACAGAAAGTGACCTGAAGACTTCGGCTACTGGTTATGGAGGTTATGGCCTAGGAGGTTTAGGTGGAGGTGGTCTCGGATTAGGAGGAGGCTTAGCTATTCAGGTAAGTCACTCTATTTTATTTGTGTATAGCAGAAACTTTAAATTCTACGTTATCATCGATTCTTTAAAAAATTGTTACAATATTTAAAAAGTAATAATCAATACTCTTTTTCTTTTATTGAAAAAATATTCGTAGGCTGTTCCCGTGGCTGTTGGTGGTTTGGGAGGGGGTTTTGGAGGAGGCCTAGGAGGTGGTTTCGGAGGAGGCTTGGGAGGTGGTTTTGGAGGAGGCTTGGGAGGTGGTTTTGGAGGAGGCTTAGGAGGCGGTTTCGGAGGAGGTTTTGGAGGAGGCTTAGGAGGCGGTTTTGGAGGAGGCTTGGGAGGTGGTTTTGGAGGAGGCTATGGAGGAGAAGCCGGAATTCTGGCTGTGCCGCTAAGTCTAGGAATATACGGAGGTGGTGGCAGAATATGGTGGGACTAGAGTGAGTGAAATATATTGCAACCAGTTGTTAATTTTCGAAAACTTTTAATGCTAAGTTATATTATTACATGTATTATATATCATATACATTATTCCTATTAAAGAAAACTTTCTGTATATTGTGTTTTTAAAGATATTGCTTATTTTATTTTTGCAATTTCAAAATTTGCTTTGATCGTATGTATTGTAAGTAGACTTAGTTTGTATTATCGTACTGAATTTTTATAGTAGTTTTCTCTATTATATTTATTCTTTTTCAATGTTTTTTTCATTTTCATCAGCAGGAGACAGAATCCAGACAAATATACGTTCACACCTTTGAACTACCTTTTCGCCTCCAGCGACACTTTAATTGAACATATCACGTCTTAAGATGTACATTTAGAATATCCTGCTTCGATATAATGAAAACATCTAAAAGTTTATGTGTTCTCGAGCAATTTTAATGTTAGAAATGTTTATGATTTGAAACGAAATAAATCTTTGCAATGAAACAATGTCTGAGTTTGACTTTTTTTTCAAAAAATAACTTCAATATCAGAGATCCTTGTTTTAATTAAGCATAGAGTTATACAATAAGTTATCTGTGCTCTGTCCACCACGGGTATCGAAACCTGCTTTCTTACTTCGGACGTTCGCTGGGAAACCGCTGTACCACTGAGGGGCTCAAAACTCCTTTTCTAGGATACAAAGCCAGTGTTTTGACAATATTATATAGATTTAAAGTTACTAAATTAAAGTCTTTTAAGAACACTGTATATATACATATAAATATGTATATAATAATTTATTTTCTAAAACAAATAATTTTTGTTATTCATGTTGTGCTTTCCAACAGTCCTTTGGAAATTTCAATTCAGTCTCCGAGTTAAAACTCATACGTGTCACTCCTTCTGGTCCAAAATTTTTATTTGTCTGTGGAATGATGAATAACGGAATAATTTTCTGTGTTTGATGCTCTTTGAAAGTAAAAACGTAATCAATAAAAAAGTTATAGTTATCTAAATATAGGATACACGCGTATACGTAAATGTAAGCGAAAACAAAATTTATTAATTTTACCAAAAGGTAAGCAACAGCCCGAGAAAATTTTTTTATTAAATGTACTGTGGACGAAATTTAGCATACGCGATTTTGACATAATGCTCAAAAATGAGTCAAACTTCCTGATGTTGTCTGTTTATAAAAATCGAGTACTTATCGCATTTCTAGTCTATATTTTTTATTATAGATTAATAATAATCACACATTTAACAATTTCCTTGTTACTTTATTATAATTTTATAGTCACACTGCTATGTTAATGCGACGAAAACATTTGTTTAAACTGATTAAAATTCCAGTTTAAAATAGGCTCCTTCCAATGGGAACCCGGCATGGCCAGGTGATTAAGACATTCAACTCGTAATTAATCTGAGGGCTGCTGATTCGAATCCCGGTCACATCAAACATGATGGCCCTTTCAGTCGTGGGGACATTATAACGTGACGGTCAGACCCGCTATTCGTTGATAAAAGAGTAGCCCAAGAATTGGCAGTGGATGGTGATGACTACATTAGTCTTACACTACAAAATTAGGTACGGGTAGCGCAGATAGCCCTCGTGTAGTTTCACGCGAAACTCAAAACTAACAAACAAACCAATCTTTCCAGTGGCACAGAGGCATTTCTGTGGACTCACACCACTATAAACCGGGTTTTGATACCCCAGTGTTGTATCTTTGTATAATTACAAGTAATCCATCAACTTTAAAATAGGCCTTTACTTTTCAAATATTCCATTTCTTGAAAACATCAGTTCGAGCGTCTTTGACTGAAGAAGTTTAATAACATTAAATAACCATTAAAATGAGGCAATGATATTATTAAATTTGATATTCATCCTTTAGTAGAATGTAAAAAAATGAAGTTTGGACATTTTTAAACTTTATAATAAAAATTATTGTCAATAGATTCTTTAATTTTGAGTTTAGCTATTGCTCTTCGTAAGTAGTGTGTAACAGCCCATGTAGATTACTGTAATGATTCTTTATTTTTTAGTTTAGTTATTGCTCTTTGTAAGCAATGTGTAACAATCCATGTAGATCATTGTAATGATTCTTTATTTTTCAGTTTAGTTATTGCTCTTCGTAAGTAATGTGTAACAAGCCATGTAGATCATTGTAATGATTCTTTATTTTTCAGTTTAGTTATTGCTCTTTGTAAGTAATGTGTAACAAGCCATGTAGATCATTGTTAATGATTCTTTATTTTCTTTTACCTTTATTAAAATCACAGAAGAGAAATAAAGCCATAACCAAAACTTTCACATTTAGTGTGATAAACAGGAGTATCCTGTGTGTCAGATTTTTTTTTATTCTTCTGCTAACACCTTCGCGCTATATATGAAATAAATTAAACAGAATACACAACAATTTTGCAACATAAACTTTAGAATTTCTTCTCTTCGATAATTGAGAAGAATGAGTAAACTAAATATCTACACAAACATTGGTAAGGCTTACGTCTTTTACATAAACAAAAAACAAAGAATTAATTACTATCATCAGGTAAAGAAATACACGTTATTCACAACTGTGGAGTGCTTAAGCCAGTTGCTAAGCTACCAATTGTTAAAAATGATGGATGAAGGTTACCCATAAAAACACTGTTTTGCTGCAGCGGATAGTGTTGGGAAATCTGTGAACACAAAAGGGAAATTTCTCAAAATTAGACTGTTCAATTACACGTATTCTATACATATACGAAGTATGTACTGTTAGTTTGTGGTATTTTAATTATAGACTATATTTTACAAAAATTCAGAATTGTTCATATATTTATACGTTACACTATATACCAAAATTTTTACTTTTTCTTATTCCTGGACAGAAAGTGTTATTTCCCAATTGCTTATGATTAAAGTAAATGGAAAAGACCTATTTGTTTCTTTAAACTTTGCTTTTGTGACCTGGGATCGTATAAGTAAAACATAATTTACATTACATTTAGTTTACATTACAGTCGCAAATCTCGAAAAACTACTCACTTCTAAACATTTTTGTGTAACTATAGTATAAATATATGCAAATCTTGATTCATATTTTGTTTCATTCAAACCCTATGTACATGACAATGTGCAAATTTGCTCGTTTTTACATAGAAAATAGATTAATTTCTAAATTTCATTATGCAGGTCACAAAAGCAAAGTCTGAAGGAAATAATGGCCATTTTCTGTACTTTTACAATATAAGCAATTAAGAATTAACACAACATCCAGGAACAAAATTTGTTACACGGTGTTATTGGTGGTGTGGTTTAAGGTTTGTACTGTTAAGCGATACTGTTCCACATATTTAGGTCGATGAATAACATATCGAAAACGATTATTAAAGACAAAAAACAATATTAAAGATGCATGAAACATTATCATATAGTTAACATCCACGTAATAATAGTCAAATCTAAAAAAATCAAAAACAACAGTAAAAAAAACTTATGCAGAAAACTCACACTTGAAACACATTCAAACTGTCTTAAAATTATACAGTTATAACAGATCAACCTACCAGAGGTTAAAAGGAGGTCAGAACGTTTATTCTTGCTCGACTGTTTTGGTTCTGGGTCTACTTGGCCTAGGTACAGGCTGTAGAGGGTACAATAATTAGACGGAGTAAAATAAGTGGCAGAAGGAAAATGAAAACATAAAAAAATATAGAAAAATATACTTAAGTAAGAGTTATACATTGTAACATATGAAATTATTAAGCATGTACATAAACAAAACGAATAATTTGGAAGCTGACATATCTTTCAGTTTCAGAATATTTACATGTGTCGCAGTTAAAAAAATATATATATTGTTTTCTGGTTAAACTAAATATCCGATCACTTATTACTGTTCATTATCATTTCTATGCAATTCTATTTAATTGTATGCATATGGAACGCTTTCATCAAATATGGAACAGTAAAAAATATAGAACAAAACTAAGTGTTTTGTAAGGTGTGTTTTATAGATATTAATTGTTTCTTGTTCTTAAGTGTAGGTTAAAATACTTTCCATTACAGACCTGTGTTATCAGTTTATTTCACACGCTATAAAATTAAATATTTTACTGAACTTTAATGATGAAATTCAGAAAAAAAGAGACCTTTGGATTTTTTAAATTTTTTTTAGAGAATGCTGTAGCGGTTAACTTCACAGATAAGTAACCTTGGTACTTACCCCTGGGCTGATACCACGCCCGGCTGAAGCTGAACTACGGTTTCTGGCGCGCAATTTAGCAAGAGCATTTTCAGCCATGTCTGCCCTCTCTTCAGCATCTTCCATCTCTTGCTGTACCTTCCGGAATTTGGCCAAATTAAGGGCAGCGATTTCCTCCTAATTATAATACAAATTAACACTCGTAACAATCAAATAATTATACATTTTTAACCTTTGTAAAATGTAACATGTTTAGATTACTAATAATACGAAAGTAGCTATAGCGTTGGTACTTTTTACTGAATGGACAACTGCCTGGTAACACCGTAATAAGGTGATTTTCTTATCAGAGGTAAGTCAGACATGATGTCTATTTCAGAAACAAATTTAAAATGTTCATTTTTAATTATACGTTTTGAGCAACGTAATTTATACTCAGTTAAAAAACTGCTATGGCTATATTATTAGAACATCGTATTTACACACTTTAATAAAATATTTCTGAGGGCGAAAACTACAAAAGCTGTTTATGAAATAGAATTTTCTACGAATTGGCGATGCTGTAAATTATTATATCAAGTCATTCATTTGGTTCTAAAGTTATTTTATATTCTACGTTGAACATCATAGAACTTACAGCCTCCTCAATTTGTCTCTTGTATGTCTTAATCTTCTGTTGAAGTTTATCTACAAGGTCCTGCATGCGTTCGTGGTTCTTGTGGTCTTCCTCTGCTTGAAATTGTAATTCTTTAATACGACGTTCGCCTTTTCTTGCATTTTTAGCAGCATCGGCATGGCGACGCTGTTCATTTTCCAACTCACTCTCGAGCTCGCGAACCTACATGTAAATACATAAAGACATCTAGAAATGAACAGTTGAACCCCCCCCCCCCCCGAAATCGAATTTAACGAATTTATATAGCTCAGAATATCGTTACCCAATTAAGTCTCCGATAAAAGGGCCAAAATACCTCAAAGAAAAGTATTTTAACGTTCAGAAAATTCCATTTATAACTAATCTGTACGTCAATTTAGCTACGCCATGAGTCATAAACGAAAATAAATATATTTTACGCCCTCACTGATTTATTTCTACAAAATATAAATTACTTCACTGAATCAAAACAATTCTCCGACATAAAATAAATTAAAAATGGCAGATGCACATCTATTTTTATATTGATGTCTATTGACTGGTTTGGTTGGTGTATTAGAACTCAAATGATTGGTTCACATGGGTATCAGTACAAAAGTGACTGGATTGATCGACAAGTTGTTACCGTATTGATACTCGACCACTTGATTGTTTTTTACCTTTTGTTCTAGTTTCTGTATGATCTTTCTGCCGCCCTTTATAGCTGCTGCCTCAGCTTCGTCCAGTCTCACTTGCAGCTCCTTCATTTGAGCCTCTAAAGCTTTGCGCATCTTTTCTTGTTGCTGAGCGTGTTCCTGTTCAGCCCTCAGTTCATCGGCTAGCCGCGCTGCGTCAACCATTGCTTTCTTGGCTTTTTCTTCGGACTGTTTCGCTTCATTCAGCATTTCGTCCAAATCGGCCTAACAACAAAGACGAGAAGGGTTCCGTAACTGGGTATGACAGCACAAAAACAGTTATGTTGAAATGAGAATTATCTAGTAATAAGTTCTTTGTAATTTAATTGACTATTTATACTGAATACAATAACATATCCAGGTGGTTTTATGCGTAAGTTAATATCTGAGATCCTTCAAACATTAAAAAGGAAGCTAAAAGTGCCACAAGAGGACTAGAGTCATCATAAAATTTGCATTGTTAATACATATTTAAAATTGAATTATATATATATATACATATACACACATGGTGTTTCATGAAAGATCCACTTACCTGAAGAGCTTGCAATTCCCCTTCTAGTTTCCTCTTTGCCATAGATAATGAAGCATTGTTGGCAGAAAGTTCGTTCATCTGCTCGTGGGCATCAGATAGTTCTGTCTCAGCGGTGCGCCGACCACGATCAGCCTATTATAAAAACGTACATAAATATCTGTATAAGAAACTGAACATTAGGATTAATTACATTCCTTTATCTGAAGAATAAAACGATTATGAAAATGAAACACTGGAAAATAGATGAAGAAAGGAACAAATGTACTTTTCCACATAAATGTTATGGAAGTTTTGTATTCTTTCTTTTTACACCGAGAGACACGTGTATAGTAATCAATGTTGTTTTAATAAATAAAGTTTATTTGTTTGTTTGTTTTGAATTTCGTACAAAGCTACATGATGGTTATCTGCGCTAGTCGTCCCTAATTTAGCAGTGTAATACTAGAGAGGGAAGGCAGCTAGTCATCACCATTCACCGACAACTCTTGGGCTACTCTTTCACCAACGGATAGTGGGATTGACCATTATAACGTCCTCACGGCTAAAAGGGCGAGCATGTTTGGTGTGATGGGGATTCAAGCCCGCAATCCTCAAATTACGTGTGCGTGTGTTTTCTTATAGTAAAGCCACATTGGGTTATCTGCTGAGCCTACCGAGGGGAATCGAACGAACCTCTGATTTTACCGATGTAAATCCGTAGACATACCGTTGTACTAGCGGGGGCCATCAGATTACGAGTCGAGTGCATAAATGTAAAACATTTATTGTTACTTTAAGATACAGATAAAAAAGTTATTATTTTTTACGGCCCGGCATGGCCAAGCGTGTTAAGACGTGCGACTCGTAATCTGAGGGTCGCGGGTTTGCATCCCCGTCGCGCCAAACATGCTCGCCCTCCCAGCCGTTGGGGCATTATAATGGGACCGTCAATCTTACTATTTGTTGGTAAAAGAGTAGCCCAAGAGTTGGCGGTGGGTAGTGATGACCAGGTGCCTTCCATCTAGACTTACACTGCTAAATTAGGGATGGCTAGCATAGATAGCCCTCGAGTAGCTTTGTGCGAAATTTCAAAACAAACATTATTTTTTACCGTTTAATTAATATTGTTTTATATTTTAAATAACATTTTTCTTAAGCAGATATTTATACATTGTCCCACGCTGATACAGTGGTAAGTCTACGGATTTAGAACGCTAAAATTAGAGGTTCGATTCACCTCGGTGTATTCAGCAGAGAGTTCGATGTTGGTTTATTATAACCAAACACACACATTTATGCATTATTTAACTAACAATAAGATGAGTGACAGCCAGTTGCGTTCCTACTGAGTTTTCTTATGCTCATATTATTTAATTGTTTCACACATATACATTGTCTTGTTGCGTTTTAAATCGCATCATTTTCAGGAGAGCTTACAAACAACATAAGTATATCAGTTTGAAATGTAATCATAATTAAATTACTTTTCAATGTTTAGTGAAGAACCTATAGAGCTGAATAATTAATTCATAAATACATTATTTTTACGGTAAGCATATTCGATCTTAACAAATAAAACGCTTCGATCCGACAGTTGTTGTGATTGTATTTTTGAATAATTGTTTTTCATTGAAACGTATCGGATTATTAGTCACATTTTACGTTCTACATGAAATATGAATAAAGGAAACACTCAGAGGAAGCTAATGTGAAATTGTTATTATTTTACTGGGTTTTGACTTAATTTTGATCCATAATTGTTTTCTCTTATGTTTAGTATCACTGAACAAATACACGATTGATCATTGTGAAACCAGTTATCTACCTGTCTACAAAGTAAAATAATCCCTTGCCTGTTCAAGAAGCTGTCTTGTCTCTTCCAGTTCACCTTGGAGGGCATGACATCGTCTTTCTGACATGGTATACTGTTCACGCATCTCATCTCGCGCATGTTGTTCTTCTTCAATTGCCTGTTGAAGTTCCTTGATATTCTGCTGGTATTTCTTGATGTTCTTCTGAGCCTCAGCATTTGCTTTGTTGGCATGATCCAGGGCGATCTCCAGCTCATTGATGTCACTTTCTAGTTTCTTTTTCATTCGCAATGCCTCAGCCTTCCCTCTAGCTTCGGCCTCGAGGCTGGCTTGCATAGAGTCTATTGCCCTCTGGTGATTTTTTCTGAAAAGTTATTTTAATGTGTCGATCGAAATAATTAATGACGCAGTAAATACACTCTGATTGGTCAAACAACAGAATAAAAAAGAGTAAAAGTTTTCTGGGAAGAAAGTGAAATAAATTTTAAGTGTAGAAGTTTTCTAATAAACTAGAGATGTTTGGGTGAAAAAATAACGTTTAACATGATTCAGTTTGTTTCCACTTTTCATTACAATATACATCATCACATTTAAATACTAGGGAAAATCAGGCACATCTGGTAATTTGATTTTTAAAAAGTTCTACTTATCGTATACAATAGTACTATAAGTACCTGGTCTATTTATCTTATACAATAGTACTATAAATATCTGGTCTATTTATCTTATACAATAGTACTATAAGTATCTGGTCTATTTATCTTATACAATTGTACTATAAGTATCTGGTCTATTTATCTTATACAATAGTACTATAAGTATTTGTTCTATTTATCTTATACAATAAAACTATAAGTACCTAGTGTTTTCAAATTCTTCTTCCTTTTCTTGAATTCTGCGATCAATTTCCTGGCGAACCTGAGAAAGTTCTAGCTGAGCCCTGAGAACCTTGTTTTCTTCCTGTTCCAGCGCAGCTTCAGCCTCTTCCAGGGCTGCCTGAAGCTCTTCTTTTTCCATTTCCAACCTCTTCCTCGCCTTTTCCAGTTCATGCACGTTTCTACCACCCTCACCAAGTTGATCCATAAGATCTTTGATTTCATCTATCCCAAATTAACAATGAAAACAAGAGGCCGAGATTTATGTTTTACAATCTCAGGACCAGAAGTAAAATACAGAAAGATAAAAAAAGAGAACAGTTCGCAATTAAGTGACCATAATAATATACAAATTGATACATTATAATTTCGTATCTGCGAAACAGATATGTTGCTAAAAGTTGTTTTGTATATGATTTATTTTCCGTTTATCAATGAGTGAAGCAGATATTTTTTGTATATTACTCTACTAATTAATAGACTCAGCTTTGTTTATTTGCCTAAGTAAATTTTAAGTGAAACACTGGAAGGGTTAGTAAATTTTTAAGTACCTTGTAGGTTCTTGTTTTCTCGTTTGACGGCTTCGCACTGTTCTTGGCTGTCGTCATAGGAAGACCGAAGTTTAAAAAGCTCAGTAGAATAGTCTCTACACTCTCTTTGAGAAGCATCTAGTTCCGCTGCAAGATCGTCCACCTTCTGCTTCCATTCAGCAATAGTTTTATCAAAGGACTTCTGTTTCTTCTCTAGAGTAGCGGCGAGGTTGTTGGCCTATAAATACAGGAAATAAAACATATTCCTTTGTATCTCTCATAAAATAAGTTACATTAATTATTAAAAAAAGTTGTTAAGCTCAAATATATTCTTAGAAGTGCAATGCTTTACATTTAAAATTTGAATTTGGCCACATATCTGTATCCTGTCTCTACAGGAGTTTTTAAACAGAACCACCCGTAATTCTTCTTTGGCCACATATCTGTATCCTGTCTCTACAGCAGTTTTTAAACAGAACCACCTTGTGATTCTTCTTTGGCTACATATCTGTATCCTGTCTCTACAGCAATTTCTAAACAGAATCACCGTGTGATTCTTGTTTGACTACATGTCTGTATCCTGTCTCTACAGCAGTTTTTAAACAGAACCATCCCGTAATTCTTCTTTGGTTACATATCTGTATCCTGTCTCTACAGCAATTTCTAAACAGAACCATCCCGTAATTCTTTTTGGCTACATATCTGTATCCTGTCTCTACAGCAATTTCTAAACAGAATCACCCTGTGATTCTTGTTTGGCTACATATCTGTATCCTGTCTCTACAGCAGTTTTTAAACAGAACCATCCCGTAATTCTTCTTTGGCTACATATCTGTATCCTGTCTCTACAGCAGTTTTTAAACAGAACCACCCTGTGATTTTTGTTTGGCTACATATCTGTATCCTGTCTCTACAGCAGTTTTTAAACAGAACCACCCGTAATTCTTCTTTGGTTACATATCTGTATCCTGTCTCTACAGCAGTTTTTAAACAGAACCATCCCGTAATTCTTCTTTGGTTACATATCTGTATCCTGTCTCTACAGCAATTTCTAAACAGAACCATCCCGTAATTCTTTTTGGCTACATATCTGTATCCTGTCTCTACAGCAATTTCTAAACAGAACCATCCCGTAATTCTTTTTGGCTACATATCTGTATCCTGTCTCTACAGCAATTTCTAAACAGAACCATCCCGTAATTCTTTTTGGCTACATATCTGTATCCTGTCTCTACAGCAGTTTTTAAACAGAACCACCTTGTGATTCTTCTTTGGCTACATATCTGTATCCTGTCTCTACAGCAATTTCTAAACAGAATCACCGTGTGATTCTTGTTTGACTACATGTCTGTATCCTGTCTCTACAGCAGTTTTTAAACAGAACCATCCCGTAATTCTTCTTTGGCTACATATCTGTATCCTGTCTCTACAGCAATTTCTAAACAGAACCATCCCGTAATTCTTTTTGGCTACATATCTGTATCCTGTCTCTACAGCAATTTCTAAACAGAACCATCCCGTAATTCTTTTTGGCTACATATCTGTATCCTGTCTCTACAGCAATTTCTAAACAGAACCATCCCGTAATTCTTCTTTGGCCACATATCTGTATCCTGTCTCTACAGCAGTTTTTAAACAGAACCACCTTGTGATTCTTCTTTGGCTACATATCTGTATCCTGTCTCTACAGCAATTTCTAAACAGAATCACCGTGTGATTCTTGTTTGACTACATGTCTGTATCCTGTCTCTACAGCAGTTTTTAAACAGAACCATCCCGTAATTCTTCTTTGGTTACATATCTGTATCCTGTCTCTACAGCAATTTCTAAACAGAACCATCCCGTAATTCTTTTTGGCTACATATCTGTATCCTGTCTCTACAGCAATTTCTAAACAGAATCACCCTGTGATTCTTGTTTGGCTACATATCTGTATCCTGTCTCTACAGCAGTTTTTAAACAGAACCATCCCGTAATTCTTCTTTGGTTACATATCTGTATCCTGTCTCTACAGCAATTTCTAAACAGAACCATCCCGTAATTCTTCTTTGGTTACATATCTGTATCCTGTCTCTACAGCAATTTCTAAACAGAACCATCCCGTAATTCTTTTTGGCTACATATCTGTATCCTGTCTCTACAGCAATTTCTAAACAGAATCACCCTGTGATTCTTGTTTGGCTACATATCTGTATCCTGTCTCTACAGCAGTTTTTAAACAGAACCACCCTGTGATTTTTGTTTGGCTACATATCTGTATCCTGTCTCTACAGCAGTTTTTAAACAGAACCACCCGTAATTCTTCTTTGGTTACATATCTGTATCCTGTCTCTACAGCGGTTTTTAAACAGAACCACCCGTAATTCTTCTTTGGTTACATATCTGTATCCTGTCTCTACACCAAACTAGACTGTAGTTCCTTGCCTACAAATTTGTAGTCAATTTCTCGTTTCTTTTTCATTTGAAAATGTTCAGGCTTCGAGACTGGCTTGCACGGAGTCTACTACTCTCTGGTAGTTGTTTTTCTTTCTGAAAACTTACTTCAGCGTGACAAACTGAATTCCCTTTTTGGCTCATTATCTGTAGTCTGTCTTTGCATTCCAGTTTATTGAGAAATAAGTGTGCATACAGTTTGATCCAGTATTGACCCGAAAGATGGTTTAGAAAAAAACGTGTACAACTTTATTGTAATAACAATTCTGTAAATAAGGTAATTAGTTTTTTAGAATATGTCATATTACACTCACGTATAATGACAGATTTAAGTATGGTTAGAAATACAAACAAGTCCTGGTATTTTATATTCAGTATAAAGTTATTGTAAACATTCTGGTAAATACGGTGAATACGGTATTGATTAATCAAAAAGATTCAATATCAATATGTCCGTTTTTTATACGACACATTACACTATATATATGAATTTAACTATTTCTCATCGTCAGTATGTATAATATAAGATCGAGTCACTAAAGTTTCTTGTAACTGTACTTCTTTAAATATTGTATAAATCACAAATACGGGTCTTACAAATCTCAGTGATGTAAACTGTTTATTACTACCAGCTAAACATATTTTTAGGTGTTCTTCAATTGTTGTCACATCACTATTTTCAACTTATAGTTATCTGTATCAGTCATTCGGATCAAAGTGAATCTCTGAATACTGTTAAAAATAATACTAGCTGTTTCATTGTTAACTTTAATAATTCACATCTTTTTAACTCAAGCATTTTCTCTTTAAGGTGAAAAATTAAATACTATTTCGGAAATATCTTAATTTTTGTATGCAAACTCATTGTATAAGTTCGTGTATTGGAGCTAATTTCTTTTTATTTCGTTTATCAAAAGAGCTTTGAATGACCGTTTCGCTTGTTAGTCTTTTTTTGTTGTTACGCACAAAGCTATGCAACAGACTATCTGTGCCATGCCCGCCATTGTTATCGAGACCCAGGTTTTAGCACTCTACCCTCTCAGACTTATCACTAGGTCAATGGTACGGCCATTTTGTAAGATTTTTTCACCGATTTTAGAAATAAAATTTTTACAATGTTAACTATTGTTTTATTTAGTTTTTCTGTTATTTCTAATTATTTATTTTCATTAACTTTAGGCCAATGTCGAATATTAAATTTTGACCAAAAATATAGACTTACCAATTTAGTATTTCGTTTCAAATTTGTTTTTATCTGATGCTAGATGAGTAAAAACACCCCTGTGGAATTGTTATCTTTGTTGTTATTTTTAACGCAAAATTACACAAAGGGTTACCAGTGTTCTCTACACCGCGGGTAATCGAAGTTTGATTTTAAATTGAAAACTTACCGTTGACCTACGAGGGGACACCATTTGGAAATGGAATAATTGTAATTAATTAATATGTAATGTTAAACATTTATATTGAGCTAAAAAATAACACGAATATCAGTTAACTACATTATGAAAATGTGTAAACTTTTCTGTAGTCCAAGAATTGGTAATAAAAGGTGTTAACTAGGTGTATTCATTATAGTCTGCCACTTCTAATTTAGGAATGACTAGCGTTGATAGCCCTCAAATAGTTTTGCGCAAAATTCAACAACAAATAAAAACTACTTAAAACCGAATTGTTGCACACCTTAGCAGGGTTTAAGAAAATAGTAATTTATATTAATTATCAAATTTTATAAGCCACAACGTAATTGCCAAGAAATATATATTTACTCTATCTACTTCGATGGCCATGTCTTCTATTTCTCCTTGTAATCGAGATTTCACCTTTTCCAACCCGCTGCACTTCACATTCATCTGTTCCAAATTCTGTTCATTCTCCTCCAGTTTGGCTTGAAGTTTCCGCCTAAAAAAGAGATGTTCTTATTTCTTATTCAATCAATAGCGTTTTAATATTCCTAAAATATACTAATTATTATACCAAACAAACTGAAAAGCTATATCGGTCGCATGAACGTATGGTTTGAAATATTTGAACTCAAGATAATTTGGAAGAAAAGTGTACGGCGTTAAAATTATAAAGATACTTGTGCCGTTTTAACTTCCTTTCTCAGCATCTAAAACATGGAAGCGTGAATATAAATGTCTTCATTTAAACGTATAACCAACATTGCTTCGTTCTTCTGTAAACCTCAAATTATGTTGTATATCAGCGATTATCTTTAGTTAGCTAAATGATATATTATATTATTGATCAATTGCTTGCAAATCAGAAAAACAACAACATTTTAACATTTTTATATACCGAATTATTCTCTGAACATTAGTGGGTTTTGCTAGAGCTTCCTTTGTTGTTTAGAGTTTAAAAGAAACTTATTTTCTCTTTCTCAGTTAATCAGTTGGAATGGTGTAATTTCATTGAAGATATATGATTGTACGAAGCTACTCTACAAAATAATTGACCAGTTGGTAAATTTATTTGTGAAGTAAACATCAAAATAATATTAATTTTTCTGTATATTTTAAAATACGTCACCAGGTTCTCATGAAATTAAAACGACAGTAACTTTTTTTGTGGTACGTCTGGATAACTTTTTGTTTCCAAAATATTTTAAATAAAATTTAAGACCTATGCAACTGGACAAAATATTCCAACTTTTGAACACAAAATGTGCAATTTCGGAAATTCGCTAGAAAATCTTTACTTGTCAACGACTGTCCATTTCTTTTTGTTGTTTTTTTCTGTTTTTCTCTAACCGTACGAATTTATTAATGTTCGGTAAAAACTCATGACTTAATAGTTCTGTAATTACATAAACTACAGTGAAGAAAATTGTATCCATACTTTGAATCTTCCAGTTCCTCAACTCTGGCTAAGCCTTCACTCTCGTACTTTGACCGCCATAGTTGAGCCTCAGCATTGGCTTTGCTGAGCATTCTCTGTAGGTCAGCTTTCCCTTCTTGTTCCTCTTCCAACTGTTCTCTCAATCCGTCCATATCATGCTCTAAATTTCTGAATTTGCCAGCTATTGCCGCACGTTCCTAGGTGATATTTCAGAACAGTTGATACAATTTACGATATGTAATTCGATTAAAAGTCTTAACTTGTTCGATAACTATCGACTTGCTTCTTAGCAGATTGTAATAGTTTTTCAAGTCATTTGTAAGCGTCAAAGAAAAATTAAAACCCTTTTAATTTTTAATCTTTCACTGTTTATATCTATGTATTTGATTTATTATTGTAACTAAGTACAACAATGAAACAGCTATATATATATAAGTTTAAGTGATCGCTCTATAACGGTAAATAAATATGACAGTTTACAGCAGCAGTCAAAACTCCTCTTTTCTGTAAAATTAGTTTGCCCTTACTTTTCAAGATATCCTCAAATAAGTAAATCATGTATCTAAATGACCTGATAAGTTAACTAAAGAATCTCTTTTGATGTATTCAGTATATCTGCCACGTGATTTTTTATCCTTTGTGGTTCGTTGTTATACTTACAAGATGATTATTATTTTAAATATTTTCAAACATTTCTCCTCCACGATTGTTAAAGAGATACGAAATAGAAAATAAAGAAAAATCTGAGTATCGATTTTAATGAGCTCCTGTTGTCATAATTTATAAAATATATATTTTAAATTTAATGAAACTGTAAACCATACCCTGCTTTCTTCGTCAGCTGTTCTTTTGGCTTCGTCTAGATGGGTCAAAAAGGACAGCTTCATTTTATTTAGTTGAGCGACCTGAGATTCAGCATCTTCTAGTTGTCGTTGGAGGTCAGTGTTCTCAGCAGACAGCTTTTTCTTATTGGCATCATAGTCACCCAGTGAACGATTGGCTTCGTCCAGCTTCTGCTGAACATCTTGAACTTGAATCTCCAATTGTTTGGAATTCTTCTCGAAATTGGCCTAATAGTGAAGAAATATAATATATTAAGTCCATAAATACGTGTATTTTCATTAATTTATAAACGTAACCCAAAGGTAATCGAGGTTACTTGTTTGTAGTATGAGTGAAAAACTAAAAAAAATATCTTGTTTTACATTATTATTGTTTATGTTGATGCGGATTTGCTTATTTCTCATGTTACTTCGTATGTGGAATGGAATAAACGAAATACAATAAAATCAACAGATCCTTAAATTTGAAATCGCTTTGCTGAGCATTTTTTTATGTTTCGTACAGATGTTTGTAGCAATAAAATGATGTTTCTGGTTTTACAGAAATGAATATGTGTGGTTGTGTTCAAAATTCGATGCATCTATAGTCTCACGATGTCTAATCTATTATAACATAACATTAATTTTGTATATTTTTCGACACAGATGACCTTTTCACACGGTCATCCGATGGCTGTATAAAATCATGTAACTGAACTTTACCTTCTCCTTATTAACGTGGTCCAAGCTGGATCGCAAATCATCGAGTTCGCCCTTCATTTGAGCCTTCTCCTTGTCGATTCTGTAAAGTTAAGAGACAGGTCAGAATTAACGGAAACAGCATGGATGAACATGTTGGAGAATAAAACAAAATGAAGCTTATATTTTGAGCTTTAGTATATAGACGGTATATGTTTGTTTGTTTAGGAATTTCGTACAAAGCTACTTGAGGGCTATCTGTGGTAGCCGTCCCTATTTTAGCAGTGTAAGACTAGAGGGAAGGCAGCTAGTCATCACCACCCACCCCCAACTCTTGGGCTACTCTTTTACCAACGAATAGTGGGATTGACCGTTACATTTTTTCTTTTTAATTTCTCGCAAAGCTGCTCGAGGGATATCTGCGCTAGCCGTCCCTAATTTAGCGATATAGAGGGAAGGCAGCTCGTAATAGGTTATATTATATTTATGAATTATTGGATCAGTGTTATAGAAATTATGAAGGTTTGATGACGTCTTACCGAGCTTTGTGTTTGTTGAGCTGATCCAACTGTTCACTAAGCTCAGCAACAACGTCGTTGTGCTTCTTTCTAAGGTTCGAGAGAACCTGGTCATGTTGCAGGTTGCTTTCTTCCAAGTCTCGTTTGAGCTTAGACAGTTCAGCTTCCCGTCGCTTGTTTAATTCAATCTGTTCAAGACGAAAAACTACAATGTTGTTAAACAGCAAAAACATTCAGTCATAACTTCTCGAAACAAGACAAGCCTGTTATAATAAATATTTAATGATTAAATATTCCACCCATTTCTGTTTTAGATGAGTAACGAGTGGTGTATTGCACAATAAATTCGATATTGTTCGTAACTTGCTGAAGGACTTATAAATCTGGTTAATTATTTTTAGAAAACTCGGCGTCATGACTAATGATAAATAAAAGTTTGGTGTTACAAGACTCTACAATGAGAACAAAGACAGTTCTTGAAGAAAAACCAAATAATTTATTCATCGATCTCAATACCTTGCAAAAAATAAACATAAACCTTCATAATTATGTTTTTCTATTTCACTTTTCCGAAAAGTGTAATCCATGAAACTTACCTGTGCCGAAGTGGCTCCACCTGCTTCGTCTAGTCTTTCACTAAGCTCCTCGAGCTCTCGCGCAAGGTCAGTCCTTTGTTTTTCAGCCTAAACAGATGAAAATAAATACATCAGATGATTCTTTATGGACAAAAGTTTTCCGTGTAAACTAAAGAAGCATACATGTTTTTATTTTTCTGCTCAATCAAAAGTAGTTTCAGTTGTATTTTAAATGTAAAAAATAACCCATTGTGTTGCTTTGTGTTTAATTCAAAACAACAATAATAATTTAGGAAAATTTATTGTTATCTTCTGACTTCAAGCGTAATATAGTTATATTTATGCTATTTTTTATAATCAATAATGCAGCTGACATGCGACATGTCGATTTCACAGTTATGGAGCATAAAACATAGAAATGTGATTAGATGTTCTCTCACCTTAGCTCTAGCTTGTCTTTCAGCTTCCAATTCTTCCTCGAGTTCCTCGATTCTAGACTGTAAAATAAAAATAATTACGTCTGTACTAAAATCTAAAATTCTACACAAAAGGTTCGTTTTTTAACATTATAAACACTTTTGAAACATAAAAACATGAAGTAAGATGAACAAAAATAAAATATTTATTCACCTAACTAATACAGGTCAGTCATACGAATTTTAGAAGGAAAAGATGTTGGATGACGAAACATGCCTACATGACATCCTGTTAAAAAACTAACCAGTTCGTTAGAAAATCGCTCTCAGTTGTGAGTTGGCCACATTCCTTTCTAAACTTGACTGCTATTATAAACAGCGCGTGAAAGTAATGTTTATAGAAGATTAAGTGCTCTTAACCTTCTTAATACAGAACGTACTTAACCTGACTACTGTAGTTGTACAGAAATTCAGTGCAAATTAGAGCAGTGAATTTTATTTTTGTTGTTAATCTTGTGGAACGTGAAATAATAATTTGTTTAAAAATATAATAATAATATGTATGTATATAAAAGAAAGAGTAAAAAATATAATAATTCGAAGCGCCACCTACCTGGAGTTCCTTGATCTGTTTCTGCAACTTGGCTACTAAACTTTGCTCTTCCTCTAGTTTGGCAGCAAGACTGGCCATTTCTTTATCCTTTCTGAGTGTCAAAATGAAAAACAAGAAAACTTTTAAAAAAGAATTCGTTAATTACAATAATTAATAAATAAATAGTTTTAACGGTCTGTTTTCCGATGATTTTCTTATTAACTATTTGAAATTATAGGTATAACTTTCATTATTCTTATACAAATAAAATCGTCTGCAAGAATAGTACAGTAGAAAAACTTTCTTAAATATGGAAATCAAACACAAAACTTTAACAGCAAAATATTCCCTTTTTTATGCTATTTTCTTTTCTTGATGCATTCAGAGTTTCATCAGAAAACAAATCTTATATTTTGGAAAAGATAATTACATGTGCTATTATGATGTTCGTAATCAACGTATTACAAGTTCCAGTCATACAAAGATTGTTTTCTTAGTGTTACTAAATTAAACATTTTATCTTATTTTATAATTCGCAAATCTAATCAAATCAGGGTAGAACAAGAAATGTGTTTTTAAAAGTTTTCGCTTGATGTTAATGGAAAGAAACAACATAGACGTTCTTCATCAGTGAACCAATGATTCAGAGGATGAACAAAGTTTTAATCTTTTTAACACTCTGATGAAAAAAATATAAAGGTTTATTTTGTGAAAACCGAACATCTGGTTCTTCAAAAGCGTTACAGAGCTTCTTGTAAGAGACTTAGGTACGTAAATTAAAATCAAAAGTATGATCAATGTTAAAAGACCAACCTCAGAAGACCTTGTTCTAGTTCTCTTTTGTTCTTTTCTAGGTCTGCTACTGCTTCTTGAGCGAGCTTTAGGTCCCCTTCCACTTTTCTTTTGGTCTTCTCAAGATCTCCTCTTTGTTTCTTCTCCCGTTCGAGATTGTCTTCCAGCTGTGAGAGTCAATGATAGAAGTTTTGATGTAACAATCGAATAAGTGTTTGGAAAATTTAGAAAAAGACCAGAAATTTTCAATTGAAGATTAAACTGGCTAGTGAAACAAAAACTCATACGAAACCGAACACGAAATCGAACAGTGTACCAACAATCATTATATACATATTGATTTCCAAAACTACATTTAGAACATTTAATCAAGTTACTATACTTCCTTCAGTTTTCTGTACATCACGTTTATTTGAAAACTTGCTTTTTAATATTAGGTTGAAAATGTTGCTTCTTTTTTCTATAAACATGTTTTAAATTTTTTTGTAAACAAAAAAATATTCCTTACAAATATCTTTAGTAATTACGGATAATATAGAAGATAAATTGCTTGGCTTATCATTTTCTGACTTTTCCAAAGTCTTAGTAACTAATGATTAAAAAGATATTAATATGATTTTCATATAACTTATCGTTCAAAATGTGACCAACAAAACACATCTTGAGTACCTCGTCAAGAGTTTGTTCCAGTTTGACTTTGACCTTGGTTAAGTGGTTGACTTTATCTTCAGAAGCTTGAAGATCCTCGGATGTTTTCTAGAAGTTAACAAAATCAATAACAAAACATATTTTCTTTTTTTTTTAAAGTAAAAATTTATTTTTAAACGATTAATAATTGAGGAAACAGCAATAATTTATATCTATAAATGTCAAATACATACATACTTTAAGAATGTCGGCTTACAATTATAAAATAATTTAATTATATGTTTGTTAATTGGAATATTGCCTGCATTAAAAAACAACAAGATAATTACTGAGTCATAGCCAATTATAAAGGTAATTTAGGAAGATATGAATCACTTAAGAGGTATAACTATAATATTAAGTAAAGAAAAACAAGCATTAATGTGAGTGTTTTCATCAGTGTTATAACCTTGTGTGAGACTGATTGACGCTGGCACTAAGAAATGCATAATTTGATGAATGTTTTGCAACGTCATGATTCAGCGTTTCTTAATGTAGAGTACATGAACCTGTATCAAATTTTTGTTAACGTAATTAAGTAAACGAACCTGATTTAGATTACTGTTGGTGTTAAATACATGAACCTAAATACGTTTTTTTATTGATGTTGAGTACCTGAGCCTGAATGAGTTTGTTGTTGATATTATACACACGAACCTAATCCATGTATTTACTATTCTTAAGTTTATAAAGTAAACTAACCTGGTTTACTTCCTGCAAGTGTTTTTTTTCTTTGGTTAGCTTCTGGATAAGTTCATCCTGGTGAGCAATCTCATCATTTAGGTTGCGAATCTGGTGGTCCTTTGTGGCTTTGTCTTGTTCGGCCTATATTGAAATGACAGAACATCCGTAACGAAGATGTATAATTCAAAGTTCTGATTTATAAGCTATTTACCTTATTTATTAGGTAAACGCTACATTGAGGATTGAAAAACGCATTCTTTCAATGATTTTGTAAATTATGAATGCAAATCGAGAATATCAAACAGAAAGGCAACACCTATGTTTTTGTTTCTAAATTTAGTCAGAGTTGCTAACAATATAATAAACTGTTTCAAACTGTTTTCTTCCAAGTGCATTTAGAAAAAGGTTAATAAAACAACAAAATATTTAAAACAAACTGTATATATTATCTTTCAAATGAGTAATAACATTACCAACATATTAGAAAAAACTGTAGCATCATTTGAAAATTTAAAAACTTAGCCAACCGTTTCTCTGTGAATGAAAGTGCATTCAAGTTATTGAAATTTATTTACCTTTTGCAGAGCGAGTTCAAGGTCTTCGATTGTTTTCTTTAGGCTTGAGATATCAGTTTCCAGTTTCTTCTTTGTCTGATTCAGTTGATGGTGAGCTTCTTCTTCATGGGATAGACGTTCTTGAATTTCCTGTATATAGAATTCAAGACAAGTCTCATCAATTTGCTCTTTCCTTTTCCAGGGTGATTCTTGAAACGAATCAGTGACTTTTATCTTATTCTGACTGTTCTCATTTGATTCTTCCGTTTGATCCTGATTGGGATCAGTTTTGATACATTCCCCATGAGACCTTACATCGCTAGTTTCGAAATTATTGAAAGCTTTAGTGGGAATACAGTGGGCTTCATTCACAGTTTTTTCCATTACAGATAAATAAAAATGTAATTGCAATTTTTATTAGCAAACTGGCTTCTTGTCTTGGAATGTCCAAGGAGAACAATCCAAACAATAATTGTTTGTACGTTTCTCTACAATTCAAATCGAGTTTAGCATAGAGGACTTTTTGCAATGAACCTGTCTCTTTGGTTTCTGCTTTAGTGTGCAAATATTCGCTATTTGGATGAGAGTATAATGTTTGGCGAGTAGCAAGCAAAGTGACAAAATTATCTAGAACCTTTATATATTATAGACGAACAGACGCCTGTGTCTTGTCGACCTGTAGTTGTCCTCTTTTATTATATAAAGCGCGAAATATTTACTCCCAGACCTTCACAACGTGAATCTTTTCCATGACTAAGACGACACCTCCACAACCTCAAGACGTATGAAGAAAGTGTAGATATAAATATGGACTTTAAGAAGGCCCGCATAGCTCTGCTTGTTTAACCCCTATATATAGAATTATATCCCACCCGACTGTTTATAGGAAAGATACACACCATCTCTTAAGTGCGCCGAGAAATATAAAAAATCTCTGTACAATATCAGTTCCTTCTGTTAATTCTACTCATGGGAACTTACAACACGTACATTTCAAAGTTACCAGTTTTAAAAAGTAATAAAACGTTCTAAAACAGAAAGAGTGCCAAGTGAACATTCTCAGAACGACTATATGTAAATCACTTCATATATTTAAAACTTAACCCTAAACATGAGGGAAAAGGTAGATCAAGGATATTAATGATCAGTGAGTTATATCCACCACTTTTAGGCCAGATAAGCTCATGTCATTACTCTCTCTATTTCTACAAAAATATCTGTGCTACTTTATTTCTGAACTAAATTATCATAAATCAAGTTTTTTATCAAATGGTTTATACATTGACATTTTCTGAATTTCCTTTTATTACTGTAAATTACTTTCATTTAAATTTCTTTATCTCTGTCTATTCACAATGTGCTGTAATTATCATAATTTTACATTTCAATATTCTAAAAAAAAATGGATATCAAATTTAATTACCTTAAAACAAAACCTAAACCGTCTAACAATGGTACTGCGCAAAAGTTGCTACCGGTATTTTCAATAAAAGATTAAACATGAAATGATTTTGGAATTGCAAACATTAATTTACGTTTTCTTCCTTTTATTTAATTTTTTTGCTTTTTACATAAACACTTTTACCACTCATAAAGTCACATATGCAGAAGAAATAGAAGTAATTGTTTCTTTTTTTTCGACTGTGCTGGAGAATATAACAAGGAATTGTTACTACATTGAATATAATATATGTAGTTCAACATTAGGTAATAACGCCACCTGCTAAAGTATTCAATATATATATATATAATGTTTTCTCAGTCTTCAAAGTAGGTGTTTGATATAGTTAGGACAAATATTATTATGTGGCACTCATAAAGACAAAGGTTTTAAATAGCATTTGTATAAAATGAAACGTGAATAAAGAAAATTGATCGAGAAAATATCTTTTGATGAAATCACAAAGTAATTTAATTTTTCGCACACGATAAGCCATTGGGTAGATTTTTTGTACTTTGTATTTATGGCAGATTTACCATGGCTATCTGTTGCCATCTCAGATTGGACTTGTGACCAGAAGAAAGCCTCTGAGTCAGCAGCACCCTACCTTTATCCATTCATGTAAGAGGTTGAATATCACTCTTATAACGCATCCACAGCTTAATTGTGAGTAGTACTTTCTGGTATCTTACAAATTCGAACCTTTCTCATCAGCTCCAAAATTCGAAGCTCTACCTGGGCTCTGATATTTTTTTACTCGTGCATACACATATTCATATTAAGAGATTTTGATTTCTACACCCAAAGTATTTGACCACTGAAATAAGTTACTGACCTGTAATTGACTTGAAAGATCTGCTTTTTGAGACATTGCTTTAGCTAGACGTTCTTCTGTATCTCCACACTGGGACCTCTCTGCTTCGAGCTGAAGAAATAGGTCGTTTTTGTCCTGCAGGAGTTTTACATTTTGAGCTTCCAGATCCTTGCGAAGCTTCTCCTCCTTCTCAAGAGCCTCATGCTCCTTTTTAAGTTTTTCTTCCATTGCTCGTAGCTCATCCTCGACGCGGGCAATGTTGAGGAGAGGCTTGACCTGTGAATGATTTTTGCATAAGTGGCAGATTTAATCACTTACAAAATAAACAACTGGTAACGTGGAAGGTTATATTCAGTCTAATTATATTGAGGATTCTGATGCAGTACAGTTTATTAGGGTTAAAACGAATTTTTACCAATAATCAAAAACTTTTAAATGAAAAGACTATCATTTGAGCACTACGCTAGGTTTATATAGATATATATTACCTTGGGTCTTAATTTAAATACAGCATCTTGTAAAGCTTTTGTATATACGGATGGGAGCATTTTTATAGTGGGTTTCTATGACGTATTAGTAGTAAATTTAAACAATAAACAAACACACATAACAACACTAGAAATAAACGATCTTATAACATTAAAATGCTGTTTTTTTTATCTAATTAGACACTAAATATTTTGCTCACAATTTCTTTGGAAGCGTTCACTAAAACATAAACCAAAGCTGACAGTACGAAGCTTTTGGTGCCATAAGGTCGTTTATTTCGAGTATTAATAACAAACAACACACAGCCCACTTGTTTTTAAAATAATATATTAAAACGAGTCAAACATATACACACAAATCTTCGTTACATATTTAATCACCACAGATGTATCTAGAGCTTTATATAATCGTCTCGTTTCGTCAAAGTTCATATAGACTGGTTCAGTTACTTTAAAACAAAATTGACAAGATGAATTATTCTCCTATGCTCTGTTGTTACGATACAGTTGGTGATAATTTTACTTGGGTTACGCTGTTTGTTACCATAGTTGTATTCAGAGCTTAAATAATTGTCTCTTTTCGTCAAAGTACATACAGGTTTGTTAAATTACTTTATATCATTATTTACAAGATAAATTACTCCTCTCTGTTTTGTTCTTACAATACAATATGTGATAATTTCATTTAAAAACACTATACATTCTTTACTATGAAACTCACAAACATACCTTCTACATCTATCTAACTATATCTCCCATTAACTTAATTTGGTTTCACTTAGCTTACTTAAACTATATTTTGTACGGATATTTATAAAAAGCCCAATTGAAGCACTATGAGATATTATGATACACCAGCATTCGATCAAAACAAAACAAAAAAAAACATTTAGAATATTCTTGCACCATAACACAATAACATCAGCACCAAATCACAATAACAGAACAACACAACGTATAATTGGTGCACAGTTACGTGAACAAAACTGCAATAAACTATTGTTTCTAAACAAAATCGAATTTAACTCATCCAAAACATATGTATAATGGTTATATATGTAAAATAAATTTAGAACACTTATCCTGTCATATTAAAACAAAATTATTTATTAAACTGTAAATGTTTTTAATACAATCTCAACACAATATCCAACCAGACTCATGTGAACATGTCACTTTGTTTCACATTCTGTATATTAAGTACCATACCTTGGAATACAATTTCCACCACAGCCAGTTGCGAAGCTGCAAAAATTTCCGTAGGTTCCTCTGAATAACCAGCAGAGCAATTCTAAAATACAGCAAATACCACAGAATGAATAAATAATTATTGATAATATTGTGTTTCAAAAGTTTGTTGTTCTAAATATGATCCATGACTTGATATTCAGAAAAAAATAAAAAACTGTATCAGCTCTTCAGGTCCAAGTTTGCCTTTGTTGTTATATGTTATTTTGAGTAACACTATATTAGGTAAAAAACTAGACAATAAATTTATTGTAGGCAATAATATAGACCAGCAAATAAAGCAACTTGCTACAGTAACGAAAAGAAGGTACCAAACGTTAATTCAGTGACTTATTATTATAATTAATAAATTCCAATTTCTATTCTATAAAACCTGTTCGAGTTAATAAAAAATGTTTTATTTCCAAACAGAATAAAATAAATATTTGTTTTCCGAGATAATGTTTGCACGAATGTTAAAATATTTCGTGTTTAACTGTGGATAAAAGAATAAAGCACAAGTAATACAATAGCCTCTGTTATACCACAGAAGCAATGAATAAAAGAACCATAAAGGTTACGGACCCTTTGTTATTCCACATGAACAGCAGATAAAAAAAAACAGATAAAATATATTGTAGATTTGGTTTCCCAAATAAAGAGTGGATAAACATAAAGAATACGGTAACTATATTATCCCACAGAAACAATAGATAAAAACGTGAATAAAGGATATGGTATTTTTATTATCCCACATAAAGAGTACTTAAACATATATAAAGAATACATTGACTATACTATCTCACAGAAACTACAGAAAAAAAATAAAACGTACCTTTGTTCCTGCAGCTTTTTAAACTCCCTCTTACACTGATACCATCTGATCCACGACTGTAACCAAGTGATGATTTTACCAAGTCGTTCATCTCTCATCTCTTCTAATCTTCCGAGAACTCCAGCGCGGAAGAATATCTGATTAGGTAAGAAACGTTTTTTTAAAATTATAATAAATCATAGATAGACGTATAGCGGATGGAATAACTAAACAGCAAAACGTTTTTTTTTTCTGAAGTCTTGCCAAGTTCTATACAAAAATCTGTTTAAATTTTAAAATTCTTATTTTAAAGCATAGGTTTTTCGTGGTAAGATTTAAAAATCAAATAATTCGCAATGTCCTGCAAGTGATAAGCTCTTTAAAAATTCAGATAGTTTTAACAAACCTTTTAAGTTCTAGTATTTTATACTGAAACCAAGCTCACTATTGCATAGTAAAAACTTTAATGGTATAGAGGAAATTTATAATGAAAATGGAGTAAATAAATATGGTTTCATTTCAATGATTTTCGTAAAATAATTTAATGGAATTAAAAATAAATTGGTACTGAAAAACAATTCAAAGAGCATTATTTAAAGAGCATGATACTCACTTGTAAATCATACAGATCACTGAGCAAAAGGCAATAAGAGCCCATTGTGAAGGAAGTTTTAGTTATCACCATTAGAAACAGGATAACGAAGAACTTACCTTGCAAGTAGTTGGAAGGATGTCCCCAAATTAGGTATATCTTACAGAAAGAAGCAAGGTTTAGGTAAAAATAAAGGATAAACAAATGTGTTTGACACAATTAAGGAGTACAAAACAACTGAGTTAATAAATCTTGCTGAACCGGTTTATTAAGAAACAGAGAGTAATCATGAACATCAAATAGACATTTTTTTTATACACAAGTTAGCAACACAAACACGAGCCTCAAAACTTTCGAATTCGGCTGCTAATTTTAGTTCTTCTCTTCGATGTTTCAATTAACCACACTTTCGAAGAATTATCATAGCCTGACATTTTTCTCACGAGGACCAACTTTAAATAGTTTGTTTCGTTTGTTCGTTTTAGCGCAAAACTATATCTGTTATCTGCACTTATAATGAATTAATTTATAAGTTAAGCATAAAATTTAAATGATGACCATAAATGAATATATTTTACGAATGTTTTGCTTTTTATGTATATGAATTAGCGCCAACGGTTATAATGTGAAGTTTATATGATGTGTTTGTTTCGGGTTTTTCACAGATTCGCAATTTTTCTTGGTTTTTAAAACTAGATCCAGTTAATTAAAACAAACAGTTACTGACAAAAATAAAATTTTAAGGTACTTCCAAAAGATCGTTCTTCACACTTTACTCTAATTAGAACGAATTCTAGTGGATTAATCTAAATTGCAATAAATTTTGTTTTTCATTGCGGCTTTGGCCTCACAATTTGGCAAGTGGATAGAAAATAGCGTATTCAAAAAGGAAGAGATCACATATCCGTATATGGTTGTAAAACGTACCTCTGAGAACCAAAAAAAAAAAAACAACAACACAGCAGGCTTTATCATGCAAGCATCTCGAAAAGTAATGATAAATAAACTGCAACTCCACTTTGTGGATCAATAAATCATTTTTTTTTAGGATTGAGTAAATATATGAATATAAAAAGAAGGTGTTCAAGGAAGCTTTCAGATTCATACTAAAATTTTATAAAGCTGGTGACATAAAATAAATTTCTAATTTTCAGAAAAAACAAGGATCATGCCGAGGAAACTTCAAAGGAAGCATCTCGTAAATTTCAGTACTCATACGCTTTCCATAAATTTATTAAGTTCAAATTTTAGAGGTGGGAACAATCTGGGATGCTTTAACTTTCTGCATATTTAATTGAAACCAATTATGAATAAAAACTAGCAAGTTGTATTTGTCTTATTTAGATATTTATAGTCCCCTGTTTCACAGCGGTATGTCTGTGGACTTACAATGATAGAATCCAGTTTTCAATACCCGTGATGGGCAGACCAATGTGTATTTGTTTGTTTCTTTTGAATTTTGCGCAAAGCTGCTCAAGGGCTATCTTCGTTAGTCGTTCCTATTCTAGCAGTGTAAGACTAGAGGAAAGGCAGCAAAGTCATCACCCACCGCCAACTCTTCGGCTACTCTTTTACCAACGAATAGTAGGTTTGATAGTCACACTATAAAGTCCCCACGGCTGAAAGGGCGAGTATGTTTGGTGTGACAGAGATTCGAACCCGCGACCCTCAGATTGCGAGTCGGGTGCCATAACCACCTGCCCATGCAGGGACCTCGTTGTGTAGCTTTGTGCTTAATTACAAAAAACAACGTATTAACAAGAAATATTTTTATTTATTTATAAAGATAATGATTTTAATTTATGCACCGATTCTGTTTTTTACTTCCCCATGTTGCCCCTTGTGTGTGATCAGTACATTTGACTGTCAAAATTAGAGGTTGAAATTCTTTTGATGGACAAAACTTTGGTCTAAACAAACAAATCACAACTTAATGTAATTTTAAAATTTATAATTTCTTTTTTGTGTTGTATAATTGCTGGTAACTTTTACTTTTCCAAAAACCTGAGTACCTTTCTTATGCAACTGAAGGCATGAACAAATATAATCGTGTGATTAACATCTTTAAAAATCAAGTTACACTTCCTGAGGTTTAGGAAGTGTACGCTTTCGTAACTCAATCAAAAAAAATTACTATTGGTTTTAATTGCCCTGAAGATTTTCTGTGCTAATAATGATTACAGGAAGAACCGAGCTAACGTTTGCTGATGATAAGATAGACACCTACAATTATATACATATTAAAATAATTAATATTGAGCTACCCAAAGAAAAAATATAGCTGGAGTTCTATTTGTAATATCATTACTGTCTTTATTATTTTGTTTATTCAAAACATGTTTAGCAATATAGAGTTCAAATTGTATGTTATAAATATCTATGTCAAGGATTTTGCTTAAAACAGTCAAAATATGTCAAGAAAGAAACGACTTTTATCGAAAGAATAAAACTCATTTAAGCTTCTTAAAATAAGAAATAGTGACATGATAACAGTTAATGAATAAACAGTTAATACTTCAGTACAGATCAAATATATTCGTGAATGAGTAGACCAGTGTTGGAAACACAAAATTATAATAACTAAATAAGAATAAAATAAAAGCCGAAAAGTTAGCAAAAAAGAAAAACCACGATAAAAAGCTTCATTAAAGTGAAACAACAAAGATGTTAGGACACAAACAAATAAAAAAAAGAAAACAAAGTAAAAGCTCGTATAACTTACGGTAAACTGATTTAATATTGATTTCATTGCTCATCCTACTAAACATATGGCAAAGAAAATATTAAATACCAAATGACATGCCATAGTTAGGGCAAAGTGTGCAAATTATTGGTTACATTTTTTATTGTAGGTTGTACATGCCTTGGTATAACCATATCGAAATTCGGCTGGATCAACTTGAATTGCTTCCAAAATTTTTTCCGTTGCATTTTTGGCATCGAGAAATCCTTTGTGAATGCCACTTGGATTCAAGATGGCGTATCTAAGAAAAGGATGATGGTCACAAAAATGGTAAAGATTCAACATGCGCAAGTTATTTGAAGACAAAAGGATAACATTATACTGGCTGATGTAAGCAGAACTACTAGAAATGAAGAAAAAAGAGAAAAATATGACGAACGTTTCCCTTAGTTTCATATCTATACGTGTGGAGATACACACATTTCAGTTGTCACATTTTTCAATATTTATGAAGACTATATTGCATACTTATTTGCATACCGATTATAAAGTAGTCACAGCGTCCTTACTATGTAGTTCTGCACTTAACAACAAACAAACTCAAGAGAAAAAAATGCTTTTTCTAACAGGTATTTTAAAACAAAGTTTTATGAGCTTTGCGTTTGGGTATCATCAAATTAAAGAGAGCGATCAACTAGACACGAAAGATCATGTATCTGTGTTCAGTAAGATAAGATCTGTGAGGTAATGTTGTAAAAAATACTATCATGTGGAATTTTCAATGGATACAACATTCAAGTCACACCCCAAAACAGCTTCACATTGATATTATTTAGGTTGGATCAATTATAGATATAAAAACTCCTAGAATGCTCCTGCAGATCAAGGTGGATAGTGATATGCATACATTAGTCTTGGTTGACTATTGTAGTATACGTCAAACTCGGATAGCCACTTCAGATGAACACACTGAAATACTGTTAATTCTTGCCACAAACACTTCACGAAACTTGTAAATATGCAGGATTTAGAGACAAAGGGAAGACTGAAATTATGAAAAAATATTACATTGGAATTATATGATCCGTAAGTTAATAATAAAAAAAAAATCTTACCGTTTCAGAGAAGATACTTTAAGCTGGACCGAACTTAGTGTAGTATTTTGGTAATGTAACGAAAGGAAGTAAAGAAGTAGGGAAACAGTAAATAGGATAAACGACGTTTTTAATTTACATTTGCGAAGGAATGGGTATGAGGTACACAAAAACTGAAAGGGTGAAGGATAGATATTTAATGAACAGTGAGTGTTTGGGTGACGCAACACTCTTGATAGGAAAAGGAAAAATAAAGAAAAAGGACATAGTACGATTTTACACGGATGCCAGATATTTTTACATGCCTTTGTGTGACCCATACGAAAATCGTTTGCTTCGAGCTGGATAGCATCAATAATCTTTTCTGTGGCTTGCCTAGCATCAATAAAACCTTTGGGTACAGCATTGGGGGCCAGAATTGTGTATCTAGAATCAGATGTGAATGTCAGACTGAAGAGAAGCTTTCGAATAAAATAAGCGACATTTTTACATGTAAATAAAAATACAAAATAGACAAGTGTTTTTTTATTTACTGTTAAAATAAATATATAATATACGTAAAGTTCAGTGGTAATTCTCAATGCCCACATTTATGGCAATTATTTACATTAATTCCACAAACTACAAAAAGTCTCCTATGGATAATATGAGGCAAAATATATTTTCTGAATATTTATTAGTTTATCAACAAATCTCAGTGTCGTATAATATTTCAGTGATATCCTCTAATATGTTATAATTACCACTGAAAAAATATTTTCCGAAGGAATCAAACAAAAAATATAAAAAAATAAGAAAGTCATTTATTCAACTTTTATTAATATCCAATTCACGAAAGAAAACAATTTTTAACTTAATACATTAAACAATAATGTTATTATACCTGTTACTGTAACCATGCTAAATAACACCAATGTGTGTTATATAATTAAAACCAAATATCTAACGAGTCCAAAGTTTTAACTTTTGTAGTCAGTAATACCAGAGCATAAACTACAGAAGAAGAAATATGCAAAGTAAAGGTTTACCTGTGTTTGAAGTCAGGATACACCATCCTGTTAGGAAAACCTTTACGACAGATACGAATACCTTCTAGTACACCATTACACGTGAGCTGGTGCATCACCAAATGTGAGTCGATTACACCTAAAGTTATAAACAAGAACGTATTCCTCATAAGAATAAAGATTAAGTTAGAATGTCAAGGGTTAGGCTGTAAAACTCTATTTTAAAGCCTAAAAATATCTGAATCTGAAAAAAATTATATTAAAACAAGCGACAGGAATCTTGTTCGTGTTATATAAAATTGATATTTTTTTCTAAAGTTAGAATAAATGGATACCTATGTATAAATAATGAATTTAAGACACTCGAATTATATAATGAAAATGTTCGAAAGCAGGCGTAAAACTATTCTGAAACTAAAGTGTGTTATAAAATGAGAGAATAAAAAACTTTAGCACCCATCGGCTCAACGTGCTTATAACGCTAAAAATTGGGTTTAGATATCCACCAATTGGAGTATACGGATAGCCAACAGCACAGCTTCGTGCCTAGTCCAAAACAAACAATTAAAGAGACTTGAATCGAATTTCGTTCGCTAACGTGCTCCTTAAGTTCGGGAAGGGGGCTCGAAAAGGGATCTGATAACATTGTGTCCTCCATTACTTACTTCTATCTTTAAACTATCATGCTTAAATATTATTGCATCCAAAATATACGATTCAGTAGTTACTATATTCACTTCTAGGTGGACTATCTAGAGGATTATATCGGACAGAAAAATAGTGGTAGGGTCAAACTTTTTACGACGAGTGATCTAAAGTGGGTTTGACAAAAAGAAAATCAATCCTTGGGTACAGGGACTACACGGAGGTTAAGACACATGTTGGGGTACCTAGAGCTCCAATAAGCCCACACAATTACTGACGCCCCTGCAGAGAAGTTACCATAGTTAGCACATTAAGCAGCCGGAATATCAATTTATAATTGTATGCCGTTAATACTTCAGACCAAGAGTTTTGATTCCTATAGAAAGGTCTCGTTTAGCTTCTCCTAATATTTTAAAACTTTATAAAATTATTGTTATCCACTATTCATTAAGATCGACGTTTGTTTGTTGAACTTCGAGAAGGTTATCTGAGCTGGAACAGTCTTTATTTCCGAAGTAAAAGAACCAAGTTAACAGGAAATTCTGCTTGGTAAAGATTTTCACTAACTTGAATATTTTCAATATTTTCGATGAAAATTTTGTTTTGTTCATGACAGAAAAGTAATTCTTAACAGCTAAAGCTACTAATGGTGTATCAGTGTTTAAATTTCTATTACCTTAACAAATTATATCAAAAGAAAGCAATTAGTTACACCTGAATAGTAATGGCGAGAACGGCTAACAGCCTTAGGATGGCTCCACTGGTTATTCGAAAACTTAAAAATTGATAAAGTTCTTCAGTTTGTATTTAATGACTATTTTACCTTGATTTATCTAAATGCTGTTCAGAAAAAAAGTCACTTTTCCAACGTGTACATTAATATGGAAAAAGAAACAAATAAATTAATAATATTTTGTTTCAGGAACTTCAACTCACGGTTTCATCTAATAATAAAAGTTCGGTATAAGGTTATTCCTAATTTCTGTTTAACGTACCGCTTCAACTCTTGTTTCAGGCTTGAGTTTTACTGGTTTACAGGATGTAGTTTATATTCATTAGCGAAATCAAATGCCACTGATATTTTCATAAAAAATGAAAATGTGATAATCAAAGAAAAAATCCACTGTTATCTTAAATCACAGTGCCATTTGTTTCTTTACATGTAGTTGAGCTGTGTTGTGCCCTCCACGAGCATCAAAACCCTGTTTTTAGTGTCATAAGCTTTCTGACTTACCGCGGAGTCACTGGGGAGCGTATAATACACCTACAGTCATGTGAAAAAGTTAGGACACCCTATGAAAGCTTGTGTATTTTTGTAACATTATCGGATATATAGATATTTAATCTCAATTTCAACAATACTGAGAGATTATAGGAATATAACCAAACAATTAAACTGAAGAAAAGACTTTTCAAGACCTTCTGCAAATGTAATTCTACAAAAATGTATATTCTAATTAAAGAAAAAGTTAAGACACTCTATCCCCTAATAGCTGGTGTTACCCTCTTCGGGTGAAATAATTGCAGTGGGATGCTTCTTGTAGCCATCTACTAGTCTCTGACATCGGTCTGACGAAACTTCGCCCCACTCCCCAATGCAAAATTCTTTCGGCTGTGAGATGTTTGAGGTGTTTTTTGCATGTACAGCCCGTTTCAAGTCACCCCACAGCATCTCAATGGGATTAAGATCCGGGCTTTGACTCTCCCTTTCTTAGTTTTCAGCCAGTCCTTGGTGATTTACTGGTATGTTTTGGGTCATTGTCGTGTTGTAGGTTCCAGTTCCGCTTCAGCTTTAATTTTCGTACAGATGTTCTCACATGATCCTCAAGCATCATCTGATACACAGTAGAATTCATGGTGGATTCTATGATTGTGAGCTGTCCAGGTTCTGCTGTAGCAAAGCAGCCCCAAACCCTGACACTTCCACCTCCATGCTTCACAGTTGGTATGAGGTTCTTTTCGTGGAATGCCGTATTTGGTTTACACCAAACATGTCCTCTGTTCTGGTGTCCAATAATTCAATTTTGGACTTATCTGTCCAACGAACATTTTTCAAGAAGTTCTGGTCTTTGTCTACATTCTCTCTGGCAAACTTCAGTCAAGCCTTGCTGTTTCTCTTACAGAGCAAAGGTTTCCTCCTTGCACATCTCCCATGCAAGTTAAACTTGTGCAGTCTCTTTCTGATTGTAGAGGCATGCACTTTCACAACAGTAGCCAGAGCCTGCTGTAGGTCCCGTGATAACATGTTACGGTGTTTGAAGACCTCTCTTAGCATCTTGCGGTCTGCTCTCGGAGTGAACTTGCTTGGACGACCAGACCAGGGCATGTTGGCAGTTGTTTTGAAAACTCTCCGCTTGTTAACAATTTTCCGGACAGTGGAAAGGCTGATTTCAAAATCTTTTGGGATTTTTTTAAAATCCCTTGCCAGACTCATAAGCTGCTACAATTTTCTTTCTGAAGGCCTCAGACAGTTCTTTTGCTCTTAATATGGTGCTCACTCTCACTTCAACAGTCAGGAGCACACCAAACTAAATGTCTGAGGTTTGAATAGGGCAATCCTCATTCAAAATGCTAAGTAACAATCTTCTAATCATGTGCACCTGGTGTGATACATCTCTGTGTGAGTCGAGCCATTTTAAGTGGAAATAAATGTGGGGGTGTCCTAACTTTTTCCTCAACTAGAATATGTATTTTTGTAGAATTACATTTACAAAATATCTTGAAAGGTCTTTTCTTCAGTTTTAATTGTTTAGTTATATTCCTATAATCTCTCAATATTGTTGAGATTGAGATTAAATATCTATATATCCAAAAATGTTACAAAAATACACAGACTTTCATAGGGTGTCCTAACTTTTTCACATGAATGTAGGTGTACAAACAAGTATTCCAGCATTCGTCTTTAACATATTCATTAAAACTGCAAACTACTGTGAACTGTCGAACTGATCAATACTTCATCCTTTTCATAAAGAAGAATTGTTTGTTTGTTACACGTTACTGTACGCCATATATTTACATTTAACAGTGTAAGACTAGAGGGAAGGCGGATAGTCGTTATTACCCACAGCCAACTCTTGGGCTACTCTTTTACCAAGAAATAGTGGGATTGACGGTACATTATAACCTCCCCACGGCTGAACGGGCGAGTATGTTTGGTGTGAGGAGGATTCGAACCCACGACCCTTGGATTACGAGTCGAGTGCCTTAACCACCTGACGATGCCAGACCGATAAAGAAGAAAGACTGGGAACAGGATACAAGATTAATAGATAATAGGGCACTAAAATCCTACATTATTTTCTAAATTAAAAGTATATTAGTGTTATCGTTGCGGATTTATACCTGGAGATTTAGTTTCATTGGGGATGATACAACGCACGAAGTGAGGTTGTGTTGATCTTAATGTGGTCATCAGTTTGTTCAGTTGCTCCTATAAATAAAAAACACAATTTGTATCAGATCATTTCATTCTACTGTTTCTAGTCTTAATGTTTACAAAGCAACATCTGTTCTGCACACTTTTCGATATTGTAAACATTTTCCACATTTATGAGGCATCTATCGAAAATATTCATGCAATTAATAACACTAAAACAAACAAAACGAGATTAGATAAATTAATAATGGTTATATTTATTTTCGTAATTCTAATTTTCCTGAAAAAATGTTTTTGTAATTTAGAAACACATAATTTTAAAACGAAAATTAATATGCGAGAACCAAATAAAAATGTACAATTATCCCTATTTACGTAATAAATAGATATGCAAAGAAAAATATTAAAATTCAACACTGAATATAAATCTAATATACCAGTAGAAGCGACAAATTGTCTAAAAGTTTTAATTTAGTGTTTATTCATCAATTCATTATTGAAACAGTACTTAAGTCATTTGTTATATAAAATAATAATTTATATTTTGTAAACAATTGAAGAAATTATCGCTTCAAACGAGACTTCGTGTTTCACATCCTCAGAGACCTTATGAATTTGTTACTTAGCGAAAGACCTCACAATCGCCAATATGATACATGCAAATATACTATAATAAATTATTTCTACTGGATACCATATAGAACCAGATAAAACATAATACTTTAAGATTATTAACCTAAGATTGATATAAATTAACGAATTTGTAAACGTTGGTCCAAAAATATATTCATTCACAAGAAAAATTAAAAGGTAACTTATTTTATTTAAACAATTAAATAAACCAAGAGTTAACTCACTAAGCTTATAAATGAATCACATTTAATTTCAATTTACGTAAATGTTATTAATCGTTAATGTTTATTCAAGACGAACCCATTTATGAGGAGAAAATTAGGGATAACCATCGAGGTTTATAGTTGGTTTTGTCTCACCAGAAACAGCGCCGTCTCTCGATAAGAAAAACAATCACTTCATAGCACTATTTCTATTGCATGTTCTTTTTATCTACGAGCGCTGCTTTTCTAAAAATATTTCTTAGAATAATATAAATTAATTTTTTGCAATTGAATAAAGACAGAAAGATAGCTTATATTTGATTCAGGCAAGGTTTTTTACATGTTTCTATTATTTTAAATAAACATTTCAAAGTCATCAAATTAATTTCATTTCGCTATAACAACTCATTAATCAACGTACGATACTCTTTATCATAAACATTGATGTCACTTGAATGAAAAGTAATGGTAGTAGGCCTTACCCTGTACAGCAAAGATACAGTTTGGAAACCGGAGCCTTTTTTTCGAGCTATTATTTAAAATATAAACATCATTAAACAAAACCCATCTGCAACTTTCATATTAATAACAAAACTAACTCACATATAAAACTATGTAAATATTATGAATAATGGCATCGTGTTTTTACCTTTTATTCATAATTTTCCAACTAAATTAAATACAGATATATCAAACTTTTATTTGAATATTGCACCAAAAAGAACACAGTTATGTCCATTTCGACACATATGACATATTTTAGGAGCAAAGCCCCATCCAGTAGCATATATACTGAGAAAAACTCACTCCAACTTTTTAAAATTATCAGATAAGTTCGGTTTAGAAAATTCATATCTTACCTTTGCCAGTTTTTTCGCCAATGTCATCACCACCACCAAGACCTGGATGGTCTTCAAAGATGTCAACAATAAGCTTATTGGAGCCACGTTTAAACTGGTCAATGACGGTATCATTCAAAGGATCCTTGTTCTTTTCAAGCCAGCCAATCAGGTTGTAAGGTACCTGAGTACGATTAATATGAGTCAAATAAACTCGAGATTTAGAAAATACCAGTAACAAATATAGGGGTGAAATCTAAACCTTCTTCACTTATCTTCGATTTTACTTCATAAATACAAAATTATTTTGTATGACATGTCTAATGAAATATACCATGTTATTCCTTTCCTACGGTCTGGATTTAATTATTGTTTTTTATTTAAAAACATATTTATTCACCAAGTTAAAAAGTAATTTAAACTAGTGTAGTTTGCGTGAGTGTACAAACGAGCTAAAGAACACATAATATTCTTATTCGATTGCAAAACTACATTAGAAAATAAAATACTTTAAATATTCAGAATTCTATTGTACCATGAAGATGAGGCCCTAAAATTTAAGTTAATACTTGTAAGAAAAAATATTGATGTGGATTCTGCAAATAGAACTCACGTGTTAGTTGGAATGTACAACATCATTAGTTTCATTTCTTATTAAAATTCGTATCTACTAGGTGGTTAGCTTAATATAACTTGTTATTCATTGTAACTCTGTTTCTATTTCACAAAATACTTGGAGAAACTTTTAATCCATTTACCAATTTGTTATCCAAAATTCTATATCTGTGTCATGTAGGTTAGAAAAGATATGTTAATGCCTAACTATATTTGTATTAGCCTGTAAAATATTCTGTTTCTTAAGGAATGAATTTAATATATGTTGACGACTAAAGTAGCATGTTTCTTCCATCATCATTCAAATAATAACGGTTTATCTTGTCCTAATATATTATTTGTAGTTTATTAATTCATTAACTAAAACTATGCTGTCATACTTTTTAACTTAGTATTCTGCAATGGATGTTAAAGACTCATAAAACGACTTGTTTTTAGGTTATCAGAGCACTGAACCAGTTTTCGATATTTTATAAAGTGTGATTTGGTTTAAATTTCGCGCAAAGCTACACGAGGGTATCTGGGCTAGCCGTCCCTAATTTGGCAGTGTAATATTAGAGGGAAGGCAGCTAGTCATCATCATCACCCACCGCAAACTCTAGGGCTACTCTTTTACCAACGAATAGTGGGATTGATCGTCACATAATAACGCCCCCACGGCTGAAAAGGCGAGCACATTTGTTGTGATGGGGATTCGAACCCGTGACCCTCGGATTACGAGTCGAGTGCCTTAGCCACCCGGCCATGCCGGGTCGTTTCCTAAAGTACCTATGAAGTAAGCATTGCGATAATACATTAACTTGGTGTCTTAACCAACGACAACAACAAATCAATTTAGAATAACTTATTCACATTTTTGAGTAATTAATAATGTTACTAGAAGTAACAGCAAAAATACTTAACTTACAGTGCCAGCATAATGAACGATGGCGAAATGTGATTCTTTCTGTCCAGGTTTGGGTGGTCTTGGCTTTACGAAGTTCGGAGACTTCCCTAAGTGATTATTCTTCAATTTCTCCTCAAAGGTCTTGTCAGTGGCCTTAGGGAACATGGATTCCTCTTCAAGAATGGACAGAACACCCAGGGGCTGAAGTTAGAGGAATAAATACATGCTACTTGGAGTCTTATATAACGGATAAAATTGATAATATTTTAACTATTAAGACCTATATATATATATATATATATACACTCCACCAGAAGCCTTCCTTAAGTGTATTTTTGTTTTTTAAGATGTTATTATTACCTTTTCAATCAAGTCAATGCAAGCTTGTAAATCTAGACCGAAATCAATGAATTCCCAATCGATTCCTTCTCGTTTGTATTCTTCCTGTTCCAACACAAACATGTGGTGGTTGAAGAACTGCTGCAGTTTCTCGTTGGTGAAGTTGATACAAAGTTGTTCAAAGCTGTTAAACTACAAATAAGAAAATATTTTAATAGGAGTGACTAGTCATGCGTTAATTACTATTTTATCCTGAATGCTTTTCTCATATTTTGTACTCACTTCTTAATGAAAACATGCAATGAATTTATCAGAATAGTGATTCACATCATTAAAAATTACATTTCATTACAATGCCCTTTAAAAATTAATTAACTGCACTCCCATCCTCCAAAATTAAGTGTATAAAAGCTTACGTCAAATATCTCAAAACCAGCAATATCCAAAACACCAATGAAATGTTGTCTCTTCTGTTTGGTATCGAGAGTTTCGTTTACTCTCCTTACCAGCCACTTGAAAAGTCTATCGTACATGGCTTTGGCCAAGGCACCCACTGAATACAAAACCTAGAAGAAAGAGGAAACTAAACCAATTCTTTAAAACAAGAATGTAAAACAAAATTGTAAGTGACGTTATTTCTGAAAATACGCAGGTAATGAACGATGTTAATTAATGTTGTAAATTTGTTACAACCGTTTTCCTAATAATTCTAGAAGTTTTAAAATAAATTGTGGTTGTACGCACACCATAAATAACGTTTGACACAGTAAAAATGTCCCATTGCGAAAGTAGTTTATCTCATTAGCTAAAAACTGATATTCAACAAAAATCTTTAAGACAATCTTTCTTCTGTTTTATGCTAATATAAAAATTAAACCTCTAGAACAGACTAATTAGGTTTTGAGATAATTTATCCACAAAAGACATTCTTTTGGGAATAGATTCACACATACAGATATCTTATTTTTCAAAAATGTTTTGATATAACTTGAGCACCTCGAAAATCATATGTTTATTCTACAAATATTTCCACTTGTTCATAGTAATGTTTGCAATTAGCTTAAGGTACGTAATATTACAATCCACGAAATAGATTTGATTTATTACTATATAAATTGTATTGTTTAATATTTTATTAGATTATTGCAGAATATTACCTGTTCTTTGTTTCGTCCTTGGGTGACAAACTCATTTCCAACTTTAATCTTTGGTTTTAGCAAGTTTTTAAACAGATCAGCGGCGTTTAGGCCTAGCAGGTGAGCGCTTCTTTCTCCCTCTTCTGTACCATCAGCTTCGGCTTGTTCCTCTCTTGGTCTTTGTTTGAATTTTAACTCGCCAAAATGCATCACAGACGCAGTGATCTTGTAAATGTTCAATTTTTCTTCTTCCGAGAAGCCAAGCACATCAAAACCGGTCTAAAGAAAATATCAATGGTTTATTATAACATGCAATGAACTCATTACTTAATAAACCTCTTTAGAACAAGACTACAGGTAATGGAATCGATATTTTGTCATTCACAATTTAAATAATAAGAATAAAATAAAAACATTTTCTTAAAAAAGTTTAAATAAAAAAGTTTCGAACTAACTATATGTACACTATATGATTCAAAATACTGTTCTATTTTCGTAAAATACAATGAAAAAGTTTTAGCAAACCAGAAACATTTGTTCTGGTTTTGTATCTCTCCAGACATTAACAAGTAGACGCATGAGTAATGTTTTTAATTCATAGATATTTTGGAGATAAAGGAATAAGTAATTACAGAATTTCAGAAGTAATTATGGCTTGAAATTCAAACTCTGGATAACTCTGCACAACAATTTTTTGAAAAGTTTTGCTTCCTGAAAAGTTTTTGCTGATTGTGACAGGTACTTGGTAGGTATCACAAATAGTTTTGGTTTTGCTTCATCACGTAGGAACTCTGAGAAAAACAGTTAACTTTTTACCGGCAATAACGTATTTAATCGCGTTTATGTTTCTAATACGTTATTAAGTTCAACATAATTAAAAGTGTTTTGCTTCTGATTTTCGTTTCTATTCAATGTCCGGTGCATCACGTTGTAGTGTCCAACAGTAGTCAGCAAGCATTGACGGATTCCAGTTGCCCAGATTTCGTTTTTCCATTGTAGCAATGTCCTGAAAAACTAAAGATTTAGATGAAACGGTACGTGATGGGCAAATTCGGATGAGATTTTCGTAATCAGCAGCCAAAAATCTATATGGAACACCAAACAGTGTTCAAGAAGCAAAAACTTTGTTGTACAGTGTAATCATGCATTTATGCATGGACTTACATTCACATCAATGTGTTGTTAGCGTTTCTAGTGTTAGAAATACATAAAAAGGCGTATTTTGTTCTTTCTTTAACCGCTTTCTCTGAACTAGATTTATAAAAACAATTATAGCGTAAAATAATCTTTTTAGATTATGAAATTTTCATGTTTTAGAGGTTCTCAATAATAACAACAATAATAAAAGCGTTTTGCCACTTCAATATCCCAATTATTTTATTTCTTCCTTTTTTATATTTCAACTTCTAGTCACGAACTAAAGATTAGAAACACAGCCATATATCGATTTTCGAATTCACCTAATTGCCAAGAATCAAATTTTAGCAAACATTTGTTACATTGTTTATTTAAGTCTTAACATAAATTGTTGAATATTTTTGTGTGAATTTGAATACTAGAATATATTAATATTTATTAAAGGTATTAATAACTTTTCTGAGTCAATAACTGATTTAATCTGTTCAGGTAAGAATTGTGAAATTTAAGTCAAGACGTGTTAAATTATTTTAACTCGCATTAAGTACCACCTTTAAAAACTTGTTATACTCACGTCTGTGACCATGAATTCATCACCGTCATCCAAACCTGGAATTTCTGTCTTCCCTTGAGACACGAAATGATATTTATGGATATCTTTTGCAACGAGCAGTTTGTCTGAAAGGGAGGAGGAATTCATGCATAATAATGAAAGGGTTAGCCTGGGTCTCAACACACGTAAAGAGGTATTTGGTTGTATCTAATAAACTACAGTAAGTGGGTTTACTATGGGATTCAAAATACACAGGTGCAACAAAGGCTGTGGGAGGTCGAGGTTTAAACAACACCATACAAGCATAAACTGAGATTTATATGAAAAACAACAGGTAGTTCGCCGTCTTCTCTAACGAAAGAAGTGTTTGATAAATAAAAAACTATTCTGGGTTTTCTCTGGTGTTGATTCAATCGAACTACAGAGCTGCCCACTGATTTTACGAAAACACTTTCAAATTTTATTCATGTTTTAGCTTATAGAATAGATATATATTCACAACAAGAACGCAAAATGTTTTACTTCACACAAGAGTCAAATAACAAACAAAAGGACATATTTTGTGGTGAAAACTTTCCGTTGTTCTGTATGTAGAGGCACCGCCTCTTCTCTGTCCTTTATGTGTGCGTGTTAAATGGAAAATTATCTAAATGTACCGACTTGCCCATCCATTATCTTAAATCGGAACTCGGTGTGATTTAGTTTGTTTTCTTTATATTATTGACAACCAGAGACACAATGAAATGTTTACTTTCTTTATCTACTCATTACTTTTCCTTCGTTTATACTTTGGAGCTATTCGTGGTCCAACGGTAAGCTTGAGTGCCTATAGTAGTAAATATCCTTGACATTAAATTATAACTTACTACGTTAACGAAATTACGAATTTTAGATAATATATATATATATGTAGATAACGTCGAAGCGAAGCTTATTGGTTGGGCGTCAACTTTCTAATATTGAACTGATTTACAAGGCAATGATGCTAAGTAGAAGCAATCTGTTTTAGTTTATATACAGATTATAATGATCTTAAAGGAACAAAAAGTTGGTAAATAACACAAGAGAAGAATATTATTAAATTCATAATCGTTATCCTTCTGAAAATAAAAGAAAATAAACGTTTCAAGAAAATAAAACATTTCTTTAAGTGTCCTCATTTTGGAATGTAAAATAAAAACAAACTGATTTGCATTCAGTTCATGATTAGTTCGATACGTGATTCCTTAACTAAAAAAAAAAGATTATTTATGGAAAGGAATGATATACAATTGCGCTGTGATTTCTTTACAATTTTCTAATGAAAGAAATAATATCTTTATGACGCATTTACAATATAGCAACATCAGAGTGTGTTCCCTGATATATTTAGTGTATAGCAATATTGCAGTATTTTTCCTTATATTAACGATTGTGTAAATATAATTGATAATGCGCTAGAAATCTAAATAATTCGCATAAATTAATAACGATAATGATAAATGTGTACTTACACTGTATTTACGTGAAGTTGTACTGAATCACCACGCTTGTTGACTACCTCGGGCTAATGGATTATTCTACTACAAACACTGGGAAACTACAACTAAACAATACAATACCTGTTGGGATATACTAGTGGTAGCAGTTAAGGGTAGAAGCTACTACCAAGTTCTGCATTTCTGGCTAAAATTGCACATGGAGTGGTGGAGGGTTGAAAAGTTGTGTTCATCACATTACTGACAGGCTATATGTGCTATTTTACTAAAGTTTTCGAGGTTCATTTGGATTTTGATAGGAAAAGGTTAAAAAATTATCAGGTTTGTTACAGCTGAAACATAACACTGAGAAAAAAACCATAGAGTGAAAAATATATTTAGATTGTGGAAGAAATTCTAATACACAGTAGCAGATGTGGAAGAAACAACTTGAACTACTGGAGGTATCTTTCTTGAAGACTTGGGACTAAATTCACATAATGGGTTTAAGTAGGATGTATTTTCAGCTCTGAGAAAACCATCTAAAAATTGAAGTACTTTATACTGATCCACTACAAAACTACAGAGCATAAACAACAATAACACGAGGTTTGACAGAAAGGTGAACCAGACTGTTTTACATGAAAAAGGATTATACATTAATAATTTTCAAAGTAAGAATGAGCTACACATAAAGTAAACATTTCTGAATGGAGGAAAGGAAAGGCTTAAGCCTCCAGTTAGAGAATCATTCATATATCTAAGAAACTATTGCTAGTGACTAGAAGTTGAAGAAGGTTATATGATGACATGTCGCTTTTTTATCTGTCTGTGCTCACATCTGTGATGTGCATCTCTTCACTATCATCCACGCCTGGGATATCTGTTTTACCCTGAGAGACGAAGTGGTAGTTGTAGATATTGTTAGAGAGAAGACATTTCTAGGGAAAAATGGTGCAAATAAGGGATTTTTTTTCTTTTGAAACGGTTAGAAAATACAAAGAAACTTAGGAATTCTTGTGAGGTATTGGTTACAGAAAAGGCTTTGCGTAACACATCAACATTTTTTTCTTCTGTGTATCCTTCGAAAATAAGGTGATATCATTTACAGCTTAGGATATTAAATGTTATAAATCACCAATTACGTTTGACCCATATGTTTCTATTATTTTACTATATGCTGACGTTTTATATCCTTCTTAGGTGGATCCAAGATACTTTTAATCACATAAAAGATACGGATTCTGCAAACGGATACTCCTAACATGAGCTATGATTTATTGCATATAAATATCGATTATTAATGAAAACTACGAATACTAGAATGATTGCTAAATTTCTTAAAGGAGTTTTAAAATGGAAAATAAGAAGGAATGTATAATTTTTAATTCAGAAACTTTACTAAATTGAGAACAGTTTTGAAGAGAATTGTTTTTCTTTGTTTTCAACTTGATGCTATAAAGAAACGACCAAAGCTGCTGATAACTCCGTACTACGGATTTTGGATCACAACGTTTTTGGTTTTGTAAGAGAAGAATAGGAAATGTAGTGAAATGTAATTGCATTAGTTACCAGATAAAACCCTCAAATACTCAATTAAAGTTTAACAAGCTTATACATTTATTAATCAAGGGTGGTTCTTAAAATATTAAAGGGGAAAACTATATATTATTGAAAAATAGAGGAATTATAGCTATAATTTAGTACTATATCTACAAAAATTACTTATTTCTTAATATATATTTGTAAAGGAAATAGGAAAACTGAAATTATAGATACGAAACTTTAATAGGACTAAGGGTTAGTAATATTTTTGCTAATTTCTGTGGTAATATTAAGTATTGATGAGACTAACTTCTGCTATGTATATTTGGAAACTGAGTGTTAATTAACAAAGGATGAATGAGTCTACTCGCAATGAACCGCTCATAAGAAAGAAGTCATTTTAGCTTCTGTCATAACCTTTTTATATAAAATAACAGATAAAATTAAAATTAGGATATGAAACATTTGTCTAAAAATTAAGCTATCAATGAATAAGGTTGAATATATTTTTCCGTATTTGTGGGTTCCTTGAACTTACAACAAATGTGTTCATTAAACAAATTTTCAGTACTGAAGTGAAAATTGTTTAAAAACATTCACAAGGTTTTACATAACTGACCAGAAACTAGTTTATAATCAAATACCCGAGAAATTTTCTAAGGTTTTGGTGTTTAACAAAATATTCATTCTTAAAGCAAAATTAATTCAATACTATGGAAGAATGGAGGAAGAAAAGAGGTATTAATAAAACTTTTTCTCTTAACAGTAATCGTGTGGTTATGAAGATATGATTATGATATTAGGATAGTTCTTTGATATATGATATTCTTTGATATAACTCTCGCAAAATCAGATAAGAATTCGAGTTAATTATTGATACTCGGTATCATATCATTGCGCCTTAATAAGCCAAATATTGAAAACGTGTAAAAAATAAAACAATAGCTGGTTTTTATCTCAATATGATTTTTGTTTTTCGGTTTATTTATGACAAATGGTATGGTTTGCGGCAATCATACAAGTTAATCTACAGCTATTAAACATTTTTACTTTTACTACATATGCATTTGTAAGTATTCCTGGTATGCATCGTTTCGATATCTGATCACAAAATTTACAACTATGGTAAGTTTTACTACGATACACTTTAATGGGGCGGGACTTAATGTTTCAGAGTAAACGAAATGGTTACTAATTTCTACTGGATATTGACATAAGGCTCAATAACATAAGGATGTTGGACAGGAGTTATGATTTATGTTTTTCTACGTGTAATGAATTTTTCTCTTTGGATTTATTGAGGAAGTAATGGGTGGAATCATGGGAGGTGATGGGAAGGTGATGGCAGGTATCACACAAACCTCAAAACATCTCGCTTTGAGATCAGGGGGAATTTTTAACTCACGTCAATTAGGCGTGTGTATGTATGTCCTCTCCATCATCAACGTAGAGGATATCGAAAGACTCGCTCCCCAACGAAACGGTAGCCAGAGACCTTGTTGCCCAGGCCCATATTTTCTGGTTAAAGAATACATATATCGCTATCAACATAATTAAATCGATTGAGTGTTGGTTCAAACATCTTTGAGCTATTTTCAATTTTCTGTGTTAGACTCATTTTGACTGTTTTTTATTCATGACAATGAGCAACTGATATTCAATTACAAAAATATATTTCCAACCTACACTGCTGTTTCAAAATGGAATTCACAACGTCGCAGCGCCATGGCGAACTCTTCTCGGAAAATAAAGTGTTGCCTACTGATTACTAATAAATTACATCACAAAACTTTAAAAAAATCAATTATTCTCAAAATAAAATGCACAGTTTATAGTCATAAAGTTATAAGCATGTATGTACAAAATTTGACACCAACAAATGTTTATGTTAGATATAAACTCTTTTATATAAGTGATCATTTTTCTACCATTTTATAAACTTTAAACTTATGAAAATCTCACAAACTTAAATTTTATTTACTGTGTATAAAGGATGTACCACGTTAAATAAATTCGAAGTATTTAAACCATTTTCTAGTATGTTTGAGCTTTGAAATTGAAATTAATTCTACACATCAACAGTTTAACTTATTTCTTCTTTATTCACATTTTTTTCCTCTATATTTTTGTTCAGTTATCTGTTTAAATAAAACTTCCCTAAAATAATTTTATAAAGTAGGAATGTTAATGGCTAATAATAAATAGTTGTTCATTGAATTATCCAACTTCAATTTTTGTATCATGATTTTGTTTATTTTCCTGTTGCACAGGCACCATCAAAATACACGTTTATAGATTGTTTCTGCTTTCATTTCTATAGTACAAAAAACAACAAACTTATGATTCAGCCAAAAACACTGTTTTACGATAAGAAACAAAGCAGAAACAACTCCCAAGACATTCCAGTACTATGAAACTGACATTAAACAACCTAAATATTAAGTTTGACCAGACTAAAGATCAAATACCTGCATCATTTTAAGAAAAATCATCTTCACGTGTTTTATAACATAAAAGACTTAGGATGACAAACATATATTTGTAAAGTAACAAAGCGAAATAAAGAAGAAGATGGCCTACCTTTCAGACCTGGAATACGGCCTGACATTATTTGGTAGAAAATGTGATAGGACCTTTCTTGGGGCTGCTGGGAAATAACACGGGCTTTCTCGAGCAGATCTGCGTTGTAAAAGGTAATCAAATAACAGCTTCTTTAGAAGATAAAGGCTCAAAGTGCACAAATATACATTCTCACAAAAACTTCTAAAAATCAATGAACAATTATTACTTCCATGTCTTAAAATCAAAACCATATTTTATGGTAAAGCTAAATACTTATAAATGGAATAATTGAACAAATATATTATCTGTAATCAGGGAACATATCCGTATTTTATTTATTTCGCTACAAATGAATTGAACTTCACAAACAAAAGTGTATCTATCGCCAAATAAAATGAAAATCGAAGCTCTATGTTTTTGTATATTTCTATTATCTTGGTAATAAAATTTAAAAATTTTTTTTAGTGAAACTCACATGTCTCAATGTCAGCTCCTGCTAGCTTACCCATAGGTCCAAAATGAATTCGAATGAATTTACCCTGGAAGAAGGAAAAACGGGTATAAAAATAACCAATAAACGTTACTAAACCTACAAATATATAAAAACAGCCATAAATCACTACTAAACCAACAAATATATAAAAACAACCAGAAATCACTACTAAAAAGACGTTAAAACAACTAGAAAGCACTACTAAATGTGAAAAAGATATAAAAACAACCAAAAAACGCTATAATACCTAACACGAGTATAAAAATAACCAATAAACGCAACTAACCTAAAACGAATCAGAAAGCGCCACAAAACCTAAAAATATATAAAACAGATCTCTATAGAAATAAAAAGATTGTGAATGGATTGGAAAGAATAAAAGCAAATTGTTATCATTTTATGTGTGACTAAATATAATTGAAATGTTCATGAACTTTTTAAAAGATAAATAACATTTTAACTGTACATTAAAGAAGCAGAGATCTGGTATAACTTTAAATGAAACGTATTAAAAGAACCATAGACGAAAACAAAATCACAGAAAAAGAGTAAGCTGCATTTGTTTGTTGTATTAACGCAAGGCTTATAAAGGTTATCTGACCATAATTTAGAAGTGATACACTAGATGAAAGGCAGCTAGTAAAAGCTACAAGCTAGTGAGCTACGCCAATCTGATAGTTGGATAATAAAGCCCCAAGACTTGAAAGTTGAGTTTGTTCGGTGATGGTATTAGAATACGCGATACACAGAATGCAAGTTGAGCGCCCTAACCACGAAGTTATGTTTGCTTGTTTCATGTTGTTTTTTGGAATTTCGTGTAAAACTACACAAGGGCTATCTGCGCTAGCCGTCCCTAATTTAGGAGTGTAAGACTAGAGGGAAGACAGCTAGTCACTACCACCTACCACCAACTCTTAGGCTACTCTTTTACCAACGAAAAGAATGACCGTCACATCATAACGCCACCACGGCTGAAAGGGCGAGCGTGTTTGGTGTGTCGGGGATTCGTACCCGCAACCCTCAGATTACTAGTTGAACGCTTTAACCCACCTGGTCATGTCGGGCCCCTCATTAAGTTATGACAGACCCTGAGAGTGAACTAATAGATGCATACAGTCAAGTCATAATCTTAAGAATGCTAGGTTTAAAAAACAAACAAACCTGTAATGTTTTAGCGTCGCAAATTGTCAAATGGATAACATTATGTTGGCTTGAGTTGAATCTTTGAGTAATGTTTTTGTTAAGCACAAAACTGCATAAGAGCGATCTGTGTTCTACTCACAGAGCGTAGCGAAACCGAAATTTCAGTGTTATAAGCCTTCAGACACAGCGCTGAGCCACTGGTGACTTAAGTCGTGGATAAATATGTGCGTCTCATTACTTAACTTTGTTTACGTTACACTTTTACCTTTAGTGTTTTTACTGGCTACCACAATTTGCTATACAATTTGCTTTCCGGTTTGAAGCTTTTAAACCAAGGATTACAAAAAGGTTGTGTTTTTATATTTCTCATTGTACGCTGTATATTTTCGCCAATGTAATACATTCCACTAAAATTCGTCACACTAAATTGAGATAGATTAGTTATTGTTTGTTTTTTGAATTTCGCACAAAGCTACACGAGGGCTATCTACGCTAGCCGTTTCTAATTTAGCAGTGTAAGACTAGAGGAAAGGCAGTTAGTCATAACCCACCGCCAACTCTTGGACTACTCTTGTGGGATTGACCGTCACATTATAACGCACCTACGACTGAAAGGACGAGCATGTTTGGTGTGACGTGGAGTTGAATCCGCGACCGTTGGATTTACGAGTCGTGTGTCTTAATTACCTGGCCATCAGCTACTGTTTTAAATATAAACAACGAAATATTATTAACATTTCAAATTTTAAATTAGTAAAAAAGAACGCATTTTATTGGCTACTCACAAAACGGGAAGAGTTGTCGTTTCGAACAGTCTTAGCATTACCAAAAGCTTCCAGTACCGGATTGGTCTGAACGACTTGATCTTCCAGATTGCCCTATGGAGACAAATATGTGAAATAAGTGTAGATAACTCGAAAACATCTTTTAATTCAATGTTGGATCAGCTGTACTAATACAACCGGCTGAATACTAAAAAAACATTGTAGTCTGATTGATGGAATTAACTCAAGTTTATTATATATATCTTAAGCATTGTACAGGATTTTGATTCGATTATCGAAAGTAACTTAGCTCAACATGTGGTAATTCGATTAATGTATTTGAGAGTATTAAATAAGTTTGTGTTTTACACGTTTATTTCTGTTGAAGTATAGCCATGTTGAGGTTATAATCGTTAGATTGTAATATATATATGTAATAAAATGGTTAAATTTTATACACTAGAAAATAGGAATTAGAAAAATACTGTTTATTTTCATTATCAATTGTATATTCATTTATTAAAAGCAAAGCATAATATTGATTAGTCTCCACATTTAATTTAAGTCAAGTCGTACTCAGTGGTCCGTTGCATTGCTTGGTTAATTCCACTCATTTTAATATTTTATAACGAATCAAATCAGTTATTTTGTTATTGTTTGTGTAAAAGTGAATAAACTTTACTTAACAAAGAAAGTCAATCAATAAATTAAATGCATGTTATATTAGTAAAAACCGTATACATATTTCCACATCTGGAAGATTGTTCTGGTGACAAGAGAGTTGCATCTTGGAATTATGGAAGACAAAAACTCCCTACGAGATAATTCACATATATAATTATCAACATTCTCTACTACGTTTGTACCTAAGGCTCTTTGTTTATAACTACATTAACGAAGTTGATTATTATAACGGGAAACAAGCATAATAAAACTCGGAATAGTTCCCATAAGGGCAATATTCTTATTATTTTTCTAGAAGTGCCATGCAAGAAATGTAAATAAAATGAGTACAAGTTGTGTGTCCCCCCCTTTTATTTCACAAAAGAAATAGTCTCCGGAACACATGCAGGTAACAGATGGAATACCTTTTTGGAACGTCCCTTCTTTTGATCGTCTTTTTTAATGTTGGCACCAACGTTTGCAAAATAAGCAATTACTTTCTTCGTGTTTTCAGTCTTACCGGCTCCGGACTCACCGCTGCGATAAAAACATAACAGTTACATTGAAAAGAACGCCAGTTATTAAACGGTTTATTCCAGGGAAAGGTTGGACAAGGGAGAGCACACAAAGTACTACAGAGGACGATTGGTAGTGGAGTTGTTGAGGTTTGGAATTGAGGACGACGAATGAAGGAAGGGATCTGATTGGAGTCCTTGAAGGATCTAACATATACTACGTTATTTCAAAGCAAAGGGTTTAACGTTTTCTGTTCGTTAGAAAAGCGATGCTCTTATTTGGATCAAACAAAAAGTTTAAATCTTTATAGTCCTCTGACGTTTCAACTACACACCAGTAGCAATTAATGTTTCTCTTGTTGCAGTAGTCATTAAAAGTCCATTTTGAGGATTTCTGCCAATAACTGAGAAAGTATTTTGATTAATTAGGGTAAGAGTTAAGGTTAGTTTGACAGTTAGATGGACAAGAGACACTAATGAGACAGGTGTGTAAGATGATGTCATGGATTAATAAATGATTCACATTAGCAAATTAATTGTTTGCTTAGAAAATGGTGAAATATACTGTATTTTCAGAAACTGCCGAAATATTTGCGTTCATTCATACATTAATGTTGAGCGTGATACTTGAAAAAAGGTATGGAATAGACAATAAAATAGTTTTAAACCAAATCACTGTTCTGCCGTCACAAATTATTGATATCCGAAATGATTAGAAAATATTGCTGGTTTCTATATTTCATAGACTAATTTTAGTTAAATTCAATACTTTTTTCTTATGATAGTAAAACCAATGAAAAAAATAAGATGCTGCATAAATTTATTTTATAATTATATTCATAAAGTCAAAATGAATTTTGTTTTATGTGCTACATTCTAGCATAATTTTTATCATCTAATAGCTTTTTTTTTTTGCTCTTGTGTTGGTTATGGTTGTGAATCAGAAGGCTAAGTAGATGAAGTAAACGAGTTTTGAAATCATGCTCTGAATGTAAAAAATTTGCAAATATAAATTACATACTTTATACTTCGTTGCCTAGGATTTTTCATGCAAAATAATAATAGCTTTAGAAATAATTCCGAGAATGCTTTATTAAGATTTTGTTCCGCAGTTCCAGCATGTGTTGGTTAGGATTCACAGCGTTTTTGTGATTTGTTTTTAATAGCTGCTAAATTTCAAATCGCATATTTACTGCCCAAGTAAAATAAACACTTACTCCGCTTGAGAATTTATGTCTAAAACCTGAAGCAGCAATTTGGGCGAAGAACTGAATAACTTTCTTGGTGTTTTCTGTTTTCCCAGCACCCGACTCACCACTGAATATGAAGATGACAAATGGACAAGGATGACACAGAGGAACAAGGGATTTTTGTACACATTTCAAGCAAATTATACACATTATATCGATAGTACAAGAAATTATTAACAATTTTAATAAGTCTACATTCAAGTAATATATAATCAACAAACTATTAACAACGTCATTTGAATAATTTTAGTATAACCAACCAGAAACAATAATATTTATTAAAGAAATGATGAAGTATTTTCATCTAATGGTGACCTCGGCAATCTATACTTCTGTTGAAAAAGTACTTACTTTTTAATATATTTTTTTTTTTTATAAATGTATTATTTTGCTTTTCATTTGACGCATTATATTTTATATAATAAGAACCAATAGTACATATGAACAAATACTAAAAAATGTATGGCATCTTTGCTTGATATTGTTACCAGCTGGTATCAGAAAAAATGTCATTTATCAAAAATAATAAAACACTCACGTGATTAACATGGATTGGTTTTCTCGATCTAGAAAAAAAAGAAACATACCAGTGCTTTTTAACTAAGCGATAAAAGATAAAGCAAAACATTCAAGTTTTACTTTTTACCTGTGACAGAATTGAAGTTGTACGAAGTAAAAGTTGTATAAAGTTACTATTTACGCTTTTTATTTAAAACATAAAGCTACACGATGAGCTATCTGCACGGAGCTGTTTTGTTTTGAAAGTTCGCGCGAAGCTTCACGAGGGCTATCTGCGCTATTCGTCCATACTTTAACAGTGTAAGACTAGAGAGAAGACAACTAGTCATCACCACCCATCGCCAACTCTTGGAGTACTCTTTTACCAACGAATAGTGGGATTGATCGTCACATAATAACGCCCTCACAGCTGAAAGGGCGAGCATGTTTGATGCGATGGGGATTCGACCCCGTTACCCTTAGATTACGACTTGAACGCCTTAACCAACCTGGCAATACCAGGCCAATCTGCACAGAGCTAACCAGAAATATAGAACCCTACATTTTAATGTTATAATACCTCAAGCTTACAGCTGAACCATCAGATAAAAATTATAAAGGTAAAAAGTAGGATATTAATATGGAACATATGTCGATTTCTATTGTATTTAACATGAATATTAATCATTATTGAGTAGTTTGAAATAAAATATCTTACTCATACTAAATTTAATATTATAATAGCTCCCCTTCGATTTATTATTAAACTATATATCCTATATTTTTTTTATCAAAATGGCCGATGGACAGTCCAGGAGGTACTGATAAGTTCAAAATTTAAAGTAATCATTCAGTAGTTTCTTAAATAACGATATTTCATCGTTTGTGGGCAGAGGTACATCATATACTTAATCTACGCTTTCTTTAAGTTTTGTAACAGCAAAAGAAACAGAAAATTTGGAATACTTTTCCAGAAAATTTCCAAAAGTTATAATTTTAATCCGTCATTTAAAGAAGAGACCGAAGTGTGCATTATATTTACTATTTTATTCAGATTTTTTCTTAACACTTAATTCTTTCAAGTTTCGATAATTTCAAATAATTAAATTTTTGAAAATACTGTCCTGTTATTCATTTTTGTAAATGCGATAAATATTCCGCATTGAAATGCGAGCTAATTATAGCGTCTGGCCAAATACAAATTTCTGGCTCTGAGCCCAAACGGAGTCCGAAGAATGTGCTAAAAATAAAAATGTCGGAAAACTGGCATAAACGTAGATTAAGTGTATCACACCATATAAGGCACTGCGTCAAACTATATCCAACTTTAGCGGAACACGTTATTTCTACTCGGAAATACTAAACTTTTACCTTTCTTGTGAAAAGGATAAAGCATTTTTTTGTCTGTTTTCGTAACACTAGAATAGCAGGTCAGTTACTTTTATATATATATATGAGCAAACGTAAAATACTGTGACAAAAGCACAGGAACCAAATTACGTATTTATTTGAAAAAAGTTATTTGGTTAGCCGTTTAATAATTAACTTCAAGATTTTAGGAATTTGTTTTATTGGTTTCATCCGTGAAGTAAATAAATCATTTTTTTTGATAATTCCAAAAGAAATTTTAATTTTATCTGTTAACTTAAGAATGAGTAAACGTAACACTACATTTGAAGAACGTGTATGTTTTCATGAATGCACAATTATGCCTTCGTATCTAAATGCTCGTTTAAACTCTTCTAAGTTAAAACTAAAAATTTTCAAACACTAGATAAGTGAATCCTATAATATTGTGATTATCTAATAATCAAATATTAACATTTTTTGTAATAACTTAAGTTTAGTTTGTTCATGGATTACCATATGGCAGAGTTAGAACTGCTTCGAGTAGCGTAACCACTCTGCAATAACCCAGAATACGAGAAATTCAACATTAATGTTACATATTATTAAGATACCCATACAGCTATAACTAATTTATGGTGAATAAAGTACACTACAAGCACCATAAACACGTTACATAATAGTAGAAGCGAGTGTGAATATTTTTTTTCTAAGTTAGTTATTGCAAATAATATCTTAAAATTATAAATTAAAACCAAGGGAAAACTCAGAAGTAAACATATTTGTCGAGAACAAAGGAAAACTAAATATTTCAAGAGAGAATAATGGTGTAGGTTGAAAGCTATAAAATTAGAGATAGCATCATAAAATAGATCAAATGGGAATGAAACGAATTGGCAAATGTTATAAATACAAAGTTTAATGGTTTCAAATGACGTTTTTTTCTAGAAAGCAGAGCTATTTTGAGTTGAGAGATTGAAAGATAATTTAACGATTTTTAAGGAATATAGTCTGAAATATGAATTCAAATCTTAAAAAAAAACTAATACCTGAGTACTGTTACAGGTATGAAGTTCATATCTAAAATAATACATTATTCCAAGACCAGAAAATATATATTTCAACATCGAAAATTAAATACATTCTCGTAATTTCAAAGGCATACACTATACGATAGCTAACACAGAACAAAGTCACTAAAAATGTATACATGAGACTGGAAGATTTAGAAAGAAAATAACTGCTCATATCAGTTGATTTTTCACTATGTAAATAAGAATTTTAAGTTTCCATGAAATACTATGGTGGAAAGGAAATAATTTTTAAAGCAACGAAATAACATTTGGAAAATACCTACACGAAAAATAGGTAAGTTAAACTGTTGTAGTTTAGTGTAAGAAAAATGTTGAAGAAAAAATCAATTGCTTACTTTGCAACATATCGTTATAAGCACCATCAGACACGGCAAAGATGTGAGGAGGCATTTCACTTCTTCTCTTGCCCTTGTACATCTGGACAACCCGGTTGGTGTATATAGGAAAACGTTTGTAGGGATTGATGGCAACACAGAATAACCCAGAGTAAGTCTGTGTGAAACACAACAAGAATTGTGATGAAGTTCATTACTTTTTAATAAGAACTTTGTGCGAACTTCAATGATACTTCATTGTCCCTCATTACTAACCTTATTAAATGTTTCTTTTATTAATAGTTAATCAAATAATGAAAGAAAATTGCATTTCGCGTTTTAAAATATGTAAAATTTGCTCAATCACTGTCGTAAAATTAAAAATATTTATGCTCGACATGGAATTAGAAACAAAAAATACAAATTTATATTTTAGATTATCTACTAAATTTATTGTTTTAACAAACGTTACCAGCCATAATTATCATATTTTGAAATGTTTGTTAATTTTACAACACAAAACATAATATTTGTAAAAAATAAACTAATATTGAATGAAAAAAAAAATTTTATTCTGAAAATTGTTAATGGGTTATACTGAGAGGTAATTTGTATAAAACTTAAGTAATCGACAGATAAAACTATTATTTTTTAGAAAAGTGCAGGTTTATATTATATTGACTACGTATTTTTAATGAAGCATTAGTATCGAAACTACTTAGTTTAAAAAAAATTTCATTATGTAGTTTCGTGACAAGAAAAGTAATTTCTAAATATTTTACTTTTTGATACAGCATTTTCTATATTAGTAATTTCAAACATTAAAGTCAAAACTAACTAAAGTACCTATCTTAATATATATAATATTTTTCTTTTACATATTTTAAAATACAAAAGGAACATTATAACATACTTTGATGAAAAAACAAAGCCATTTCGGAACCAAAGAGTAAGATAAAAAGTAGCTTAACTAGTAAAACGTCAATATTTCAATACATCCAAAAGTTTAATGAATATGAGAAAAATGAATGACATTGTTTAGTGGAGGAGGAATAATAACGTATTTAATTAAATGTAAACAACAAGAACGCTAACAAATAAATTAAGTTCATTTTCAACACGTCAAAAGATATTGATCAATACTAAGACTCATATTATTGTGGAAAATCCTGAATTTGTTTTTGTATCAAAGGTTAATTAATTATAATAATCATTCTATATGGGTCCTATGACATATTTAAGGTAACTGATCAAGAATTCTATGTACAAAAATTTGATAAAGTTTAAAAAGCTTGCCAAGTTTAATTTCAGCGATAAATAAAATGTGCCATTCTTTCAAAGTTAAAAGCTATAATAAAATCAAAAATTAATCAATTTAATTATATTGTCTTTCCATTTTAGTCGCCGCGGTCAGATTACTTGTAGTCTACCAAAAGATTTTTTTTCCCTTTTCTTGTGGTGAATCGTGGCTTCTTCTGTAGATTGGTTTCATTGGCAAAAAGCAAAGAAGCATTATGCTTCGATGTAAACTGAATGAAAATAAACAAGCACAAAGCAGAGCCTTTACTTTGTTGGAAATAACGTGAATTATTAGAAAGATTTATTATATTAAACCAAAAATCATATTGCAGTGCCAAAGATAGAAAAAAAAAGGCAAACATATTATCATTATATTTCCAGTTGCAGTTAACGATGGATACATTTATTTTGTCCTGTAACATTAGATGTTATTTCTATATCATTTTTTGATGACAAAAAATAATTTATTTTCATTATATATTATTTTATAGGATGGTTCCTAAAATACCTTTATGTTAATATATTTGTACTTTTTTAAATCTATTTCTATAATACGTGAGCATTACAAGAATTGAGATGTATAACACGAAATTTAAAGATTAGGTCTTCTGCACAAAACTATTTTTTATTATGTGTATGCTTCATTAGAAACTTAAAGCAGTCAGTTATAAATTGTAAGTGATGAAAATGTAAAAAAAATGATAAATGATAAACCAGATTACTTGAATTGTGTCTAAGAAGAAAGTAATTGTTAACAACTTTTGATAGGTTTTATTCTAATAAAAATTAATTATTAAAAAATATTATTTTCAATAGAATGAATTTAATAAACGTATAAATGAGTATACTAGTTTTAAGACGTGTATATGACGTTAGTGACCAGTACGAAAATTATAGTAGGAGAAAAAGATCACGTATCCTAAACAGAGACGAGTGTATTGGGATTAATTCAAATGTACTGAAGACGTGTAGAATAAAGATAAAAACAGCAATTATTAGGTCATTTTATTTGATACTTTTGACATTATCTTCAAATAACCAGTTAGAATTAATAACATGTTAAATAATTTCTTTAGTTTTGACTGAAAATTGCATGTTCTTAGTGTTATCTGCAATAAGCTGGACCACCATGAGAGAAAATAAAAATAATTCATTGATGATTTGGAGTAATTTGTTTTGCTTATTCTATGCTCAAGGACATTGCCAGATCTTTCATAATTCGATATTAGCAAAGTAATAAATATGTTACTTTGTAGATGCTTATTATTCAAAGTAGAAATATTCTGTAATGGAAGTTATGACCGTGTAGCACATTCGTAATGGTAAAATCTACCAAAATTAAGAGAGCGAGCCTTTCTTCACTATGTTGTCAATATATACATACATTAAAATTTTTATTCTTAATCTTCTTTCTTACAAAATTGTGTTAGAGTGGCAAAATAAACAGAAGGAAGTAACACTTAAAAGAATTGCTAATTAAAAACATATTTAAAGCCCAAATTAAGTCATTATAGAACTCAAGTGAAATTGAATAAAAAAACAACTATGAAATAAAGAAGCAAAATGCAAGCATACATGTATAAAGTTAGTTATAACATGCAAGTAATAAATATGGGCAAACAGCAAACTGCCGGTTCTTCTTGCGTTACCGAAATACTTACGTAGATAAGCTTAGAGTTGTAGCGTTCTTTCAGGTTGTACAACACACTAGCGTCGTTCAGGTAAGTTAAGTTTGACATGTCTTCGGTCTTTTCGAATTTGGGGGGATTTACTTGTTGTAGTTGTTCCTTTTTAATTTGTCTCTATATAGGGAATCATTTCAAGGTTGGAAATTGGGAAATGGGTATTTTTGGGGAAAAAGTGGGAATTAAAACAAGAAAAAGATAAAACAGATTACTCAACTTGCTTCTTACAAAATCTAAACTAAAAGCTAATCACTTCACACAATATTTCCTACTATATACTTACGTAAATCATTTTAGAATAATATCGGTCTTTGAGATTATGCAAAACACTAGCATTGTTCAAATATGTAAGGGAAGACATATCCTCGCATTTTTCGAATTTTGGAGGGTTCACTTGCTGAAGTACATCTTTTCTGAGCACTCTCTGTGAGAAAATGGGGCAATTTAAAGATCGACATGTACAAAAGAAACATTTCCTCGAGATTTGACTAGGTCTTCCTTATTCAAGTAAGTACTAGAACACTTAAACAAAATGATAGATCGTAGGACTTTAATTATTGTGAACTATCTTTGTCTTGGTTCTTGAGAAGGACTACGTTTAGAACTCTGTCTATACTAAAACCTTCTTTGGGTATGAAAGCATTCAGCTAAAATTTCAAAACGTTGTCAAACCTCGAGAACCAAATGAACCGAAGTATATAACAATTTTAGCGTGATAATTTACACATTGACACAAATTTCAACATAATAAAATAATAACTCGTCGATAAAAAAATCATGAAAGCTAGTTGTGATGTGTAGATCACTTACAATTTACAATTTTTTGAAGAAAAACAAAAAAACGTTGATTTCGTAAAAAATGTGTTCATTTTAGAATAATTTTATCTTCATAATTTGTCGAAATAATATTGCTATAATCTATTAAATTTATGATTGTATAAATCTTACAGTTAACATTAATGCAACTTTATTAGTTTCTTAGTTATCATAGTTACTAATGAAATTAGTTTTTAAATATATTGTCAAAAGTAAGTAAAATTCAAGTTTAAATTATTTGGTATTTAGATTAATTTAAAATAAGTAAAATAAGACGCATTTTATTTTTCATTTAAACAGTTTTTGACATAATCGAGGATTTTCTCAGAATCTTTCATATAAATTTAAAGATCAGATGATAATTACAACCAAATTATTGTGGACAGTTTTTTTTGTTATACACTTAACCCTAATTTTTACTTATTTTAACACAGTTCAAAACAAAAATACAGAAAACTCTACTTATTCACATTCAAAATAGCTTACTTAAATATATAGAAACATTTTCTGTATAATAAAATATTTAAAAATACATATATAAATATCTTACCTCGCCTCCGGGACAGTCAACAGTCACTGTGTCACCTTTTGTACTCACAATGTTTCCAAGTATGAATCCTTCTTTCTCATCGGGGACCCAGACCATTTTTTTGCCATCGTATGGCTTAGTCTGGTCCTTTCGTTTTTGTTCCAGAGAGACGAACAAGAAGTCAGTGGGATCTGGATCTTCTTCCTGTACCATCGTGCTGACGTTGTAACTCAGTTACAATTAGAAGTAACAGAAGCTAGATTAACTAGGCCTTATCAGGCTTAACAAAGAATAAGCACACGAGTACAGAGCAGTCCTGGAGCTTTCCTGTCGGTAAATAAAAATTAAAATAACGTAATCAACGAAAACTGCTTTAAATAAGTGTAAAATAGGGAGTACTTGGTTTGTTTAACAGAAAACGTTAAAGTTCGTGATTAAGCTACTCAGCTGTTTATTGAAATTTCATTACAATAGAAAAATTGATGTATATACGATACAAAAGGTAACTTCGTCTTAAAATTATTTTATTATAAGCTAAATTGGAAAGTTCGTTTAAAACCTTCTACGCTGAAAATTTTGTACCACTACAAAAACAATTTACAAAAAAAATGTTCTCAAGCCAAAAGAATCAAAACATAGAATTTATTAAATAGAACTTTTGCAAAAATTGCTCTCAAGCCAAAGGAACCAAAAAGAAAATATAAATTTACAATATTGAATAAACCATTTTTTTTATGAAAATGATATTCATACCAATGAAAGAATTTGCTTGAAAAATTAAAGATGAAGTACGATTTACCAAATAATCATTTCAGCTAAACAGATTTTATGCAAACAAGCTCTACTGAAAGAAAAAAGTATGAAGAAAACAAATATGACATCCTTTCGTGAAAAATATCAATAAATATTCATACCAACCAATCATAGTAGCAATTTTAAAAAGATAAAAATTACTACAGCGACCAATGGTATTTTATCCAATTGCTAGCATTCTCATCACCTTAGCTGTTATTATGAGATAAAGCTAGGTATTCCACAATGCATACACTAAAGAGCACATAAAGATCCAACCTCCTGCACTTACGTTCAAAAGCTGTCCCAGATCATACAGATTGTGTCAAGCCTTTTAAACCACTGCAATCGGATATCGGTTTTAGCCACTTTAGTAATGTAATGTAAAACATAACATGATTGGCTTTTGCACTGATTTGGGAGTGACTGTTCGCGGTTTTAAAGCAACCATGTCTTGCCATACAAGTCTTCCAATGGCTGAAATGACGTCTTCTCAATGCTCCATTTTTGGGTTAGAACATTTTAAAAACTTACTCATAAAATCCGTATTTCAATCCATCCCTCTCCGTCTTTCTATGGAATGGTCCCTCGTCTTTTCTGTGCCCTATCGAAAACGAAAATCTAAAAATAAATCATTACGCATAAGGCTTCAGAGCTGCTGTTACCAATATAGTTATCTTAAAGCACTTGGACAAATACTGGGCAGCAATTATTCCAATCTTGAACATTCGTAATTTGACGTTATAAAGGAAATAAAGGCCAAAATGTTCAATTTTATTTTCTAATTATCTTTTCTATACCATTATCAAGCTCATAATTAATTCTTGGTACTATCTGTAAAATAATATCCAGCATATTTTAAGTTAAGAATGATAAAAAGGATAGTTTGTAGAATCAAGTGAATAATGCATATTTCGTTTGGAAAATTCTCTAATTTTTATCTTAGATTTTATCTAGTATTTGTAAAATACACAAAATATCCAGTTTTTGTTGGCAAATCTGTCTTATCGCTATTTGTTGTTTTTATATTCGATAAAAGAATAAAACATTATATATCATATTTTGAAACTAAAAAGCTAATAAAAATAAATGGCGGAGTTTCACCTCTGCACTCTTTTACTGACAAGCCAGCACCTGTCATTTTACTGGAGACCTACTCGTTACACTAAACCGCATAAGGTTATATAATGGGTTAGAGTATTATCTCAAACATAATCAATAAAATATAAAATCATTCTGTTTAACTCACTTGTTTGTTGTTAAGCACAATGACGTAGAATAATCCAATTGTGCTGTATTTACGACAGGGACAGAACATTAGGTTTTCGTTGCAAACTTAAAATATTGCCGATGAAGCTTTGAGTGTGCTTATTTTACATCCTACAAATTGCTTCACATAATGAGAATACTTTTTGTGAGTGTCTTATAGAAAGTTTGCGTTTAATGAAATTTTTATATTCTTTTTAAAAGTAGTAAATCGCCGATGATTGGTTTAAGAACCTTACGTACCATAACAACTTTTGTGGAAACTTTGTTGACGTGAATCTGACTTCACATTTTTTTCCATTTCTTTTGTGATGAATAAACATTTAGGAAATGTCTTGGTTTAAATCTGCTCATATCAGAATATGTTTCATAAAAATTTGGTGTAGCTTTCTCTACTATTGAAGTGAGCGGTTATTGGCTAATTATAACATATATTAAACCAGGCCTTTTCAATTACATATAAAATGAGCTTTATTTGTTGTATCTTGACTTGTTTTTTTATTAAATTACGTGGGGTTGATTATTACAAAAATAAATCAAAGTAATTTTTAGAGAGGAACACATACACAATCACTGGCTTGGTGTTTTTTGAGTAGGATTTTTTGTTTTATTCTTTTTGGATATTCGCACAAAACCACTCAAGGGCTATTTGTGATACTATCTTTTATTTCGAATTTATAGGTTAAATAAAAGACAGCTACTTAATAGTAATCAAGGCCAACTATTGTGTTACTTTTAAGTAAGCAAAATAAGGGATTTTAACTGTTCCTCTTATAATGCACCAAATAACCCCAAAGTGCGGAGCGTGATTTGTTTGTTTGTGTCCTCCAGTGGCTCAGCGGTATGTCTGCGGACTTACACGCTAAAATCCGGGTTTCGATACCCGTGGTGGGCAGAGCACAGATAGCCCATTGTGTAGCTTTGTGCTTAATTCAAAAACAAACAAACAATGTTTGTTTGTTTCTTTATAACGAGACGCAAGCGTGAAATCCACAGATATACAATAACAATTGGGCCATGTTCGGCCAGTTTAAAGAGAAAAGTGTAATAATTATTTCAAACGATTCAGAGAAACTATTTTAATGTCATACAAGTTTTCAAGAAGAAATAAAATAATCTGTCTGTTCGGAATTAAGCGCAAATTTAGACAATGGGCTATCTGTACTCTGCCCACCATGAATATCGAAACTAGGTTTTTAGTTATATGAGTCCACAGTCATGCCGCTGAGCTAATAGGGAGCTAGAAATAAAATAACTACAGAATAACCAGTTTTTTTTGTTTTTTTTTGGCTGTTACTGAATACCAGAATTTTTGTGTGGAATTTCTGAAAACGCGCCTATCTTTACTTATTTATTTCCTTTTTTACCCGTATTGTATTTTAAAGTTATTATATCTTGTATAGCTTATATACATAAAAATTTAATTTATAACATGTGCAATAACTATAGTTGAGGCTCATCCTATGTTGAATATTTAAGTATAACGTACTTGAGAATGTTTATACGTAAGGGCGAGAGGTACAGGCGATAATCTCTAAACAGAACATGTGTTTATAAATCAACACTCATAGTGACTATAAAGCAAAATGAGTAAGTTCATGCTACATGTGATTTAGAATAGTCGTCCGTATTTTTACGTTCAAGTTAAAGTTATTTTAAATGCGAAATTTGTGCTGTGCCAACACTATGTAACGAAACTTTGTTTTAACGTTACAAGCCATTAGACTTAACAGATAAGGCACTAGTGATTTTTTTGTTTTTTTTTAAATTGCATGATGGGATCAGATATTTTTTTATAATAAACCCAATACTTGAAGTACTGAGATTATTAAATAGCATCGCTGTCTAAACACTGGACCTTCAGATCCGCAGTTCGGCAGACTAACCCTAATAAACGCCCGGAACTAAAACAGAGCAAGAAGACGATATATTACAGACACACGCCCCCAAAAGCCTAAGAACGTTTAGAATTCAAATCTCCTGCAGACTTGTAGTCGTAGATTGTTTGTTTTTGAATTTCGCACAAAGCTACTGGAGAGCGATCTGTGCAAGCCGTCCCTAATTTAGTCGTGTAAGACTAGAGGAAAGACAGCTAGTCATCACCACCTACTGCCAACTCTTGGGCTAGTCTTTTACCAACAAATAGTGGGATTGGCCGTAACATTATAACGCTCCCACGGCTGAAAGGGCAAGCATGTTTAGCGCGACGGGGATGTGAACCCGCGACCCTCAGATTACGAGTCGCACGCCTTAACACGCTTGGCCATGCCATGCCGGGCCACTGTAGTCGTAGAGACACTATAAATAGTTGATACTGACACATAATACATATTTCTTCCCTAAAGAGTATACTTTGTTAAATTTCTTAATTAAGAATCAAATAATATCAAAGTAACTTCTGTTTAAAACTGAAACGTAACTAGGTTTGCAATAGCTGTTACACGTTAAGGCTTGCATCAAGAACGCTCATGTAAGTAGTTTTGCATCTTTTTCCACTCGTTTACCAGTATATTTGTAAGAAATATTAACTAGGAACACAGTTTTAATCATGGATGAGGTTTGGACAAAGTTACTATGTAAATATCCAAGAAAATAGAACAAAGGGATAACTAAACTTTCCTAGCAAAAAAAGATGTTTTGGATAACGTATTAAAGTGAGGAGGTGAGAGTCAAGATGTGTGAAGCTACCGTTAAACAGGAGAGTAGACGTGAACTTGAATGGCATAAAAGTGTGTGTGTGTCTTCTTATAGCAATACCACAGCGAGCTATGTGCTGAGCCCACCGAGGGGAATCGAACCCCTTATTTTTGTGTTGTAAACATGTAGACTTACCGCTGTACTAGCGGGGGGCAAGCATAAGAGCGATATTACCTTGGTTAATTTGTTTGTTTTAGAAATAATAAAGATGCACTGTGGGCTATGTGTGCCGTGACAACTCCAAGGATCAATATTCTAAAATTACAAGTATAAAATACATGTGATTCGCTGCTGGGTTCATAGGTCCTCTCATGATTCACAGAGGCTTCAATGTACAAATAACTTTTCTCTATTATCCAAAATTAATTTTATAGTTACCCTAAAAGGGTCTATACCTGAAAACAAACCCAATTAAGATTCCAACCTGTAGTATCGTAGCGGGTGTACTATGTTTAGCTGGAAATACAAACACATCAAACATCGTGCTCCCAGAATCCAAAATTGGACAGAAATATGAAACCTGATGGAAGGTTTGGGTTAACCAACTTTGAAAGTTTACTTCTACACACCATAATGTGTAGGTGACTTTTTAGGGTTTAGCCCCCTCTTTTCGGGAACTATGCTATACAGATAAAGACGTCCCCTGAGCCACCTCAAGCCTGTCTGCCAAGTTTACAACTGCTAGGTTCAAAGCTGGGTGAAGAATTTGTAGATAAACAGATAAACCACACGCAAGTTGAACTAATTAACGTTATAAGCCATTAAGCTTATTGTTGATTCACGGGGGCAGGAGTGGACTTTACTCTTAATCATTGAATTATACCTGAGTTTGATTGTCGCAAGAATTCAAGTTTGTGAGGCTGTCGTTATTCAACATAATGTATTAGAGCTTTAATGCCGTGGGAGTCTAAATGGGAGGAGTAACCGTTAGTCAATAAAACACGTGTGAATTTGGGTGTCGTAAAGTGAAGGTACTTGAGACTTAGTACTAACTACGACATCATCTGTAATGTAAGCGTGTTATAATATTTAAAGGCCACGAGATGACAGCTAATTACAAAAACTATGTTGAGAGTCAATGAGCGTGAATTTTATTTTTAACAACCACAACGAAAACAAACTAATACTTGGTTTTGTTTCATCTTACTACAGTTATAAATATTTAATAATAGCAAGTTATTACCTTGTTCCTAAACAGTAAGAGGCAGAGTTGTTTTTGGCGTGGATCTCCTACATTTATAAACGGAGCCCCATAACATTGTATCATATTTAAAGAATCGAAATGAAGCTTATTTTCAGAATGGAAAACAAACAAAAAACAATATTAGTTCTTTTTCTCTCAGGAATTTAAATATAACGCTTTTATTTTAAGTGTATTTCAATGTGAACATGTATTTTTAACTCAGATTATAGTTGTTTGTTTTGGAATTTCGCACAAAGCAACTCGAGGGCTATCTGTGCTAGCCGTCCCTAATTGAGCAGTGTAAGACTAGAGGGAAGGCAGCTAGTCATCACCACCCACCGCCAACTCTTGGGCTACTCTTTTACCAACGAATAATGGGATTGACCGCCACGTAATAACGCCCCTACGGCTGAGAGGGCGAGCATGTTTGGCACGATTCGGGCGTAAACCCGCGACCCTCAGATTACGAAGCGCACGCCTTAACGCGCTAGGCCATGCCAGGCCCCCAGATTATAGTTGTTTTTTTTCCACATTTTACCAAATTATATTTGCATGATACAGAATGTTTAAACAATTGTTTTTCCCTAGTAACATTTATTATTATGGATATTTTAACAACTTGATTGTTTCGTTTTTTATACTAATTAATTAGCAAACATTCTTTGTTTCTTTGTTTTTGGAATTTCGCACAAAGCTACTCGAGGGCTATCTGTGCTAGCCGTCCCTAATTTTGCAGTGTAAGACTAGAGGGAAGGCAGCTAGTCATCACCACCCACCGCCAACTCTTGGGCTACTCTTTTACCAACGAATAGTGGGATTGACCGTAACATTATACGCCCCCACGGCTGGGAGGGCGAGCATGTTTAGCGCGACGCGGGCGAATTAGCAAACAAACTACATTTACAATGCATTTTCAAACAAGAACACATTTTATTGTTTTAAAAATTGATATTTGATATATTGTTTTTATTTCTGATTGAAGAGGTGATAAACAGTTAAAGAAGGACGTCAGTACTCGAACAGAACTAAAATTCATGTCTTCTGTGTGGTTCCAATTATTTATTTTCGTCACTAAAAGCAGAAATGTCGGTTTGAAAAATTAATAATTTTCATAGCCGCTATAAACAAAGACGTGTAAAGGAATTTTTAAATTAAATTACATCGTACATTTAAAAAAAACAATAGTTATCGTTGTAAAAACTAACTGGTAATATGTTATGCAACATGATATGTGTGTTACTTTTGAATCCTGATAAGAGAATGTTGTTCTGCGCAATAAAAAAAACTGTCCGGTGTGAAACATATCTCACAGAAACTTGGCTTTTAACGTGTTATCTATCACGTGTGAGTTTCTAATACCAAAAGTTATATTCTAGCTTGTTTTGTTGCTACATGCTACTTCAGGAAAACAGAGTGACAAGGAGAAGTGCGTATTTGAGTATTCTACACTTCAAAGATGTTCCTTTCCTAGAAGAGCCTTCAAGCTACGGAAATCTAGGCATTTAACAACAAAACAAATATTAACATTGCTACATATATGAAAGTGGATGAGTTAAGAGATCACGAGAAACTTAAAATTCCAGTAATGCAGAACCTAACCTGTTTCTGAGTGTTACTTTTGGACTACATGATGTTTACGATAAGACATAAATCACCTGTGTACATTATTCCTTGAGAAGAAATGTAAAATAAAGGTTTATATAAACAAACATTTAACACGTGACATTTTGAATTCTGAGGCCTCCCAGTGGCCCAGCGGCATGTCTGCGGACTCACATCTAGAGAAATCGGGTTTCGACATCCATGGTGGGCAGAGTACAGATAGCCCATTGCATAACTTTGTGCTTAATTTCAAATGAAAAGAAAGAATTTTGAGAATCAGTGCTTTTTATATGACGCATTGTTGTACCGAACTCCGTTTACAATATCAAAGGTAATATGGTAATGCTAATTCAAATATCCAAAGTTTCTGGACTCTCATTGGAATTTATGTGTAAGTTACAATTCTAAACTCTCTCCTTCGTCTGATAACCAGGCTTAATATGTGAGAAATATAGATAAACTGTTTTGACTGTATTTAACTACGTTATGAAAGAAACTGAAGGCAGTTGATTCACTTGATTATACACCTAACGTAATATATAGATAACATATATCTCTTATTCTCGAAAGACGGTAACTACCATTTAATTTCCGTTGCATCTAATGACATGGATACCGAATCATGGTCATGTGACATATTCATTTAAAAAATAGTATTAGATATAGCCTAGTCATGATCACGTGATTTTTATTTATGAGCAACTTCCAGTCTACAGTTACAATTATAATTTGGTTTTAGCCTCACAGTTGCTCACTAGTGATATATTTTTTATTTCTTATTTTTTGCCTATGGAACCATATTGAAGTCAGTATACAAATTTCTTCATTCTTTTACACACTTGTGCGAAGTCAGTTTGGAAGACGTTTGAAGCTATTAGTTTCCATCGAACTGAAAAATTCAAAATCTAAAAATGTTTTTATTATATGTCATCTGTTTTTCAGGGATACTCTTGGTTTAATCAAAAATGCCTGTTAGGCAACATTTTGAGTATATTAAAAATCCATCTGATGGTAAAGAAGTTACAGTATGTGATACTACTGAATAAGATGGGAGATTTTACTCTAAGAGGCCTAAGCGGTAGCGAAGACAATGAACTGTATGACGTTATTGAACAGAGTAGAGGATTGTTAACTTAAATGACTCAGCCAGCAGTGCTCAAGAGACATTCTATTAAACCATTGCATAGAATAGGCTAATAACTCTTAACGAACGAGATAGTAGCGGAGTATGTAACATTACTAAAGAGAATACTGGTTTCAAACCATCACATAATCAATAACTGATAATATAAAGTGTATGATATTGTAAATAATTTACTGGGTATTGACTTAAAATAACTAACGAAAAATCGATAACGAAAAATATCTCTGATTATATTAACGTATAACAGAATATTGACCTACTTGTAGCATTTGTAAAAAAGTGCAATACACTTTAATTTTATAAGGCAACATGTGGGTTGAAACATAAAAGGACCAATATAAACTAATTAAAATGACCCGGTGTTTACAGTTATATATCTTTAATAAAATGCTTTAGGTAGGAAATCATGTGTTTTTTTACTTTGGTTAAGATGAATTTCCCTTTATAACTTCAGACTTTTCAATTCTTTCCTGAATATTTATCAATATTTCCTTATATGTTATAGATTCTATACCTTTGTTATTATAGAAGTTGGCTTAGTAGTAGCTTTTGTATAAAGAGAGTATATAAATAAGCGTATTTTCTTTTAGTCTCGCCTAATATTTGATATAAGAATGTTAGTTGACGCACACGAGTATTTTTGGGTCATATCCCAAAGTACGTTGCGATTTCAAATGTTATATTTAGAAAGATAACGAGAAACACTGTTGTTGCAGCAAACTGATTCAAACCCAACACATCAAACTATTCTAATAAGACAGAGTGAGTTAGTAACTTAAAACATCAACATCAGAGCTAGTGGTGTGCATCAGAGTTTAGAGTGAAATGATGGGAGTTTGTTGTATGAGCAGTCAGTTAACAGATGATAAAATGGTTAATGACTATTGCGTGAATGAAATGGTGACACAGAGATTCAGATTTTGTCGTGGTTAAAATCCTAAAAGGCTAAACGTATTATGTTTTTAATAGACCTTTCTTACAATGTGTCTTATGTTTTATTTCAAATATACGTATAGCAAAACGTAGATGTTTAACAATCAGTTTAAAGATTTGCTTTCAATTTCTTGATTTAATTATTAGGTGGGCGCGTTGCTACCATATCTCACTTATGGTTTTGTTTGCGTTTTAAAACTGAGAATAGAGTTAAACATATCCTATCAAATCTCAGTAAAGATTTTGTTTAAGATTTTGGAGTCAAAGCTATAGATCACGTTACATGTGCTGCCTGTTCCTCTAAGATTTTAAGTTTTAAAATTCAGATTAGAGCGTGAAATCCATGTTAAACTAGTCAACTGAAAGATTTTGCTATAAGAATGGCTACAGTATAACACATACTCTAGCAAATGAACCATCTAGGATTGACTTAAATTCATAAAAATGTTTAGATCATGTCTCATATGTATACTCTACTCCACCGAGGATTGTATAACTTCCTTTAGGAGCTGCCCTGAGTTCTTAAGTTATACTTAGAATGTGACATATCTTTTCACTAATAACACCTTGAATATACTTTCAGTTCTTGAAATAACAGACGGTGTATCGGCCCACACTTTTCAAATGAGTAAAACCAATACCTTATAGAACACTCTTTTTTTCTTAAACAAGATTAATGATCGTAGTGGCAGATATTGCCATGTCAAATTCTCTTTACATACCAACAGTTCGTTTAAAATATTTATGTAACATCCTTAGAACCTTCAGTAACACTGACTCTATTGATGAGTTTTATCCAATCTAATTAAAATTCATTATAGATAAAGAAGTCAAAAAACGTATAGTTTTTGTCAGATGTTTTTGTTAAAGAGATAAGTACTGGTTTCTAAATTTTCATATTTCATAAAAACACAAACATACAGGTCTTTATAGTCCTTGGAAGTTTTTCAAGATTAGAGAGAAGAACTGGAAGTATTGGAAACTGAAATACATACAAACAAAATCTAGCATGTTTTAACCCTGAAAATGACAATTTTATAATTTGATGCACGAAATGGGTTTCGTCTAATATTGTTGGTCTCGTAATTGCACCATTTAAAAACAAACCATAAATTGATGGTGAAAAGTAAATTTCTAGAGATGACCGTTATAACCTTCTTTCTCGAACAACGAGCATTAAATCTACAACAATATTTGAAGCTGATAGCTAATTTTCGTGTTCCGGAAGTACAATGGTGTAATGTAATGGGTTGTGGTAACATAAAATAATTGTAGTGTTATTTAATGGTTTGTTAACAGGTAACAATAAAACGTATAATGTAATGGATTGTTATTAAGAAACTCTGTCATGTGATGGTCTTAGTAAAGTAAATGGAAAATTAATTCGCTTGTCACTGAGAAAAAATGTTTCGGTGTAACGTTTTGTTGTTAGTTCACAGAAAAGCAGCGTAGTGTAACGTTCAGCTGCAACATACACACTTTAGAATTATATCTTTAAAGGTTTGAAGAGAAACATTAACAACAGACGGCTTCAACCGACCGGTGTTCGTGGAAGGCACAGAACCTACAAACAGTCCGGGTGTCGCCCTCCATATAAGGCAAGTTTTACCATGGGTTTAAGATTATCAGGTCAGGCGGCGCTAAGTTTATTTAAATACTACGATCTGGAAGCTGTTGGAGAGGGAAGGATCTAGTTTCTCACAGAGTAAAATAAACATTAAACTTATCTACAGGGTGAAAGAGTTAACTAATGGTTTTAGCCAATAATATGTTATATGTTAAACAGCTCGTTTTGTGTTTAACTCATGTAATATACCAAAAAATACAGATCGTTTTATACATCTTACAAAAATAACAATAATTTGGAGTATAAGTTAAAAGTTTTAAAGACCTTTGCTAGTATATCGACAGCACCTGACAAAACTGTAAAAGAGAAATATTGGGCAGATAAAAAGATACGTTTTGTCGATACAAGTCGCTGTTTTATTTACTTTGATAGAAATGTCGAGCAATAAAATCCAGTTTATGTTAAACAAAGAGAAGAATATATAAGTACGTTTAATTTGCAACAATTTGCGTCTGTTCACTTTTATAGTAATATTTACATAATTTTTAACCCTCTTTCATTTGCATTGTTTGTTTTTTTTACATTTTACTTAATGTCTCTTGTAAACGCGTGTCTACTAAAATTTGTTAAAGGTATTTTCTGTTAAAATATAAAACACACATAAGCAGGCTAAACTCTTAAATTGTGTTTGATTAGTTTTAGATTATCAAATTGTTCTTGTTTAGGATGGTCGACTGGAAAGGTTATTATTTTCAAGTTCATTTAATTAATCCTATTTTGTCACCGTGGATAACTTATGGTATTTTTCAGTGTTGACACCGTACAAGCCCTTTAAAATAGTATCACATATAGTTCTTCTCTTATGTAAAGCTATAAAAAAAAATGTTTTTACATCTATTCTCTTACGTAAATTACCTGTTAGTCTAATTGTATATATGTAAATATTTGTTATAATAATATATGTTACGACTCCAACACGAAGTGTAAATTTATATTATAAAACATCGTTGGTAGACAAAAACCTAACACTGGGGGGTTGTGGCTTACATGTGTTAGGCCTTTAAAAAAAGAGTGATGTATTTGTCACTGTCAAAGAAGTCTGAAGAAAAAGTCGGTCGTGTTAAGGTTAATTGATGTTCAGCTGTACTTAATGCTCAAGCGGTGCTAAATAATCACCGTAACAATACCACACATTACTCAGAGTTTAACAAGACAAACGACGGAAGTGCTGATTACATTACAACATTATTAAAATAGTTTGGAAGGTGGAGGATATTTCCATTTGTTCTACTGTGGCTCCTTGCCAATGAAAGGCTTGTTTTGTTTTCAGTTCCAACGAAATAGCAAGAACATGATAAAAAATGTACACGAACGTGTGAATAATCAAATGTCAAAATGGTTACCTCATGTTGGTATGGGTATTAACACTTTAACTAACAAAGCAGAGAATAATATTTCGCCCTTCTCAGGTCATCTTCAGGTTGTCAATGAGTGTGTTTTCAACTGACCATTGCTGAGCACGTCTTGGGGACAAGAATGTAAACGAGTACAGGATTGTAGGGGTCGTTGCAGTTAGATGTTAGATTATGAATTAATATGGGTATAAAGGTGTTCCTTTATATTGGTTTAATCATGGTTTGTTGCGAAAGGAGGGCTTCTTTGATTTTGCGTTTGTTTATATTTGTTTTCCCATTTAGTATCTTGGTGTTTTAAATGTTTATGTTGTGTCTGTTTGATTTGGAGTTTTCAAAAACGTATGAAGGTGTTTGTTTGTGTTCTTTGAATCTGATTTTCAGTTTTCTACTTGTTTCTCCAATATAGAAGTCGTAACAGTTGTTGCATTGTATTTTGCGCGATTACAAGTTGATAAACATAGGTAACATCTTAAAATCAATAGATTACAAAATTAATCATGAATTACAATCGTTATAATCATATCTTTATTGTAGAAAGCTGTTTACAGTTGCTTCTGCATGTATTTTTCTCTATGTTGTTAGTCACATTTTTTCTGAACGGATGTGTACTTATTTTTTTACACAGATGAAAGTTGCATACTACATCATTTGTTCTTACGTCTTAATAAGCTGGCATGCACATGTTTCTTTGTGCTCTCTCCTATTAAGAAAGGTTTGAGTTGTTTGGTTCGTTTTGAATTTTGCGCAAAGCTACACGAGGGTATTTACTCTAGCCATCCATAATTTAGCAGTGTAAGATTAAAAAGAAGGCAGCTAGTTATCACCACCCATCGCCAACTATTGGGCTACTCTTTTACCAATGAATAGTGGGATTGACCGTCACATTATAACATCCCAATGGCTGGATGGGCGAGCATGTTTGATATGACGGGGGATTCAAACCCGCGGCTCTCGAATTACGAGTCAAGTGCTTTAACCACCTGGACATGCCGAGCCTGAAAAAGGTAATGCAAAAACCTCTTCAGATTTTCTCATGGTGGCTTATAATTGTAAGTAAACTATCGGTATAAAAATTATGGGAGACTATTATAATGTTGTGTTACATTTCCATATCTGTTTCCTGGTTCTGTTTTTAATTTTTGTTTCTTTTTGATTTTGATCCTCCTGTTCCTTAATTTGTTACAGTCGTTTCTATCCCCGACTCTAACAGCTGGACAATGGTGTTCAGAGTAAAATGCCAGTAGATTTGGTAAAATAAACAATTAAGTCTAAAAAACGAATTTTGTGTTTCTAAGTCACTTTAGACCACTTGATTTTGTTCGCTGTCCATGTTCAATTTATTGTTTGCTTGACAATCCTAGAATTGTGTTTTGCAGAGACTTTAAATTTTTCCGTCACTCTTCCTAAATACCACACTATGAGTGCGTATGTTTGTGTGAATGAATTATCTCAAAAATGTCTCGATGTTCTGGTTTAAAATTCCACCAATGACATTATTAGTATTAAACAGTTTGTCCACAGTGTAATACTGAGTGATTAAATTTGGCATCAGATATTATTCAAACACCTAAACTGATTTAGAGTACAATATGATGCGTTTCAAGGGCTTAAAGGCCCTTCAAGTATTACCTGTAAATTATATTTTTTACCCGTAACAGATCTGTTCCACTCTAAATACACATAAACACGTTCAATTCCAGAAAGTAGGAAACTAAACATAAATCTACGTTTTGTAAGTTGTATGATGTAAGACAAATGTGAACTGTTTCAGAACATTTAAGAAACACATTACAATTAGTATACTAATATTTGTAACAAAGATCGATTTATACCCGGCTATTTAATTTTTTTTCTTTTTTTTAGTAACTGTATTTATTTGAAACAATATATTATCGTGAGCTATATTTTCAATGTTTTAAATTAGTCTTGCATGTAGCAAGTTTGGTTAAAATCTAGATGATTGCATTAGATATAAACACCAATTAGTTAATGTGTGTCAAGCAACCCGGTGAAGATTTTATTTGAATAGTGAATGGTAAAATAGGCAAAATAGTGAGTGATTGGATTTATTCAATGTTTGTAGTTTATATTTTATAATCAATTGATTATAATTCTACTGAAAGTGATAGCATTACTTGTGAACTTAAGCCTACAATTGTTAACAAGTGAAAGAAGGCTGTACCAAGCGTTTTTGTATGTAATTAAGCTTAAATCTACACAATGGGATATTTGTGCTGTGTTTTCCAGGGTTATCAGTTCACAGACTTGGCAGTGTGCCACTAGGAAGCATTAAGGAATAATCAGTTTTAATATCGTTAAGTGAACTGGATTTGGCCTTACTTTTACTGAATAGAAAAAACAAAATCCTACTTTACAAAGTATAATAAGACGTAATGATTTCGAAGTACAAAATCGGTTATACCAACAGTAGCGAGAAGCTGAGGTTTACCCAAAGTTATGTTTCGAAAGTTAAGTTCATTAAACGCAGCATTCACGAAAATCTTTTGAACAACGATGTTTCTTTAGATTTGACATAGTAACAGTTTATAATGATATTTAAATCCTGAGCAGTTGCGGTAATATAAAAATTATTTTTTCATAAAAGTGTATTTATTATAAACTGTAAAAAAACAACAAAAACTTGTTCGTTACTAATCGCAAGGACCCGGCATGGCCAAGCGTATTAAGGTGTGCGACTCGTAATCTGAAGGTCGCAAGTTCGCATCCCCGTGGCGCCAATTATACTCGCCCTTTCAGCCGTGGGGGCATTATAAGTTACGGTCAATCCCACTATTCGTTGGTAAAAGAGTAGCCCAAGGGTTGGCGGTGGGTGGTGATGACTAGCTACCTTCCTTCTTGTCTTACACTGCTAAATTATGGACGGCTAGCACAGATAGCCCTCGAGTAGCTTTGTGCGAAATTCAAAACAAACAAACAATTAATCGCGAAGGTGCGCAATGAACTATCTGTCTTGTGTTTAGCTTAGAGTTAGAACCCAAATTTTAGCATTTTACTGGTTTACTGAGGAAAGAAATGTAGTTTGTTTCTTTTTAAGTACACAACTACGTAACAGACTATCTGTATTGTTCCTACTGCAGATAGCGAGGCCCGATTTCTAACGTTATAAGCCCACAGACTCCCTACTTTGTTACTAGGGGTCAAGAAATATGGAAATAACTTTTAATTTGTATTATTTTGAAAGAGTCTTAGCTCCAGCTGAGATAAAAAACAGCAAAATAGGTTAAATATTTATGTTCACGTTACAAATTCGAATACTTTTTTTCTTATCCATACACAATGAAATATATCTATCTCAAAGATTTAATTTTTCCTTTATGAATATTCATCCAAATTTCCATTTTTTATCTTTATTTATCATATGTTGTTTTTTCATGCATACAACTACACAATGGTTTATTTGTAATGTGCTCACCGCACGTATCTAATTCCCACTTTTAACGTTATAAGCCATCAAATATTGCCTACCCACCGAAGGGGTACAATTTTTTAATTTTGTGAGAGAGACTGCTATTAAAAACAGAAGGGTTTTTACTATCATTTATACTTCTTTTTCCCAGTATGTACATATATTTTTACTAATTTTACATTTTAATTACAAATACAATTTTTCATTTCTTCTGCTAAGAATTTATTACAATAATTCGAAAAATATATTTTTGTATATGGATATCACACCTTCCGTGATGCAGCGGCATGTCTGCGGACCTGCAACCCTATCAATCATGTTTCTATGCCCATGGTAGGCAGAGCACAGATGCCCCATTATGTAGCTTTGTGCTTAACTGCTAATATAGAGTAACAAATATCACATCGTCTGGCGGGCAAACTAAACAACACACTGCTTTTTTTTTTTTCCGCGAGAAGATGACACATGCCTGTGGTATGTTTCAAAGTAAACAATCAGCGCCGAAACTCTCATTTGAGACTGAAAGTAGCTCAACGAGGTTTGCAAGGCTTCTTCGTAAGGAAGTTGGGTTAGTTTCCGGTGTAACTTGACCCGTAATAAGACACGTGGCAGTAAAATATAGATGAAGTACATGTTGGGAATTAGGAAATTATATCATACGGTTTTCATTATAAGAAATACAATTTAGATTTTATCCTTAACTAGTTTTGTTCATTACCAGGTATGTGAGTTACGTTGTAATCTTTGGAGGTACCTTGCCTTGATCAGGCTGGCTAATAGCGACGTAGCAGTGAGTTTGAACGCTCATAACGCTAAAAACCTGGTTTCGAATGCTACGTATGATAATTTATCTCCGACGAATCGTGGATTGACTATGTTACATAATTACGTGTTACGATTGCAAATAGTTGAAAATATTGATTTTAATTTAGAAGATAATTGACTGGTTACATGTATCAAATTTATTATATTTGCCGACAAGATTGGTACACATACACAAGTTTCTTTCTTAACATATATATATTTAGCAATGCAATTTAAATAATGTTTATCTCAAATAATTATTTATATACAAAAGTTTTATAAACTTACAGACAATACTGGATCTTCTATCTGGTCTGGAACTGAGTATTTTATTAACGGTTCGCGACGAACGAATAATTCTATGTTGATATTTTCATACATCGCTTAATGGCTGGCCTCATATCGTTTACAAGCCGATTTTTCTCCGACGAAGATATCTAATCCCTCGTGGAAGTACTATCATCGGAAGTTAATTCACTGAAATTAAACAGTTTGTAATGTACGAAATCTATAAACTTTCCTGGTTAAACATCTGTAGTATCCCGATGAATAATAGTTTATGATGGTTACAGCTTCCGAGGATTGTAGGATACTAACTGTACCAAACCAACAATATTAAACTATCTTCCGTCGTTGTGTTGACTATCTTTTATAAGCTTGAGATGAGATTTTCTGGCAATTTCAGTTAAGGCAACAATGCTAGTATGTTAAATATATACATCAGACGGTACTTTCGCAATACACTCTTAATAATAAAAGTTACATGCATTTCTTAGTATATATTTTCAAAAAAACGAACATTGATACTAAAATAAATATACTATAGCAAATCAGTTACACGATACTTACAGTAGGCGCAACCTGAATAAAACATAAATTGTGTAGATCTCTACTTAACTAGAAACGATGCTTGTTTGTTTGAAATTTCGCACAAAGTGTTTTGTTTTTTAATTTCGCACAAAGCTACTCGAGAGCTATATGCGCTAGCCGTCCCTAATTTAGCAGTATAAGACTAGAGGGAAGGCAGCTAGTCATCACCACCTACCGCCAACTCTTGGGCTACTATTTTGCCAACGAATAATGTGATTGACCTTCACTATATAATGCCCCCATGGCTGAAAGGGCGAGCAAGTTTGGTGTGACGAAGATTCAAACCCGAAACCCTCATATTACGAGTCGAGTGCCTTAATCAGCTGGCCATGTTTGCCCCACACAAAGTTACAAGAAGTCTATCTGCCCTAGCCGTCCCTAATCCCTAATTTAATAGTTTAAGACTAGAGAGAAGGCAGCTAGTCATCATTGCCTATCGACAACTCTTGGGCTACTCTTTTATCAACGAATAGTAGAACTGATCGTAACATAATAACGCCTCAACGGCTGTTTGGAGTGATGGGAAGTCAGGCGCCCATAACCACTTAGCCATGGCGGGTATCACTAGAAATGAAACACAAATCGATCAGGCGTTAATGGTCAGTTTAATACGTATTTAAAATTTTTCTGATAAAGTGGCGTATAATCACGTTTTTTAACAACAATAAATAAATCAATTTTCATATTCCCATAAAATTAAGGCCATAAATGACTTTTGGTATCTGATACTAAAAGATATCATAATATCAAGAATAACAAAAAAGAAAAGGTATCAATGTTATATTTCTCCTCATACCTTACTCGCCGCTCCTCAGTGGCACTGTTTAATGCCTAGAGGCCCGGCATGGCCAGTGGGTTAAGGTGTTCGACTCGTAAACCGAGGGTCGCGGGTTCAAATCCTGGTCGCACCAAATATGCTCACCCTTTCAGTAGTGGGACCTTATAATGTGATGGTCAATCCCATTTTTCCATGGTAAAAGAGTATTCCAAGAGTTGGCAGTGGGTGGAGATGACTATGTGCCTTCTCTCTAGTCTTACGCTGCTAAATTAGGGACGGCTAGTGCAGCTAGCCCTTCAGTAGCTTTGCGCGAAATTCCAAAAATAAGTAAAAATAAATTGCATTATGTCTGTTTTTTTTCTACCGCTAGAAACCGGGTTTCGTTATTCCTGGTGGACAGAGCACAGAAAGCTTTTTGTGTAGTTTCGTGTTTAACTTCAAACTAATGGCCTGGCATGGCTGAGCGCGTTAAGGCGTGCACTCGTAATCCGAGGGTCGCGGGTTCGCGCCCCCTTCGCGCTAAATATGCTCGCCCTCCCAGCCGTGGGGGTGTATAATGTGACGGTCAATCCCACTATTCGTTTGTAAAAGAGTAGCCCAAGAGTTGGCGGTGGGTGGTGATGACTAGCTGCCTTCCCTCTAGTCTTACACTGCAAAATTAGGGACGGCTAGCACAGATAGCCCTCGAGTAGCTTTGTGCGAAATTCCAAAAACATAACTTCAAACAAAAAAAAAATTATGTGTTTTAAAAAATAAATCCAGAAACTGGTGCAACGCCATCGATAACTCTACGGTCATCGCCATCTGTTGGTAATTTTACAACACATTATGCCTTTAACAAACTTTCATGAAATTGTCTTATTAAATATTTTAGTATATAACCGTTAAAAAAACCTGCAACAAAAACTTACTGAAAATTATCTTTAAATACACATAGCGTTACCCATTTTATTTAAATGAAATAAAATTACCATTGGCCTTGCCTTTTAAGAAAAAAATAATGCTGACGAAAGTTAATTGCAATATTTTAAAGTCGCAATAATTTATTTTTAATGCTAGTCTCTATAAAATCAGTTGTATTCACGCAGGTATTAACACTATGTGCTATGCGCTTGTTCTAAAATGCATAGTGTCCTTTGAATAGGTTTAAAAAGTGATTGGTGGTTACTGCAAATTAAACCTGGTTGGCGATGTCGTACATTTTCATACTCTGAAATAAGCACTTCTATGCTGAACATAATGGCCATTTAGGCATTTTTTCTATTGTTACATAGAAGTTTTATTTAAAGAATGTATTAACTACATATATACATATCTATATGTAAATATTGTTAAAATCTAATTAGCTGGTAATGATTCCTTTTTTCAGTATTTTATTGCATAACTACCTAACGATTCATCTGCGCATAGCCATTCCTAATTTTGAACTAATAAAGGATAAGGAAGACATCTAGTTAACGGCATACAGTACACCACCAACTGTTGTCTGATATAATAATGGGATTTGACAAAAGTAAAGAGCGTGAAGCAGCTGGAAGTGACCATGAACCATGAACTCTCCGATTCACATTTCATGCAAAATAATCTTTAGGTGGAAGTAATGAATATTTCATCGTAATATAATCGAAGAATGGTTGCAAAATAATAGTTTACCTAGTAAAGGTATGTGACATTAATTAAACCTTTTTAGGAACCATTGAAGTATTCCGAAGACAAGCTTCACTACATGTGTCACCTTTATGCATTTTAGCAATAACTCTGAGGCACCTGAAATATTAGGAACATCTTGGGTTGTTTAGTACAGTCAAAACTATTTTTACTCTTCTTGAATATTACTTGAAACAAGCCACTCCTGTTGGAAGAAGAGAGGAACGACAGATGGAGTTTATGAATAGATCGTGATAAGAAGACGATAACAGAAAAACCTTCAGAGTAGTCACCAGCTTGAGGACATAGAAATGAAGAAACCTAGATATCAGATGCAGAAAATGAGTCAGGTGTTCAGAACTTGTACTCCACTGAAACAGAGGCAGTGAAAATCTGTGGTATCTTTCTGGGGTGGCGTCGAGCATGGAGTGTTGCCTGTACTATTCTTGTCACATATATGGTAACTTATATATGTAAAAGAAAGAAATACATAGACTGGCCTAGAAGGTTACAAACAAATGCATTAGTGGATAAGGTGGGGGAGAGGGGTACCGAGACTAGTGTGGGATTAAGTTAGCTACTGCCACTGGGAGAAATGGAAGATAAGACAAAGTATCTTAGGACATACTTAAATTGACAAGGTAGAAACAATTGAAGAGGACTTGCATGGGTATATTCAAGAGGAATGAAAGGTTCAAAGGAAAAATGTGCCTACAGAAAGACCCAAACAGGAAATTAAGGAGACATAGGCAGTCAAAGTATCAAAATAATCATGTCAAAAAACAACAATAACTAAAAGTAGACCAAGCCATGCTACATATTAAGTGAGGGATAGAGAGTCTCCTAAGTGAAGGAAATATTTCATGTGGGGTCATGAGTGAAACCTTTCTCCACAAATGATGCGATTCTTAATGAAAATGTGATGTTACAGCAGAGGAAGCTATATTGCAAGAGGCAAATAGAAAATAACTCCAGGGAGAAGTGGAATAATAAGTCTTAAGAATGTAAACTCCGAGAAACGACACACTGGATCAAATGTAAAAAGATAAGGTTGTAACCAATTTAGAGAGAAGGACAGATGACCAAATATTTGATCATTGAGAACAATCTAAAGGAAGCAAAGATAGAAAGACAAACTAAGATGTGGAAAAAGAGTTAAAACTCAAAAATGAATCATCCACCACTGTTGATACTGTTTACTTGAAAGTAAGAAATTTCCCACCAAGAATGAAGGAGAACGACCAAAGTTGGTTCAACAGTTTCTCTCTTAGTGAGAATAATAAAAAGAGAAGAATAAAACTTCAATGTGTTTGAAAAAATGTGGGAGGGTGTTTAAGACAGGTGAGGTTGAGAGTAGAAGTTAAAAAAAATATCGAAAAAACCCCGAAGAACTCAGTAGGATGTAGCACAATAACTTCACTAGCGGACAAAGTGGGAAAACAGAGCTCTAACAGAAATGGAGCCAAGGAATGACCACAGATAAAGTAAGCTCCAAGACCCATAACAGCCAACTCCTAAAATGAAGGGATTATGGATAGTATAAAGAAGATAAGGAACAGACGAGGGACGACCTAACCAGGCCGTATATGATTAGAAAATCTGTTGAGGGCTTCTGGTCTCTAGGGCAAAAAACTAAAGTAACAAGACGTGACTGCTGAAGAGCTTCAGCTCAAGATACTAACATACAGTAGTCCCCCTCACATACGACACCCCTCTAGAACGACTTCCCCGCACATACGACTTTTTTTCTGTGCACGCACCGACTTGGCATTGAATGTGACCCCTCAACAACGACACCCCGTAGATGCGACTTACGACTGTTATTTAGTAAAAAAAAAACCGGTATCGACCCCTCTATAAAGACTTTTTGCATCAGCAGTCATTATCGATTGCCGAATTGGTGTGACAAAAGAACTAGTTTACTTGCTATAAACAATAAAATACACCAGCAGATTTGTATCTGAATGAAAACTGTAAAAGATTGCGCAATTAATAGTCACGTGATTCATATTAGCCAATCAGATGCATTGGTCCAAGTTTTCTCGAGCGAACCAGTGATGTGCATCTTGACATGAGCAATTCTCGACAAGTAGTCGATGTTTGTAATTAATGAACAGTCATTGTATAAATAGGGTTGTGTATTTTCCAATTGTAAATCACTTGCTTAATGCACTCGAAATTCGATAACAATGCCACAAGGAAAACGAAAGCATCTTACTCTGGAGCAGAAGGTGGAGGTCATTAAAAAACATGACAAAGGGGCAAAATGTTTGCATATTGCAAAGGAAATGGAGGTTGGAAAAACCCAGATACAGACAATTGTAGCTGACAAAGCTAAGATCCTGGCACTATGGGATAGTGGCTCTAATGCCAAGATGAAGTTGACAAAAGTTCGCAAAACAGAATTTCATGAACTAAACGAACGTGTTTTTGAGTGGTTTTGTGATGCCAGGGCTAAACACATTCCAGTGTCAGGCAAGCTGATCCAGGAAAAGGCTGTCGTCGTTTCTATGGAGCTTGGTCTGGATGGCTTTAATGCTTCAAATGGATGGCTGGATAGATTCCAGAAACGACATAACATATCCTGTGCCATCCTCAGTGGTGAGGGCGCAGCTGTCGATATGGAGACTGTCCAGGACTGGCGTGATCGACTGGAGGGCATCTGTCAGGGGTACAGTCTCAGTGACATTTTTAATGCCGATGAGACTGGCCTCTTTTACCGTGCTCTGCCAACTCGATCCCAGGTCATTCGAGGCGACCAGTGTACCGGCGGCAAAAACTCCAAAGAGAGAATCTCTGTGCTGTTGGGCTGTTCTGCTAACAGGAGAGAAGCTGACACCTCTTGTGATTGGGCGGGCTGCGAATCCTCGATGTTTCCGGGGATATGCTATATCGTCGCTACCTGTTCACTATCACGCCAACAAACGAGCATGGATGACGTCTGCAATCTTTAAGGACTGGCTACAAAAATTGAACAACAAGATGACGCTGCAGAAACGTAACATTCTGTTGTTTGTTGACAATTGTTCTGCGCACCCACCCATGACTCTATCCCACATTAAAGTGGTCTTTCTGCCACCCAACTGTACTTCACACCTTCAACCTTGTGATGCTGGCATCATAAGGGCTGTGAAAGCACTCTACAGGAAAAAACTACTTCGCCATATCCTCCTGAAGATGGAAGATGCAGACAACGCCTCTGACCTGGCTGGCCAAGTTACTGTGCTGGATGCGATCTCTTGGCTGAAATATGCCTGGGATTGTGTTCAGCCAGAGACCATACAGAAATGCTTTGCCCATTGTGGGTTTCGTTTCGGTACTGCAGACTCACCAGAAACCACTCCAGACAACAGTAATGATGTCCCTACAGGCATCGAGCAACTCCTCAGTGAGACGTCATGGGAGGACTTTGTGAACTGTGACGAAGACATAGTCGCCACAGCAACACCCACTACAGACACCAAAGATGACGAGAATGACGAGCCAGAACCAGTCGAAAAACCTATCATTTCGGCAAACACAGCAGCAACGTACTTTGAGGAGATTAGAGACAGGGCCCTTGCAACAAACAACATGGAGCTCTTCAACATTGCTGGACTACTGAATATCTCCACACAGATGGCTACTTGCACAAAGCAATCAAAGCTTCAAGATTTTTTTACTACATGTATATAATGTTTTTGTTATTGATATTCATGTATCATGTTTATATTGCTTCCGTTTTTATAGAATAAATCATGAACATTCAATTTTGCGCTTCTTTTATTTCTATGTTCGCAAATTACAAAGAGATCGGAAGTTGGGAAGTTTGAGAAACAGTCGCCGCATTCTTCGTGTGAAAAGCTGGGGAAAATCATGAACACAATTAAAAGTAGTTTTGTTTATTTATTCTATTTCAACATGTATACTAGGAGCATTATGCAATTTATTTTTATGAGAATAATAAAACAACATTAATTTGCTGCTGATATTCAGAATACCAACAATGTCGGTACGACCGTATCGGCGTATGTCAGCAGGTTCATTACGATGGCATTCTTTCAATCTTTGCCTGGGTTGATCACTGTGGATTACCTGTCAGAGCAATTTTTGAAGATTCCCCTCAATAACGACCCCCCGCAGATACGACTTTTTTTCTGTGGCTGATAGGTCGGTCGTATGTGAGGGGGACTACTGTATAAGAAATGCCTGCAAAAACAACATCACAAAGAAAAGATGCAAGACAACAGTCCTGGAGAAGATGTCGGGAAAACAGAAAGTAGGGGAAATTGACAAAGCTCATCACGGAAGTAAAGAAACCGAGGTAACTGAGACGAAAGGAAGAAAACGAAGCGCAAGGTAGTAAAATGCGTGCAAAATTTCCCTGTAAAACTGACATGGTCCTAATGGAGGACCTTCAGATAAATATATGTATGAAAGTGAACAAATAAATTGAGTAAAAAATAAAGTCGAGTAATTGGTGAGAATGAAAAAAGATCCCAAAACCGAATGAAAAAATAAGATAAAGGAGTCTCTTATAAGGAAGCTTGAGATTTAACAAAACATTACTAAAAAGAGAGAAAACCTAAGTCACATACATGTGGAATATAAGTAATGTAAAACAAAGGTAGTACTACGTTAAAAAGAGGGAACGAGAATCAAAAGTGTGTATTGGAACAACAGTAGTGAAATACTCACAAGATGGAGCAGACTCAGCTAAAAGGAACAGAAAGTCATAAATCTTTGATCCAAGATCAAAATTAAACTGCCAATAATCGCTACCAGCTTCAATCGCCATGATATTATTGGATGACTCCAGTGAAGGAGTGTTAAATTTTTTGGAAAATATGGCAGAGAAAAGAGGATATTAACGAAAGTGATGATGTGGTAATTCGTTTTTATACAATATATGAAGAAAAATTTTGTTTATTGTAATTTAGAAACGAAGTCAGCTAGGTATATTGATGGTGATTGGCATGATTACAGCCTTGCAGAATAATGGATGAAACTCATACATTAAATTAAACAACTGGAATGGAATGGACGATGTAACGTGTTCCAAAAGCACAAAGTCAATAAAAATAGATAATAACAGATAAATTTAAAATTTAGTACTATTATATGATCAAGAAAAGGAAGAAAATAAGAGAAACATCATGAGCGTTTTCCATACGTTGATCGTTTTGAATATCTTTGAAAATTATACTTCCATTTTCTTTCCTGCACACCGATTTTAGTATATTTTAATTTATATCGTTCTCGTCTATTTACCTTTCTTCTTTTGCGAAACAATTTGGCATCCTTGAATGCAATTAATGTAACATTTATCTCTTTGCGAAATCAGTAATGTTTAAGTTTTACTTCTACAACATTCTACTGCCGATGCACTTTACTGTCATCAAAGGGATACAGCAATTTATTGATTCATTTTAAGGTTTTATTTTGTAGGTATAAAATTATATTATCGGAGTATTTATTATAAAAGTAACCATTATCATGTCAAAAACATTAAACACGAAAATTACGTCAAAAAAATTGTTCATGTACAAACATAAATAATAGTTTTCGTATTTGCCACATAGTGATAGTTGTTGTTTTTTTTTCACCGCAGCAAACTATTAATTTAGTTTATTATTTTATTTTTGAGCAATCTATTCAATTACTTTATTATATTTAATGAAATTTGCTATCAAATTTAGTGCGATAATTTATTAGTTCAATGTAAAATCTGAGAATAAAAGCCGTTCACTATGCCAGGAAATGTTCTGTTTTGAGAACATAGTTATTTACTAGCAGTAAAATGACGGCAACAAAATGTCATGATACCATAATTTTCACAGAAACACAATTTCTTTATTACTCCCTGCGACCCAAACACTCATTGTTGTAACCAATCTTCATTTTATAATCAATACCATAAAATACTTCGATTTTTTTCGTTCTTTTTTTGCGTTAAAATAATTGATAGATAAAGCTCCAGTTTTACACTTCTAATAAAAGTGTACCACAAGAGTTGTGATGGGTGATGATGCTTAGCTGCCATCCCTCTAGTTTTACACTGCTAATATTAACAAAAGTTTGGTGATTGTAGAGTGGTATTGGTGAGCTTAAATAAATAAAGGAAATGCGCCCAATATATATAAGAAGCCTAACTTATTACGAACAACATTCTTCAAAAGATTTGTTTGTTTGTTTTGGAATTTCGCACAAAGCTACTCGAGTGCTATCCGTGCTAGCCGTCCCTAATTTAGCAGTGTAAGACTAGAGGGAAGGCAGCTAGTCATCACCACCCACCGCCAACTCTTGGGCTACTCTTTTACCAACGAATAGTAAATATTAAAAATATCGTAACTTTGCATAAGCCTTTCTTAATATTAAAAGTGTTCGTTGTTTTGGAGTACTATTGTATAGTCCAAGGTTTACCTGTTTACGGCAAAATATGTTTACGTTTATCATGTTGCGACTATTAATTTATTAGAATTGTAAAAGATATTACCATACTTCTTGTTTCAGTTAACGTATTTAACTTCTTTGTTAGTTTTGAGTAGGACCATTTGGCCAGGGTGTCAAATTTAGACAAGTGTTAATCTGTTTGCATTAGTTACATTTCGCAACTTACTTTGAATCTCCCATTTACTGAACCAGACCGAAATGTGGCATACTTTCAGTTTGGAGCTGAAAATGATATACATATATATTCAAATTATATTTTAAATATAAGCTACTATAATATTAATAGGGAAATTAGGAGAATACACATGCAAGATTTAATTTGAAACTTAAATGGTATAAACTTTCAAAACATCTTTGGTCTTGTCGTGTATTTTATATATCAAAAACAAAGTATGTGTGGTCCCCCAGTGGCTCAGCGGTATGTCTGCTGACTTACACGCTAAAATCCGGGTTTCGATACCCATTGTGTAGCTTTCTGCTTAATTCTAAACAACAACAACGACGACAAAGTATGTGACAGATATTTGATACTGAAAAGCTTCATACAGAAATTAGGTGTAGTAACTTTATTATAAACATAAGTTAATGAGTAATAGTATTAACTATAATAATTTTAAGGTTGTAAGTTTAGGTTCTGTTAGTTTATCCATTTTTAATCCCAGTCTTTTTACATAACAGCAACTGAGGTATAATCAATATATGTTTTGTAGATCAGTGTTTTGTCTTTGTCTACAGTTTTCCAACATATTTTTGTTTTCACATAGGTATGAGCTAGCCAAACTGGAAGTGAATGCCAACCACATGGTAACGCCATTACTCTGATAATGAAATTCACAATTGCAAATTAAACTTGATTGTTTGTTAGCAACCTCCAGAAGTATGTATATTTTGTCAATTCTTTAATCTTTGAAAATTTGAAAATAAGGCTTGTGATATTTTATTAAGTGGAATATTTTTATATGAAAATGCCATATTAAATATAGTGTGTTGTATACAGGAATTGAATTGGATAGATCCACTTGATAAAAGAAGATTCAGTCAAGATATCAAATACAAAAAAAATGTTGAACTTCCGAATTGATGTAAGATGGAGCCATTAGACTGGACACAAAATTAAAAACAAGAATGAACAATCTGTATAAAATACATGGTTTGTGTAACTGTATTAGAAAATAACATAACTTCTACTTGATACTTTCAGTAATATTCTTCAGGATCCTGTTCCAGATTGTCTGAATGAAATGTTCTTTCATTTTCAAAAACAAGCTTGCATTTACACAGAGTTACTAGCACTACATACATTTCTTGTTATATCTTGTAAAACAAATAGACCCTAGTAGTCTGTTCAGCTAACCAGTTGATCTAAATCATTCTGTAGTATCTTATGACAGGTAGAACTATTTAATTTTGTAATGTTATAAACATATTTTACTAATTTGCAATTGGTATCAATAATATTAATAAGAAAAAGCAAAGGCTCAAGCACTGACCCTTGAAATTCCTCTTCGATTGGACTCAGTTAATGACAATCCTATGCTATCTCGCATAACTAGTCTTAACTTTTCTTAATTAACATTCCATGGTAAAAGCTTTTTGTCCTTAATCCAGACAAGTTTAATCCTCAAAAAGTTACTAATTCAACATAACCATTTAGTTATTCCTTATTAGCTTTCTTTAATGATGTTACACACCACTCAATTATTTTTCAAAGCTTATTTTAAATTAGAATTTTTAGACTTCTTCCTGTTAATGAAATAAGTCTACCTGACCTATAATTTTCAGAGGAACTCCAGTTTTTAAAGAGATAATAGTAAGTTAGCAACTTTCCAATCTACAGTCACCTACTTATTTTTTTGATGACCAAGTATGAAAGGGAAAGGTTCCCATATCTTATTCACACATTCATTCATGTACAATAGAGGAAAGGTATTGAAATACATTAACTCATTCACCCAGTTGAAGTCTATATGGAACCTTGATGTTCTTTCTTATTGACAGTCACAACTGGATATGACAAATCACTTTTTGGAAGTTTGGTTATTTGATCATTTAATATTTGTTCTGTTTCAGCACTGACTGCATTTCTGGTATTTCAGTGGAGCTTGCACATTGGCTGTTTTATCAGACATGCTGCTGTATCTTTCTAATGACCATGATTGCTGTTTCATTCAGTTGGTAAAATGATTCCATGTACACATCAACAAACTCCTTGTGTAATTCTCTGAATTACTTTTCATTTTCTAAGGATTAGAAGAGATCGAGCTTTTATAAAATAGTTGCTAAAATTAAAACCAATTTACCAATTGGTACAAGCAACTAAAAAAACCAAGGCTTATGAAAACATAGTTAACTTATTAAATTAGAGGAAAACTATTTTAATCAAACAAAGAACTTAAGCTTTGTTTACCAGACAAGTTTTGAGCTTGACAAAAAGATAATAGTGAGAGCATAGTATTATATACAAAATTTTATAATGTCATACCCCTTAGAGTGAATGTACAACCTATATTGCTGTTGTTCATTCCAACAGAGAAAGATTGTCTAAATTTTCCATGCATAAATCTGTCTACTTTTACTTAGCGTACTCAAGTTTACTGTAGTTTTCTCAGGAGAAGGTGTATGTGATGCCACAGGTGAATGATCCAGAACAATAGATTATAGGTTACAAGTGTAAAAGAGACTTGCCTGCTACTTCTTTAACCACTGTTCCTTGTCAAACTACATACTCTGTACATACATACATCAGTAAGAGGGTAGAAAATAAGTAGTATGCATGTATACCAAACTTTTTCACTGCTAATTATTAACAGGCTATCCCTTTAAAATTTGAAATTCAGTTACATGATAGCAGTAGCAATCAAGATAGCAGGTAACTTATTCTTGCCCTTGTAAAATACATCATTACATGTTGACTTAAAGAATAAAAGCTACAATAACAAAATCAAAATATCACATTAAACTAGAGTTACAGTTTAAGATGACAAAGAAGCACATTAACCTTAGTACAAAATAACATTTTTAAATGCTAAATCTCTTGAACATAGAATTAGTGAAATATTTCAAATACAAGAAACAGACCTTTTAACAGAATTCTGCTTGTAGTAAATGAGTTAAGTTTACACAAAAGCTGATAAAGGTAAGGCAATAAAGTAAAAACAAAGCATACATCATCTTAAACACATGAAGAGAAGCCTTTTAACAAAGTTAACAAATTATTTCAATATTAAAACAGAATCAAATAATACTGTATCAAATATGGGAATAAATTAATACATGTGGTTTTATAATATAAAGACCACACACTAATAGAACTCAAAGTTCCAAAATTAATATTTTATGAATGCACAAAAGAAAATACAATGTAAAATTAACCACTCTTTTACATAGAAATTTTTTTTCCACTAATTCTTTACAACTTAATGATAGAATATAAGCTTTTGTCATTAATACTCTAGAAAATACACAACAGCTATTGAAAATAGGCCAACATAATATAAAGATAACTTTCATGTCTTATCACATGAGTATGACTATTGTTAACTAATAAGACATTGATGACAAGAGAAATGTCACATACATGCTAGTGCAAAGGTATGTGATACAAAGATAATAATTATCACTTTAACAGTGGAACATCAATGCTTGTTTTACACACAAAACACTGGCACACAACATCACACAATAAACAATAATGATAAAAACTTCCAAGGAAGTGTTATTGTGTTCATTCTGCTTTTATTGATAATACACATAGCATTGCATGATGAAAAAGACAAATGGTAAATGTTTTGCTTTCTTCTTCTCCACAAAGGTCATTAAGATGATGATTTTTAAATTTTGCACATTGATAATTCAAGATAAAAGGACATCTAGTTAATCTAAGATTTCTTACATTTCATTTGTTCATAAAAAAATAAAAATGATTGAAATTGTTGAATGCACATGATTTGGTATTTATTCAAGTGTGGTTAAAATTACAGGTAATTACTTTAAGTTACTGAAGGAGAGTGATAAAGTTTCTAATTATTTACTGGTTTAGGTGAAAATGATAAAATAAATATAATACACATAAATGAAAAGAAACTAAACAGTAGTACTCGCCCAAAATTGTTTAATTTTCTTGGCAGCTGGCAGACTGAATTCTGTAGAGTTCATAAAGACAGGTGTTTTTTTCCATGCTGGTTCTGGTGATTAGGAATCTAATGATTTGGTTGTGATCATAACAGTAATATAGAACAGTATTTAACATTCCACAGTAAGAATATGTGTGGTCAAGATGGCAGCAGAATGCATTTATCCAAAACTTTCAGCACAGCCAGTCACACGAGATAGCAAGTAGGGTCAATTATTTGATCATACATATCAAAAGTTGTGATTAGAAGTTATAAGGTAAGCTAGATTTTGAATGTTAAGGATTTCAGATAAAGTCTTAAGTTTGAATGTTGTTACAGCAGCCATAACTATAACTATTACCTTGAAAAAAGTGACACTGCATCAGACTTATGTGTACTGTACACATTACCTGTAATTAATGTGTTCATTGCTCACTTGGATATCCATAGTTTACCAGACTTCATTGTTTGGTAATAGGGAACCCACCTTTTAGAAATAAAGTTTGGAAACAGCTTGAATGCATAGTGAAAGAAAATGTTACAAATGTACAATATTTGGACGAGTTTATTGAAATATATTTTGGAATAAAGTTTTTCTCATTACAGTTAAAGCTGCACTGGGTCTCACATTTGACTAGTGGTTCTTAACCTGGGTTCAATTGAACCCGAGGGGTTTGGTGAGTCAGTCTCAGGGGTTTGGCGGAGGTCAAGACACACACTGTGTGTGCGTTCGTTCCATTCACCCCACTCGTATGATCCATGATATCATGCTCCACTTGGCCATCATTGGCTACGGCTGATCATGTCACATCAATTGGCCTTAATATCTGTGCTGTAGGGAACTTCGTGCGCTTAGTAGTCAACTTGTTATTGTAGTAATCCTGCATCATTTGCGATTTTTTTCTAATCTTTCAATCCCTTTATACTAACTATGTTGAGTAAAAACAGAAAGTGGTTGGACGAATACGTACAATATGGATTTACGTGTATAACAGAACATGATGGGAGTCAGTGTCCTCAATGCATGATTTGCAATGCCAAGTTGAGCAATTCTAGTCTAGCACAGGCAAAACTAAGAGAACACTACCTAAAGCTGCATGGAGATGGGAAATACAAGAACACAATGCTTGCTGAATTCAAGGTAAAGAGAGCCAGGTTTGATGAAAAGGCTACTTTGCCTGTTCTTGGCTTTGTATTCATTGACACACTGATCCTCACAGCATCGTATGAAGTTGTATACTTGATCGCAAAGCAGGGCAAACCATACACCATTGGTGAAGCACTCATTAAACCAGCTGCATTGAAGATGGCAAATATCATGCTGGGAAAAGCTGCTGAAAATAAGTTATCCCAAATTCATCTTTCAAATGACACCATCAGCAGTAGAATAGATAACATCTTGGCTCAAGTAGTTGCAGATCTGATTTCAAGCCCAGCAAAATTCAGCCTTCAATGTGACAAGATCATCGATGTTTCCAATCTAAGCCAGTTTGTTGTATTCGTGCGCTATGTGAAGAATGATGAGATAAAAGAAGATTTTTTATTTTGTAAGCCTCTTAACAACTAAGGCAGCAAATGTGAAGAAACTTGTTGATGACTTCTTCAGAGACAATGATCTTTCATGGGATATGGTTATTGCAGTTTGTTCAGATGTAGCTCCAGTCATGTTGGGACAAAACTCTGGTTTTGGTATGCTGGTGAAAGTCGATGCACAACACATCATTGTACTGCACTGTGTTCTGCACAGGCATGCATTGGCAACAAAAACATTGCCTTCAAAACTGGCAAAAGTATTAAAAATTGTCGTGGAATGTGTGAACTTTGTATGAAATAGTGCCCTGAAGCACTACATCTTCAAAGAGCTGTGTAATGAAATGGGCTCTGAATTAAATGTGCTTCTATACCATTCTAATGTTCGGTGGTTATCTCAGGGAAAGGTGCTGAATTGCGTTTTTGCCACATGTGTGGAATTAGCCCTGTTTTTGCAAGAGCACCAACATTGTCATGCAGATTGCTTCATAAAATCTGAGTTCATTTTCATTTTGGTGTACATGGCCAATATTTTCAATGCTCTCAATCATCTCAATTAACAGATGCATGGTAGTGGAGTCAACATCATCGAAGCAGAAGAAAACCTGAAGGATTTTAAAAAAAAGCTATTATTATGGAAACGACAAACAGAGAATGATAAGTTTGCAAACTTTACCCTGCTGGAGGACTGTGTAAGTAAAATTGAAGATGTGTCTGAAATAGGAGACATTTCTGTATCTGGGGAACTGAAGCAACCAATTGTCATGCACTTAGATGAGCTTGCAAAGTCTCTCGACAGATGCTTTCCCATCATATTCAGCACGGGTGAGACAGCTGTTCATGTTTAGTGTTTTGATAGCTGATGTCAAAGATGAATACCTGGACAAAATCATTGAACTTCAGCAGAGCCAGATTCAACAGCAACTTTTCAGAACAACAACGCTCTCAATGTTTTGATGTCACCAAATCGTAGCATACCCTGTTAATGCTAAGAAAGCCCTTGAAATACTCATACCGTTTGTTACAATGTATCTCTGCGAGCAGTGTAAAGAATATATTTAGTAAAACTTTCTACTTGAAACAATTTTCAGTCTGCACAATTGAAATATTCATTCATAACAAAATAAAACTCTGGAAACACCAAATTTCCATTTTCAATTCCTAATCTCATGTTTGGATTTCACTTTTAAAAATAAATATTTAGGTTTAATCTGAATAAAATATTTTTCATCAGTGCTATAGAAAACACTAAGTTAAAATGTGTTTCACCTTAAAGAAAGTGAATTTACCCTTTAATTTTCTTTCTTCAATAACATTTGCTGCCTGATGAATATATTTGTTTAGAAACTGAAAGTATTCTTTTTCTGGCATAAATGGAAATGTTGGGTGTATCTAATAATATTCGAAGACTTTGAAATATTCTAATATTTCAAAGTCTTAACATTTAGATTAAATTCCTTTATTTTCATTTGTCTGTTGCTTAATAATAACATGTGTTTTTGGTGTAATTGATTCAATTGTGTTATAGAACATTCATGAATTGCTATATAATGTCTATACATGTGAAAAACTATACATATGTTTATTAATAGTATATATATTTTAGCTATAGAAAGACTTCCTCCTGTTGTTACTGCAGAAACCAACAAGAACTATCTTCACTATCTGTTGTTTTAGCTGGAGTCTTGTAATGTGACACCACTTATAAGATGTTAATATGTTTTTTTGGGGGAACACAAAATAAATACCAGTATAATCTAGCCAAACTAAGACTATTGAGTTAAAATTCCTTTAGCTGGGATTGATAATTGTACTGTCATTTCACCACATATCTCATCAGACACTTGAAAAAATTTAGGCTAATGAGGCATGTTATAGTAAAATGCATTTACTGCCCTAGATGGCCACCACCTATCCAGATATCATATCATAATTTATAGTAAAGAAGTCAGCAAGCAGGATCACACAAAAAGTTTCAATGGTTTTTTTTTTTAATGGTTTTTAACTCCAGCTGTTAGTTCATTTAATTTGGTGCCCATAGCTGTACCAATTAATTGAATATAGAATTCATTTTTAAATTCAAAACCATTAAGTGTAAGTACTAGTTCAGCTAAGTGTGTAATGATTTGTGTGTTGAGTATATCTAGTTTTCATAAAGAAGATTCCAGGGATTTTAGGCCTTCATCATGAGGATTGCTTGTGTAGAGAAATGAAACATCCATATAGAATAGTTTAAGGTGGAAGTTTTCCATTGCTGTTAATGTCAGAGACCATGTTCAGAAAATATGTTGCATCTTTAACGTATGATGTCAAAAATTGGGGTATGTCTTTGTGGTGAACAATGTAAACAGATAAGCACAATAGTTGGTATATCACAATTAAATATAATAGGATGATCGGTATTGTTGGATTTATATATTTTTGATAATATGAAAAAGTGAGCTGGAACTAGATGTTTAAGTGAAAGGAACTGTAATGTTTCATGACTAATGTGGTGGATTTTACATAAGCTCTACAGCACATATTCAACTATTTTAACAAATTGAAGTGTGGGGTCAAAAATCTATCTTTTTATAATGGTTTGTGTCATTAAATTGTCATTAAGTTTCATTGGTGTTGTTGGTCTTATATTGAGTGACAGTGGTGCCATGGCACCCTTATCAGCTAATTTAATAATAATTTCATTTTATTGTTTCAGAGATATTAGAGCAGTATGCTCACTATGGGAGAGATTGTTTAGTACTTTTGAATCAGAGTTAATGGTTTGAATTACTCAGTTTTCAACTGCAGTACTAAAACTCTCTAGATGTGATTTCCTGGTGACTAGAAGGATTTGTTTTTAAGCTGCAATTCAGAATTACTTCTTTCAATAATTTGATTGTGAAAAAACTCTTACAACTTAATCTGCTTGCAAATTCTATTATGTTTGAAGTAACTTCAAAACTGTCCATGATTTTATGGGTAAGACAAAAATTAAGACCTTTACTGAGAAGTTTGTATTAAGTTTCAGTTAACATTTTAGAAGACAAATTGACAACGTTGAAAGTATTCTTGGGCTTGAGTTTTTTATTTCAGTGCTATGTTGGTGTCCATTGCTGTACCTTTCATTTGAATATTTTTGATGTGGTGAGCAACATAAGCAGATAAGCTTTCATTAGAGTAGTGAACTATTCAAATGTGCTTGAATTTTGGGTCTCTTTTAGAAACTATTGTATTATCATTCATTTGAAGGCCAATTCACTGATCTCACATTGTATCACAGTAAAATAGTTGCAAACAAATTCAGATAAACAAGGGTTAATGCACTTAGGTTCTTAACAACCTGATTCATATTCTGAACTGATAAAGGATGCAACTTCTTCACTGTAGATAAATGAGTTTGTATACTTTTATATACTGGAGATTTTTAGCAAGTTTTGCATTCGGTGACCAGAAAAAGTTCCAGTACTACTTGGCTATACAGGGGGAGAGATTTTTGCAAAGTGAAAGTTGAAGATATTTTGCCTCATTAAATTGATTATTGGCTCATAAAATAAAGTTTCAACAGTCAACTCTTGCTTGTAATTCAGAACTCCTAACAATCATTCTCAGTCTGTCTTCCACTGGGATAGCAGTTAGTCTATGGATTTACAAAGCTAAAATCAGGGTCAATTCCCATTACTGGACATGAGAGATAGCAAAATTCCTTTTAGACATTAATGTTATGTTTGCAGCAGCTGTCTTAGTTGCTGGTAACTCAGCTAAGGTCAGAAGGTTTTCAATATTTCATTCAATTATCAGAGCTAACACTAGCTTTTCTTGTTTGACTTTTTTCAGACAACCAGAAAATACTGTTAGAATCTTCCTCCTTCTCTACTCATTTATACAAATTCAGCATTTGGAAGTGCACTGCCTGTTCAGTGATATATTTATTTGTGACAGTGACCTATCTGAAATATTTAAGAAAGGGGTTAATACCTTCTTGACTGCACCTTTATTCGTAAGGAACAGGACTTGCTTAGCCTTGCACAAAGGACCTGTTGTTGCATCTTAAACCTTTCTTCATTGAACTCTCACTCAGTACCAGACTGAGACATCACATCCACAGCATGCTGGGCTTACTCAAGCCTCTGTATTCAGATGAGCTTTAGGCCCCTTCCCCGGATGACAAGATAATGAGCTAGTGAGGGCAGCTAGTTTGGTGCAAAGTTGCACGTGGACTGTCTGTGCATAACCATTTCAATACTTGTCTATTGGGTAGATAATTGGCTTTTCAACTGTGAACTGAGACAAAAAACATGTTGTTTTATTTTAATTAAAGATGTTACAAATATTTGAACACATGTGAAGTTATCATGATACGTTTTATTGGCTGTTAGATGTAAGCAGAGTTACCCTGTGCAAATATACAATTTACATGTGTGTTAAAGTGTGAAATACATAGATATGTTCCTAGGTCTTAATTGTTAGTGGAATTTATAGTTTTTAAAAGTGCTTTTTACTGTTTGAAACATGTTTACCTTACTTTGTGATTCAGAATACAGTTTTATCCCGCAACGTATGTTCTGTTTTTCTCGATTAACTGTAACTATACATGCATCATATGAAGGTTTCCCAATGTTCATCATAACTCCTATAAGATAGGTTAACACATATCTTCAAAAGATACAAGTAAATTTTACTACCTAAGTTAGTGTTTCTAGAAATTTAGTTTTCAAAATATCTACTTTTCATAATCCAACAATGACTTTAGAGACAATTAACTTACAATGTTATGACTATAGTAATAAAATAATTTTTTATGATTGCACAAAATTTGCTTTGATTAAATGATTGTAGCTTTGAACAGTTTCTTATATAGAATTACATGTGTTTAGAACTCGTTCCGTTTCTTTGACAAAGCAATAAAACTTCCAAAGTATTAATTTGGTGTTTGTGGATAGTCTTTCCCAAAGTAAGGATACTTTTCCTGAGGTCCATTCCATTTCGACCTTGATTAAAAATCGAAGAATGGATTTAACATGTTTATGACATCTATGTTACTCTGTTTACTTACTTATTATTTCTTATGACTTTCATTGATTGAGGTATAATCACTGATATCTAAGTTTGTCAATCACTGAATAATCTAAGAAAATGAATGTGGTTACAATGAAAATAACATGTCTTATTTTTGTTATTCCTTCTGCTTTCCAATTTTCTCATCCTCTTTTAATTTGATTCAAATGATTTTGGGTAAACTCTCTTTTTGATATCATTAAGTTCAAAAGAAACCATATTGCAACTGCATCAAAAACATTTGCATTTCAGTCAACTTCCAACCTTTCATGTGCCGTTAAAACTAAGGTAAGTATGACTTTAAAAAATCCTCCCATTGTATATTGACTGATTTGGAACTAAAACTCAAATTCTTTAGGTAAGTTACTTTCAATAAAAACAATGGATTTTCACCAAAATCTTGTTATGAGGCAGGAAGGTACTTTTTTAAGAATGAGGATATTTCTTCAGGAGGAGAACTGGTGAGCATAAAACTTCTATTGTTTAAAAGCTAAATACTAATATACCATTCAAAAACAATGTTAGTGCTTTTTACTTTTTTCTGGCTTTTGCACTGATAACAACTGCCATAATTCTTTTAAGATTATTAAACAAAATTAGGATTAGGTAACTGGATTTGCTGATTAGCAAAGATGAGAAAATATTTTATTAATTGACAAATACTAATGTTTAAAAATGATAAATTATTTGAAAGTTTCCCAAAAAGTTGTTCCGAGATAATAAATTGATTTTTTGAGCATTAGTTATTCATTGTTATACCATTTAGAGATATTAAAAAAATTATGTTCTATATTTTTATAATGTGCTTAACACTGTATTATGGCTTTTCACTGTCATTTATACAATGCTGCTAGTCACGAATATGAAAAAACCGTAGTCAGCATAAGAACATTTTTTATGATCCACTCCAAACCAATTTAATGATTGAAAGATTAAGTACAATTTTTTGTTCCAATTTTATTTAAAAAAAGAGTAATGTCCAAGGTTTTTTAAATTTCTTAATATTATACTTCTTTTATTTTTTTAAATTTAATTTAAATACTGCTTTTAGTCCAAATGGTGAAGATCTTAGGTATGAGTGGCAGTGGGAATGGTAGTATCTGCAAAAGGGAATGTAGGGGTAAATTTAGAACATTTAAGAACAAACCAAAGATCTATAAATTATATTATAGTTTCTTTAAACATACTCTTCCTTCTTTCCAAGTGAAAATATATTGGTGCACCAACTACCTGGAATCCATGGTTTGATTTCCTGTGTTATGCAGAATGAAGATAGTTTATTACATAGCTTTGTGTTAAAATAAAATAAAAAAACAAACATTCATTCATGGAAATATTTTTGAATTAGATTATTTGGTTTGAAATCTACAGGAAGTTTGTTTTATGACAAGGCATTATGCACATTTAATTAGGTTTAGTGAGTACAGTAGGTGATGGAAGAATCTTCTGATGACTTAAATGTATATCTGTTGAATGTTATTGTTAAGTTTATGTGGTGCATATAAAAATAGTCTGTTATTTATTGAAGAAAAGCGAATTTTATGAGATTTCTTGATCTCAGCCACAAATATTATTAGCAAAGCTACAGTTATCTAGCCTGGCAAAAGAAATTTCTTTTTTGTGACAGTCAAGTATTTGTTACTTCTGTGTTTGTTGAATTTTTCAAAAAACTACCTGAGAACTGTATGTGCAAGCTATTTCTAATACTGAAGCAGTTGAATAGAAAACAGGCAGCTAACCAACACCACTCACAGCCAACTTGAGGGTTGTTATAATTAAATATTGAAATTTGACCATTATTTTAAAAATGTACCCATGGTTCCATAGTCCAGAGCATGATTGTTTTTGTTGGTTTGAATCACGAGAATACAGATACACATTCTGGCAGGCCATGCATAATCATTGTTTGTTCTTCAATTTCAAAGATGTAGAGCTTTGTTGAAATTTGAGTTTTGAATTATATATAAAAATAGTTTACACTTGTAATTTATATACTCCAAAAATCAGTATACGTTTCAATATGTTATCTTTAAGATCTTAGGATGCATGACATAGATTTCTGTATGTGAGTAAAACTTGTATTGCATGCTGATCACAAGGTATTATCAGCCCAAAGAAAGGTTGTTTTTACAATACTGCCAAGATACAACTGTTATCTGTTTGCCGTAAACTGTATCTAATAGGTTGTTATTGTCCATCCTTAACTACTAAACCATCATTAGCCTTCACACTTTTATCAGTATTGATGTTTAATTTGAAGAGTGGAAACTACTTCAGAAGCATATTCCATTCTTAAGAAATACTTAATTTATCCTCATTTTAAATTTTATTAATTTCTTGAACTATATAGTACTATTTTAATGTATCATAGTAATATTGCTTTTCACATAAAAGTGTTGAGAGTGTATAAATGTACTTGGATCAAGAGTAAGTGAACAATGAATTTGTCTAAAAATTCCGTGAAACAATATTCTGTTCCACTTTTTTCCTATGCTGGTAACATACTTTTTATTATTTTTATCAAACGGCTGTCTAACTTCTTCCAAGCATTTTAGTAGCAACAAAAGGAAGAGTAGAAAACATCAATATCTGATGGATGTCTGTGAAATTTGGCATCTAGTGTTTTACTAATATCTGATACATTCCTACAGTTAAAGTGTCTGCTTTTTTTTTGCAATGAATGATATCAGAATCAATATTATAACTAATAGCTTTTCTGTCCCATGATTTAACAAAGGTGCTTCATATTTTGCTTGGAATGTTTCTAATAATTTAAGTGCTGAATCTTCAGATTTTGTGACAGTATGAGAAAGAAACTGTTTCAGGTGCACATGACTAATATTTGTACTATTTTTCATGTGATAATGAATGTTGTTACTCTTTTGAAGTTTTTCTACAGTGATCCATGTTTGAACTTACTGAATACCAGTCTTAATTCAATGTACCTTAAAAATAAATGTATGCACTTTCTGTAAGAAATATTAGCCATGCCTCAACATGTACTGGATAGCATTAACATGATTGTATTATTTGTAACTAGTACACATTATTAACATGTCAGTTTGTTGATGTTCAATCAAGACTTCATTCAGGATCCATAGAAATATCTGTAGTTCATGCCTTGTTGTATCTCCAGTAGATAGTTGAGTTTATTCAAGTTTGTGTTCTCTCTCTTTATATAATAAAAATCTAATCATAAAACTTTATTAAATACAATTCAGTTTGAAGTACTGGATAAACTTTCCTTTTGTGGTAATATGAGATGGAATTTTTATTATAGTGTGAGAAAAGTATTAATTTGTAATATTTTAAACTCTTCTTAAAGACCATTACTCAATTTGCAATTACGAGTAATTTAATATCAAATAGAAAATATTTTAATGTAGATTAAAAATACATTTTTTCATATGAAAAAGATTGTTATGTTAAAAATACATTGCAAAAATAATTATTGACAAGAAAATTGTATCAAAATTCTCTAATTGATATAAAGTTATTAAACATGAACAAGAAGAAATGCATTTTCTTTATGAATTTATATTTAATTTATGATCTAAAAATGAACTATTTTAATTCCTAAAGCGATATTAAACTATTTTTTCAGGTTAGGTTTTAAATAAAGAATGGTAACAATTAGTTTTTACCAGATTAAATTTGCATTTTAATGATTTTCCATTCAAAAGACTTTTTGAATTCAGTTGAAAGTGCACAAGGTGCTGTCAACACCTTTATTATTTTGCACACATTTTTTGTTACATTTATCTCCATGATTTTTGGAGCATTCCAAAAATAAAACACCAAAATCTTAAGTATTTAAATGAAAAAAAATATGAACCTTTTATAATTTTTCTGCCATCAATATGTTATAAGAATCATGGTCAAATCCCATTATTTTATTTAACAGTAATAGCTCTATGGTTGACAGCTAGTGGTATTAATTAGCTAGTTTTGCACTAGTCTATTACTTTAAAATTGGGAATGACTAATGCAACTAGTCTTCCCATGGTTTCAATATTGTTAATCAAAATAAATTTTATTCCTGCAAATAACATCCATCTGCCACCTACAATTTCCTTTGCAAAATATTAGGTTGGCTTACACATTTTCACATACATAGCTTTTTATAAACTGTAGAGCTACGTTTTTTGTGAGCAATATATAAAACATTGTTTACTTGCAAAGTTTCAGATTAAAGTTTTGTAGCCTTTAAGTATGAGTGTTTCATTAAAACATGAAATTCACATTTAAGCAGGATGATAACTATGTAATCTCTATTAGACCAAGTATAAAGGAAACCCAACTCTCTTTCTGGGTAATTATTAAATTTTTTATGTAATTATGATGCTATGTTTAATGTCTAGTTTTGTGTTAATTGTATTACATTTATCTGCATGATCTACAGTGTTTGCACAGTTATATCTTTCAGTATTAACACATATGTACATCTAATGGTAGGTAAAACAATTCCAAAAGTGATTGAGCTCAGTTAGCATAATACCAAATACGTTGTTAAAATGCAATGCATGAAAAGATTTTCTCTTGAGATTTTATGATTGGGTATAACCTAGCATGTAACTTGCCAGACTGTGAATCAAAGAGCTACTGGTTTGTTTATGCCCTACTGCTACAAAAACGTGTTGTTGGTACATTAGAAAAGTAACAGTCAAATCCAGTATTTGGTCAGTTAAGAATATGTAGCACAAATTGTGTAGCTTTGAGCAAATTTAAAAATCAACAAACAAACTAGCTTTTAAATAAGACTCCCTTATTTTTGTAGATCTAGACATGAGTTCTCACAACTTCTAGAAGTTTGAAAAATATTGCATAATAGGATATTAAAACAACAAACAAGCCATTACCTAGAGGGACTTTAATTTATCTACATTCACTGCTCAAAGTACAACTTTAGGCAGTAAGGTAAAGTCTGTGAAATTGTATTTATTCACATGAGATACATGGCATCTTATTAAGTATAAATTTAGGTACAGTAATTTTGCTGTGTTAAGTACAACATAAAATACAAATAATTGACACTTGTCAGTCAGATGAGTATGAAAGTGGACTTAAGATAAAGTTTTTAAAATGTATTATTAAGGGTATTCATTAGAAGCTATAAATAAACAAAATTGAACATAATTAATAAAATGAAGAGGAAAACAACATTTTTAATATTTTGAACTTCACTAGTATAATTTAAATAATATCTTTGATTCCTTTAATAGCATAGTCTTTCTTGTGTAGCATTGCTTAATTTTTTGTTGATTAGTTGTTATGATGCTTACATCTATATAAATATAATTATACTGTCCATTATATGGCTATGTAACTTCTTCCCAGACTGTGGATAAATTTTCAACAAAATTGGTATGGAAATTCAGTAGATCCATGTGTACCATCATACAGATTTTCAATTTAGTCTTTTGCCTTTTTTATTTTATTACTTCTACCTACCTCCTATAGATGAATCTTCACCAAGTTTGGTATGGAGGTTCATTAGATTTATGAGAAGATACATACAAATTTTCAGTTATATGGGTGTTTTAGCATTTTCACTTTTGTTTACCACTACTTTACCTCTTTTTATGAATCTTGACCAAATTTAGAATGAAGGTTTAATTAGCCTTTGGGGAGATATACAAATCTTTGTTGGTATTTTAGTATTTTCACTTTTTTTTCACCATTTTTTCACCACTTGTTGGTATATCTTTTCCAAATGTTCCATTCTTATTTTTTTGGGTCCTTGCAGAGAGACAAGCAAATTTTTAGTTTCATATTTTACGTTTTACACTTTTGTGGGCATTTTTGTGTTTCTTATATATAAGAGAAATAACTTTCTGTGATCTGAAATAACTTCCATCCAGGAGATGGATACTCCAGCTAGTTTTATTTATGATACATATTCTTTTAAAGTACAGCACTGCTAGTCTTACCATCTGTTGTACAGCTACTAGCTATTCAATCTTAAAAAATAAAATTTGAAAGTTTAATGTTTAACGTCTTGAACATGGTATTTGTATTCATCAGTTAAATTCTGTGATAAGTATGTAGTGATGTTATGGTCAAAATGAAAATGTGTCAGATAATTTATTAAATTGAATTTTGTTATAATGGCCTATCATATTAAACCAAGTGGAAATATTTCTGAAATCTTTAGTCATTTGACTTGTATAGTGTTGGATACCTGAGTAGTAACTGTGTGAAACTTTGGTTATGTAGTAATAAAATAAAAGGCAACAAACATGGTTCAGAGAGTCCAAAAACTTCCTGTTAATGCATGAAATGACAGGTAAGTGATTGATTATTTAAAAACACACCAGGTTAAAAAATTCTCTGTTTGTGTGTTTTTATTATTAAATTTCTTCAAAAAACATGCTTATCCCCTCTCACATTATAACTATTTCTTAACTGCTCGTGTTTCTTTACCTATGCACATCTAAGCATTAGTCTGATTTCTCTCTTTTGCTCCAGTCTTTTATTACTGACTTAACTGACCTTTGCAATATCTTGACAGTCAATACCTACATCAGTGTGTCTTCTATCATTACTCACAAATGGGGGGATTGGTCTCAGCTGAGGCCAATGTGTTTCTGAGGCTGCAATTGTAGTTATTCCTGGACATTCTAGAGAGAATTTTGATTTTCTTTTTACAGTACCTTCTTTACTAATATGGATCAACAAGCTCTGGCTCCTTTTCTTTAATTTGTACATTGATTGTATGCTGTTTCAGGTCTTTCTATGATTTGTTTAGAATTAGTGCCTGCCTCGATGGCAGAAAAGTTTGATGACAAGTTCTGATCTTGTTGTTCATACAGAGAGGTTTACAGCTTGGTTAAATGAAATGGCAGCTATGTCTTGTCTGCTATGTTTATCAGTACAACATGTTTTCACACACTTATCATTCCTTCATTTGTTTTAGGCATCATCTTGGCAATTTTCATGTCACTTTGATGATGGGAAGGGGTCATTGTAAGCATTCCTCCTCTTGTTTCATTTATCAGTTTCCACACTTTTTCTAGTCCTTTTGCTCATATGTTGTTGGAATTTGTTGGAAAGAGATAAACTGTTGGAGGACTTTTGTCTACCTTCTGCTACTCTCCATGTGTTACATGATGTCCACTTCTCCAACCATTAATTTTTTGGGCATTTCAGAGTCTTTCCACTCAAGGGTTGATGACACCCATCAGTGTTCATTTGTGTCATTGTTGACTTCTTGACTTTCCTCGGCTCCTATAGAGGATTATAGTTCTGCCCCTATTAAAAGGTTCTGGCCTCCAACATCAATTTCTTGGAACATGGGTAACCAAAATAGATTTTGCCCATATCCACTTGGTTTGAACAATGCTAACAGCACTGGGGACTATTATATGCCTTCAGTGTCTGTGGGGACTTGACTTTGAGAATTTCTGAGTCTGTGGAAACCATTTGCCATGGATTCATGGATACTACAGGTCCTTACATTAGTATTTGTCATTCATTTCACATTTTCACCACCATTACCCTTCCAACCTGTAGTGTTTCTGCTCCTGTAGATCCTTGGATTTTGGAACTTCTTTTCACAACTTTTAGAGATTTGTTGGTCAATGGGGAAGTGGAAAGATTCATTCCAGGTGCTCCTGTGTTTTATTTTTGTTTGTTTTTTATGCCCAAGAAGATGGGAGATTGGTATTTGGTCATTGATCTTTCTCATCTAACTCAATTCCTAGACCTTCATAAGTTCACTGTGGAATCATTTCTTGTGTGCTGCAGTTCATTGTTCTGCCTTTTGGATTAGCATTGGCTTCATATCTGCCCTGTAAAATTGTAAAAACGTCTCATCATCTCTGTTTCCAGAGCATGTGCACACACCATTTCATGGATGACTGGCTACTGCTGGCACCATCAATTAGCAGTTGGTAGAAAGCTGAATTCAGATACTGCTTTCTGAAGTAACTAAGGCAGGATTTCTTATAACTATTCAGACATCTCTTCACTCTTTAACACAATATATTGCCAATCTGGGTGTTGTGTTCAACATATATGTCATTTGGGCTCTACAATGAAAGAGGTTCTCTGACTCATACTCTTGCCTTCTCTCATTACTTTTAATCTTTTGAGAATGTGGGCATCACTCAAATCCCTCATTCCTTTGGGAAGAGTGTACATGAGATCTTTTCAATGGTCTCTACATGACTAATAAATCATGAACAGTGATCTGGTAGATTCCCAATTTTTCTTAATCAATACCAATAAAGAAAAACAAAGGAAATATGTATTAACCTTGGGAATCAGTACCATACAGAAAGAAACCTATAAGAAGTTGTATCCCAGGCTGGGTAAGTAAAATGTGGTATCTTTTAACAGGTGAGTGCATAGGTCAGTGATAATATCCATTTACATATTTAAAGCAATCTTTTTAAAATCTTTCATAATTTGAGACTGTCTGAATTCACTTCATAATATTTTTAAAAAGACTACCTTGGGTTAGATTTTAATACAAATTTAGATTGCTAGTTCTTTCAAGGATTATTAAACTTAGTACCTTGTGAAACATAAAACTAAACTTTTTAAATAGTTTTTTTTCTGTTTTACTGCAAAATTTAATTGGTACTTTCACATTATATTGTTTACATTATTGCACAGTTGAGTGTAATGACTCAAATAGACAAGAATTTGCCATTCCCTAGGTACAATAGAATATATGGCTTCATTCGTGTAATATATTTTTTAATTTCCAGATGTGCTACATATTTAAAGGCTACATACTACAAGTTTTTACTTTTAAGTTTTAAGCTAGAGTGTATGTATTTCTGTGTAGGGTTTTTGGAATATAGAAAATCCAAAATAACAATATGTATGAAACACTGATTAGCTTCAAATTGTCTGTGGGTTGATATCTATCAGTTTATAACATTAGTTTATAAGATATGAGATTTCCTTTAATTTGCCAGAATTATTAAATTAAGTATTTTCATAATTCTAACTTTTAATTTTGTTTCAACCCTAGCAGCAGCCATATGATGCAGAAAAAGAACTCAACCCAGTTCTAATGATATAACACAGTGTTAATTAAATAAAGATTTTGATGTTGAAAAAAACTACTTTTGTGATTACTCATATTCCCAAACTGTTTGTGTTCAATTTAATTTTTATTTGACAGCCTTAACCTGCATTTTGTATCTGCTTCTCTGTTGGATATTAATTGTTTTAAATATCACAGTTATTCCAACCACCATTTTCTGTGCATCAGACCTAGTAATATCAAATTTATTGAGAGGAAAATGTGTGTTTGTGTGTGTATATTTTAATGTAAAATTAGTTTTTTGTGTTAAACCTTCTTGAAATTGTTTTTAAAATATCAGAAGTTTGCAAAATATTCTTTATGTTTATGAAGGAAAATCAAAACTACTGTAGTAAAATATCTAGGGATAGTTCATAATAACAAAACACTGATTACTTGATTATGTGGAGCTCATTTTATTTCTGAAAATTGAATAAAGAAGTTTTTGGGCAACACTGAATATTTACTGCAACATTTATAGTGCCAATTTTCTCTTTGGATTTCAAGGAAATGGTTGTCTCGGCACAATGTTTTGTATGAAATATGTGTTTTAGTAAAAATCCTTAAACCTTTATGCTAATAACATGCAGCTGTAACTAGTATTTAAGTTTCATAGTGTGAATATATTGTTTAAAAAATTAAATTGATGTTTACATTATTTTGAGGCAGCCTGTAAGAAATTTAGTGCTGTTTATTAGTAGAAACACTTTCTGTATCATAAATCTATCAATTAAATGTTTTTTTTTCTTATTTTTTAATGAACTGTGGTGAATTCTAAGTTTTACCATTAAGTAGTGAGTTAAGCATTCTAAAGACTTCATTCTATGACCTGGATATATAATCTCTACTGTGTCACTTAGTCTTTTTTGTTCAGTTAAATCATGATTAACATTAGTCAAATAAAACTTATTTTATTCTGTTGTTTATCATATATATATGTAAACCTATTATTTGTATTTGCAAACAGTGTTATATATAATGCTTGTACATAAGAGGGCAAAGGTGTAGTTACTGCTACTGATCAACAGATGCAAGCTGTTGTACTACAGGGTGTTGGGAAAGTCACTGTGCACTTATATTTATTAACAGATAAAACTGCACAGTGAAACACCCTGTATCATGTATACTTTATTTCATTTATTTTCCTATAACTTCAAATGAAATTAACTAACTGTAAAAAAACAACATATATATACACTCAGTCTTTTAGTTTTATTTCCAGGGTTTAAAAAGTTTTCTAGTGTATAAAAAAATATATTTTTGGTTGTATTTCTGTTTCAGTTTGGTTTTGATGATGTTTTTTGTAATGAAATGGAGAAAGCATACTGAGGCTGTAGAAGTTATGTTGTTAGCATTGTTTATAATAGAGTAGACTTTTCTACTGTGCTTTTTGAGATTTGGTTTATTTATGTAATTAAGTTTTAAAAAGTATGATTATGAGTGAACATTATTTATTTGGTTCCAGGTAAACGTGCCTTAACTATTTTGAGTTTTCTGTATTGCTAAGTTTCTTTCTATTAAGTTGTAAAGTGCAAAGACGTATGACATTAAAAAAGAAACATTTATTGGATTTTTTTTTGTACAACCAAGGGGAAAAATTAAATATGAATTGAGGGTCACGTTTAATGTATAACATGTGAAATACTGATGTGTATAAAGTAATTCAATACAACTTTATGGATAACTTGTGGAAACTTCTTGAAGGAAAACATGTAACATAAATAATCCATAACAAGAAACGGATGAATAACAAGCGAAATGATTCAGAAGAAGCTGATGAGTAATTACGTTGAACCAACAGAAACTCACAAAGCATGTGCAGTCAAATTAATATATTTATTGAAATAGTGCTTATTTAAACACAGGATTTCTATAATAATAGTGAAGCCTTTATTAATTAGGAATAAAAGATGAAGATAACACTCTGATTTCTGTACGATTTTAACTGAAGGTCATAAATGGCTCTGAGTTCTTTGTTGTTGTTTTCGAGTACAAACTTTTAGCTCATAGCTACGTTATGTTTTGACCAATTTCAGATATAATTACAGTTTTAGACTCGGCAGGTCAAACCCAAGATCACACTGACCAATTTACTCTAATTTTGTTTCAAGTTGAGGGTAGTGTGGTAGAGAACCTGATGAGTAACATTATTGAATCGAGTATAGGAGTGCCATATCTTTAGTATTGCTGAGCTTACGAAAATGTAGCTCATTAAAAGGGAGGGGAAATCACGTACATGAACTTTAAATCTACCTAAAAGAATTTTAGGTGCCGCGGCTACTGAGAATTTCTCTTCTTTACTTTAGTTAGTGCTACACTTCAGTATTCCAACTGTTAATAAATAAACATAGCATTGTTCTACGACTTAACGTTTGACCCTTTTTAAAGCCCATATGTTTTAATATGTTGCTGTATAAAATGTATATCAAAGTGTATTTGTATTCGTTTTTGTTTTTTACGTGTGTTTTAGATAACAGTGTGTTCGCACAATTTCAGGAAGGATAATAGCTGTAGTAGATAATTCCGAACAATAAATTTAAAAGGTGTGAAATGTTCAAATTTTATGAAGTGTAAAACAATCGTCCCCGCATGAATAGGTGGTTAGGGCGCTTAACTCTCAATCTGACGGTCACGGGTTCAAATCTTCCTCCCACCAACAATGCATACCCTTTCAGCTACCAGGGCATTATAATGTGATTATCATTCGGTGGAGAAGACTAACTACTAAAGTAGGGATGGCTACCGCAGATAGTCCCCGTGTAGCTTTGCGCGAAATTCAAATCAAAGAACAATTCAGAACAACGTAATAAATATGTACATTTTCAGAACAGTCTGATAACACAAGTAAAAGAGAGTAATAAAAAGATAAGTAACGAATGACCATAAATCAGATTAAGTCGTATTATGCTACATGTCTTAGGAACTTCATGTAAGCACTCTATACTTTCAATGAAACTGGGTACGATTTAATTATGAAAGTTAAGTATTTTGCACCGTTTTTATGTTGAATGATTATTCAAATATTTCCTTATTATTTAGGCCCGGCATGGCCATGTGGGTTAAGACGTTCGACTCGTAATCTGAGGGTTGCGCCAAATATCCTCGTTCTTTTAGCCGTGGGGGCATTGTATGTTACGGTAAATTCCACTATTCGTTGGTAAAAGAGAAGCCAAAGAGTTGGCGGTGGGTGGTGTTGACTAGTTATCTTACCTCAAGTCTTACACTGCTTAATTAGGGACGGCTAACGCAGATAGCCCTCGTGTAGCTTTGCGCGAAATTCAAAAAACAAACAAAAATGTTATATAGTTTCATTAAAATGATTGAGTTTTACGCTTTTTACAAGCTTACACATAAGCTAATTATATAACATTCTAAAGGTGTCATCTAGCTTTGGTGGAGGTCATTCCACTAGGGGAGTCAAGTAATTGCTACTCTCTGGCCATGAAACCGAGCATTCCACAGTTCGTGATCCGATGCCATAAAATCACGCTTCCTCTTGGAGTCTTTTGATCAAATGCTCCTATTTATTTGTACAGAGTTGGCGGTGGGTACTATTGAATAACTACGTTATCTTCACTTTATCATTTCAAAAATATGGACGACTTTGCGCAGATAGTCCATTGTGTAGTTTTGCGTGAAAGTTCTAGTGACAAACATAAACAAATTTTCGTCCTTCTTAGGTGCTGACCTAAGATGAAATGGATTTGTGTTTGAGTATTTTTTGTTGTTGTTGTGATGAATTATAATCAAACTTGTATTATTGGAGTATAACTTGACTGCTAGAACTGTGGTTTCGTTTACTAGTATCCGTTTCTGTTATTGTTGAGGACAAAGCTCTAAAATGGACTAATCATTTTCTTCGTGTATCGAAACCCGATTTTTAATATTATAAGCTCAAAGACTTATAACAGAAACATATGGAGGGGGATTTTCTGTCTCCGTCACTTTTTAATCATCTTACACATTTCTCTTGTCACCTCAGATCTTTGATACGATATTTTCTCTTTCAATAGTTTTTTTACTTCTATTTATTACAGTATCTTCATAAAATTCAGTTACATGATTTTCCTTACTCGTATGTATATATATATATATATTATTTGTTGTCTTAGTTTCTTGATAACATCCATTTCCAGGTAAGTTTTGGAATGAATGAGTTTCGGGGTGGTGTGATGTTCATAGTATAATAATATTAAGAGTAGAAAAAAATGTAATTCTTCCTGAAAGTTTTCAAAGTTTGACTGAACGCCACGCTTCTTTTTTGTCTGTTCAGATAAATTTGTTTTGCTTTATCAGTGTTCTTCTTTTTTGTTAAAAGTCATTAAAAGACTGAAATTTTCGCTCATCACACACACACACACGAAATCTTATGTATAGGACTGAAGAGATCCACGGTGACACTACTTCACTACGTCACGTTATTGATGAACTGTTATTTGCGTACGGAGCACAAAAGGTCTTCACAGATTGAAGTATGTATTTTTTTCTTTCCACAAATTGGCATGCCTGAGAAAACATGAATCTTTTCAAATCGCACTTACGAAAATTTTCCATCAAATTTGAATAAAAGGAATTGAGAAGTGATATACACATGGGAGAAACAGACCAACGCTTAGCTTTTCTAGTTCTATCTAAATAAGAAATATTTTCTATACATTATCAAGCGTGGCGGAAATACATATTTTATCCAGGCTGAAGGGATGTGAAATATTAATCGAGTTTCATAAGACTTACTCATCAGTTACTGCTTGATTTTTTTCTCTTCCAAGCTGTTATTGGAGTATTGAGGTGAGATAAATATAATCTTTACTACATTACTGTAATACATCCAGGAACCATAGGAATAACATACTTTTGGTTAATAATCGGTACTTGCTAAGGGACAGTAACTGAACGATGACTTGCGTGAAATGCTGGTTGAGATTTTGAAAGACTTCAGGTTGTTCTTATTTTTCTCTTCTCACTATGAAAATGTGATAGGAGTAACAGCACCACTGCTTGTTTGGTTTGTTGTTGCTTTTTACCTTCATGCAACTATTATATATTTCAAGCAGTACACAACTGGCATGTAGGCTTAGAACAAATAAAGAAGTTGTAAACGAAACTAAAAGTTATCCGTTGGCTTCTGATGTGTTTGACAATAGAATCATTTTAACACGTTCTTCAGGAGCCAAGAGGTGTCTTTACACTACAATGTATTGAGTATTAAAAAACTAAGTTCATTTGAGGAGCTCTCAGAGAGGGTGGATTTGGACAGATCTTTTCAAGAAAATTTCGACACAAGTTTTTATTCGTCAATTGATAAATATTTAAGTGGAATATAGCATCCTCAAGTCTCGATACTCGTTAGTACTAAGACCTTTCTAGTGAAAGTAAATTCAGTGTATATAAATAAAGCCACGTTATCAGCGTTATTAAATAAACAGCTTCCAAGCGATTTTGCCCGCAATTCGATAAAGATCGAATCATCACGATAGTTAGCAGAAGAAAGAGCAGACAGGAACACTTTGCTAGCAGCTACAGACATAATATTGTATTGAGCTTGCACATGATAACTACTCAGGTGGTTCTAAAAAGTTCCTGAAAACTTCTTGCGTGTCATTTGCACGCTTCTATGCTACTTGTGCTTGGCTGTTAAGTTCATGATGTGATGACAGATTTCAGTCACTACTTCAAATCATTGTTCGGAGCACCAACGGTAAAAGAAATACCACCTTTTTTAACCAGTAAACATGTCCAAAATATTTCGGTTCAGATTTTTAAAAAATGGAGAAGGTAGTTTGTTGGTAAAAAAACAAACAATGTCAGTCATTACTTCGTGAGAGACACAGAAGACCAACACAACAAACTGGTCGAGAAAAAATATAAACAACTAATTACATAAAACTGGAAGGTTTTTTAATAATAATCATTCTATAACAAATAAAATTCAAATAAGCATGATGTGAACATTCTGGTAGAATGAAACTTATAGATAAATATAGTATACCATATCAAATAACCAGAAAAAATATAGGAAGAAACTGCATGTAAGTACATCATAAACCAAAATAGTGTAAAGTTTTAATAAACTTCCAAAAATTAGCAGATACAATTAGCATGCTGCTACATTGATTTTAATAAGAGCCTTGGCTCGTCACAGCCAGGTGAGTTAAGGCGTTCGACTCATAATCTGAGGGTCACGAGTTCTTGAATCCTTGTCGCACTAAACATGCTCGCCCCTTTCAGCTTTGGGGTCGTTATAATGTGACGATCAATCCCACTATTCGCTAGTAAAAGAGTAGCTCAAGAGTTGGCGGTGGGTAGTGATGACGAGCTGCCTTCCCTCTAGTCTTACACTGCAAAATTAGGGATGGCTAGCGCAGATAGTCCTCGTGTAACTTTGCACGAAATAAAAAAACAACAACAAATAATAACCCTATATGTTTTTACCATTTATTAGCACTTTGTATTTTTAAGTTTTATTCATGTTACACTCCTTTTCATGCTTTCGGTTTTACACGTCAATGGTGTTTTACACTCAACATTTGGTTATACACTTTCACATTCCAATTATAAACTTTTATGCTTCAACGGTATAACACGTTATTTGTTATACTTTTAAATTTTAATCATTTTATAGTATCTTGTAGTTTTACGTTCCTTTAGTTACACACCAAATATCTGTAATATTATCTGTTTTGTCCTGTAACATTTTACTTTTAAAACGCTTCGCTTTATTTGTACATTTTCTAGCATAACTGCTTTTAGAATATTATACATACGTATTATCACCTCTACAATATATGTATGTATATAACACATGTATTACATGCAATCTATATTATTATGACTTTATACACTTCGTCTTCACAATGTCAAATATTTTATTTCTATATCGTTACACACATATATATATATACATACATAAATATTTGTACAAACTGCATTCAGCACATTCCATCCAATCTACGGATAATAGAATTTCTGTTATCTATTTTGTTACACGGCCCGGCATGGCCGAGCGCATTAAGGTATGCGACTCGTAATATGAGGGTCGCGTATTCGTGTCGCTCTAAACTTGTTCGCCCTCCCAGCCGTGGGGGCGTTATAAAGTGACGGTCAATCTCACTATTCGTTGGTAAAAGAGTAGCCCAAGAGTTGGTGGTGGGTGGTGGTGACTAGCTGCCTTCTCTATAGTCTTACACTCCTAAATTAGGGACGGCTAGGTGCAATGGGCTAACAACCTACTCACTTAAAAACCTGTTATGGAAACCGCAATGATTGCAGCCCTATGTTCCTTAAGGAATTGAGTGGCAAATGATGATGATTTCGTTACACACCAAATACTAACGTACGATGTTACACATTTGTATGCTATCAGAAAATTCATACAAGCTGTTTAGAATGCTAAAAATATCTTAGGCTTGCTATCGCCATCCAGCTAGATGATGGTTAAACATGATAGTTGAGCTGAGTTATTGTAGGTAGAACGACTGTGCTGATGTGGTACTTTGTGATTGGTTGTCATCAAACCAATCAGAGAGTGACATACCAGATTATTGACTATATAAAAATAGTCAGCAACTGAACTTCCAGTTGTGTATGCTGAAGAATGCAGGACGGAAATTACCACATGACCAGCGTGTAACAATGAAGGTTATTTCATTTGACAACTTGAAGCCAAAATTGCAGGTTCTGAAAATATTGTTGTTAATAACAAATCCAACCAAGGGGAAAAGCTTATACTTTTGACCAGTTACCTCAAGCTTTCTGAGATATGTTCACTGCTAGACAGAAAATATTTCAAAAGAGATATAAGAAATACTGTCTTCGAGTACAGGTGTAAAAATCACTTCATAGTCAGTTAGAAATACGTTTGTTCAGTGCAACCCCATTGAATGTGTGGTTGCATACATAGAATAATACTTGTAGTTGCAACTAAAAAATGTGTAATGGAAATGAAATAGTGGATGAAGTAGCTCTTACAGAGGGCTTTGTTTGCCAACAACATAAAGCTCGAATTATTCAAAAATAGCCAATAATAAAATATTCAAAGAAAAAAGTTAGGACAGTAGTGCTACCATAGTACAAAAGCTACAAAGAAACATGAAGTGTTAATCTATGCAGCTTCGTGGCAGAATTTTCTCCAATGATGTAGATTTAACAAAAAATTATGAGACGAGAAGAGCAGAGAAATACAGATATATTCTAATATACTGTGGAATTCCTATAAAAATGTACATAATTGTAAGAAGTTTGTCGGCACAGGACAAACATGATTAAACTTCACCAAGAGAAGAAAAGGTTTGAACATTACACTTTTTGCCCCAGCTAACTTATACTTCAGTTATGATTATTACTGAGGGAACTGGAATGTACATGAATAAAGAAAAGGTCAAGAAGCAACCTGTGAAGTTTTGATATTCCAGAAGACCTTGGAAGAAACATTCCATGCTCTTTTATTTATAAATTCTATAACAACATGTTGACCAGGCGTATTCACATTTATATAATATCAAAAATTCATATAATCCGAGAGTTAAAAACAGACATAGCCTTGCTTTCATTATTCAACTCCATTAACTAGATGAGAGTTAAATATGCCATTTGAGCTGAATTATAAGTGCAAATTTAAGACTGTTTTCAGTGCATATGAGAGGACTTGTATGATTTTTTTATTGCCAATTAACCCGTGTAATGCACCTGTAAGTTTTAAAAATTGATGAAGTTTACATCGAAAGGTAGTACCTTCTGTATAGTTAAAGGTTTGTTACTCATTTCAGAGTGATGTTGAAAACCTATGTTCAGTATTTAAGCGGATCAAAGAGGTAGACTTATAAGTGTACTAATGTATATGGAAGAATAACTCCTGAGACACATGCAATAGAGACAGTGCACTCGCATATGCTCAGAAATGGCAACGACTGTTAGTAAAATAAATAGTTGCAAGTTTCTGGATTTTACATCACATTGACAATAGTTTGTGACTAATTTCCTCAAGATAGATCGATAACTTTATTTCTGAGTGAAGCTAAAGTGTACTTTAGATGGACAGAGGAATGTAAACAAGTGTGCCAATTATTAAAGTGTGCTTTATTTCAAGGATAATTTTTCTTCTATTTGTACTAGCTACTGATGCCAGTGATAGTTGGATATGAAAAGGCTTTTAACAGATGTAGGGTAACATTTAATGGGTGATAACACATATAAGTTATTCACTTATGTATATTAAATACTAGCACGGCAAAGAAGGATACTTTTGCAGTTATAGTGTTTGTACAGCATAATTATTACAACCTCTGTGATAAAAATATTATTTAAATAAGCTTAGCATTACTCAAATATAAGGAGGTATTCAAAAATGTAGAAACCTTGATTGTAGCTCAAATTACAATAGTGTAAAGGTATTATTTCATTATGCAATTACTTCAGTAGCATAGACATTCATATAGATCTCCAGCGACTTGGTAAGAATTTATCTTTTCACTGATTCTCCAGACACTGCTTACTATGAAGAGGAGGAAACCACTGAAACAAATGTTACGAGAAACTACGAGCAGTGATAATCCTACTATGTGATGAACATTTTGGACGAGTAAATAGGAGCTATGTAAAGGAGTAATTAAAATATCCAGATACAATTTTGGTGCGACTTGCTGTGCAACAAGATAAAGAAGGATTGTCTCAGATTAGGAAACATAGCATATACTCGTGGTTCACTTGTATAGGCAGTTATGAGTGAAACATTATGTGCTACGATTTCTATGAGTCTTCAAAATATGATAGACAGTCTTTGGTGTAGATGAGGTTTCATTATCTAAGTTAGAAAGTAGTTCAGGATTAGAATGGTGAATGGACTTGAAAGTATCAGATGAGTGTCACACCAACACTGTATATGTAGGAAAGTAACGTCTCTACTGCATTGAAGTTAATATTTTGCGAAGTGGGATGAACACAGCACTATGTGTGTTACTCAGAATAAAAGCAAGTCATAACAAGAAATATTAAGGCAGGAGGTTGTAGAAAATAAGAGTGAATATAGATGGTTCTTTTTTCAAAACAAAACAATAATCAAAATGTTTTGAACATTAGTGATTAGTTGTCACTTCCGCACAGACTGTTTACAGAGTAAAACAGAAAGTTTAGTGTTGTGAAATTAAACACGTCACCATGCCACTAATAATCTGATTATTCATATGAGTGGGCAGTAAAGACTATGAACTGTACTTTTGCAGACTTTCTAAGCACCAGTTGAATCAAAAGTGATGAGTGTGTTGTGTATATCATGATAACAATTTGTGCAACGATATTTACTGAAGTATAGTTCTATGTGGATTTAATAATTAATTTCGAGTTGACTTAAGAAATACATAATTTTTAACCTTCTACGTTGTATACGTAGGATGAATTCTCTATTTAAAATTTATAATGATCCAAAAGAAACTTAAAAATAGAATTGCGAGCTTTACTTTCCAAACTATTGAAAGTGATTTCACAATATAAAATGCGCACGATATTTTTAGCCACTCAGTTACTATATTTAGTACAATTATAGAATATAAATCAACTAATAAAATACCGTGACATTCGTTACTCCCAGAACTACCGATTAAAGTGGTACAGCTATTGTACTTTGTATCTAGAGCTTTAACAATTGATGAAACTAGTGATTAGGGCTTCCCATGAACCAAACTCCTGAAAAATAATTATAAATCATTGTGATATAAATACTTAGATGAATGCATATCAGTATTTGGTTAATACTGTGTTTGCTTGAGAATACTTGTGTACAGATATTTAATTGCACGTTGTTTCAACGCTCAAATTTGTATAGCTGGCCATGATAGCCCGGTATCAAACTTCAAGGTGTACGTTGGAAAACGTGTAGTGCTCGTGAAAAAAGATGAGACATTATGCAGACTGCGATAAATCGTAGTTAAAATGCCTTAGTTTAACTAGAGTTCTTGAGTGATAAATTTTATTTTGATGCCACATAAGAGAATTTCATAACAGAATGCAAGTAGAATGATAGCAGATTTCGCCATTGAATATTAGTTAAATATGAGAAGAAATATATTGTTATTTCGCCTACTTCGCTCGCTTGCCTTTAGCCTATACGTATACTGAGTATTTTGGCATAAAAGTGATCTATGTAGCGTGAATTGCAATGAATAAAGTCAAAGCAATTTCTTTATGAATTTCATATGCAGTAGCATTTACTTACGAGCTGGAATTTTGCCAGTTTATATATGACATATTACATGGCTACAAACCAGTAGGCGATTGTGTCAGATATTACAAGTGTGAAATATTTAATATAAAATATTGATACATATAAGTACACGACAACATGTATACCGTTATGTACATTTATATGCAAACATTTAAAGTCAAATTTTGAGGCTATAGACGAAATTGACTAAAATATTGATAGATGTGGTTCAGGTACATGTATGGCAGGTACGATAGTAATCAACTAAAGCTGCCTAAAGCAAAAACATGTTTATGCTTGATGTTTCTGGTTTTTTTATGCACATGGAGAAAGTTTTCAATATGATGCAAACTAGTATTTCTGTATGTAATTTTTCATAAAATAATATAAAGTGCGCTGTATGGTACTACATAACACCAAAAGACCACAACAGTAAATCTGTTTGTGTGTTGCTAATTGTAAGTGAATTAAATATATGCTTGTAAATGATGAGAACGCTTGTATATTTTATAGCTTTATCAGAATAAAGGCCCGGCATGGCCAGGTGGGTTGAGGCGTTCGACTCGTAATATGAGGGTCGCGGGTTCGAATCCCCGTCACACCAAACATGCTCGCCCTTTTAGCGGTGGGGGCGCTATTATGTGACGCTCAATCCCACTATTCATTGGTAAAAAAGTAGCCCAAGAGTTGGCGGTGGGTGGTGATGACTAGCTACCTTCCCTTTAGTCTTACATTGCTAAGCTAAGGACGGCTGGCGCAAATAGCCCTTGAGTAGCTTTACGCGAAATTCAAAATAAACAAACTTATCGAAATATAATGAAAATAACCTCGAAATGAAAAGAAAGATAATGTATCCATTATTTACAGTACTTTTAGTTGAAATATTTTCTTATTAAAATATTTGGAACTTCTTTGGGTATTACTAGAAAATGTACTTATTTTAACATTCATTTCTTTACAGGTTACATATTTCACACTTCTTAGTGAGAGCTTTTGATAAGCATGTCTTTGGGAATGTAAATAATCCGAGTTCAGCGTTCCTCATGTTTTCTTCTATTATTACTACAAATTTGTTTCAAAAGCAAAGTAAATTGAAATTTTAAACTATTATCATTATTTAAAGTGGTATTTAATGCTACCAAAAGCCTTTGCTCAGTTACTGTTAAAGGGATACGTAATCGCAGCCACCTTTTTGTCTTTCCTCATTGAATCTATCTCTCCTACGACAACTAGATATTAATGAGGACTTTACACAGATATATTAGGGCTAGCTTAGATTGTCTTCGATTGCAGTTACTAATAGACAATAATACTAGAAGGAGCAAAAATAAAGATATCTGTGAAAGCCTTAAGGCTTTTAGTGGACTTACAAAATCACATGTCCTAGAGTGATTTACTGTATTACTAACTATAAAAGGCTTATTCCCTTTCTCATTCGATACCCAGTGGCACAGCGATATGTGTGGGGACTCATATCGCTAAAAACCAGGTTTTGATACTCGTAGTGGGCAGAGCACAGATAGCCCATGTGTAGCTTTGTGCTTAATTCCAAATAAACAAACTAATCCTTTTTCACTCTGTCAATAACGTTATTACACTTCCTGTCTATTAATGCTCACCATTATACATTGTTGTTTTGCAGCAAAACTATCACTTAATTGTTCTTACTCCAACTATGGTATTCATGTAGAATAATTAACATTCATGTTGATTTGTTAAGAAATATTTTTAAATCTTTATTCTTATAATTTTACTGATATAACAGCAAAATAGTTTAATTCAAAAGTTTATGACAATGAGTTGTAGCGAAAAGCAAAATAACATTTACCAAGCAGTGTTTCAGTTGAATCTTATGTGTTAGGCCTAATGCTTTAACTATAATACAAATAGGTCTGCTATTACTTACTTTATAGAGTCAGTGTTTAAAAAGTTTTAAGTGGTGAATAAAAGTTAAATAATAAATATTCTCTTAATATTTGAACACGTATTATCTACTTAGCCTTTAAATATAAAGAAAAAAAACATTCATTACTATAAAATATATTTTATCTTTTGTACAGTCGAAAGAGTTTAAAATTTGTTTCAGAATGCCCGCAACACGTTTATCCCTTCATGCCTATAATACAGTGAAAAGGTAAAGAATGTTATTTAAGTCTCATTCAGAGTGTAGCCCGGCACTGCCAAATGGTTAAGAAACTGGACTTATAACCTGAGGGTCGCGGGTTCGAGTCCCCGTCATACCAAACATGCTCGCTCTTTCATCCGTGGAGGGAGCTATAATGTGACGGTCAATCCCACTATTTGTTGGTAAAAGAATAGCCCAAGAATTGGCAGTGGGTGGTGATGACTAGCTGCCTTCTCTTTAGTCTAGCCCCCCCCGCTAGTACAGCGGTATGTCCACGGATTTACAGTCCTAAAATGAGGGGTTCGATTCCCCTCGCTGTGCTCAACAGAGAGCCCGCTGTGGCTTTGATATAAGAAAAAACACACAATCTCTAGTATAACATTGCTAAATTAGGAAAGGCTAGTGCAGATAGCCCTTGAGTAGCTTTGCGCGAAACATAAACCAAACCAATCTCTCAGAGTGCACACGTACTTTTGTTCACGATAACATTTCATTTTACTGCGTAGTTTTTACTAAAAATATGGTGATTAAACAGTTACTTCGAGAGTAATGAAGTAAGTGAAGAGTAGGTGCATTTTGGAGGTACAGATAAATCACCTTAGTTAAATTCTATAATTTTTGTCAATTATTCAACAATGATTTCCCGTCATTTTGGACGGGTTTTATATTAGTGTGTATATGTTCTGTTTTTTATTACCGTCATCCCGTTTCAGATTATTTTTTTTCACAGATCCATTTGTGACTGAGCTGATTACATATCTTATTCCGATGTCAACTGAAAAGCGTTTGACATAATAAAGGCAGAGTAGCTCATGTATTTCCAATTCTGATGCTACTTTGGGTTGGCTATCTTGAAATTCCATTTTGTAAGCATTATGTTTACGTTCTTGAAGTAAACGATGAGATATAACTGGACCATAAATATAAAACAGTTTGTTGAATTTCTGAGAAAAAACTGTCATTAAGGTTTATATTTAATCAGAGATCTGCAAAATATGACTGAAAACGATATATATTCCGAACATTACAAACTGTTCACGTTTTATGAATTACTTGGAATGTTAGATTTTCTACGTAAACATTATATATCTTCTTTAGTGAGAAATAAACTTCTATCCGGTGTGAGATTAGTCAAGTAAGTTGTCATTAGCTTGGGCGTGGCGCAAGAACATCAACACAGAATTAATTTATTCGTCGCGAACCCGTATTGTCGATAAAGTATTTAGTTCTAGACCGGATATAACACTCAACTGTAAGTTTGTAAAACTACTGTATGCAAACCATCATTTGTACTAGCTATTAGTAATGTCGTTGTTATAAATTCTATTGTTATTATGTTTGTATATTGAAATATATATGTATTAAAAAAGGATATTGTGTGTATCAATCTTGTTGGCAAATAACGTAAATTTAATACATATTAACTACTAAGCTCAAATTCAAAATTTCAGTTATTTGAAATAGTAATGCGTTAACATACGTAATATATGTAACTTTTACATAAATCCGAGACTCATCCGAAGTAGACAATAAGTAACATACATAATGTGAGTAATTCACAAAGAATTTTGTCAAATGGTGATAGTTAGAAGCAGGAGAAATATAGTCGCAGTACCATGCAGGAATGTTGTGTTGAAGGTACCGCGCACTTGTAATTTTCCGGTGAGCAACATTTTCTAATATTACTATCTATAAAATGGTATTTTCATTTTAACATCCATTTTACATTAGCCAACACATGACGTTTTTATGTGAAATAAATTTAATATAATAGACTTAATACTTACAACATATTTTAAGTTATATATATATATATGTATATATACTTTCTAATTGTTAAATAAAGCTAAATATTTTAATTTCCTATTCTTAAGAAATATAAATTTCTATCCTACCGCTAACCCGAGTTTGACTGTTTTTGAAGAATAAGCGTACAAGTTATCATGAACACCCAATAAATAAAAGGTTTTGACTGTAGATTTTAAAGATTCACAGTAAAAATAATCTTCAAATAATTGGAGAGAAAGTCTGCTGAAAGAAAATTATCAATTTATTACAGTATCAAAGCTAAAGAGAGGAATATATATATATATCTAGTGAAATTTTTATACCACGTCTTGTAATAAATATTTTAATTACGTTACAAAGGGAAGCCAGTGAGAATTAAAATAACTGGAGGGTGTAGTATGTAGATAGGAACTGAGTTAAATATTTAACTCGAGGTTGTAGTATGTAGATAGGAACTGAGTTAAATATTTAACACAAACTAACACGTTTAATTTCATTATGAATTCACCCTTATCTTGTTTCCTTTCCTTCTCCCACTTTAAAGTTAGAGACAGCTAGCACATATAGCCCTCAAATTTTTTTATGCAGGATTCACCTGATAATTATCTTGTTAATGGATGGCCAGAAGGAAAGAAAACCTGTTAGATTTAAAATATACTATATCATTTTTGATAGGCACTTTGTTGTTTCGATTTATTTTAACAGATACATTATTTACATAAGTTTATTTTATTAATTTTTAATTTTATATTTAAATTCCTTTTGACTTTAGCTTTTACATCAATTTCAAAAATAACTAAAGTTATTCTCAATTTTAATTCAGATCGCATTTATACCCCTATTGACTGCGGGACGCACTATCCATGAAAAATAACTGAAGAAGGAACAGTTATTGTGTCACTTGTTGACGGTTCATTTTTATAGTGTAAAATAGATATGAATGTTCTGCCTTTAATGTTGCGTAATATTGTTTATATATGTCTAGAATCACAATGATATCAGCATTGCTGTGGTAACGTCCTGTATTTTTCCAAAAACCTGTCCTTCTGTATGCAATACCACTATGTTACTGTAGACTTTTCCTACTAAGAATTACTCTGCTCTTTTCATTGTCTTTAGGTTTCTTGCTCATGGAAACTAAAGTTTTTGTCCATCTATGAGTTTCCTTATTATGTAAGTTTTAATAATGTTTCTCACACCAAGTGGTCAGGCTTTTGTTATATATCTTGGTTATTTAACAAACCAAAAAATTTTCGGTAAAGAAAAAAGTTTCATTCCTCTCTTGATGAAGGTCTAAATACACGGAGTTATTCATTTTAAGTATCCTTAAGTTGATTTTGGACATCCTTTCTGTGGTACAGCAGCATATCTACGGACTTACAACGCTAGACACCGGGTTTCGATTCCCGTGGTTAGCAGATTATAGATAGCCCATTATGTTGCTTTGTGCTTAACTACAAACAAACAAACTCTTAATATTGGAAAAAATAAAAAATAGTAACATTTTTACCACAGATATAATAGAAGTTAATAAAATATATTATTTTAAAATAAATTGGTAAACAATGATCCACAGGAATAGATATTAAAACCTCAGCTGACAAGATAAGCTATGAAAACAATTATAATGTCTTGAACCACTACCCATCTTCTCATTACACATTTTACATATGTTCCCACTAGACTCAATGTTGTCAGTTTTAATCTAAGAAATAGGTAGAACAATTCACCATTAAAATTATTACAAAAATATATCAAAACCATTAATATACATGTAGCGGTTGTTAAGAGTTTAGTTCAAATTAATATGTACCAGTGAAATCTTTTTTTCATGATCATTATTTTTTTTTCTATACTATACGGCCTCACCACACAGAAGAAAAATAAAACAATTTTATCAGTTTTGGTCTGTTTGTTTCTTTCAACCTAAGACAAATATGATATTGTTTCTTTTAATCTAAAGCAGATATGATATTGTCTCTTTGAACCGAAAGCAGGTGTGATATTGTTTAGTTTACCCTAAAGCAAATATGATGTTGCTCTTTTCTTACCTAAAACATATATGATATTATTTATTTTAATCTAAAGCAGATATGATATTTTTGCTCTTAAAAGTATTTGAATCTTTTCAGAAACATAAAAATAATGACATTACAACATCTGTAACAAATCTGGCTTCAATCTCGTATATAAAGACAACAGTAGCGTTACTTTAAATCCACCTTCTAAATTCGATGGAGTTACTACAGTGCTTACAGATCCATACAAAGGTTTTACATATAAGAGACAATGTCTCAATGAAAACACGTTCGCTGTTGGAAAGTGGCTAAAAAGCTGAGTGTGCCATTTATAAATAATATCCAAGGAATTTTGAGAAATGGCATTACAAGCAGTAAAAAGAATTATTGTTTATACATTTCCACTACACTAAAATATTCCTCACGATAATCCCCTTTCATTATTACATTATTATCATAAGCCATAATTTACCGATTTAGTCTGACTTAGAACCAGAAAAAAGTTTGCAACTTAAAACGGAATTTTTCACCTTTAACGACGTATTTACGTAAATAGGCTAAAAGACTAAGCAAGAGACTTCTTAGCTTCAGGTATAATCATCCCTGATTCCAAATTACCTATCAAAAAAAAACTTCCAACAATAACATTTGCTATAACAAGGGGTAATTGAACAAATATCATAACTGCCTCTCAGGGCCTGGCATGGCTTGATGGTTAGGGTACTCGACTCGAAATCTATGAATAGGGTTCGAATATCTTTCACTGAACATGCTCGACCTTTCAGCCGTGGGGTATTATAATGTGACATTAGACTCTTTTTTTGTTGGTAAAAGTGTATTTCATAGAAAATCACTTCTGGCTATCTGCTGGTTCAGCCGCGGGGGATGAAACCCCTGATTTTAGCGTTATAAATCTGAAGACTTACATTTATCTTACAGGGGAACATTGTTGAGAAAGTAATTCAATTGATGGTGTGTGGTGTTGACTAGCTGCCTTCCCTTTTGTTTATCACTGCTAAGTTAGATACGACTATTTTACATATCCCTCGGATTGTTTTACACGAAATAAAAACAACAACAAAACGAAACAAAATTCACGTCTATTGTGCACCAACTGTTAAAAATGTTAACTAATAAGCTAATAAGATTGAGTTTAAAATCAAAACAGAAATAATACGCTCTTCGGGAATATTATTCTCCAACTATTTACTAATTAGCTAAATTCGGACATTTCTCTTGTTTTTAGAGTTGTAGTTTACCTGTGAGTAACTGTTTTTTATAAATATCTCATGCTGAATATTGCCATTAGCTTAGCTGATAAATGTCACCTATTACCTAAGAACAATAAACAGACTTTTTTACCATTTAAAATTATCGTTTTTATGCTACTTGCTAATAATGTTTTCCACATTGAGCGATTTTAAATTTCCGTTTGCTAAAACACTTTGATTAGAGACATTACCGACGAAAAATAAATTGGACTAAATAATGTGTTAGTTTGTTTTTTTATAGCAAAGCCACATCGGGATATCTGCTGAGCCCACTGAGGTGAATCGAACCCCTAATATTAGGGTTGTAAATCCGTAGACGTACCGCTGTACTAGCATGTGGGGTTGGACTAACTCGCCCATTTTGTTCAAAAATATGTAGGGACCGTATCATTATTTAATGGCATTAACTGCCGTAATGAAGATATTAATTTTGTAACTGAGTGGTAACGAACAATGTCATAGACGTACAAGGAGTTTGGTGCAAAAACAGTTAAGAAAAAAAAATGTTTAAAAATAATCTTTGTTTGTTATTAAACAAAAGGTATACAATGGATATACGTGCAGTGTCTGCTACTAGTGTCAAAACTGATTGTAAACATTATAAACTTGACGAGGTACATATGGTTTGTTTGTTTGTTTTTAATTTCGTACAAAGCTGTACGACGTTTATCTTCGCTAGCCATCCTTAATTTAATAATGTAACATTATATGGAAGGCAGTCACACCACCCACTGCCAACTCTTGGGCTACCCTTTACCAACGAATAGTTGGATTGACAGCTCACATTATAACGCTTCCGTGGATGAAAGGTGAAGCATGTTTTGTGTGACGGATTTCGAGTCGAACGCCCTAACCATCTGGTCATGCCGGACTGGTACATGCGGATCGTTTTGATAGTTCTATGGTTGATATAAAGAAATACGTGATGTGCAAGTTTTCTTATATGAAAACTTTTTTTTACACAATTCAGATTTAAGTTCAGGTAAGTCTCAAACAATTGCATTTGTGACTTGTTTTAACTTGATGCATTTAAAGTGATAAAAAAACAACATAAGTTGGAAAGCCTTTAAAAACCGAAAGGTTCCAAATTCTTACAGTTTAGCAGTTTTACCTTCAAACGATCTATAGCACTATATAGATTGTTATAATTAGGGTGTATTACTTTATAGATAAAGTTATTTCATATATTTTCTTAATTTATGTTCAAGTATATGTGAAAATCTTCTTAGAATAAAATTGTAAATATCCCACAATAATGTAATTAAAATGACAATAAACGTGCACTATTTAAAAAAAATTAGGAAAGTTTTAATTTTGAAAAATAACTTCTATTTTTATATTCAGCTCACACAACGAACACGTCGTTATGAGAATTAATAATCTGAAAACGAACCGTCATATTAAAGGTAGTAGTTTTGATTAACTTTTGTTTTTGTTCTGATGTTGATTGACAGTATTGAGGTGTGTTTCTTGTTCAACTCCATATATTTCTTCAACTTTGTACTTGAAGACTTTGTGCAAACTGGAAAAATACAGGGTGGTCGCCAGAAAAGCGGAAAATTTGAGGGTCAGATATCTCACAAGTTACCCTTCAAAACGCTACACGAGCTTGGATTTCTAGGTTAAGACGCTGCTCTGAAGTGCACGGACGACATTTTGAGCATCTATGAGTGTAATATAACATATGCCTTTAAAAAACTTTGTAAAAGTTATTCTTTGTAAAAATAAATAGCTGTTTGACAAATTTTCCGCTTTTCTAGCGACCACCCTGTAATTTTCTGAAAATGTTTTTTCATACAGCAGGGTGTTGATAAATTTTCATCTAGCATTTAATACTAGATTTTATTTCTTGGCGAAACGGACGTACACACAATATTATTATATTAAAACTGTCAAATAATTTTTGATTACAAGAATGACACCAGAACACTATATTTCATTTTGTGAACAAGTTTCAATATAATAGCATTAATAGAAGAAATTATGACACAATATTATAGGATAAACTGCTTTAAACATTGCTTTATGTGAAAAACTACATTATAACATGAAATACAAATAGCCACATAACACAATATTATAGAGCAAACAAACCAACTTAGATAATACTGCTATACGAACAAACTTTAATATAACATTATTGGACTATCTAGCAATACTCTTTGGTGAGTGAAATTTTTACTTTTTGCCCATTTCAGGCACGATGTGTTGATCATAGTTGAGATGCAGTTACGTAGATATTCGAGTGTTCAAAGTTTAGGTTGTTTCCTTTTTCATTAGCGTCCATTCATCTTTCGCTGAGTTTATTATTCTGAAGTGTTCACTGTTTGTTTTCTGACTACAGTATTTGCTTAGGTGGTTTTAAACCCCAGAGTTATTGAGGAAATGTTATGCGCATGCTCCTTTATTCTGGTAGCTTAGGTTCGAGTCGTTGACCTAACATAGACTTGCTTACAGCAAGGACACAAATATTTGTATATTATCAGCGAATATTTTGTCTTGAAACAGGAAAAAATATGTATCCATTTGACCTGTTTAAAAATTATTAGACTAACTTGGGGATAATTTGATTATACAGTGATTTTACGTTTTAGTTTGATGCTGTGGAAACCAGTGAAAGATAACAACAAGGTGATAGAACATTTAGGAACGTTGAGATCAGGAAAGTTGGTGTTATAAATCTTATTGATGTTGTTGATGAGAGCTAGAAGGAAGATATTTTTATTCAGTTATTTTTAATATTGATAAGTTCATCATGAAAATAACCTTAAGTTCTAGTAAGTTTGACAGTCAGGTATAAATGTATTAAAATAGTAAGGCAAACTAGGAAATGTTGGTTGTGGCAGTACTTAGTTTTGAGCCTTTTGTTCAGGTTGATGAGTTCTATATCTTAAAGGGAAGCTTAGGTTCTTTATGCTCTTCAACCGTGAACTCTATGTTTTGAAAATAAATTATCTTGAAACCTTATGATATGGTGGTTTTGTTTTCTGAATACGATAAAATTGTATATCAACGTATTTGTTACAAGCTAGAGATTTAAATTCGGACGGACATGACTGTAACCAATTGGTTTCATGATAAGACAAGAACAAATTAGCTAGTATGGGAGCAAATTGTGAGCTTGTAGCTACACCCTCAATTTAATCATATGTCTTACTATCAGACACAAAACGAAATTCTTTGGTCGTAATTTCAAATATCTTAGTAAATTGATTTTCATTTGAGACATTGACTTTAGTGTTATCAGGAAATACTAAATCACTACATAATTTGATTACTTCATCAAGCGGAATGTTAGTGTATAAGAGACCAAATATCAAAATATGTTGTGTATTCAGACGAATCAAATTCCAATGATTTGACAGAATTAGAGAAATCAAAGGGGTCTTTGCCAGTAATGTTATTCTTAGTAAACGAAAGTAAGAACTTGCTTAAAAATACAGTGGAACCCCTCTAAGCGGCCATCTCTCAGATTCAGTCACCCCTCGAAAGCAGTCATTCAATCACAGTCCCTTTCTTGTTTGCATAATCCCTAATTATGTACAGTGGAACCCCTCTAATCAGGTTAGTTTGTCTCAGTCCCGAAGGTGGCTGCTTTAGAGGGGTTCCACTGTACAGTTAATTTATAACTCTCTGTTCCTATGTTAAATATGATGTGTTTGATCTGTACATCTGCTTTATGTAGTTTAGGCAGACCATACATAATCTCACTATGTAATCCAACGGATCTAATCTGGTTGTATACTTCATCAGAAATGGCATTCTTGTTCTTTGGTTTTAATAAGAATCTTTAAAGTTTATTTTTTTTCTTTATTGGGTGAGACAGCTAGCGCTCTTGTAGCTTTGCGCAAAATTCAAAGAAAAAAACAAATCAGAATAATAAGTTCAGTGAAAGATGAATGGTCGCTAAGGAAAAAGGAAGCACTTCTATTTCGTAACCCACAGCCTAAGCTAAACAATCAACTAGCTACGCAACTACATCTCAAATTATGGTCAACTGATTATGCCTAAAATGAGTAAAAAACGAAAATTTCATCCAATAAACAAGTGTCAATATCTACTGAAATGGGAAAAAAATTAAAGTAATTCTGACTAAGCAAGCTATAAGAAAAAGACAAAAACAAACTATTTTAATATGGATGTAAATGAAGTAACGTAACGCTTTTAGAATAAAAAAACACCATAGCACAATAATATTGTATGAAAAATTCTTTAAGTATTGTTACTGGATGAACAAACTCTTTGAAACAACATTCTTCAAGGAACAAAAAGTGTAATTTAGTACTATTGGATGAAAGTGTCTCTAAATATCGCTAGTGGATGAGTCACCTATTTAAACAATGGTTAAAAAGTTTAAGGCGATGTTATTGAATAAAAACCTTTATATGTAATACTATGAATTTAAGCAAATATATATGATAATCTGGAATGCAGGAGCTAAAGGATTGTTTTAAGATGTTTAAAGTTTAGATATAACTTCATAGCTTTTAAGATGTCAGTAGGGACTTGGAAGCCCATACTTTAATAATTAACTTATACCTTAAACTGATAATAATAATTTCTATGAAATAAACCTTTATTGAAATCATTGTACAATTAAATTAATAACTTTCAAAGAAAATCTCTGGAAATTAAGGTAAATTTCACATGAATAAAGCTTCAGAAGTATATGTGTTTCTTATAGGTAAGCCACATGGGACTATTAGCTGTGTCCACTGATCAAACGCCTGATTTTAGCATTTTAAGTTCGAAACTTTAAGTTTACTGCGGGAATATGTTTTTTCTTATACATATATGCCACTAATTCACATACTAATAATGTATTTAGTTGTTGGTTCTACAATGCTATTCGATCTTGGATATTCAAAGAACAACGGTGATTGTAAGAACTAGATTGCGTTACCACAGCAGATTTCGGTTGAGTAGATTCTTAATTGTTTCTTAATACCTAATACTTTACAAGTAGTGTTCATGAGAGAGATTTTCCTTTTGTAATCCAATTTATAGCATCTATTTACCCAACCGTATTAAAAAGATTAAAACTTCAAGATTTTATCTTGGGTGGAATTAAAGTTGTTATTCTAAATGTTTCTAGAGATATTCTATGTGAAATGAAAACAGACAGTAAGTATATAAAAGAAATGAATTTTAGGTCTTCTTTTACAAATTAGACGACTTATCCTTTTTCTCGGTATAAAATTTTAGCTTCTATAGTTACTATGTTTGTTTCTAGTTGCACTCAGTGATACAGCGGTATGTTTGAGGACTTGCAACACAAGAAACCGAGTTTCGATACTAGGGTTAGCAAAGTACAAATTTCCCATTGTGTAGCTTATTGCTTAATTTCAAACAAACACATGTTGATTATTTTTCATTGCACCATACATTTGGTAGAACAGTGAGCCTATGAAGAGTGGTATTTAAAACTGGAAATGAATTTTAATGAAACAAGCTGTATAAATAGTGTATTCGTGAAAACAAATTCAACACACAAAATGCTCATCAAAAATTCTATAGTGTATTTTAAGGACAACAAGGACACAGTTCGTACAACTTTGGTAATTAGTTAACAAGGTAAGGCTAAAATGGTAATAAAAATAGACATGATAGTTTGCATTAAATAACTAAATCTATACAATATACATACTACACGTGTGAGATATTTTAACTTCCTTCCACTTCCTTGTGTAACGTATGAATAATAAAATTAGATATAAAAATTGTACCTGACATATTTCTTTAACTAGCTTTGATTCTTCTCCTTTTCTTGCAGTATTTGAGAGTTATTTATCTGTAAATCTATAAATTGTATAGCTAAAAGTTTTAATTGATGTGCATATAGGATACCTTTTACGCTTAGCTTCCAAATACGGTCGAACTTGGGAAAGTAATACACTTTTTAACAAACCTATGTTTTTTTAAGAATGGTAAAATCAAGGAAATGAAGGTACTTCATTTTATTAAACGATAAATATATCGTTTGAAATATATTGTGAGTAACAAGTCTGGTTTTGATATTTTATTTGATTTAATTAGAACTTTCTTCTCCAGTGAACTACTTTAACTATTTTAAATAAAAATTAAGTCACGTGCTAGCTAACATAAAACGGGCTCTCAGAATGAAAATTCCACTCACTAGAATAATAACAAAAGTGCGATGAATTCAACATGATGCTCTGCATGGTGCTTTCACCACCATCCTAATCCTTCCCACTATCACCACTGGGGACAAGGCTTTGTGAGTAACTTGTGTTTTGTGGGTGTTCTTACTATTTCAGTATTATTTTTAATTTTGGTTTTTCCCTGCAGGATATAGATTCTACACCGTGTATGAACAGGAACATAGAGAATGAGTATGATGATCGAACTGTCAGAAGATTTCTGTAACAGCAGTAAAAACCGTTCTTACTGTAGGAGCAGGCTGGTTCATCGTCAATTTAAAATATCTACAGGAGATTCATGGAAGTTACTTCACTATTTGCACATTGTTATTCCTTACAGGGACATGAGAAACGCCACCCACATTTCCTTCACTCAAGAACAGTTTCACAGCACCAGCTTTTATGAAATTTCTATAGCAATCTGGTTTTAGAAAACAATTTCTTCAATAAACCTCACAATATACGAAACAGGTGGGCGATTGAACATCAGAAAATACATCACTTATTTTTTTAGAAATTGATAAATTATTATTTAAATATTGTGACATAAGCGCTTATAGTTGTTATTTAAGTTATTTCAGACATGAATACTGTTAAATGCGATTTAAGCGGAAACAAGTTTGAATTTCCTCCAATATTTGTTCTCGAATAACAGCATTAAATAAACAAAAACTACTAAACTATAAATTTTTCTGCCGCACTGTAGCTAATTTATAGATTGTCTATGTAGCTTAATTCCCAGTGTCTAAGGACAAAAGGTGTCCAATTATGTTACTGATAATAGAATATACTGATTGTTATCTTGAAACCTGTCAATAAGCTGCTCAGTTGATGAATTGAATATTATATATATATATATATAGAGAGAGAGAGAAAGAAATCTGTGTATAATTCTTTACATATACAGGGTGTTCCAAAAACATAAATACACACTTTGAATGATTATAACTCAGTTAAACTTTCTTTTTTTCAGATGCAACAGATTTGAAGTAATTCCAGAAGCAAGACTAAGCTTTAAGAAAAGGAAATTTATCTCAAAGTGCTACTGGAAGTGCAAAGAGTTTCAGAGGGATCCACCACGCAACTCACCATTACTCGCATCAGAAATACGTTTGAAACAAATGGAACTTTTCAAGACGTCCATGAAGGGCGTTCTGGAAGACCACTAGTCCTACACAAGAAGCAGAGCTGTTAGAAACTTTCCACCGATCTCCAAGAAAATCTGTAAGGCAAACAGCGTGTTCATTGGAAAAGTTTTATTCCGACATTACTCCACGCCCTCAGTGAAGATGATTCTGACCAGATAGTTGAATGTTGTGAGTGGTACCTGACAAAATCTGCAGAGAATGCACAGTTTCCAAACAAGATTGTCTGGAGCAATGAGGCTAAGTTAAGTTAAATAGCTCAGTTAAACGCCACAATTTCACCTACTGGGTACTTCAGAACCCGCATGTTACGGTTAAACACCACGTAAACTTACCAGGGGTTACACTGTGGTGTGAATTATTAGCGTTGGGCGTAACTGGACCGTTCTTCTTCGAAAGCACGGTCACTGCTCTCGTTTATCTGAACTTAGTGCAAGAATCGTGGTGCCACGAATTCGAGAAACATTTGGAGATGAAAAGTTTTATTTCCAGAAAAATGGAGCATCTCCCCACTACCATCGTAATGTAAAGACCTATATTAACGAAAATGTGCAGAACAGATGAATTGGACGAAGAGGTTGCAATGAATTTTCCCTAAGTTCATCATACCTCACACCTCTGGACTTTTTTTTTTTTTTGCAAGGATACGTTGGATACAAGGTTTACAGTACAAAACCTGCAACAATCAATGAGCTAAGAGCAGCAATTGAAAGAGAATGCACCCAAGTAGCAAATTAAATGATTCGTGAAGTTTGTAATTCCGTCTGTCCGCGTTATCAGCAGTGCCTGGATCTGTACAGTCATCAGTTCGAACACCTGCGATAACTCAAAAGAGTCTACACTTGTCTTCTTAAACGTGGATAATGAAACCTAGACATATCTTAATAAACATTGTATTTATAATTATTCAAAGTGAGCCCCATCACCAGTACAGCGGTAAGTCTACGGATTTAGAACGCTAAAATCAGGGGTTCGATTCCCATCGGAGGGCTTAGCAGATAGCCCGGTGTGGCTTTACTGAAACAAAAACATACTCATTCAAAGTGTGTATACATTTTTGAGACACCCAGTAGTAAGTCATCACCATAAAATTATTTATGTAGTTTTGTCAGTCACGTAAATAGTAAGAGACATTAGCATCTTGTACTTTAAATACATTTAAATAGCTGATGATTTAAAATATAATTTTGTTAACAAGTTGAAAATTATGAATACTCATCTAAAAAAAGTTTACACGTAGTAAAAAAAATCGTTCATTTAGATAAACAAATTAAAATATAGCAAGATAAAGGTCGATATCAGACTGCAGATAAACCTACAGAGGGCGCTAGTTTCATAGAAAAAGAAAATAACAGACAGATTAATAGATAGGTAATAGTGGATATATAAGAAACAATTTTGCACATAAATATTGCTAGCTCAAACTATAACTCTTTCAGGAGAAACAAAAAGTACCTTAAAGTTATAAAGAACAATAAAAAAGCGGGTTTTGATAAATGTAACATGTCTAGATCTGGATGCTTAAAGAAATACGGCTTATCTTTTATTGAAAGAGTGGATAAAAATAAAACATGTTAAGAACTAACTATTGCTAAAGCAAGATCTACTTCTATTCATTAGGAAAAACTTCAATGTCAATATTTACTTAAGGAATAAAATTAGCACTGCTTTAATACACTGAACTACGTATTAAAAGCATTGAAACAGATGTCTCATCGTTACACACCAATCTTATTTGGTTATTAAATTTCAACTACTTAAAGATAAATAACTAACCGTGTTTATATATAACTCACTTTAGTAATTTAATCTCTGTAATGAATTCGTGCAGATCGGATTGAGTGAATAAAATAAAGAAAAATGTTAATGTAATGTGTAAAACTAGAAGTGAACATTTTGTTTTATTTGGATTTTGAAAAAAAAAAATGTGATTATTAAATCGTTTCTCGCATTCCAAATGCCAACATTACACTTACCAACGTCAGTTTGTAATAAAATATTCATTACACTACGTATATAATAGTTCGCACACCAGGTATTGATTAGATAGAAATGTTATAATAAGAAATTTGATCTGTATACTTAAAAATCTGAAAATATTTTAATAAAAATTTCTTAGTTGCTTTTTCATAAAGGTTATCACTCCATTTCTAATAGGGCACGTAAAGTGTGGTAAGATTATAAATTCTGCTATCTTAAGATGATTACACATAACTTAAACTTCTTATTGATAAGAAATACCTTAGAACAATACCTGAAGTTGAAAATGGGCTTCAAATAATTATAGTGTTCTGCCACGTGAGCTAAATGAAAGTGAGGAACAAGAACTGTATTTTGTGTGTTCGAAATAAACAGGCCCGAAGTCAAAGTGGAAAATCACATATTTTCTCTAGAACAAATTTCATCTAAATCAAAAAATAATGAGAAAACATTTAAAGTTTTAAACAATTTAAAAAGGGATAAAACATACAAACGAAGCCAAACTAAAACATACAAATGCTTGAAGGACAAACCTTAAAAGCAAATTGAACTTACCATTGAAGTAAAATAACATAAAGTATTGTATAGTATAAGCTAAAGTATAAGGAAAATTCAAGAACAGAGAAAAACCTTAAACACATTGTTTCAAATCTTGTCATGAACCATCCCTACAGTTTTCATACTTTAATCTGTTCTGTACTCCACTTTTATTTCCACATTATGAGTCAGGACGTGAAAGTTGAAATAATGATTCCCACCAACGCCCCCAGTGCCACAGCAATATGTCTGCAGACTCACATCGCTAGAAACAGGTTTCATGAGGTTTCTATACCCGTAGTTGGTAATTGATCTCCTTTCATTTCACATTATCACAGGGTGTGACAGCACCATACAGTATTCTAGCATAGGAGATAAAGTTAGAATGAAAAATATTCTTAAATTATTCAAATCTTCTACGTGGTGTTGGTATCTTTCATCCATTCAGTAACGGCTTTGTTTTTGCATTGAAGACATTTATATATGAAAACTATGATCCAGCAGCTACTAAAACATTAGTAAGCAATTTGAAATACTTGATGCTCAGAAGATGGAAAACATCCATTGAAAATTTCTCTCTCATAAAAGATACCCTAGCTCTCTATATATGCAAAATCGGCTCGTTTGGGTTGAGAAAATATTTTACATAGAAGAGCGAACAACGTTTCGACCTTCTTGGGTCATCGTCAGGTTCACGAAGAAAGAGGTAACTGACCGGAAGCTGACCACATGTTTGAAAGGGGTTGTGAAACTGAGTGTCGGAATGTAGAGGGCGGTTTTAGATGTTTGAATATATAATTTTATTTATTTTATTATATTAATGTAGGTATAAATGCGTTCCTTTATATTGGTTTACTTTGGGTTTAAGTTGTTGTACAAGTAAGGCTTCTTTAATTTTGCGTTTGTTTATGTTTGTTTCTTTATTTAGAATTTCAGTGTTTTCTATGGTTATGTTGTGTTTATTTGACTTGCAGTGTTTGAAAACGTGTGAAGGTGACTTTTTATGCTCTCTGAATTTGGTTTTCATTTTTCTACTTGTTTCTCCAATTTAGAAGTCGTGGCAGTTATCACATTGTATTTTATAAATAATGTTGGTGTGGTGTTTGTCAGTGAAGTTTTTACATAGTATAGACCTCAGTTTTGTGCCTGGTTTTTGAATAAATTTGGTATTAACTGGAATGTCATATTTTGTTACTAGTTTTTGCCAAAGGTTGGTTATTTGTTTGCTGATGTCAGGAATATATGGTATACAGTAGTTTATGGTTTCGTGATTTTTTTTGTTCGTGAGATATATTTACTTTAGTTGGTTGACTTTGCTTTCTGTCTAGGTGTGTGCGTATCATGTTTTCTACGGTTTGTGGAGGAAACTTATTGATGTTGATGAAGTATTGTTTTATTTTGTTTAATTCATCGTTAATTTTATCTGGTGAGCATAGTTTTATGGCTGTGTTTATTTGGTTTCTTAGTATGTTGAGTTTTTGTTTTGTTTCATGTGCTGAGTCTCAAGGAATGTATAGTCCAGTATGGGTGATTTTTCGGTGGATTTCTGTTTTGAATTGTGTCGGTTCTTATAATTTTGAGGTTAAGAAATGATATTTGATTGCTTTCTTCCTGTTCACATGTGAAGTTAATGTTGGGATGTATAGAGTTAATGTGATTGAAAAAATTAAGTATATGTTTTGTAGATTTGAATCCCACAACCGTGTCATCTACATATCTGTACCAGTACAGTGGGGGATGTAATCCTCTGTTAATTGCTTGTGTTTCAACTTGTGTCATAAAAATATTGGCTAGAACTGGTGATACTGGGTTGCCCATGCTTAGGCCATTTGTTTGTATATAGTTTTGGTTGTTGAACATGAAGTTTGTCTTTATCGTGGTGAATTCTATGAGGGTTGCTGCTAACTGGTCACAAGGAATGTCTATAGTTGGGTTAGGGTCTCGGACATGAGTTCTAAGGCTATCTTGCAGGCTTCAATGGTTGGAACTTCTGTTAAGAGGGATATAACATCAAAACTGGCCATTAAGGTTTTATGATTAAGTTGATTTAGATTAGACTTGAAATTAAAAGAGTCTTTGATGAATGAGCTGGCTGATGTTACATATTTGGAGAATGCCCATGCTATATATTTACCAAGATTGTAAATAAACGATTTATATTGGACATTATTCGTCGTAATGGACAATCTGGTCAGATTCCGGTCAGTTACCTCTTTCTTTGTAAAACTGACAATGACCCAAGAAGGTCGAAACGCTGTTCGCTGTTCTATGTAAAATATTTTCTCAACCCAAACGAGCCGTTTTTGCATGTATATTTCTCAAAAAGTGGGTTTCTCGACATCACTGATACCTAGCTCTGCATGTTACTTATGCAAATTACTAGATCTTTGAATTAAAACGTTGTCTGACATTTAGGCCTGTTCTACTACCACCATGGAAAGTGGTTCATACTCGAATGGTCAAAGAATATGCTCCAAATTCTTAGTGGGAGATCCAACACCAGTCAACCCGTTGAAGATGAAATTGTTTGAATATTAAACATATGGTAACTGTCAATGAACCTACGTAGCATTAGTGCTTGTGACAACTCTTAAAATAAATAATCCTCTTCAAAAAAATCCCATTAAAATTGACAGTAGCAACGATTGTGTAACTTTTATAGATAACTTGTATCTATTTTGCATGATGAATGATGGTTCGACATCGCCAAGTGGGTTAAGGCGTTCGACTTGCATTCTGAGGGTCGCAGACTCAAATCTCCGTCCCAACAAGCATGCTCGTTTCAACCGTGGGGATGTTATATTGTGACTGTCAAGTCTACTATTTGTTAGTAAAACAGTAGCCCAATAGTTGGCGGTTGGGGACGATAACTAACTATCTTTCCTCTGTTCCTTCACTGGTAAGTTAGGGACTATAGTCCTCGTATAGCTTTGCGGGAAATTCAAACACTTTGACTGCATCTACTGTCCAAGAAGCTAATCACCAAAAATGAACACATACGTCAAAGCTATTCACACTTTAACTTCAAGTTGCATGCCTTTTATCGGGTTAAGATAGCATACCGGACTGTTTTTTCTAGGTTAAAACATGGCACGCACCCTTCGTTCAGAGTGACAACTATGACAACTTGAACATTCAATTTACATAAGAAATACTTTAAAACCTAATTTAATAGATCAAAATTATAAAATGAAAACACTTTATGTGGTTGACAAGAGTCATCAGAGAGATTGCATACCTTCATCACATCGGATCTTTTCGAAATTGCATGGATTTATATAAAGCAACGACAAATTTCCAGATTCAGAATGATCAAAAATGTGTAATGAGATGAGAGATCTCAACTTTAATGTGCTCATGAAATGTGGTACGAATCCGATCACATTTTACAAAATTATTAACGTAAAACCGCGAAAATGTCCTATCTTCCCATTATAAAAAATGCTTCAAAGTTGAAAAGGAGTGTCCCCTACTGACTTCGCATCTCGGGAGATAAGGATAACCAGGTTTTGATTTTTTTCAAAATTTGAAGAAAAAAAACATAGAAAAACGTTCAGTATTATAAATATAACTCGTAACCAACATGAAACAAGCCAAAAAATCATTTATAAAAAACAAAAAAGAAAAATCTTTAAAAATTCCGGTGTTTGGTTGTATAAATATCAAAGAAAGACAGAAAAACTTAATAAAGTTACTATTTGATAACTGTTAGGACATTTTCTATTGTTTATGGTTTTTCTCCATCATTTTCTGATTGCTGATGATACTTTGGATGTCTTGCTAAGAAATCACAGTCCACTCTTAAATGACCGTAGGTCTAAGCTTATTAAAAGTCTTATTAGCAGGTTTTCTTTCTCTATCTACTCTTTCTATGCTCAATCGTATGTAGGACAGGTGATTTCGTTGGCATTCCAGTACCTCTTTTCATTTATTTTGAAACAAATTACAATGTGATCATGGCGTTGAGAGGACAGGCGTTATTCTGCCAATACGTGAACTTATCATACTTCGATACCATCATTAAAATGACAGACAGTGGGTACCAAGATCTCATCCACATAATGTGTTGCTGTAAGGGATTCTCCGTTTACTTCATAGAGGTTTGTATGCCCCTGCAGACAGACATTAGCCTAAATCCTGACTGAGCCATTCTAAATACATCATGGTAAACAGTTTTAAAGGCCAAATATTGCTCTTGGTCATGTCTCCAGATCTTCGCATTTTGGTCACTTGAATATACACAGAACAGTAAACAGTACGGGGATCTGTTGCTGAAGAGTACAGGTAAAATATTCTGGTTAAGCTCTAGTCTGAGCTGTTTGGTGCTTTGGGTTTAGTACAGGGGCTACAACTGCTATTCTTAACCTAAATAAAAAACACACCACAAATTTAGAATTTTCTTAAGAGTAAACATCTTTCCTAATCAAACAAACTAGTCTTTTGCTTTGCAGAATTTCATAAAAACCTATTATTTGTGCATGAACTTCCAAACCCTAAGTACGATTAGTGCAATCTTCTAAATTAAACATGCCAACTCCAAAAAAACAAGAGAGAACTAATTCTTGATAAAATGAAGACTAAAATCGGGTTTGAAAATTTTTCTATCGCTTTCCAATAAAGCAAATTCCCCCCGCTAGTACAGCGGTATGTCTATGGATTTACGACGCTAAAATAAGTAGTTCGCTTTCCCTCGGTTGGCTCAGCAGATAGTTTCATGTGGCTTTGCTATAAGAAAAACACAAAATAAAGCAAAGCTACAAGAGGGCTTTCTGCGCAAGCTGTCCCTAATTTAACAGTGTAAGACTAGAGGCGAGACAGCTAATCATCACCACCCACCGCCAACTCTTCGGCTACTCTTTTACCAACGAACAGTGGGATTGACCGTCACATTATTACGCCTCCACGGATGAAAAAACAAGCATGTTTAGTGTGACGGGGATTCGAACTCGCGACCCTCAAATTACGAGTCGAAGTCCTTAGCCCACTTGGCCATGCCGGGCCTAATTTGATAGTAGTTTAGATAGCCTAAAATTATATGAAAGTAAAACAAAATCACCCAATAAAAGGAAGATTCGAAGCCAGCATGTTTCATACTGGTGACTATAAAACGTAGAAATATTTGTAGTAATATGTATGTTTTAAAGGACTGTTTCTTTTTATAAAGTCAATCCTGCATGTTTTGCTAGTTCTGGTAACCATAGCAACACCGGTGATAGTCAATAGAAAACTATATTAATGGTGAGCAGCATCATTGCTCTGTTCTCCCTTTCTATGGGTTAATCAGTGTCCACAGAAGAAATCCGAACCCACAAAAGTCTGTCAGTGATGTATCTATGAACTTGACAAATAACTTACCGCACAAATTCTAATCTACTGCTTATCCATCTTAGTCATTTAGGTAAGTGATAACTTGAGGTTGTGAATGGACAGCTTATCTTAACGAATTCGTTGCTTTTATTTTGATTTGTGTCATACAATTTCGATGTCTGGTTATATTTGATAATTAGTGGCATAGATATTGGTGGTTTTGCCACTTTTACCTTGCTATTTCTATTGTCTAACTCCCTCTAGCCGACCTTCTATATCCATTTTCAGAAGAAAATTATTGTAAATTTGTGATAATCATTAACGTAAATATATTGACCCTTACATCCTCTAACACTACAACAAATTTTTATCATTTACCCATTTGATGATTGTTATAGAGCTATCAAATATTTGCCTTCGTTCTATGAATCCCAACTGGCTCAGAGTTTATAACGCATAGACTTTTATGTTACTTTGATTTTAAACACAAACAAATAAATCTTTCTTAGGTAGCTTGTAGTAAACTTTGGACTTGTGAGGGGTTTTCAAGGCAAGATTTTGCAGGAAGATGTTGCATACTGTAGACGAACACGTTATGAATGTTTCTTTGCGTGCATGGAACTCATTAAAGCAGTCAGTATACACTCTGCTCTTCATGCTTTTCCCAACCTGCTCTTGGAGTCTTTTGGTGTTCCTGCATTACTGTTTTCTCCAGCTGACAAAGCGCAGCTTGTGGCTGGCTTAGATACCGCAAAATCACTCATTTTACACAGTCTGTTAATGTCCGCAAGGTGAAACACGTGGCGTATGTTGTATCACGTGATTCCAACAGCTAGTCTGTTACTGCACATGTGTAGAAAATGGTGAGAAAAGGATGCACATGAAGTCATCTTATGAACATGAATTAACCCTCATCAGTTTTAAAAGAGATTGGTAATTTATTAAGAAAATCTTAAAACTCAAATTAAAGTATTTTTAAATATCTAAATTAACGTTACTGTTACGAGATATAATTCTTTTATGTAGTCCGGTAGCACGTCGTTGTGTTACATGAAAATAGTGTAATACTTTTATATAGAAAGAAGTTCAATGATGTACAGTTAATACCAAGACGCTAACATTCAAGCTGTAAACATTCCATATTTATCAGTTTAATAAAAATATTAAGATATATTTGGAAGCAGAAATCCTTCCAGTTGTTCAGTAAAAGGCTAAGGTGAAATCTCTCTTCAACAGTTTGTAATTTAAGATTTGAGGAATAAAAGTATATATTTAGGAAACTTATATTGAGCACTATAATGTTGTTTTGTTTTTGAATTTTGCGCAAAGCTACACGAGGGCTATCTGTGCTAGCCGTCCTTGATTTAACAGTGTAAGAGGAGAGGAAAGGCAGCAAGTCATCACCACTCACCGTCAACTCTTGGGCTACTCTTTTACCAACGAACAGTGGGATTAACCGTAACATTATAATGCCTTCACGGCGGAAAGGGCGAGCATGTTTGGTGTGACGGAGATATGAACCCGCGACCCTCGGATTACAATGTAGTGACAAGATGATTCATATGCATACATACAAGGCGTTAAAATTTTTTTATCTTAGATCTATCGGCTACAGCTTATATTTTACAATATCGACTAACGACATTTTGAAAAGTTGATCTTATACTAGATTCTTGTTTCGTCTGTCACATGATTCCGTAGTATTCAATATGGATAATATAAGTCACAATTTATTAATAAGTGAGATTTTTCTTAAGCTAAAAAACATTGATTGTTGAATAAAAATTATGTTCGATGTTATAAATGAAATTTATAATTTCAGACGAAAAGATATGCTTAATAGAAAGCAAGTCATTCATTTTATCACTTTGTTTTAGCTTGTACTTTATTCTTAAATACCTAAGTTTTTGAAAAAGAAGCAAAGAGTTTGAAGTGTTAACTTAATGTATCATTTCATCGTATTAAAGCCTTTACCAACGGGTTTTTCTAAAAAAAAAATATATGATTTTGTATAATACTTTTATTTATAAATAAATAGCTTAAAAGAAAAGAAAATTGAAAAAAGTAATAACAATTTTTTGTTATTACCTCTTTAGTTGACATTGACATGGAGAGATGATTAAATGGATGTTCTCGTAACATAAAATTAAGGGAATCGAACACCACCTGGAGAGGTATACTCATCCCTTTTAGCTATGGAGGCATTATAATATGATGGTCAACCGCACGATTCATTGGTAAAGAGTCGTCCAAAAGTTGACGGTTGGCACTGTTGGCTGATTGCCTTCCTCATGGAAGACATTTCAAAATTATTGTTGCAATAACAATAGTAAGCTTTTAACAGCAAAAAATAAAAGAAAGAAAATCTTCAATACATCTGAGTCACTTAGAATTCTCTCATGCAGGTGGGTGCTTCGTAATCCGAGGCTCGCGGGTTCGCGCCCGAGTCGTGCCAAACATGCTCACCCTCTCAGCCGTGGGGGCGTTATAATGTGACGGTCAATCACACTATTCGTTGGTACAAGAGTAGCCCAAGAGTTGGCGGTGGGTGGTGATGACTAGCTGCCTTCCCTCTAGTCTTACACTACTAAATTAGGGACGGCTAGCACAAATAGCCCTCGAGTAGCTTTGTGCGAAATTCAAAAACAAACAAGCAAACTCTCATGTAGGACTATAGTAAATTAATCTATGAGACCTTTGTTTTCTTTTTAATTAGTTATATTCCTGTTATGAGCGATGTGCTCCATAAACGTCACTTTATAAGAACTTTAAAAATACTTTACAAGCGATACACAGGATTTCACACGTATGCCAATCTCGTAATAATTTATTTACACACATGTTGATGGACAGAATTATGTCCAAATATTTCCTACTAACCAGCTCCTTTCATACTGACCCCAGTGACTCAGCGGTAATTCTGAATATTTATTACACTAAAAACAAGGTTTTGATATCCATGGTTTGCACATCACGGATAAATCATTGTTTAACTTTGAACTTAACAAAAAGTAAACTTTTCACAATATTCACAGGAAGCTGTGCTCGTACCTTAAGCTGCATGTCAGTTTCTATAGAATATTCGCGAATGATTTTTATTCCTGTGAACTACATTGGCGTGCGCATCTTACTTGTGTTCCATGTTTATTTATTATTTACGTTTCCAAAATAAAAGTCTTAGTTTCGTTAGATGGTTTACTTTTTCGGCATTAGGTGGCCTGAAATAGGTGTTTATGTCCAAATATTTTTTCATGCAATCTTCCTGGTATTTGCACCTTTTACAGAATAGTTTGGTAACAAACTACATAAATTATCGATAGAATCGATCGACTGCTTTTACTGGCCGATCTTAAAGCTATTTTTAGCACACAGACAGGAAAGCTGGAAATAGTTTCATGGAATCTTAAGGCAGTAATTCTCCAGGTCTGTGGCTAACACTGATTTCATCATGATCCTGTTTTGTAGACATTTCTTCTGGGACTTCGTATGTAATTTAAAATCCGACAAAATCTCTTTCCCTCTTCATAGCAAAGATAAAACTAAGAGGTATTTTAATTTAGCAAATATTTTAAGTATATCCATGCTAAACCTCAGATAAAGAAAACATTTATAAATTTTAAACCTACTTGTCACGATTTTAACTTCAGATTTCATATCAGAGGTGACTGTATCCTAGCATTTTAGTTTCCAGATATCATAAACCAGATATGGTTTCTAACGTAAAACACGAAATTTATTTTATTTTTGTTGCACCCCAAGTGGCGCAGGGGTATATCTGTGGACCTATAACACTAGAAACAGGGTTTAGATAGCCGTGGTTGGAATAGCATGGATAGCCAATTCTGCAACTTTGTGCTTAACCACAAATGATCAAACAAAACATAGCTGGGAAGAGCAAATGCAATCGATATATATGTGATACGCTTGCCAGCCTTTAGCTTAAAATTATCTGTCTTAATCTTGACATAGAAATTACTGAAACGTTAAAAATTTCTGTTACTATATTTTTCTGAGCGTCGACACTGTAGGAGGTGATTTTGTCCAGATGTGAAACATCTATTTACCTAACTTAGACTTCGAACAAGAATATTAACTACCGCTGTTTATTGTTACTGTAATAAAATATCAGTCCCTCAAGAAGAATCTCCAAAGAATTCCAAACAGATTAGTTTGAAGGGAATATTAATCACTTTATAAAATTAGTTAAAAGCAATATAATTTGCATATCGTGCTCTGAGATATTACAGAACATCCCGTTTGCACGTCTACGCCCTAAAAACTACCAGTGTACCTTAATGTTTGTAGCGAAGTCTCATCTGTTCATGGATATATCGTGCATTGGCTTCACGAAAACTTCAGAAAAGCCGACAAGAAGTAAGTTTCATTAGACAATTGACCCATAATGACGCCTGCGTGTCTGTCGAACCTTTGCGGTAGATGAGGGCTTACCTACCACTACACTGAGTTGAATGATCGGCATAGTTTGCATCAAGCTGTTTCAGAGTCTACTCTTTCGTTTCTTTTATCAAGCACGCTATTTCGTGTCTCGTTACCAACCAAGAGTAATTTATCTTATTGATACTGAAGCTAAATGGAGGAAAAGGCTCAGAAACCCGAAGAAACCGAAAGAACGAAATGGGCTGTTTAGCCAGGTCATTAAGTTGCAGGCTATTTTCCGGCATGGCTTCGAAGAAACTAAGCTTATCATCGTTTAAAGTGGTATATGTGATGCTGCACATAACTTGCTGCTTGGAAAGGTATACAACACATCGTACTTTATCGTTCATAAATCTTTGTGTTTATACTCGCAAATAGCCTTGCATGGCCAAGCGCGTAAGGCGTGCGACTCGTAATCCGAGGGTCGCGGTTTGGCCCCAATTCGCGCTAAACATGCTCGCCCTCCCAGCCATGGGGGTGTATAATGTGACGGTCAATCCTACTATTCGTTGGTAAAAGAGTAGCCCAAGAGTTGGCGGTGGTTGGTGATGACTAGCTACCTTCCCTCTAGTATTACACTGCTAAATTAGGGATGGCTAGCACAGATACTCACAAACTTGTATTCTTCGAGACACAAGAAGATAAAAGGACATACGTTCTGTCAGTTGTTTCAAATATAGACCTCCTATCAGGGATGAATACACTATTTGCGTAAAACCTTTTTTATACTGAAACAGCTAAACAATTACATGTTCAAAATTACAAAATACACAGTATTATAGTGAGGCATGTAATTTCAAAAGTTAAAAAATTATGCTTTTAACTGAACAACGTTTTACCGAACCTACTGTCTGTGCAGGCCAAGTAGTTAGGGCGCTTCTCATGTAATCTGAGAGGCACAAGTTCGAATCCCCATCACACTTTCAGTTATGGCATTATAATGTGACGATCAATCCCACTATTCTTTGGTAAAAGAGTAGACCAAGAGTTGGCGATGGATGGTGATGACTAGCTGCCCTTCCTCTAGTCGTACGCTGGTAAATTAGGGATGACTAGTGCAGATAGCACTCGTGTAGCTTTGCGCGAATTTCAAAAACAAACAAACCAAATCTATTTGACTTAATTTGGTTGTTTTCTCCCCCTTTTAACAGTTACAAACAGACTTTATTAAATAAAGAGGGTACAATGAAATAAGAGAAAAAAATGTTTCTCTTCATTTTTTGAGCGACGCACTTCAGTGTATCAGCAGTATGCTAGAGAGCTTACATCACTAAAGTTGGGGCATTATTCTTGCATTTGGTCAATATGCAGCCTTGCGCTTAACTATAATGAAAGATATCTTTTATTTAGGAAATCCATGAGACATTTTCCCTAATTTCAACAGCTTCCAGCCCAGACTAGAAAAGAGACCGCTAATTAACAGTCCCTTCCCACAACACTTGGACTACCTCCCATCTCCAGTGGTACACTTCAAACAAAAAAAACAAAACAATAAACACTGAGCTACTATTATTTGACTCATTAGTGATGTTTGACCGTCTCTCTTACTGCTCACCCCATAATTCAATTGGGGATTAAAGTTTTCAAGCAATGGAGCACAAATATTTAATCCTGTTTGTTACCCCAAAATGCGCTTCGCACAATATTATTGCGGATACGCCAAAAGAGTGAACATCAAGTTTAATTGGTTAGTTTGATCACTGAGTTAATTGTTATTAAAATTATGCTATTCTTTGTTGATATGAAACAAAGTTTATTTGTAGAATAACGGAGGTAATATGCAATTTAAAAGTACTAATACATTTATTTCTTTTTGGTTAAGCACGAATAGGCTATATGTGCTCCGTTAACCATAGGTATCGAAACCCGGTTTCTAGCGTTATAAGTCCACAAACATACCACTCTACCACTTGGAGGCGTGGTAATTCATACGTAAGATCTGTAATCTCAGAAACTAAAATTAAATAATGCCCATGTGCTTCAAATTTAAGAATTGTTATTTGACACTTGCTAAGATAAGTAAATATAACAGTTGAGCTAGACTTGTGTGTTTTTATGCTCATTAGTTTTTGTGCCTATTAAAATAATTTTTCAATGCACAACTGAGATTTCTACTGATTTAGTTTATTTATGTCATTTTATTAAATATTTTCTTATCAAAGGACGTATTTCTATTCAAAATATAAGAAAGTATCACATTATTTGTCCTTACGCTTTAACTTTAAGTACCATATTTGTCTTTACTTAAACATTTTCATTTTTACTGGAATAAATTCAATTATCTCGACAAATGATTATCCAAAAAACCTGTTTTAACCATTAGCAACTGCCTTTACTTACGAATTTTACACTGTTTTAAAGATAACTTAGTGACAGACATATCAAAAATAGATCAATGCAGAAGTAAAAAAAAGAAAAAAGAAGTGATTCGATTTTCGCAGTACAGTCTTCCTATGGGGATCTAAATGTTATTTCGTTGATGTCGGGAATGATGCCATAAAAAATGGACTCAACAAGAGTAAATTTTTTAGTAAAATCTATTTTATTCCTTGTTTTTGTAAAGAATCCAAACCGTCAAAGACCTAATAGGTAAACTGAGTTCACAATCGAAACTAAAACATTTAATATTAAAAATGTACGGATATCTTCGCGAAATTTGATGAAAATTGAGAGTTCTTTTCGCATCAGCGAACACATTTAATTTTCTCGAACTTTTAACGCTTACGGTATTCTTAATTTGGTTACTATATAACTGCATGTAATAATCAGTTTGACAAATTAGAGCTTATGAAAAGTTTTTTGTGTGATGCATTTGATTTATAGAAAACATTTGTGTTTTCTTGGCTTTGGTTTTTATCAACAGTGAAATTCAAAGTTAAAGCAAATAATCTGGTTCGATATATGTAATGTGTAAAGTGTAAACCATTGTACAGCTCTATCTTTATGGACAAACAAAATATTTAATTGAAAATACCGTCTGTTTGTAGAAAAATGCCATCATCTATTGATTATACTATGAAAACAAATTATGAAACAGACGTTAGTTGATACTTCCTGCTCAAGTAAGTGTATATTTACGAATTTAGTTTATGTTCATTATTCACATACTTATTCATAAAAGCTATTTTGTAATTATAAGGTGATAAAAAATCAACAAAAATGTTTGCATATTACAACCGAAGATTGTTGTTGTTCGTTTCGCCATTAAATATAGTGCTTTGTAATATATTTCTGATATATTGGTCTCATGTAGTTCACAGTGGCCGAGCTATAAGTATGAAGCCTTAAATCACTAAAACCTGGGATTTAATGCCGTGGTGGGCATAGCGCAAACAGTCTAGTGTGTAGTTTTGTGCTAAGCAAAAACAAACAAATATTCTTATATATTTAAAAGTGCGTTTGCACGTGGCTAAACTGACTTCAACGGCAGTTAAAACTAAAGCTATGCTAAAGACCATGATGACAATACAAATATTTTTTTTTACAATAAAGATTGCGAAAGACAAATATTAATGTTAAATTTATATAGAATTTGTGTTAATGATTTCTTATGAATAGTTTGTTATCAAATGTAAAGTAGGTCTAAGTTCGGTATTTGTTGTATTTTCGAAGTCGTGATGAAAAGTTGTATCAATTTGAATCACTTTAAGAAATGAATCCGCTCTGTTTGGTGTAAACCTTCAATCCGCAGTATTCAATGCTGCAGACAATATTTTGAAATAAAGACCAAGTTCACATGTTATGGTGTATTATAAAATTTTTCTTATATCGCATGCTGAATACAACATAAGAGTAAACCTACTGCTATTGTAAGAAGCAGATTAAAACAATACTTCAAAGGATAGAAACAATCAATATTCGGGATTAGTAACAACATTGCCGTATGACCGTTTAACTCATGTTCTCAGTGGAAAGTAAGACGTTAAACATGGTTTAGTTCATTACTCTGAACGCTACTTTCTGTGTTTAGCTGTTTCAATATGATTTATTTTATCGCTGTATGTTCAAAAGGCTTAAAATTCTTACAAATACAACAATACACGTTCGAACACATTTTCCCCCTTTACTTTTATTATTCTGAGATTTTTTCATGAGAAAGTGTAGAGACACTATACCAATTGAAATCATCACAAAAGAATGGGCCCGGCATGGGCTAGCGCGTTAAAGCGTGCGCTTCGTAATCTGAGGGTCGCGTGTTCGCGTCCGAGTTGCGCTAAACATGCTCGCCCTCCCAGCCGCGGGGGCGTTATAATGTTACGGTCAATGCTACTATACGTTGGTAAGAGAGTAACCCAAGAGTTGGCGGTGGGTGGTGATGACTAGCTGCCTTCCCTCTAGTCTTACACTGCTAAATTAGGCATGGCTGGCACAGATAGCTCTCTTGTAGCTTTGTGCGAAATTCAAAACAAATCAAGAGGATTTGATCTGAAAAACATTTGGTAAAACGAATCAGTGTATGCAAAATTTCGATTTTAGTGACTATGTAATGTTTGTGTAACAATACGTAGTTACATAAAAGTCACAAATCACAGATATTCCATTTGAAATAATAATAAACAGGAAGTGCCAAAGTATTGCTTTTTTCTTTGTAGATGAATGCATTAAGAAACATGCGTAAAGTGAATATAGTGTAGCTTTAAACAGCTTATAATAAGTATACAAAGCCACCATCTGAAGTAAAGCAACATCACTATGTTTCAAAAATAGTTACGATAAAAGTAAACACGCGAAAAGATCATTAAGCTAATGAGTTTCACATTGTTTTATTATTCTCACTAACGTAATTAAATGTTTCAAAGACTAGCCTAGAAGCTTTCTGGCTGTTTTCAGACCAACTATTCATTACAAGCTACAAACAGTTAAATTAGGCTACCCTGCTCTTGTAATTTTATTTAACAATTTCAACAAAAATGTTCCTCCTTCGTTTTCTTCTTGAATAACATTATGCAGAAAGAAATCAGTTTTACTGTGGGTACGTTGCTTAAAATAATAATGTTTCTGATATTGATTTAAGATAAACTCATTTTATCTTACACTGGAGTGAAAATTTCTTTTTCTAATTGTTAAAAATAACTATTGAACAGCTTTATGTTGTAAATGTTTTTAGGTAAAATAGGTTTTAATTTGTAATCAATAATTCTCCGAACAGTCATAGGTACGTATGTAAAATAATATAAACAAGGCAGACTATAGAGATAGATAGCTTTTTTCTAAACATACTAAAAGCTTGAGATTGGAGCTTGTCAGCTCTCATCAGAGTAACAATAAAAAATACCATCCAGTGGAATTTTATTCTCTGATAAGGAAGACGACTTCCTGTATCCTGTATATGTACATACTTCCTATGCTAATTTTGAATGAGCATTTGAGGATATGCAGCTTTCCAATTAAATTTAACCCTCAGGTATTCTTCACAGCCTACTCAATGAGTTATTAATTAAAACAAATTAACTCACAATAAGTAACAACGTGAAGGAAAGGAAAACTGATCACCAGGTTCAGCGAAACAGTTGAAAATCCTCAACCTCGTTTGTGGAATGAAAACACACGTAAGACGTGTGTGTATTTGCGTTCATCTGCCTTAAAATTTATCAAATCTCATCAACATTATTTTTCAAGATATTTCGTACAGTCGTAGGTTGATTTATGAGAAGCTCACATGAACACAATATATCAAAAGTTTCGCTTCAAATAATTTTCATCTGAGTAGGAAAGTTTCTCGACAACCAATAAAATTATTGCAGATCTATGGTTGTAGTTATTCTTATCTCCAGTTATTTTTCGCAAAAAATAAACATACACTTTATAGCTAAACTCCACTTGGTTTGGTTTTCTTTAATTTCACATAAAGCTACAGAGTGGAGTAGAACTGAATATTGCAGTATAACTCATTACTAAAGTAAGGCAGTAATGAATATCCTTTGAAGTTACTGCTGCATCACAATTTTACAGTAATTACACTATACCATTTTTTTCCTGTTATATTTTATTCTCACCCTTAAATATTTTTCACGTTGTTTAAACTAAGCTGTTTTTGTCGTCACATGGGATGTAAATCATACTATTTTAAGAATTGTCGAATACAACATGAAAGGAAACCTAACTCATGATAAAACATGATTAAAAATCTTGGAAAATACAAGATCGACATTTTAAATTTTTATCTTTAAGACTAACATTATCTGAAGAGAGACAGACGTTATCCTATCGAACTCAGCACTCTACAAACCATCAATCTCTCTTGTATGCCGGGCGTGATTAATGACGGTGAAAAAGCAAAACTCACATCAACACCACAAATACTCCAAAACTATGTTCCTCATACTCCTATTTTAGAAGCTATATCACTCAGCATGTTGCTTTATGGATTTATATTAAGCTTTAGTTAATGTTTAATTACCTAATATCAGATTGTTCAATTAGTCCAATCCATATGTTCCACTTTAAATGACATCTTTTGTCGTGAGTGATTAATTACAAAAGGAAGATAGTGCAGTTTTTGTAAGGTAATACACCTTAAGTTAATAAAAACTGTAATCTCCTCTTGAAGCCTGACTCTTGTCCAATTCCGTCTAGTAACGTTAACAAAATATTTCAGAATTCGTTTAACTTTCTCTCTCTTTTTACTATGCAAATATATGTATATATATATATATAATAAAATTCAGACAACAAAGCTATAGAAGAGAAATGCAAAGACCATTAAAAGGCAAATAAACAAAACTACTAACAATATTGTACAAAGGGAAAACAAACTTTAATACAAGTATTTTCTGAGAAAGAGAATTTACTGTTTCGGAACCTCCGACACAAACCCCAGGAGGTGGTTATTTGTGTATAGCTGTCTCTGATTATGAAATGATAAAATGACGGGAAAACAGTTAGTCAACAGCAACCATCGCGAAATCTTGGGCTACTCTTGTCTGACTGAATAGTGAGATATGACCCTCACTCTTATACGACACAACTCCAACGCGCGGAGCTCGTTTCGAAAGCAAAGGGAGCAGAACAATGATTCGTGAATTTAATTTACTAATCATTAAGTCAAAGACGCTCCATAAATTGAGATCCAGATAATAATACAGATACACAGCCTATTAGATATAACCTACATTCAGAAGTCCCACATGTGAAACAAAAATTAAATAACGGTATATTACAATCAAGTATATTTCTCCAATATGAAGATTTCCAACAACTTTTTCCCATTACTATGTTTTTTATTGTACACGCGATATCACATTTATTATTATTATTATGTGTGCCTCATCCACAACATACCAAATCTGATCTACCATTCACTGTTTGCAACCACTTGTGAGAAACATAGTTGCTTATTATAACATAAATTTACCAAAATAAAGTAAAAGAAGTCGTTACGGTTGCACCTTCGAGAGTGATAAGTGAAATGTATGTCTTTAAGTTGAATTCTAAACCCCAAAACGATCATATCCTTGTGTCGACAGTATAATAAAAACATGAAAGGTCTGAGTTAAACATCACTACTATTAGACGAGTGACAAATAATAATTTGCTTTCCAAGTACCTACAATATAGTAATAAAGCTTACCCGGTTATCTGGGCTAATAATGTTGTTATTAAAGAGCGCAGTCAGTCGAATTAACAAACTTACATGTCATTCACACTAGCGTTAACACAGGTACGCTTGTTACTAAGAGCAGCTCAGACAGAGACAAGTAATCAAGGTAATTTATATTTTAAAAAATACTTTTATGTTTTATCTCTAATAATTTTTACAGTTTTATATTGTCAGGTGGGTAAAGGCGTTCGACTCGTAATCTGAGGGGCGCAGGTTCATATCCTCGTGGCACCAAACAATCGCCCTTTCAATCATTGGGGCGTTATAAAGTGACAGTCAATACCACTATTCGTTGGTAAAAGAGTAGCCCAACAGTTCAAAGTGGGTAGTGATGACAAGTTGTCTTCTTTCCTCTCGTCTTACACCCCTAAATTAGGGACGGCTAGCCCTCGAGTACCATTGCGCGAAATTCAAAAACAAACAGACAGTTCTATATAAAGCTTTGGATAAAATTTTATAATAGAAACTTTAGTAAATCATAGAATTGAAAACCGTTACTCTAAATTCTTACTAATAAATCTACAATAGAAATTATATACTCAAGTTTATTACAAATTCTGTAAAATCTAAGTAATCGATAAACAATTACATTATTGCCAACATATTTAGAAGTATTGTTATCACGTGAATTACATTCATATGTTTATATTATTAGCAGAAGTACCTGGCTTCGCTTGGGTTATTAGGTTGATAATGTATGTATTTTGTGCCCATTTTAGCATTAAAGTAAAACCTATACACTTTCGTCACTAAGCAACATGACAGGAAAGCCATTTTTGGAATGCATTGTTACCAAAATGCACTGGATTTTCTATATGTACATATATATATATATCAAAAGTTGAAATATAAGGAACCACTCATGTAAATAACATAAGCAATAATAATAAGATGCGGATCTTCAGGATCCATTTAGTATGGATGCAAAATTTTAGGTTTCTAGATTCTTTTCCTCTTGGAACTATGGTAGTCACGTATTCTTTTCTATGCGATTTTTGTCACTACTTTGTCTTATAAAAAGATGCGTACGCACGTGGATAATTAATAATACCAAGTTGCACACCCTGAGGGTCCACTTGGTATTAGTTAACAGTTTCAGATTTCGACGTTCTTTCCTTTTGAAGTTATGGCAAGCACATATGCACAAACACACCCTTTTATAACATCGATAACTATATTTATTTGGGGCAAACTACACTTCATGTGAAGACTAGGAAAATAAGAGGGTAAATGCATTTAGTAATGTTATTCGCCGAAGGCAAAGGTAACATGTGGTAGACGGTATTGATAATACGTTAACACACATAGACTTATATATAATATATAAATTAATATTTGCATTCAAGCTAACTTTCAACGAGTATCTATATTGCTGTATTACAATACATGGTATTAAAATGTTGCGTACAACTTGAAGTTCTTTAGATCATATTTTTGTTGACGACCAGTGAACGCTTGTTAGTTAAAAACAAAAATTATTTGGAGTATACAATGAAGAGAAAAATATATTGATTAGAATATTAAATATCGTATTTTTACATTTTACTTGAGACAGCTGAGTTTTCACGAGGATTTGGAGGTTTCATTGGTAACAAACACTTGTGTATAATTTATTGAGTATTGACTGAAATTTGAAGAAGGAACTTAGAAGTGCATATATAACAAAAGAGGAATAGTGATGAGTTTTATGGATCAAGAGATTATACAATAAGTGAGTTTAATAATACCGACCATGAGTAACTGAATAATTTGTGTAATCTTAAAAATGTTAACAGTTCAAAACAAGAAAAACTTAACAGACTGAACTATTTTAAATATATTTTATAGGATTTATTCGATGTCCTTTTTCCCATTATTTCAATTACGATACGAACGCTAATAAATCCTGTAAATTATTTTCAGTTTCTACAATTACAACTTTAATCTTATTTTATTTTTTAGTTTGTTGTTCAACGTAAAAGTACACAATGCGCTGTCTGTGCTATACAAAACACGGATATCGAAAACAGATTTTTAGCGTCATAAGCTCACAGATTTAATATTGAGCTAATAGGCAAGAATTCCCTTTCGTAGGAACCACAATTAAAGATAAAAGTATGCTAAAGCAACTGCTTGGAATGATCTTTAGATTTATAGAAAAAAAAATGACAAGTCTGACGTCACTGTTTCCTGATTTATGAGAAGATATCGTAAAACTCCAGAATTATAAAAAGCGATAACAAAATTCAATAAATTCAAGACTGCCGTGTAAACGTGTGCGCGTCCAGACTCATAAACACAAAAGTCTCTTTTGATATTCATTTGTATGGCTAAGCAGTAAACAGATGGCAAGCAAGATGCGAGATTTATTCGTATTATTCTCATTTATTCCTAAACATAATATAGATATATATATATATGTATACACTCACATAAAAACTGTGATAGGAATCTAATAGTTGTCGACAAAATTAATTCTGAGGAGTTTCTTTGATGAATTTCTCTGTAAATATTGTTTTACAATTTCTCTATAAAATATAATTGCTCTCCATATACAGTCTTATTACGTAGATCACCTGTAGAAATTAGTCACTAGATGTTTATATAAGCTGAACTGTATTGAATTATGAGTGAAACAAGCATTCTGATGCACAGAAATTCTAACAGACAAATAAAATATTTACATTACATTTTTCACCTCCGGTTATGTGAATGTTTAAAAACAAAACTGCCACAATATGCGTCTGTTATGTCTATTATTGTTAAATCTAATTGTAGATGAAACACGTTTAATCTGCTTAAGAAATAGACGCAACATTTTGTCAAGGTCAACAACGTTAAAGACAGTTTTGAAAATGATTTTTTTGGTCAAACTAAGGGTCAATCAAGATATGAAGGCTTAACTTTTCTGGGGCTCACTATGTTCGTTTGAAAGAATAATACGTATAAAAAATATCCCCAATTAAAAAATCCTCATAGATCTGGCTACTGAACCTGAAAAAAAACACAAGATATGGATGTAAGTGGTGACGTCACTTTATCCGGCTAACGATCATTTAGCAGACTAAGCTGACTCAAGTTTACATGGAAAATAAAATTCCTACATTACTGGCTTCCCAAATTTATCTATAGAAACCTTTGTGTTTATATAAAATCACGGCTTTCATAATTATATCTTTCCTTTAGTTAACTTTAGAAAATTACTTTGATAACTTATACTAAAGTAAAATTTTACGTTTGGAAATTCTATTTCTATTTGTTTTTCAAGTGAGGAAGTCAGTAATATAAAAATTTTATTCTCGATATAAATTCGATATTATGTAGTTCACTGTGTGATCATCAGCTGAATAAAATAATGTGTTCACTTCTATTCCTATCTCGTTTGGTTCATTTTTTTCACATTCCACCACTGGTACAGCAGTAAGTCTGTGAATTTGAAATATTAAAATAACCGGTTTGATTCCCCTCAGTGACATCGCAGAGAGCTGGATGTGGTTTTATTATAAGAAAACACACACTCCTTCTTTTCAGATTCAATAACCAGCTCAATATGATGTTTTTATTTAGGCGTAATTTTTCTCTTTACACTTGTTGGTTCATTTTCTTTATAAGATGAAGTACTTGTGTTACTAAGTTATAGGGTGCATTTTAAAATTTTGTTAGTTGTGCAAATAATAATAATAATATAGGTAGACAAAGATGGTGAAAACAGTTTTGCTCCATCAAATAATAAAACTATAGTTACTGCTACAACTAGGAAAGCGTTAGGCCTGTTGAAGAATGATGCTAATGAAAGAAAATAAGAAATCTCAGTTTGGGCTATTTGTCGGTTTTTCACTTTCTGGATAGCTGAAACCCAATAGGGTTCTTGTTGTTTTATTAACTAACCCAAAATTTACTGATACCTTTTCTCATTTAAAAACCTTAATCATACAATTATTTGACTTTTCAAACATTTTTCAAAACAGTTTATGCACCATTTGTAGGTTCCTGATTTTGTTCCTCAGTACACTATTAACGCTTGAGTATCAGAAAAATACGAATAAAATATTACTAATACAGCAAGTATTCACATTAATTAGTAATGAACTTTTTATGTATTTTGCATTAAAATGAGTGACTTTTAATGTTGTTTGTTTGTTTGTTTGCTTGCTTTTTTCAAGTTCGCGCAAAGCTACTCGAAAGCCATCTGCACTAGCCGTCCCTAATTTAGCAGTGTAAGACTAAAGGAAAGGCAACTAGTCATCACCACCCACCGCCAACTCTTGGGCTACTCTTGTACCAACGAATAGTGGGATTGACCGTCACTTGTAACGCCCTCATGGCTGAAAGAGCGAGCATGTTTGGTGTGACCGGGATTCAAACCCGCGACCTTTGGATTACGAGTCGAACGCCTTAACACGCTTGTCCATGCCGGGCCGTTTTAATATTGTAACAAGCACAAAAGTACAACACCAAAACATAAAATTATTCAATTTGAAGTAATATATGGATCTTATCAGTAAGTGATTAAACAAGTAGTCTGTTATACGACAGATAAAAGCCAAAAACTTGGAACGTTTATAAATAGAAACGGTAAATTTGTCTATTATAAAAAAGATAACTTCAAATTCGTCAGTATAAACTAAATACAGTAAATTTAATTACCATTTTTTGCTGGTCAATTCATCGGGAGTTTTAAAATGATGGTGTGAAATAACTACCTGTGAGGATTTAATTGTCCTTTCCCTATATAACTTCTAACTAGACCTAACTTCCATCAGGAGTTGCAAAAAATAAGAATCACAACTACCAGTAACTGCGGATTTTATAATCGATTAGGCTATGTCGATCTATTTTCGGCAACAGTATGGTGAGAGAAAACAGGTGCTCTAAATCTCACAATTCCATAACACAGCGAAACGTGTACTTTCAACACGTGTCCTTTATCATTTCCAGAACAATTTAACATAAAATTGGAAACAAATTCTTGGATTCAAAAATAAAAATACCAACATGCAACTCTGTACGGTGTAATTGCATAATGTTTTAGAAACTTCATCAGTGACTGAAGACATGCTCCACAGTACATGACGTTAAAAACTGCATAGCTATTTTAGTAAGACAATAACAAAGACATGTGGCTGCAGTGTGATTAAACCTGAAAATAGAGAGAAGTATTTAAAATTGTTGAACAAGAAAAAAGCACGTGTTTTGATATCTTTTTGCCATATCTCTTTCATAGACCTAAAGAAAAAAAGTCTAAATTTATTTATCTGTCTTACAATAGTATTTCAATGTACTTATCATAGTAATATAAAATTGGTACTAAGTCCTTTTGGTTTTACAGGTTTTAATATTATGGTGGTTTTATAATGTAAAACAACCTTATTGGTTCAGGGTCTGGGCATATCAGTAGTTACACGACGCACGAATTAAGGTTAGTTGAGCTAGTTCAAATTAAATTCTAGCAGGTATAGGACCGATGCTTTCTATCTCCGGTTTCAAATTGTGAAGGATTTCTCTCGAATAACAGCTAGTATCCATCATACAGCTTGGTATCCCAGCAGAAGTGGGATAAAAAGTCTCACTTAATGACGCGGAACAGCCTCAAACTCGCAACCACGCGACTACGAGTCTAAAGCACAAAGCTACTCGTCCCTATAGTTATATTTTAGTGCAGGTGTTGCATAATTATTATTAGAGTTAGAGTTTTACTTGTCATATGATTTTGTTATTCAATCGAATCTTGCAAATCAGTTGTTTAGGTTATTGGCGCTATTAATGAATGAAAGAATAATGTCGCACACGCCCAGCAACAACAGTTCGATATTTCTCGTACCTAAAAGTTAAAAGTAAAGGAAAATCATTTACAGCAAAAACGATAAAGAAAAACACATGGAAAGTACAGATAATAGATAAACATCTTCAAAGGATAAATGAAAGAGTGAAACTTATTGTTTTACGAGTTCTGTTTTCAAACAGCTCTGAGTCAAAGAGTTCTCATTTCAATAATCAATCTTGGAAATCCATAACTATTTTTTTTAACCCTGCCGATATACGGAGGTTATCTCACTTAAAATGTCTCATTTTGGTTGTGCGAGTTAATCTAAAAACGTTCAGTCAACATCATTTTGTTACATCTGTGCTGGACGTAGTGATGAAGTTCAGTAAGAAAGCAGATTCAGTGAAAATTAATACATTCTGTGAATGTTCTCTAATGATATGCAATCGTTTGAAACACATTAAAATAACTTATAAAGTAAGAGTCAATGAGTTCACAATATCTATCTTCAGCATCCTCTAGTGGTATGGCCCGGTGGCTAGAGAGCTGATTTGCAATCCGCGTGTCGCAGGTTCGAATCTTTTCACCAAAAATGCTTGCCCCCGTTTCAACTATAAAGCGTTTTCATGTATCAGTCAATTCCATTATTCGATGAGTTCGCGGTAGATAAAGCGGAGTAGGGTTGTTGTTGTTTTGAATTAAGCACAAAGCTACACAATGGGCTATCTGTGCTCTGCCCACCACGGGTATCGAAACCCGGATTTTAGCGTGTAAGTTTGCAGACATACCGCTGAGCCACTGGGGGCACCCTGCGGAGTAGGGAAGTAGTTTGTCACTTAAATATCAGGGACAGCTTGTACAGAATCCTCCAGTATATTTGCGCAAAGTTCAATAAAGAAACAAAACAAACTGTTGAAACTTTCTGACGCGAATACTTTATGAAGGGGCCTGGCATGGCTAGGTGGTTTAGGCACTCGATTTGTAGTCTAAGGGTCGTGGGTTCGAATTCTCGTCACACCAAACATGCTCGCCCTTTCAGCCGTGGGGAGCTTATAATGTTACCGTCAATCCCACTATTTATTGGTAAAAGAGTAGCCCAAGAGTTGGCTGTGGGTGATGATGACTATACGCCTTCTCTCTAGTCTTACACTGCTAAATGTAAATATATGGCGTACAGAACGTGTAACAAACAAACAATTCTTCTTTATGAAAAGAATGAAGTATTGATCAGTTCGACAGTTCTCAGTAGTTTGCAACTTTAATGAATATGTTAAAGACGAATACTGGAATACTTGTTTGTACACCTACAGTCATGTGAAAAACATAGGACACCCTATGAAAGTCTATGTATTATTGTTACATTTTTGGATACATAGATATTTAATCTCAATCTCAACAATACTGAGAGATTATAAGAGTATAACTAAACAATTAAAACTGAAGAAAAGGTCTTTTCCAGATATTCTGTAAATGTAATTCTAGAAAAATACATATTCTACCTCAGGAAAAAGTTAGGACACCCCTATTCGTTGGTAAAAGAGTAGCCCAAAAGTTGGCGGTGGGTGGTGATGACTAGCTGACTTCCCTCTAGTCTTACACTGCTAAATTAGGGACGGTTAGCGCAGATAGTCCTCCAGTAGCGAAATTCAAAATAAACTAAAACTTTATGAAGGAAGAGTAAGTGAGTTGGTAATATATATTTCAAGCGACATCTTGTGGCACATTTTGATATATCATTACACCGTTTTAACATGCCATTGTGACAAATTTCTACCATAAATACCTGTCAGTATTTCTGTTGAAAAACCCTGGGCTAGCGAAAATATCGTAGCTATTTAAATTGTTTTCTTTGTTTTCTTATATTAAACAGATTATATAAAATGTATGAATAGTATAATTTAAACTTCATACTGATTATGAAATGGCACTAAGAGACAAATTAAACCACTTTCTTATCTAATTCTATCTACTGCTCTCAAGCTGTAAACTTGTAATTATTTCTTTGTTCTACATTGATGTTTGTTTTCTTTCGGCTTAAGTAACGTGGTATGTCTCACTGATATAAAGAAAAAAAGAAAACATTACCAATATTGCGTTAATACAAATACTTTTATGGGTTGAGTTTGTCTTCTTAAAAATAAGTTTTATTTCGACTATTGAAAAATATAATCCCTTCTATATTGTGAACTTTTTCATAAAGAAGCATTTCAATAAACAAACTTTTTAAAAACGACAACTTGAAATCTGATTACCTTGTTATTATTGTAAGTATGATTTTTTCATCTTAATGACTTTGTAAAAACTCCAAATCTTTCTAGACATCATGTTCATACATTTAAAGTGATATCCTTTTATGGAATGAAATATTCTAACAAAGTAGCCGAAATCTGTGGTACTTTTGTTCAATAACCCCATCTGATCCCAGTAGCACAGCAATACGTTTGCTGACCTTCATTGATAGAAACTGTTGGCAAAACCCAGATAACCCATTGTATCGCTTTGTGCTTAATTACAAACAAATACTCCTATCTTATAACAGCAAAATGACTTGTTTATGAGATAATATCTTAATATATACTTTTTCAAATGGCATCTAGTATATGTGAATTTGATTCTAAAGCAACCACGCCAAGCATTCAGTGTTCCACTCGCTGGTTATTTGAGAAAGGAGATTTACAGCGCCCTCTGAAAGTAACAGACTACGACTGAAAAACAAACTTTTTAAAGTCGTATTGGTTATCAATTGACAATGCTATAAGAACAATCTAAATTAGCTGGTGAGAAGATGGAATGTTTTTAACAAGTATTAAAACGATATATTATTATCTTGATAATCATAAGTTAGAACTTAGGGGCTCCACCTGACTTTACGATTTAACAACAGCAAATGGAACGAAACAACGTAAAATTGCGAACTTAACAGAACATGCGCGAAAAGTCGCGCCCGCGCTTCACGAGTCTGCTTCACGTAATTGCAGTGCATCAGGAACACCGGAAGGAAGCGGGAATGGCTGTTACGGTTTGAACTGCGTGCAAAGGAGACATTGTAGGTAAAGTACCAACCCTGCATACAGCGAGGTTACTGGTTGACTCTTAAACTTTCAGTTGTCAGTTTTAACGTAAGTCACATTCTTGGTTTAGCATTATTCATGTATCTATAGACTGCTACATAGGTAATAGGTTATTCAGTATGTATAAATGTTAAAAAATGAACGAAATTTGTATTATTTTTTAGCTTAGACGTCACACTTTCAGATATTTCATGCCTTCGAACATAGAGATCTTGAGATGTCCCTTTTTTTGTAAATAATTTGTTTCAGATGTTTTCAAGCTTTGCATTGTATAATGCAACATTATGGTTAAGACATTATAGCTATGTTTTTATACAATATAAAATAAGTTGTTTTAATTCTTAGCTTTGCTATGTTAATAGAAAAGAAAAATAAAAGGAGAAGGAGGTTACCTCAGAATTTTGCTGACATTTTCTGATGGTTCAATGTTTTTACTTTTAAATTGTTTCTGTTAGTTTTCTATTTATTATCGAAATGTTAGATTATACGCTAGTAGAAGCAAGTTAGCTTATTGCACTTATCAAAACGCAAAACTATTACAAAAACTTCGCGAACGAAATGAAAACGATAACCTTTCACTCTTTGGACCTGAGCTGCAAATCGTGTAAACTGTATATACATTTTATAGAAGTCTCCAAGCTCACACAAAACTTATGCTTCAGAATTAGTTGTGTGTTTGAATTTCGTTCTGTCTCAGCTCTCATATCTTTGTAGAGTGTTTAAAAAATGAACTTGAATTCATAAGGTAAACGATATAGGAGGCAAAAATGAAGTTTGTACTATGGTTATTAAATCAATACGCAGTAAATTCGAACTGCCAAAGACCAGGGATTTATAATATGCTGAACACAAATCAATATTTTATTGGTATTTTTCTGTGTTCGTCTTAAGATTTATAAGATAATGTGAATACTACTAAATTATACATGTCTGTTCACCTGCGGTTTATAAAAGTAGCTTATTTGCTATACTTCAGCATTGTTTCTCTGGAGGTGAAGTATTCGCTGTTTTCCAGCTGTTTTACATTCCACGAGATAACACTCATGAAAGCCAAAAACAATTATGTTCAGTTGTTAAGTTAGCTTCGAGTCTTGCTCTGTACCAGCTTTCACGTCTTTAGAACATTTCTAAAATGTTAACCATTATATAAAAAAATATTACTAAAGTAAGTGATATAGGAGGTACAATATAATTCCGTTCTGTGGTCGTTTCGTCATTCGACGAAAGTCAAGAACGCTTACTGTTAGAGGGAACTTTTAATTTATCAGCAAAAGAGAAAAATGATTACAGGGTGGTCGCTAGAAAAGCGGAAAATTTGTCAAACAGCTATTTATTTTTACAAAGAATAACTTTCACAAAGTTTTTTAAAGGCATGTGTTATATTACACTCATAGATGCTCAAAATGTCGTCCGTGCACTTCAGAGCAGCGTCTTAACCTATAAATCCAAGCTCGTGTAGCGTTTTGAAGGGTAACTTGTGAGATATCTGACCCTCAAATTTTCCACTTTTCTAGCGACCACCGTGTATTTATGGTATTTACTATACTGTACATTTCAGTTTAAGACAGCAATATACAAATATGATGAGCAGAATATAATTTAAAGACATATAAAATTTATAAAAATAAAGATTTGATTTAAAAGGGCAACGAACCGCATGGCGGTGAAACTTGTTTTGAAGCTATAATGCAAGCAGTTTACGAAGTCTCAACACCAACGATGTTCGGATTCGACAGAAAATTTCTCCACAACAGCTGTGACATGCTTTACAAACAACATGACGTAACACTTTTATGTGGAGAGGAGGGAAAAGTTGGGTAGTTTAATGATTATTGGCTCAAAAGGAAGATGAGGGTTTGGGGTGAATATCAATTATTATTAAATGTTTATGCACAGAGGAGGGTTTGTGGTGAATATTAATGACTATTGAATGTCTAAGCATAGAGGAGGGTTTCTGGTGAATATTAATGACTATTGGATCTCTAAGCACAGAGGAGGGTTTTGGGGGAATATTAATAACTATTAAATATCTAAGCATAAAGAGAAGGGTATGTGTTTAGTGTAAATAGATATTAATTTCGAAGCAGAGAGAAAGGTTTGGGTTAGGTAGTTAGGTATTAATGAATGTCTAAGCTTTATTTCGATTCTTTTCCTTGTTCATTTTCCAAATTTAATTAATATTTTGAAAGTTTTTTTTTGCTTTTGAGAGATTATATACTTGCTTAGATATTAAAATATTAATGATTGTTTTAATCTTTATATTTTTTATTGTTTCAACATTTTTCTCTGTCTTTTGATAAACGAATATAAATATCTATAAACAAAGACTTTTTGCTCGTTTAACCAAGGAAACAGTTACTTTTACTTTATCGTTTATTTTCATAAGGACAAGTTATCCTTTGTTCTAGGGCCGGGTTATCGTGTGCAGATTGTAAATCTTAAGGGTCATTACTTGTAACCTCCTCGTGAAAATGCGCTGCGCTCATTGGAGTTGTTGGTGTTTTATAAAAATGACGGTTAGATCCGATTATTCAAGTATACAAGGGTACTAGTCTATAAGATGGCAATGGATGATCTTATCTGTGTATCTTATCTCTAGACTATCATTTTAAAATAAGAGATGACCCGACATGGCCCTTTCATACCCGTGGGGCATTATAATGTGACTGTCAATCCCACTATTTGTTGGTAAAAGAGTAGCCCAAGAGTTGGTGGTGGATGGTGATGACTAGCTACCTTCCCTCTAGTCTTACACTCCTAAATTAGGGACGGCTAGCGCAGATAGCCCTTGTGTAGCTTTGCGCGAAATTACAAAAACAAAAATAAACGAAATTAGAGATAGCTATACGAAGTCAGTTTTTGTATGTGTTTACAAAAAATTCTAGATCAAGCGCTCGAATCCTTAGTTTTCTTTATAACTGCTAAGCCTAGAAACTTTATGGTATCAGATTTCTTCATTTACTTTCTCAAAAGTCTGAGATCGAAATAATATTAAGAACGATGAGTTTGATCGATAATGCGAACTACGCTGAGATATAAAGTGCATTATGGAATTGGTTTTCAAACACTAAACAACTGAACTCAAACAAGCCAGACTCATTTGCACAAATATATCATGGTTATACGTTACTCTTATATTCATGGTAAAATAAGAAGTATTTTTATTTTCCATGTAATGTTATTTTCCTCCTGTACAGTGTTGGAATAAGTAGGGTAAATGAGAATGTGAAGTAGGTTTCATTTAAAGAAATAAATTAATAATTTGGGTGCTTTATTCAATATATATATATATATCCAGACAATTTTCTCACTATTCTGTTTGACTGCGTAATAATTTTGCAGTACAACAACAGTGACGAAACAATGCAGCTGCCAAACATTTTGATCTATGAACGCCACAGCAAGTTTATAGTTTGTTTTTTTCTGCCAGAGTAAAATCATAAATTTAACTATAACGTTAAAGTTATCAGTATATATTTTAACTTACAAGCGGAAAGCGACCTTTCTGGGAAATAAACTTTTCCATGATAATATTATTAAACTACTGGAGAGAACATAAGATGTTGAGGTGAAGTGAATAGTTTTGGATCCGTCAACATTTTTCTGTGATGCGTAAATACATTTTATCCTCCCTGTCTAATATCAGACATGATCAAATAATAATAATACATAGCAGCTGAACATTCGATAGACTCTTAACCGCCTAGAAAAGGAATTTGGAATATGATGAAAATGTTTATGACAAGAGTTTGTTTACGATTTCTGTTATCTTCCGAGTTTCATCTCGTTACGCTTTATGGCTGGTTTATATCATTTACCATTGTGTTTTAATATACACGCCCACTAGTACTCAGTGCCAAGTTTGTGAGGCCATAACGCTAAAATTCATGGTTCGACGGGCACAATATATATAATCCATATCCAAGTTTGTGCTTAATAATGGCATTTTTAATAGTTTTTTGGTTGTAAAACTGTCTGCTAATTTTTCAAATCAACAGGGGCTTCAAAATAATTCAGCCAGTATTTTCTTACTACGCTGGTATTTATACTCTTCCATTAGCACATTAGTGCTACCCACTAGTACAGCGGTAAGTCTACGGATTTATAACACGAAAATCAGCGGTTCGATTACCCTCAGTGGGTTCAGTAGATAGCCCGATGTGGCTTTGCTATAAAACAACACGTTCGTTTATCTTCGTATGTGGTCATTTAGCTTTGTTACCATCATATGTTTCAAAGCCAATTGTTTTCTACCAATATCCAATGTTTTTCATCAAGACAAAAAAGACACTTATTAACACAGAAATGTCAAATATCAGGTCTAAATATTATTGTACATACATATACAAAAAACCGTCATATTATCTTCTACCAGAGAATATCTCTGCCAAAAAACAAGAGCAAAAACATAAACACATGCTTATCTGTAGTACCAGTTGTTTGATACTTTCGTTCAACATTACCTTTCTTTTTCAACCTAATATTACAATCAATAAAAGCTTTTTAATGCAAATAATACAAAAAAATTTAAAAATTAAATATGATGCCAAAAAGTATAGAGAATGAAGTTAGAATGAATGCACAAAACCATACAAAATTGACTACGTAATGACAACCGAATCGTTCCAAGTATAACTTTTACCTACAACTAATTATTAGATTCCTGTCAGTTGCATAATTTCAGGTTTAAATAAAAACATTTAAAGTGAATAGTTCTACATAATCTTACAATGGCTAATAACCGTAAGCTAAATATGTAGGGATTTTTATGCCGTTTTGTGTTTTCATCCATACCTTATTTCTTTAATGTTTAGCTTTGCCATCCCTACATCACACTTAATTTTTCCAAGAGATGTTTTTATTGCTTGTTTCCCTACTTTTAAACACTTTACACCTGATAAGTTAACATATCTTTTGTCTTCATAATTCAGTGGTAACATATATTGTTAGTATCATATTAATTTTGTCAGTTTCTTTAATTCTGAATTATACTCTGAATCAGTGAAGCTGGAATGGTTCCTCCAGAACAGTTCAGAGCTCTAACAGTACTGGACCTCTTAAAGTAATATTTCCAAATCCACACCTTCCAACTTCATTCCAGCATGCATACAGTCGACTACACTATATGTTAGTGTTATGCTGATTAACAGGAAGGACATCATACAGAACCCAGGCCAAGTAGTGTGATACCATATATATATATATATCTATACACACACAGCTGCCAGACTCAGCCTCACTGAAAATTTGAAAGAAATAAGATAGTTATTTAATGTATTATTCTGAGATTTAAAAACTAGTATATTTAAACTCAACATCGATAACATGTATACAGATCTACTAGTTGCATAAACTCGTATTCTATTTTATACCTCGAATATTAATTGAGATTATTCTTTTTTCATTTATTTTTACTGAAGCTGTCTTGGCAGATATCGTGTTTGTGTAATGAAAAGTCACAAATGATCATTATATACAAATAATTGTGTTGCCATTTAATGTCCAGAAATAAAACACATACTTATTAAACATGTAAGTGATATATACTTATAAATCGAACTCACTTCTAAGTAGTAATTTTCCCTTTTTTTATTTACCCTCGAAAATATATGGGGAAAGAACAGAATAATACACTGTTATACAAGTTGTTGAAATACTCGATAATAGAAATCAGATGCTCAAATAAGACTATAACGCAACTATAGTAGTTACTTGTAAGTATCATAGAGTAAGACTGAGTCTGGTGGCCATTATTTTCGGTCCATCCTTACATTCTAAGTGCTTGATGATAACTTGTTCCCAAGTGCTCTTTAAATACTTTTCTTTCGCACTAAATTCATTACAAAAACCTTAGATATATTTTCGGCTAGATTGAAAAAGACAAAAAAAGAGAGGTGAACATTAGCTATTTCTTAGTTCTTTGCTTTAACTACATTTTTCAGAGGTATTTGGAGTCACACAAGTGGTGAATCACTTGATAATAGCAGTTAGATGCTAAAAAACAACTTTAACTCAGCTTTAGCAGTTATTTATAATCATGATAGAGAAGAAGATTGAATACATCATTCATTTTTTTCAGGGCCTGCATAATGATCACTACCACGCTCAGTGATTAGACTTAATCCAGGTAGGTGCATGGCTTAGAGTGAACCTTATGTTAAAACATATGGTGGTTGGTTGCCCTGTGCATTTAAAGAGCTCTTAACAGCTGGTGTTATAAAAACTACGATTAACGTGGAATGGTAAATAAAATTTTGTCTAATGCTAGAAAATAAACCTATTATACTAGTTACCAGAAAAGTGAGGAGAACAAAACATTTACAAATGAACAGCTGTTGCCATTTTTTAACATAGACTTATGTGTACAGTAGTTTATATCTAATAGACTTATATTCCTCCTGTAATTTCGATATCTCAGCTTAAGTCGCTTCAACAAATGCTTCTAATACTGTTCCGATATTCTTTCCTCGACTAAATGTTACGCTAAACTTGTGAAACGATTCGAACTACTTGGGCATGAACTTCCAGTTTTCTTTCAAATGCTAGTTAAAACCTCTCTGGAAAGTGTCATAAGTTCCTGTTTCCTTTGTTTATTATTAATTTTGAATCTGATTTACAGTTTTTCTTAAACAATATAGTCGCTACAGTTTTTTTGGCACTACATTGAAGTCCAGTTTTTTCTTCAAACTATGGTTAAAACTTCTTTTCGAAAAACTGTTCTAATAGCTAATTATTTTATTTTATTTTATTTATTTTACTTTCCACTGTTGTACTCAGTTTCTTGTATACTCCTATGATCTACTCGAACTTCATACTAGACTGACATTTTACTGATTTATACTGTAGTTGTATCATATATTATTGTTTTTCTGCTTAAATAAAAATGATATTTCTGGACTATCATCTCTGTCTAAAATGTAATTTATGAATTGAAACTGAATTAAAGTTGAAACGAAAGAAAAACTGACTACTGAATGTATATCAATATACTGGAAAGAACAACGTAGCGTTGACTATATATCAGTAAGTAGGAAATAATCCAAAGAATGTATGAGTGAAATAAGTTACATCGCTTTTTTGACCAATTCGTGGATAAATTCGGTTAGTTTTAATTTTTAAATTAAGAACAGCCTTATAATAAGAATGTGTGAGAAGTGTAGTATAAACTCATATCATATATTTGCTATCACTCGTTTTAATGTAGATATTTTAAAATACATATTTCACTGACTCAGATATGTGTCTTATTAATATTGGACAACATTCAAACAAGTTGCTAAGTTTCTCTCACTATAACTATTGTCCTTAACATATGACCTTTGTCTTCCTATGAAAAAGGTTTCTGCAGAGTTGAACATAGTATGTGTGAAAATAAACAACGATCTTTTTCACCGACTGGTCAGGTGATATTTTAAAGATTTACTTTCCTTTAAGTTTCAATGGAAATAACCAAAACTCACACTGGTAGTAGACGCACCCTAAGAGAACAAGTATTGTTATTTCCTTTAAAAAATATTATTCTATTTGAATATAGAAATATTTTACCAATGAAAACGCCATCCTTCATCTGTTACATACATAAAGTTTCTTTTTATGTGTAGATAAAGATTATTTCAATCAGTTTTACTTTATTTCTTGTTTTTTTCGTTCTTCAAATTCATTCAAATTTACTTCAAGACATATTTCCTGGTCAAACCTCCTGTTATTCTAAGAAGTATATCCGGTCACTTTTAGAGGAAGTAAGTGCACCTGAGAATACCACAGAGAGGTCTAATATTTGTTTGATATCTGTCCGTATAAACGATAACTTGAAGCATGATTTTTATATATCTTAGTAATATTTAAAATAAAATGGTTTATGAGTCTCAGTCTAGCACCGTTACAAAAACTGTGGTTTTGATTATTTGTGACAGTTTAAGCTAATATCATACGTTTAGTTTAGATGGGAAGATATGGAACACATAACTTATAACTATTTATAACACATCACTGTACTGCTCTTATATATGACGTTTCGTTTTGCGTATGAGCTAATTGTTTTATGTTTAGTGTGGAAGGATTATTTTCGTCTTCTGTACACAATCCTATGGTCTGTCTGTCTGCAGACAGTGGCTGCTTTACTATTGATTTAGCGATATCATAAACAGAATGGATTTCTTAAAATTAAACTGTTTTTTTAATGTGATAATTTAAGACATTTTTGAACATCCAGAGGTTAAACCAAATGCTACGTGTTAACAAAAATAGTACAGCGTACTACATCAGTGTTACGCTTCACATACAGAGAACTTTACAACGTTCGATATTAACAACAAGAATTCCTGCTGAGGCACAATCGTATTAGTGAATGGCATAAATAAGGAAGACCTAAACTATAGCGTAAACGTTAAGTGATCATGACTGTGATATAGACTGTCTCAGAACCTAATTCTTAGAGGGCGTAACAAGTTTTAAAGAAGAAAGTGATTGTTTTAACTATACCGCATAGCCGAAGAACGATATTAAAAGTTCATGTACGTACTGAGAAAAAAACACAACTTTATCGAGTAGCCATGGTTTAGAAGTAACATATATTATCCAGTTTTCGAAATTTTGAGTGCTTCTCGTGCTTCAAAGTATTACTTCAAGTTGTCTAAGTGACTTTGAGAGGCTTTGCATATTTGATCATTGATTTGCCAAGTCCGTAATTTTTTCGTGTTATCGATTCATTGCGCCGGCCTATTCTTGACTTCTTTTGAGTACTAATCTAATGTAAAACGAGTAATGAATGAGCCATTATATCAATCCCGTGTTATTTGAAATATAAACGTTTCATGAGAAAACCATTATAGATCTAGTATCGAAAGGAATTCTACAGTTTATCTTGATGGCTAAAAAAATCGGTATTTTTTCTCTAACCAATCAGAGCAACATTTACTTCTTAGGTATCAAGCAAAATTAGTATTTCGTTTGTTTGTGGCATTAAGAAAAAAATACAATAGTTTAAGTATTAACTGTGTTTTTGTTTGTAAAAAAGAGTTTCAGTTTTGGTAAAATTTTGTTTATGGTGAACGATAAATTACATACAGAAAATACAAAACTAAATTTAAAAGAAACTGTTCGTTTAGAAGTTTCACTTAGAATTAAAAAACATTATTAATCAACATTAATACCGAATATGTTGATGTATTATTTATTGCAACTCGATAATTTCAAGAAGACTAAGCTGGATAGGTACATCCTGTGAAATATTACACATCACTTTCAAATGTTTAAACTAATTCATTAACTAATGCACATTCCTTTATTTATCAAATGTTTCTTGTCTTATATTTGATTCATTTACTTTTGTTATCCTTCATATATTAAAAAATACCAAACAAACTAATTAGTCTCTTTAAAAAGCGATTGCATTAAATTGTTTTTTTAAATATTATTACAAATTTTAATTTCTTCATGAAATAATTAGTTCTGGTTTAATTCCAGTGTTTTATTGTTGTCCTTTAATTACCTACTACGAAATCCTAATTTGTTCAACACGTATGTTTTTCAAAATGCTTATATATGTATGCTGAAAAAACCTAAAAACGGTTAAACGTAACTCGGCTCGATAAACGAATTTATTAACACGTTCTTTCTTTCTTGTTTGTTTTAGCGCAAAGCTGCACATTGTTTCATCTACGTTCTGTGCACCTCAGGGAATCGAACTCCAAATTTTAACGTTATAAGTCTCTAAAGTTATGGTTGTTCATCAGAGGATCCTTTTTCAAAAGTAGTATACACAAAAACAACATGATTTTCAAAAAGTGATCTAATGATAGATCACATCTTATTCTTTATTCTTGGTTTCGTATGATACAGGTCACACTTCAGAAACAACTGTAAAATTAAAAAATAACATTGACAATTTAACTTTAATTAGAAGGTAAATTCAAATGAAAGAAACAGACAAAAGTTCAAAGCTAACAAATAACAAATTTCTATGAAATAATGTTCACTAGTGAAAAGCGATAAGTTTATGGAACTATAAAGCTAAATTCCGAGGTTCGATTCCCTATAGTGGATAAGCACATGTCGCTCATTATGTAGCTCTTCTCTGGAACAAACCTACATAAATATATATTTTTTTAAAATTATAAGAACAGTATATTAAAAATGCCCTGACGGTTAGAGCGCTTTTCTTGCAATCTTCGAGTCACGAGATCAAAACCTGTTACCGGATGTGTTAACTATTTCAGTCACAAAATCGTTATAAGGTAACATTTAATCCCACTATTCGTTGAGAAAAAGTAATCCAGAGTTGGCGGTAGACTGTAATGACTGGCGACCCTCCCTTTCGTTTATTAATTCAAAATTAGGGACGGTTAGCGTAGATAGCCCTCCTGCAGCTTTGCACGAAATTTAGCAAAACAGGTAAAAGAAATTAAAGCATGATTCTAAAAACATGGAAAGTGGTTAATAAATAATGTGAAAAATAGAAAAAATACACTTGGAGTAAATCTACCTTCGCTTTGAATGTGGTGAAACGCAAGTAGCCCCATGGTAAAGCTCTGGATTTTGTAGTTGGCGAACTGGGTTCCAATTCTTTCGCTTCAATAAAATATTTCATAACTTTAGCCTATAGGTATGTTATAAGAGTGATAGTTAATCTTTTCGTGTGAATTCTAGGTTACATCTGTTACAAAGTATTCCACAACATTATCCTAAAGGTACGTTATAGGAGTGACAGCTAATCTAGGATACGTCTTTTATAAAATATCCACAACTCGTGCTAAAATTTGCTTTACAAATTATTTTTTATCGAAACCTTTTTTGTTTATTTTGTACAAAGTTTTATTTATCATGTAGCTATAAAAAACGAACAACTCTGTTATTAAAAATGTGCTGGAGTCCCTGACGTGAAATTTATTTTAATCTATCTGTAATTTTAGTTTTTTAGTTGCCCCCCCAGTGGCTCAGCGGTATGTCTGCGGACTTACACGCTAAAATCCGGGTTTCGATACCCGTGGTGGGCAGAGCACAGATAGCCCATTGTGTACCTTTGTGCTTAATTCTAAACAGCAACAACAGTTTTTTAGTTTCAACGAACCTTTTCTTCAAAATTTACACACTTTTTTGTAAACTTACAATCGTAATTAAGAATAAATTAGATGTATTTTCTTCCTAATTATTATATATATATGTATATAAAAAGAGTAGGAGCAATTTTTAATAATTCCACGGAAGTTAAGTTCACAATATGTGAATCAAAAAGCATGTTCTTTTTTACTCTAACATCCTTGAGTATAGTTAAGTCCTTTGAGTGCTCAAGTGTATTATGGGTTATGACCGTTAACGTCATATTTTAACGGTAAATAATGATTGGATGGATGCATCACCTCTTTCTCATTTCGCACGTGTCAATTTGAGGCTTAACGTAACCGAAAACATCAATAAATGTTACATAAAAACTTGTACAACAACCTTTATGAGCCATAAAATCGTTGTACAAGACGTGGATTAGCGTAAGATAAGTTTAAAAGAAAACACTTTTTTAATCAATTATAATTTTGTGTGCGAAACGTTTTATTTATTGAACTACTTTTGAACCCACGGTTTTAGCATTTCTCAAACTTGTTGTTGATCCACCTGTCGGAGAAAATTCACTAAATATTGCAACATGGTATTAATTCATAAATTTCAAACAAAAATATAAATACAATCGTTATTAGTAGGGTAATTAATTTAGTGAAAATTGTTAGGTTTATTGATTAGCCAACTATTTTGGCAATTTAAAAGAACATACTGGATTGCACCAGGATAATTAATTTTTGAGCTTTTTTATTTCTAAATTAATGGTATTGTTATTTTGAATTAAGCACAAAGCTACACAATGGGCTATCTGTGCTCAGCCCACCACGGGTATCGAAACCCGGATTTTAGCGTGTAAGTCCGCAGACATACCGCTGAGCCACTGGGGGCCTTTTAAATTAATCAAATAGTTCATGAGGTTGTGATACGGCCCTGCATAGCTAAGTAGTTAAGGCACTCGACTTGTAATTCGAGTGGCACGGGCTCGAATCCACCTCCCACCAAACGTGCTCGCCCTTTCAGTGGTGGTGCGTTATAATGTGACGGTCAATCCCACTATTTGTTGGTAAGAGAGTAGCCCAAGAGTTGGTGGTGGGTGGCGACGACTGGCTGCCTTCCTTCTCGTCTTACACTGCTAAATTAGGGACGGCTAGCACAGATAGCCCTCGTGTAACCTACCGCAGAAAACATACAAACAAGTTTGTCATATTTTTTTTTGGCAATATGAAAGATAAAATAAAAACTATAATTTCGTTGTGAATAATAGGACTAATGAATCATATTGTATTTAACTGTTCTATATTCTGTTTGTGTGTGTCTATCGGTGTATCAGAGGTAAGTGTATAGATGTGGACATACAGCGCTGAAATAAAATGTTCGATTCTCCGTGGTGGCCAAATTGTAGAAAGCATATTAAGTAGCTTTTGACGACAACAACGTTTAGGTCGCATAAAAGAACAACATATTTTAAGTACTAATACAACGTAAGTTATCATTATGAGTGACAGCTGACCAGATTACATCCTTATCTTTTATCTGATTTCAAGTAACATTTACATCAAGTGTATTAAGTTGGAAAAATGAATAAATTTTGAAAAGAAAATACCGAAATTAACTGGAAAAGATAATATCAGAAATCATGTTTCGACAATGTGGGATAGAGGATTTGTTTTTTTTTTTAATTTCGCACAAAGCTGCTCGAGAGTGATCTACGCTAGCTTTCCCTAATTTATCAATTTAAAACTAGAATGAAGGCAGCCAGTCGAACCCACTCACCGCCAACTCTGGCAGGTTAGTTTTTTTTTTACCAAAGAATAGTGGGATTGGCCGTCACATTATAACATCATCGCGGCAAGCATGTTTGGTGTGACTTAGGTTTGAACCCGCGACCATCAGATTACGAATGGAGTGTCTTAACCATCTGGCCATGCAGGATAGGATAAAGAAAGAGAGTATAATCGCTAGTCATAAAAATTATGTAATACAAGTGTGAAATTAAACTGAATAGAACATAAGAAGAATGTTAGAAAAGTAAAAAAGTCTGTGTGTGGGGGGAATGGTAAATTGGAAGAAATATTGTTTGCATTCGGTTAAGTTATTCACTCGTAATAATTTATCATGGAGTAAAAATGGGGTTACGTGAAACCTTGACAATTGATTGCCTTTGCTATCTGGAAATGGCAGTTTTTAACACAGAAATATAGACAAAAGAAGTGAATGTCTGAATTTACATACTTTCTCTTCACAATGTTTCAGGAAATCCCCTTTAATAAGCTACACAGCAAAGCTTACAAACATTACTAGACAACGTACGCCGGTGTCAAACAACACTTGTTTAAAAAAATAGAATGAAACCAATACTGTTCTATAAAATAAATTGGGAGCATTTGTTTCTTTCCAGCTCTAAGTATCTTTTCTGCGAGAAAAATGAAAAAAGGCATTTATTCGAGATCTTTCCAAAATCATGAAATAATGGAAATAAGTTGCAGCATGCTGAAGAAAATCTGTTTTAACACATACATCGTCAAACAATATTCTTTTATTGGATATTAATGTTTTTATTTATAATTTAATCCTATAGTGTAGGAAAAACAGACATACCAATAGTTTAGGATAAATTAGATGTTAATACACTCTGTTGTCGCGTGTTTATTTTCTGAATGCCATCTACAGAGCAAAACATAAATTGTGGTTCGTAGGCCTGAAATATCTAAAGTAAGTTTGCTTGTACAGTGTCTGGCTGAAAAGATTTCATAAAGTGAACTGCGTCATAAAATATTAAGCTGGTAATAGACACGTGCCATGATGAAAATTGATTCGTTACTTACGTGTGTCTGTGTTATGTCTTTTAATGTCGCGTATAATTTTGTCGAAACTCAGCATTCTACTACCTGCGGCGTCGTTCATTAAAAACTTAAATCCTAAAAAGCAAAGAAGAGAAATATCAAAATGGAATCGATACTTTGATTATATAATGAAATATACTGAAAATGGATTTAAACTTTATTTTATTTTAAGTTTCTTTAGGAGATAATTTGACTTAATATCATGGCATTTCAAGATTGGATACAGTTAAGACAGCCAGAACCTATAAAACAGTTTCTATAAGATTGAAAGCTAGTTCATATCAGATGACGTTAGATGTTTATACTAGTTTCAAGTTCAGAAATAAGAAATTAATCTTAATGAGATCAATGGCATGTCTAAGATGTATGATTAGGTGAGGGGGAAGGAAACGCGATCTTAAATAAATAGGCCTGAATAATAGTTCTTAGCATATTTTGTTTTCGATAATTAATTTCAAAATTATCACGTGGCTCCTGTGTAGTGACATCACTGTTTAAAGAAATAAATAATATGGAGAAGATTTAATTTCTACAACACGTTTATAGATAAATTTTTAAACCATTTAGTATTGGCATTAAAAGAAATAACTACGTCACTACCTTCAAGAAAAAGATACATGTCTTGTATTACTGAAATACCAGGATACCGCCCATTGAGAAAGAGAATACCACATGTCCACCACTTGGGACCTGTTTTGATGAGAAATAAGCCAACATTTGGCGTTCGACTCTCAGCAACGATATAAAACGTTAAACATTAGTAATCTAGCAAAAACAAGTTTTTTCGTATAGTAAGTTAATAAAGCTAATATATTTATTCATTATTAAGTGAAGTATAACATGATCAGTGTTTGTTGCTTTAAATAACTAACACAGTAAAACTGAACTAATAAAACAATGTTTCATAATAATAACCAATTATCAAAGTAATTCGTTGTAGAATTTGTCTGGAATAATATCATCATTCTTTGTTAAATATCACAGAATAAATAGTGTTCCTTTGTTAAATACAGACGTTGAATACCCTATATTAAGGCGCAGATAGCCTAGTTGCTTTGCGTCATAAAACACCAAACCAACCAACCAACGCTATATTAAAATTATTTTGGAGCTTCACCACGACCTTACGGTTCATATCGCCACGTTCGTTCATTTCATCCATCTTGATAATAATGCTACAGCGTAGTTTCTATTGCACATTCTCTATCATAAGACTTTCGTGTTTAAAGCATACCGCTTCTCCCTGTATGTTTTTCATAATACATGATATGTCGTGGAAGGAATTGATGACACGTTTCTAGAAGGAGATCCTTCTCGACTATATTGTGTACTGTTATTTGGGGCACGTAGGTGACATTTGATAGTTACCTTTGCATTTGTGGATTCTCACATTGCATACCCGACTAGACTATAACTTTTTATGTCTCTTTCCAGGTGGTTCTTGCACCTCAAATGCATCTCTATTTCTTTTTGTTTTGTCATTTAAGCACAGTCTTGGTCAAAATGTTTGTATTCTGTTCTAGATTGATGTTATTGTTTATATTCACGGAGTAGTTACCGAGTAAATGCCTGGGTAGTAACAGAGAAGGTAAGGTATGATCGGACAAATAAGCGCGAGTTGTTATTTCTGGTCTGTATAAAGTGTTCTGAACATTTCTTTGTCAAACCACAAGGTGTGTTCTTGATATACTCTTTGTCGAAACAAATTAACGCTTTTTTCAGACACTTTTACCGGATAATCATGCCTTGTCACGTATCAGAAGTCACAGGGCATCAAATTGTTCGACTGTCCAGAAATGGTATGAAACAAGTGGACATTGACAGATCAGTAAAGTAACACTATTGTACTGTATCGAGGTTCATAAAACGTAATCTTAATACAGGAAACAATGTTCCTCAAAAGTCTACTTGTAAACGTCGTAAACTATTGTCCAAGATTATTGTATTTGGGCCAGGTTAACACATCAAGAACGAGAGAAGTATTGCAACACCTTATGACAGGAATGACATGAACATTTCTCTCCAGGATATTCAGAAGAACAGTAAATAGAAGAGTGAGCAGTCAAGGTAATTTTGCAAGAGTAGCTATCAGTAAACCGATATCAATCTGACTTGACCCGTTACGAAAGTAGAACAGCATGCTGCTTTACAGTTACAACACTTTTCAGATGAGTTCTGTTTATGACTTGTTGAAGCTGATGGTAGGATTCGTGTTCGTCGTTTGCCTAGAAAACATATGAGGGAAGACATGCACATAAGAAATACATAGGAAGTGGTGCAGTATATTCTCTAGGGAAATGTCAATGGCGCCTCTTACAGGCACATAAAGACATTTCTATTGTATGCTAACTGAAAGGTTAGCAATAATTTTGTATTCCAGGACAAAAATGTTGCTGCTCAGGCGATTTTCCTCGACCATGGACAGCAAAGTTCTCAGATTGTAATCCCATTGAGAACTACTGGGTAGAACTGATCCGGAAAATTGTTACTGTAGCTACTGTAGCTGACTTACAGCGCCTTCTAGTGCCAAGTTGAGAGAAAATCATGATGAATTATCTCGATAACCCCACTGACAATATGCCTCGTCGCCTTGTGGAGGTTATTAGAATACGATGAGAACAAATCGGGTACTGAATATCTAATTTGAACAGACATAACGTTACAGACACAACTTATAATAATTTGATGTTATATTTTGTTATTATATATGCGTTGGTAAGGTTTGTTGTGATAGGTGAAATGCTGAATTACTTATCTCTCTACAGGTGTCTGATCAAAGTGTTTGCTGTTCTAATAAAGTATTCATGGTGTCCCTACCTGTCTCATTATACAAATGACAAATTATTTAATACGACATGCAATTTTCAACTTGATAGCTCAAAATGTATTTTATTCCACCTTAATAATAATGATTTCTTTTGTTATAAAACATGGAAAAAAATGTTATAAAACATTTTAGCCAATACTGACATATCCGCAATGGACATTCAAAATCTCCTACCTGAATGCATCTTATAATCAAAGTTTAAGGATATCGTGCTTCAAAAAGGCTTGTTACATATTATTCCCAAAGCCAACCGCTTTAACTTTACATTCAGTTCCATCGCTATTTCATATTAGCGGTGGTTATCACGTGATTTATTGATTCTCTTTTTACAACTAAAATAATAAGGATATTTTTGTTAAGTATCACTAAATTGGTAGGGTCGTCTTTTGATTAATAAAAATCAACGGACAAAGCCATTTTGTGTAGAATGATATTAAACCAATAAGGCTGTCTTTTATAGAATGTAACCGAGAATAGCTATTGAAAATGAAAGTAAAAGGTTTTATCTTTTACTGAATGTTCTGTGATAAACCCGAACGCTCACCTTTCACCGAATATCACTAAAATTGTTTTCCGACGCATAACTTTACTTTTAGGAATTTCGAGAATGCGCTGCTACATTGATTTGAAATATTATCTGGTGTGATTTGTCGAATTTAATAGCTATACTTACCTCGTTTTACGATACTATGTTAGAATTCATGAAAACATCAAAAACGCACCGAGAACCATAACTGCTATGTTCATCTTTGGAAACAAGATTACTAAGATATGCCCCCTATCTATTATAGTTGTATGCCTTATTTTCTCAGCCATAATAAGACAATAATACTAATCTCGCTTTCAGTACAAGAAACAAACTTCGAATACAAACTTATATTTTTTTATGGAATTTAAATGTTCTTATCCAATCCTAGCGCTCTTACAAATGGGCTTATCGTGCAAAAGCTCCTGGAGTTCGTAGATAAATATAAAGATGCACAATATGCTATCAATGCTCTGTCCACAGCAGCAATGAAACCCTACATATTAGCGTCATAAGATTAACACTGACTCCTCAGAACAACTTCTTTAGCGCTGCCAAATTTTTAATTTTGAATAGCTTTTGTTGATCAGATTGTTTATTTTCCACGCCATTCTTAAATTACAGTGTTTACCCTTAACTTAGATGTTCATTCTATTTCATCCTAGTATCATAATTCATGAAAGTCGAGTCACTAGTTTGAGCTTGAGAATTTATTATGTGTATTACATTAGAACTGAAATAATATTTTTAGTGTTCTTGGAGTTTGAATCAAAATTATATATCTTGACATCTTGTACAGCAAGGTTATCATTCCATTTAAATAATTTAACCTTACTCACCTTTTTTCAGTTTTAATATAAAAGACATGAATTATTTTCTGATAGCTAAAGTTTCAGTAGTTTTTATTTGAATTAACTGCATATATATAAATATATATACATATATTTTTGCTCAGTATTGTTCTGTTTTAAATTGATTTGATGTCTTCATTGATTCTTCCTTTTGAAGGCCCCGCTTGGCTAAGTGGTTAAGGCACTTTACTCGTACTTTGGGAATCGCGGGCTCGACTCTCCGTTACACCAAACATACTCGCCCTTTCAGTCGTGTGGGCGTTATAAAGTGACGGTCATTCCTACTATATGTTGGTTAAAGAGCAGCACAAGAGTTGTTAGTGGGTGGTGATGACTAGCTACCTTCCCTCTAGCATAATACTTCTAGATTAGAGATGGCTAGCGCAGACAACCCTCATATAGCTTTGCGTGGAATTCAGACAAACATTATTTCTGAAGCTAATTAAAACAAAAAGAGATTTAACTAAGAGTCGAAACCAGACAACGCGACTATGAAAAATATCAAATGGTTTTGTGTATGATATTTGTATTTTAATTATATGACATTAAAATTACGATTTGAGTTTTATGTTATTTTTTTTGTGTAGGAGTGTAGGAGACTCTAGGATTTTCCACGATTCTGAGCACTTTTCTCTGTTGCAGCTGACGTATGTGTGACTTTACTTGAATAATCATGAGTGACGACAGTGAATATCGAGTTCGGTTGGTTGTCCTAGGAGGTGGTGGGGTTGGTAAGTCTGCTATTGTTAAAAGATTTTTATCTAACACATTTTCTGAGAAACACAAACCCACAGTTGAGGACCTTCATTACAAGGAGTTCGATTTTGGAACTATGACCTTAAAAGTGGACTTGCTGGACACGGCAGGAGATCTTCAGTTTCCTGCAATGAGACGGTTATCCATCGCTAATGCGCAAGCATTCCTCATCGTTTACAGTATCGATAATATATCTTCTGTTGGCATTATGAAACAATGTTTCGAAGAGATTCGCGAGCAAAGGGCAGACTTTCAAGAGATTCCTGTGATATTTGTAGGAAATAAATCTGACCTGTCATCAGAAAAAAGAGAAGTTTCCAAAGAAGACGTTGCCGAATGGATCTTCTGTGATCTTCCTCGACTTAGAACCAAACTGATGGAGTGTTCCGCTAAAGACAACGTAAATATCAAAGAACTGTTCAAAGGATTTCTTCACTTGGCCAAAATCCCACTTCTTACAGAAACTGGACTGAGGCGTCGTTCCAGCGCTCATATTCCAGGAGGAAAGTCGAAGCTATTGAATACTCTTAGTCCACATGTAGAAATGCCAGAGGGCGCTGAAGGTCAGCGATCAAAGCCACGCAGTCGTAGCCTGATACGCCGTTCTAGCAAGAAAACTTCTTCAAAATTGAAAGACAACCCTTCTAGTGAGCCTGATGACTGTACAGTATCTTAAAAAGCTGTAATGTTTATGCTAAGAGGTACAGTCTCAAAATCAATATATATCGCTCAATAAAGTTCGATGAAACATTTACATATTTCAATTCAGAATCCGATACTTTAGAAAACGTCATGTTTTCTTATTTAAAAAATGTAACGTCTTACAATAGATAATTTTCAAAAACTTAAAACAAGGCATGTTGTATGGTAACCTTTTACATTTATATGAAATATCCTGTGATTATTGTAATTCTATATCTTCATAAGTCTTTAAAACAGCGAATTAAAAAATATGAAAATTCTATTTGATATGGAAACAAAACAATATTAATCAAGATAATTATCTGTTCGTGTTTGCTATTTAAGTTTAGATCATTATTAGTAAACTAGTGCTTAACATATATTATTCCTAACAGTTTGGAAAATCATTTTTGTATCTAACACATAATATCGTTATGTGCTCGTAACATAAGCTATTCGTTACAGCCAAAAGAAGTGTGATGGTATAAATTCTATTCTTTTAAACTAGGGATAAAATTATTTTATTCAATAACCTCTTCACACATGTCTCAACCTTTCGCTATTTCTGATATGCTTACGATCTTCCCATAATTAATAATAGGCTTAGATTGATATTATTCAGAATTTATTTAGAAAAAAAACACCTCAGTGTAAGTGTGACTAATTTTAACAAATCCATCAAGTAATTTAGAGGAAATTTTAGATTTAAGATATTACAAGGTACACTTGAGTCTTCTCACTTAGTCTTGGGTATATCAGTTATGTTTTCCCATCGGTCGAGCGTGGCCCACTGATTATCATGCCGGACTATGAACTTGAAGCTCTATGGTTGAAGCTCTGTTACCACACACACAAATCGCGGTTGGTACTTTGGGGTCGCGGATATGTTATAAAAGTGGAAATGAAATTGCATTATTTTGACCGACAACAGTTTCTCTCCAGCCAAGTAACCGCCCAACGAGTTCTCCTTCCTTCACTTCTTTCTGTTTGTCCTTCCAGGCTTTTCCGACCTCTTGTAATATCTAATCAACTAACAAAAGTTTATGTCTCCATCACACTAGTTCATGTTAACTCCAAGTTCGACGCCCTTTTAACTTTCAATCAAGTAGTGGGGCGAAGAGAAACTGATGTTTCTGGCCATCCCTGGTTATATTTCATTCCCAATTGGAGAATGGGATAAACTTTAACCTAAATCACCACCACGTGATGCTGTTGTTTGTTATTATTCGAGAAGAGTAGCACGAATTGACTTTGCATTCAAATCTTTAACAACTAGTCGAAACACCACCCATGTCTGCTACATACGAAAAATGAAATTATGACGTGTAATGCCTAAACTAACGATATATTACCCTTATAAGGATAACAATGGAAAAACACCATTTAAGACTAATCTTGCTTTTAAGTTTATTTTTTATCCTAGCTTGCCCATTAGGGCCGACAGTATGCAGTTGCCTATCAACTAAATTCGGCTCTATAGTAAGCTGCTGTTAACAAAACTCAATACCATAGCTCATCAGATCAAGAACTACACGTTACTATACTCCAGTCTGAAATAACAACTACACGATTCTTCATCTGCTTCATTTTTTTACTCTATACAAAACTTTGTGTTCGTATTGTTGACATATTCAACTTTACTGAAGAATTGTTACTGCTGCGAGATAACACAATAATTGTAACACTCTCATTTCTGTCTTGTAGCAATTGTTCTGTGCTTTTAACTGATTAACAGTAGAATTTCTGTTTAAAAACAATATGTCAGAACTTAATATAATGGGTAGTTGTAATGGCAAAAATGTATACTTGTGTAATATTTATCTCTTTAACTGATACCGCAGTACTAATACAAAATTAATAATCTGTTATTAATTACTTTTCAAAACGTATCTTTTTTCTGGCTTGCGTCGATCATGCCTATTAAGAATTACAATGATGTATGAAAATACTGTATTTGTTCAGGTCTGGTTAATACTATAACAAAAACAACAACAATGAAAATGCCCAACTTATTAAAGTTTATTTCTTATGTTAATCAATGTGTAGAACAAGCTAATTTTTATTAATAAGTTAGTGACATGAAAATCACAAAAATGATCTTAGAAAATGGCACTCATGGCACCCTACGTTTTTTGTTGGAATAAATTATTCATAAAAATTTTATTTGCATGCAAAGGCAAATTTACTTATCACCAAAATTATGAAATTTGTTTCAAAAATACAAGCATGAGGACAATTCTATCCTTTCGTATGCCATACTTTACTGAATTAGATGTATTTCAGTAACTTGGCCAGGTGAGTTAAGGCGTTCGACTCGTAATTTGAAGGTCCCAGGTTTGAATCCCCATCGCAACAAAAATGCTCATCCTTTCAACCGTGGGGGCGTTATAACGTGGCCGTCAGTCTCACTATTCGTTGGTAAAGGAGTAGCTCAAGAGTTGGCGGTGAGTGGTGATGAATTCCCTCTAGTCTTACACTGCTATATTAGGGACGGCTAGCTCGCAGACCTCGTGTAGCTTTGCGCGAAATTAAAAAAAACAACAAACAATAACCTTGGACACCAGCAAACCAAAGGATAAGACCAAAGTTTCTGTGAATAACTTGTTTGAATTGTTCTCTCCTTCATACATTACTTATATATACATATATTAGGTTACTTATGAAGCGTAAATAATAATGTAAACACCGCAGTGGTTTCATTTATTGTAATAACTTGGCCTGAACAATGAATAAAAAAATTATCTCCTTCATGGTAAAGAAACATGATTTTTACGTAAGCAACTTAAGAGGAAAGACATTTTTTACCCAATCCGAAGTGTTGTTCAAAACTTAACTGAAAGACACTACTAGTTGATAATAAAATGTGAAGAACAAGTTTGGAATGTAACAACAATATGTAATACCTTTATCAATCATACAATTATAAAAACATAACACTATGAATGATCGGTTATTAGGGGTGATCTATGTATACATCTGAAAAACAGAAAATTACTCAAAAGGTTTTTGCGAGTAACGCCTTTCCCTTTCATACAATATATTTTTTTGAACATATGAATACTTGTCAACCAGTGGCATTTAGCAACAAACAGTTTCAGCAACTAAACAAGTAATCATCGTTCATTGGTTTCCATTTTCATCTATATTAATATCAATTCAAACTTTTGTGTAATGGTATTTATCTAATATGTCTAACCTGTCTGACTATTATTTATTATTTTATTCATTTGTCTCTCTTGGTTTGCTATTTATAGCTTTGTCTGGATTTCTAGAGATATGTTGTACAACATCGAAGGCTTTTATCTAAAGCACCTGTCTCTTACAAGTATTCACAGGCCTAATATACTACTGAACCCATGAGATATAAACAAAACCCTCCAGTTCTGTTTAATGCATTAAAAGCTTGATACTGTACAAATAAAATCTTAGTAGACATGATATATTACAATAGCACGAAATGTTGCTGATTGGTCCTACTTGTTCCATAAGAATAATACACATAATGAACATGGTAAACAGTATCTGATAAATCTTGTTTGCTCTATCCACAAGCTGCTCTAACAACACTTTGCTTTTAGGTTCGTCACTCACTATTTTTAAGTAAGCTCGTTTTAGTTTAATGGCAACAATTAGTTCCAATTGAATATACTATTGTTTTGACCAAGTTTATCTCATCTAGCTCAGATGAAGAAGATAATGTTAAAAGGGTTTATATATATATATATATATATATATATATACTGTCTCGTTCTTCATCCGTGAGTCATGCGGGTTTGAAGGTGTATCAGTTCTCATTAGTAACTCTTGTCTTCCTGCGAATCAAAGCCAGGAACGTTAATAATTCCCACTTAAATCGTTTGATTCATTTCCCTCTACGATGTTTTCAGTTTTGTTTTCTTGGTATAGAATGATCAATAATAAATGAATTACAGCGGAAAAAAAAACCTTTCACTTTGTACTGTATTTATAAAGAATGTGTACTTTACATCATAATAAAAGTATTTGTTCTTAGTAGAAATGAACTAAAGAACTAGATGGAAAGAGAAACAAAATAACCATTGTATTTGCGTTTCAAATGTACTTTAAGCACTTTTGTTTGTCAATAAAGTAAGCTTTTCACTGAAAACTGGCTTTTAATCACATTTACTTGTCACTTATACTCAACATTATAATTTAATAAATGTTTTTACAAAGAAAAACTGAGAGTGATGGAGTATCTTACTTTGAGCGTGATGTTTAAATTGTATTACAAGGAGAAAAAAATGTTCCATCTTCTTTTGATTCTTCTCAAGCAACATACAATCTCATTTTATTTAAACTCGTTTTTCTATTCATTTCTAAAAATATACACAGGCTTACCCGTAATTAATAGCGCCTGTTGATGAAAATACGTGTTCGAAAATATATTATTGTCAGAATTTTTGTTGCTCAATAATTAATAGGCTTTTTGATTAAAAAATAGAAGCATAAATCACTTCTGTATAAAAACATTAATGGTAACCCATTTGACTATGGCATAAACTTGCATATTTTAGTATTTTGTGAAGAACGTAGATTTTTTTTAAAATTCAAGATTGTGTTTATTTAAACAGTCTCCTTCAATAAATATTAATATAATATTCTCTTTAATCTAAAAATCGCGGGTTCGCATCTCCGTCGCGCCAAACATGTTAGCCTTTTCAGCCGTAAGGGCGTAATAATGTGAGTATCGATCCCACTCTTCGTCGGTAAAACAGTAGCCCAAGAGTTGGCGGTGGGTGGTGATGACTAGCTGCCTTCCCTCTAGCCTTACACTGCTAAATTAGGGACGGCTAGCACAGATAGCCCTCGAGTAGCTTTGTGCGAAATCCAAAAACAAAACAAAAAACACATATGCATAATTTTTGAAAGAGACTATGAAACGTAATTTCACTTAATATTCCGTAAAAGTAGCATTGAGGCAATATATCTTTATTAATTGCTATTTATGCTTGCTGTCATTATTAAAGAGGTTATAAAAATTTCAAAGACAGGTAACATAGTTACGCAAAATACATGACCCTTCAGGTTGTTATAAGCGATATACGTGTATTTAACATATTTGTACGTATTGAAAATTGTAAAGATTCTCAAACTTTCGACAATGTTTTTATTATCATTAAAACATATCTCGTCAATGTGTTTGTGAGACCCTGTTTTTCTGTTACAAAAAACGACTTCCCATCAAGGAGGCTTTTGACTATACTTGATATTTTAACAAATGAAAGGAAACTTTGGTGACAAAAGTCAACAAAATCTGTGTATATTTTTACGTTCTCTTTTCATGATGATACATCTTTGTGGAACCTACTAACGTCTTTCACCAATTGTGGGCCTGGGGTGTTTTAATGGCGATCGAAAGGTCCAAGGTTTGACATTCCTATGCTGGTGGACACGTCTGTAGTTTAAGCTGTGAGCATGTTTTAAAAGTGAAAGTAGTTAAGTGGATTTACTTAAGAACAGCAACCAAGGCAGCGACTTCTGCTTTCTGGTTTATCCTTTTCTGGTCCAACACGGTCAGGTGGTTAAGGCACACAACTCGTAATCTGAGGGTCGCGGGTTCGAATTCCCGTCGCACCAAACATGCTTGCCCTTTCAGCCGTGGGGGCATTATAATGTGATAGTTAATCTCACTATTCGTTGCTAAAAGAGTAGCCCAAGAGTTGGTAGTTGGTGGTGATGACTAGCTGCTTTCCTTCTGGTCTTACACTGTTCATTTAAAGACGGCTAGCGCAGACAGCCCTCGTGTAGCTTTGCGCGAAATTCAAAACAAACTAAAAACCAAATCCTCCTGAAAATTACATCTATGGTTATGGATGCTTTCTATAAGTAACAGTCTAGTTCCTCTATTTACCAAGCCAGAGTGTCCTGAAGTTGTTTCTGATTAACAAACTTTTCTCTGTTTTATCTGTTCAAAAATATGAACGACTAACGCAGATGGATAGCTCTCTATTAACTTTCAACGAATTACCATAAACGAACAAGCTATTCTCTATAGTCCGTTTACAAGTTAAATTAATTCTATTTTAATTACCTCTCTCTTTGTAGGCCTGGCAAGGCCAGGTGATTAAGGCACTCGACACGTAATCTGAGGGTCGTGGCTGAAAGGTCAAGCATTATAATGGCACGATCAATCCTACTATTCATTGGTAAAAGAGCAGCCCAAGAGGGTGGTGATGACTGGTCTTACACTGCTAAACTAGGGACGGCTAGCGCAGATAGCCCTCGTGTAGCTTGACATGAAAATCAAAAACGAAAACAAACAAACAACTTTTATTGTGAAGAACTGAAAATTAAAGGCAACTCTGTCTGAACCTGGGGATCATTGACCTGAGCGTTTAGTCATTGTATCGCAAAAGACTCATTTGCACGTTTAATATATACCATTATTTAATTTAAATAAATTAATTTATAAATGAAGAAAATGTAGAGTCATGCACTTCCATGAACAAAATTTCATATTTCATTACTAAGTTAATCTTTTTTTTTTACTAGCTCCAAGGTGACAATTTTTTGGAATTTTTCATCCTTAAAATAAATCACAATATCGATATTTTATTCACTTGTTATATAATGATGTTCATAGATAATTGGATAACCTCACTGAAGCTTTCAAGTAATCTACAACAAAGTCAGGATTACTCAAGTGAATGTAACACTGTGAATTTTTCTCTTTAATTTTGATTGGAAACTAGTGTTATACACGTTGTTTGTAGACTCTAATGTAAAACCATGCGGATGGCATCATTCGTGACTGAAAACAAGAAGGAAATTTGTTATATTTCTGGTGTCAAATTGAGGGTATGGTTTGCGCTGCAGTGAAGTATAAAAACTCAGTCGACACCAATGCTGTTATCAGTGGACCTTAGTCAAGTTATTTGACTAAATTCATTTTTTGCATCGCAAAGTATAATAAATTTTAATTCAAGTGCAAAATACTTTAAAACATCGTCTACAGTCACTGCATTTAATTTACCTGCGAGTCCAACATTGAATCCACTGTATTTTAAACTAAATCTTAAATGGCTGTTTTTAACAATATATCGAAGTAAGATATGTTGAATATTAATAATAATATTTGTGTAGTGCACCGCTGCTTTCTTTGTTCGTCGTATCATAAATATAATACTTATTTAGAGCTCAGAAATAAATAAAACCTCCTTTTGTTTTAAAGATTCTAATTTAAAATAGTGTATTTTAGAACTAGGTTAATAGATGGCGCTCAAATACTTTAGTTTTAATTTAGAAAATAAGATTAACTTATTATCATAAAAAATTAATTCTTTTCATACGAAACTAATATATAAATAATCCATGAAGATGCATACCAGGCACCCCAGCTCACGAAGGAATTAGAATCAAGAAATGTGGTATCTAATTTAATTTGAGTCGCACTTGGAAGCTGGTGGTGGCGTCTGGGAGCTCATTGAAGGAATGTATTACTGAATGTCTTTTTATTATTCTCTATGGTGTGTTTATACTATAACAAAGAACTACCGCACTGTTACATCTATATATGTTCTTTGCTGTAAATGAGAGGTTAAAGAAAAGGAGAAGTAACTGTAATAAAAGCTAAGAGTTTCACTCGTGACTTGAAGTTACAATTTACTTAGTCACTAAGTTGCAGTCTCTAATCTTTATAACTGTAAAATCTAAAAAAAATGTTAGTATATGGTTAACAGAAATAGCCTTACAAGCTGCTGATAATTCTTTTTTTCTTTTACAAGGGACTTTCAGATTTTTATGTTTAAAACTAATTCAACAAAATACAGTTTAACTTTTTAATCCTAAGTGGCAAGGATTTTAAATATTATGTCGTAAGTTAAAGAAAATCCATTTAAAACTAGAAATATATTGGGTATTGGAAAATGTTCTATCCAAGCTTAAAACGTCATAAACTGAGTGACGTTTTGTCAAGCATAACATGGAAAGAATGTGTGTCAAAAGCTAGAATACACCAGGTAAAAATGTTGATAACTATGTTCATAGTGATAATTAGATAAAAGAAAAATAGCTTTTGAAGTACTAAACGTTTAATAGTGTGATATATGTGTAACAAAAAGCAATAAAACATTTTAAAATTCTGTCTCAGAAAATATCTTCTTTCCCAGAAGACTCTGTCATCAATAAATCTAACAATTAGAACACTCTGTAGTCAATAAATCTAACAATTAGAACACTCTGTCATCAATAAATCTAACAATTAGAACACTCTGTAGTCAATAAATCTAACAGTTAGAACACTCTGTGGTCAATAATTCTAACAGTTAGAACACTCTGTAGTCAATAAATTTAACAGTTAGAACACTCTGTAGTCAATAAATCTAACAGTTAGAACACTCTGTATTCAATAATCCTAATAGTCAAAACACTTTGTTGCCAGTATATATAATAGTTATAACACTCTGTACTCAATAATTTTAACAATCAAAACACTGTTGTCAGTAAATGTAACAGTCAGAAGACTCTTTAGTCAATAAATGTAGCAGTTGCAATACTCTCTAGTCAGTATATCAAATAGTCAGAACACTATGCCGTTAGTAAATCCAACATTTAAAACAATATGTTGTCGGTAAATCTAATAGTCAGAACACTGTAATCAATAAATTAAATAGTCAAAGCACTATCATCAGCGAGTCAAGTGGTGAGGCGGCGCTAACAGTTGTACATTTGTCAGTCAGGAGGTAATATAAAATACGCAAAATAATCAACCAGTCCAGATCGTTCTGTTTTCAGTAATTTTTTACAAAATTAGGACATTGTTGTAAGTAAGCTAGATCAGATCTACCTTATATAAATCAGTTAGTCAGTGAATAAACAACTCAAGACAAGGTCTTGATAAATCAATCAGTCATAGTACTGTTTTATCGGTCAATCGCTCAGTTACAGTACTTTTCCGTTAGAAAATCAACTAGTAAAAGTACTGTTTTGTCACAAAATCAACCATTCAAGGTACGCTGTCATCAGAACATCAACCAATCAGAATACCATCATCCTTAAATTAACCACTCAAGTAGTCAGAACACTCTATTTAGTAATTAAACCAATAGCAGTGCTACATCGTCAATAAATAACATATATATATATATAACACAGTTGCATAATAAATAACAAAATAAACTGATCTATGACGGATTTTCATTAAAATAGAAAGACTTTTTTTCTGAAAGCATTGTTTAAAAGGAAAATTAACATATAAATAAGTTTTAAATAATTAATTTTTTATCGAAAAATAAAGAAAATAAATTCTTAATTAAAAATATAGAAAGAAAAGTGGTAAAAAGGTCTTAAAGTTGTTTTTCTTTGTTCACTTGACAGATGAGGCTGTGTTTAAAGTCTTTTGTTCTATCATGTGCTGAAGTATATGTTTCACAACAAAGATTAGCTTATTGAAAAACGTCATTATGATCGAAGCATTTAAGTCCTTAAGGTCTTTTGTGTTTGCAAAAGCAGTCTAGCTCTTTCAGTTCTGTATGACATCTGAAGAAAGGAGGCATTTCAATGTGCAAGAGTATTGTCATTATAGTGTTGTTAGTAATGTATGCTCATGTGTAAAAATGTTTACTACAATACGTGCAAGCGTAGTGTTGTTATAGTGATGCATGCTCATGTACAAAGGATTTTATTACAGTTGTGAGTTTCACTATTAAGAAAATAGTTGAATTGTTGTAGTTTAGAGATCATTAAACAACTTTTAAGGTTTCTATTGTGTCTATAACTAGAAACCTAAAAAAACATATAGTGAATAAGTCAGTTGTTATGAAGTCAGTCATGAGCGTATTGGATTTGGTTCTTGTTTATTCGGTTAGTTAATATGTTGTTGAGAGGGTAGTATGTCATCATAATGAAACTTCTGTCAGTTTCACTTTATTTCAATATACTTCCAGTCGTAGAAACGTCCTTTTCTGTATTTCGTGACGGTGAAAAGAATTGTAGTCCAAGCATACGTTATTTTCAATATATTTGTAGTATACGGTTACGTTATTTGAGTCTACATATATTTCAATATTAATGTCAAAAGTGAAACATTTACCGTCACACATGGACTGTTCCAGTTGAACCCTAATGCAACATCTAAGCTGTCGTAAATGTAGCAAGCAAAATTATCATGAAGACAATGAACAGATTATCAAACAAAGGACCCACTTTTGTGATCATGATAACACCAGTAAGTTCTTGATACAACTTGTCATTAAATTCCAAGCTCTCGATTGTAAGAACTAGCCACGTTAGTAAGAACGGACTCAGTGATAGGGTATTTTTATGTTTTTCTTATTTGGAAAGTGGTTTTGAGCTAGAACATCGTCAATGCGATGTTGAAGTGACTAGCTCAAGATTTAGTGTGTTGAAAGTCTTTAACACAATATATAGCATCTATGGAATATATGAAAAAATTGGAAATAAAAATCAGTTCCGCTCTCAGGCATTTTAAAAGTAGCTTTTTGCCTTCACGAGGTAGCTTATTTGTTCTGGTATGCTATTTGATAGCTTAATAAATCCATTTCTGGTACTCAAGAATGAGGTCTTTAGCAACTATTTTGTTAAGTTGATACTGCCCAACTGTTTGATACATTCTTCTCTTTGTCGGGCTTATTATGTCAAAAATGTCATCTTTCTCGATTGTATTAAATCGATACACAATTACAAAGAAAAGATATATTCCGATCAGAGATGGCGTTTTTTACATCAAAGGTTTTTGTTTGATAAACATTTCCTTCAGTTTGTTTAAATTTCGTGGACAGTTATACGAGGGTTATCTACGTTAGCTGTCCTCAGTTAGTCGCATATGGAGGGCAGCTAGTTATCATTCATTACGCAAGTTCAACTCTTGGAGTACTCTTTTACCAACAAATGGTTGAATTGACCATCACCATATAACGTCTTCAAACTGAAAAGGCGATCATGTTTGGTAGAGCAGAGATTCGAAATCGTGAGCCTCAGATTGTGAGTCAAGCGCCCTAACTACCTGGTCTATTGTCTTCAAAACAAGTTAAAATGAAAACCCTCTTTAATGTCTCGTGTAGCTATGCGTCAAATTAAAACAAACAAACAAACAATGATTGTATTCCAACTAAACCTAAAGGTAATCAAAGAAATAATGAAAAACGTACTTTGAGAAAAGTTTGATTTTTATTTCTGTTTTTATTTTACTTTATATATTTATAATTTTCAGTTCTTTTATATTTTCTTACCTTCAATTTTGTCAACTATTGTGCCATTTTGTAAAAAATAAAATTTCTTAACAATTATAGTTATATTTATGCTGTTTTTTCACATATATAGATTTCATTATCTCAGATATTGTTCCAAAACATTATTTGTTTTATATCAATAATCACATGACTAGTTGTAAATTTTGTAGAATTCATTTATTTTTGGCGATGTTTATTATATTTACAACAAACTGTAGTTCGGCAATATTTTTGCAAACTCGCTTCACGCAGAAAGTCTATAATTAGCATCTTTGTATTTGTCATATACATCCTGACGAGAAGTATCTGCTCGAAATGTTGTCAAATAATAGGTTTATATTTAGACAAGAAGTTAATTTATTTGTGTCCTTACTCAGTAAATGAACCATCCAGGCTACCTTATTGCCAGTAAATCATCGAAACACAAAATTTTCTCGGCAAAATGGATCGTCTTAACCTCACATGAAAGTGATGTTGGAAACCAAGGCTTAGGAATCATCCAGTTAAATTTCTTTTCAACCCACCAAGAAATAGGAGTCGTCCAATCAAATTGCAAATGGTGATGTTCGTAAATAAAAACAAAAAAAAATCTATTTACATTTTTTATATGTTCTTAAAGTAAACGGAAGTATAAATAGCATTGTGTTTTAGTCTGTATCACTTTAAAAGACTTCACTGTTTTAAAATAACTGATTCTTGCAACTTTCAGATCATACTTATTATTTATATTCATCGTTAAACTTGAGACAGAGTAAGGTGTGTCAGTATATAAAGTGTCGGTACTTGTTTCTAAATCGTTCTTTGTAAAAATTACAGTAATATATTCTGTGCACAAATGTCCAAAATTGCATGACTGTTAGTGCTTTGAAAATCCTATCTTATTCACACCTTCATTCTTAACACTAGTCACGAAACGTACTTGATTTTATGAGACAAAATGTTTCCTGCTACTACATGACGTTATACTTGTTTTCTAGTATACTATGATGTATTATATTTTCTAAGGTCTTCACATTTAAGAACAAATAGGTTTCATGACGATCAAACTTCTGTTAACACTGACTAACAATAACATGTTTAATTGTCTTAATATTAATTTATTCTTTAGTGATGTGTGAAGAATTTTAATTTCTCCTACGTAAAAAAAATATTTTTCTACGTAACATAGATATATATATTCATTGGGCATATTTTTATGGATAATACACCTGAGAAATTTACAATATTGTCGTTAAATTTGACATTTATAGCCCTGTTATGTTGATTTGCGAAAAGCTCATTTATTATTTGCGAATAGCGATCATTTAACGAACAAACTATCGTTACTTATAGACTTGTATTGCAACATGCTAAAACAGTGACATGCTAAAATTGCACTGGTGGAAACCATGGAAATGAACATCCTTGTTTATTCAGTAAAATGCTTTACACTTATTTTTTAATGTCTCCGGATTTTAACTTCATTCCTTTTAACACCAGTCAATGATGTAATTATTACACGGTTAAGCACATTAAACATGTTTGGCGAACTAAGAAATCCTTAATATTTTCGTTGGATTACATAAATTTCACAGCAATATACTGAAATTATAGTGCTCGAGATTGATTTTTTACTATAAAAAATCCGCTTTTCAATGACAAAGAGATAAAGAAAAGTAGGATAATTTGTTAATTTGTCTGTTTGCAATTAAACACAAAGCTGTTGTTGTTGTTTTAAATTAAGCACAAAGCTACACAATGGGCTATCTGTGCTCTGCCCACCACGGGTATCGAAACCCGGATTTTAGCGTGTAAGTACGCAGACATACCGCTGAGCCACGGGGGGGCAAACACAAAGCTACACAATGTGTTATCTGTGCTCTGCTCACCTTGGGTATCGAAACCCGGAATATAGTGGTGTGAGCTCGTAGACATGCCGATGTGCATCTGGAGGGATAAATTGTTTGTTGATTTTGTTTTTGAATTTTGCGCAAAGCTACTCGAGGGATATCTGTGCTAGCCGTCCCTAATTTAGCAGTGTAAGACTAGAGGGAAGGCAGCTTGTCATCACCACCCACCCAGCCAACTCTTGGGCTGCTCTTTTACCAACGAATAGTGGAATTGACCGTCACATTATACGCCCCCACGGCTGGGAGGGCGAGCATGTTTAGCGCGACGCGGGCGTGAACCCGCGACCATCGGATTACGAGTCGAATGCCTTACGCGCTTGGCCATGCCAGGCCATCTGCGCTAGCCGTCCCTAATTAAGCTGGGTAAGACTAGAGGGAAGGCTGCTCGTCGTCACTACCCACCGCCAATTCTTGGGCTACTGTTTTACCGACGAATAGTGGGATTAACCGTAACTTTATAACGCCCCATGGCTGAAAGGGCGAGCATGTTTGGTGCGAACGGAATTCGAACTCGCGACCCTCGGATTACGAGTCGAACGCTTTAACACGTTTGGCCATGCCGGGCCTAGGATGAATTGCTAAACCACAAATTGGTGATTATTACTTCAAAAATAACAATATCCTCATTTTTGTTTGCTCGATCTTCACAAGTAAGAATCATTGATAAAAGATTCTGGTTTATCCATAACTTCTTTTGGCTTTGAATTCAATGTTCGTTTTATTTTTTGTCACTTCCAAATCGTGTAGAAGTGTTATTTTAGTAATGATGCACAGAAGGTAATTTTTTATCTTATTGTTCTTTTCTTATATGACTGTCAACTTTTTTTTATTTCAATGAAATTCTGTGAATGTGTCCTGCTTTCGTGATTTATTCTCCTGTCTTAGAATGTCTTTAGACACGAATAGCTCACTAGATTTAATAAATACAGATCACGAGGAGTAGATCATATCTGTTGGTTGCGTGCAAAATTTATTGACTTTGTTGAGTGCCTGTCCATCATGTTTGCCTCTGTTATTTTTGGAGAAATAACTTTCAGGAAAAATAGCCCGGTATTACCAGATGGTTAGGGACTCCAGTCGTAATATAAGGGTCGCAGGTTCGACTCCCTGTCACATTAAAGTGCTCGCCCTTTCAGCCGTGGTGACGTTATAATGTGACGGTCAATCCTATTATTCGTCGGTAAAATAGTAGCCCAAATGATGAGTATTAGTATTTCCTCTTGTCTTACACTGCTGCCCACCAATGTTCTAATTTTGGCGTGTACATCACTAAATCCACCTGCCACCATCAGGGCAGGTGGTCTGAACTGTAAGGTATTGTCGTATATTCCCAGTCCTCTCAGATATTTCCATAGTCAGCAGTTTGGTCACTCAAAGACATCATATCTTTGTTCTCTGACGTGTGCTCGTTGCTGTGGCAAGAACAATGATGCTTTAGTGCAAAATGGACTATCAGTGTGTTCATTGTAGTGGATCTCACTGCTCTTACTTTCATTTAAAAACAGTTCACATTTTTTTCTTTCCTCAAGGCTCTAAAGTTACTGTTCCCCACTTCATCTCTGAAATATGGTACTGGACTCCATTCCACTGTTACGGTAGGAGAGCAAACAGATTTCTCTGCGCCACTGACATAGTCGCTCTCCAACCATATGAAGTGTCTTTCGCTCTCCATGATTAATAAAGCTGACGAATCAATGTGTGTTTTTCCCATCTTTATTACCACCTCTCCTTCCAGTGGCTCCACGGATCCGCTTTCTTTGGCTCTGACTTCTGGGGTTTCTTGGGCACTCTTCTTCTTCAGTTCCAAGGTGCAGAACGACTATTTGTTCACGCTAGCAGTCGTTTGAATCTACTTCCACCAATATTGATCCGTCCACACGATCAAAAGCATGAAAGTCGAAGACCCTTTACCTAATAAGAAAAAATGACATAATCATAAACCGAATGGTTTTCTACCCAGTTATCCATCCAGATAAAAATGGTCAAGCTGGTACAGTGGAACTGTCAAGGTATTCATTTTAATATAGATGACATTAAGAATTTGATTGATTCTTATCATCTTGTGCATCTTTTCTTACAGAAATCATATTTGAAACTTGCCAATACAGTCACCTTATAGCAGTTTTCTCTGTACTGAAATTACAAGTTGTGTGATGGATGAGTGCATAGAGGAGTGGCATTGTGCCCACCGTGTCTTTGCCATTCGATACACCCTTGGAGGCCATAGCCATTCTTGTATCCTTGGATAGTACCATCACTGTTTTCTCTCTACCTGTCTCATGAAGAGATTTGTAATCAATCAAACCTTGATGCTCTCATTAAACAGTTCGCGTCTCGTTTTTTAATCTTGGAGAACTTTAATGGATTTAATCCCCTCTGGATTGGTACTGATATTGATGGAAGGGGTCTTTCTGTAGAGTATATGCTCTTCACAATCTTTCCCTTTTCAATACTGGTTTTCATACTTATCTTCATGCACATAGTCAGTCTTTTACTGTTCTTGATCTCTTTATCTATTCCACTTCATTCTTTTGTCATTCTTCTTGAGGGTTGATAGAGTCCCATAGGGCAATGATAACTTTCCTATCATTTTGAGGGAACTGGCCGTGGTTGATGCTACCTGACCCGAGTACCTTGGTGGAGGCTGGATCAGGCCAAATGGCTATCTTTCACTGCTCTTTCTGAACTTGAACCTGCTGTCGTCTTTAAACCATCTGTAGACGACTGCATCGTCCAGACAGCTGCGCAGTCTATTCTCTAAACGTCGACACGTTTTTTACAATATCCTCGTCCATGGTAGAGTCCAGCTTGCTAAATAGCATGTAAGGCTCAAAACCACATTTCAAACTACACTGCTTTTCAGTGAGCTCATGCACATGCTCGGCAAGCAAAACATCAAAGTCAAAAGGAATATTGGATTAAGTTTACAACCAGCATCTCAACCAGCTTTTTCCGAGAGTGTCAGCGATGTACTAGACCTCAGAAAATGTCTGGCTATTGGAGAGCTAGATAGAATCTTTTCCCATAGCCAGGAAATTTCTGAGATCTAGTGCATTGCTTACACTCTCGAAAAAAGCCTTTTCATGCATCTTAGCCATTAAGACTCGTTCAGAGCAATCACCTCTTTCCTTTGTGGCTGATCAACTCTATGACTATAATCGTATATTTACACTGGTGAAACTCAATCTTTCTCTTCATTGGAGTGGCAGTGCATCAGTCGAACCATGATAATATTCAATACAAGATGCTCTACCATCTCTTGCTATTCTTCTGGTTGTTTGTATCTCTGCAGGAGAATGCTTTTTCTGATGCTTGTCACCAAACTAGTGTCGTTCCTTTTTCTCAGCCTTGGAAGAATCCCAAGAGTCCTTCTAACTATCATCCAACTGCCTTGACAAGCTGTCTCTGTAAGATCTTAGATAGGATAGTTAATGGTCGTCTTGTTTTGTTCCTCCAATCAAACAACCTCTTCTTGCGATTCCAAGCCCTTTCTTTCTCACAGAAATTTGGAGTCCTTCAGGGTTGTGTCTTGAGTGTTACACGTTTCAGTGTGAAGGTTAATGTCATCACTACACAACTTCCTTCTATTGTTGAAAACGGAGTGTTAATCAACGACTTCCACATCTTGTGTCAGTCATCGAGCATGAGGTTTATTGTTTATTGAGCAACAACTTTAGATTGCTGTCAATCGTTTAATAAAGTGTACTACAGCAAACGCTTTTACCTTTTCTTTCTCTAAAACCTTTTGTGTGCACTTTTGCTGTCAGTAAGGTTGTTCTTCTCGTGGTTCTTAAAACAAAGTTCTTGCAACTTATCTTTGACAATAAACTGACCTTCATTCCACATATCAAGCAGCTACATGTCAAGTGTCTTAGGGAGCGGATCGATGTTCTACGATAAATATTTTTCGTTCCCTGATTTGATATAAACTTAACTATGGGTCCCTGGTCTATGATTCTGGTACAGACATCGACCTTAAAGATTTAGAGGCCGTTCACCATCTAGGGCTGTCTGAATTTTACCAGTTCAGAATTTATAACCGAGTCCCATGAATCTCATCTTCATCTCTGCTGTTTGGAACTTTCTTTACTCGATTCTTACCATAGCATCCCACCTGAGGTTGGGTCTTCCTTTCTTAGTGAGCTGTATTTTGCAGAATAGACAGTCTTCCATTGTTCCTTTTGGCCTTCGTATCCAGGTGTAGTTGGTTGAATTGGATCTACCCTTGGATGATGTTGTTATTTCCACTGGTCAGCCTATCCCACCATGACTTATTGTCATCCATAAATGTAACCTTTCTTTGAGTCATGTGAGAAAGGGGATGCTTCCGATTGGAAGTACTGTCTTTTGTTTACCGAACAACTTTCAAACCATCCTTCTATGCCCATTTATTTGGATGGTTCGAAATCAGGTCACTCTGTGGGCTCTGCCATGGTTTGGTGCTTGCACACGGGATCCCCTCTATAGTTGCTGTGTTCACTGCGAAATTGTACACAATTTCTCTTTCTTTAGATCACGTATAAAATATGTAGTAATATCTATACTGATTGTTTAGCTTTCTACTGACCTTGGAATCGCTACACGTAAGTTCTCATCCTGTTCTGGTCAATATTCAAAATCCACTGGCCCATTTCTCTTTATCATTTATTTCTATCACGTCGGTATTCACGGAAATGAGCTCGTTGACACTGCAGCTAAGTCTGTCTGCTTTGGTACTATCACTGCCGAGCATATCCCACATAATGACTATGATCTTGTGTTAAAGGCTCGGCTCCGCGCTAGTTATCACTTGACTTGGAGTGATGACCAACATGATAACAAAAATTTCCAGGTCAAATCCTATTGCTTTTTGGCTGTCTTGTTTCCAGAAGGATCGAAAGGAGGAAGTTATCTCGACTTGGTACGAATTGGCTACAGATTTGTAACTCATCATTTTCTTTTATCTGGGACTGATACACCAGTGTGTGATCTTTGTAACACTGAGCCCATGCTTCACTTTCGTACCGTCTTTTCAACAGTGAGAAACGGAACAATTTTAGACATATTTTCACCATGGGTTCACCCTTGACTTTGACAGTGTTATTAGCGATGGTGACGCTGTCCATCTCAATTGTATTTTTTAATTTTTAAGGACCATTAGTCTTTTAAATTCTATTTAAGTTTTTGTTTCAAATTTGACCATTGTTTTTTAACGTGATTCTTTTATACATGTTTTAATAAATTTATTTTGATTTTGACAGAGATAACATAGTTGCTTTGCGCCAATAACACAGTGTAACACAAATTTTGTTCATGGATAGTATGTGTTATTTTTTAATTTCTTGTATTGTAAAAGTACACAAAATGGCCATTATTCCCTCCAAACTTTGCTTTTGTAGCTGGATAATGAAATTTAGAAATTAATCTATTTTCTATGTAAAAACGGGTAAATTTACACATTTTTATTTACATAAGGTCTGAATAAAACAACATATGAATCAAGATTTGCATGTATTTCCACTCAAGTTGTACAAAAAAACAGAAATGCTTAGAAGTGAGTATTTTCTCGACATTTGCGACTGTAATGTAAATCACTTTCACGTATCAGCCCCGAAATATAGTCTTCGATCATGTTTTCCTTATACGTTCCTTGGTAGCGGCGTTTAAAGTCCAGTATATTTTTATGGAAACGCTCACTTTGCTCCTCTGAGTATGCTCCCATGTTCTCCATGAATTTATCAGAATGAGCGTGATTGATATGGACATTCAGGGACATTCTGCAGCTCATTTTCCCGTAGTTCTTTACCAGAGCCTCAACCAGTTCTACGTAATTTTCGGCCTTGTGATTGCCCAAGGAGCCCAGGACCACTGCGACAAAGCTGCTTCAAGCTTTTGTTTCCTTCCTACTAAGCTTTTTGATAAATTCTGTACGCTCCAGGATCTTCTTTATTTGTGGTCCAACGAAGACACCAGCTTTGACCTTTCCCTCAGACAGCTTAGAGAAGAAGTCTAGAAGGTACTTGAAGGTTGCAGACTCCTTATCAAGAGCTGCGAGAAATTGTTTCATAAGACCCAAGTTTATTTGCAACGGGATACACTAGTGGCTCACACTTGATATTGTATCTTACCGCAAAGAACTCGGTCCGTTGTGGCCAGTGCTTCCTGTTGTAGTGCGCTGCGGTGTCCCTGCTGTCCCAAAGGCAAAGATAACAGGGAAACTTGGTAAATATTCTTTGAAGACCCATCAACAATGACACCATTCTGAAGTCTCCGATAACCTTCCACCCATACTCATCATACTTCAAGGCTTCTTCTAGCAAGATCTTTACGCTGTTGTATTCCTCTTTGAGGTGCACCGAATGAGCCAGAGAGGAAGAGACGGATACTTACTTCCGTTATGGAGCAGCACAGCTTCGAGGCTTCTGGATGAGCTATCAATGAAGAGACGCCACTCGTTCAGGTTACAGGCAATTTCAATTGCCTCACACAGACCAAATACATTGTGGCAGAAGCAGAACCCATCTTGACCAGTGAAGAATCTTGAAAAATGTCGGTGACGCTTCCTCTGACTTGCGATTTGCACACTTTCATCTAACTAATCCCACTCTTTGAGCCTAGATGTCAAAAGCTCGGCATTCGACTTTGTTAGATCTGGAATATTCTGAAAAATGAATAAATTTGAAAATTTCATGACCCAGGTCCAAAATGCAAAGTTTAAAGAAAAAAATAGGTCTTTTGCATTTACTTTAGGCATAAGTAATTAGGAAATAACACTTTCTGCCCAGGAAGAAGAAAAAGTAAACATTTTGTTACATAGTGTTATAGCCAAGCAACGAATTAATTATATGTCCTGAAAAGTTGCAAATAAATCATTATATTAACGGACAACTTATTATAACACAATGTAATACATATTTCACTTTTATCACAAATATCATCGTGATTATTAGATTATTTAAATGAAATAAATATATCAATGATTTACGGTATATACATATCCATCACTATTCGTTAGTTCTATAGGTTTCATTTCTATATTGCCCCCCAGTGGCTCAGCGGTATGTCTGCGGACTTACACGCTAAAATCCGGGTTTCGATACCCGTGGTGGGCCGAGCACAGATAGCCCATTGTGTAGCTTTGTGCGTAATTCATAAAACACCACAACATCACTTCTATATTTAACTTGTGTGACATACTTTTTGCATTTTCTGATATTTTTTATGTAAAACACTTATTAATATCGCTAATTCATTTTTTCCATAGTGTTTATTTATATAATTAATATTTTATATTGTATGTAATATAAGTTAATGTGCAGATTTGTTCCATTAATATTCAGGTATAAAAGATCTCTATAAATAATATCAAATTTAAGACTCGACATAAGTCCCTCATTGGCACAACGATATGTCTTTGGACTTACAACACGAGATACAGGGTTTTGATACCTGTTTTGAGCATATAAGAGATAACTTCTGATAAATTTGTCATGCATTGAAACGTTGTATATTGAAACATCTTATTTTACATTCCCTATATCAATTAAAGATTACCCTTTAAGCATCTTAAAGTTTAAATATATTCAAAAAATAAAAGTTTGCATTTCCACTATTTGAATAATTAAAAACTTATTTTTAAAATTCAATAATTCATGTATCATAAAATACCAAGTTCGCCAATCCACTCGGATTCATCAGGAATATCCCGGAATCACAAATATTCTTTTGGCTTCAGGAATGCTTGTTAAATATTCGAATTCTTTAAAACAATTTTACTTATAAATCAAAACACTTTCATGTTCCATGACATAAGTAAATGAACAGTCACAGAATTTTATATAAAAATTGAATGTTCAATTTCATTTTTTTGCTTCACTTTTTTTAAAAGACTATTTTGTCATTATTAGATTATGTACTTCCAGTCTTTAAGCAATGTATATGAATTAAGAAAATGTAAATATATATATATATGTTAGATCTGGAATATTCTGAAAATGAATAAATTTGAAAATTTCATGACCCAGGTCCAAAAAGCAAAGTTTAAAGAAAAAAATAGGTCTTTTGCATTTACTTTAGGCATAAGTAATTGGGAAATAACACTTTCTGCCCAGGAAGAAGAAAAAGTAAACATTTTGTTACATAGTGTTATAGCCAAGCAACGAATTAATTATATGTCCTGAAAAGTTGCAAATGAATTATTATATATATATATATATACATAGACACTTGTTTCTTTAAGAATTGTATTTCAAAATGCTGGTAAATCTATCCAACACACATAAGGAGCGTTGTTACGCGTGGGAATGGCACTAGATAGATGAATATTGCAATAATAAGTTGCAACATGAATTTTGACACCATAGGACTGTCCTGATAAGTAACATTTAGTTAAAAAGCATCCAAGCATCTGCAAGCGCCCTACAGAAACAAATTCAGCAAACATAGGTATTTTGTGATATTTTAAGTGAAAGTTTTATCCATTAAATCACACTATGCATTAAGAAAAACAAAAAAGGTATACCAGGCCGCTGCAGAAAAAGTGAAAAAAAAACAAAAACTAAAAGAGAAACCTACAGAAATGGAGCGGTGAAATTTCCTTTTTTTTTAGAACGCCGCGAGGCCTAATATGAAAAAAAAATTAATCATTTGAGAAAACAACCAATGGAAAAGATGCTGGTGAATCTTGTGATGATAAAATAAATAGTGACTCAACCAGTAGCAATGATATAATTTGCAATGAAGATGAAAGTGAGAAATACTGAAGTCTAGTTGCCCCCCAGTGGCTCAGCGGTGTGTCTGCGGACTTACACGCTAAAATCCGGGTTTCGATACCCGTGGTGGGCAGAGCACAGATAGCCCATTGTGTAGCTTTGTGCTTAATTCCAAACAACAACAACAACAACTGAAGTCTAGTTATTGGTAACTACTCAGGATATTGATCTACTTATAGCCAGGTATAATTATACTGGTTTACAAAGAAATTGAGGCAAGCACAAAAATAGCTGTTTTAACCTAATATTGGGGTGCTGAATTCAGATTTGAAATCCGTTTTTACTCATCACCTCTAGTTTTTTAGATATGCATACTGTACATTTTGTACACATACTGTACATAAAGGAGTACATGCATTCAGGGTTAGTTTCTAATATTGTGTGACTTATGTCTTCTTTTTTTGTTATTTTGCAATAAATGTAAGTGATAGCATTAAATTATATATATATATATCAAGACAAATAACCAGTTTCAGGAATCGGAACAAAGACCTTGCTTCATTTTTCGAGATGGAAAACAAGTTGTGTTAGTGCACAAATGTACCTGGCTTATTCACTTTCCTTGGTTTGCCACATAATCCTTCAGACTGGCGTCTTTTCATAGACTCTTCCAAGCAAAGTCTCGAGGCTGTGCTTCTGCACAACGGGAATAAATATCCCAGCATTCCCACTGTACACTCTGTCCATCTAAAAGAGTCCTATGACAATATTGAGCTTTTTTTAGAAGCTGTTAAGTACAACCAGTACCAGTGGAGTCTGTGTGGGGACCTCAAGGTCATTGGTCTTCTTATGGGTATGCAAGCGGGCTTCACAAAGTACTGTTGCTTTCTCTGTCTCTGGGATAGTCGAGTTGTATCCCAGCATTACAAGCAGAAAGACTGGGGGTCTAGAAGCACTTTCGTTCTGCTGCAATATCCAGTGTAGGCTTGTTTCAAGAGAAATACGAACTCGAAACCTTAGCTAAAGACATAGATTCAGGTATTATCAGTGCTAGTTAAACCCTGTTAAACCACTATAATACCTTTATTTTTTTTTAGATTCAGAACCATAAGAAGAGAAAACTTTTACTTTATGCCATAAATTATAAACTACTGCGCCTTTATTTCTCCGGGCAATCAAATTAACGTAGAGTTTATAATTAAAATTATATATTCCACCAAACACTGTATTATCATAGGGAATCGTAGTAGTAAATACAAAACTTTTGGTTTTACTTCGGACATTACCAATGACATTAAGCTTTGGACATCACAGAAACGTTTTTTAAATGATGACTCTCCTCGGAACCCACACATCCTCTGAGAGATTTTGTTATATCTGCACACAAGCTGTCACCACACACTTTACTTTCTGACATTTAGGATATCATATGGATATCGATTACTTCCTTGTAAGATGACTTCTTCCTAAGCCAATGCACTTTCAATACCATCTCAACCCCACTACAGTAAAACAAAGCTAACTGGATAGAATACACTCCTACTTTAGATGCCGTATCTTATCACTAGAGTTTATAAACACTTGCACACTACTAAGTATTATCTTATAATCACGCACAAACATTCCAAAACATTTATGATAAGGACAATTAATTATGAATTTTTATACAGAATTCTCTGAATCACGTAATTGATACATTGAAAAACGAATATATCGAATCACTTTTATTTATTATATACTGGTGATTAGAATGTTTGACTCGCGATCTGTGGGTAGTGGGCTTAGATCCTCGTAGCACTATATATACTCGTCCTTTCACCAGTGAGAGGGGTTATAATGTCAAAATAAAATCCTTCGTTTGTTGGTAAAAGAGCAGCCTAAGATGGCAGTGGATTGTGCCGACTAACTGCCTTATCAAAGATAGCCGTGGTGTGGCTTTGCACGAAATTCAAAATGAACTAAAAGCCAAACCACTTTTATATAAAATTTAAAATATAATTACATTTATGGTAATAAACGCGACAGAATAATTGTATTAAATTTACTATCTTTTATTTATGACATCTTTTTGACATCGGTATGAAAATTAAGGTCATTATTGCAGAAATGTTTCCATATTCTGCGAGTGACTGAACGAAGTAGCTCTAAAAGAACAAGGGAATGATGCAAAACATTTTTATAAAGTCTTACAACGCTAAAAGCCAGGTATAGATACCCGTGATGGACAAAGCACATATAGCCCATTACGTGGCTTTGTTCATAACAACAAACGATACTTTTTGAAAGGAGTAGTTGTTTCACAGACGAACTATCTAATTCTCTAGTTGTTAGTGGAAGATTGTTTTTAAATATAATTTTATTTCCGACTGTAATTATTAATCTAATTAGGAGGTTGGATGAGTACTATCATATGTAAGAGCCAGTCGTGTGAAAGAATTACTGGAATATTGAAGTGCGTGCGCTCTCCCGCGTATTTTAATAAAACAATTACGTTCCATGAAACGTTAAATGAAACATCTTTCAAGAAACAGTTAATATTGTATATAAAGCTCGCGAACTCTGGAAAAGGATTTAAAAGCGATTTTGTGAGATAAAACTTTGAAAAGTTATTTTTCGAATTATCCTAGTTTTCATAAAATTTTTAACAAAATATTTGGTAAGCATTACATATTTGTTACGTTTCTTTTTTTTGTACAGCTGGACAATTCTGACAAACGAATTCTCAAAATCTTCTTCGCACTGTAACAGAAAGCGTTAAATTAAAAATCTCGTTAACATAACAACAACAACAAAATAGAAGTATTAACAATAATTCTAATCCATTATACAATATTGAATTTTTTAGAATAATTTAAATAAAACATGTTGACCATGGAAGAAGAAAGTCTGAATTCAGGTTAAGAACTTGACGCTTGTTAATCAGTCTGTTGCATATAAAAAAAAACTGTGAAGGTTTTAGTGAAAGAAGAACGGTTATAGTTTTGTACCTTAGCTTCCTCATAAATTAAACATTAAATTATTTTCGGTAGCTACGTTGTTATTATATTTTATAAATGTATTTTTTCCTCATTTTTCCTTTTATATATTTAGCACTTTATTTTTGTAATAATATTATTGAAAGACAGTTTAATCAGATTTTGGATATGAAAGTGCTGGTGTTACTATAAGGAAAATTATCTACCTATCTGTCCACTAGAGAATTTTGGTATATAATGCACAAAAAATAGTTTTTCGTCAGCTGTTTTAAGCTCTAGGAATGTAACGAAGCATGGCAGTCATTAAATCACTAGCAACGATCTTTTAATCTCTTCTGATGGACGCTTCACTCGCCATTAACTTTGACGTATAAAACATCCATCTTGATTGCTAGTGATTGCGTAATCAACCGAACTTGTACTCTCTCTCTTTCTCGGTGTCGTTCAACAATGTTTGAACACGAAAGTAAAAAACCTGAGAAAAATTAAACTGCTTTTGATGGAAAACACAAGTTTCCATAACATACTCAAAATAAAACTGGTGATCTTTGGAACCACTGCTCTTCTCTTTAAGGTTTTCCATTTCTTTCGTCCAAATATTATTTTGAGGAATAAATGTGCATTTCAAATTTTATTAAAGATCTAACAGAACTGTTAACACTGTCAACTAATATTAAGAGTAACGAGGTTTACGGAAATTGCTTTTTTATTTGTTGTTAAGCGCAAAGTTACACCACAAGAGATCATTTCGATTATCAAAACCGACTTTTGAGTGTTATAAACCTGTATACTTACTACTGAGTGAGTAGAAGGTTCACAAAAAGTGAGTAATAAATCAGCGGGTTTTTTTTTCAAGACTTGTGGCCAGGCAACTAGTATGTCTTATTCATCTGTAACTTTTTTTCTTTATGGAACATGATGACATTGGCATGCTTCCAACAATTTAGTATATATTCCGTTTTTAACGAAAAGTTAAAAAGAGCTGCAAGAAGCTCATACGATATCTGAGTGATTTTCGATACCCGTAGTGGGCAGGGCACACATAGCTCCTCGTGCATCTTTGTGCTTAATAACAAAAACAAACAAGTGAAGCTGAAGATGCGACACGAACGTGCCTGTATTTTTTTTGTTAATGCAAGAGTGTGTTGTGTGTATGAGATATTTTATATGTTGAGTTCTCGAGGCCGCTATTTTTTACTTATTCTTTAGAAATATTTAGTGTGTTTATAACGCAATTGTGAATAGAAATCTCACAAGTGATTTATTTCATTAAACATCTCAGCTCAGTGTGTGTGGTGTTTCCGAGTGTTTTTCAGTTTGCTCCTTTATTGCGTTAATCGGTATTATTTATACATTCTTTGAAAGTGTTTAGAACATGTAATTTATCTTGCCGTAATTTCTGATTTATGTACTTGATGATGAAGATTACTTCACGCCCGAATGTTTGCTCAATGACGTGAGAAAATAATTACAGTTTCTACTATTTAACTGTTTTAAAATAAACATTTCTTAAAATACTCAAAATCAATTTGAAACGCTTATCATGTAATTTTTACTTTCATTTTATTTAACGTTTTGGTCAGCACATTTTCTTTCTCACTAAGCCTACCATTAATTTATCAGATCAAAGATTGATTTAACTTCAGAAGAGGAAATATAAGTAAGAGTTATTTACTGTGACTCTAAAGAACAGAAGATAGACATGATATCTCCTGTGCTCCCCTAACTCAGTCTGAATATTTTTTATACTGTTTATGTAGCTCATAGACCTTATGTTAAGCATTCTTCACATATATAAGTAAATTTGAAATAGGTAGTAATTATACTAGTAAAAAGGCAGTTTAGAAAATTGCTAATTAACTATAAGTATTATTATTCCGATACTTTGCATAGTTACTAATTTTCCATATATATTAGTTGTTGTTTCGAATTAGGCACAAAGCTACACAATGGGCTATCAGTGCTCTGCCCACCACGGGTATCGAAACCCAGTTTTTAACGAGGGAAGTCCGCAGGCATACCGCTGAGCCACTAGGGGGCATATATATATATATAGTAAATGAACCATAGTATAAAAACATTTTTATTACGAAAAAACAACATTATGTCTATTAAATATAAATATAATTTCTAGTCCATCATTCAGCTTATCACATGTCACTGAGTTATTCGGGCTTAGAAAAAAATAATCCTTCATTGGTTGCTCCGAAAATCGAAAAACAAAACTAATCTTCTCATGGTGGTGATGCGAGTTACAGACAGTTCAAACATCATTCGTCTAATATACATTTCACATATGCACTGATAAAGTTGTAATTTTTGGAACATAAATATTCAAGCCTTGTTATAACGTTATAAGCAGATTGTTAGTATTAAATGGAGTGTTACACGTTCTGCTAAAAAAACTTATTATTGAAATTAAATTTAACGAGCAAACTGATATTAAAAAAGAGCCAAATAAAAGAAGTCGTTCATACTTACAAGTTATATTTCAGTACAAACACAACATCCAAATCTAACACGCCACACAACAGCAATTACGGTGATTCGCATCATTACAAGGAACTAAAATATGAGTTGCATACTTTGGGACTGAGAATATGTATATATTTAAATGATTCTGAGTATAAGTGTAAATCAAATTGATAACATTTTCTATTTTCTTATCATAGAATAATCAATAAAAAGAAAAGAAAATTACTTTAGATCGAAGACAAACTGAAACAGTTTCAAAGTGCAAATGTTAGCTGATTTTTATAACAGATGTGAGAAATATGAAGCTTCTATCAATGCACTCTAATTCTAAAGATATATCACTAACATTAAAAGAATTATTTCTTTATCTTTCTGTTGAGAACGCTTTCGCTCTTTGTTTTTGGTAATACTCAACAATATGGATTGTTGTTTAGCAACTAAGCTATGAGTTAGATCAACTATGGTGTTTATGTTGAATGATCAATGCTCATGCTAATTTTTAAAAAGTTTATTTTTTGTTATTTATTTTTTAAATATAACTGCAACATTGTTTAATTCAGCAGTTTTTTGACGCTGAGTGGAAGCCAAAAGCAAAATAAGATTTACCAAGTAGTGTTTCAGCTAAGTCTTAGGTCGTGTTTGTGTATTAAGCCTAATGCTCATATTAAACTACAAATAGACCTACTATTAATGCTCACGTTATAGAGTCAATGTTTTCAAAAGTTCTAAGTAATGGGTAAATGTTAAGTAATAAATATTATTTTGGTATTTTCATACAAACATTACCTACTTGTCCTCAAAACATAAAGGAAATAAACATTTATTACTATTATATATCTTTTGTTCTCTTCACAGTCAAAATATTTGAATATTTGTGTTGGAGTTTCGAAAGCTTAAGTGTTGAATAAATGTTAATTTATAAATATTATTTTGACACAAATCTTATCTATTTGACTTTAAAAAACAAAAAATAACTTTCATTATTACCAAATATCTTAAAATTCATACAGTCGTAAAGAGCTGAACATTTCTATAGGAATGTTTACATCTGTTTTTCACTTCCCGACCTAGAATACATTGAAAATATTTAAGAGTGCCATGCAAGTCTCCTTCAGAGCTCACACGAAATTTTGGTCACGATAATATTTCATTTTCTACGTAGTTTTTATTTAAAATGTGACAATTGCCAAATACTTCGAGATTTAGAAAATAAGTGAAGAGTAATGGCATATTAAAGGTGCAAACCAATTCGTTTTAGTTAAATTCTGTAATTTTCTTTAATCATTCAACAATGGTTTCCAGTCATTTTTGACTGGCTTTTTTATTAATATATACTCTTCAAAAAAAGAAACGCAAAAGGCAAAATTTGAGACAAATTGTTAATAAGTTTATTCCGGGTAGTTCTGTATGACATGTGTTAAACTTTGCACATTCACTGCTGAACATCTAAAGTCTACAAAGGCGAAGTCCACGCTCACTAGTTGAAGTTTAACGTCAATAACGAGTATGCTCCTCGTGAGCATCAATAACTGCTGAGCATCTCCTGCCCATGGAAGCGATGAGATGACGAATCATATCCTGTGGAATGGCTGTTCACTCAGCCTGCAAAGCTGGTGCAAGCTGAGGTAGAGTCTGCGGTTGAGGTTGTCGCCGTCGCAGACGTCAGTCCAACTTGTCCCAAAGATGTTCGATGGAGTTTAAATCTGGTAATCTGGAGGGCCATGGAAGAACGTTGATGTTGTGGTGTCTCAAGAAGACAGCAGTGAGTAGGGCTGTGTGAAGACGGGCGTTGTCATGTTGGAAAACGTCGTTGACGTTCACCATGATGGGTTGCACATGGGGCCTAAGAATCTCGTCGACGGTTGCGTACGGTCTGATCGGAAATCCTACGCAGCTATGGTATGGTTGAGGCAGTATACGTCACAGTGGTTGTCTTATCCCGAAGGTGACGTAACCGGATGTAGCGATCTTGTGCGAGCGTGGTCACACGAGGTCTGCCAGATCGTGGACGGTCACGAGTTGATCCATGTTGTTGGTGACGATTCCATAGCCTTGTGATGGAGCTTGGGCGGACATTCACAGTTCTGGCAACATCTGATCGAGATTCGCCTGTTTCCAAAGGCCCAATGGCGTTGTTGCGTTGTGCTTCAGTCAGTCTTGGCGTAACTGTACTGTGTGTCGATGGCTTAACACTGCTCTATGGAAACCGAGAACCCGTCACTTTTATAGGGATTTTGCACTTGTTGCACTTGCAGAGCATGCAGATCTCTCAAACAAATTTATTGGAGACGAATACGTTTTGGCGAAAAATCCGATGTTTTCCTCAGTTTTCAAAGTGCACAACTTTCATTCTCATTTTGGTCTGACAATCAGTGCCTTAACACATGTAACATCACATATTCTGAGCTTGTAACGTTGTTACATATATTTATCTTAAAAATAAAAAAATATTCCATTTACGTTTCTTTTTTTGAAGAGTATATAAATATATGTTAGTATAAATATCTATATATACATACTGAAATGCCTAGTTTTGTTTTTTAGTGTCCTACTTTTTATTTTAAATTCAACAAATGCATGGTTTTAACATGAAGTTTCTCACACACAGAAATAAAAGTACAAGTAAAAAATGTTATTAACGATATTCTGCAAACCAATTTTTCTCTTCAACACGAACAAAATTCTAGAAGTTATGAAGAAAACTTCTCTTTAGTCTTTCTTGATCTTAAGGATTACTTAATCAGTTTTTCATTTTTTTAATTTCAAATACAATGATAATTTAATAACTTTGTTTGTTTGTTTGTTTGTTTTGGAATTTCGCACAAAGCTACTCGAGGGCTATCTGTGCTAGCCGTCCCTAATTTAGCAGTGTAAGGTTAGAGGGAAGGCAGCTAGTCATCACCACCCATCGCCAACTCTTGGGGTACTCTTTTACCAACGAATAGTGGGACTGACCGTCACATTATAACGCCCCCACGACTGGGAGGGTGAGCATGTTTGGCACGACTCGGGCGCGAACCCGCGACCCTCAGATTACGAAGCGCACGCCTTAACGCTCTAGGCAATGCCGGGCCCAATTTAATAACTACGAAATACAAAGGCTCTATATCAAGTATTTGCTGATTTAGATCTTAGAAAAAGTTATATTAATTCACTTTGTTATTGGCTTAATACGTCAGCCTCTTATTAGCTTCTTATCTCTAAATTTCTTAATTCGATATTTTCGAGTCTTTTCATATTGTTACCTTTAGATTTTTTCAGCTCGATATATTTGAGCTTCCCCATCATGATATTTTCAGCTCTTGCAAACATGGCATTATTTTGTATTCTAAAGATAGCTGATAAGAGCATTAAAGCTTTACCTAAAAATTGTTCTGTACTTTATTTTAATTAAAGTTTTAATTCCCATACCAGCCGTCCTTAGAATACATTTTTACTTCAAGTGGTTTCCTTGTTATCATGAATGGCGTTACTTTGATCTTTCGGCTTGTTACCTCCAAATGTTCTGATTTAGATTCTAGAGGATGAAGAAACAAAATACTCTGAGAACTTATAAAACCAGTAATTTCACGTAAATACCTTCTACCCGTTTCTCCTGGAAGTTTCCTGATCAATGCTTTCAAAGCTCCCAAAGATGATACTTCCAGACATTTTCAAAAATATTACTTTCAAGTTCTTCCACACAAAATAATTCAATGTTTTTCAAGTTCTTCCACCCATGGTACTTCCATTTTCTCCTAAACATGATATTTTTAGATTTTTACAAATACGATGATAATATCTCAGGTAACTTCTTATGTCTGTGAGATGATTCCAAACTAGATATTTATTCTGAGTTCAAACTGACTTTTGAAGATAAATTTAATGATAATTCTTTAACAGTTTTGTGGTTCTCTTGAGATACAAATAATACATTATCTGCAAAACAAATTCAACAATAAAAACAACATAGCCGATCTTCCTTAAACAAGGACTCAGGAAAATATAATCCAACTTTTTATCCAGAAAATAATCTCAAAAGAAACTATATCCAATAGCTATACCAGTACTAAAAATAAGGTTTTCACATCAGCTCATATCAATACCTATGACTGATGTATAAAAAGTATTACAAAAATAAATGAAAGCAAATATAACATAGCAATAATACTTATCGACGTAAACTGTACTATAGTAATGTACTTGCTTTAAAAGGTATACAGCGAAAGCGGTTTGAAATTATGAATGTTTATGTGTGTGTGTTTTTCTTTTGCTGAGTCAAAATTGTTCTATCTGCTGAGCCCACCGACAGGAATACGAGAAGAACTACTGATTTTAGCGTTGTTATGAATGTTGGTTTATTTCTAAGCAAAAGATAAAAATAGAAAGCTCCTGTCAATACAATCTACCTCTAGATAAAGTTCTATGTATCTATTAAAATATCTGGTTTTATTTTTCAATATTCTTCTAATTTCTCTTGAATAATGTCATTCTCCAAATACGACAAATGCACAGTTTGATCTCGAAGCTTTACAAATACAACGATAAACCACATGTGAAAAATAGTATTGTTTGTTTTGGAATTTTGCACAAAGCTACTCGAGGGCTATCTGTGCTAGCCGTCCCTAATTTAACAGTGTAAGACTAGAAGGAAGGCGGCTAGTCATCACCACCCATCGCTAACTCTTAGGCTAATTTTTTACCAACGAATAGCGGGATTGACCGACACATTATAACGCCCCCACGGCTGGGAGGGCGAGCATGTTTGGCGCGAACCTGCGACCCTCAGTTTTGTTAAGGGCCTTAACGCCGGGCCCTTAAAAAAATAGTAAAAAATAAGTGTTATCAATTTCTGTTTTGCAAACTAATTTTTCTTCTTCGCCAAGAACGGAATAGTAGAAGATAAATTATTGGAAGAGAAATTCTTCCAGTCTCTCTAGAACAGAATAGTAGAAGTTAAGTGATTGGAAGAAAAAAATCTTTCATTCCTTTTAGATGTTAATTGTATGAATGAAGATGACTGTTTTTTATTCTTCCTTGATTCTAGGGATTGATAAATCTGCTGGTAATTTTATTAATTCAAAATATAGTGATTATTTAATAGCTACGAATACAACTGCTTGATATTGTTAATTTGTTGGTTAAACTACTTGTGAAATACAGTAGGAATATTTTTACTATTAAATATTCAAATGCATTCTCAAATATGTTGTTTCTATATCTAGTAGAAACACAATACTTTCACAATTGCTAATCAGTGCTTGAAGGTATATGTCATCAAGTCAATTTCTCTTAAAATCTCTTTAATCGATGTTTCCAGTTCTACTAATAAGTACTTCCATATATAATAAACGTGAAATTTCCAGGTAAACTAAACGTGATATTTTCAGATCTTCTAAACATGGTACTTCCATATCTACTAAAAATTGTACTTACATATCCAATAAACATTATATTTCCAGATACATTAAATACTGATGTACTTCCATGTCTACTAAACATTGTACTTCTAAATCTACTACACATGGTACTTCCATACTTAATAAACGTGATATTTCTAAATCTACTAAACCTTGTACTTCCAAACCTACTAAACGTGATACTTTAAGATCTACTAAACATGGTACTTCCTTATCATCCAAGTTAGGTTATTCAAAATTTTCTTAAACTCAACATCCTCACATCGGTGTAACACCTAAACAATATCGCTTCACGTTACTGATAAGCTATAAAGTTACTAGTATTACTTTAAAACGTTTAGAAATGTGCTGCCAGGTTTACCTGTCTATTTACAATTATAAAATAAAATGAAATTTCTATTGAGTTGCTTCATACACATTACAAATAAAATAAACTTTATTCATGAAGTTTTCACCGTGGTTGGTTTAGTTGACTAAAATTACAACTTACACTTGGATCCTATATTAGTTTTTAGACAAACTAACCACGTTGATTTTGATATTTCTTAATATGTACTCAATGGCCGTATAAGTTGTTAATTTTTTTGTAATTAAGCACAAAGCTACACACAGGGAGATCTGTGCTTCGCCTACCACGGGTATAAAAACCCGGTTTTTAGCGCTGTAAGTTCGTAGACATAACACTGTGTCACTGGGGACATGGTCTATATTCTAGTTCAATTTTCTTTGTGTATATAGAATTATATGTAATATACAAATTTTATTCTTTTCCTTAGTGTAATATAACTTACAAACAAACAAACATGCAATACTTGGTGTCCATTTTTGAATAAATACATATATATATATTTACTAGTGAAATTAAATAAATACATTTAAATGAATTTAAATAAGTAAATAAGATGATGAGGAAGGACTTCATTAAAAACAGCAAATCACAACCTCTGGTTATTTATATTATAACTATACATGTTAAAAACCAAAAACAAAACACATTAAAATTAAACAAAATACACTGCATCTAAAAAATAAATCCTGCAATACAAGAATATAATCCCATGTTGTAACTTGTACCCTATGTGTTGGAAATAAATTTAAGATGCCCATGAAAAAAGAACAAAGTCATAATGACTTATTATTTGCATATGATACATTAAACACAAAATTTCTGAAATTTAAATACATGATACTAAAGTGCAAAACTGATACCCTCCCAAAATTCTGAAAAACAAAATACGACAACACCGTATTTTTCAAAACAAAAAACTGATTATTTTAGCGAAGAATAAATATCTTCTCCGTATGAGGCTTTAGGATACTAAGAGACTAACATCAGTATTACTTATTTTTCAAACACCCATATAAATGTAAATTACTTGTTTTGGATATAGAAAACCTGAAAAAACCAGATTCATAAACTTCGATCTGCCATTATAAGAAGTTTAGTCTTTCTCATCCATTTGTTCTTGTCCGGAATTAAGAATGAAAGATGGAGTTTAATAAAATATCTGTTAAACAGGTGATAAATCTAAGAATATACTACAGTAGGTCTTACCTCGGTTTCCTTTCAGTATTCTCAGTTTTGTAAATAATAAAAAACGAACATTATGTTAAACAGATTGTCCACTGAAGAGTAAGCTAGTAGCCTTAATGCTATTTATTTTTGAAATATTTAACTAGACTTAAGTTACTGGTGGTGAGAGTGAAGCATAAGTAAGAAACTCTACTACGTAACGTTCTGATTTATACACCAGATCGCATTTTCTGCTACCTTAAGAGCAGAGCGATAATCTAATTAATGATCTAAACAGGGAACAAATTGACGAAAAAAACGACACCTTTCGAGGGCGCTAGAGTTATACCCATAGTATAGCTAGCCATTTAGGGGCATTGTTTATGATTTCCGATTTCTTCGCGAACGAGATATGAAAGTTATACATTTCAATGAAATATAATTTAACCTAGTCTAGTTGAGTACGGTTTAGATTGGGTTTTTTCAGCACCGTGAAGCAATGTTGGCTTTTAGTAATTTAGTAGGTTTTTTTCGAATAAATGTTGGCAAAAATGTTGTTCAGTCGCAAATAATTTTCAAACTCAACGAGTTAATAATGAAGGCCAGAGACAGATAAGCGATTTCATATCAACTGCTTTCTGACTAATACTATTTAACAACAATACAGTTCATAAATTAGTATTATATTGAATAGAGATTAAAGGCTAAAACTCTTATGTATATATAGCACCACAAACTGTATGTATTATATGTGTAAATGCTTAAGAAACATTAAGAACATTTATATTTTCTGTATAAATAAATTATAGATGTATTGTGTATCTTATTAATACTTAGAGTGTTGACTTGATACTGAGGTTTAGAATAAAAACAATATATTCTGGACAGTTTTAGGGTCAGTCGATAGTACCAGTAGAAGACAAATGACTGTCGCTTATTGAGTTTATTACACAGAGGCTTCTGTCAAGAATTTTCAGAGGATTGAAAAATTGTTATTTTTGTCGTTTTCGTGAAGGTAAACGAATTGAGGACATACTGTAGTTGTTCAGGCATTTTTCATGCTTTCAACGACGAGATTATTTATAATATTCAAAGTTTAATCGGCTTTCCCGCCCTCTTGCGTCACTTAACTTGCATTTTTACATAATGCAGATTTTGCATTAGATGATTTATACCATTCATATTATTACAAATAACGAGACACCACCATCCATATCACAAAACATGAATTAATTTACAAATCAGTTCAAGTCGTAATTTAATATGTTAAATTCACAAGTATTTACTAAAAACGTAAATAAATAAATACATTTTCAAACATATCTTGTCCCTAAGTGACACAGCATTAGATCTGCGGACTCTTACCGCTAGAAATCGGTTTTCGATACTCGTGGTTGGAAGCGCGCAGATAGCCTATTGTACATCTTTGTGCTTACTTCTAAGAAAATGTGTCTTACAAACATTTTTGTGCATTATTTAGTAGCTTATCAGAAAATCCTAAACTCTTAAGAAATATAACAACCTTTTAACTTTAAGTAACTCAAAAAAAATAATTTGAACTCTCAGTTTTCTCAATTAAATATTATAAAAGTTACTCAAGTATAGCGAATACTTTTAAAATATGCAACGAAATATTCTGAGAGAGAGAGATGCGATTTATAATTTAGTTCATGGCTCATTAAATATGGAACTTATGAAACTTATTAAATTGAAAATCGTGGTTTACATACACATACGCTGTTAATTTTAAACGAGTCTCAGTAGACAGAGCGACGGCTTCAAGAACGAAGAAAGAACGTTAAGAAAAGTTGAAATGATACTTCGAATATTAATATTTCAAAAACTTTCTTTGACTGGTATACAATAATATGTTTGAGAACTAAAATAACTTGTAAAAATATAGAACAACTGAGCGATTATTAGAGGTTATACACATAACAAATTAACGGGTCGTGAAAGCATTTTTTTAATTTCTTCTTTCTCAAAAATATTATTTCATAGCATAAAAGTCATATTTTATCAAACAACTGTTCTCTACATAAATAGAATAGGTGCCTCGACACTTCATAGCACTAGTGTTTGTATTTTATCTTATAACAAAACCACATCGGGCTATCTGCTGAGCCCACCGAGAGGAATTGAACCCATTATTTTAAAGCTGTAAATCCGGAAACATACCGCTGTACTAGTGGGGGCCCTAGTACCCGTAACAATAGCTTCGTAAGTATAGTAGGTGCTTCGACACTTCTCCAGATGGCCCGGCATGGCCAAGCGTATTAAGGCGTTTGACTCGTAATTCGAGGGTCGCGGGTTTGAATCCCGGTCGCACCAAACATGTTCGCCCTCTCAGCCGTGGGGGCGTTATAATGTGACGGTCAGTCCCACTATTTGTTGGTAAAAGAGCAGCCCAAGAGTTGGCTGGGTGGGTGGTGATGACTAGCTGCCTTTCCTCTAGTCTTACACTGCTAAATTAGGGACGGCTAGCACAGATAGCCCTCGAGTAGCTTTGCGCCAAATTCAAAACAAATAAATATTACTCTAGTATGGCCTCATGTTACCTTATAAACATCTATGTTAAATTTTATTTGAAATGTATATTTTCTGATTGCCTATTTTTATGTAAGTTAAAACATATCTGCAGGCATGAAGTAAAGCTGCCGTTTTACTCTGAAGGATACTCTTACGTAGGAATATTTAACATCTCCTTTGTGTTGTTACTAGTAAAACAAAATAGTTCTTTGTCTCTCCATTGCATCAGACATTATCACATACAAGACAACTAAAGCAATACAGTTACACAACTGTCTTCATTTTCAGCATGTATTCACCTATGTAGCCAGTTAAGTACGCTCAATTTGCTATGCATACTGTTTCTTATTTTAAAATTAACTTCGTCAAATGAAATATAATATTCAACGTAAAATTTAATAATTTAAGTAATTTTAGAAGTGAAAACTTTTCGAATTAATCAAGATGTTTTTGTAGTTATGCCTTGTTCAAGCCTTGTGTAGGAAGTTGTTTGCTTAATTTTAATGGATTGCTTAAAATGCGAGTTAAATTAATCTGTTTGTTTGTTTTGGAATTTGGAGCAAAGCTACACGAGAGCTAACTGCGCTAGCCGTCCTCAATTTAACAGTGTAAGTCTGGAGGGAAGACAGCTGGTCATTACCACCCATTGCTAACTCTTGGACTACTCTTTTACCAACAAATAGTGGGATGAACCGTCATATTTCAACGTTCTCACGACTAAAAGGGGGAGCATGTTTGGTGCGACGGGCTTTCGAACCCGTGTCCCTCGGATTAAGAGTCGGACGCCTGAACCTACCAAGCCATGCTGGGCCTTTTTCGGCTAAGACAGTGAACATGCATTTCCTTAATTATATATACTTTTTGAGAGGAACGTTATATTTGCTTGACTCAAGGGAAGTAAGACGTTTGTGAATAAAGTTATTATATTGTTTATGCTATATTTATATAAAAAAAGGAGATTCAAGACATACATAAGTTCACAAAATGCTCATCAAATTTATTTGAAAAATGTGTCCAACTTCAACTGTTTCGTTTTTTGATGGGCTTTCTCATGCGGTTAAAAGAGAACGTCAATTCTACGGCCTTTTTATAAAGTTTATTTTTCCTCCTTTACTTTTGCATATAGTTTAAAAGCGTTAATATAACTTAACACTTGCGATGAAATAGGAATTTATATTTTCTCACTATTTTTTCCAATTTTTGTTCATCTTCTGAATCTCTTACACCATCTTACGATTCTTTTATAGATTTTAAAATTCTTGTCAACGTTCACAAAACCTTCGCGTTCACAGAATCATCTGCAATAATCTTTTCAACCAGTGTTTGTAGTTTACTAGAATCTTCATAAAAAAGAAGGTTTTTTTTTAAAGAAATGAGGGTATTTAATAGGATTTTTATAATTAGGGTATTAAGCAAATTTTCTCTAAATCTTAAAATTAGAGAAGATAGGAATTTATTTTTTCGTGAGAATTATTTAATGAGTATAATTTTGCATTTGGAAAACAAGTGTATTTATACAAATCACGAATCTAATTTAACTGCAAAAAAATAATGACGGCAGAAAGAAGAACAGAATATATTTAACCATTATTTACTGTAACAAAGTATGCAATAATTTATTAATATTTAAACAAATTATTAACTAAACAAAAAATTTACTAATATTCAAAGAATTTATTGATGAAATAAAAAAGTAATATTTAATCAAAAACGTTTTTTTTTTTTCCATTTTACTTAGGTTCTAATCCCACTGGTCCGGCATGGACAGATGGTTAAGGCATTCGACTCATAATCCGAGGGACACGGGTTCGAATTCCCGTCACACCAAACATGCTCACCCTTTCAGCCATAGGAGCGTTATAATGTGACGGTTAATCCCACTATTCATTGGTAAAAGAGTAGCCGAAGGTTTAGCGGTAGGTGGTGATGACTAGCTGCCTTCCCCCTAGTCTTACACTGGTAAATTAGGGAGGGCTAGCGCAGATAGCCCTTGTAAAGTTTTGTGCGAAATTCAAAACAAACCACACCAAACTAATCCTATTTGTTGATAGCGAAATAGGTGAAAGATAGTTTTCCGTCCGCGATACGCAGATTCCGCCAATATAGAGGGCCTTTTAGTTTGTTTGTTTTTGAATTTCGCGCAAAGCTACTTGAGGGATATCTGCGATAGCTGTTCGTAATTTAGCAGTATAAGACTAGAGTGAAGGCAGCTAGGCATCACGACCCACCACTAACTCTTGGGCTACTCTTTTACCAACGAATAGTGGGATTGACCCTCACATTATATTTCCTCCACGGCTGAAAGGGCGAACATGTTTGGTGAGACGGGGATTTAAACCCGTGACCCTTGAATTACGAGTCGAACACATTAACCCACTTGGGGATGTCGGGCCCAGAGGACTTTTATAAGAGAAATATTTAGGTGATGCTGCAAAATTTTGATATATATGGCTTGTATAGATTTTCACCCTCTGCAGTTTCTGGCTTAGGCAGGTTTTACAGAATTATATTTATCGTGAAGTTTCGATCGAAAGTTACATTTATATACAGGTATTCACTATAAACTATATTTATATATAAGTATTCACTATAAACTATATTTATATATAAGTATTCACTATAAACTATATTTATATATAGGTATTTACTTTAAACTATATTTATATATAAGTATTCACTATAAACTATATTTATAAATATAGGTATACACTATGATAAAAACATAATAAAATGTTTACAAATTGAATATAGAATTGAATGAGAAAAAGCACTAACTTATCTTGTTTTAACTGGAGAACAGAGGAGTTGAAACATAAGCAACGTAATTGACTGTAATGGTTGTTTTTGAAGTTTGCGCAAAGCTTCACAGGGCTATCTGCGTTAGCCATTCTTAATTCATCAGTGTAAAACTGAAGGGAAAGCAACTACTCATCATCACCCACCACTAGCTCTTGGACGACTATTTTACCAACGAATAGTAAGATTAAACTTCACTTTATGACACCGCCAAGGATAAAAGGAAGAATGTGTGGTCTAATGGGGATTCGATCCCGCAACCTTCAGAGTGTGAGTTGAACCTTCTAACCATCTGGCCATGCCAGGCCTGACTATAATTTGATAAGAATAATTACAAATAAAGATTGTGACAGAGTCTTGATGTTTCAAAAAAATCGTTAAACAGAAAATGTGACTCTCAGCTCGTCTTTGGAAGATTTGGAAAGAACAAACAAGACATGTTTTGAAGTTCAAAATTTCACAATATATATTTGTTTAAAAATTATATATCAAACTGCAAAACTGGAACTAAATTAAGCTTGAAAACATTTATTGATTCATGGTAACAAACATGACGTAGATCAATAACGTTGATAAGAGCAGAAAGATATTTGAGCTTTGAAATTACAAAGAAAACAAAGTGATTATTTAGAAATAGGTAACAGTCTCTAATTACATGAAATTATCTGCATGGTAACAATCGTTTTTGTTATAAAAATAATTCATACCAATTTACTGAATTATTTAGATCATAAGGCCTTGTTAAAACACTATACAAAAATGTTATTACAAACAACCCAATATTTTTCGTTTCATACCATAAAAACGATGGACATAAAATAACAATAGAAAATTAGTTTCAAAACTAATAGGGTTCAAATGAAACAACGAACAAAGCAGATAATTATTTATGTAGATATCAAATTGAATAAAGTACACTAAAATTTTAATGAAAACAAGAATATTGCTCAGTGTAATTGTAATATGCACTTTTGTACAAAAAAACATTAGGAATAGTTAAATGAAAACGATATTTCAGTTTTAAAAAAAATAGTTTTATATAATTTTATGTAAGTAACTAAAACTTATGGACAAATTTAAAACGTAAAGATGTGTTAAAAACCATAACAACGAACCATAACTATATTTTTCAATTGAAAAGTTTTTGTCACAAATAAAAAAACCTTCAGTGACATTGATTTCCCAAGACTTCTTTACAATCGCAGCAAGAATTGTTTCATCTTTCACTGACGATAATCAGTTACACTGAGTTTAACAAAAACTCTCAACATGGTTAACTTTGGTGTTACTGCGAAGACAAAATCGAGTGCAAAAACCGAAACTATGTGTTTGTTTCTGTTACACGCAACCATCTAATCGGTTCCATAAGTATAAGCGACAGATAGAACGATGCTTAAGAGAAATAGCAATAACCTTTCTTCGAATTAAAGTTCTCGAGATAATAACAAGATAAACTAAGGTGTCTGTGTGAGTCGCAACATTGAATGAATTCCTGGCGCGTTAGTATACGCAAATTATTAGTAACTTTCGAGATAGAATTGAAAATGGAACAAGTTCGGAAGCAATTACTTTCACTGGAGGATTTTCTTTTGTCCGTCTAGTTAATTTGGACACTTTCCTCTGCTATTAAATAGTCCTCGCTTTTCATCTCTGTCATCATACTCGCTTTACTTGTTTCTGTTGTATGGTTCTTGGTTAGTTTGTCATTCTCTCAGTAGCCATCATTAGCACTTTCTTCGTGATAACATTGATTTGATATTGGCTATTTTTAGTTTTTGTCCAGTTCATGTATTTGTGACTTCTGAAATCTTTCTCTACCTTCCTTTCTATGTTACACACCACTTATCCATTTATTGTTTTTATTTTTCCCTTCACTTTCCAATAACACAAACCTGTCTTTAACATTAGTTTTTTATCTGTAACATTGATTACTACGAACATTCTATCCGCGCTATTTTTTTTGTGTCTGATTCTATTCTCACTCTATGTAATGATGCTTTTGTTTTTTTGTTTTGTTTTTTTATTTTGGGTTGTTTTCTCTGGAAAAGCTCTTACTGCGCCATCTAGGACGGCTTGAAACTTACTGTTGTAAGACGTCATATCCCTGAAGTCATCTAAAAAAGTAATTGGTAGATCATAAAATTGTGTGTTATTGGAGGGATAAGAAAATCTAATCAAAATTTGCAAAGGACATTGAGTCGAAAGGTTTAAAGATTAAAAACCAGTTGAGAATTACCGTACATAGTTATGGGTTTCAAGACAGTAAATTTATTATTAGATGTAATATCGAAGTTTCTTTTTTATGTTTTTTCTTCTTTCTTAGTTTGAAAATTTCATTTAATGAAGATAAGATGGTTATAGCGTCTGTTTACCAAACTGGTTCTTATCGCTACGTTACTAAAGCTTTGTTCGTTTCTTCTGATCATTTGTTTTCTTTACACCCGATCGTAAACTTTTCATGTTATGATTGTTTTCTAAAGTTTCTCTGCTTTAATTGATATAATACTTTACATTATAAGAACCATTTTTTAATTTTAAACTCTGATTACTACTTTTCTCAAATTATCCTTATATAATTTTAATTTGTCTCTTATAACTTTCAAATCCAGCTTGTTTTTGCTATTTAAGTAGCAAGTAAGTAAAAAGTAAGTTATTATTATATTGTACATACCTGCGTTTGTAACTTCAGATTTGTGATTTGTTTGTTTTAGTTCAAAGCTAAATACTATGGAATCAAACCACGGATTTTTCCATTGTGGTTGTTGTTTCGAATTAAACACAAAGCTACACAATTGGCTATCTATGCTCTGCCCATCACGGGTATTTAAACCCGGATTTTACCGTTGTATTCTTAAACTTACCACTGAGCTTCTGGGAGGCCTTTACCATTGTAAGTCTGTAAATGTACTGCTGACTTACTTGAGGACGATAATTCAGAATTCAAGAACATTGTGTTAGTTAAAGACAAAATTTATTAGGAGTTAAAATTATCGTTAAATGTAATTTGATTTTAAGTTCTAATTACATAAAAAGTAAATTTGAAATAGAAAATTATTACAATAGTAAAATGCATAGGAAATTGTTGGCAAATAAGATAATGCTTCTGAAAATTGTGAATTTAACCGTGAAATAAAATATTGTAGAAAATAAAGGGAAGTAATAACAGTTATAAAAGTATAAAAATGAAAAAAAAATGTTTTACATAAATAACTGAATCTTGTATATAGATCAAATATACAATTATTATTGATTATTTCTGTGAGGTATAAAAAATGTGTAGGTACACGTTACAATGTGTAAAATTCAAGTTAAAATAAATTCATACGTAAACAAAATTCTTTACATATCGTTTACATCATCTTAAATACTATCGGAAAACTATCTGGAATTTTTACCAAAATCGTTTCCTGCAGAATATGTCTTAACCCAGTTTAGATAATACCTAGAACACAACCGTTTCTCACAACAGCACATTCACTCGTCCTACCAACACAAATTGTAGTACGTGCTTCTTTGCAGTATCATATGCTCACGTGCTCAAATCTTGAGTGCTCTCATCCCTCGAGGGAACATCCGGCTTAACAAATGAAATGAACCGAAAAGAAAGTATGAAACATGGCGCGCCTTCTGCAGACTTCCATTTTCAAGAATCTATATTTGTTTACTCTACGTACCATGAGATCGGTAGATTTTTATCTTTCGTCATACACAAATATGAAAGAATTTCTCCGTAATTCCTAACCGGTCAAGCTTAGAAAATCTCAAAGTAAAGTAAGCCTTACATTTGATTTGTTCTGCACCAAATATCAATTACGTTCAACGCAGGCCTTTAGGGCATTGACTGTTTCAACAGAACCATATATGCTTTCTAATGCAATTAAATAAAAAATCTTATTGTCACACTGCTATAGAAAAAGATAACGGCTTTATATCTGAAATAACTATTTTCGTTTCTTTCATTCTTTTTTGCTATTCATTGTTCTAAGAAGAAATACTAACAACACTATAAACACCAACAAAAGAAGATGTGAATTTTTACTACGTGACTCAAAAGCAAAATAATATTGATAGGCAGTGAAAAATACCCTTTATAATTTCTCTGTTACTTGTTTCTGTCTTAAATGGTTAAAAATGCTTCTTTATGAATCAGAAACCACCATCGTTTTGATGTAATTATTCATGCGTAAAAAATTGTTTTACTATGGGCAAAATTGAAATTTAGGAAGTTTTTTTTATATGTTTTCTATTTCTAACAAAAAAAACCTTAATCTATTTTCGTCTTTAAAAATAAACAAACATGCTTTAATGTTTTCATTACTCTACAAGGCTTAAAAGCACCTAATAACTCAGTGGTAAGTGTAAGAGCTTCTAACGCTACAGAATTGAATTTTGATACCCACAGTGAGCAGAGCACAGAAAGTCGATTGTGTAACTTTGTGCTTAACAAGAAACAAACTACTAACTTAAATTATTAAAATAATAATATTATGAATTATAGTTATTATAAAATAATATTATAAATTATAATTATTATAAAATATTATTATAATCAATTATTAAAAATATTATTATATGTCATTTAGTGTTCTGAACCTGAATGTTTCTTAAGGTGAAAACAAGAGGTTTTCGTTTCTTAATAAAAGACAACATATTAAATTACGTCAACTTTTTCTTTATTCATACGAACATTTTGATATGTTTACGTAAGTATGAACATTATTCATTCAAATACGGATTTCAATCAAGTTTTATTGACATCTTCACTGACGTTCTTGTGAAATACAATTTTGTTGTTGAAATTATTAATAATTAAATAGGATTACAAAAAATTCTAATAAATATTGTTTAAACACAAATATCTAGATGTTTCGTTGATTTTCTGAAATTATATTTGGAAGACTATAATTAACAATTCAAGATTTAACATTTTATTATTCATAATACGTATGGAATAGGTATTCCAATCTAAATAGCAATTAATGAAATATAATAAATTAACGCCCCTTTCTTATGAATGCGACAGCTGAGTATTGTATCTTCCTCTGTGGTTGATATATTACATTTTACAATTAAGGAAGACTTTACGTTAGGCAACACAGCAACAACTATAAAGGCAGAGTCCAATCTTGAATTCATGTTCGTTCATTAGAATATTTATCTTTTTTTATTAAGGTAACCAAAAAAATAGAATAGAAATAATATGTTGCTCTCTTCTTTTCACATAACTTACTTATACTCTGATTTTTTTAACATTTAGTTACTATCCGTTAAACACGTTCACAACACCAAAACACTACTCAACAAACTAGTGCAGTTTATAAGTTTGTTCAAGTTACTCTTAACAACAGATGATTAAAATCACAGTATTATTGTAAAAGAAAAAACAATAGTAATTATTTCATTATTATATCGAAAACAACAACCATATTTACTTATTACGTAATCACCATTTTGTGTATGTCATGCAAACAGAGGCTAGCAATTTTTTCCCATTGCACAGCACCTAAAGCTTCATTTTTAAATTATTATTTCGTCTTTCATATTAACTTGGCGATTTTCTTAAATAAGATGGTGTGTTCTTATAACAAAGCCACATCTGGCTATCTTAAATAGAGTTTTGTTTGGTTTGAATTTTGCGCAAAGCTACACGCTAGCCCTCCCTAATTTAGCAGTGTAAGCCTAGAGGGAAGGCAACTACCAAATATTGGGCAAATCTTTTACCAACGAATAGTGGGATTGACCGTCACATTATAACGCCCTCACGGCTGAAACGGCGAGCATGTTTGGTGAGACGGGGTTTAAACCCGTGACCCTCGGATTACGAATCGAGTTCCTTAACCAACTGGCCATGCCGGGCACTTAAATAAAAAAGCTAGGTTTTGTATATTTTATCAGTAACACAATTTTCGACTAATATTTGTTACTCTCAAATAATCTACTGATTGTTTCAAGACGAAAAACCTATTTACCTGAATTATTTTTTTTATTCTTTTACTCAACTTCCAGTGAAATTTTAAAGTTTTTAATTCGGTGATTATTCTATTACAAAAAGTAATCTCGTTTTCGGGTAATTTTTAATGGAAAAATATCTTTATGGAGGTTTATGCATATATTTTTTTTCCTCTTCCGAATAATTTGTAACTAAGCGCTTTTAGCAATGCAAAATTCCAATTAAATTTTTTCCACGTTTCAAAATTTGCATGTTTGTGATTATTATGAAACTGCATCAACTCCCTTGACAACTTAATCTTAGATCTTGAGGGTATGAAGTAGATGGCAAGCATTCGTTTGGAAACCAATATCCTTTCCTTGCTTATTGTCACCGCCTCTGAAACTTGAATAATTCAAACTGTGCTGGCCTGCCTTAGTGCAGACGATTTGCACAGTACTTCTATCGTGAACCATAAACAAATAGTACGTCAGTGTGACACGAATACAATACTCTGTGGGTTTTTTTTTCAGGCGTACGTACGACTTGCTATAAGCAACGTTCATACCAGTTATGCTCTTGTCGTCTGAATGAAAAAATAAAACTCCTGATTTGATTTATTAATAATAATAATTATTCTATACATTATCTCAAACCGGAACTGCGACTCGAAATTTTTAGAGGACGTTATTTCTGAATGTTGTAGAAATGCATCATCAATCGCAGACAACAGTACCAAAAAGCAGCAACACGAGTAATTTTAGGTTAGTATATAATACACACTGTAATAAAAAAGAGGTTATTCCTTATGGTTTCAAGCACAACGATAATTTATATCCTATTCTCGTTTCTTTTAATAGTTACGAATACGAATTTCTCTACCAAACAAGAGGGAATCCTCAGTAGTCGCAGAATTTGAAATTATTTTAGACAGAATTAGAGTAGTCTATGAGGCGGTGTTCTTTTCTCCTTTTTATTAACTATACTTTTGTGCGCTAACAATACCAAACGTACAGCGCGCATATACCGGACTCGATGTTATTACTCATTGAAATTTTTACCAGTCTATCCTCAAACTGAAATTGTTTAGGCAAAATTAGATAAAACTAATCTATGAGATCTTGGGCGTGGTTAAACACATCAATCGAAAAGATTTGATCTCATAAATCCAAACTTTACATAATCAGATTTCAAAGCTGTTAAGATATGACAAATTTGCGATCTAAAACTTTGTGCTTGAAAAACCTCAAGGACATTCTATGAGCCGCTATGCCTCAGCTAAAAGTTACATGCAATTATGAATGAATACGAAGTTAGTTTTGTTTATTGTGGGTTCCCCTCTTCTCATTTGAGAACATGTTACAAAATGTATGATGTCCTACAAGAAACAAATCAGATACGTTTCGACATTTCTTGTACGCGTACGAAAAATGTGGGAAAAAATAACGACATTTGGTGATAAAAGTTTATTGCATATGGACACGTGGATTCGGCATGGCCAAGTGTGGTAAGGCGTTCGACTCGTAATCAGAGGGTCGGGGGTTCGAATCCTAATCCCAACAAACATGCACACCCTTTCAGCCGTGGGGACGTTATAATGTGAAGGTCAATCCCACTCTTCGTTGGTAAAAAAGTAGCCCAAGAGTTGGCGGTGGGTGGTGATGACTAGCTGTCTTCCCTCTTGTCTTAAACTGCTAAATTAGGGACGGTTAGGGCAGGTAGCCTCGAGTAGCTTTGCGCGAAATTCCAAAAAAAATATAGACACTAAACTGGACATTACCACTTATACAAGTCATAGCAGGCATTTTAATTAAACTGACATTATTCTGTCAAATATTTGGTTAGAATTATTGGTTACATTTTGTACAAAGTATGTTAAAAGATCGACAAACAAGATTAGGTTGTTGTTTTTTCCTTTTCAGATATGCTCAGCGGTGAGTAGTTCACAGATAAACCATTGTATAATATTGTGTTCACAACAAACAAAAAACTCACTGATACAGATAATGAAAAGATGTAAAAATGCAATTATGTGATGTTATTTCACTTATTTCAGTCAACACGTGATCAAACTTCCTGTCTTTCTTGCTGAGGTAATTTGGAAGAAATGAAATTATGTCATCAATAATTTCAAACTCGCACTGTCAAAGCTTAACAATTGTGAAAGAGAAAAACAATTTAAATTCCTCAATAAACTAGAAAACTATGCATTGGGTATCATTATAAGCCAACTGCAATGAAGTTTGATTTCTGGCTTCAGTCAAGTTATGACAACACACTACATCCTTTTATACACACAGTTTGTTATTGTTGCTTAACAAAGATGTTTATTTAATGTTAAAGAATCTTATGATGAGGTTGTGCGGATGGATGCATTCCTTAAGGCATACATAAATATATACGTATATAGGCTGTTAATTTTTTATTGGATAGCGATGTTTGTGACGCTGAAAAGAGAAAAATTCAAATCTCTATCTATGTTGGACTTGTTATTCTAAATTCACCATGGTACAATCAGAGAAGCAAGAAATGCTGCGAATCATATTAATCTGCTTAACAAATTCGTTATTGGAATTAAATTATTGTTTATTGTTCTTTTTTTAATTGTAAAGAGTTTAACTTCGACTTTCATCTTTATAAAGTTAACGTTAAAAATAATCAATAATCTGATTCATTACAAATCACACGAAAGGCAAAGCGAACGGAAAGCACACTTGTTTACTTACATACAGCGATTCTCAGATATTATTCACCATTGTATTCCAAGTAAACGTAGTAGTTAATGAAACAATAGACTGAGAATAATGACAAAACTTTAAATAAATCGAATATTTTAAATGAGTCTGCTAAGTATGTGATAACCGTTAAAAAATAAAATAAACTTCACGAAAACAAAAAGCGGTTAGGAATAAGACGTCATTGAGAACACTAAATAAGATTCAATACATGTAATTTACTAATTTACGATTGCTATTTAAACTTCAATACCAACTTTATAAAATTCACGAAGTAACACATTCGTTTGTTTCCGTGTCACTTTGGGGAACATCTCGAAATTTTGTCATTTTCTTACTGACTCGTCGAATCAGACTGCGACTGCGCCGTTGAGCCGAAGTTTCTTCTGAGGATCGGGATTTGCTTCCTCCCGAAGCATGAGCGCTGGAACGACGGTGTAAACCAGTTGTATCGGGAGGAATTGAAATTTTGGATAGTTGTAGAAATGCTTTGAATATTTCTCGGACATTGATATTATCTCGAGCAGAGCATTCCATCACTTTGACGCAGAGCTGTGGCATTTCACAGAAGACCCATTCTGCAACGTCTTCCTTGAGGATTTCTCTTCTTTCAGCTGCCAGATCCAGTTTATTTCCAGCAATGATAATTGGAATATCTTGAATTTCACTTCGCTGTTCACGAATTTCGTCGAAACATTTCTTTAAATCTTCAAAGGAACTGCTACTATCAACACTGTAGACTAAAAGGAAACCCTGAGCAGTGGCAATAGATAGTCGCCGCATGGCGGGAAACTGGTTATCTCCTGCAGTATCCAAAAAGTCCACTTTCAAGGTAAGAGCGCCCATTGCAAATTCACGATAGTGTAAATCTTCTACAGTAGAGGAATACTTTTCGTTGAAAGTGTTAAAAAGAAATCGCTTGAGAATTGCAGATTTTCCAACTCTACCCCCACCAAAGACAACAAGTCGAGCATGATAAGTTGTTGCCTCCCCCATCTTCAACATATACAGTGACCAGGACTGAATGATGTAATTCTATCTGTGGAGAGAAAGAAAATACAATATTAATTTTTTTATTGTTAATGTATATATTTGTCTGTGTGTGTGTTTTTTTTTCTTATAGCAAAGCCACATCGGGCTATCTGCTCAGCCCACCGAGGGAAATCGAACCCCTAATTTTAGCGAAGTAAATCCGGATATATTTGTCAAACTATACTGTTTGTTAACACACTGGCTTTGTTTGGTAAACGTAGACTATTTATCAAATAGCCTTAATCACTGCCCCCCAGTGGCTCAGCGGTATGTCTGCGGACTTACACGTTAAAATCCGGGTTTCGATACCCGTGGTGGGGAGAGCACAAATAGCCCATTGTGTAGCTTTGTGCTTAATTCAAAACAACAACAACAACAACCTTATTCACTTCATAGTGACACGCATGAAATACGCTATGAGAAGAAAGACCGAAGGTTGTACTCTCGAAGTAAAACCTTTAAGGTTCATACCAATTTTTTTCTTCATCTAATAGTCGTTATTGCCCAGTACTTTTTATCACGTACTACCATTTACGTGTACTTCAGATTTACAGCAGAAACTCTAACTATGTAAATATTAAGCTAAACTTAAAATTCAGAGTAACTCGGACATTTTCATTTGATTCATGTGTGGATATTTGAAGCAGCTCACTACAAATCTTTTTTTCCCGAGTTGGGCCTCCTAAAAGAACAGTCTGTCTGTACGGAATTAGATTGGGAAGACTTCTCAGACCTCTCACATTTTCTTGATCTCATCCTTATCAGACCTTTAGAAGCACACGCAAGAGGTCAGTATCTACCTATGAAAAATATTAAAATTCAACTTCCTTTACTGTTGAAAGTATTGCTTTCGTCCTACAAAACTAATACAGCCAACCGTAAAATCCTACCACTGGTGTTCATTTGTTTTAGTAATGATGTTATACTAAATGAATTTACAAACATTAAGGACAAATTTACGCTACAATGGATATCAAAATAGCTCTACACAATTAATATTACCTCATTTTGATGACTCATGATATCTGAATAATGAAGTGTTTGTAACCTCATAAGTTTATATGATAACTCGTAAAATTCAGTATATTTCTATGGTGCATTTAGGTCTGATGTCTACCACATTTACTAGTAATTTGGAATTATTTTCCTTTCATACGTTTTCCATCTGTTTATTCGCAATTTTTAACATTAGTTTGGAATTTCTCATGGGACACATTTTATTATTTTAAATGACGTTAGTTATCTATCTAGCTTATTACGTGATAAAATCAAGAGTACCAGAGAAGTAGGTAGAAGGCTGTGATACAGTAAGCCTAAACTGAGAGAGGAATACAGTTGAAAGACGTTGTTAATGGGGTGTACCCGTGCAGAAAGTTTCACAAGACGTTTCAACCTACTTGAGCCTGAAGACCTTCGCTAGCAGCTCGAAACGTTTTCCATATATTTATGGTCATAAGTCGATACATTAAGATTGAAATTTAATAATGTGCTTACTTCGATGCTACCCAAGATACATAACTTTCTCCTTCATATTACTGTTCTGAAAACCTTCTCATTCTACCCAAATTTATTTTTGTGCATAAAACATTTCTTATATCAAATTTAGTTATAAAGAATAAATTAAAATAATTTTATGATAAATTTAGTATCTGTTTAACGTATAAATGCGAAGATGATATAGCATATTAAACCATCTAATACAGGCTTACTCCACTCCAACTTGAGTAGTCCAATATTTTGAGATATGAGACGCTTTACTCTGTTATAAAATTTAAAATCTTAAATCCTCAGTACAAATACCTACGAGTGAATTTTTAAAACCATAAAAAAAGGTTTCTGTTACTTAAACTTAGTGATATTGTGGGAAAACTCCAAACTCAAAAACTTAACGGCCCGGCATGGCTAAACGTGGTAAGGCGTTCGACTCGTAATCCGAGAGTCGCGGGTTCGAATCCCGGTCGCGCCAAACATGCTCGCCTTTTCAGCCGTGTGGACGTTATAATGTGATGGTCAATCCCACTATTCGTTGGTAAAAGAATAGCGCAAGAGTTGGTGGTGGGTGGTGATGACTAGCTACCTTCCCTCTAGTTTTACACTGCTAAATTAGAGATGGCTAGCACAGATAGTTCTCGAGTAGCTTCGCGCGAAATTCAAAACAAACAAACAAACATAAACTTAACCTACTTCTCACAGACTAATAATATCTCACTGCTTATAACCTTCTTCAACTTAAACTTCAAGTACAAATTACACTTTACCTCTTTTATCTTACTGCAACATAATAATTGTTCATTTCAGAGAAGTGACGCAGGCCTGCGATGGTTTTACAAACTTAATTTTTTACATATTCTCCAGCAATTCCTGTACTTTGAATCCAAAAATTATATTAATTTTTTTTCATCGCGTACAATATTTTTTTTACAAAACATCATTTGTACTTTTACCTAAGTAAATAATTTTCATTGAAATGAAATTACATCTTATCATTCATAATGTGTTGATAATCACTGGTTATAAATTTCTTTATACCAATCGCGACGTGAGAGTCTTATCGATCGTTCCAGAACCCAAACACAATAATAAAAAAAATATTCAATGTGGTAAGCAAATTAATAACTTGATTTAAGTATTTTTTCTTCCTTGTTTATAAAAATAAATCCTCATGTGATAAAAAAAGAACGATAACTATTTTCGAAATCTGCGAAGCTGAATTATGTAAAATATGTCACCAAAACAACTTTTATGAAGATTAAAGTTGCTGATCTGTGTAATTAACGTTGACGTTCATAATCTTTAAAATGTTAACAAAATCCCAAAGATAAAAGTAATACTCAACTGTACTCCTGAAAAATGTACATTTTTCTTTCCGATGTTCCTGTAAACCTGTAGAACCAATTGAGTATCTGAGCATACGTAAACAAACCTTGAAAAAAAACATCTTTTAGTGGAACTATCAGGAATAAAAAGTAAGTTTTCCTGAAATCAGGTTCCATATTAAGTTGTTTTTTTTAATTTCTCAGAATACTTTCTTTGTCAGGACGTTGTTTTATGTCTCACGCTTCCATTGAAGCATTGTCGATTATGCACATTCTTACGGAGATAATTATATACTTTTCAGACACCATATTTTCTGTAGTAAAGAACAACGAGATAAGTCTTAGACTCTTTATATTGGCAAACGTTTCACGGACTCCCCACAGTAAGTGGATCTTAGCGTCCAAGCCCACGTTTATATAAACAAAAGAAGTGAACGTCCTCAGAAATAGAATAACAGAAATATTTTTTTACTACACAAATATCAAGCACCCCGATACAGCTAAGTTTAAGGAAAAAGCAGTTAATTGGGTTCTAAAGTAACTGAGCCAGCCTGTGTAAATTTTTGAAAATAAAAAGAGAATTATTTAGTCTTGGATTCAACGGTGAAAACCAATAGTGTAACGACTTTTTGTACGTACGTTTGACTTGTTTTAAATATATTATCTAAAAACAAGTGGATTATATGCCGTCTGTTTATGGTCTACATTTATTACGAACAAGTCACATACGCTTATTGTATAAGAAACTCTCCCCACTTACAAAAATACAAACAGTTATATGGTCAAGAATTCGAATTGAGCTAAATATGCTGCTTATGTCGCCCACACCACCAGGACTCACGTATGCAGCGACTCGCTGCTGTTTTATCATATGCAAAACGTCGGTACAAAGTGCGATTAAAGTCCCGTATTCTTCAATATGTAATACAGCTTTTTAAAACATCTCAAAGTTAATCATATAATAAGGAAACAATAAGAATTTGATAAACTTCTCAATTATATGAAAGATTTTATAAAAGTGCAAGTTATAAAAGGTTAGCTAAACAGGCGAGATAAATACATTTTAATTAATTGATATATACTTTATGCACGACTATGGTTTTGACTGGTTTGATCAAAAGGTACAATACAAAATGAGTATTTTATAAAGATTTACGTCATCACAACTCGATATCCTCTTGCAGCTATCCACCAAATCAAAACTTTTTCTTTCTTTCACTAGTTTCCTATGTGCTATTCCTTCTTATCTTTTCAAACAGTCCTGCAACGTGAGAAGTTTTAACACATTTTTCAATAAAACTAACTTACTAGTCTGCGAGTGATTACATAAGTGCACAGTTACTTTTTCACATTTGATATTAGATTGTTTAAGCCTCACTTTTATAACATAAACAATTTATCGTAAATAAAATTTGTAGAATAGTAACAAAAATCATCAATATGCCTATTGATATCCAGCAAAGACATTGCCCCTTTTTTCTGCTGTTAACACTTTTCTGATGTCCAGGTTCTATCGGCTGGCACACTGTATACAAATGTGCTCAGTTGTAACCCTCACTTTTCACAATATCCTCTAATAACAAGGTAATAAAAATAAGCTCAAAATATCTGTAGGTAATAAGAGCTTTAGCTACATCAGCATTACACCTTATGGGTTCCTTGAAAACTTTCTATATCAAAACTAACACATTGGCGTATCATTAACATACACACTAACAAAAATTACCACATCAAACAATTATAAACCACATACAAAAAGACAGAAATGTAACACGTACAAAAGTACACTAATATATTTAGCTAAGGAAGATCTAACTGATTCTATGACGATGCTTCAAACTTGAACCCAAATCCCCATGTAAGTTATCATAATCTGTGTAAGATCACAAAACTATCACGGTCGGAACTTCATTAATCGAATGTCATCTAACGTGAACAAGTGTAAAAGAGAAAAAAACTTTGATAAACAAAGATTTAATTAAAATATACTTGCATTTTTCTTATAGCAAAGCCTTATCGGGTTATCTGTTGTGTCCACCGAGTGGAATCAAATCCCTAATTTTAGCGTTGTAAATCCATAGGCTTACCGCTGTCTCCGCGGAGGATTAATTATAAAGATTGTATAAAAATACAATATAAAGAATGTCCCATGAAATGTCCAAACGTGATAATGGCGATATATGTTCGTTCCCTGACAGGAAGAAATAGAAGTAATGTTTACCTTCTTGCATAAAGTATTGGTTACTAAAGAAGCTACCACAACCGAAGAGAGAATCTTTGATGCTCTCTAAACGTTTTCTAGCTTGTTTCCTGGGGAAGCTCTCCGCTATTTAGTTACTAATTCACAAATACTTTAAAAAAATGCGAAGAAAAGTTTACCGCGAGTGACAATCGAGAACTTGGAAATACGTAATGTAATATCAAACAGTAGAATTTTACGTATTTGTTGTCAGAACGAGACAGAAATACAAGGTTCTCAGTTTTTGGGACTTTTCGTTTTCTGTTGTAAGAAGTAGAAAAGCCAAGTAAAACAAACTCATAAGCAAAACATTCAAACATAGCACCTTTATTCAAAGTACTTTCATACGCATGCAAATAACGTAAACGAACTTTATCAGAAATTCACTGTACCGTTGCTTCAGATGTTATTGATATTACTGTTCAGTTTTATTTTAAAAAGTTAAATGGCAACACAGTTTTAAGGTTTCGTCGGAAAAGATAATGTGGTTACAGCAACATTTTACATGACGAAATATTGTGAATACACATTTCGAGAAACGACTTCAGTTTATTTCAGCACGGATAAATGAAGGCTTCTACATTATTATATAATTTTGTATAATAAAGTCAGTCAATATTCAAAACCCGTAAAGAAGGCCGACTTGCAATGGGGTCTAGTTCCCAGTACATGATATATTGTCTCAAACTTTCTGGAATTGGTGCAATGACTTTTGAGATAAAGTGAAAAAAAATCATTTGATCAAAATAAACAAGAAAAAGTTTTGACACTTGATAACAAGAAACTCACCTCCAAGAAAATAAAAGTTTCTAGACAACTTGTCTGGGTAAAATTTTTTTATAATACAATACAGGAGGCTGTCTACGTCATGTTGAAACGATTTGGGGTTTTCATCATGTCGTTACAATCCGTGTAGTTTCGTCCTATTGTCCTCTTTCTGATGACCAGATGTCTTGACTATAACGCTACAGAGTAGTTTTCATTGCAAAAAGTGAGTTTTAATGCTGTCATGTCTAAATCATATCCTTCCTTTGTACACGTTTTCCATAAGCCATCTATTGTATAAGGACGACGGTTTTTCAATGTCAATTTCAACAGTCTTAAGAGATCCATTGGCACTGCATCCAGTGACTCGGGCGATATTTATTCATATGAAATAATATCAGTTCCCGTTTCACTTCCCAACAAAATTGAATGGATTAACCAACTGAAAGTAATTTGTATACACGTGGCGCGTGGCGCTTTTCTAAACAAAAATCTTTTTTTGTAATGCTACGTACTGTTACCCGGATCACGTGAACGTATTCTACCACCGATTTTTGTGTTCTTGCATTCTTACCTGTTATAAGTCACCACACTGTGCTTATCACCGCTTTTGTACGAATTATATTATTGCAGGTTTCTTTCTAAACAATTCTGGTGTCCAAAATGATCAATACTCCTTTGTTTTCTGATGTCAAGTGTTATCTTTATATTGAAAACTCTGGATTCCCGATCTTAAAACACTTTTATTACATGAGTGTAGAAATAATTAGCATCAAAGTAGACGATAGGACTACTACATATACTTGTGATCAATTGCCGGTTGTATAAAACTACCTATGAACGCCAAATAATCACAATGTATTTCTGATACATTTCTTTCCACTGTAACTACATATCTATTATTGTCACGTGACTTACTGAATTGAATATTCTTGTTAACTAAAGAACTATCCCTGTATTAAGAGATCACGCTTTATGTTTGTGTGAAGATTTTTTTAAGGTAACTAATGGGAATAAAGATATAATCAATTAAAATTATAAGACAACCAATCATTAATATCCTCTAAGTACCACCAAGTTGGTAAAACACTTAAATAATTAGCGTATTTTATAAGCTATATATACATTTTCACATTTCTCATTGTACTGGATTCGTGTGTAGACATTTCATACAAGTTTTTTTATATACATACATAATATACTGTAATATACATAATACATAAGAATCGCTATTCCCTTAAGGATAGTCTTTAAACAAACATGGATATCAATGTAATCTAGTTAAACAGCCATGTTGTAGACAGTTAAACTATACCATCTTACCTTGCTTTTCTTGGTGTTGATAAGTATATTCTTTATTATTAATATTTATAATCACTCCTCTATTAATTTCAGTTTAAAAATATTTTAATTGTTCAGTTTAACTATCGAAACATTTCTATAAATTACAAACCTTACACAATAAAACACTCACCTCGTCATGATTTATACCTTGATTGGGTTTAACTTGTATGAAAAGAACAACAAATCTACAATTAAAGGGATCTTATTTGGTCCATTTTATCTTTATAAGGTCAAGTACCGAAACGGAATTTAACGAATAGGTATATTAACGAGTAAGACAAATCCCATATACAATAAAAATCATTAAAATGTAAATAAAGTACACGCGATTGCACTCTTTGAGTGAGTTAAATAGATGCAGCAGTTTTATATAAATCCAGAAAATGGAAAACAACACTTTCGGTCTCCAAACAGAATTGTTATAAATAGATCTATCCATGTTAAACTTCTGTTGTTCTCTTGTTTACCAATAAACCAAGTAATATATTTTTGTGTATTCCCATCAACGCAAGAACATGTTAAATGAAAGATAAGTTCTTGCCTTCTGTCCACATGTCCAATTTGTAAAACATATAGTAGCTGGTAGTCCTGTTAAGAAACAAAGTGTAAAGAAAGCTTAAGTATGGGGTTGGTTTGTTTTCAATTTTGAGGAAAGCTACACGAGGGCTATCTTTGCTAGCTCTCCCTAATTTAGCATTGTAAGACTAGAGAGAAGGCAGTTAGTCATCATTACCCACCGCCAACTTTTGAGCTACTCGCTTATTAACAAATAGTAAGACTGACGATCACGTTATAACGCTCTCACGGCTGAAAGGGTGAGCATGTTTGGTGTGACGGGGATTCGAACTCGCGACCCTCAGATTACGAGTTGAGTGCCTTTGCCACTTGGCCGTGCCAGGCCCAAAGCTTAAGTATCCGATCAAAATGTTACACGGCGTCATTTATTATTTTTGCAAAATAGATTATACCATTACTATGTGTAGCTATTATTACTCAGATGTGAGAAACTGCTAACATCCCACGTGTATACATCACAAACTATTGAAGAAAAAAAAAGAAGAGCTTTACACAGGAAAATATATTAATATTCATACTAAACATCCTTTTCCTTCACTATAACTAAAAATGAAAGGTTTACATGTGTGTGTGTGCGTAGGGGGATAACGTAAACTCTTCAAAAATGGACATTTGATTTATACCCAGGGGTTCCACGTCCTCAGTCTGCCAAGTAACGAAATACATCAAATATTGATTGAACTTCAGCTTCCTATACGACGTTCTTCATGGATAATTGAATATCAAACTAAGGCTCAAGTATCGCATGAGAGGCTAATACATCTTATGGATGTAAATAATGATTTCAAAGATTATCGATGTTGACCTAACGATATAGTCTTTACACTTCAAATGTCTGACATTTAATCAGCCAATAGGCGGAGTTTCCGTAGACAACGATTACGGTTCTCAAACGCCTAGACACAAAATGGCTCTACATAACTTCTAATGTCTCAAAACCTAGTGAAGCCATACGAAACTGATTAATTGTCAACATTTGTTTTCATTTTATCAGAAAGAACGTTCAGTTAATTATTCTTATTTGATTTACTTAACTTTTCAAACATATGCAAGTCCAACAAACCTTGACTCAGAGTAATTTTATTACTTTAACTGGAATATGATAAAATAGTACCATTCCGAGGCTGATAATTGAGCATTCTATCAAACATTCTCAGTTATCAGCAAGCGCTAACCAACAACTCTCCAACTACATTTTTTAAAATAAAATATTGGATCTGATAGTTACTTTTATTGTGCGTTTACTAAATCAAAGTGTAGGATCAGGTTTGTAACTACGGCCCCCCGCTAGTACAGCGGTATGTCTTCGGATTTACAACGCAAAATCAGGGGTTCGATTCCACTCGGTGGGCTCAGCAGATAGCCCGACGTGGCTTTGTTATAAGAAAACACACATTCTTGCAACTATGAGTATAGCTAACCGTGAATTCTAGGATCCACATTTCAAGCTAGTTGACCACTATACCTCGCCATGCTCGCGCCAACTGTGAAAATTTATCTTACATGTCAATGTCGAAGCTTCTTCATTCGAGATGCCCCCCCGCTAGTACAGCGGTATGTCTCCGGATTTACAACACTAAAATCAGGGGTGCGATTCCCATCGGCGGGCTGAGTAGATAGCCCTTTGTGGCTTTGCTATACGAAAAACATACATACATTCGAGATACGTAATTTTCTAATATAGGAATGAATCATTGACAGTTTGCTGTCTACCCTCTGTCTGGCATATCAGTTGTGAACTGAGAACGGCTTTGTACAGGCAACTCTTTATGTATTTGTGTAAATATTTTGTAAAGATAATAGTATTAAAAATAAATTGTGTGCAACCTTGACTTTCATGATTTTTCCCAATATTATATTTCATACTGAATTATTTGTTAAGCGCAATGTTGAATAGCATAAACTTAACGCGTATTCTTCACGACAACAAGGTATGATCAAATTATTTTTTTGAACAGAGTAAAAGAAAGTCTTACGAAGTGTACGATCATGTAAATCCAACATAGAGAGCCAATTTATTCACGCAGACCATGAAATAACCATGAATCATAAGGAAGTGTCTCTGTGTGTTTTAATATAGCAGAGTCACATCGGGTTATCTGCTGTGTTTACTGAGGAAAATCGAACCCTGGATTTTTAGCGCTATAAATCCGAAGATTTATCGCTGTCCCAGCAAGGGACGAATCACAGCACAATGAACGAATTGGTACAATTAATTGGTTTTTAACTTTGGTCACTTATGTTGATAAGATTTAAACGTGTTTTCATTGTGAAGTGATGCAACGTATACTTTAAACGAAGCTTTATCATCAGTTTATTAAAGTGAATCAATAAACATGACAATGTTACAGAAAATCTTGGCTTGTTTCACATATGACGTAAATCTATAGCAGAAGACTATATCGTAAAACATTTAGCTAAATATAAGAGAGGCGCTTTACTAAGAAAATTTCAACCATTTTCCTTCATATGTAATTGCTAACGTAAGCGTAGACAGACTATGAATTGTAACAAAACATATAATCTTTCTCTCTCTAAAATATGTGAATATTTAGACTTACTACTCCGTGACTTTTCCTTATAAGTACCGAAGATGTTCTACTGTACAGCGTTAACAAAAACTCTCTTTCTCACACTATGTTAAATACGATAAACGGTTCAAATATCTCATTATATATTTATTTTTTGGTTCCAGAAAATATTCTGAAAGTGAAATATTGCGGTTGAAAACAATGAACCAGCAAATATTTGATCGAATGTACGTCTTGTAAATAATTTTTTTTTTACTTTTTAAAAGTGTGCTTAAAACTTATTCAATTGAATATTTAATCTTTAAATTACGAAAGGTGCAAAAATAAAGTATCTGTGAATTGCAATTTAACGGCTACAAAACTATCTTAAATACAAACACTGGAAGTGTGGTTTAACAGTCGAAAAATAATGTAAAAATCAGCCGTTTTTACATATATATATATTTCTCTACAAGTGGGTTTTCTCATGTCGCTGATTAACAGTCGAAACATTTTATTCCTCAGAAGCAAGGAATTTTTTGTCTTTATAAAAAACTAGAAGGTTATACTATGCTTATCATTAGTATCGAAACGCAATTTTTAGTATTGTGAGCTCTCAGGTTTACCTCTGAGAAACTGGAGCGGCTGGAGTTGGAGTAGAGCAAACAGATCGTGCAAACGAACCTAATACAAAACTAAACCATTTTATTTATTGATAAAAAAGAACAAATAATAACCTTAGATTAACCCGTGATTATTACTAATGAGGCACTTATTACAACAGTAATAGTTAGAGCTACGTACAATCACAGCCATGTGAAACAAACAGTCTTTGCGGTCTTCACAATCATTGCGTGACTGCTATGTGAACCAAAGCACGTGTTGTTGGCAGGAGTTATATATAAAAAAACCTCCTCTCTGGATTCTCTCTTTTTTTTCTTATCCTCATGTCCGTAATAAACACGCAAAATGTAAGATCGATAAGAACTCGATCGGTTTACGTAGAACATCGCATTAGTTGTACTAAGACAAGATTCGTACTTAACGAATTTCTAATTCTGGAAATAAAAACGTTAACACACAACGCACACATAAATAAAAGGTACTCAAATTTCTGATCGGCCAACTCAACTTTCCTTTATAATATTAGCATAGCAACTTTCTTCGTGTAGGGCAAAGAAACACGTGAAATCTTTTTTTAAGTTTTGATCCATCTGTTTATTCATTCATTTCAACAGGACAAAGAAATAGATATTATTGGTTTGTGCATCGATACATACACGCACCAGTCGATCTAATTATCTTAAGCGATAGTTATCTAGCTCTAATAAGTTATATCAAACGAAATTAATTCAAGAAAATGTTGTTGTTTTTCAATAAATCCACTAGAATTTTGGGACTTTTTTAAATTCGTCAAAAAAATAAGAGAATATTAGCCTGATACGTTCAGAACAGTATTTATTATTTGTTTTCAACTGTTCAATTCGGGCTTTATAGTACAGCAAAGAGTTCAAGCAGTCATTCTGAATTCACAAGCTTTAAGATATCTTGGTTTCCTGTGTACTACATATTTACAGATTTGCTAATTAACCTAAACCTCGTTTACCACATCTTGTGGCTCGGCATGGCCAAATGTGTTAAGGCATTCGACTCGTAATTCGAGGGTCGCGGGTTCGAATCTTGGCCGCACCAAACATGTTCGTCCTCCCAGCCGACAGGGCGTTATAATGTGACGGTCAATCCCACTATTCGTTGGTAAAAGAGTAGCCCAAGAGTTGGCGGTGGGTGGTGATGACTAGCTGCCTTCCCTCTAGTCTTACACTGCTAAATTAGGGACTGTAGTGCAGATAGTCCTCGAGTAGCCTTGCGCGAAATTAAAAAAAAAAACAAGCAAAAAAGAAAAAACAAACTTGTACTCACCATTCAACGTTTGTACTGTTTTTGCAATTGCTTGAAACTTTCCACCATTATTATCACTAGATAAATTCAAATTCTTAAGGGTGTTACACTGTATACTCCTCAAATAACCCAATATGGTCAAAATACTAAACTTGTTGTTGTTGTTGTTTAGAATTAAGCACAAAGCTGCACAATGGGCTATCTGTGCTCTGCCCACCACGGGTATCGAAACCCGGATTTTAGCGTCTAAGTCCGCAGACATACCGCTGAGCCACTGGGGGGCAAATACTAAACTAAAACTGTCTCAGACTTACAGACAATCATTTCTCAATAAGATGCTTTATTGGCGGCTTATAAAGAGGCCAGTCGTGGCCTAGTTTTTAACATGCCAGAATTTGAATGTGAAAAACCATGGATCACAACCCGGTTGCAGTAAAACGTATTACCCACTTTGGGATGGTAGGTAAGTAGTAAAAGTAGCGGTAAAATACAACTATTTGATAATTGTTGCCCATATGTTGATGGTGCACACTGTTGACTAGCTACCTTCTTTCTATAATGAGTGGAGCGCTTTGTGACAAAAGAACACAGATTTGGGTACATGGAACATTGTCGCAGTACGGAACACTTTCTAACATTTACAAATCAACCCATTTAATTATTTTTCAATCTGAGATGAAAGACGCTTCTCTAAACAACCGACTATACTATATATTTATCATTATACACATTTTATTTTTACATTATTTTATTTCTAAGAAAAATAAGCGTCGTAGCCTATTTTCACTTTACTGTTACGACAACGAATTTTTAATAGTAGAAAGAAATGTATAATAGTTTTACAAACTGGAAAGTTTAGTGGAGAGTTAAGTCCCATTACACTACAACCCCCTGCCAGTGGCACAGTGGTATTGGTACAGACTTCTGCTGCTAGAAACCAAATTTCGATACCCGTGGTAGACAGAGCACAGATGTGTAGCTTTATATCATTAACAAACAATATTGCACAGTTTAATATGGCATTGTGCAATGGGCGGACAGATTAAGAGATACACACGGTGCTGGAAAGATATTTGTAAACTGTATATACATTATATATTTCGTACTGGTCAGCTCCACAGTGGTTCAGCTGTATGTCTTCAGGCTTACAACGCTAAAATCCGGGTTTCGATATCCCTGGTGGGCAGAGCACAGATAACCCATTGTGTAGCTTTTTGCTTAATGCAAAACAACAACAACAACATCATCCTGGTCAATCAGATCAAAAGAAGCACCTTATAAGTAAAAATTTTGCATATTATTCATATGTACTAAATGTTTGTAACGGATTAACTGTTGAACATTTACTTTAGTGCCGACACTTATTTCTTTATAGTCTTTTTTTCTGTGTGTAACGTATATTCTTGACTGTGTTATGCGCAAGTCCCACATGCTCCCGAAATTTGTAGAATGTTCTTATGCATAACAATAAATAATGTAGTAGATGTATGTATAATACTACTATTTGATAGTACTGTTGCAAGCGAACTTTATTGAATGTTCTAGAGTCTCACGTTATTGGTATATAAAAACCGACGCGCCGAGAGACAGAGAGATTACTATTGGCCAGCCTAAGAAACCGTAGTTGTGATTAAAGCCTATTCATCGGAAAATACAGAATTTAGCTAGAAGCGTTTATAGATTTCGAACATCGCAAACCATTTAACTTCAGTGAACTACTTCTGATGTTGTTATTTCTATAAGGACATTAAATATCTTCATCGGTAAAGTGAGCTTACAAGCGGTCTTAGGCCGATCAAACCAGCTAGCTTAAACGAAGTGTGACAATATTAACTCAGAATTAACTTGGTCTTCATGGACCTGGATCGTGAATAAAATATTCAGTTTTAGACTGGTTATAATATTTAAAACTGTTTGTAAGTTTGTAAAAAACTCTTGTATATAAACCATCATTTGTAATAACTATTAATAATGACCGTTATTAGAAAGTGCATTATTTTTGGTTTGTATATTAAAATATATTTGTGTTAAAAAAGAAAATTGTGTGTATCAATCTTGTTAGCAAACATCATAAATTTAATACATATTAACATTTAATTAACTACTAAATTCAAGTAAAATTTTACATTTATTTGAAATAGAAATACCTAACATAATAAATATTAGACTCGTTTGAAATAAAGAATAATACATAACATGTTGTATATATTCAAATGTGCTCAGCAGGTCCAAATGTGTTAAGGCGTTCGACTCGTTAATCGAGGGTCACGGATTCAAATCGTCGTGACACCAAATATGCTCGCCCTTTCAGCCGTTAATATGTTACGGTCAATCCTACTATTCGTTGGTAAAAAAGTAGCTCAAGAGTTGGCGGTGGGTAGTGGTGACTAGTTGCTTTGCCTCTAGTCTTACACTGTTAAATTAAAGACGGCTAGCGCAGACAACCCTCGAGAAGCTTTACGGAAAATTAAAAACAAACAAACAAGCGATAAAATACAGCAGAAGCAACTAACATTTTGTCACAGAATCCGTAATAATTACAAACATTTGTAGCAAAATTATAAAATTAATCAGACATATAGTTTACTTTGCAATAATTATTCTCTGCAATAAAACTTTTAAAACGAAACAGGACGCATGTGTGGAACTATAATCTGAACGTGCATCTGTATTTATCCAACCACAATTATTTTTATTGTAGAAATAAAACGTGCGAGCTCTTTCCCAGGTTTGCAGCCACACCCGATTAACTCTTTTAATACGTTCTTAGCTTGAAGAAATGTTGCTGTATTGGTTTTTTCCTATATGTCTGCTTCCCATTACCACCCAATTTGAATAGAGTGCACAATAGAGACATGGATTAATGGTTTTTCTCAAATGGCCCCGGCATGGCCAGGTGGTTAAGGCATTCGACTCGAGATCTGAAAGGCGCGGGATCGAATCCTCATCACACCAAACATGCTCGCCCTTTCTGCCGTAGGAGCATTATAATGTTTTGGTCAATCTCACTATTCGTTGGTAAAAAAGTAGCCCAAGAGTTGGCAGTGGGTGGTAATGACTAACTGCCTTCCCTATAGTCTTACACTGCTAAATTAGGGACTGCTAGCGCAGATAGCCATCGAGTAGGTTTGCGTGAAATTCAAAACAAACCAAAATCCTTTTTGTTAAAAAGTACTCTTCGTATACTGCAACAGGGTTGCTTTTGTATGAAGTATTTATCAATGTGTCTGGATTTTCTAGAGAAGAGTTTGTCCTTGGCCTTCTTGATCTTTTGAAGTTCACTACTCTCGTCACACAGGTGAACGACAAATATTTCTTATAATCTCAGTACGTTTTCAGTTACTGTGTCTAATCACTCTGTCATCTCCAGAAAAGTGTCTATCACTTCAGGAGATTTTTTTTTCATTCTTCCCAGGCAAGTTTGTTTTTCCCAGCTAGGAAAGAAGAATGTTCTAGCTCGTCAAGTAAAGTTTGTTTTGGAATTTCGCACAAAGCTATCGAGGGCTATCTGTGCTACCCGTCCCTAATTTAGCAGTGTAAGACTATAGGGAAGGCAGCTAGTCATCACCACCCACCCCCAAATCTTGGGCTACTCTTTTACCAACGAATAGTGGGATTGACCGTCACATTATAATGCCTTCAGGAATGGGAATTCGAGCATGTTGGGCGCGAACCCGCGACCCTCAGATTACGAAGCGCACGCCTTAACGCGCTAGTCCATGCAGGACCCCATCAAGTAAAGACAGGAAGGAAAAAGTATTTTGTTGAATTAAGAGCTTGCACTACTTGACGAGTAGATAATCAAGTACTTTCCAGTACTAAATCCCACCTGAAACTAGCTTTCTGTGAAAGAGGTGTTTACAATCTTCTAAAATAAAATCACTATATATTAAAACAACTTTAGAGAAAACTATAATTGTCTATTCATTTTATGGAAGTATATTTTAAGAATTTGTTCAAGACGACATCTTTAACTCTTAATTTAACTTGCAACATATTTGGATAATGAGTTAACGTCATCTTATTTTAAATAAGTTAATAGTGATGTCTCCTTGAAAACAATACAGTGGTGAAAATAAAGAATAAACCTAGGATTTTACTGTTTGATTTCAAATCTTTATTTCGATATCCTAAAAGGAAGAGCGAGACAGTTTTTCAGAGTATTCATTTACGATTCCAAAACCATGCACACAAAACACATTTATTCCACTTAGGCAGTGGTTCCCAACCAGGGGTGAAAAATAGCGTTCCAGGGGGTACGAGATAACATTTATTTTAGCCACCTTCACTTTTATTCTCAGATAAATAATTACTGTAAGGGGTGCGAGAACATATTACATTTTTTTAGGAGTGCGGGGCATAAAAAAGGTTGGGAACCACTGCAATAATGGAATAACTATTAAAAATGAATAACTCAGTTTTGTTCAGAATTACTACTTTGTTTCTCTAAAAGAAAATCTGAATTATTAACGAAATTTATCTATTCAGCAAATCCTTATGGTACAAGGTTACGGTTTTTATTTACAACACTTCTTTGTTATGTTTTTCGCATATTTCGTATTTTATGGAATTTTTACAAATCCTTTCTGATTTTAGCACTATTCCCTGCATTTGAGAAAATATTTTGTAACTTTTATGCAACGATTTGTTTGGTAAACATCAGTGAAACTAGAGTAATTATGCAAAATATTTCTCTTACACAAACAGCGGGCCAGCCAAGGGCCTGACTCCCACTCAGAAGCTGCAATCCCATCACACATGCTCTCCCTTTTAGTCGTGAGGGTGTTATAATGTAAATATTCGTTTGTAAATGAGTAGCCTGAGAGTTGGCACTAAGTAGTGATGACTAGCTGTCTTCCCTCTAGTCTTACACTGTTAAATTAAGGACGGCTAGCGCAGATAGCCCTCATGTAGCATGTGAGCGAAATTAAATAAAACACACTGCTGCGTGAAACTTGTGGATTGCTTTTGCGCGTGACCTTTCTATTTGTTGTTTATCATCTGATACAAGACGCATCAGTTTGTTACAATTAATCCTGCTATTCGTTGGTAAAAAAGTAGCCCAAGAGTTGGCGATGGGTGGTAATGACTAGCTGCCTTCCCTCTAATCTTTCACTGCTAAATTAGAATCAGCTAGCGCAGATAGCCCAAATGTAGCTTATCACGAAATTTAAAACAAACTTAGTATTTTACTGAAAATTTCATATCCATAACTCTGATGAGAACATTTATTATAAAACAAAAATATACAATACATAAATGTGTATGTGTGTATTTATATAAGTTACACATACTGCTGAAACATAAATATTCGGATGAGTAATGGTGCTATAGTACGTTAGGCATATAATTTAAGGTAAAAACAAAGCATACACAGAGGGATTCACTACTGCAGTAAAATTTCCAAGTCCATACTTTAGTGTTTAGAGCAAGAGGAACATCCAAACACACAAACTGAGACTAGTTTTGAGCAGAATGAAAACGGAGCAAGATAAATATATACATATAAAGAGAGCAATATTAAATATTATACATATATATCCATATATATACACACACATATAGGGAGAGTAAGACTGATATATGTACACATGCAGAGACAGCAAGATTAATCTTCTCTGAGAATAATAAATATAAATATACCTAAATGCTATTTAGTTACAAATTAATAAGATGAGGAAATATTTCCGTGTTATTATGACTCACCATAGTCTCGGTGTAATCTTTAACTCTATTATGATATGTTTAATTATACAGCGAGCTGATATCAGATACCTAATATTAAGTGTAACAATTGGTTCTAGTCCTTTCAGTCTGTTATGTTAATGCAATTAAAATAACTCAGGGTGGAACTGTCTGATCAAACACCTACGGACTATATATAGCTGTATGTAATCAGATTTAAATTTTGACGCTCATCTCTCACTGACAGCCTCAGTTTAATAGACGCGTAAATAGAACGAAAACGATCAATTATACGTTTTCACTTTCAAATTATACCAAAATATTTTCCTTCTGAAACACCATCATTTTGTTTTGTAGAATATATATTACAGTTCTTTCCTAGCAGATAATCATTATACTTATACGTTCGTTCGTTTGTACGTGTGGTTGCTACATCTCACCTTTTAGTCTTGTCCGTTTTTTTTCACTCTTCTGCTTCCGCTCTCACGTTCGTGTCCTTTCCTACATGTTTTGTTCAGATATTTTATCTCTTTACCTACGAACTTCTCATATTTTTCCCTTAGATGATAGAGATGCTATAGGAGTGATATTACTACTTATCCTAACTGTACCGGAGCATGTCTGCCCGGAAAATGCCCTTATTGCTTTGCACTTTATAGATCGAACAAAACGTTACCTATCTCAATATGATACTCTAAGTCACGCGGACGCTTTCCATCCAATTGCAGATTGGAGACTAGACTGTTCTTGCGGTAGTTGTAACCAGGTTAAGATTGCTAAGTTTTTCATTTTGTATCTAATTTCAACTAAACGTAAACCACAAAATGCGCAAAGGAACAAATAAAAATGTTCGTTGTTTCTTTGCTATAAATAATGCTCTCGCAAACGCTAAAGTACAAGAAAACAAATGCTACGTTTGCCAGTGCTCTTATAAAAGGCTCTTTGACTCTCACTCCTCTTGAAATTTTTCGTCATTTTTCCATCTCTTACTCTGCCCAACAGACATGCGCATAAAGTCGCCAACGAACCTATGAGTATTTAAGATTAAACCGTTGTACCAGTGTGGTTACAATGCTGGATGTTTTAGCAAAATCAGAAATGGAACGAGTGTTGAGTAGTGTAAGTTTGCATTCTTTGAACAGCAAGTTCAGTCGAAAAGAACTTAAGGAAGGATAGTATTTAAGTAGTTCCAGTTTTGTTTTTATTTCGTTGTCTAACTGTTCGTTTAGGAAAGCTTTCCAGTTTGTCCCCTCTTCTTATCGATTTAATACTCGCCGTTAACAACAGTGCGTGTAAAGTAACAGAAAAGATAAGCACCTCACTAATATTTTATGTTTGACGTCATTGACTTACGATGGAACTCTGAGAAATGCTGGGCGTAGCCTGTTCGGATAACAGCCAAATGTGAAATATATTATTAGAGTGTGTTAATTTCTTCCTTTACTACTCTTATCTGACAATTATAAGAAATTTATACACGAATTAAATTCATACACAAGTAGCGGGAAGTTTTCTAGATTTTGGAAAAACGACTTTCCAGTATTTAATTTAGTTTCTACTGTACGACGCAGGTTATATATTTAAATTAAAGAAAAGCTGGATACGTTCCTCACTATCATAACAAAGACAATCAAACTTCAGTTTACTGCAAAATTGATCCTTTACTTCTGAATATTTAATACATTTGTTCAAATAAAATAAAATATTTACGCGTGTTTTTATACATGCACACACACACAGTTCTACAACGACTAAAAGAAATTATTGAAATCGCTGTATCTTTTTCATCATTAAACAGTTAACACTAGAATGAGGTTTATTTTAATATTATTTCTACCTGCCATTAAGTAACACCAATACGCTGATTAATAGTTATATTTAATTAATCAAATATTGTTTTCTTACGTTGTAGTAAAATGGGTTGACTAATAATATTTTCTGATAGATAACGGTGTTTTAAACAGTAACTTATTTATTACATAAAGAGTATCTGTTATAAAAAAAATTAAGCAGAAAACGAGAATGTTTTTTTTTACATTAAAAGTATATATTCGTTTATAGATTCACGGTTTTTAACGGTTATGCTGGTGGAAAATTTGAAACGGTGCGTTATCATAAAATTGTCTTTCCTAAAATCATCGTTTTAATGCCCCCCCCCAGTGGCTCAGCGGTATGTCTGCGGACTTACACGCTAAAATCTGGGTTTCGATACCCGTGGTGGGCAGAGCACAGATAGCCCATTGTGTAGCTTTGTGCTTAATGCAAAACAACAACAACAACAATCGTTTTAATGGGTAACATTGAGTTAATTGGAAAATAATCACTCAGTAATAATGTATCTATTATGTAATCGTCCAACAACCTACACGCCCATAAATTTATATGTCTACTTTTCTATATTTTATAATGTATACTGGTATATTTTCCACGAAAATTGTAAACTAAAATGCTGTTGCTATGAGAATATCTTCTAAATACCTCGGTGATCTAGTCAGTAAAGGAAAATGTTTTGCATTTGTGTCGCTACTTTGTACGTCGTAGCCTATATTGAATGGAAATATGAAAGCCGCACAAATTTGATACATTAATGGAAGATAACGTGTAAAAACTGGTAGATTTTGTGATAAATCATTCTGTTAGAAATATACTTCCTTAGTTGATAAAATAAAACGTAAAAGCCACATGTCTTAGTTTGAAATTTTCCGTAATTTCCTACAGACAATAAGTAGACTTAGAAAACTCGCAGCAGGATGCACGCAACTCGGTTTACTTCATCTTTCTAAACTGATTAGAAACAAACATCTCCTTTCCTTTACTGTCGGTGTTTTTCAAGTGAGCTCCTTAGTTCTATCAGTCTTCAAATGATATAGGAGGCATAGTATACCCTGTCTTGAGGATCGTTAATCACACCAGCAATGATTGAAAACTTCTCACCTTTTCCTGTTGTTGAAGCCTTAGAAAGTTTCTATTTAGGATGCATCCAAGAATATTGAGAAGAGAACAACATACTGAATGAGATATTTCAAGCATGTTAACAAACTAATTGTCATTTCTATCACTTATTTTAGACGATATGACACAGAACTGTCAGATTAATTATTATCATCATTCCAAGATTGTTTGTACTTTTTCCTACACACAGAATTCCTACAGAATTTTTATTCCCATCATCTTTTTCTTCCTGTCTCATGTATGTATGAATGTATACGAATACAGGTACACATTTATGTGTATCTATTCTGTAAGCTTTCCTTCTTTAACTTGTTTTACTGTACTCCTAGATTAACTGAAAATTTGAAAATTAAACAGTTCTTTTATTTTTTACTCAATCTGATAAAAGATTTTTTTCAAATCGTGAGAAAATTTGGCAAAACTTAAATTCTACCATCGAATTTTACTTAACAATTGAAAACACACCAAATCAAAATTTGAATTATTGTATTTTAACAAAGAGAAATGGAAAATAAATCTTTAGTATTCATTTCAATATTCTTTCCAGTGGCATAAGGGCTTGCTTGCAACTTCACAACGCTAAAATCAAGTTTCAGTTTTCGTGATGGGTTGAGCATAGATAGCCCATACTGTAGCTTTGTTTGTACTTTAACAACAAACAAACCTTTCATTATTCTTGTAGTTATTTCACAAATGTAAAACATTGTAGTTTAACGTATTATATATTTGATATCGGATGTAGTTTTACTTGACCCCGCAAATTATTTAATGATATATTTTAAAAATAAAGAATCCACTTTATGCAAATGTTTGTTTGTTTTTGAATTTTGCGCAAAGCTGCACTAGGGCTATCTGCTCTTTATGCAAGTGTTAGATAAAATTATTTAAAGAGAAGAAAAATTTTATTATTAATTCTCCATACATACCACTGTGCTTATAACTAATTATTAATTATCTACTATACAAATATCTCAAAGATGTTTTAGCCTACAGCTACTTACAAAAACAAGAACTCCAAAACCTGTGTTAAGATTTTTCGTTTCTAGTATTTGGCTTGAGTGAATTGGACATTCACTTTTGCTGTGTGTTCTAATTATTTCATTATCATATGTCAAAAAATGAAAATACTCTAACGTCCATAAACCGTAGGAAAACACAGAATAATTTTTAGTTGAACAAAAATGTCTTCAAAATTAGCAACTCCCAAAATATGATATATTACTAATATATTTTTGATAACCATGAAATCTCTATTGAATTTAATTTCGGGTTATTAATTCACTATTTTGTAATTATATTATTCGTTAACTAAATATTGTCATCCAATAAATAAAGGATAAATTACATAAATTAATTTTTTTCTGAGATAAAGAGGGTTAAATAAGGTAATAATACATCTTTCAGGATATAACGGTCCCATCTATGTCATTTGTTATAACGTGCTTCCATCTAGAGTAAATATATATAACTATTTTTTTTGTGACCGTATGAATGCTTGCAATAGCGGACGGGCATGAGTGCGACTAATCAAAGCAAGACTTTTGTTTTGTTTTTAAACTTTGATATAAATGATAAGCACTTTGCAGTTTGTATGGCCATAAAATACATATTTTATGGAATTCCGTTGATTTCAAATAATATATGGTTATATACAACTGAATATGCCCTGAATTATACAGTCCAATATCGATAATTTCTTATAACATGAGTTCAGTTTATGACGTGTAGTTAAGGTAATACGCCCCCTGCGAGATCTTTTTAAAATAATTACGAAAACATATGTTTCTACCACAGATTTCCGAAACATAGTCACTACTCTGCCATCTAACCGACGTTATTTTGCTTCACTATCCTAGCAACAAATTTCAGTCTTTGGCTTCTGCAAACAGGAAGCTGCTGGAGAGAAGTTAAACAAAAGGGTTACAGAAAGGTGTTGATGATAAGGAGGTTATAGTTGTAGGTGATTCCTTAACAAGGTATCTTAACAAGCTCTTTGGGGTAACTAAAGAGAAATGAATAAGATTATGCTCTCCAGGAGTACGGGTGGAGTATTCAGTTGTCAGAGCAGAAGACATAATTAAGTGGACTAGCAGAGACGCATTTTGTTTGGTGCATGAAGGGGATAATGATGTGGAAAAAGGTAGGTCAGAAGAACTAATTAATAAGTACAAGGGGCTGATAAAGGCATTTTGAGAAAAATACCATAACTTAATTTTGTTAGGGATAGTGCCCAGAATTAAGTATAGGGATGAAGTTATAGATAGCTCTCTAGAATTGAATGCTGGGTTTAGGTTAGTATATAAGAAAGAGGAGATTGGCTGATTGGACTTTTCGGATCAGTTCAGTGGAAGAAGGGAACTTTTGGGAAGGGATGGTTTCATTTAAATGAGATAGGAGCTGGCTTGTTTTCTAAGCTGTTAACTCAGCTGTAAGGAACGTTTTAAGCTAGGACTAAAGAGTGGTGAGGACCGAGATAAGCTAAATTAAAAAAAGAATAAAAGGCAAAGGTTTAGCATTGGAAATGTGTATAGAATGAGTTATAAGGGTAAATTTAATTGTTACTTTTGTAATGTTAGAAGTATAAGAAATAAAATAGATGACTTTAGAGCAAGAGCAGAAACAGAGAATTTTGATATAATAGAAAAAATGAAATATTATTAAATGCAGACAGTTTTTGATGACAGAAATTTCTTTGAAATACAGGGTTACAAGCTATTTAATAAGGATAGAATATTAAATATGGAAAAAGATGGCTTTATATGTAAATTGTGAATTACATTCTGTTGAAACTGAAAATGTAAAAGATTATAGCGAGGAGGCTTAATCCAATTGGGTTTCTATTATTGGATGTTAAGGGAAAACGCTTTTAGGAGGAATTTGTAGTATATGATCAAAAGATACTGATGAAATTAGTGAGAAACTTTACAGCGAGATAAAGATTTCATCTGCTAAGGAACTCATAATTGTGAATGCTTTTAATCTCAGACATACTGATTGTAAATTCTATTGTCAATCCATGAGGGAGAAAAATTTTTAGATAGTGTTCATAATGGCTTTCTTCATCAAATAGTGAAGAAACATACTAGAAATAATGTTTTTTGGAATGTAGAAATGATCGAAAGAATGGAAAATATTTGGGGAATATTTGAGTGCAAGTAATGATTGTTTTCTTTGTTTTTTATGTTTTTCTGCATATGGAGATAAAAAATAAATATATTTTGGTTACAAATTTCAAAATTAAAGTTTGAAGGGATGTAACAAGGCTTGTCTCTCGTGACAAGTTGAGTTATTTGGACACACTTATTAGATGTAAAAATTTTTAACTGTTCTAAGTAAGTGTATTTCTTATAGAAAGAAAGTGGTAGCTGCAAGTAAAAACTAAGGTTGGGTTATACAAAATTAAAGAGCATAATAAATTTAAGCAATATAAATTGACTGGTATCAGAGGAAATTTAGAAGATTAAATAAGCCGGTGAAACAGGAAATTACGACATCGAAAAGAGCGTATGAGAAAAATTGGTTGCAAATGTAAAATTTAACAACAAGAATTTCTTTAAATACATTAAGGGTAAACATGATGTTAGGATGGGTGTAAGACCCTTAAGTATTGATAAAGGAAGGTTCGCATCTCATTATGATGAGATTCCTGGGTTATTAACTTTTATTTTTATTCGATTTTTAGTAACAAAGATTTAAGCAGTATTCCCAATCTTCAACAGTTAATAGGTACAAAGAAGATGACTGCACTAATTCTGTACTGATTAATAAAAAATGAGAACACTAAAGAACAATATGGCTCCTTGACCAGATAACATTTCTGCAAGGGTTATGAAGAAGGTTAAAGAATGGATATGTGAGCCACTTCTTACTATTTTTGTCAGTAAGCAGATACCAAAAGATTAGAAGTTAGCTAATATAATTCCTTTTCCAGGCGAAGTGATAAAAATCGTCCCACTGAGTGTAGACCCATTAGTCTTACATCAGTTGTGGGAAATGTTTTGAAAAGTCTGATAATTTTTTTTTACAAAGCCATTTATTAACAAAGTTTAAAATTTTGTTGCAAAGTCAACATGGTTTCATCCAGGGAAAATTTACCCCCACTGGCTCAGCGGTATGTCTGCGGACTTACACGCTAAAATCCTGGTTTCGATACCCGTGGTGGGTAGAGCATAGATAACCCATTGTGTAGCTTTGTGCTTAATTCAAAACAACAAAAAACAACCAGGGAAAATTTTATTTTATAAATGTTCTGACGTTATTTGAAGAGTTTACTACTTACGTAGATGAGAGTAAGAATATACATTTGGTGTGTCTGGATTTTCAGAAAGCATTTGACAACGTACCACAAAAAAAGCTTGTAAAAAAGTATATATTTTTGTGTTGAGGATAAGTTAGCAGATTGCACAGAAAAAAGCAGAGAGTTGTTACAAGTGGAGTGTAGTCAGACAGGATTAATATCACAAGTGTAGTATCTGAGGATTCAGTTTTGAACCTTTACTCTTTCTTGTTTCTATAAATGACAAAAATCGAAGATTGATCAATAAATTACTGGAATATATAGTTGAAATTGAGGTATTGGGTGTTTCTGGCCGTGAATATGATGCGATGGATTTGCAAAGGGATTTAGATCATTTAGTCAGTTGGGAAAATAAATAGTAAATGAGTTTTAATTATAACAAATGCAAAATTATGCGTGTGGGTTATCATATTTTTAATTAGAAGTAGAATTTGGATGGGAATAACCTTAATAGTGTCATGTAATAGTTAATCAGTCTCTAAAGCTGTCCAAGCAGTGTCCTGTTGCTAGTGGTAAGGCGACTAATACTTCATGTTGTATCTACAAAAATACTGAATACAAGTCTAAAAAGGTTATAATTTTATTGTATGTGTCACAGGTCAGGCCACGTTTGGAATATTGTTGGGCTTCTTACCTTATGAAAGACATTGAATTGTTGGAAATGGTTCAGAGAAGGATTGCTAGAATGAAGTCTAGGATGAAGGGGTTGTCATTCAATGAGAGATTGAAATCTCTCAAACTGTTTTATGCTGAAAAAAAGAAGAAATAAGGGATATCTGATTAAAGTATTTAAGATTATAAAAGTAACTGACAGTGCTCATGCGTCATTCTTTGTTTCATATTTAACAATGAGAACAGTTGGACACAAATATAAATTTTGGCAGAGTAGAAGACATCTTTATTTAAAACAGTCTTATGTTTGTAATAGGGTGTTTGGCCTTTGGAATAGGAAGTATTCGGATGTTATGGAGGCAGTAAATTTAGGTGAGTTTAAGAAAAACTTGATAAGTATATGAATGATAAGTGTTGGCTTTAAGAGTTTTATTAAATTTATTTATTAATAGTTTTAGTTCATTTTAGAGAATGAAAGAGCGTAGATGAACCAGTAGGTCTCATGTTGTTCCAAAACATTATCTTATATAATTCTCAACTTTCACATAAAACACAACCTTCCAAATTGCTACCGGGAGCATTTAGATTATTATTTATGTGATTTAAATACATTTGCTATGTGTAGATTTTATTTTAAAAGCACTTATTTTAATTTAAAGTTATTTCAAGTTGTATGGGATCATTTTACCCCATTTTGTAGGTCTGTTTTATCTAATTTTGTAGGTAAAATTGCTCCAAATAGAAAGGTAATATTATTTTCAATATCTAAACAGTTCTATTTCCAATCGTTGTTTTATTTAAAAACGACATTTACAATAAAAAATACTTCATTTCAAAACATTTGTTGTTTTTTATAACATTCACTTTACTGTTAAAAACTGTTATTTAAGTTAAGACTGCTGTCCTTTCCTAACTATCTCTAATGACAAAAGTTTCTACGAGCAAACTTAAGAGTGACGGATAAACAGATAAAAACTTTTATATGTTCAGGCAAATTTTCAATTTGATTTCTACTCTAATAACATATATTTGAAAATAGTTTAATCAACTAAAGTCCAGTATTGCCACACAAAAACTAGAAATACTTTGTATAAAACAAAGACTGTTATTTTTAATTATAATTATTATTTATTTCGATAAGAACAACGTTAACAGGAAAAGATATTTAGTAAGAAACTAGAGGTTAGAAATGTCGATTTGCGACTAATCTAGTTTATGATCTATAAACAATAGCTGTAAAATTAGAAACGGATGACGGATACTATAAATGAAATGTGTTTTAGTCTTTCATTCCACGCTGAAGTTTGATGTAATTCATGTTCCTCGTCAACCTTTATTTAATCTGGCACATCAGTCTTATCACTTATAAGAGTAATGTTAGACTTAATGAATGGTGTATCCAAGGGCAGGTCTGACTAGGTACGTGTCTGCTCAATACCTGATTTGGCAAAGATAAATTCTCAACATGAAAAGGAGCTAAAGGGCTAACAAATAATTAGTTTAAAGAAATCTCGTGTTCCTGTACAATTAGGTATTTTGTTAAATTTGTAAAGTTGAATGCTTGCGTCAGTGAAACTGGTAACGTTCTATCTGTTTAGCAAGTGTAGTTAGTTTAATGTAATTTACGTAATTCTATGGCAAAACATTATACTTTTCTTTAGCTACGATTTGGTTTGATTTGTTTTGAATTTCGCGCAAAACTACACGAGGACTATCTGCGCAAGCTCTCCCTAATTTAGCAGTGTAAGACTAGAGTGACGGCAGGTAGTCATCACCACCAACCCCCAACTCTTGGGCTACTTTTTTACCAAAGAATAGTTGGATTGATCGTCACATTCAGTCCCCCACGACTGAAAGGGTGAGCATGTTGGGTGTGACAGGGATTCGAACCCGCAACCATCGGATTATGAGTCAAGTGCCTTTACCACATGGCCATTCTGGACTCTTTAGCTAATGACCATGGTAAGTCCTGCATGCATACACACAGCGGACCCTACTTGACAAAGTTCTGTCTGCAATATCAGTACGACCTGGTTGTGCCAGGTTGCTGAATTTATTATGAAACATAAAATAAAATATCCTAACTTTTGTTGAAACTGAAATAAAATCTCAGAGATTCGGGAAGAAGACTACTTATATAGAGATCTTGATTTCAGAGTTTGCGAGGAGAGCTCAAATCCGTGCGATACCACAAAAAGAATTATTTCCCTGAGTTTAAAATATTGGTGTGTTTTAAGCGCAACAGTCAAATCCATGGCGTGAATAGTGGGTGGTAGTATGCTTATTAAAAGCTGTTTTGTATATAGTCCGTTTGGTTTTAAGTTTGTGCAAAGTTATACGAGGGCTATCTGCGCCTTTCATTTCTAATTTAGTTGTAATAGACTAAATGGAAGGTAACTAATCAACAGCACTCACCGTCAACGTTTGGGATACTCTTTTACTAACGAATAATGTGATTGACTTTCACTTTATAACAACCCCACGACTGAAAGACAAGTATATAGGATGACATTACATGGTGAACAGTTCAGAACTAGAAACGGGCGACGAATAGCATTAGCAGCTTTGCCATGAATACAAAATGTAATACATTACAAATATGACGAATTTCAACCAGCATGGGGAAATGAGCTTATGTTTTAGTGGCAACTATCATTTTACTTAAAATTAAAATTAATTTTCAAGAAGAAAAATAGATCGACGATTAAACTGCTTATATATTAAGAATAGAAAAAGTGTTTTAATCACTAACACATTAACATTAACACATATTACACGAAAATAGACAATATCTAAAAACCAAATTTATCTAACATTCTGTAGTTAGCATTGTTCTTGTTGTGGTCTAATGGCTTCTACTTATTTTTTCAGGGATACTTGAATCGTGTCGTTGTCTTTATTCTTACAAGTTTTAAATAAACTTTTTCAAGCCCTATTATAGTTCCTCAATATTTACGTAATTCGAGTTACATAGCGTGTCTGACGCTTTCTGTTCATTTTCTTTACAAACACTTGGTAATATTTAGTGATTGCTAGGGGAATTTAAAAGCGTTGTAATGACTCCAGAAAGATGGATAACACTGCTGTGACTCTATATACAGGAACAGTCAGAGTTGTTTCATATGCCGTAATAGCGATATTTTTGTGTTTCTGAAAATGTTTCAACAATCTTCATCACGTTAGCAACTTTCTTGTTTTCTGTTGATTTATTTAAATAAAAACCGATATAATATTATATGGCATAAAGTGTTGCACACATGCAAGCCTTTCCTGCATCTGGAGCCCTTAAATGCACAACTGGATTTCTCATTTATAATTTCTTTCAGTTTATTATCATTATGTGATTATGCTTACAGCTATAGCGGGAATTACCGCGCATATTTCACTATCAAGCACAAAATTCCATTTACTCCATAGCAGGAACTAGTGTGAGGGTGGTTCCATATCAGGGTACGTTAAGGCTATATCAATGCATATCTATGCCAGATATGACTCTTTTAACCCAAAGTACAGGATTTGCGTTAAAATCCTGTGTGAACCATCTCATTAAAATAACATATTCACATCTGTTTTAGATTAAGTGAAATAATTAGTCAACAAGAATTGTACTACATTTTGAGTGACTGACATTAATCTGAATTGGGGAATTATTCCGGTTTGACATCTGTTGTGCGCACGTTTTTGTAATTTTAATAGTAAATTACTCTCCACAACTGCTAGGTTAAAACTAATGAAGCATAGGACATGAGTTTACATAGAGATGAAGAAATGGTGTAGTGGTCTGAGATACGACATCTGTACTGATAACATTCCCGTGACAGCTGAGCTACAATCCCATAGTGGATGAATCTTAATATTAATGTCCCCCCTCGAAAAGGCACAGTGTTATATCTGCAGACTCGCATCGCGAGAAACTGGGTTTCGATACCTGTGGTGGGCAGAACACAGATAGCTCGTTGTGTTGCTATGTGCTTAATTCTAAAAACAAATATATATTAATCGATTTTAAAATAATTGCTGTTGGTTTAATAACATAAAGCTACACAGTATGCTGTAGGAATTGTGTCAATCGTAAAGAATCGAACTTCAAATTTTAGTGTTTTAAGTACGTAAATTTACTGTTGATCCATGGGGGAATTCTTAAACAAAATGTGATAATATCTGAACAAAAGATTATAAACGTACGAAAACTGTAAAGTTGGAGTACTAAAGTCAAACATTAAAAATATGATATTAAGGAAAAAAGAATCAAGTAAAATAACAGGCAAATCCTGTAAGGGTATAATGTAAAATTGTGAGAATATTTTACACCCTTTTATTGGTTTATAGCAAAAATGCTAACCAACTAATGTTTTTATTACTTCAAGCAACTGAAAGTATAAGTATGATAGTCCAAAGAGGGCGAAGTACTCTCCAATGGCTTAATTTAGCCAATTTAAATTTTATCTTCAGAAGATTGGAGACCTTTTATATAACTTGTCTTTTTTTATTGACATCATGTAAGAGCTCTTTAACCTTGCTAGATTGTTTTTACATGTAAAATCGTTGAAATCAGATGTGTATTGAAAGAAAGACGTTTCGTTCTTGATCGTTCTAGCTAAACACGTAAAACAATTCTTTAATTTAAATAAGTTTCTCTGCTTTTCTCAAAAACTGTTTGCCAAATTAACTGTTTCATATCATTTCTCGAAACGTATGTTGAAACATAAATTAAGATTGAAAAAAAAATCGATTATTTAAATTAACAGTTTGTTTTAGACTGTTCCGTAAGAGCAATAGAGCAGAAGATCGACGAAAAGAGTTTAATATTTTCATATGTAAGCATTAAACAATAATATCAAAGTAGATTAAAAATGTCGTCACTAATTGTAAAACGTGATGAAACATAAGAACATCTGCTGAATGAAGATGAATATTTTCGTCAAAATGATGCCTCGTGTAATGTAATGTAACGCCTTATGTATAGGATTACAATGGGGTTAAAATACAAGCTGTTTTCGTTGAAATATTTAGTGACATACTCAAGGAAACCACATATTATTTGATAAGCACTACCCAATATACATAACATTATCTAAATCTTTGGAACACTAAAAATTAATAACCTAATGACAAGCCCTCTGTTTTTCCCGTTGAAGACAATAAAATATTATGTCGAGAATAAAAACATAAACGTAGATTCTATTTGCCATATTTGAATTGTTATGTTTATGATAAGTAAAATATTCATGTTTTTGAAACACGAAGTATATAAATTATATCAAACTGAATAAAGTTAATGACTCACTAGCTAATACCACTGGAACACTGTTATGTAAATGTCGTGTAAATGTTTTGTAAGCGTCAACATGTCGTGTTGTGTTTAAATTTTTATTTCTATTATTTATATTTCCATATTTATATTATTGTTTCAAGGTTTAAACTAATAAAATATGTTGTCATTCATTTAAAATAACATTTAGAATTTTCTAGAATTAGGTGGACCAAATGAAATGCTGGCGGCCTAGTGTCTAGACGAGAAGTCTCGTGCAAAAGCGGACATGTGCGGATTTCTCTGGAATGTTAGGAAGTAACGCGAATGTTCGAGAAGTAGACCTACTGGTATAAAAGACGGTAACGCGAGAAGAAAAAAAAGAGTCAGACATTAGTTTTTATTAGAAAAAAGAAGAGAGTCAGTCATTCATTTGAGTGTTTGCTGTGATTTGTGACTGAAGTTAGATCTACAGAAGCTGTGATTTTATTTCGTCAATCTCTACGATTCATCTGAATTACTGGTTGTGCTGAGAGTCGGCAAGTTTGAGACGTTCATCAAGAAGCACCGTAAAAAAGAATTTCGTCATTCTCCATTCAAACTTCGAAATTTCTTCGTGGGACCAAATTCACCTCCTAGACTAGAATTTCGGATTTCTGATCTGAAGTTTTGAACTTTCATTCTAGATCATTATATTTGACACAGGTCAGTAACATTTTGTATCGTAATTAACAAAGAAGGTTGAAACCAGTACTATTTTGTGTTGTAATTAATTTTGAATGTTGTAACTTAATATCTGTCACTGTTGTTATGTAATTTATGTTATATCTGTTACAAATATATATTTAGTTTAATGCAATAAATTATACAAGCTGTTATCTGTGTTTTTCTGTTGCGTTTAGTCTACATAAAACATACAAAAAAACGTAACAAACACATTCAAAATGATTATATTTTTTGTTTGTTTTTTACTTTAGCGCAAAGCTACTCGAGGACAATCTGTGCTAGCCATCCCTAATTTAGAAGTGTAAGACAAGAGGGAAGGCAGCTAGTCATCACCATCCCAATAATGGGATTGACTGTCACATATAACGCCTCCACAGCTGAAAGGGCGAGCATGTTTGGCGCGACGGGGATACGAACCAGGGACCATCGGATTACGAGTCTCACGCCGTGGCCATGCCACATAGGTGGAGTCTAACTGAAATAATCTTCATAGGAGGGGTCATATTTTAGAAAAAATAAAAAGCTACATAATAGAGATTATTTATTCATTTTAGTTTTTATACAATTTTTGTATCTGAGAGTGTACTTTTTATTATACAATTTTTGTATCTGAGAGTGCATTTTTACTATACAATTTTTGTATCTGAGGGTGTACTTTTTACTATACATTTTTTGTATCTGAAGGTGAACTTTTTATTATACATTTTTTGTATCTGAGGGTGTACTTTTTATTATACATTTTTTGTATCTGAAGGTGTACTTTTTATTATACATTTTTTGTATCTGAGGGTGCACTTTTTATTATACAATTTTTTAATCTGAGGGTGTACTTTTTATTATACAATTTTTGTATCTGAAGTGTATTTTTTATTGTAAGGCGGACGATGTTATGAGAATTCTTGTCCCACTCTTCAGTCAGTACAACTCCATGTTTTCTGACCTCCAGTAAAAGATAAAGCGTTGATGTACATGACGTTCAAGGACATCCTGGAAATATTTTATAAAATTTCATTGAGAAATCTGTTCACCGAATCACAGCTTTTGCAATTATTTGGTTTACAGTAAGCTGATTACAATGCTAAAATTATGATTTGTAGTATCACTACATCAAGATAAAGTCTGGTTCGGCTCGATCCACCATACCAAATCAATTCTGGAAGCAGAATAAAACCTATGCATCCATTTATAGTAGATTTTTCCACAACATAAATAAACGTCATTTGAAACAATGTGCACGTCTGATTATCCAGGCAAGAATCTATCACTCTATCATCTGTGAACTGTACGGTGGCATTACTATCTAAAATCAATATATTTTTAGCAAATATCAAATTGAATTGGGTGAAGCGTTCGAACTTAGGACACATTATAAAATCTGTCCCTTATCATTTGGACAATAATACTTATGCTTTGTTGTTGTCATTTTCTTTCTGATACCCATGTTGAGGCCATGGGTAGTGGACTGATGATTCACACTGACAAAAGTGGTCATAACGGGGCGTTATTAGTCTACCATGACTTTGTCCACGCTATGTTGTTTAAAAGAGTTTTCACAAACTTTCCACCATGGCCGTATATAGAACATAGCAAACTATAATTACCACCAAATTTTTCTAGCTTTTAATACGGTAACAGCAGCCCTGACATCTTGTACTTTTGTCCAAACCTTCACCGACTATTAATAGATAACACTATCTTACAGTTGTATGAAAATAATAAACAAATTTGAAGGAAGCAGTTAAACAGCAACTGATAAAATATCAAAACAAGGTATTAACTTTCCATGGCATAAAATACACCGAAACTATCGTATATTCCCACAGAAGGACAAGTGAAACATGCGTTTAACTACTTGAGTAAATAAACACGTTATATTAATATAATAATAGGCAGGCAAACAATGATTTATAAACATGTGAACATTTTTTATTGATGATGGAACATGCTGCTTGTTTTGACAAAACATTGGTCTGCCTTTATCATCTTGTCTGTTTGGTGATTTATATGTTATCTATTATCAACTAAATGATAGAGATGTGCCGTCTGTGAACGATTCATTAAGTTGAATAACGAGAATAGATTCAGAGACCAATTTGAATCGATTTTTTATTCACCCAATCAACAAAGTGCATGATGGGGGAAGTAACCACCCTAATAACATATAAACTCATGATCTGAGTCAGGAACTCTTGAACACGGCACAGTAATCACTGTGAAATTTCCGATTCAAGTCTAATGATAGCCACACCATCATCATTATTATATTACTTAACACTTGTTTGGAGCTTAAGTAGTATTGAGTTGCTTATATCTTGCCTCCCCCAGTGTCTCAGTGGTATGTCTGCGGACTTACAACGCTAAAAACTGGCTTTCGATACCCGTGGTAAGCAGAATACAGATCGTCCATTGTGTAGCATTGTGCTTAATTCAAAAACGACAACAACTACTTATATCTTGTGTTGTATTTATGAAAATTGAACTAAGTATTTTATACATCGTTTTATTAATATAATTATTCTTTTTTTTTCATTCTTACGACTGAAATTTCATTTTAATACATTTAATGGGTTTATTTTAATACCTTCAATGAGTTTGTTATAAAATCCGTACAATTAATGCTAGCGTTGTTTTGACAAAATTTAACAATTTATTGGGAAGGAGCTGTCAGTTCAAATGGGGAACTTTCAAAGCATAGAACATGGAGACAAAAATTTTTGTTTTTTATTTAAATTTTACGTTAAACTACACGAGGGCTATCTGCGTTAGCCGTCCCAAACTTAGTAGTTATCACTTTCCACCGCCAATTATTTTACCAAATAATAGTGGGATTGACCGTGATGACGATAAAACCCACTTGTAGAAAAAAATATATATGTAGAAACGGCTAGCATGGGTTGATAATTTTTTTTTGTAGAGAAGCGAACAACATTTCAACATTTTTCGACAATCGTCAGGTTTACAAAAAAAGAAAGAAAGAGGTAACTGACCGATAGCTGACCACGTGCTTGAAGAGGTTGTGTAACTGAGTGTAGGAATGTAAAGGACGTGCTTATATGCTTGATTATATTTATTAATATAAGTGTAAAGGTATTCCTTTGTATTGATTTATCTCCAATATATATATATATATATAGAAGTCGTGATAGTTATCACAGTGTATTTTATAAATGATGTTGGTTTGGTGTTTGTCAGTGTAGTTTTTACGTAGTGTAGACTTTAGTTTTGTGCCTAGTTTTTAAATAAATTTGGCATTAACTGGAATGTCATATTTTGTTACTAGTTTTTGCCAAATGTTGGTTATTTTTCTGCTGATTTTAAAAATATATGGTATACAGCAGTATATGGTTTCGTGATTTTTTTAATTCGTGAGATATATTTACTTTTGTTAGTTGATTTTGCTTTTTGTCTAGGTATGTGCATATAATGTTTTCTACGATTTGTTGAGGAAACTTATTGATGTTGATGAAGTATTGTTTTATTTTGTCTAATTCGTCATTTATTTAATCTGGTGAGCATAGTTTCATGGCTGTGCTTATTTGATTTCTTAGTATGTTGAGTTTTTGTTTTGTTTCATTCAAGAAATGTATACTCCAGTATGAGTGATTTTTCGGTGGATTTCTGTTTTAACTTGTATATCTGTTCTTGTAATTTTGAGGTTAAGAAATGATATTTGATTGCTTTCTTTCTGTTGACAAAGTTGTGAAGTTAATGTTGGGATATTTTGAGTTAATGTGATTAAAAAAATTAATTATGTGTTCTGTAGAATTGAATCCCGCAACCGTGTTGTCTACATATCTGTACCAATATAATGGTGGATGTAATGCTGTGTTAATTGCTTGTGTTTCGACTTGTGTCATAAAAATATTGGCTAGAACTGGTGATACTGGGTTGTCCATGCTTAGACCATTTGTTTGTATATAGTTATGGTTGTTGAACACGAAGTTCGTCTTCATCGTGGTGAATTCCATGAGAGTTGCTAATTGGTTGCTGGTAATGTCTATTGATAAGTTAGGGTCTCAGATATAGAGTTCTAAAGCTATCTTGCAGGCTTCAGCTGTTGGGACTTTTGTAAGAAGGGATATAACATCGAAACTAATCATTAAGGCTTTATGATTAAGTTGTTTAAGATTAGACTTGAAATTAAAAGAGTATTTGATGAATGAATTGGTTGATGTTACATATTTAAATAATACCCATGCTATTTATTTACCAAGATTGTAATTAAACGATTCATATGTGGCCATTATTGGTCTTAATAGACAATCTGATATATGAGGTTTGGGGTTGCCGTATATTTGTGGTGTGCATGAGTCGGTCTTGCGTAGGTAAGATTGCTTGTTTGTTTTCGCACAAAGCTACTCGAGGGTTATCTTTGCTAGCCGTCCCTAATTTAGCAGTGTAAGACTAGAGGGAAGGCAGTTAGTCATCACTACCCACCGCCAACTCTTGGGTTACTCTTTTACCAACGAATAGTGGGATTGACCATCACATTATAACGCTCCCACGGCTGAAAGGGCATTATGACTATATGGTTTCCTTTATCTGCTTTTACAATTTTTTTGTTTTTGTCTTGTTTAGGTTTTTAATGGAATTAATGTCTCTTTTTGTTAGAGTGCTTTTTTAGTTTTCTGTTTTGTGAAATTATGTTGATGGTTTTGTGAAAAAAAATTCTTTAAAAAATCATTAAGGATGTTGTTTGCTCTTCTACATAAAAACATTTCTCAACCCATATCAGCCGTTTTTACATATATATCGTGGGATTGAGCGTCATGCAATAAAGCCCACTTGGCTGAAAGGGCGAGCATGTTTAATGTGATAGGGATTCGAACTTACAACACTCAGATTTATACTTTTCTCAGTTTAATGATCTTTGCCGCGATAATATGATTTATTTTTAGTCTTTAACCAAGTTACAAACGGTAGTTAGTAGGCCTACTTATTTACCTGTTCTAGTGTAAATCAATTTCAGATTTGTAATATTATGTTGTTATAATCAAGCCATACCACTTTTAACAAAATAATATCAGTTAGTATTCTCTGTTAATTTTTATATAGATCAGTTACCTGGTGATCAGTCATGTGATCTGAAATTTAGTTGAGTGATTGTTCGGCCTACTTTCCAATATAATATCTCAGTATGAAGTATGACTAATGTTCCCCCTAAGCTGCGCGGCTAGATAACAACTAGTGCGCACTACATTACTTCAGCCGCGCACAACCTTAGTAATTGTGACGAGTCTCAATACGTTGACGACTTTAATGACCCTGGTAATCGATAGGTCTAAAGCCCAAATAACTGGTACAATTGTAAAGCAGCCTAATGAACCAATATTGTCGATAGTCTACCCCTCCCCCCCCAAAAAAAAACAACAACAAAAATCTGATAGCGCACATAATCTTGATACTAGTGCACATGGAAAAAATTCATTTTACTCATGGACTAAAACAATTAGAAGTAACATTGAGCATGAAACAGTTAAAAGTAACATTGAATATGAAACAATTAGCGGTAGCACTAAATATGAAACAGTTAGATGTAACATTGAATATGAAACAATTAGAAGTAACATTGAATATGAAACAATTAGAGGTAGCACTGAATATGAAACAGTTAGAAGTAACATTGAATATGAAACAATTAGAAGTAACATTGAATATGAAACAATTAGAGGTAGCACTGAATATACTCACAAAAAAAACAAAGGAAATTGATACTGATGATACATACTTAAAACTCTGAGGGTTGATAATATTCTGATTTACAAAAAAATAATCACTGTTGTGAAGGGGTGGATCTGGGTAACTTGGTGGGATATATTAAGATCATCTTTTACATGCTCAATAAGATTAAAGATAAAATAAGTATGAAAGTTACTCTTTTTGGTTAATTTGTTCTTCCTCAAGAAGTTTATCGAGCAATTCATTAAGATAGAAATGAGCTTTATCACATATTAGATTGAATCCAAAAGAGTTGCGCCACCACATGGTAGCATCAAGTGTGGTAGGATGCGGTTTTCTATCATTAGTTTGGTAATATTATTTAGAACGCAGTTGTCACTAACTTCGATAATGCTTATTTCTTTTCACACTGTATTTTCACCACGATGTTTGCGTCTCACTATTCCAAGAAAATGATATAGATAAAGTTTCAAGTTCTCACCAGATTAGTATAGCTTTGTTATCTGACACCAGAGTGAAATCTGATCTATAAATATAACACTGTTCCACATATTGATCCACTGGATGTGTTCCTGCCATCATTGCAGGTGAATTATTTTGTGTTTTGCTGTGAAGGAAATGCACCTCACAGGGCATCTGGCATATAAGCTGATCTTTTAGAATCTGTTTCTAACCATGTGTACAAAAGATGGCGTTTAGTTGTGGCTTTGAGCATCCAATTCAATTTTTCGGCCTGGACCTATAATTGTCAAAAACCAGAAGTAACAGATAGTAGCTATTTTCATGTGTCATGGATGGCAATCTGCTTTCTTTAGGTGTCCAAATAAGCCTGGGTTTGATTATTACTAAAATTACAATATAATAACATAATCATTAGCTTACTTAGTTATTAAATGGTAAATGGATGAATAAAACAATGTTTGTATACATATATATATTACACAACAATTTAGTGAGTGTGAACATTTAGAACAGTTTTATATCTAGAGATCTTTGTGAATCCTTAAGGGTTGGGCGGTCTTTAGCTATGAATGGACTTTCTTCACTGCATTGGTCAAAGTCTGAAGATCCTGTGGTGTTGATAGAGATATTGATAAATGAAGTACTGTTACCTGTTGTTTTAGAATGTATACCAATGGATGAGTAGCTGGGTGTAAGTAGTGGACAACTGGTTCTCTAAGATACTCCTGAATGTTCACAGGCTCTAGTTATAGATGTTTTCTTTTTAACAGTATACGTGACCTATAGTATTTATACATGAGCCATGAGAGTAGATGTTTAGGTACTTTATCTTTGTACTGAGATAGGTGTTTAATGAGAAGGTTAGGTTTCTATATTACTATAAACTGAATTTGAGTATAGAAGGTTTTATTATGGAAGATAATTATTTTTGTTTTCTAGTGTTCGAATCTTGTAAATAAAATGTTTTATCGATCTCGAGATTCCTCATCATAAATCCATTGCTGGTCTAAGCAGCTCAGGATTGTTTGTTTGTTTTTGAATTTCCCACAAAGCTACTCGAGGGCTATCTGGGCTGGCCGTCCTTAATTTAGCAGTGTAAGACTAGAAGAAAGGCAGCTAATTATCACCACCCACCGTCAACTGTTGGGCTACTCTTTACTAACGAATAGTGGGATTGACCATAACATTATAACGCCTCCACGGCTGGGAGGTCGAGCATGTTTGGCGCGACGGAGAAAGTAGTTCAGGAACAATTAGGAAATGTTTAAAGTGATAACTGAGACACGATTACAAGTATGATATCATAATATACAGTTAAGTTGAATGATCAGTAATTTATTTTTCAAGTTTGTTTGTTTTTGGAATTTCGCACAAATGTGCTAGCCGTTCCTAATTTAGAAGTGTAAGACAAGAGGGAAGGCAGCTAGTCATCACCACCCACCGTAAACTCTTGCGCTACTCTTTTACCAACGAATAGTGGGATTGACTGTCACTATATAACGCCTCCACGGCTGAAAGGGCGAGCATGTTTGGCGCGACGAGGATACGAACCAGCGACCATCGGATTACGAGTCGGACGCCTAACGCGCTCGACCATGCCGGGCCACTTTTCAAGTCTGTCAGGATTTTATAGGTGTAAGGATCGTTGAATCCAGAGTCATAAATGTTTCTTTTCGTCAAAGTTCACACAAGCAAGTTCAAGAATTTTAGAATACTCTTTGACGAGACAAATTATTCCAATTTATTTTTGTTGTTGCAATACACTGTGAAACTCGCTTTACGTATCGCCTGTTACGCCTAACAAACAACCACTCAGTGTACCTTCCCCTTCACTGACTCAACGCTTAGTACTGTGTATCGGCAAGTATTTATAACACGCGACAGAAAAATCTAGAAATATCTAGCTCTCTAGTGACAACAATGTTCATATAACAAAAAAACGAATAAATATGCGAGTAAGATGACATCAAGAATATCAAATTATGAAGTTCTTGATTTGTAAGAGATCTTTTAACTTTTAGTCTGAAATAATCTATCAAAGTTATGTTACAGAGACAATGCACTGTTGTGCATTTATGCTAGGTAATGAAATAGGGTTGGACGAGACTAATAATAATTAAATATAAACAGTTTGTGGGCAAATTATCATTGGTTATTATTCATATAAAATCTGCATGATTATAGTTCTACTCGTATTTCTGAATTGTCCCCCGCTGGGACCGTGGTAAATCTTCGGATTTGTAACGCTGAAATAAGAGGTTCGATTCCTCTCGGTGGCCAATGCAGATAGCCCGATGTGGCTTTGCTATAAGAAAAACAAACACACTTTTACTTATTTTTTAAATTCGTTTAAAAACAGTGTATTTACCCACAGATGAAACAATGACCAATAATTTGTATGTTTCTTTATTACTGACACAATAGTCAATGTGAGAAAATTTGTGAAAAGTAAAGAATTTAAACTTAAAATAAGAAATGTTCTTTGATCTGTAATTTTAATTTTCTTTGAAAATATTCTGCAGCTTCACTGATTAAAAACTAGGAGATATTGGTTTTACACTTCACGTCTTTTTATCGTGATCGATAGATATCATGGCGTTTTAATAAGTTTATTTCATATAATATAGATAAAACAAAACAGGAGCTCTCCAGCTGATTACGAGGTGATGTGGACTCACGTTACCAAAATGGCAGTTTTTTAAAGTTTGGTAAAAGACTGCTCTACAAATCCCTTGTAAGTAATTCTTTTTATTATTATCCAGTTAGCTTAACGACGTATTCAGTAAACGTACATTATGTTCGAGGAAAGAAAATTATAAAAAATAACTGTCGCAGATTTAACAAGACCAATAGCGCTGTTAAAAAACGTGTTGGAAGAACTGTTAATTGAATTGGCGAAAAGTAATTATGTCTATCTCGTGTTAATCTAATTTATAATTTGTTTTAATTATTATGTTAATAAATTTTGTACAAAGTTTACTTAATGAACATTTAATGATCCAGAACGAAGACTTAAATTAGTTTGGCGCCAAATTATTTAACATTTTAGGAAATGTTAACATAAAAGAATATTCGAATATTTTATTAAACCTTGGCTTATATTATCAGAATCCAGTTTCTCCTCGAATTACTTATTCTTAACGTAAATTTTTTCGGGTTGGTGGCTTTGGGGTTTAATTCATAAGTGCCTAATGTGTTAATAAATACTTTTATTTGCAACTTGAGTTAAGTCGACACAATGAATAGAAGCAATGGAATGAACTCAATACGATTGAAATGCTTAGGGTAAAATATAAAGATTATACATAGTAATATAAAATGAAAAGCAGAACTTTACTGTAAGTTTCAAATGCTAACATATTCTCACACAAATTCACTAGTGTTTGACTGTGCTAATATATTTGATAATTTATTGACTCTTGTAAAAGACATTTATTAAATGCACACAAACTTCACATTTTGTTTACATCTAAGTTATGTGTATTACATAATGTAATAAAATGAGTTTCTATCAGTAGTAGTAACAGTAATAATTAACTGTTGAGAAAATTAAGATCCTTTATTCCAGGTTTCCTTTTTCATACATGGAAATAAAAAACCACCTACAATACAGGTACAAACCAAAATTGTGGCTCTTATCCTGTTTTTTTCCAGGATAAATTGATAGAAACAACATTCATACTTGTAATTCAACAAATAAATAATGAGACATGAAACCAAAGACATATGGAAATTAGAATAAGGAATGTGCTACTTTAATCCTTAAGAGATAATATGTGATACTTGCAATTTAACTGATTTCTGCAAATCCCCAAAAAATGTTTATATGGAACATTTATGGCTTATAATATTAACAAATGTATAGTAAAAGGATGATTCTCAAAAACTAATTTTCTTTTTCTAAACTAACATCCATTAAATAACAAAAAATACAGAGATCACAAAGGAATAATAAGTTCACTACATAGCTTGAAAGTTTTATATTTTAAATTATAAATACCATTTTTGGTGTATATATTTAAATTAACTTATTTTTATAAAAATTAAAATCCTTTACACAAAAGTACAATTACATGGATTATTTATGTGCCTATCTTTTTTTTTATCATGTTTCTCTATATTAACCCACTAAAATCAATGATTAAGGATTCTGACTGAAAGAAAGGATAGAAAAATAAAGCCAGTCTCTGGGTTAACATTTGCATTGTTAATTTTTTACAAAAATCTTCCAACACTGTGATAAAACTTAGAAAAGTAAAGTAAATCACTAAAAAGATTCCAGCTACATTAGTTACTCTGTGATACTACTAGTGTTATTACTACTATTGAACCCGCACTTTTTTAGTAGCTGGTTCTTCAAGTTCTTCTGTTTCATTGTTCTTGATTTTATCTTCAGTCCCTTCACTTAACAAAGAGCTGTCAAGGTTTGAATCTTCTGACTTCACTAGGCCAGAGCCAAATCCAGGAGATGATGACACCTTTAAATCATGGCTATTATCTAGTTCTTTAGAACTATCATCCTGTTCTTCTTCTGTGACAATATTGGTTGGTGTTTCCTCTGATTGTTTATTGGGCTCATGACTGTCAGATTTTCCATTTGGAATAATGGGATCCTTTTCTAAGTCTGCTTTAGGCATTCCTTCTAAAAGAGAAGGTTTCATTTCCTGAGCCAAGTAGTGAGTCCATAGAGTGAGCTCCACCTTGTGGGGAGTCCATTTGCCTTCTGGATCTAATAAGTTAAAGTGTGAAAATGAGTTTTATATTACATTTTATGCATATTTATTGCACACATGATCAAAATAACATTTTTTTAAATATGATAACCAAATTAGTTTAAAATTCTTTTATTATTTGCAGTCAACATGCTAATAAACAGATGTGTTTTTTCTATTTTTGTCACATTATCATAGTCTACATCTTGTTAAGCAAGTATATCCTCTGAAGCAAATATGTTTTCACTACTGATGAATAGATTCCCGATTTTCAGGTAGTCAATTGATAATAAGGCAACTAGACACCATATTACTCATCACCCTCAATTAATACAACCAAATACTCATTTTATTTACATAAGCATATTGTGTCAGGCAGTTCCTTTAGCTTTATAAATGATAAAATGTATTTATCCATGGATTTGTAAGACAATGAAAAATTAAAAAAAAATACATTTGACTCAAAGGGGGCATAATAGTCTATACCCTATTAATACAAGAGCTATTATCAATGATTTTTCTTTGACAAGCAGTCTAAGGCAATTATAATCAATTTTTCAAACGTGTGAATCATGTTAAAATACAGCTGCTACTACTACTACTACTACAAGGAAACATTTTGACCACAACCATTACTTCCAGAAATTAATTAACAGAGAATGAAACAAGAGAATGCAACTGCAGTGATGTTTAGAGCAAAAAACATGAACAATGAACAAACCAAAAAATGTGATGTGTTCTGAAGAGTCATGTTTTATTTCATTTTTCATTCATGAAGAAATCCAAATGAGCCATTTTACCTTTACTGAGAATTTAAGACAGTTGAAGCTACAAGAGATGACATAATAATGGAGGAAAAATTCTTACGGCAAAGGTAATATCACTTCATGAAAAATAACACTCAGAATATACTTAAACATTACTGTCAATCATAATTATCCCACGGTGCTATATTCCTACCCTGATTAACAAAGAGTTTTTGTTACAAGGCAACAAATTATATCCACAATGTCTCAACTGTTTGAGATTGGTTCCAAATGAAAGAGATATCGGTCAACCTCTTGACCAACACAATATTAAAACAAACTGAGATGAAATTGAACATCATGTCCACCACCTTAGTTTTCTCCCAAAATGTATGAACAATTTCTGTTCGTAAGGTCTAAATATTTCCAAATACAAGATATATAACAGCATAAGATGTATGTATGTGGATGATCTAAACAAAGCGAGCAGTTTATGAAGAATAAATGTGTTGTTTTGTTTTAGAGCAAAGTTACACAATGAGTTGTTTGTGCTCTGTCCACCCCTAGGAGTTGAACGTCATAGTGTTGTATATTCACATACTTATTGCTGACCCTCTAAGGAGCCTGTAAATGATAAAACTTTGGTATATTGGACAAACATTAATAATCATAAGTATGTATAGTAATCCCCATTGATCTTGTCTGTTTTCATTTCAAAATTTAAAGTTCTACATGATGTACATGAACCATGACTAGAGCACAAATTAGATATCCCAATGTTTCACTCATGCGGACAGCATTTAGATACATATAAACTGCTAATCATAGCAAGCTACTGCAAGTCACTTATCAGCATCTTCTATGCTGTGTTAGCAAGATATTGGATAATTTTCAAGTTAACAGTTTTTGAAAACCTTGACAAGCAAAGAACTATTATGTGTCAATTCTGTCTAACCACAATCATACTGTACGTACTTTGAGACTGAATTATATGTTTGATCAAGAGAAGAAACAAAGTAATACAAGAAAAGATAATAATTTGTATGAAGAGCTCAAACTGAAATTTATTTTACAATTTGTATCTTTCTTTATAAAACTCAAGAAAATGAAGATAACAAAGATAATACTTTAAATGTTGAAGAAAAGTTAAAATAATATGTGCAAAAATTCCATAATTCTTAAAGAAAGAAACCAGAACTGATTACTACAGTGCTGAGGAAGAGAATGGAGAGAAAGGTGCATGGGGGGCATGTCACTGTCCTGTTGGTGGATGAGTATAGTCTAACGATCATAGCCTCTCATAGTACACATCATCCAATGTAAGGTTGAGGTTTGTTCAAAATCTTACCACAAACGTTTCTCAGTAGTGATATGAGTTATTATCTGTCTATTCTGTAGAGAAGTATTCTATAACTTAAGATATGGATCAAATAAGTTGAAAATACACTTCAGTATTAAATATCTTGTGACTTTTAGGAATGGATTCCTTGGAATGCCTTTACATATTGTAGTACCACATGATGTAGAGATTATACTTACTTTTCTTATTCAGTCTATCAGAGCAGTTCTTGATCTGTTCGTGGTAGTTTAAATACTCTGCCAAAGTGTAGTCAGCAGCCTCAACTCCTGGTGTGGAAAGCATACTTTCATCAGCCATGAATGCAACTTGTTCTGGGTAACCAGCTGCTAAAATGGCTAAACAACATGGAATAAAAAAATTAGCAGAACAACGACAACATAAAATAACTATCTAAAATATCTTGTTGCAAATCCACTTTTTGGATTCAAAATACTGTTATAAGGACAACAGGCTCAAAGCACTTTTATGATTTTTTTCTGTATAACCTTTATTAATTAACTTCATGCCACCATTTCAAATAAAGAAAACTTTGTGTCACTGTCTCCTTTGTATATTTTCATCTAAATGAAATACTTGTGATGTTTAAACTGATGACACCTGTGGATGATAGAAGAAAAACTAGGCATTTGCAACACACTCAACTTCTTTGTAATAACATCACGGTATTGTGATTTAAGCTGTCATAAACCTTTTGAAAGTTTTTTATTTACACAGTAAAGATAAATCATTATCAAAACACCTTCTACAGAAAGCCTTATGCAATTGTAGACCTCTTAAGTATCTTACTGGAATAATTTCAAAACAAATATGTCTTAAGAAACATCACCTGTAAATATAAAACAACTCAATGTCAATGTCTGTGAAGTTTAATAACTCTTAAGAATATTAAAGTAAAAAAAAACAACTTTAAAATATCTTTACATATTTTACAGTTACTAGATGAAAAAGATACTTAAATGCAGCTACAAATGTACAATTCAATTGGCTTTTGAATAAACAAATTATTGTTACTATATAAGAAAACTATGTTTTATCACAAAGATGAATAGCATTGTATTACCTGAAGCAGTAGCTGGACCAACTCCTTTTAATGTTGTGAGAGCTGTGATAGCATGAGAAATATTGGGGAGCTTTCGAAAAGCCTTTATACTAGTTTTTTTCACAGCAGTTTCTGTGTTGATCTTAACTAAGTCCATGAGACGAGGTCGAAATTTTCCTCTCTACAATCAGTAAAATACATCTTACTACATTAATTTTTCAATTCTATCTACACTGAGTAAAAGAGGAATAATTAGAATAGCATAGTCTAGTTATATATCAGCACTACACTGTGTTAATATCAAACATTTGTTGATCCCCACCATCAGAGACATATAACCTGCATAAATGCAGGATTTTGACCTAACACAAATATACAAATACATCCCCTGCTGGCACAGTGGTAAGTCTATGGACTTACAATGCTAAACTCAGGGGTTCAGTTCACCTCAGTGGACTCAGCAGATAGCCCAATGTGGCTTTGCTGTAAAAAAACATACTCATATATACAAATACATGATACAGAAAAGTACTTTCATAATATTACTTGAAGTTTTTAAGCTGTATTCACCTTCAAAATATTTTAGTAAGTTCACAACAAAATACTTACAAATGATCTCTAATGATTTATGTTCATTCTAATCTCTATTAACATGTTGACTGCCAAGTATTTCAGCAGCTACGACAACTCTGAACCCAGTTTAAAATACAATTCCAATGCTTCATTTTGTAACCTTTTTCATAACGCCATTTTGGATCAAAAGTGAAACAATATGTAAGTAGATCAAATGTATGTATGTATGGTGCTGACATCTAGCATTGAAGTTAGGTATTATTGAGAACAAATGAACTCGTCTGTGGCACTGTGTTACTGATTGGCTTGGATGAGTTTTCTCATCTACGGCACTGAACAGGTTAATGCTAAGATGTCTTGGCTCGGCTCTGTTGTATAATTTATGATTAAACTAAAACAAGAAGAGGAGAACATACTAACTAACCAAACATATTAAACTATAAAGATAAAACTGTAACAATGAACTTTAATCACACACACTACTTATGGCATTTCTCCCACTAATATTAGTGTCAGACTTTCTAAGCTCATTGATAATGCTGCACTGCTAACCAAGTTTGTTCAACTTACAACAGAAAGGTGATGGCCTTCTAGAGAATGATTAACATAAAAAGAATAAAAAGAACTTCTCATAGGAAATACTGTGAATGTAAAATAAGTCTTAAATTATTCAAAATTATAAATTAAAAAGAAGAGGAATGCTAATGGTAAACTGGCTTTATATATTTTATATAAAGATTATGAGCTAGTGTCATGGCTCATACCAGAGTAACTTAAAAAAAAACGTTTACTTCAACTTCAAGGTTTACAGTTGGGATTATTTGAACAAATGTATGCAAAATACCATTTAAGAATACCCATTTCTAGTTTCATTTTCTTTCAACACTGGATAAACAGATTAGACTGGTTAGACTGTTGTTGAAAGAGATAAGAGTTGTGCAATAAGGAGAATTGTATGTTAAACCCAGACTGACCAAATGTATTTTTCCATATTTTTTCTTCTATTTATAATTTTAGCAACTAAGATTACAACATGGAAACCAACAATATTTTTCAAAGATCACTTACAATTAACTTCCATTTTGTTATTTGTATTAACTCTTCAAGGATAATATGTGGCTCTTTTCTGGAGAGAATTATTTTTTGTAGTTGTTCCTGATACCTGAAAAAGAAATATGTACATGAGTCTATCAGTGACAGGTCAGTATTAAATTTGACACAGCAGTTTACATTAACAATGTTTCATCTGATAATAAAGCTATAATTACAAATATCTGTACTTTTTCTGTCAAAAGTATTATAATTATCAGTAGTTACTAATATAAAGACATATTCTAATGAATTACTTGATTGAAATACAGATACATGTATGTTCATCATGACAAAAACTCGAAGTAAAAATGTATTCTCAAGACAGCTGGTATGTTTATTGAAACTTTTATTATAATAAAGTACAGAACAATGTTTTAACCTTCTTAGGTCATCTTCAGGTTAACATAAATTTCATAAGTAATCTGTTTATCTTGCAAAACAATAAATTCAGTTCAATTTATGGTCTCCTTGTGGGACAAGAGAAAGTCTTCAGATTTACAACATTGAAACCAGGGATTTGATTCCCCTCAGTGGATATAGCACAGAGACTGATGTGGCTTTACTTTAGTAGCTCAATATTTTACTCTCAAAAAGCATTTGGCATTCAACAAGTTCACCAGTCCCGTTGAAACTAAATTGGAATATATTTCACTAATTCAGTTCAATTTATTATCACCCAGTAGCACAGCAGGACGTCTTCAGATTTACCACATTTTTTTTTATTCCCAATTTGCTAAGATCCCCCATATACAAGTTTAAACTGTTTTTAACTACCGTAAGTGACAATAAAAAAATGTACATGATGGTGCAATACTGTCTGAAAACTGTCAGTTAAGTGTCAATAAATGTCTTTAAATTTCCCCATATATCTTGCTTTCAAACTCACTTAAGTGCACCACATCTCCAGTGTACAACCATATTAATGCAAGAACTCGTGGGGGTTGCAGTCCTGAGGCATTTCCAACCTTGAAAATGTTAAAAATACATACAGTTCCATCAGTAGGCCTCTAAAATTAGTTTTATTCCATGAGATCTGAGTAAGCATAATCTGGCCCTACATAAAACTCACCCTTATCCACAAAACTATCCCACAGCTCTGACCAAAACTATCTTCATGTTGCTTTATTCATATTCTTGGTAATATTTTGTTACTCTTGGATCCTAAAACATAGCTCATTTTCAAATTAAAAAAGAAGTCAAACTTCTATTTCTATCCCTAAATCTTTGAAACAGATTCTTTGTACATTTGAAGCAGCTCTATAATTTACAGTTTTCTACCTCATTAACTTGTACTTTAGTATCTGGCAAGCTATATCTAATTATAGGTTTCTATGCTCCCCAATACAAATAGCTATCATTGGCATTAGATCCCCATTGCAAGCAGCCATAATAGTCAACCCTTTAGAGACCAGTATCAATGCTAACTGGCTCTGTATCAATAGTCTTAAATAGTTCTATTATTGTAAACCTAGCACTGTCATTCTTACCATATCTTAAAGCAACTTTTACCCTAAGTTAATCCATTCTCTGTCTTGCTTGATTTCTGCTTCTCATAATTCTCCCTTTCTATAAGCATGATCTTCCTCAAAGTTATCTGTGACTTATCCTCAAATAAGTGCTATAGAGTAATGTACTGCATCTTTTTCAACTTAATTCTGATAAGAAATGAGTGTTCAACAATATTATATAATAATCTTTTATTTCTAATTTATTTCCCAAAATACAGATTTCAAATGACATTACATAGACAAGCCTGCAATGTATGATTACTGATAAAAGTTTAGAAGTTAATTAAATCAGCTGATTTAAGTCCAAGTCTGTAATCGCCTGATGATACATTCTGTTGTTTTGTCTTATCGCCATTTTCAAAGGATATACACAAACCATTAACTATAATTTACATTTACATAAAATTACAGCATTATTACTGCATTGTATATGCATTTTAAAAATGGTTATTTATGAAACTCATAGAAAGGTATTGATATTATATGGAAAAGTTTTCAGATCGACTGCATTATATGTAATTTTTTGGCATGTAACAAATCTCACCGATATGAAAAACAAAAACAAAGAATACGTAGCAAGAAACTAATTTTCCGATCTAGTTTTTCGTAACCTTTAAAATATATAATGTTAAGCCGTATGCTTATATGTAATGTATAACAATATACTAATGTTAAGTTTAAGTTAGTCTAGAAATTCTCACAATAAAGGCATCCCGCTCAATCCATGTAGCTCTTTATGTATGGATGGATCCAAGAAAATGCATCACTTACACGGTTACTGATTCTTGTTTAAAAACTAACTAACATTTGCTGTTGTATTCTTATTCATAAATTCAGGGTTCTTTTAAAAAAATTGTGTTACTTTGATAAAGCGTAAGATGCACATTTTGTGAAAATTTCTAACTATAAAACATGAATGCGGTAATCAAACGCGTCGACCACCAAAATTTCTCTAATTTTTATAAATATTCAAGGAGTGTTTTGAACGACGTTTCAATAGTGGGTAATTACTTTCAGTTTTTCTTTACACATATTTAATCGTCATTTGTTTGTTTTATGTTCATACATTCTTTTTTTATGTGTGTGCGTGTTTTTCTTATATCAAAGCTATGTTGGGCTGTCAGCTGAGTTCACCGAGGGGAATCGAACCCCTGATTTTGTATGTCTATTGTATTGTCCAATTATTTAAAAATAATATTTTTAGCTTCTTGTATTCGACTGTAAAACGTTTAACATTTGTTTTATTGAAATAGAACCATTTTTTTCTAATGAGACGTCAATTTTATGTAACAGTGCAAAATACAAGCTATAATTACCTAATTAGATTCTCACTGAAAACAAACAAACCTAAAACTGAAAACGAAAAACTTTCCAGGTAGCTTCGAAAAAATAATAAAAAATAAATAAAAAGGTAGGCCATATAAAAAGTGTTTCGGCGAGATATCGCCCTTTTTCTCGAAAACCTGGCGAGATATTATCCGTATATTATGTATTTAAGAGTTGTTGTTGTTTTGGATTAAGCACAGAGCTACACAATGGGCTATCTGTGCTCTGCCCACCACGGGTATCGAAACCCGGTTTTTAGCGTGTAAGTCCGCAGACATACCGCTGAGCCACTGGGGGGCTAAGAGAAAGATATTCATAAAAATATATCTACCAAAAACAAATCATTTTATTTAAATATTATACTTTCTTTGATGCATTTTTCTGCAGAAAATGATAATACTTGATGCATCAGGATATGTTCATAATAATTACCTTTTATTAGCCTTTCGAAAAAAAAAGAGTAAAAATATCCACCCTTCTTTGAATAAAATTACAATGAAAAAATAATAAATACACAAAGTCAAAGTTTATGGTGTTACTGATAACATCTGTAGAGATAGTCAAACGCTGATAAATTCATCCTGAGCCAATCACACTGAAATCATTATGAAATGAATTCATGGCGTATTCTCAGAATATATTATAATTACTGGTAAAAATCAGCTAGATTAACAACTTCTTACACATACAGCGCATTTCGGTAAACTACATTCCAACAATGGATTCTACATGGTGTCGCTCGCCAACAAAAGCATAATCTAATATTTCTCTTACATGTTTTCAAAGTACAAAATGAAATGTACAGACTATAAAACTGAGGAAAAATATTTGTTGACTTCAAATTTAGTCTCCATTGAGTAAAGTCATTTAAAGTGGGTTTTTATTTAAAACGTTGGTGATAATAATATAAAGTAGCTTAATTAAGAAATGAATAAATTTTAAAATTTTATGCACTTGGCTCTGAGCTAGGTGATTTCACATCTTTCCTTTCGCCTTACCATGCCAACACCCAGTACACTTACAAGATTTCACGCTACCTCGTCACTAAAACCGTAATGGGCACAGTAATCGAACTTCCATCTAGATAAGCCCCCCAGTGGCTCAGCGGTATGTCTGCGGACTTACACGCTAAAATCCCGGTTTCGATACACGTGGTGGGCAGAGCACTGATAGCCCATTGTGTAGCTTTGTGCTTAATTCAAAACAACAACAACAACAACCATCTAGATAAATGAATACTGGGATTTCCGACTCTTCCTATTTGAAGACATCAAGGGTAATGTGACATACACTGGCTTTTATAAACGTTAGAAACAAATTTCCAGGGCTCGATGTTCACAGTAAGGTTTAAAATATCAGCAGATAAACTGACTAATGAATAAGTAAATCAGGGTCCTCATGTGAACATTTGTTTAATTTTTCTCCCGTCCAGCTGAGTCGTCGTCATTTCAATTATGAAACTGAAATATACTACATTATAACAGGTTATACTGGATAAGTAATACTAATAGTAGTTACCATATTATCATTTATTTTGTTAATGAGTCGATTGTTCGTACAGTCTTATATTACTAATCCAAACAATTGCTCCTAGTCTCAACCTGTTAGTTCCCCACTGGGACAGCAGTAAATCTACGCATTTACAACGCCAAAATCAGGACAGCAGATAGCCCAATGTGGCTTTGATATAAGAAAAAGGCACACTTAACTTATTAATAAATTTTATTAGGAACCGATGCATTACAACTTTTAACTTTAACTTGGCATTAATTTAAAATAATTTATTAAATATGAAAATTATGTAAGGTTAACAATTAAATATCGTTAATATCTTTATTGAACTCTTCCATATAATATATTACAATAGTAAATTACGATAACCTGACTTCCTAGTTCAGTCACTACTAAAGCGCCATCCCTATTTTCACTGAACCAATGTTTATCAACGCTTTCAAGCGATCTTTTTTCTGCTTCTGGCACTCCCACAAAGACACTCAAAATTTCGCCAGCTTTTTGCGCCACAAATACACCTTTCGCACACACATACGCTCGACCACGTGTGGCGTCCAGGCTCTTTATTGATTACCACGTGATATGAGCCTTCAATTAATATCCGCGCGAAAAGTTCAAAGTAGAATATATTTCGGTCGTTGTTCGCTATGTCGACCTTACTTGTCGTTCTAGTAATCAGTCGTGTACAGCCTCAGTGAAGTAAAACTAAAAACTGTTTTCTCACTCACCAAGTATCCAACTTGATTAATTCTTCAGGTCCTTTTTTCGTCGTTCGTTTGGCAGCTTTCAGTTTTAAAACTTCTTTGTAAAGAGACAGTGCATAATCCCACTGTTCCGGTGTTGCCTTCATAAAGAACACTAAAGTAGAATCGCTTATATCAGCCATAGTCTCCAATACAAAACTACTAAACTGGTCGCCCTTCCGACGTTGATCGCGTCGTTTTCTATTACCCAATGGCAAGCCAGTACAAGACAATGAAGCCATGGTAAATAGTAGTTCTAGTTATTGTGTATAGATGGCAGTACGGAATGAGCACATGCCATCGCTCTTTCAAAGTTGTATTATTAAACATCTAAAATCAGGGGTTCGATTCCACTCGGTGGTCTCAACAGATAGCCCAATGTGGCTCTGCTATAAGAAAACACACACACGCACACGTTGTTAAACGTATGCATAAAAATGACGATGGTTTCGTATATTATTTATTACATTCATTTTTAAATTAATTAATCAGTATTGAGCGAAACGTTATTCTTCCATCATTTAGAAATGTAAGAAAAACGTGTATATCGTGAGAAATGTGATAATATAGAATCACAGAAATTCCAAGAACTTATGTTTCAAGCGTCATAAATATTCTAGCAAATTCCTTCAGTTTGCACTACAAATTCTTAAAACAATCGACATAAATATTTGATCCGAGGAGTTTTAAACGTCGAAGCAGATTCGCTGCACTGTGAGTGTCCTACAGAAATTCTAATGAAAAAAAATAGTAAAGAATTTACTCATTTTAATAGCCTTAGAGTGTCTTGAAACTACATACCAGCTGTATGAGGACATCTGATAAACACATTACAGATCCAGTAATTCTTGATGATGAGAAACTCACTTCAAATAAAAATGTATCTCAGAACGACTAATATTAATATCCATACCAGCATTTCTGAAATACAGATCTAATGATATTTCTATCACTTCTATCTTGTTCCCCGCTGAGTTAGCAGTAAGTCTTCGGATTTATAACGCTAAAATCAGCGGTACGATTCGCGTCGGTGGACACAGAACACGACAGATAGCCCAATGTGGCTTTGCCATAAAAAAAAAAAAAAACAACCAATGGGCTTATATATGTCCTGGGGCACTGCCATTGGAGTTACTAATTGTGTAAATTATACGGAAAGGATATCCCCTTGAAATTCCTGCAAAATTTGAGTGTCAGATAAATAGTAAAGCATATGATATTTATGTTTTTTTTATCATATACGATAAAATAACGGTAACACAGTACGAGTTGTTTATGTATTCAAACATTTATTAAGAATGAAAGATGTATGTTTGCTTGAAAATATAAAACATTTAAATAGAGAACCGTGGGGAATCGCATCATTTTTTCGGAAAGTAAAGAAATGTGCGGTTCTTTGTATTACTCATTACCACACGTTTTACTGTAGTAAATGATAGACTTCGAGTTGGCACTTGAAAATAAATTATTACAGTTTACATAAGCATTCATGATAATTAATAGTTTTATATGGATGTGATCAAATATAGACGTGTGTGTATATATATGTATACATAAATGATATTAACTAAATCAGATAAATTATCACGTAGAGCAAAACATAAAATAAAATATTGGTCGTGTGATGTTTTATAATACTGTTACAATACAATATTTTAATAAGACAAAATACTGATATTAATAAAGCTTGAAACAACATGAAGATTTTTGAAAGTGTTTATGAGTGGTATAACCGAAAGTTATAAACTAGAAACTATTTCATAAAAACAAATTCTAAATACACTTTAGCTCATAGCTATTATAAGATCGCAATATATAATTCTTTATAAGTCTAAAATTATAGGAAACACTGTCTAAATTTTCGAAATTATTTCTATATTGAATTTACAATAACCCGTGGAACTGGTGTAAAAAGTTTATTATAAATCATTAAAAAAAACAATAGTTTTGAAAATTAATCGTTTTTTTTCAGATTCTGTTATTTGTGTTCTTAATTGATTAACAAATTATTTAATAGTGTGTCATCTTGTAGTCAATATTATCGCTAGTCATGCAAGTTTTTTGGGTGCTAGTAAAAATATTACAAACTAATGTTATTCAATTTTGTTTATTAAGCGACATTAGTGCACATGTATAATTTGTTGTCATCTTTAAAGTTTGTTACTGATTTTGGGAAGATTCTTTTAACAATTTTTATTTTTTTTCCTTCTTAATTTCATTAAATATACCAGAGGAAGCTTTATAACAATAAAACGGCTTAAGAAATAAATTAGAATTTTCCCATTACCTGCTTGACGATTAGCGTTTATCTGATACAATAGACTCTTTAGTGTAAATAGTATGAATTTATTTATTTTGTGTGTTAATATTTCGTGATTGTTTTGTTTGTTTGTTTTTATAACAGAGTTAAAAGTAGATCATTATTGGAAGTTATATTTGTGAGTTATTGAAATAGAGGCTAAAGAGATTTTTAGAACACTCGTTGAGAGATATAAATAGCGGCGATCAGAGCGTGGGAAACAGAGTCACAAATAAAGTTGTGTGAAAGAAAGTTTCGGTTAGGAAAAGTTAGAAAACGTGATGTTAACCGTCGTAAAATGAATAGCCTAACAGTTAATATGTTAACGTGAGATTAACAGTTTTCTGTCATTTCAGAATAATTTGTCTCGTCAAAGAATGTCCTGATGCAATTGAACTAGTCTGTATGTACTTTTAGAAACAGTAGATGGTTATTTGGAAGTAGGCCTAAATACGAAAAAGCAGATGAGTATCGAAAGTTCAGAATAGTTCAGGCAGTGTAAATAAATTATACACCTTAACCCGTTGTTATAAAAGAAAAAAGGAGCGAGGAAAGAAACAGATTAAATGAATTGTACATTGAGGAGAAAAATAATTCGTTTTGTCAGCTGAATTGACCTAAGTGGATTTTTGACAAGAAGATGAGAAATATATAGTATAATAAACTATGATATACGTAATGTAAATAATTTTTGTGGATTATGTGTTGCTCGCTTTTGGTTCTTTTAATTTATTGCCAACAAGTCACAGATACCTACTATAGAAGAATCCTTAGCCCAACACACCCATGTAATTACTTCATATATAATACATTATATATGTATTAAAAAGTAAGTTCCTGTCAGCGTTCTTACAATTCAAAAAGCCCATAAGGATATTTCGAAGTTATAAGAATATATCAAGACAAGTCCTACATTACCCGATATATATCATAATTAATTTCCCAGCCTTACACCTGCATTGTTCGAGTTTGTTATTATTATTACACTATTCAGTTAAGTTTCCACTACATCTATAATGTTTCTTTGTTAATGTTTTGAATGATTCATCACAGGATATTTTGTATTATGCAAACTGTAAAGTGCTGAATAAGTAATTGAAACAATGGAAATATTAATAAAAATACAGGTGTGCTTCAGTAGTTTGTGTGCCGAGTTGTGGATCGGCAGACCCAAGGTTCAAGCCGCGATATGTTGTTGAATACTCTCTGCACTTTGAGAATTTCATTGTAACATTCAATCTCCCCATTAGGTTCAAAGCAGACGCATAAGCGGCGAGCATTACTAACTGTTTGTCCGCTCTCTGGTTTGTAGCTGTAAATTAAGGTTGGCTTTGCTTGTTCCTTACGATCCTTAATCTGATCGTTTAGCCTATGCCTTACATGAGGTGCTGAAAAACCAAGTGAAGAAAATGTCATGTTTCATGCGTTTGTAATTTTACTTGTAATTCTTATTTTTAAAGTGATATATATTTTTTTAATTTTCGCAACAATTTAACGTGCTGTATATTTTTATGTATGTGTGACACTAAGTTATTAGCCGTTGTTAAAACATTTATAAAATAGACACTCGGAATTGCTCATCTGTGTACTAAATAACTGAACAATTAAGTGTTAATTTATACACTGACAAATCTGAACATTTTTTATTACGGCAATGCATACAGTGCGAACTAGCAAATTACTCTTCACAAGTCTACGAAATTTTAAGACAAGAGGATATGTAATGTTAAGACGCGTGAATACGAAATAGAGTCAAAAGAATTAACTGAATACAATATTGTTTGAATATTGTTTGAAGACAAACAAGCTAGTAAATATTGCAGGAAATAAAGAGTACATTTACATCAGCATCGAGTGGCCTTACGTTATAAACGTGTTTAATATAAACATATATTTATGTACCAAACATAATCCAAGTGAATTAAGAAAGGGATTTACATTTTCACGTTTACTTATTCCGATATATATATAATATTGTTTTCGAAATTTACTTTCTCGTTTACTTGATTTCAATACCAGCAGAAGCAACTGAATTTCAATGGCTTTTTATCAAAGCACAAGCTAGTAACATTTGCTGCTCTCTATAGAAATACCAAGAAGTGATACTTTTCATACGGTAGTGTCGTAATGGTGTAAGTCCTAGTGTTACACTAGGTCAGGCCACAAGAGGTTTTAATAAACTTGAGTATACATTTGGTTGCTGCACAAATAATGAAGTGATATCAGGAGACTTAAAGGAACTCATTAATTATGAAAGAAGCGTGAGTTATGGGATTTCGTGTAAAAACGAAATTCGTTCTTACTTTGATGGTCCACCAATACACTAGCGTTGATTTTTCAGACTTCAGACTTATGGACAGCCCTGTATGCAGTTGTGCATTACGAAAAAGTAAACAAACCAACTTTTATGCATAGAGGCCTTACTAGGGCAATATTAGAAATTACGCTTCGAGAGGCATATGAACAAATTATTACAAACCGTCAGGCTATTCCGTAGTATGTTTATCTGCTTGTCATATTCTCAATTGTGAGATTATAATTTTTCAATTTGTTTCAGATCTATTATGACAAAATAATTTTAACAGTTTTAGAAATATAGTATATTTTCTGATGATTTTACGTGCGTGAATTTTTTCTCATTAAATATAACTGTATGACGTCATAATTAATGTAAAGATACATAATTTTATCAGTGTTTGTGTTCTACTAAGGACCTAATATGTTATATTAGGAATATTTTGGACTTTCAATACTTCTTTATAGTCCATGTTCATACTCTATGTTATGATTTTGTAACTTTACAATAGACTTGTAGTGTAGTTTTATTGCAAAAGACTACACTGTAAGTCTCTAAAGTATGTTGCTTTTCTCTTCATGCTCTTCATAAGCCATCTAGTGTACATGTAAAACGGTTTTCCAACGCCTGTTTCAATAGTTTGCTTGCACAAAACTCTATTGATTGCTTGACTGGCATGTCTTTGTATAGAATAGCATGAGTATCCATTCTATTCTCCTGCTGTTGTTGGTGTGCAAAGGTTGAATGAAGGATGTGCTTTGAAAGCTTATCTTAGTGAATCCGTACTCTTTGGTTTTTTCCGTCCAAAGCCATGATTAACGTTTCAAGTAGAATCGGGTTATTCACAATGGACCAGTCTGGTTGGATGAGAGGAGGTTGTTTGATTCTATATAGTATAATGGTTACAAATCACTGGTCTTCCTTATCGTTCTTACACTTCTCTACAGTTGATCTTCAGTTCTTAGATATTGCATGGAATCAACTTGTGTCGTTTTTCCTTACAGAAAACCTTATTTATTATATATTGAACCATTGTCAGTGGTACATATGCAATGTTTCCTATTGATATTTGTTCTCATGGAGCCACATACCAACGACCCATAGTCCAGATTCGATTAAATGAGGGCACACTAAATTTCTAGCATAGCATATCGATCTGTTGCACAAGAGATAGAAGAGGGGACATGAAAGATGCTTAGTGCCCTACACTTGAAGAGTAGCTACTTGATATGTGGAATGAAAGTTATCTTACGGTTAAATATATGTCTCAAGAACTTTGTTTCAGGGACCACCAAGACGGAGCTTGGGATCCGGTGAATAACATTTGGTGTCAGAAGTGCATGCAATATATATAGAGAAAAAAGTTTTTCTGTGGTCTACTTCAGTAAATGATTGAGGGAAATCTTCAGCTGTCGCTCAATAAACCTCATGCTCGACGACTTATGTAAGATGTGGAAGTCGTTGACATAAAGTCCATTTGCAACTGTAAGAGGAGTCGTCCAGTAATGGCATTAATCTTCACAACGAAAAGTATGACACTCAAGACATAGTCCTAAGGGACTTCAAGTTCGTGTGGAAAAGGATGTGAAAGTGTCGAACCCACAAGGAATTGGAATCGCCAGTCCATGAAAATGTTTAATATAAAATAAGCAAATGGCCACGCAACCCGTGTAAATGGAAGTTTTGCACAATGCCATACTTCCACATAGTATCAGAAATCTTCTGAAGATAAAAAATACAGAAACGAAATGTTGTCGCTTGATATAGGCTTTTTGATTGACGTTTCAAGTAGAATTAGGTCATCCACGATAGACCAGTCTAGTTGGATGAGAGGAGGTTGTTTGATTCGAGAAACCAAACTAGACGAGCATTAACCATTCTCTAAGATTTTACACAAAGAGCTCATTAAAGCAATTGGACGGTAGTTTAAAGAAATCTTGGAATCCTTCCCAGGAGTAGAAAAAGGGAGGACAAAAGCCCTGCGCCAAGTATCAGAAAAAGCGTTCTCTTACCAGATCCGGTTAAAAACAACTAGAAGAATAGTAAGAGAGGCAGGAGAGAAAAAGTGCAGCATCTCGTAGTAAATATCATCAGTTCCGACTGATGTACAACTAATCCAATGAAGAGTTAGCTTGAGTTCTACCAGTGTAAAGAGGCGATTATGGTCATAAATCGATCAGTTTAAAAGGAAAGAAGCAGTCGCTGTGCCCGACTATAGATGGATGAAAAGGCGATAGATAAGGCAGAATTGCTTGATTCACGAGAAAAGCTTTCACTGAGAGTATCGGCGATGCTCTGGGTATCAGTAACTTCTTGGCCATCAACGAACAAGATCAGAAGGAAGGGGTGGAAGTATACAGCCCTCTGACCTTCTGACTGTTGTCTTATATGACTTTGGAACTTGTAGTAGAAGAGATGCTAATTGTGAAATTAATCCAAGATTCCTTCTAGCTTTGACGTCTTACCTGGTTAGTATATGCACGGACCCACTGAAACGCGATGCGGTTTGAAAGTGTGGGATACCTAATAAAGGTATCCCAAGCCAATTTTTGAGTCTCTCGTGCTATGTGGCAGTCAGAATCCAACACGGACGAATAAATCATAGAAAACGTGTCGAGGTTTTTAAAAATGCACTTAATAACTGCCTGGATAATACGTTTAGCTCTTGCTGCCATCCAGTCGTATATTGGTGGCTCACATACGATGGCAAGATCGAGTTCGGAGACAGTAGTGAAAGCGAGCCAGTTGGCCTGGTTCAGCTTCCACCAAGGAATGTTGGTCGGGTAGCATCGACAACGGCCAGTCTCCCTTATAATGAAAGGAAAATGATCATTGCTTTTTGGGTCACTGTCAATCCCCAAGAGAAATTTAAAAAAAGATAGAGAGATCAATAGCAGTAAAAGACTGGCTAAATATAAGAATCAGTATTGAAAAGAGAAAGGTTATGATCTGGGAGAGAACGGTCTACTGAACGACTCCTTCCATCAATATCAGTACTGTCCCAGAAGTGATTATATCCATTAAATTCCCCCAGGATTAAAAAGGGAGTCGGTAAGTGTTTAACGAGAACATGAAGTTTTGGTTGATTATAGGTCTTTCGAGGAGACAGGTAGAGAAAACAAATAGTGATGGTATGACCCAAGGAAACACGAATGAATAAAGCCTTCAAGGGTGTATCGAGTGGTAAAACCAGGGCGACCACATGCTGATCGACCAGCAGTGCCGCCTCTCTACGCATTCGTCCATTTCTCTCTAACCCTGCCTGTTATTTCTGTACAAAGTAAACTGGACAGGTTTCAGAAACGTTTCCTGTAAGGACGCAAAGGGTGATAAGAATAAATCAAATCCATAATTTCATATATAATCGAATGGAAACCTCGACAATTCTATTGTATTAATGTGGCCATTTCTATATACGCGGATAAGTGGGTTGAGAACCTTCCAGTTTACGTTTTTCTTTATTAGAAGAAACTATTTCGACTTCCATCGGTTCTGCCCTGGATCGAGTGGGAAGGTCTGTCAATAAATATAAAGTCCAGTGACTGAGACCAAGAACGATAAATTGTTCGGCATCCTGGGACCGAAGAAGATGGTGGGATTGGTTGTTAAAGAGATTGTGGTAGACATTGACTCGTCTAATATTTTAACCACGGAGGCCAAAAGACTCTTCATAGAGTTGGAGAACGAATCTGTTGGAGGCACGGAAAGATCTATTTGCACTCCCACTGTAGCAGGGGAGTGATGGACAGCAACTTCCTAGCTTTGGGATACGAAATATTGTTTACAGTTTTTATATACTGTACTTCTTTTTCTTCCACTCATTTAGGGCAAGGTTGAAAGTACGATGGGTATATATCGTTACAGTTAACACAGTGTCGTTCCAGTTCACGCTTGTAGGCATCGTGGTCTTTGCTACCACAACGAGCGTACATTAAGAATTTACCACAAGAGGTCTTTGAATGTCCGAATCGCTAGCACTGGAGACTTCGGAGATGGTTGGGAATAAATGAACGTACTTTACAATTTATTTATTCTACCTTGATACTGGCAGGTAGACGAGGCAATGTAAACGTACATTTGTAGATAGCATCATTCAGTCCTTACAAATGGAGATACGGCAGAACGCAGGATCTTCTTGGTTGGATAAACCAGCAAGGATCTCCGACTCGGGAATGTTCTTTAAATCCCTCTCAACTATAACTTCTCTAAAAGAATTCAAACTTGCGCGGCAACTAACCTTGATGGGTGTATCACTCATGACCTTCGATTTCAAAAGGAGTTTCATATGGTGTGGTGAAGATGTTTTCACCAAAATTCTCCTGAGTTCAACTTCCTTGCTGACTTGGAGGATCCAGCAAACCACTCTAATCCCTTGTAAATGAGAAAGGGGCATCTGCCCTAAATATTTCTCACACAATGGATGCAGAATGAGAAATTGAGATGTTAAGTCCGACTTTAATGGTAACTGTATAATAGAGTCAATACGTGGTTGTTTCCCGATAATCTGTTACTGTTTTTTTTGTCATTTTTATTTTTTGTTCGTGGATGGGAGCATCCACAATAAATAGAATACATTTCAGTGCTTACTGTCCTCATCCATCATGGAGCCACAAGAGGGGACGCACTGTAATGCCAAACAAGGACATTGCAGCAACGCCATGGTTTCGTAAGCACTATACCCAAACACCAGCATCAGACACTTGTTGAGAACGTTTAACACTTGTGCTCGATTGACCTTAGCCAAAGTGGACCAACCAACTGACCATGGGAACCACCACAAGGCTGCTAGTCTAGAGGAATACAAAATCAAAGTGGTGTGTTAGAGATAGACCCATGAATTACCAAGGCCCTCTTCTTTCCTACACGGATCTCAACGCACGACAAATACGTGGTTAGATGTTTAGATCCTAGACTAGAGGAGATAGAATCAAAGTAGAAAACCTTCTCTGGGAGGTTCCCTCACCTCGTACAGGAATCTATCCCGAGGGAAAACTTTTAATAATCCTTCTCAAAAGCTATAAATTTAGTGGCATCACACTACGTATAAAAGCACTCAAATATTCAAAATTTAAGTGAAGCTATAAACATTTTAATGAAATACCAAGTTCAATAGTTTGTTGTCATTTTTAATTGTGTGTTTTAAGATATGTAAGAAATCAATATTTTATTCTAGCAGAAAATAATTTTTTTATATTTCATTCATAATTTGATGAGAAAATATTCTTAATAGGAAAAAACGTGATTTTTGTTCTTAAAATATGGTGGTTATAAATCATTCATTGGATACTTTCTCTTCCTATCTAAAACAAGTCGTGAGAAAGCTTTTGTGTAATTATTTTGTTCATCTGTCTGTATTCTGAAAAAGTATCGCGCACGTGATAAATGCGAACAAATACGAGAATCTTAAGAAACGCTGGCAATGTTAGCACTTGTGTTTCAAAGTATTTAGGCACGATTTCTATTAGCAGATTATCACAATAAACACTATTCCATGATAAAAACGCCGCCTATATTGCTCCCTAACTGGCTAATTTCTACATTAAATCTACGGAAATAGCAAACAGCTTGCTTTATATTTTATTATAAGTGGTCACTTGAATGCAATAAAAATACAAATGGCTTACTCGCAACTTGGTACAAGGTTCTAACACGAATATCGTTAAAAACTAGATTGTCTCTCGTATTTCCTGAGAGCTGCAATAAATAAGCGAAAAACATTTTCAGTGAATACAGAAGATCGTAGTTATTATATGTCTCTCTCTTGTGTATTTAAACAAATTACGAATACGATGAATTTTTAATGAAAACTAAAAGTTTAACTTCTTTTTCAAAGTTTCGACGACATCTTTAACAATTATGTATTACTATCTTAATTAACAATATTTTTCTTTCGAAGGTATGTTTGTTTGTTTTTTTAATTTCTCGCAAAGTTACATGAAGGCTATCTGCGCTAGCTGTCCATAATTTTACTGTGTAATATTAGAGAGGAAGCAACTAGTCATCACCACCCACCGACAGTTCTTGGACTAGTCTTCTGCCAACGAATAGTGAAATTGACCGTTACGATCATGTTTGGTGTCACAGGGATTCGAGCCCGCCACCCTCGGATTACGAGTCGAGTGACTTAATCCATACCGAGCCTTATTTCGAAGGAAGGATTACAATAAATTGAATTTCAACTATCAGGCTAAAATGCAAAGAAGCAGCATCTTATGTGAAACATAAACTAATTTGCAGGGTCAGAAACCCTCATTGTTCATGTATCGCTATCTCGAATTTAGAACTACTGGCCAGCACCACCCATTTTCAAAAGGCCTTTCTCCTGTTTTGAAGAAAATAAGGAAACAAATGTCATGTACCTAATATTTTCACATCTGACAGCTTAGAGCGTTTACTACTAATAATAATAACTTTGACGTAATTTACAAATTAACAAGTTCTTCTGTTACTTAAACATTTTTTTAAGATTACAAACATACGTTGGGCTACCTGCGCTTACTAGTCCTAGAGATCGAATCTTGAATTTTAGCTTTTATAAGCCCGTGATATTACGATTTTCAACTTATTTATACGTAAAGTTTTTAAAAAATATATTAATTCTATATTTCATTCAAACATGTTTCAATATTTAATCATGTTCATAAATATTTTTTTTCATTATACCAAAAACACTTAAACATAAAAGATTTGGTAATCTGCAACAACGTTATCACTAATGCATTTGGTTTCATTTCAACTAAATGATAACTGAGAAAACAGCAATAACTTTGTTTGTAGTCAAGTACAAAGCTGACCTCCACGCGTATCGAAACCCGGAGTTTGGCGTTGTAAGTTCGCAGACATATTGCTGTGCCATAAAAGGTTTGTCTTTTTGAATTTCGCACAAAGCTGCTCGAGGGCTATCTATGCTAGCCGTCCCTAATTTAGCAGTGTAAGACTAGAGGGAAGGCGGCTAGTCATCACCACCCACCGCCAACTCTTGGGCTACTCTTTTGCCAACGAAAAGTGCGATTGACCGTCACATTATAACATCCCCATGGCTGGGAGGGCGACCATGTTTGGCGCGACTCGGGCGCGAACCTGCAACCCTCAGATTACGAAGCATACGATTTAACGCGCTAAGCCGTGCCGGGCTTCATTGGCGAATAATTCAAAATCATCAATTTTTGGAAGTTTGTTGTTAGTGCTGTTTTGCTTTTCTTTTGTACTCAATAAAACTTTCATTAAAATATGCCATTAGTAAACTAATTTACAATCAGTCATCAATAAAGCATTGTTAATGCTTGGAATATTAGAAATTGTTAACATTATATAATAGCAGTACTGGGTATTAATCTTTCAGAACTGGCATGGCTCGTAACCTGTAAATCGTGGGTTCTCATCTTATCACAAGCAAGCTCATTCTTTAAGCTAAGGGACGTTATAATGTTAAAGTCAATACTACTATCGATTAGAGCAGCCTAAGAGTTGATGGGTGGGGTTTACTAATTATTTGTTTGTTTTATTATTGTGCAAACAATTACACCTATGGATATCTGTGTTATTCCCACCACAGATATCGAAACCCGGTTTCTAGCAGAAAAAGTCTACAGAAATACCGCTGTGCCACTCGGGAGAAATCTTTTAATCTCTCTATTAAATTATAAACTAGCGCCGATAGTCCTCGTGTAGCTTTGCGAAATATTCAAGAACAAACAAAATCATTATTTCAAATGAGAGCAACACCATGTTTTCATAAATATTAAGCTCGGCATGGCTGGTTAAGGTGCTCGATTCGTAACTTGAGGGTCGCGGGCTCGAATCCCCATCACACCAAATGTTCTCGCCCATTCAGCCGTGGGGGCGTTATCATGAATCGTTCAATTCTATTATTCGTTGGTAAAAGAATAATCAAAGATTTGTCAGTGGGTAAGGATGACTAGTTGTCTTCCCTTTCGTCTTACACTACCAAATTAGGGACAGCTAGCGCTGATAGCCCTCGTGTAGCTTTGCGCAAAATTCAAAACAAACAAAAATAAATATTAACTTTGCACGAAAATTATTTATTGAAAAACAGACAAGAGTAACCCAAAACAAAATTAAATCACAAGCCTACAGTCATGCGAGTAAGTAAAAAGAAAACAATTTGTTTCACATTTATATTCGGAGAATTGACCAAACAGAAATTGCAATGTATTGGTGGAAATTTGAACAAGAGACAACTTTCTCTACATATTTTTCATATATAACTTTGCACAAGTTTAGAGTTTGAGTTCTTCATTCGATAAACGCAATCAGATTCTCAAAGTTTTTTGTTTTTTATGTTCACGAAAAGTATTTCTAAATTAAGGGTCTTTTACTCAGGAATAATCCATTTTGACCTTCTGTGTACTGTAAAATAGTTTCTAACATTTTCATGGCATCTGGGACACATTTTGCACTTAATAAGAATAATGATAAATGTTCTTTATCTGTTTCATTTATAAAAGAGTTTTTTTTTTACACTAGAAGTGCCTCCACCAACTCAGCGGCAGGTCTGAGGACTCATAATGCTAAAAATCAAATTTTGATGCCCGTTGTGTACCCATTGTGTATCTATGTGCTTAACAACAAACAGTTCCGTCGAGTTGAGATGGTTATGACAACAATAATATTGTTCGAAAGCTTCATTACACACTCATCGTTGAAATGCAGTTTTAATGCTCTCTATCATTTGTCGAATATCATGATGACCAATACAGCTATTAATTTCTATACAACCGATTCTCGATTTTAGTTTTAAAAATTAATACAACATTACATTGCATTTGCTAGGTATGGAAAAAAATTATAATGAAACACCTTTAAAAAATCTTATTTTTGTGAACATCATGTGACATTAACAATCTTTGCAAATACTCTGCATTAATAAATAAGATTAAAAGCACACTACAGAAAAAAACATTTAGAAATACAAACAGATATTAGATATTCTGGTAGATATATTTGTAACTGTTCATTAGCACTGGCTCATTCCTAAACCTTTTTGGCAAATATATAAAGTTCAATTTATAGCCATCTGGAAGTCCTTGATCAATATTTTTCTGAATGGACTCTATATTTACCACTTTCTTTCCATTATGAAGACTATCAAGAAGTTCCATATCCGACGATGAAAGTTGAAAATCAAAGACGTTGGCGTTTTCTCGTATCCTGTGTTCTTTGGTAGACTTAGGAATTGTCACAACATCGTTTTGGATTGACCAGCGAATCAGTATCTGGGCTGCTGTCTTGTTGTTTCGCCTAGCAACCTCAACAACGGTTCTCTCATCTAGGATTTGACCCTTCGCCAAAGGGCTGTAACCATTAACTTGAATTCCAAGATCTGAACAAACATTTCGCAGAGTTTTTGGATTCTGAAATGGATGGAATTCAATCTGGTTTACGTGAGGAACTACTGAACATGTTTCCATTAATTCTTCTAAATTATGAACATCGTAGTTACTGACGCCAATAGCATTGCAAAATCCTTCATCGAAAAGGATCTCTAAGGCTCTCCAGGTATCCTCCAAGGTCTGACGTTTGTTTGTGCACGATGAAGGACATTCAGGCCAGTGGAGCATGAACAAGTCGAGGTATTCAGTGTTAAGTCTGTGCAAGGAACCAAAGAATGCTTTTCTTGCAGAAACACCTCCATAATCGCTCGGCCACAGTTTAGAGCTAAGAAAGAGTGCACTCCGATCGACCTCACTATCTTTTATAGCCTCGCTCAAGTATTTTTCTAAACCGTAGCGTTTTGCCGTGTCAATCAAACGATAGCCACAATCTTTCAAAGCGTAAAGTACTGCCGAATGAGAGTATCCTCCACTATGAGAAGTACCTAGTCCTAGAATGGGCATTACGACACCATTACGTAATATGACAGTCGAAGGTCCGTAATGCAACATTGTGCCTCCAAAGCTTGGGTTAAAATAATAATTGCTAGACAAGTTACTAGAATTCTTCCGAATATTTTGCGGCATCGTGCTTTTTTGCACGTAGAAATGAAAAATCAGAGAGTAAGTTGAAATTCACAGAGTTCTATATATGTGTGTGTATAAACACTACAAAAATTAAGGTTTACTTGTAAGTAACAGGAGATAGTTTGATCCTTTAATTCTTGCCTATAATCCAATTCTATTTTGCGTGAGCAGAAATACTTCAGAGAGCTTACAATGCAATCATAATGCTTGTGGTCAGTTATAAGCGTATCTCATAAAAAGTGCTTAAACTTCTGCATTAAAAGCGACACATTTTTCTCTAAACACTGAGAAGAAAGAAAGTTTCACTGAAAAAAGAGAATATTATCACAAATTTCTATATATTTATATGCTAAACATCATTGTGAACGAAACGTTGCATCACCCGCATTACTTTAACGCGCACTGATGTTATTCCTAAAAACCTTTGTATTTCTCCTTTGTATGGCTCTTGTGATGATGAAAACGTGTGTAGATTTATTTACTTTTTTGTTTGTTTATGTTGTTAGCCAATCAAGAACCATGGAATTTTCAGATCATGTATGCTTAAAAACAAAAACACGTGCTCTTCCACGTGCTCGTTGTGTGCTCTCGGAATGAGCTATAAACATCGTACGTAATTAACACAAATAGAAAGCTCTAGTCTATGACTTAACATGCTGTCTGTGTATTACCACAAGCACCCTAGCATGGTCTAGTTGATATGTTTGAATCCCTGTCACACTAAACATTCTCATCCTTTCAGCCGTGGGAGCGATATAAGGTATCGGTCAATCCCAATATTCGTTGGTAGAAGAGTAGCCCAAGAGTTGACGGTGGTGGTGATGATTAACTACCTTCTCTCTAGTCTTACACTGCTAAATTAGGGACGACTAGCGCAGATAGCTCTCGAGTAGCTTTGTGCGAGTCCCCCAGTGGCTCAGCGGTATGTCTGCGGATTTACAACGCTAAAAAATCGAGTTTCGATACCCGTGGTGGGCAGAGCACTGATAGCCCATTGTGTAGCTTTGTGCTTAATTCAAAACAACAACAGCTTTGTGCGAAATTCAAAAACAAACAAACCTTTCACCCGTGAAGGTTTTATAACGTGATTGTCATCCCACTGTTCATTGGTAAAAGAGTAACTCAGTAGTTGGCGGTGAGTGGTGTTAACTAGCTGTCTTTCCTCAAGTTTATCACTGCTAAATAAGGGAAACTTAGCACCGATATCCCTCTTATAGTTTTTGAAATTCAAGATAATCTAATACAACTCTTCACAGGGTTTCTTTCTGAGTAAATCATTCGATATTTTAAGAAGTGTTTATACAAAAATGAAATGATATGCGTATTAGGTCGTTATATCGTACATGATAGAAATGAGTCAAAGCAACTCTTACCTGTTAAGATATACTGTACATCTAGTAATCAGCCACATATTGCTGATAGGGGTACTTAATAAAATTCTACAAACATTTGTGCATTCAACACCCTCGTTTATGTAACGTTTAACATTGAAGCAGAGTACCTATCACACCGGCGCATAGTGAAGAAGAAGTCAAAGTTTACACTACCCCAGGTCCATATGGACCTAATTCCCATTGAAGCAGCTTTAGAGTGTTTTCAATGAATATCTGTTATACTTCTTATACTTTTTATTGCTTCTGATTTGTTTTTCTTGAAATAACAAGTAAGGATTTTCAAGTTATAATATAAAACTTGTATGGTTCAACCAATCGTGAGTTCTAGTAAATATAGCGCCCTCTGATAATTTTACCATTATAAAAAATGATCTATCAAGAAAATAAATATCAAAAACGAATTTCGTCTCTAAAAAAACTAAATAAAATACCTGAATATTCTTAACTGATTCAGTTAAGTAAAAACACACAAGAATATATTTCAAAGTACTTTTAAATAGTTTTGTACTTTAACTGGAGACCTAAAGAACAACAACTTAATTTTACTAAAATATTTTCATCAACGAGTAGTTTTAAAGCGAATACAGTCCAGAAAGTACAAACATAACTTATAGGTGTCCCCTACACTTTTTTCATTAATATATGCAAGTTTCATATTTCAATTGCAATAGTGTTAAGTCAAATTATTTATTCGTTCTTCATGGCATATAACAATCACTCGCTTCTCTCACACTTTTGAAACCAAAGCCACGACATCCTCCTGGAAAGTAATCGTTTTAGTATGTGAAGACAACAAATTTGTATTATATATTTTAATTTCATAAATGGTAAAGGTAACTCGTTAATTTTTTTTCAAAAATCGACTCTTTTTTTGTAAGTACATTACGTTTGCAAATAGAAATAGATGTCTACGACGTTAAGAATAGAAGCAGGTGAAAGAGCCAATACAACATGTGACCAAGTCCTTTTGGTTGGTTGTCATTGTTTAAGGCAAATGTGGTGTAAAATTAAACAAAGTTAGAGTGTGATTTGTTTTTATACGTTGTAAACATTGTTCTACCTTTCAAACGCTAAAACAGGAAAATGATGTTACAACACATAAGAAATGAAGCTCAGCGTTTGTTAAATAAACATTTACACAGAGCCCGGGAAAAAACAAAACAAAACAACAACAAGAACATGTATGAAAGTACAGATGGTGTTAAAAACATGTTAAGTGAGTAGTATAAGTATTTGGAATATAGATGTCACCACATTCATGTTTCCTTGACAAATCAAGTTTTTTAATTTTTTTTTACAGGAATTTTAAGCAAATTTATTTTCAACTGTATTTTAACTATAATATATATTAAGAACAAACCTTGGGATTATCCAAGCATGATCTAGTGATTAACATTTTGGGCTAGGGATCAAAAGATCTCGAGTTCGAGATAATGTTATCAATCACACTACATATTTTCAAGTGTAAGTGAATTGTTTCAGACAATGGGTGCTATGAAACGGCTGCCTTCTCTTTAGTTTGTAGTATATAATGGAAAAGAGTTTATCTGAATAATAGGAGTCATTGACCTAATCATTTAACCCATTTATACATAAGATGAGGTTTGTGCGAACAAATAAACTTAAATATGGCTTTGTTTTTGTTATAGATCAATATTTGTATTTATGCACACGTGTCTTTAGTTAATTTATTATCTCTCTGGGTTAGGATACGTAAAAACAAAATAAGAGAGTTATTAGCACAAAAGAAAGATTAGACATAATTTGAATATTTAATTTGTTTTTTGAATCCGCAGTTCTAAGCTGACAGTGTGCGTTACGTTTTAGTCTGATTCGTAGGCGCATGAAAACGAGTTCCGGAACTTAACGAAAGCAAAAAATAAGAAATGTCTGTAGTTGAGGTTCCTTTTGATCTTGAGGCCTTCTTCTCATTCCCCTCTAATCTGCCGTACCGTATATTGGAAATAGCGTGAATTTAGTAGAGAACATAAGAAGCTATGAAGATCAACTTCAGAGTTTGAAAGAGATTCTGAACAAAGTGACATCTATCTTAGTCAGAACTTCCAGTCTTTGCAATTCGTCTAGTGTTATAGTGTATTCATCTGCGAAGCAGTCATTTAAGCATTAAGCAGTTAGACATTTATTGTACACCATGTAAGTGTTTAAAATTAATGTAACATTAATTCTGTGAACCAACATCACACAATGTTTCATTATAGTTATTTAGTAGGACTGACTTTACACACATTCTGCTCAAGAAATCTTACTAATCTTTTTATCTGTTATTGTGGTCTTATATCTTACCTCCTGCTCTAAGTTCTACCTTAGAGCAATCCCAACTAAGTTTATTAAAATAATTTGGTGCCAGGATATTTTTGTGTGTTTATGAACCAACGTATTTCTCTGTACTTTCTGCATATATTCTTTATTATACCTTAGTTTGAAACGTTGTTCACAATGACATGTAGTTTCCACAAAAATAACGGGAAAAATTACTTTTGGAGTAAAGATATAAGATAAGTCACCTGACTGCCAAGATAAACATAGCCGTCTAACTTCATATATTACAAGTGACTTTCTAATAAGATAAAAAAAATTCACCTGGCGTAAATAACGCAAAAAATCTAGTAAAATAATTGAATAATATTTTAGAATGACGTGTTACATGGAAATAGCACGTACAGTAAATGGATCTTTAGCAGTGTTTATATTAAACATAACTCTATGGACGTCTTAATCCTGGTTGTAGGTTGATATATTATTATTCGAACATGACCATTGTAGTTGTTATCTTTCTAAACTGGTCTTACAAGTGGCTGGCACCGTAGTTCGTGTAGTGGACAAGAATTTTGGTCATGTCAGTAAATTTAAATGTTCATTTTTTTCATTATGGTTTCCAATGAGGACTCAGAGAAACATGTTAGATATGTGTTCTCAGCAAAATAATTTTTAAAGGGACTTTCACTCATAACTGATCCTTTCTTGGTTAGAATTTACCTATATCTTTGTTATTGTTGCTTTTTTTACTTGAACAATATGTTTTTATTTTCAATACAAGTTAAAAGATAGCTCAAAGATCACAAGTCTTAGATATAACCATCTATCGTTTTGAATGGCTGATCAGAGAGAAGGGTCATCCATTCAAAATTACCCCACCTCTACAAACGTACTATTAATCAAATAGTTGGAATTACTTCCTCTTGTTCTTAAATGATACTGCAGCTAAAACTGTTGGGTTTGTGGGATTCTGACTTTCAGATTTTCGTACTAATGATTTAGTTATACTTGGTCGTAAATTAATGGAATAAAAACATTAACCGAAAAAACACTGACACAGGCTGATTTTAATACAACATAGTGGTTATATACAATGAAAAATACATATTCTTTCTATTAACGTGATCGCCTTGTGTTGACAGAAAGATGATTTGTCACAGCAGTGTGTTTACTCCCAACCCCAACCCCTAAATTAAAACCCCATACATCTAACATCAAGACTTTTGGCTTTCCAATTATTTGCAAATTCTGCTCTTTACACTCAAAGATACCTTGAATGTAACTTTTAAATTTCAAAACCATATTTTTCAACTTTATACTCGACGTCTATCATTACAGTTAATAGAAAACTGATTAATCGATGATATATGATTTAAAAGTATGATATTAATAACGAACATGCCCGACAAAGTCACTTATTTTTACTATGTAATTACCCTAGGTGACTGACAAATCGATATATTTTATTTTGCTAATCTCTGTTGAAAAACCATCAGAAAAGTTTTTCATTATTTGAATTCACATTTTTGTAACTGCTCTATTCAACATTTGTATCCAAGCTTATTTCTAATGATTTTCCTCCAAAGCTTTTTATTCCTCAAAAATACGTAGTTGTGTGAAGCCCAACGACAGTAGAAGACATATCTAGCAATTAAAGTTTATACTCTAAACTACATATTTCAAAATAGCATGTGTTTTGAAGCACTTATGATCTCGCATTGTATCGAGTAAGAACAGAAACAATTTTAAAGAAAGACTGGCAATGTTTTAAATTACTTTTCATGGTTTCAATTTAATTAGAAATCAGGAGTTTACTAATTAATTTTCTTCCTTTGTATTAATATACTGGTTACTATATTTAGAATTCTTATTGAAAAAAAATATAATTTATACAGTGATATTCTTCAGTACAAACTCATGCTTTGATAAATTAATAGGTTGACAATTGAATGTCATTACTTGTTGCTTAAGCTCTTTGCTTAGTGTTAACGTTACCATTAGAGGACTTCCAAAAACTAGTTCTTCGTATATTTGAAGTATTTTTCATTTCCTAAATATGAAATTCTTAATACAATATACTGCCACAAGGCTGAGTTAATCAGATACAAGTAGTCGTATTGCTAGTAGCTTATACGTTTGCCTAAGACTATTTGCTAATTTGTAATGATTAATCAATAATCCCCTGTCATCTCTAGAAATATCCTCCATGAGGGGTAAGGAACTAAAATTGTGGGTCTTCTTGTCAGAACGTCAGGAATACTGTGCACTTATTTGTATTTTCAGCCAGTTGTGACTGGATTCAACAAATATTGTTGATTCCTGTGACTTGTATTAATATAGAAATTTTCAATCTTTACTATCTATGCACATACGTGCAGTTTTCACATAACGTTTTGTTCAGCCACACAGTGGCACTTACACCGCTAGAAATTGGGTTTCGATACTCGTGGTGTGCAGAGCATAGAAAGCCCATTGTCTAGCTTTTTGCTTAAGTTCAAACAAATTATTGAGGCTGAAACATTATCTAGAGAGATATATATACAACTTTAAACCAAAAATCACAGAATTAAAGTATTCACAGAATAAATCTCTTGTAAAGGTCATTTTAGCAAGTTGTGACAAGTGTGTATTTACACTGTGATTATCTTAAATATAGACTATTTTATTTAACTATACATATGTGTTTAATCATTATTTATCACTACTTCAGTAGTGCATAAAATAATTTCGCAAAAATTAATCTGTCGGATCTCCTGTTATTAGTTCTTCCTTATCACTCATGGAGAAAAAATCTAAATATATCGTACGAAGCTAAGAAACGTCTGACCCAGTTAGTACTTGGGAGAGTGACTGCCTAAGAATAGCGGGCAATTTATGAATCCGTCACGGCCAGGTGGTTAGAGCGCTCGACTCGTAAACTGAGAGCCCCTGGTTCGAATCTCCGTCACACGAAACAGGCCCGCCGTGGAAGTGTTATGATGCGATGAGCAATCCCCACTATTCGTTGGTAAAAGAGTAGCCCAAGAGTTGGCGATGACAAGCTGCCTTCACTCTAGTCTTACACTGCTAAATTAGGAACGACTAGCACAGAGAGCATTCGTGTAGCTTTGTGCAAAATATATAAACAAATAAAACCTAAATATACCACATATTTAATGGGTACTGATGTTGTTAATAATGTTTTATTATTTTAATTTGTTGTATTATTTCTTTGGATATTTGCACGAAAAAACACTCAACACACACGTATATATTTATCCTCTTTTTCATCTTTCACTTTTCTGTACTTTCCAACCGATTTATTCGCATGATCCATATTGACTTTGTAATTAAAGTCTTTTATAATAGACAAATTGTTATTAGGTTATAATATTTGTAGAACTATTCAGTATTTCGTATTTCTCTTATAAAACAATTTTACGCATTTATAGATAAGGCATGACCTAGTGGATTTCAATAAATTCGAGAATCTATAGTTCCCATCCTATTGCCACAAATCGCCTCTGTACTTTAGAATCTAAGGTGCATTATAAGAGTAACAGCCAAATCTCACTATTCTATTAGAATGGTCAAAAAATTGCAATAAGTGTTGTTGATAGTTAGTTTCTTTCTTTCTGGTATATTAATTAATATCAAGGACGGCTCGTGCGGATATCCATGTTTCACTTTTTGTATGAACAGCCGAAAGGAACGAACAGTATATTCATCCGTACATATACACAATTCCGTATTTTTCTAATACTGATTTATGTAAACAGTGAGATACAATGAGCTTTTAAGACTGATTTGGAAAACGTTAGAGTATTATGTAATATATTGCAGGCTTTTAATGAAGATTTTTCATGTCAATAGAAACTACCGAGCCCCCCAGTGGCTCAGCGGCATGTCTGCGGTCTTGCACGCTAAAATCCGGGTTTCGATACCCGTGGTGGGCACAGCACAGATAGCCCATTGTGTAGCTTTGTGCTTAATTCAAAACAACAACAAGAAACTACCGATTTAATATTTCCACTGATGGTCCAAGCATGGACTAAAGTTGACATGCCTGACCTGTGAAATCGATATTTCATGATGCGTGTCCTTTACAAAAAAACAAAAGCTTTATGTTGATGCGCTAGAAGAGTGGCTAGTTTGTCACTTAGTTCTTCTGACAAGATATCTTTTTTGCATTTATCAATTTAAAATTAAAGACATTTTTCGAAGATAGGTCTTTGTTTAGCTGTGCACAAAAATTCTAAAGACTAAAAATATGTTATAATATTTTGCCGTTTGTAGTATTAAGATAATGACGAAATATATTTTAACATGTGTCAAATAAAATGTTTAAAAAATACTGCTGCACTCTAGAAGGTCGTTACTTATGTTTCATTCGCTCAGCTACTATGACACTACAATCACATACAACAAGAATGTTTAGTTTCACCTCGAGTGAGCTGTAACGAATAGATATCTCTCGAGCTGTTGAGGCTCTTTTCTGTATTCACATGCCAACATTGAGTCAGTGCTGAAAGTGTAAACAAATAAGCTCGGAGGAGAAACAGATGAGGAAATCTGTTTATTTGCTTGTTTATCAGATATTCAAGTATAGATACTGAAGAGTTGTCAGCGCTGTCTGAACTAATAGACCAGAGGAAAGGTATCTTAAAAACACCCATCGTCAACGCTTGTTTTTTTATCGTACCATGAGATTTAATCGTCATTCTTATGAAAATAATAATGCCAGTTCATTCAAAGATCGGTTAGGGTACATTTTAAAACTCAACTATAAAACTTGAAAGCACACTGTAAAATTTATCAAGTAGTAACGGGTTTGAAAGGTTTTATGAATCTTTTGGCTTAAACGGTCTATAGAAGGACCCGCTTGGTTTAAACATTCTCAGCGAGTGTTTTGAGACGTGTACAAAATTATTTTTAGAACAACTCAACAATACGTGTACATTAAGTATTTTGTTAGTTCAAGTCAACTTTTATATATATTCCTTTTCATGAGCGAACAATTGTTTTTATATTTATCTTATATTTAAAATTTAAAATCACAGCTTGATACATGTTAACCGAATTTTAAATGCCAGAACCTTTATGAAGCATTTCTATTTTTAAATCCTGTAATAGTAGTCTGATTATATGAATTCAAATAATTAACAACGACCAAAACACTAACTACATGTCAACTTCTATTCATCCGTCCATCAAGCTACGTATCTATTCGAAATTTCTTGTAATAAATTTGAAGACTAAGGTCAAAGTACAAGGCGCATTACTATATACTAATTGATCAGCTGCACATTTTAATATAAACAAAAGGAGGGCAAAGAAAGAAAAGGGCAAAAACAATGTTTATATTTCCTACTATGTATTTTTAGGTTGTTAACATTGAGGTAATCCCTACAACCTAGCGTCTGTAAAACGGAAAGCTAAATTTTATCTCTACAACCTTAAATACGCCCTGATAATCATGCAAAATGAGCTTCTTGTGATGACTAGGTGTCTTTATAGTAATATACAGATAGCACTGGAAGGGCAGGGACTCATTAAGTTTTCAAGCATTGTAAGTTAAGTGTTCTTGTTTTATTTGTAGGGGGACAAGAGTGAATTAGCCTATGGAGACTATGGTTTACTTTTGGTACACCAAAATTGGTAAATGCCATAGATATAAACATATCCTCTTTTATTCCTATTCAGTTGGTTTTACAAACATTTCATGATCTGAAACTAAGGAGTGAATTATTGCGTATTAACACTTAATAGTTTATTTTTTAATTTCATGCAAAACTACTCTAGGGCTATCTATGCTAGCTGTTACTAATTTAGCAGTGTAAGACTAGAGGGAAGGCAGCTAGTCATCACCACCCACCGCTAACTCTTAGGCTAATTTTTTACCAACGAATAGTGGGATTGACCGTTACATTATAACGCCCCCACGGCTGTGAGAGCGAGCATGTTTGGCGCGACGGGGATGCGAAATCGCGACCCTCAGATTACGAGTCGCACACCTTAACACGCTGGACCATGCCGGGCCAACACTTAATAGCATATCAAAACAATTTTTCAATCTGTGTAACATCCACTTTAACGTCGATTTTTTTAAAATAACACATAGTGAGCAAGGTGTGGAATAAAATGTATCATTGCATTGACACTATATGACCACTCTGGGTTAATAAAGACAGGAAGATAGGGACTTCAACCATCATAATCCACCCCTCATGTATGCATATCTGATACGAAGTTTTTTTTATGTGTTAAGAATTGTTTTGTGTGTTATCATGGTCGAGTAACGAAGTGTGTTCAAAATCGTATTATATTATTAAAGCGAAACATAAAAATATAATAGTTAATCAGAGAAGATAATTTACTTTTGATTTCTGTTATTTAAATACTAACCATTCTATAGTTTGAAAGCAAATTGAAAAATAAGTGACATAAATACTAATTAATTTAGCTTCTACTGTAATGAATAAAGCTCAAAAGTGTCACTCGTAATATTAGATTAATACAATTTAATGAAACCTAATAAAACCCTAACGCTTTCAATAGGTAGACTTGCCATATTTTTCGGCCCCTCAACAAAAATGTGTTTGTGTTCTTCGGATCTACGACAACGTCTCACCTCCATGATCACTGTAATGATCATGACTCAATATAACACAAACTAACTTTTAAAAATGCATTCCTTTTCATAAATATAGATTTGTGAAAATATTTATACTTTGTTGCAAAAATTTGGCGTATCTTTAATAGAGTATAAGATGCATAATTTGTGAAGAATGATAACTATAAGATTTGAATGCGCTAATCAAATGAAGTTGACTTATAAAATTTCTATAATATTTATAAATATTCAAGAAGTTTTTGAATAATGTTTCAGTTGTGGGCATTTGCTCTAAGTTTTTCTTCAGATGAATTGAATCATTATGTTTTTTGTTTAGCCAAATTTGTGTTTTTATTTTAAATATGTCCTTTCTATTTTCCAATCATTTTTTGAATTTTTTTAGTTTCTTCTATCCAATTGAAAAATATCTTTCACAATTGCTTATTGAAATAGGAACATCTCTTTTTAACGAGAAATCAGTTTCATGTCACAAAGTGCAGATTTTTTTCCAACTTTGTAATTTCTCATCTTCCAAAATACAAGCTATAATTACCAAATTATCTACCTAATTAGATTCTCACTCGGAAACAAACAAGCCTAAAATTGCGAACGTTTTCAAGATGTGTTTACAATATAAATAAATAAAAAGACAGACTATATAAAAATATTTAGGTGAGACATTGACCTTTATTTTTTTTTGAAAAACTGGTGAAACAGTGTTCGTATCCCGTATTTTTATAGTTATGTTGTTGGTATGATTTAAGCACAAAGCTACACAATGGGCTATCTATGTTCTGCTCACCACATGTATCGAAACCCGGTTTTTAGCGTTGTAAGTCCGCAGACGTACCGCTGAACCCTTGGCGGTCCTTTTAACAGGGAAGCCACATCCAGCCATCTACTGTATTTACCGAGGAGAATCGAACACCTAATTTTAGCATTATAAATGATAGTAAAGTAAGATATTCTGTAGTCGCATAGATTCGAGTCCTGTTCATAAACTCTGAAATTGAGAGTTGTACATCAACAATTCAAACCCCAAAACCAAAGAATGACTTCTGTAATTTATAATGTATTTATTTAACTCTGTAAAAAGAAAACAAATCGAAGAGAAAGACAAAGGTTTGAATTACTAGCACAGAGAATAATGTCAGTTTTTATTCACGATGTAGTTGACAGTGAGTCGAAGAATGACTGATATAATTTATCTATAATTATACTGGTTTACAAAGAAATTAAGGCAAGCACAAAAATAGCTGTTTTAACCCACTATGGGGGTGCTGAATTCAGATTTGAAATCCGTTTTTACTCATCACCTCTAGTTTTTTAGATATGCATACTGTACATTTTGTACACATACTGTACATAAAGGCGGATATGCATTCAGGGTTAATTTCTAGTATTGTGTGACTTATGTCTTCTTTTTTAGTTATTATGCAATAAATGTAAGTGATAGCATTACATTATATATATATATATAGCTATATATCAAGACGGATCACCAGTTTCAGGAATCGGAAAAAAGTCCTTGCTTCATTTTTCGACATGGAAAACAAGTTGTGTTAGTGCACAAATGTACCTGGCTTGTTCACTTTCCTTGGTTTGCCACATAATCCTTCAGACTGGCGTCTTTTCACAGACTCTTCCAAGCGAAGTCTCAAGGCTGTGCTTCTGCACAACGGGAATAAATATCCCAGCATTCCCACTGCACACTCTGTCCATCTAAAGGAGTCCTATGACAATATGGAACTTCTTTTAGAAGCTGTTAAGTACAACCAGTACCAGTGGAGTCTGTGTGGGGACCTCAAGGTCATTGGTCTTCTTATGGGTATGCAATAGGGCTTCAAAAAGTACTGTTGCTTTCTCTGTCTCTGGGATAGTCGAGCTGTATCCCAGCATTACAAGCAGAAAGACTGGGGGTCTAGAAGCACTTTCGTTCCTGGCGAACACAGCGTCAAGGAGAATTCTCTGGTTGACATGAATAAGGTGCTTCTTCCTCCTCTTCACATCAAGCTTGGTTTGATGAAAAATTTCGTGAAGGCCATGGACAAAAATGGTGCTGTCTTTCAACACTTGTCTACTGTGTTCCCAGGTCTCAGTGCTGCTAAGCTCAAAGAGGGCATCTTTGTCGGACCTCAAATCCGAGAAGTGCTGAAGGATACTGATTTTGAGGAGCTTCTTACCTTAAAGTAACTGAGAGCATGGGAAGCATTTAAGTCAGTCTGTAGTGGCTTCCTTGGTAACACACGCGTACCAAATTAACAAGCCTGTATTGAGAAGTTGCTAAAGACTTATGAGGATATGGGATGCCGAATGTCACTCAAAATTCATTTTTTCCATTCCCACCTCAACTTCTTCCCTCCAAACCTTGGAGCAGTGAGTGATGAGCACGGAGAAAGATTCCACATTACGAAGATGGAGAGCAACTACCAAGGCAAGTGGAACCCCAGCATGATGGGAGACTACTGCTGGATGCTCTTGCGTGACATCCCGGAGGCAAAATACACCAGATCATCTAAGAAAACACTTCTAACTGTCTGCGGTACTATAAATTGTGTACATTGTGTCATCCAAGTATATTTATTCCGTCAATGTTCTTTATCTATCCTGTTTTATCTGTAATAAGCTGCTGCAACTGTTGAAATAAGCACGTATATACTCTGTATATACTAAAATGAAATTATTTAAAAGCCAGAAAACTAGAGGTGATCGAGCAAAACTGTTTATAAATTTGAATTCAGCACACCCAAATTAGTAAAAAATACGTATTCGCATTCTTGCCTCAGACAAAAAATATTTTTTGTAAACCAGTGTTATATCTAGAAATATAAGACACATTTAAAGAATAACAGATTGAAAGTAAGATTAATTGCAGTGAATTCTATTATAAGGTTACACGTACACATAAATATATATTTATATATGCACACATACAAGTAAAATAAGTCTTAAGTTTTTAGTAAACCAATAAGTAACAGAAGTAAACTAAAAACTTTCGCAAATAACGTTCGTCTGTCTTTGTAGAATAATCAGTAAATGAAATATGTGACGACACGTTATTACGAATGGTCAAATAATCAGTCTAATGAATTGTACTAGAAGTGATATATCCGTGAGGTAACTACTCATAGTTTACAGTTTAGTTTTTAATAATTTGTTTATATTTGTAAATATACCGCGACACTAGAATCATTTGTTTTTTGTGAATAGAAACTCATCTTCAACAGGTTTATCGAGATAATGTTTCGTGACTGCCTAAAGTGTTTTTTTCCGAAACGAAGGGTGCATAACTAGTAAGTCAACAGCCAAGTTTAACACCTACTTTGAATAAGATTAATTACCTTAAATGTTTGTGCTCTTCCGTAAACGACAGTAAGTGTTAACAGGAACGGAAATTATAATTAACAACATGAAACGTCTTATATCAAAAAAAGAAAGGAAGAAAAGTCCAGATTTTCAAATTATGCTAGTTTTCAGCTTTATTTTATAACTTAGGAATAGAAAAATATATCTTTATAATGTTGGGAAATTATTGACAAGATATATACAAAAGTATCTAGTTTTGAAAAAAATCGCAGACTCACACTTGATGTGAAATAACTGAATATTATGAAATTAAATTGTCAAGTAGAAATTTTTGCGTACGCTTCATGTTGCAAAGCTCATTGTGATAAAACGAAGATGCCCGGCATGGCCAAGCGTGTTAAAGCGTGCGACTCGTAACCGGAGGGTCGGGGTTCGCATCCCCATCGCGCCAAACATGCCCGCCCTTTCAGCTGTGGGGGTGTTATAATGTGACGGTCAATCCACTATTCGTTGGTAAAAGAGTAGCCCAAGAGTTGGCGGTGGGTGGTGATGACTAGCTGTCTTCTCTCTAGTCTTACACTGCTAAATTATGGATGGCTAGCGCAGATAGCCCTCTAGTAGCTTGCACGAAATTCAAAAACAGACAACCAATCATTTACAAGTATAGTTATTCCTTAGTTTATTTAAAATTAAGCTAAATTCGAATACATTTTTGTTCTGATATAATTTAAGAGTTTATTGTAACAATTATTTCATTGTAGTTTGCAAGTGTTCCCTGGAGGCACTGTGGTATGTCTGCGGACTTACAATGCTAGAAACCTGGTTTTTATACCTGCGATGGGCAACACAGTCAACCTATGCTATTGCTTTGTGCTTAATTTCAAACAAATGTTTGTAAGCTACAAACGTAAAATAAAATTATGAAGTTTTATGTTAGTTTGTATTCTAGCTTGATTATATATAATTATCAGTGATATACTGTAGTTGGTATGGCATGTTTCAGTCATCAAAAGATGTTGATATTTAGAAAGAAAATCATACTTTAACCAAATGAAGACGTTGAACGTTTTTACAGGCTATTTGATCATAAATTATAAATATTATGTCTGCTGAAGAACTTTCGTTTAATAAGCACATAGAGCTATTTTATGCTATAGATGAATTTTGGGTTATAAAGTTTATCGATAGGATTCGCTTAACAGAGAACTTTCTGAAAAGAAATTGTGTAGTAAGAAGATGATTAGAACAATTGCTAAAATCAAAGAAAGATTTAACGAACCAACAACATCAACGTCAAAATAATAAGGTGATTGGCCAAACTAATGTTTTGGTACTCAAAATGTTGTTTAGGCTTAAAATTCAAATTAAGAAAAGTTGTGTTGAGGAAGTGAGAAAAAAATATATGAGTATGTAGGAAGTTGATCGTTTATATATGTTGCGATTGTTTACTTCATAGAATTAATTTAAATGTTAACATTTAATGGTTTCCTGTAATTCCGATATTATTTTTAAAATTTATTTTGTTTTGTTGTACTATTTTGTAAAACTTCACAATAAAGTGAAAAGTAACTCTTTAAAATCTGCTAGCCAAGTTACTGTACCTAAAATTAACACTTCTGCAGTCGCAGCATCTGTTATTCATTTTCTTCTTAAAACAGAAAGACCGATACATATTCTAGAAATTAGTTCACTTGCAGTTTCATCATCAGTGTCTGTTGTTTTTTTTAATTTCGCCTAAAGCTACACAAAGTCGTTAGTCTTTCTTAATTTAGCAATTTAATACTAGAGAGAAGGTAGTTTGTCATCACCACCCACCGTGCACCGTTGGGCTAATATTTTACCAATAAATAGTGGGAATCGCACATTGTGACGTCCTCATGGCTGAAAGGGCAAGCAAGTTTGGTGTAACAGAGATTTAAACCCGTGACCCTCAGATAACGAGTCGAGCGCCCTAAACACTACACAGATAACCCATTGTGTAACTTTATGCTTACTAAGTAATAAACATCGAGTCTCCGTTGCACCAAACATGCTCGCCCTTTTAGCCGTGAGGGCGTCATAATGTTACGGTCAATTCCACTCTTCGTTGGTAAAAGAGTAGCCCAATTGTTGGCGGTGGGTGGTGATGGCTAGCTGCCTTCTCTGTAGTCTTACACTGTTAAATTAAGGACGGCTAGTGCAGATAGCCCTCGTGTAACTTTGTGAGAAATTCAAAAAGTAACAAACAACCAAACTAATGTTTCTGTCACAAATACTGAAATAAAAGAAAAAAGCGCCATAACTTTCACGTGTTTGATCACCTTTAACTCGAGGTCGTACTTTCATTAAAGTTCAACTGAAGCTTCGTTAAAATGTAATCAATATAAATATATTTTACTTGAAATTATAATATGATTACATTTCATCTTCGTTTCATCTCTCACTACGAGTTTTCTAAACTCATTTGTTTTTGTTATATTTTTACACATTACTTAATTAACTTGTTTTGAAAGTACTAAAACTAATATTTTATATTCACTCAAATGTATGTGGTTCTTCAGTTTAATTGCAATTTTCACTTTGTGACCAGAAACTGATCATAACTAAGTTCACAATTTATAAACAACCAGTTCGTAACTACTCTTTGTTTTCCATAATAAAATACTTCCTGGAGAATGTTAAAAATGTTCTTAAGTGCTCTTCTAAGCTTCAGACTATATTCCATAAGTTTTTCATTTAAGTAAGTGTTTTTCTCCTGTAGAACATCGTTACAAAGTTTTCTATATGCTATAAAGCAATAGTGGCGTCATCTGTAGTGCTTATTTCTAAAACCTCGTTTTAGTACAAGATTTCTGTGGAAAATTAATTTCACTACAGTATTTTTCTTACAGTGGAATGCTTAAACAATTTCTATTATTAATGTTCTGCGCAGTGTGTAATTGTTTTTGATGTCCTAAACACAGTTTCACTTTTGTTCTGTTATTGTTTGTGTATTTAATGCTGCAGTTGTCCTTAACAAATCTCTTTTACTTAATGTTTTATTTATGTGACTTTATATTAATCTAAACTTTACAAAATATTTTCAACACAAGCAGTGATAAATAAAAACAGCTAGCTATATTTTCAAATGACATTGTAGCTCTTATGAGATGGTATCAATGCAAAAGAATATAGATTATTTTAAGCTTCATAAACTATTTGATTGCATTACCAATATAAAGCTACAGTTCAAGTGAAAATGTTTTATAAGATTAGTAACACATTCACACAATAACGAATAATATTCAGATTGTAAAATAAAAAACAAAAAGAATGAATATTGTGAAGGCTGAAAGTCTCCTTCGATAATTATAGGAAAGTAACTAATGCTAAACTTCCATCAATAAAAATAGAGTCACAACACGTAAAACAAAAGAAACGATGCTGAGAACAACTGGTGCTGCAACAAACAAGTAGGCCCTACAAGGTCAGATACTTAAGGCACTCGACTCGTGATCTTAGGGCCGCGGGTTCGAATCCCCGTCACACTAAACATGCCCTTTCAGCCGTGGCGACATTATAAGTGACGGTAAATCCCACTATTCGTTGGCAAAAGAGTAGTCTAAGAGTTGGGGGTGGGTGTTGGTACCCAACTGCCGTCCCTCTAGTCTTGCACTCCTAAATTATGGAGGGCTAGCTCTCGTGTAGCCTTGCGCAAAATTCAAAAAACAAACAAACAAAACAAGTTCATTTTAATATATGACAGAATTACATTGACAGTCGATAATAAACTCCTAACTGAGAATTATTTCATTTTAATAAATAATGCAATAGTTGTCAACGCTGAAAAAGAATAAATGTCATGAAGTGATTCTCTAGAAATGTCAAATAAATCAAGTTTACTTGAGAAATTCAGGTTTGCTTTCTTGGCTCATTTTTATTACGAGATGGTCGAGTGACGATATATTTCAACACCACCGCGTTAAGGTCAACAAAAGTCAATTTTGAAAGTAAGAATTGTTTGTTTATAATTAAACACAAAACCACACAATGAGCTATCTGCATTCTGCCCACCATGGGTATCGAAGCCAAATTTTTAACGGTATGAGTCTGCATACATACCACAGTGCCATTGGAAGGCTTGTTTCTGGTTAAGCACAAATCTACCCAATGGGTTATATGTGTTCTACCCACCACGGGTATTAAACATGGTTTCTAGCGTTGTAAGTTCGCAGAGAAACTGTTGCGTTAATGAGGAGCAAAGGTAAGTAAACTGAGGAACTAAACACACTCTAGTAGAAGTTAGTATGTTTTCAGGTACAAAATTACGCACGCTGGGTTTTATTTATGTGTTTTACATCAAAGGCTATTAATTTTTATTTAGTATCTGTGAGTAAAATCTCGGAGTTACGTTATCAAACATATTGAAATATTCATTAACAAAGCTTTGAAACATATTTCTTAGTTTATAAATAAATATCAAACTTAGTATTTTATGGTTAAATTATACACCATGGATATTAGTTTCTAACAAACCTCTACTTGGTATACAAAACTCATGTTTCTTCATGACTCGATGTAAAAGTGTTAATATATTTATATAAAAATCATATATTTAACATGCATACTGAAACATTTGTGAAAAAAAAACTTCAAGATACACTAATATACCATTTAAGAAAACTCTTTAGTTTATAAAATACTGAACTAAACCATAGTGTATTAATATCTACCATATATACATATGCAAGTAAATTATCATTAATAGAACAAGGTTTTAAGTAATCAAAGTTTTTTTTAGTTTAAATACTATACAAAACATATGAAGTGATGCTCTTTACATATCACTACTGTATAGCTTAAAACAGATGTAAGTAAAGACTTGTAAAGCATCATAGGTTTTACTGTATATCATTAAACAAACTTTACAACTGAAACCAATTATATGTCCGCAAAACATTAACTCTGACCATGGTTTTGTACCAAAACAGACATATATTCTTACACTTTGCTTATCAATACGAAAAGCTAAATGTATATTCACAGTATTTGATAGTTCAATAGAAAGCTATTTTCTACTTTTAGGTTACTGTTTTTTATTTATACCTCACATATTTGTCGTTTAAATATAACGCACGAGGTTATATACATAGTTAATTTCTTGAAGGTGTAATCATTTTTAGCACGTAAAGAAATATCAGTAATGTCTATCTTACACTTTGGATAATTTTTATTTGAGAGATGAATTCTTCTTACAGTATAATAACCTTTGATGTTTACAAATAACACAATTTGTGTGAATTACTATGATTAAATTAGTCTTCATATAAGTTAGTGTATAATCATTGTTATACTTCTGCTATTTACGAATAAGTCGTATCTTAGAGTTCTCCTAACGCTACAGCCCCCAGTAGCACAGTGGTATGTCTGCGGACTTGTACATTAAAAACCAGGTTTCGATACCCGAGGTGGGCAGAGCACAGATAGTCCATTGTGTAGCTTTATGCTTAATTCAAAACAAACAAACAAATTAAAGAACAAAAGATGATTAGAAACAAAGATAGGAATTTTTATATTAGTTTCGTTACCACAGATATCTATTGACGGTAAATTAATGTACGTGTTGTTGCTACAACGTTATTTCTGCCGAAGGAAAGGAAAAGTTAAGGACTGGCTGTTTAATGACATCCTCGTTGTCTCAGTAAAATTAGCAAAAATATATCGACGTAATCGAAGTTTCCTCCTAATAGGGACCTACAAGAAATACATATTGTAAACGTACAACGACTTTCTCAAGTCCAAACATATAAGTTTATTGCTGATGGAGGTCCTAATTGTTCGTAGTGACATTTTATTTTATCTCTGAAAATTTAAACACTTGGTTGATAATTACAGGAGTGAGATGTGATTGAGATATCATTATTTTAAATGGTAAGGAATTTTAATGTGTTTTCTTTAGAATTCTGCCTTCGTAAACTATGAGACAAAGTAACATGTTTAAATTATTTTTTTCACAAATTAATAACAGTGTTATTGCATAATAAACTTTTTATTAACAATATAAGTTGTTGTATAAAGTACAAGTTTGAATAATTGTATGGCATGACCCTTTCTACGGCGATTTAAACATACAACCGTATATTGTATGCGTAAGATATCCTTTTAGAACAGGTAATGTAATACTTTAGTACTAAAAATATTTAATTAATTGCTTGAATAATCCTTAATTGTCATATTTTTCTTGTAAGACATATAAATAATAAGGAAAATTAAAGCAATTGTTTTTAGAACTTAGTGAAAGTTATTTTGTCACAAACCAGTGAAAGTTTGATAATTACGTAATAATTGTTTTACGACAATGTAAACTGTTGTACGAAGTACAAGTTTTAGTTATTGTATGATACTGCCCTTTAAGGCCAATCTAAACATATATCCATGCATTTTACGCGTCTGATTGAATTAAATATAATAAATTTGGGACAGGAAATTTAATTATCTAATTAATTAGCATTAAGTGTCCTTTGTAGAACAAGTTAATGGCAAATTAATCAATTATAAATGTTTTAATTAATTATTATCAAGCATTCTTTTTAGGACGAATTAATTAACTAATGAATTAGTCTTAAGCATCGGTTTTTATAACAATTTAATTATAAATGTCTTTATTAACTATCGAATTGGTGATTAAATACATTCTTGTTGAGACACGTGTTATAAGAATCATGGATACCTAAAAATATGTTTTCTACTTTGTGGAAGAATAATTTAATTATTCATTAATTAAGTAATGAATTAGCGTTCTCTAATATTTTTAGGATTAATTAATTAGTGTTAAGTGTTCTTTTTTTAGGATTATTTAACTCTAAATGATTTAATGAATTACTTTTAAGCGCCATTTTTATGACGATTAAATTAATTAATTATATTATTGTCAATACAAGTATTGTGATGGCCGCCTCTGATGGTGGCCTGAAAGCAGGTTCTATACATTTTGACATAGTCGTTCATTATGACCTTCTTTTTAGTATTGAACTATTATTTCAGCTTTCCATAAGTCAACTGCACCCTCGAACTATGGCATAATTGTCGCCTGTCATATAGCCCAGCAACTCGTCCCTGACAACGCATCATCGAGTGACAAAACTTGGAACTATGTCCTCGGCATCCTTTGGGCAGTAAATTATGGAGCTTACTTTTCATAGATTCTGAAATTGTAGTACAAGAAACTAATATCGGTGGTACCCGAAAAAATAACGTAAGCATTATAAAATTTGTAATAAGCTCACTTTGAGTTTCAAACGTATTTATACACACCATTCATCTCACTTCTGCTAACCAGTGACAAAGCGGTACGTCTGTGGACTTACAAAGGAATTCGATACCCGTGGTGGGTAGAGCACAGATAGTCCATTGTGTAGCTTTGTGCCTAATTATAAAAAACAAACAAACCATGTACAGATGTTTAATAAAAATAAAAGTAAGTAGATCTTTTTAATGATTATCATCTCGAATTACCAAAACAAACTTCAAACCTCCTCATTTCTAGGTTCGACGTCTGCCGGCAGAGATTAAGCAGTAATTTCTTCCCTTCAAATTGACAAAACTAACCTATACTTATATTTTGCCAGGAAAACGACCACATTCTTTCCATTAATTGGTAAGTGTGAAAAATTTTTGATTTTTTGCCACTACGCGTTTTTTTTTTTTTTGGTTCGTACACCAAAAACATGTTTAAATAAAAAGTTATACATGAACCTGAGAACAGGAAAGGTGATGTATTAAACCTAAAATGAGCTTGACAACAAATTCATCTATTTTTTTTATTTTTAAGCTTTAGAAAATTGACAACTTGGAGTATCTGACGATGTCAGCACCAATGAAAATTTAATTTAATTTAACTGAAAAATGCAGCATTATGAATTTACATTTTTCTTTCAAAATAAAAACACTTATGAGTTTCTAAAGCCTTTTAGTTAATACATATTTTATACATTCTGCTATAAAGATCATTAGTTCATTCTCTAGTAATTTTTATGTCGCAGTATCAAGCCCAACATGACCATGTGGGCCGCGACCCTCCACTCGTAAACTGACATTCGCGGGTTCGATTCCCCATCACACCAAACATGCTCGCACTTTTAGCTATGGGGGCGTTATAATGTAACAGTCAATATCACTAATCGTTAGTAAAATAGTAGCTCACAAGTTGGCGAAGTGGTGATGACTAGCTGCCTTCCTTCTAGTCTTACGCTGCTAAATTACATTTAGCTTTGCGCGAAATTCAAATCAAACAATTTCTAATATCAAGTTGTAATTCTTATTTGATTCATTTTTAGCTCCTAGAAATCGAACCACTGCGTTGACAGTCAGTGCAGGTGAAAAATTATTCGATATACCTCATTTAAACAGATTAATTTTTCTTTCTACTTTTATGAGAAACATAAACATCTCCATAGTGGTACTGAGTACACTATTATCATAATTAAGTTACATGGCTGAAAAATGACGCTATCAGTTTCCGTTGAATATATATAACTTTACGTCAAGTAATTATGTTAAAAGTGTTTGCTGAAGGTATTATCCATTTGCACACACGAGTTTGGTTATAAACGTTTTCAGTTTCATTTTGTTTTTATTTAAACATGACGACCTATAATTTTTCATTGTGTTAACAAATTCATCATTAGTTTCTTGATAAGAAATGATTTAAACATAATATTTATCAGATTTTAACTGATTTTGCGTTTTACTAAGAAAATTTCCTAATGTGAGCGAAGTTTTGTCATGATGGCTTATGATTGGTAATATGAGCACAGTTTCAATCTTGGCAACCTGGTGATCCAAAGGAGGACCAGGAACACGACATCCCATGCCACGTAATCACAGCATGAAATGGAATGTGTTTGAGTGTGTTTTTCTTGTAGTAAAACCATATTGGGCTATCTGTGGTATCCACTGAAGGGAGACTTACCGTTGTCCAAGCAGGGGACCATAAACATGGAAGACTCGGAAACGTTAGAAACGTTCGGTTGCTCTCTTGTATGTGATGGGTAGTTAACCAAATAAAAACAAATAACGGGAATCTTGACTATTGTATATACAACCTTAGGAAAAGTTTTCTGAAAATAAATGATAGGGGGCTTTAGATATATTAAAAAACACCAAAGATTATATTCCAAGATACGAAATATATAATTGAAACTAGTAGATACCTTCAAATGTATGTCTATCTTTTTTTTTTTGAAAGAGGAGCGAATAAAGAGGTTTCCTTTCATTTATTTTGTGTCATCTCCGTTACAGAGGTTGACTGTAATGTGTTTTGGTTTGGCTTGTTTTGAATTTCGTGCAAAGCTACACGAGAGCTATCAACGCTAGCCATCCACAATTTAGTAGTTGAAGGCTAGAGAGAAGGCAGCTAGTCATCACCACCCACCGCCAACTCTTGGGCTACTCTTTCACCAACGAAAAGAGGGATTGACCATCACATTGTAACGCCCCCACGGCTGAATGGGAGAGCATGTTTGGTGCAACTGGGATTCGAACCTCCGACCCTGGGATTACGAGTCAAGTGCCTTACCCACCTGGCCATGCCAGGCCGACTGTAATGGAACGCCGAAAGTCTATCTTTAAGTTTAACATTTTTGCGCACTCTAAGATTTTAAGGCCTGTCCACTGTTAGATATTATTTTCTTGTTTTATTCATTGTATATAGGCCATTGCTTTTCTTTAGAAGCTTAACACACTTTATTTTGCATGACTTTTTAATACTAAGCAGTTATAAACTATACGATAAAAAATTGTCTGAGGATTATAAGGACCCATGATAACTCATGGGTTTAGCACTAAACTTAAACAAGTACTTGTGATCTCGTTCTGAATTTAAAATAACGCTTAACATTAAGTTCTATTCATTACGTTTTACTTTTCCAAACTAAACTATGTTTGTATGTGAATGTGTGTATGCATGAGGGAGAGTAACAATTTTTATTGAAATTAAACCACTAACGCACAACTACAACCTATTGGGTATGAGGTTGCTAAGGCCAACACTATTGAGAAGTATATATAGTATTTCTGACTTAAATCACTATTGAAACTCCTTTTGCTCGCGGCCATACAAAATTACACGCACTAATATGCAAAGTGGCTACTGTGCTGATTTGTAAACCCAAGAATCTATGGATCACATCCCGTTGCCGCAAAATCGCACATCGCGCTTTGGAGATTTAGGAAGATTATAAGAGTAGCAGAAAACTCGAATATTTATATTATTAGAGTAAATCAAGAGTTAGCGGTGGAAACTGGTAAATTACCGTCTTCCTTCGTTTCATTTAAATTGTCCTTGAATAGCTTTCTGCAAAAATTCTGAACAGCCAATATACAAAATTTCGGGAATTTTAAGTTATAAAGAGGTCAAGTATATTATATCAAAACGATTTGGGGATCTCACCATGTTGTTAGTCCATATTGTCACGTCCGTCTATTTTCTATCTAACAACCATGCATTTTGACAATAGCTCTACAGAATTGTTTCCGTCATAATGCTATCAAGTTCAAAGCATACCAATCCTCCCTGCTGGCATTCCAATAGCTATCTAGTACATTTGTGACACTTTTAACGACAAAAATCGCTCTCGGATAATTTTAGCTTGTTTCCTTGTATAACTGATATAAACAAAAAAGAATGAGGATTCGTCTATAGTATGAAAAAGAAATACCTTTGCGCCTTATAAAGATAATGTATTAAAAAACTAAAACAAGTTAAGACGTTTGCGGAATACAACAGAATTACTTGCATGTACAATTATACATTAATTCCTTTTTTTAGTTTTTTTTCTATAACCTGTACTTGTAAACAAGTTTTTATAAGTTGATTGAATCGTTAGTATTTAAAACACTATTTCTTAGAACACAACATCAGAGCCCGGCATGACCAAGCGTGTTAAGGCGTAAGACTCGTAATCTGAGGGTTCGCATCCCGGTCGCGCCAAACATGCTCACCCTTTCAGCTGTGGGGGTGTTATAATGTGACAGTCAATCCCACAATTCATTGGTAAAAGAGTAGCCCAAAAATTGGCGGTGGGTGGTGATGACTAGCTGCCTTCCCTCTAGTCTTACACTGCCAAATTAGGGACGGCTAGCGCAGATAGCCCTCGAGTAGCGTTGTGCGAAATTCAAAAACAAACACAACATCAGCTTTTCCTTTGGCAAACAAACCATTTAATACCAGAGTATTCGTATTCAATATTATAAAAGAAATTACGGATCTTCAAAACATTTTACCTTGGGCTTTCCTCCTTTTTGCTAGTGGCTTTTAGCGTAATTTTTAGGCCACTTACATAAATTGTTTTTGAGGTTTGACCAACAAAAGGAACTCTTTACATTGGATCACAGCTCTTATGTCATAATTACGATAGCGTTTACCCATAATGCTAATGAAAACGAAAACTTTAAAGATTGCATTAAAAAACGTTGTGAAGTGTATTACTTCAGAGTAGCATTCTTTATTTTTTTTATTACAATATAATTCAGCATTCATTAGAAAAGTGTCAACTGAGAGAAGTGATCGTGTATCCTTAATGGACATTACACGTCAAAGTGTTTATTTTCTGTCGTCTCGAGTACCACCACACCTCTTTAATTCCATTATAATGATATATCGTATAATACACCTAGTTTTGTTTACCTTATTAGAAGTGCACAATAAACCAAAGTTCAATATAGGACGAGAAAACTTCTTATAAGTTTGTGCAATAAACAATATGTTGAGTTTAAGTCTGGTAATTCATGGTAATAGACTTTTTTTTCAATAAATAAACTACAAACTTTATATTGAAGTATGTTAATGTAATGCTTCAGCATTTTAAAATATAATAAATTGAGCATCTGAAATCCAATCAATTATATTTACCAGATAGAATGGAACATTAATATAGAGCACAAGCAGTATATAATAAGAAAAATTTTCTTTCTATTCTATAAGTTTCACATCTGCGACAATTCGGAGCTTTTGTAAGTAGTCTTCAAGTCTTATAAAAGTTCTGTTTCAAGTTTTCTTGGCAACTAAAAGATATTTTTAATTCCTGTCCATGCTTAATGTAAAATTATTTCATACGTAGATCCTAGCTGTGCTATTGAAAATTTCTAAATAAGTGGCATAAGGATAGAAAAAAAATAGAATACTGTTGCATATTCTATTTAAAAATATTATCTTTTTTGTTCTAATTTGTAATATAACGTAAAGATAAGATAAAGTAAAAGAACAACATAGGTAAAAAAAGATAATCTAAAGGTTTTGTAAACCTATTTTTAAGGTTAGGACTATATCTGTACCCATTATGTAAATGATTCAGAAGGAGATACAAACTTTCAAAGAAACCCTGAAATATTTGCCAGATGTAACAGTATATCAGTGATACGGTAATTGTTTCACAGCCAGAATACAGGGACATTTTTAGTGTTCTCTTTTTTTTTTTTTGTAGCAAGCCCGGCATGGCCAAGCGTGTTAAGGCGTGCGACTCGTAATCTGAGGGTCACGAGTTCGCATCCCCGTCGCGCCAAGCATGCTCGCCCTTTCAGCCGTGGGGGCGTTATAATGTCACAGTCAATCCCACTATTCGTTAGTAAAAGAGTAGCCCAAGAGTTGGCGGTGGGCGGTGATGACTAGCTGCCTTCCCTTTAGTCTTACACTGCTAAATTAGGGACGCTAGCACAGATAGCCCTCGAGTAGCTTTGTGCGAAATTAAAAAAAACAAACTTTATGTAGCTTAAGACGAAACAACTTGTAAAAAAGTCAAAAGAAAAGGTTATTCGCTGCGTAAAAAAGCTTATAATGCAAATATTATCTGGTAAAGCTGAACAAAACAAATCAGGTTTAGTGTGCTACATAAGTACATGAGAATCAAGCACATAACGTCCCATACTGACTGTATTATACAACTATTAAACCTATGTACACAAGGAGAGATAAAAAATATGGCAGAGACAGCTCTTTAAACATATCAATGTGTCTATTAAGTGCCATTTGGATCTATTTTACAATGTGGAATCAAACAACTTTATTGCGTTTTCTCAAACAGTTGTTAGTGTAGTGTTACAGATTTAACAAGCACACTGTCACAATATTTTGTGTTATGGCTTTATATTTGTCAGTACTCAAGCCAGGGATTTCATTGTTTCAACACTTCGGTATACAAAGTCTTGTTCACCTAGAATCCATCATCATAATGGAGTTAACCTAGAATTGATAAGGTCTAAAAGTTTGTAAGAAATGCAGTAAAGAGAATGTTTCTCTTTTCCGAATAAAGTAGTGACCACATTTTAACAAGTTATGTGATTAACACTTTTCCTTACATCAATAAAAGCCATGTTAAAACAAGTTTCTCCAGATTTTATACTGCTTAGTTAATATAGTTAGAAGAACCTTAAATTTTTAAAGTTTTTTTCAGTTAAATAATCGTGTGATTATTTTGTAAAATGAGAAAGCAAGTTAGGAATTACATCTAATGATAATTATCACAATAATAAAAACTATTTTAAAACATTGTTCTATGTTCTTAAACGTTTTCCTTTATCTTTTTGTTGCAAAGAAGTGCAATTTCCAAGAACATTACTGGCTCAGTTTTTGTTTTCGAAACTGGACCTAACAGTAAAAATGACAAATAGAGTAAAATCGTTAGACAGAATTAAGGAACCTGCTCTAAGATTCCGAACCCAGAGAGAGCTTTACTGCAATGTAGTCCAAGCCATCAAGGTTTCATACACACTATTATGTGTGGCTGCCTGCACTTATTACGTGTATCTAGTTTTAAACAACTTCTTTACCTATCCTACGGTTCTTAAGATCTCGATGAACACAGATCGAGAACTGGTTTTCCCAGCTGTAACACTTTGCAACTTGAATCGGTAAGTCAGTTGATGATTTATTCAATATTTAGATAGAATATGAGGACGTGGTTAGTTAATACTTGTTTGTAATATAAGACAAAGTAACATCCAAGCAACAAATATATATTTCATGCTGTACTAAGCTAAAGTAACGAATAATCCTGGCTTTAAAATAAATTTTCCTAAAATTTGATCGTGGGTTTTATATTTTCCGTTCATTTATCTATACAAATTATCCTATTAAAACTGATGAGATATGCCATGGAGACAATATCACGTGTAACTATTATTTATACGTATAATTTATATTTTTACTTTAAACCGAAATAGAAAACTAATTCTATATTATTTTTTATATAACAAATACAAATCACATGTTCTGATTATCAATGTTTTCTATATCGTATATAATATTTAGAGTTACTTCTAATGATCTTCCTGTTCTATACCTACAGTGTGAAATTCTAATTCTGTTCTTTTAACTTAAGTTTCTTATAAATTCGTATACTGTATTTTACGTCCTTTATTTTTAATTTTACATACGTTTCAGAGCTATGTAGAAGTTATTAACTAAATTAAACATATCGCATGATAACAATATCCAGTAGGATCGACCACATCAGTAATTTGTTTTTATTTCTTACCGTTAGCATCGCTTATTCCTCACTGCAGTCTCTGTGTAGGCCGGGTAACGTTTCTACTTCCCTGCTTACATTATGTGAGTCAATCACAGAGGACCGAGACAGCGCAAATCCTGGATTTGATCCCTCTCAATTTTCAATATTTACGGTTTGTTCAAATATTTTCTATTCCTAAAAATATCTTAAAATGAAATCTGTATTTCTTGTCCAAAAACTGAAACGTGCAATTTAGTCAACGTTTCTTGTCTCAGATTTCAGATTAAGACTTTTGTGTTTTTGAATTTCAGTTTATATTATTTTACTTTAAGATTTCTTGCTAACGTCATCGAGTTTAGAAATTTCTTGTGTGCTTGAATGTTTTGATACATTAATATAATTCATAAAAAACAGGTTTCGCGTTATTCTGATAGGGTTAAAGATAGCATCAAAATATTTGATTTTTTATATATATATATCGGGCTATTAAATCATTAAATCTTTGACTTGAGAAAAAGTAACATATAATACGATTTCATTCACCTGATTACAACCCTAAAATGAATTTAAAGTATACAATCTGAAATGACAAGAAAAACATTATATTTGTTTCTGTGTAGTCAAGCACAAAGTTACACTGTGGGCTGTCTGTGCTCTGCCCACCACGTTGTAACTCCACAAACATACCGCGAAGCCACTGAAAGACATTACCTTATATTCCATACAACACGTAATGATGCTTAAATAGCTTGCTTTATCACAAAGTATAACTTTTGAATATCGAGAACAATATTTTTCATCTTGCCTTTATATTAAATTATATAAAATTGCTGCATAGTTTTGAAATATTTGAAAAACAGATAAATTAATTATGAATTTATTTGTTTCTTGCTAAGCACAACGTTATAAAGTCCTGTACTCAGAACGGGTACCGGAAATTTGATGTTTAGTAGGATAGACCTTCATACTTACCACTGAGAAAAACTATATACTTTAAACATTCACTTTCATACGTTTGATGATCAGATTGCTCCTAATTTTAAAAATAGTTTCATATTTATAAAGAAGCTATTACAAAACGACGTGCTCTCATAGTGGCTCAACGGTATCTCTGCGGACTTACATGCTAAAATCCGGGTTTCGATACCCGTGGTGGGCAAAGCACAGATAGCACATTGTGTAGCTTTGTGCTTAATTCAAAACAACAACAAATCGACGTTGAGTAAACGGTAAAAAAAAATAATTTTTGTCTAATTACCAACGAAAATTGGTGTTCATCTGCCAGATAAGTTAAAATCGTTTAGATGATCTGTAATATACCAATACTTATGTATAATCTGACATACTCAGAAACTGAAAAGTAACTAGTTGATTGATTTGCGGTTCCTTAGGTCTAGCTTAGATGACTAAATCCTGAACACTTGAAATTTGGTGAGTGCTGTAGCGAGACTGAAATAATAGTATTTTCTTTTAGAACATCAATTATTTGATAAATTGGTTTATTTAACACTGCATCGAACTGTTTTCGATAAATCACATATTTTGAAAAACTAATTCGTCTTTTATTCTGAACTGCAAATGGTATATGTATTGAAATGTTTATGATGGACAATAAAGCTATAAAGTATCTCAGTAACATTTCAGTTTTTTATAGCCTCGTATCATTTTCGCGAAATGTTCTGAAGTGAGCAATTTCACGTCAAAGGATGCTGATAATCTTCGAAATATTGAGATAGTAAACGTTATGTCATCACTAAATCAGTCACTACGTCACCAGTTGGGTCACCAAGTGGAAAATTTCATTACTAGTTGTGTTTTCATGGGAAAAAACTGTTTTCATAAGTACGTTTATCTTTTTTATGTTATTTGTTATTCAACCGTTATATCATATATTACGTTAATTTAATTTTTATATTCCATCTTTTGTCCATCTTTTGAGATTTGAAGTGACATATGTATATGTACGTATTTCCTATTATCTCAGTTTTTACTTTTCAGACTGTCATAGTGAGAACAGCTGAACCTCATTTCTTATTACTGGAGAGGCAAGAGGTACTGATGGAAGTCTAGAAGCAACCAGTCATTTACTAATAGAAAATACAGCGAGTTTTGGTGTGGTGAAAGAACCCATAGAAAAAATGAGACTTCCCTTAAGGAAAAAGCATGCTGCTAAGGTCACAGGTTGTAGTGGAGAGTCTGTGACCACACGTAATTAATATAAAATATACTATAATTCATCACTCTAAATGAGTATTTGCTCCCACGTAGATAATTTGTACCACTAAAATCGCCTTGTACTTGCAATATCTTGACTGAGATGTCACAAAGATGTTTTTCCTTCTAATGCAAATCATTTGCAATAAAATAAAGAAAAATAAATCCTCCAGTGTTGCTAAGGAAAACTTGAATCACTTTCCTAATTATTATATCCAAATATTCAAGCCACTGCTTAGCATATTTGGATTCATGAGCTAACAGAACTTTGCTTGATGCTTTGTCCACAAATTCCAGTTCTTCACCAATGTAGGTTTTTCTATCCAGAGCAGCTCAGTGAATGCGTGATAGTTATGGCTGAGCTGCGACTGATTTTAGTTGTGAAACTAAAAAAAAAAAAAAAGAGCTCTTCATTGAGCAGCGTTCAAGTCTCAGAAAAAAAGGGAGTTCAGAAAACTTGGGTGTTTCTAAACTTGTCTGTGTTACTTACAAGGAGCTGGATATTTCACAGTGTTGACCACATTTCATAATGCTATTTCCATGAATAAGTTCTTAGAAAGTATGCCAAACAAAGTAGAGGGTGAGCTCAAAGAATCAGATGGCCACACTTCAATTAATCCTAAATTATTCAAATTTCGAGTGTCTCCTAGGCTAATTACGAACACATCATAATGTCCCAATAAAACTACACTAGATACCAATGTTTCAGCTTGGCTTTGAATCAATGTTCTGTCTAACCAAAAGGGATGGAGCTCAACTGGTTTGTGTGTTGAGGGTTGGTAGTTAGTACAGTTAATATAAGAATTAGTTGTATGTGTTATGTGACAATAAAGGCATATGTGAGACGTTTCTAATGATACTGAAGAAATAAAAACGTTTTCTACCTTGAGATGGAACATGCTTTCCACTTGACGTTCCATTCTGACCAACTGACATAAAGTTCAGTCTGGTGAGTAGTAAATGACTATGTATAAGTATAAAAGTCCATCTATGATTTCTTCTCTATGATACAACACTCTCTAATATTAACTCAGGAGATAATTAGGAACAAATACCATTAAAGATTACCTAAGAATATACCCCGCTGAGTTTCTAGATGTTTTCTTTTAACTGTATTTTTTTCAAATTAAAGTGATTTTTCATGTATGAGCCATGATAAAGTAGTATTACAAAATAAGTTGCTTTGCTTGAATTATTCAAGATAAAATACGCCTTTGTAAATCTGAAATTTTTAGCAAGCTAAAACAAATGTATGTTTGTAGAACTAGAATTGTTTTAGATTTGTTAACCATGATAAAAATATGTCTTTATCAAACTAAACCTAAACTATATGTTAACTATGATAAAATACATGTATATGAAACTGAAATTATGTGTTGGCTATGATAAAATATGTCTTTATAAAACTAAACTATGTTAGCCATGATAAGATATGCTATTAGAAAACTCAAAGTATTTTACATATGTTAGCTACTGTACAAATATATCTTCCCAAAAAGTTAACTAATTGTAAAGAATAAAATAGTTATTTTATTCAGTAAGATTTTATTGAAAGCCTTTGTTAAAGGTTTGTGTTTGCTAACTTTTCCTATGTACATACGCTATATTGTCTGGCTTAAGAACACAGTACTATAGATTTACTGCTATTTTGAGTTTTTCATTTTATTTTTATTATTTCAATAGTTTTAAAGTTATTAGTATCAAGGGCAGAAGAATCGTGGAATTTGAAATGATCTATGTATTTTTTTGCTTTTAGTTTAGAAAAAAAAAAACATTTCTTGATCAACAAAATGTTTCGCACTGCATGCCACACATATAGTCCTAGCAAAGTGTAAACAACTGTCTTTAAAATGTGTAAAGTGACAAGTTATTATTAAGCTAATCGTTTATTGCTAAGGATTAATATTCTTTTTTGTGTGTTTTAACTGTTCCACAGAATATTTTACTGAAAAATTACTTAAAATAGCATAAATGAATCCGCTAGTAGTATCACTAATATATTTGTTTAGGTACTCTTTATGCCTTCCATATCTTTACTTATGGAATGACCAAGTGAAGTGGGTAAAAAATGTATTTTGATAGAGGAGATAGTATTTGCTAAGTATATGGAGATTAAGGTCTGGCATGACTTAGTGAATAATAATCTAATCTCTTCTTCGAATATGCTCGATCTTTTAGTCGTGGAAATGTTATAATCAATCCCATCATTTGTTGGTAAAAAGTAACCTAACAGTTAGCAGTAGGTAGTGCTGTCTTCCCTCTAGTCTGTCACTTCACAATAAGATAAAGCTATTACAGAAAGCCCTTAACTATATTTGCGCGAAATTCAACAAACAAACAATAAAGTGATTAATTAGTTTAGCCTCACTGAGGTTTTCCCAAAATTTTGACAGAAACTCTTACTTAAAACTTCTATCTGAGATAGAACTCTCAAGAACAAACTAGTAATATTGGCTTCTTTCTTGTACACTCCTCCTGGTTGAACATTTCTTTTGTTTATTGCAGATAAATAAAACGTTTGTTATTCATATTGTGTCCCTATTATCTCCTTCAATACAATCAGGTTAAATTATTTAATAATTTTAATGCTGAAACTCTATTTAAAGCAGTTAATATCATTACACGAAGATGAATAGTACATTTGAGAATACCCCAAACCTGCCAAGTGTAATAACTTGATGAAACGATTCATAATCAGCACGTATGTGTCTCGTTTGTTTGTTTTTTAGTTTTAAGTGGGTAGTTAGTAATATGAAGTTAAAACAATATTAGTTAACTTTTTATTTTATTTACAGCAACTTTACAACTACCAACAACATCCTCTATGGCAACTGTTACACATTCAATTCATTTGTGGACAATCCTCGCGAAGAATCAACTTTCAAAGCAATTGGGGGAAGTTTAGCAGGTATGAGAACAGATGGTTTTGTTTGTTTTTGCTTTGTCGATTTTCACGCAAAACTGCTTCAAAGCTATGTGTGCCAGCCGTCCCTCATTTGGAAATAACAAACTCTTGAACTTCAGATAGTTAACATTGTCTATCGGCTATTTTTTGGCTGTTATTTATTAATGAATAGTTGGATTGAGCATAACGCTTCCACACCTGAAAAGAATGACTGCAGATTGCGGGTCAAGCGTCCTAACCACTAGCTCATGCTAGGCCATTAGAATAAATATGTAAGTTTATATACTATGTATTCTTCATCAAAGAATCTCTAAAATCATCTTCCAAACCTTAAAGGACTAATTTTAAAAAAACACACGAAGTATTGACTTTATATCCAGCGACATAAACCATGAAGTTATATTATACCAATGAATTACTCAGTTGTGGGTAAAACTCTATTAAGAGTATAACTCTACAAAGAATCTAAACCCGCAACGAAACAGTTCATTGTTATAGCTCTGTGAATTATTCTATCGTTGGATTAGATTTTTTGCAAAGATATACTCTTAAATTATGCTCTTATAGAGTTATACTCTTAAATTGTTCTACTGTAAGATTAAAAACAATTCTCCAAGAACCTAACGATTTACAGTTTTATTATACTTTTCCTTATTCTTTATAAAATAAATAAATAATGATAATTATTCTATTTCCGCGCGATTCCTTTCTTCTAGCTCAAAAAAATATGTTTTCCATTTAGTTCTTTATGATTTTGGTTTTTGTCACCTCCACATGTTTCATTGTGTAGATTTTTCATTTTGTTTAAATGAAATATTATATTTACTTGATGGTTTTTATTTCGGTTTGTTGCTAACACTTGCGTTTCTTCTGCAGGTCTCCACGTTGAACTTAATCTAGAAAACTGGGAACACATCACTGAATATTCTGAAGCTAGAGGGGCTAGAGTCGTCATTCACTCGCCCTATATAACACCGAATATAGCAAATGATGGATTTGACATCATGCCCGGAACTCTAACATCTGTTGGTGTCGATCAGGAAAGTGAGATTGTAAAATTTCAAAATGTTCTCAGAACCTGATCTGTTGAGCTAAACCATCCCTAATATATTAATCCAATGTTTTGATCTCTTTACGGGGTATCTTTACGTATAATCAAAGATTTGGGCGTGAGCTCAAAAGTCCTGAAAATGCTTTTGGAATTAAATCATACCATCTTAAATATATATAGCTGTGTTTATGTAGCTGTTTATTACAAAGTTTAGAGCATATTCCCTTTTATTAACTACGTGTATTACTTGTTCCATTGCTTGGTTTTCTTTTCAACAAGAAGTCATAAATAAATATTCTTTGGCAGATTCTTTAGGCACAGTATTCACGATGAAACTTAAGCGTTTGAAACGTTATTCTCTGCATTTGTGTTTCTACAACTGGCAGTTGCCGTCTATATAACTAACTTTCATCAGAAATAAATACTTTAATAAGAAAAATATGTTTCCAGCGCTTTTTAAGTTACTGACTCTAATCTAACAAGGAGTTGTTGCTCCAGATATTGGGAAAATAAAGGTGAAGTAACTGTTTGATCCTGTTTTATCATATATCTTGTTTATCTGGTACAACCATGAGTAACGTTTTAATTAATCCTCTCTCCTTTCATATATATAAAAATTGATTCCCTTAGCAGCTTAAAATATTCTCAAATTATGATGTCAACTTGTCTAAAATGTTTAGCAAAATGTGAAGTTTTTACCATCAGATTTAAAGTAGGTTGCGTTTTGTATAGAAATATTAAGTAATAAACATCAAAGATAAAATAATACTAATGTCTTTAAAACTACACTTTCAAACCGGAAAGCTATCATCTACACTTAAATAAACCATCGATTTTTTTTATTTACAATAGAAACAGCGAGTGTATAGTATGTTTCGTTATCCATTATAAAATATTTTTATTTGTATACAGACATTAACCAGAAGAAGTCCCACGCCTTATATGGATCAATGTGATGAAACCCGTGATAAAAAGACTTACACAAAAGAAGTGAGTTGTTGTTTTGACACAATTTGTGTAGTTACTTAAAAAAATTATTACAAAAACAAAACCCTTACACAATACTGTTTACAGGTCAGGATACCAATACTTAAATTGATAATTTGAACCTATAACAGTAAAATATAACTCAATCCCTCCCAGTGGCACAGCGATATGTCTGCGGACTTGCAACACTAGGAACTGGGTTTTCATACCTGTTGTAGGCAGAGCACAGATAGCCCATTGTGTAGCTTTATGCTTATTAGTATCAAAGTCGGAGTAGGTATTGCAAACATTGTACTTCACTCGTATATCTTTAATAGTAAAGCCATGTTACCAAGCAGGAGTTATATATTGTAAACACTGTACTTACATTCATATATCTTTAATAGTAAAGCGAAGTATCCAAGTAAGAGTAGATATTAAAAACCTTGTGCTCACATTCATATATCGCAATTTTTCAAGAAGATATGCTATAAGATAAGCATTTACTATAGGCTGTAAGTTTTACCTTTAAAATAAAAAAGTTATTTTTGAAATAGGTATCGTTGATAACAGTATTTGTTTCAAATCCCAAGTGTGTCTCGATTTGCCTCAACTCGTTAATTTTCAGAGTTCGGTTATTAACATTCTGGATTATTTAGAATAAGAAATTCACATCGTTAAACATCAGAACTTAGTCCATAATGCAACTTAAACTTTGTAAGTTACTAATTACAAATTATTTTTGAATCAAATCTTTGTTACCGCTTTGGTTTGTTTGTTTGTTTTTTTCATGTCTTTAAGAGGTGTGTCGAAGAATGTTTACAAAAGTTAACCCTTGACAGATGTGGATGTTGCGATCCAACCAGTATTTTATTCCATAACTATCGGGTATGCAATTTGTTCAATGCAACAGAAGGTATGATATGTCATATTGTCCTGACTTTAAAAGTTGCAATAGTACAATATTTTCGACAACTTAATGTGTATTTTTAGTTTAACTACTTCGTAACTGTTGGCGTTTAGCGTTCAAAACAAATTATCTGGTGATTAGCACAAAACGAACCTTTAATAGAAACAGTAAACAGCATCAAGTATATTTTCTTATTCCTGTAATGAAGAATCAAGTATTTGTAATTTCACTCGATAAGTTAAGAGTTAAAAAGATTTGATTAAGTTTACAATCAGCTACAAATCTAAGTTTAAAATTTTAATGTATTTATTTGCCAATTTATATTTAACATCTTTAAAATACTTAATGTCAATACATAAGTTTAACATTCTTAAGATATTTATTGTTAGTTTAAGTTTATCATCCATGAAACTTGTCATTTGATAATCTTAGGTAAATATTCTTGAAAAAGATGAATTGGTTGCTTTTGTTTTGTTTTTATTCATAACAGAAAACAATAGCCCGGCATAGCCAGGTGGTTAAGGAGCTTCGTTTGTAATCTGAGGGTCGCGGGTTCAAATCCTCGTCACACCAAACATGCTCGTTCTTTCAGTCGTGGAGGTGTGGCTGTCAATCCTACTGTTCGTTGGTAAAATAGTAGCCCAAGAGCTGGCAGTGGGTGGTGATGACAAGCTACCTTCCCTCCAGTCTTATACTATTAAATTAGGGACAGCTAGTGCAAATAGCTTTCGTGTAGCTTTGCGAGAAATATAAAAACAAAACAAATGCTACACGATGGGCTATCTGCGATTCATAAACCATGGAGTATAAACCCAGGGTTTTTGCGTTGTAAATCCGTAAACTTAATACTGATCGACTAGGGATTCCTCAATGAGTTAGCATTACGTTTACTGGCTTGCAACTCTAAAATTCGATATTCGATTCCTCATGACGAACAGAGTGCCTATTGTGTAACTGTACGTGAAATATTTTAACATATTTACACTATGTGTAATACTATGATTTTATATTGCATTACTTTCAAATAAAATAATAGAATCGCACAATCTCTAACTGTTTTCAATCGTGTAAATCAGCTCGTGGTAGAGTTCTGAAAAACATATATATATAATTTCCTAATAAAATAAGCAGTAATAATACAGTTTTCTCTACGTAGTCATAATTTACACAAAGATTTAATAAATTACATGTTGTTTCTCCTTCAGTGTGTTGCATGGATAAAGTTCTGACTGACTTAAATAATGATATTCACAAGTGTGACTGTCCCTTACCCTGCTTGTAAGTACACAGGTTGTTTCCGTAGTTTATATAAACATGTCGCTTTTGTAGTTAAAGAGAGAGAGCAATAATAAGTTTCAAGACACATAAAAATTGTCATAATGTTTTCTAACACTTGCACCAGTTGGGCCTTACTGTCCTTCCAGTAAGATACCAATGTTTAGAGTTAATGAAGTACAGCCACTACTTGAAACATGCCACGTCAAAAACATGTAAAAGCTAAAGATGTAATTCAGAAGGTCCTGTTAACAATGAAATTGAGTTATCTTCCCAAAGTAGCTGAAATTCTAACCCAGTAAGCACCAGTAACATGGGGAAAATCGGTTTTCTTTTCAACACATCTGAACATTCAATCCTATAATCTTTTAAGTTCTCAGATTATTTGAAAATGTTTAGTTAAAAGACTTTAAACGAGGCCAACGAACAAGATGAGTTTCACATGACCGTCCAAACTTTACTTATGCCAGTATACTTTTATAGCTCTGTGTGACAATGGGACAAACATATCTTTATTTTCCTTTAAAAATTGTATAAAAAAAGAGAGAGAAAGAGAAGTCGATATATATCGCTCTCAACTCAGCGATAAAATAATAATTAAGCGTTGTTGCTGTCTTGTTTATACACATTTTGCAATAATATAACTAAATATTGACATAATCATATGCGTCAAGTGTTGTTTTTAGATTCCTTCCAAATGCATATTCACCAATCAAACATGCTTTAATCTAAATCATAAGAGAAGTGAAATTGGAGATATTTATAACTAAGAGGACTTGTTTTACAGTGTAATAAGACAGCATGTATCCTAGATCATTATCAGAAGCACACTTCATAAATCAATGTTCAGTGTGGTAGACGTTGAAGTCAAAACAATGAACGAAAAGAATTGGTATCGTATATAATAAATGTGAGTGTTTTAAACACAGTGTATATATTTAACTTTTTTTTAACTCAACAACAGATATTTACATAAAAACTCAGAAACCACGTTCTTTTTTAAAGAAAGGAGTAAGAGTGAGATTTTTACTTCATTTTATTTTCTTAAAATATACCATTTATTACTGAACAGTTACAATTAGAATCAAAATACAAAAACGTAATATAGTAACTAGTTTCAATCAAAAATTACCACAGCCTCATTAAGCCTAATATGATATGTATCTTACGCTCAGTTCCATCTAACTGGTTGACTTTGAAGTTACCTTGCCTGGATTCTGTTTTTATTTGATGTTGTCTTGTTAACTTGTGGAAATGTGTTATTTCAGTTTTTCTCACTTTAGTTTTTGGTATAAATAAAATATTTTAGCTGTGTCCTAACGGACATATCAGAATATCACTTTGCTGCCTTCAACAATATTTTTGTATTCATATTTTTCATTTACGGTTTTGCTCGTGCAAAACTGAGTCAGTGAACTGGTGGGTTTTAAAAGAGAAAAGTTATGTATTTGTATTCTGATATTTTACCTGTAATTTCTGTAATAAAACTACTTCTTTCTTCCCATAAAAGAACGTGTATACCATTATTAGAAATACAATGTGTTTTTTTTATCTTTCTTGATTAGAGAAATTCACTACCAAGCACAGATATCAAGCGCTCAGTTAGTGGTAAGTTCTTTTCTTAATTAAAATATCTGAACAATATTTATTTGTACGCTTTTATATAATGTCTTTTAATCACCTCTAATAACTTAGAATATTTTCCCTCACTATAAGACACTTACTGTATTTATTTATTCTTTTTAGTTCGTTTTCCCAAGTAGTTCTCAAAAGCCGTGATTTGGCAGAGAGAGTAGCGAATCAGAATAAATATTAGACCTCTACGTCATTCACGAATTCTTTTTTTTTCTCATCGAAATTATACGTTTTTGTGAAGAAAATAAATATTTACAAATAAGTTGCTGATGTCGTGTACAGCAACAGCACTTTGAAATGTGGAAAAGTAAAAAGTAAACAGAAAAATCGAAAAGTAACTAAAAGAAAAACAAAAAAACTTTAAAATAATAAATGGCCCCAAAATAATTCTTAAAATATTTTAATTCTCTGTTGCTTCTAGCATTGTCTCCTATTGTATGCCTGACTGTCTTTCTATTATAATTATTTGTATCTCGCCCCCTAACGAATCAGCAGTAAGTCTCACAGCTCATAGTGATAACATTCTGGTTTCGATATCTGCGGTGAAAAGAGCACAGATAACCTATTACGCACCTTATAATAATAATAATAATAAAAAGCTTTATCTACCAGGGGTTCAGAGGTACGTTTCGGCACCAACAATGCTAAAGATAGACCTAACTTCCCCGCCGTGGGTAAAGAATTGATACCGCTTGTTTAGTTTTGCGCTAACAAACAAAGCCAATAACAACCTTATTACATGTAAAACAGTATAGACGTGAGTTACATATTTTATTCTTTGACGTGTTGTTACATTGAAATAAAATTTCATACATGAAAAAAAAATCGAAATGGTACCTAACACCAAAACTCTATCCCATTCATTGGAACATGTATAATTAGACACACCAGAAATAACATGAAAATAAAGGGCCCTAAAATAAATAGAAAGCATACAAAGTTGGTTTTGCAATTGAAATGGCAGAAAAACCTATTTTCGAAAATATAAAATATATAAACAAATTGTAACAAAATATATTTTCTACTTTTACTAATAAAGCAGAGGACAACGTTTCGACCTTCTTAGGTCATTTTCAAATTAATCTGAAAGTAAAAGTGTTAATACCCATACCAGTCGTCCTGATATACATCTTTACTTCCAGTGGGTTTCTCGTCATCACTACTTACTTCGAGAAGCATCTTGAAAGAACACGTACAATCGTTCCATGGTAGGGGAACTGTTTTAAATAAAACGTGTGAGAGCAGTTGGAAGTGTTTCAGAAGTTGCTAAAGACTAATAGTTTAAAAACTTAACTGACCGAGAGAATAATTCATATCGAGAAATATGGTAGCAAGGAAGAATAAAACAAATATTAAATTAATTAATAATTTACAACAGGCTCGGCATGGCCAAGCGCGTTAAGGCGTGCGACTCGTAATCTGAGGGTCGCGGGTTTGCATCCGCGTCGCGCCAAACATGCTTGCCCTCTCAGTCGTGGGGGCGTTATAATGTTACGATCAATCCCACTATTCGTTGGTAAAAGATTAGCCCACGAGTTGTCGGTGGGTGGTGATGACTAGCTACCTCCCTATAGTCTTACACTGCTAAATTAGGGACGGCTAACACAGATAGCCCTCGATAGTTTTGTGCGAAATTCAAAAATAAACAATACACAAATTAATAACTACATGAAAAATGGTTGAAGGGCTAAGAAGATGTAAGTCTGACATGGCAAAAAATAGAAATAAAAAATAGGGAAAGACCTAAAACAAGAAAAGGATCACTTGATATTTTTCATTCCATCAGCAGAAGTAATATCTTACAATAAACTGAATAAAAAGTGACATTAACTTATCTGTAAAATATTTTCTGTGTTTAAAAAAAGTAATCATTAACAAAGGTAATAGCAAATTATTGGAACCTTTTAGTCTAGATATGATTCTTGCCCATAAAATATACATAACCAAACAAGAGCTACGCTAATAAAACGTGGACCTATACGAGTCAAAGGTATAATTATTTTAAATAATGAAAACCAATATGAAAGATGATTTTCAGAGAATAACTATTTTTGGAAAATGAAATAGTTAAAAAACGTGCCACGTCCATTATGGGTGTTTTCTTTAAAACTAGACGTAATTCTATCCTTTTCTATTAGTGATTGGCAAAAAGAAGAAAAAAAACAGCTGATTAATGAATAGGTTATTGTTCCTGATAACATATTCAAAAATATAACGTTACTAGGAAAATAATTTATGTAAAGAACACCTTATGAGATAAAAATACTTAGAATTCCGTTTAAAAGCTAATTCTAAAGCAGAGAACAACTCAAAATTTAATTCATATAGAATCAAGCTTTCCTTGGAACGTTAAGAGGATAAACTGAGTAGGAAACGGAAATTATTTAACTCAAGTTGAATCAATGATAAAGTTTGATCTCTTAAAGGTAATCACATTGATATGTTCGTAAAAGCATGTTGTTAATGTATAAACTCTTTAGTTCAAGATAAACTAATGTAAATGAACTCGCAAGAATTCTTAACACGGTTGTTATAAAAAGTAGGTACTATTATATAATTACACTTGGCGTAAGTCATCTGAAAATGTTATCGATGGTTTAAAGAACGGTGTTTGTCCAAGATATAGCGGTGAATGTTAAAGTTGTTGTTGTTTTTGTTGTTGTTGTTTTTGAAATTTCGCACAAAGCTACTCGAGGGCTGTCTGTGCTAGCCGTCCCTAATTTAGCAGTGTAAGACTAGAGGGAAGCAGCTAGTCATCACCACCCACCGCCAACTCTTGGGCTACTCTTTTACCTACGAATAGTGGGATTGACCGTCACATTATACACCCCCACGGCTGGGAGGGCGAGCATGTTTAGCGCGACACTCGGATTACGAGCGCACGCCTTAACGCGCTCGGCCATGCCAGGCCCAATGTTAAAGAAAAGTTATATTTGTTTCATTAATAATCGGATACTACAAACTCTATATTCTATTAGATTTCATTTTAGAAGAGTTTATGAAAAGTGAAATAGTTTTAGAAGATTGCCTAGTTCAGGTGTGCGTTAACGGTGCAAATATGAGAAATTAACAAAAAACGTACAGTGTAGATTAATATTAGCCTCTAATCAGTTACCTACTCGTAACGAAACTGTAATTGTTTCAAGCAAACAAAGTGGTGTTCTTTATCTCTTGCACCTTATCCTCTTTTCTAGAACAAAGTCTTGCAAATACTTGTATTTTATCTGTTTCTTTTTAAAAATAAATGCTTATATTGCAGGAACAACTATTAGGGTGATATTTAAAGTCCTTTGTCAGTTTCACTCTTAAGTGTCTTCATGCTGTTGAATGGAAACGTAAAATCGAACCTATAAAAACAAAGTTACCAAACTAGATTATTATGTTTACAAGTAAATCTTGTCATCAATCAAATGCAGAGATCGAATGTTAGAACTTGCATATTCCTAGTGATTATGACATATGATAAACCCTTCTTTATGTTGTACCTTACTGTGGTTTATCCACATTGGAAAATAGACGGTGTTACACGATTCCTTCTACATGTATGAGAACAAAAAAATTCGAAACGAACATGGATTTAGGTACGGAAATATCTTTGATATTGACGGAATTGAGTTAACAGTTAAACTTCCAAATCTGGCTCTAATTCTTCCCTCCAAACTCATTAGATGCTTTTAGAATACCATATTATACATATACAAATGAATAAAAAGCATTATTATGCCATTGTGTTCATTGATCTAAAGTCAATACTACATCTTCACTAAGTTTTTTTAAAGTTAATAAGATTTAATAGAACCGTTAATGTGTGAAGAGCATCTAACAGTTCATTAAAAAAGATGTCATAAAATGGGTAAAAATCAAAAATAAACTCTTAGAATACCAACAACCAAAACGTAAAGTTTCTTCTTACAATATCGATTTAAAGATACATGTGAATTCAAATATTTATATTTTTGAGCAGAAAACATAAATTCATCATATTTGCGCTAAAACTCTTTATCGAAAAGATGCCCACAGTTAGCACTAGGAGTTGCCGTGGTAATCTTACTACGAAGAGCGTTTCTTCTTTGTGTTTATTACATGGCATGTTAATCAACACAAAAAATGTTGGTCTCAGCTTTAAATCATTTCTAACACCACGTTACACTACATTTATAACTTTCTTCCTAAGAAATCTGATGTCTTAGCTATAAATCTGTGCTTAATATAAATTATATTTTAAAGTTTGTTTGTTTTTGTTATTAACATAATGGACTATTTGTTTTCTGCCCACTATGAATTTCAAAACCCGAATTGTAGTATCATGAGCCGTTAGACTAACTGTTAAGCGACCTGGATAATTTTTAACCATCATTAAACAATTATTCAGGAGAGAAAAATGGCAAATTACTAGAGAAATTCTCTAAGAAACTGTGTAATTTGTGCATTCATAGATATACATATTTCTTATACAGGTTCGTAATGTGTAAAAATATATCGTAGATCATATATCTCAACTTGTTTTTCTTATAAATTACTTTTCACATGTGAAATGGTTTCATACTTTTGTCGTATTCAATTATAGTACTATTAATCAAATGTAATCTGTATCATTTTCCTGGAGTAAATAAATTAAACACCTACTTTTGCACAGAACATAATTTAAAAGAAACACAAGACGTTGAATTGTTCCACAACTTGATTAATTTAGAACATGGTACAGTCAGAAAACTGAAACGACCACATGTTTTGAGAATAGTCAATGCTGTCATTGTTAGGGCTAATCAGATGCTGACTTATTTTCCTATATCAGTTTCAATTTCTATAAATCTATATTACGTCCTTAGCGACATTTCGACCTTGAACACAAATTAATTACACAAATCATCCTCGAAAACTTGAAAAACATGTTTTCAGTTTTTATTTTCACCTACACTTAGAACATAATATCTATTCAAAATGATATATTTGTTTCTCTCAATTTGTATTAATTCTCCAATAGTTAATTTCCACTTAAACTCAATATGATTTTCTAATATGTAGCCTGAGGTGTGCTTAACACACATTCAACTAAAAGGTCTAGAAAAGTTTAGCCTATTTAATTCTCGTTCAAATGATGCAGAAACACCTGTTTATTCGAAAAATATTCATTTCCTTTCAATCATGATAACAACTCCAGCTATTGTGTTTCTTTTCAGCATCGTCATAGGGGTTCACGGTAAGTTTTTATTCTGCTTTGAGTGACAATTTTTGAAGATGTTCGTATTTATTTTTGTATGTTTTAGTGCAGGTGATTTTTGAAAAAAAATGGTTCTTGCGGCCAAGAAATTAGAAAATGATAAAATATACTTTATCAACGTCACGTGACTTAGTAGAGGACGGACTATAATATCAAGTTTAGTCCGTTTTAATCATGAATTACGTCGTAATGTTTTTTGGTGTGTTTTCTTTCAGTCGCGAATCTAAAACACTCCTTCGTTTTCAAGTAATAAATTTAAAAACTACAAAATTTAGTTTCTTATTTCATATATAAATATGCATCTCACAATACAATTATGTCGCCCAAGGAAGCTTTAAAGTACGTGGGTTATTATCATGTTCAATACATTTTGTATACAATATTTCATGTAAAGACCAAAACATGCTACGTAACAGGCATTATAACTTTCTTTGTAAATACTTTTCTGAGTGTTTTTAAAACCAGTTTTACATATGTATATACTACGTAATGGCTAAGAAGAGAAATAAAGATATTTTATGTTAATAACAATGTTTCACGTTTTGAATATCTGAAACAAACTTAATATGTATAATATTGATGTAAAGTGTTCCGTTGGTTATGATTCCTTTTAGCACTGATGTTGAAAACCACATCAAACTATGTGTGTACTATCGGAATACGGACTCCATTGAGTTGAACAGCATTCCTAAAAATGACGTACGTATCATTTAAAACACATTCTTAAAATGTTCAACAATATCGTGTGTTTAATGTGAAATATTGATTTAATTTAAAAATGTATCAGTAATGTTTTACGTCTAATAAGTAAAATGTATAGAACAAAATCCAAAATTTAATGAATATGCAGTCAATAGGATCACGAAATAAGGATATATCACATTCCATGGTTTAATTATCATACTCCAAATATTTCTGACAAATGTATAAATTGTTGATAAAAATATATACATTAATTAGTAATAGAAAGTTAGTGTTTACCTTTCTTTACTTTCTGTTTATGCACAGAACAGTTTAAAGAAGTCGTTTGTTTTATAGTTTAAGATAAAATACATTAAGAACTTGTCATTTTGTTCACGTGGAATAAAAAGTTTTAAACTAACACCTCTTTAATCTTTAGAAAGTGAGGTTAAATTCCAATTCCTTGAAAAATTGCCTCAGTAGTGTTGTTTCCAAATTGGATAATAGAGTCTTTATACATGACTATTAATTGTTACTAGGCTGTAATTTAAGGTTTAATTTTTCACAGTTTCTGTATTCTTCAGTTTTATTATAAAGGAAGTATTTCGGTATGAGACAAATATTATTTTAATTTATTTTTCAGTCTTCGTTGATGGCAGTATATGAAACCAAATCTTAAGACCACTAAGTCACCCAAAACCTTAATCTGAGGAGATCAAGTTCTGTTAAAGTTACGTGTAGCAAATACATCTTTAGAGAACCTCAATAACTTTGGATATCTAGTAATTACAAAACATTCTACTTTTTAAGTCGGTGGTACTACTTCCTTTTCGAAAAACATGATAAAAGAGCTGCTTCGTAACTAGTCGTACAGCACTGAATATTTTTAATCGTAATATTTTGTTTTACATATCTGAATTACGCACGCACGCACACACATATATATATATTACCTGACGAACCCATTGAATGTACGGGGAAACACTGTAACACTCAAAAACGACATGCGCACTAGATCAGAGCGCTGACCACTATATTAATCCATGGAGTTCAATAATGGTGCTTTTGGAAACTGATAGAAGCAGTATTAGCCCACTTGTGCATTTGAAGGATGCTGCACCTGAAGGCATTAAGGGGAGAGAAGTGGTGTATTCTTTGCGACTTGAAGTTACGTTACCTATGCTATCATAAGATTTTTAATCAGATTGGCGCAAGGAGGCGAACAGTTCCTTCCAGTGCTCCCAGAGGGATGGATGCCTGTGTGAACTACAACCAGAGATCGCATAGAGTACCTCAATAGTTTGACCCAGATGCTGGAATCGAACAATGTTAAGATATATCAATTCTGTAAATAAGTCATATTAGACTTTGTTTGATCTCGATTGCAAACATTTATCCCACGATATCAGTTCTGCATTATAGTTGTAACCAAAGGTTCCACGATATAATTTTCCTGGATAAAACCTTTTATTGATTAATAAACAATACTATTAATAAAATCAGTACCTTATGTATTACAGTTTGACTAAGTATATGAAACAATTTATAGTTTAACTTACAATCTACTAAACATAAAACATTCAAACTCTAAGCATATATAGTATGCATCACACTAAGTAACTAATACAATACCTTTTGACTTCATAGTTCATATTTATATATAGCCACGCAATAGTTTATCTCACAATTTAGTGCATTCCAAACTAGATATTTCTCCTATGCATCACATTAACCAAGGACGATACAATATTTCCAAATGAAACGGCTGTTTGATTGTGTATTTTTTAATTTGTAAACATGTCTGTACAGCTACTTTCATTCTTAAGCGATGTAACATTTACCATTCTAGGTTTTAAACTATATACATTATTCTAATTAAAAATTGCCCAACACGTAAATCTATGTATGTAACACCATTTCGTATGTAACGATATTATGAAGGTACAACCTCCCATAGAACAATCGCAGTGACTAATGTAATACTTTTTCAAAAATATTTATTTTAGCATATAAAACAAATAATTGATTCAAAGTATACATCACTTATTACTTACTAATTTCAAAAATGATCGAACAATCCAACTCGTAAAAAATATTTACGAACTAAAAGGGCACTAAGTGGGCATACCTCTGCCATGCAGCATTGATTTTAATCGGCTCTCCAAAATTACGATAATGTGCCCGTATGCCCGTCGTTATCAGCAAATACGGATCATTTTGAGCAGGACAGTGATAAATAGTATTCCACATATGTTTATCAAGCTTATTCAAAATCCAATTATTTTTGACAGAGTTATAGAACAAAAATAGTGTAAAAAATTGGTCTCCATATTAACAGATGGTTCTTTTGTTTGTTTTTTTTACTTAAGTGATATTGGCCTTCAAAACTAACACCTTCTAAGGCGGGTCATTTTCCCAAATTTATGTTATCCTTCGTCCAAATTCATTCAGCCGTTTCCAAGAAATCTTGCTGAAAAACATATACAACGCATAGGATTAAAGCATTAACCTCCGCCACTAATGATGACAGAGGTAATAAAGGCGGATACATCAATTACTTGGATTGGCCGGTAGGCATCCTGTAGGGTATGTCTAGTGGGTCACAAATCCTCTCTGCCTTGACCCTTCTGGTCAACAGAATGTCAAGTACACTTCTGCTAATGTTGCCAGTGATAACTGAATCCTGTGACATCTTTCTGGGCCTTTGTTGTGGCTGTCATGAGTGATGCCAAAAGGCGTTCTGAGGCTGAGAATTCTCTCTCTCTCTCTCTCTTCTGAGTGCACGAGAGACTCTCTGATGCTCTGGCATGCTGATCGCTGGCACAAGAGTGTTATATCTTGAGGAAAAAGTGACATCTGGTTTGTTGGTTCTGCTGTTGCTAACGTTGGTCAGCCTCCTCATTGTACTTGACACCAGCGTGGCCTGGGACATACACAAAAGTGGGAGATTTATCATGGAGATAAGGTGCAGCCTCTCTCCGCCCATCGCTCTGGATTCTCTGCAACACTGACATGGATTGGTGGCAAACATAACTGTGGTGACATCAGGGAGTTCTAGGACAAGCCATCCAAGAGCTTACTTGACAGATTAGTTCAATCCTGGTGCTACTTGTGTACAGGGTGCATTCTCCAGACTACTTAGTTATGGGTGTGCCATCCAGAAACGCAGCAAGTCCCCAACCAGCTCTCATGATCTCTGGTCCGAACGAGAAGTGTGTTGCAATAATGAGATTTCCCTTCTGGCTATGTTCGTGGAATATCTTCTGGCATGCCACTTTTGCTGCACCTTGAGGCCACTCTCTACAATCTCTTTTGAGTTTGACAATTACTGAGGATGGTACGGCCATTCTTCTTCTGCGGACCAAAGCCATGAAAGCTGGTTGGAAAAGAAATATGAATTGCAGATCTTCTTACAGGCAAGTGCAGCTACTTCAAGCCACGACTTCCTCTTTATATGAGACCTAGGTGCTACTTCAAGTCTTGTGTGGCGTAGAAAACGTCTGTGTTGGTTGGATGGTTCTGCAGTGAAAGAGTAATACCTTGAAAGGATGTGAAGTCCATACCCTGGATTTCGCCAAGCCTTGGCAAACAATACGGTTCTTTGTGATGTTTGCCTCTCTTGATACTTGGGAATCCAGTAAGGTGATGGAGTACTGCACCGGAGTTGAGCTGGTGCACCTTGTGATGATCCTGAGACCTGTTCTGCAGCCTTTTCAGCCTTCCAAGTTGGTTCTCGCTCAATTGTTACTAGGGGCAGTGCACAATCAACCACTGAAAGCACAAGGCTTCTGTATAGTATGTTAAAGTGACATTCCTCAGCATACCTACCTGCTACAGCACGAAGGGCATTCATTCCTTTCGTGGTCCTGACAATGAGCCCATCCACATGCTTGGAGAAGTTTAGTTTCCTGCCGACCACAATGCCCAGATAGCACAATGAGCCTTTCTGTGTAATTTCTGCCCTCCAAAGGTTTGAATTGGAATATCTGGTGTGTCAGCACGGTTGTTGAGAGTAAGGAACAGTGCTTTGGACTTCACTGAGTTAATCAGCATGCCATTATGTTTACACCAGTCTCTTATATGTTCCAGCCTGGGTTGAATCCTACTTGTGATAATTTCCGTAAATATTCCACTGGTATAAATCAAAATATCATTAACAAAGGTTTTGATTCTGATTTCAGGTCTGTCCAGCCTTGCAAGATCAAGGATGTAAGTGATAAAAAGGACAGTTGAAAGAGATAAGCTCTATGGGAGGCCAGTGCTTATAGTTGACCAGCCTGATCTACACTCACTATGATTCATGATGACACGGCGCTGGCTGAGGTCTAACATAACCCATCTGATACACAAAGTTGGGATTCCCAAGTCCAACATCTTCTCAGTGAGGAGAGGAAGCTAGAGTGTTCTCCTTCCATTCCAAATTAGACCACGTTTCTGCTGTGAAGCTGGCAGCATTGATTCAAGTTTCACGTTGAGGTCTTATCCTCCAAGATTATCAGGAAACTGGTGCTCAACCTATTTGGTGATGTAGCAAGCAACAACACTTTCAGAGATCTTTTCAATAAAGTTCTGTACCATGATGATATAACATCCCTCGAAGCTTTTGTGTTATTTTTCTGGCTTTGAAAGCATCTGTCCAGACCTTTGGGATGACTCCTGATTTCCAGCTCTGTTCATGAGCCTTTGATAAACTCTGAATCACCTCTTTTGGCAGGTCTTTAAAATTCTTGACAGCAATGCCATCTGGTCCGAGTTCTTCTTCCTTGTTGGTCCTGATGGCATCCATCACACTTTCCGTCTTGAAGTACTGCATGGGCTCACTCATCTTAACCATCTCTTCAATTTGGTTCCTGACCATTGTTCTATGATTCTGGTAATTGTGACTACAATGATTGATGAATCTAGGAATAAAGGCTTTTCCTTGGTTCTCATCATCGAGTAGTATTGGTCCAGAGTCGCTGTACAAAGTGATCCTTCCAGAAGACCTCCGAGCTTTCAGCTTGTTATGGAACTTCCAAAACTCCCTGGTGTTGAGGTTGAACTTACCACATAATTTATCCCATTGTGCTCTAATGGTTCTAGCTGCAGTGCTCTCGAACCTTGAAGTACCATGGTTACACTCAATCCGTAGCGGGGTGGGTATTTCTAAGTTAGCAGTACCCCTGCACCACTCAAACTCTCTTTCCTTGTGTGATTACGTTCCTTAGAGGTTTCTCATTCCTGATCCTGTTCTTGATAGTAGCCCAAACCCCAGTTTTATCCCTCTGACCTCAATCACTGTATCAGGGTGTCCGTATTTCTCTGCAAACCTTGTAGGTTCTCCATTGTTAAGATATAAATATTAACTCAGCAAGGGCTTGAAACAGTTCAAGGCTATTCCTTTGCATTTCGTGAAATCCCAGCTGGTGAAGCCCCCACAATGAGAAATGGGCTATAACTGAACCTCAGGTTCTGAAGGAATTCCCATTCTTTAGCACTGGGTGCACTGCCATAAAGATTGGCAATGTTGAGGGGACTGGGTAGTTTGGGGTCAGGCACTTTCACTAACTGGATGTTTCTTTTGGGGGTGTTGTATGCTTGGTCATCCAGACGTTCAACTCTTATAGTGTTATCTATCCTGCTGCCAAAGGCTAGTCCACTATTGCCTAACAATCTATCTAAAGTCCATCCTTCCAGATCGAATTCAGAATTTTTTAAAGCTTGGTTTCCTGCAGAAGTATCAGGTTGAATGCCCCAATTACCTTCTCCAAGATACGTTTGCTTCCTCTTATTCCCCTGATGTTGCCGTATTCAACCATGAGATGTTTTCTTCTCAGTCTTTCACACTTTCCAATGAGTCGTTTCCTTCCAGTTCTTTCCCAGGTCTATCCTTCCTAGGACCTCTTTTCCTTCTCTTACTCCTCTCCACTCTTCTCCTGTTGACCATTTAAGTCATTTGTCTAGGTGCACGCATACCGTAGCGCCAGTAAGCACCTTCAGGGGCGCTAACTGTCAAGTTTATTGTATCTGTAGGCGACAGGTTGCTGTTCAGTTGTTGCTGTCCTACCCCTAAGCCCCATACGCCCAATACGGCAGGTAGACAGCGACAGGGGCTCCCTCGGTTAGGCGGGCGGCGACTGACAGATGGGCTTAAATAGCACCCTCACTGTCGTAGACTACCCCTGGTAGGTATCATGGACACCCTTAACTGTCATCTACCGTGTTGTGTCTGCTGGTAGCAGCATCAGCAGCTGTAGTGTCCTCTCCAAGACTCAAGTTGAGCCATTGGTCGTTTAGAAGATTTCTCATCCATCTGGAGGACTGTCACTTCTCCTCCTTTTTATCAGGGCCAGTCTCCCTAGCCTTCAGATAAAAGTCTTAATTGGCAAGGCAACATAACTATTTAACCCATAGTTTGGTCTTGAATAATGGATGTCAGGGTGTGTCCACACACCAATGGGCCATGCACATCGCACTTCGGGGATCAAAAAACTCTGAGATCCCTTGCAGTTTAGCCTGGGGCCGTAACGTGCGTGTCCAGTTACTGTGTGTTGCCACGGAGATGCACTGCAAGAGTCCTGGTGCAGAAGAGGATCTGTACTGACAGAAAAGAGACTTCCACACTCTGATCCCCTTTCCACCTATAGGCTAGCCAGTGGAGGCAGCTGAAAGCACGAATATAGAAGCACTACACTAAACTACACTACGTTCACTAGTCTCATCACTACGCTCTGTTGTAGCACCACCAATTGTTATACATCACATACACTAATATTGTGTAAGAAGTACTATAGTATCAAAATTATCTAGTGAATATGACAATGGTTAACATGTCACCGTCACTCACAATATATTCCGTGAATCAGTGTCGTATTCTGAGACAGATATTGTCTCAATAACTAAAATATACTATTGCCACGTGAATCTCTGATCAAAGTTAAGTCTCATCTCTTGGCAACAAGCTTGTCCAACAATGTACTCTCTATAAACTTAAAACATAAAATTGGCATTTTTATACGTACGTAATTTTTATTTAAACACAATTATCAATGTTTTAAAAGCGTTTCGTATAATCCAAAACAGGATTATTGTTCTTTATATAGAACAAAAAATATATTTCTTTTACTATTATTTCACATACATTGCTGGACAAAATCTTAATGCCGATGAACGTAAAAAAAAATATGCATTTTGCGTTGTTAGACTCGACCACTTTTTGAGTAGAGCTTCTAAAGATGAAAATAAGGAAAGGGAAAATAAAAATAACAAAGCTTTTAGTATTTAACATGGAAAATGTGAACACTATGAAATTAGCCTAAATACTAGCTGGTTAAAAGTTTAAGACCATACTGAAACGAAGCGTTAATCGGTAAACACGTAACAAAATTTAGTCATTTGTGTTCAAGCATTAGCGTTGTCAACGTCTCCCACTTATATCTCCTGTGTTACATTGGGTAAAACATGACAAAGGCTAAAAAGTTGACAGAGTTTGGACGTGGCAGAATTGTCGAGCTACAAAAATAAGATATCTCTCAACGTGCCATTACTGGTGAGATTGGGCGTAGTAAAACTGCTGTTGCAAATTTCTTAAAATACCCTGAGGAATATGGAACGAGAATGTCAAGTGGTCGGCCCAAGAAAATTTCGCCGGCCATGAGCAGGAGGATTTGATGGGTTATCTGGCAAAACACCGGCCGATCGTCGAACCAGACTAAGGCCGTTACGGACGCAGAATGCAGCTTAAGAACAATAAGACGGCATCTACGAGAGAGAGGCTTTAAAACCCGTAAAGTCTTTAAAGGTCACGCCTCCTTCCACACCACGAAACAGCTCGGTTAAACTTTGCTGATAGCACCAAACATGGGACGTAGAAAAGTGGACGAAGATTTTGTTCTTTGATCAGAAAAATTTAACCTGGATGATCCAGATGGCTTCCAACGTTACTAGCACGATAAGGATATCTCACCGGAGACATTTTCTACACGACACAGTGGAGGAGGTTCCATCATGATCTGGGGTGCTTTCTCCTTCCATGAAACAATGAAGCTTCAGGTTATACAGGGGCATCAAACAGCGGCTTGCTACATTGGCATATTGGATAAAGCATCTTTATTGACTGAAAGCACTCGCTTGTTTGGAAATGACTGGTACTTTCAGCAGAAAAACGCTGCAATCCACAATGCCCACGAATCAAAGGCCTTTTTTACAGCGAATAACGTGATTCTTTTGGACCATCCAGCGTGTTCGCCCAAACTGAACCCCATTGAAAATGTTTGGGGTGGATGGCAAGGGAAGTCTATAGAAATGGACGTCAGTTCCAAACAGTGCATGATTTTTGTGAAGCCATCTTCACCACTTGGAATAACATTCTAGCCAACCTTCTGCAAACGCTTATATACCATGCCAAATCGAATGATTGCAGTTATTCACAATGATGGCCGTGCAACTCACTAGTGAGACTTCTTGTTGGGCATTTTTTACCCTGTTTAGGACTTCTTTTTGGTATGGTTTTAAACTTTTTATCAACTGGTATTTAGGCTAATTTCATAATGTTCATATTTTCCCTACTAAATGCTAAAAAGTTTTATTTTTACTTTCCCTTTTCTTATTTTCATCTTTCGAAGCTCTACTCATATAAGTGGTTGAGTCTAACAACGCAAAATGCGTATTTTTTCTTTATGTTCATTGGCCTTAAGATTTTGGCTAACAGTGTGTATAGAAGTGCCAGTCGTCATACCCATAATACAAAAGTTTCTTTTCACCCACATTGTTTATTTGAGTTGTTAATATTCTCTTTACTTTCGCTATAACGACCTTTATACACATTTTATATGTTTCTATGTTTCGTTCATGTTACAGACAGCTACATAGATTTTTTTTTTTTTACATTTATTCACGATGTAGTTATAAACCCGCGTGACACAATACAGTTCTAAATTTCAAGCATGTGTGTTATAGCAATATTACTAAGATAGCTATTTTGCGAAATTATTATTTGTTTACATGAAATATTTATTCACTTTAAGTACATGGATTATGTTAAAATTGTACGACAAAATATTTTGGATTTGTTTGTAATACCACATGATTTTAACTTAGGTTACATTCAGGTACCAACATAATGTTGAATATTGTATCTCTCTACTGCACCTAATGTACTGAGTGTATCAGTATAAACATGTTTTATGACAAAAGTATTTTATGTTCACTAAAATAAAAAAAATTAAATTCAAACTAACCAGTGACAAAGGAATTTTGTCTCATTGAACTTTAACCTCAATATTTAGCAAAATCGATTTACTCATTCTTTTACCCTACAAAGATATTCCCACGTAACATTTCCATGAACGGATATTAGACTAAAACTAAATATGTGTTATCTTCTTCTCGTATAATAGTACAGTTTTGAGTTTTACAAATTAAATAACAATGAAGTAATTAAGAATTTACAGAAATCATTACTGTTAATTTTTCACTTTGAAACTACTTCATATAGATGTCAAAATGCATACTGTACACATTTGTATAGTTGGAAAGCATTTACTTTCACTGGTTGTTGATTGGATCACTTATCAAACTCAGTACAGATATTTTTTGTGTTTGATATGACATACAAGTTGCCTTTTTCTCAGATTGATTTGTTCATTTCACTATATATATATATATATCACTCTTATTGTAACAACATCAGTATGATAATGTCGTTAGTTGATGAATCTTCATTTACTGTTAATCTTAACCTCCAAATTCAAAGTTATTCTAAAAATTTATCTCGCCTAATATTACAACGCATCTATTCAAACAGACAGCAGAGTAATTATCCGCATTTTTAACTATTTTATTTAAAACATTAAATTCAAGTTGCCTCCAGTTTCGTCTTCTACTTTATTGTATCAAAGGCAGTGTTTTTAATCTTTCATCACAACTCAAAGTGCTTTAATGAGATATCACCTGAGTTCAAGATTGTGCATTTATGTTAAATCATACACTCTAAGTCAGACTTGTATCATTGTATTTAAGTTTCAGACAGCGGATTATGATTTTTCAAACACTTGTTTGAAATGTTAGCTTTCCATTTATGGTGACTTTTACAGATGGAAAAAAAAAACATCTACATCAGCAAAGTATATTGCGAAGACACAACATTAGGCGTACTTTTTCACACTTTTTGATACTTTAATCAATGAAGATGATACTGATAAACGTTAAACCAGCCAAATACTTCTTTTCCATATCTTGAAAGGACACTAAATGTACTAAACAGCCAGTTTATTATCATATCAGTTACGTATGGAATTTTCCATACCATCATTTAGTACAATTAAATATAATTAGCCTAAAAAATGCAATAAGTTCTAGAAATTGTGACTTCCATTTGTGTTTTTCATTAGCAAACTCCTTTAAAATATGCATTTACTTCATTTCGTACTAGGAATATACAAAAAATAGTCAATGATAATCTTAATTTTGTCATTCACTGTTAAGTATTAACTTAATATTAAGGTTTGGTTTGAATTTCGTGCAAAGCTATACTAGGGCTAGTCAACCCTAATTTTATAGTGTAGACTATAGGAAAAGCAGCTAGTCATCACCACCCACCCCCAACTTTTGGGCTACTCTTTTAACAACAAATAGTGAGATTGACCGTCACGTTATAAAGCTCCCACGGCTGAAAGGGCGAGCATATTTGGTGCCGACAGGGATTCGAACCCACGATCTTCAGATTACTAGTCAAGTGCCTTAACCACCTGGCCACGTCGAGCCTTATATTAAGGACGCTCAATAACTTAGTGACAATTACTCATGAGTGAGGAGAGAGAAGGCCATATACTCATTGTTCACCTGCCTTATCACACTAGTCGTGTATATCATCTTTTCACCTCGGTTGTGATATAAATATAACTAATTTTTAATATGTTGTTGTAGTTTGTAAATGTGAAATATTTGGTTTAACGTTGGCAATCCAATCTACAGTACTTCACACCCCGGTGACAATCACACCTAGCTAACATTATAAAGCCACAGGACACGCGACCTTACAGGGTGCTCAGAAAACGGGGTGCTCCCCTTCGTCCGTAGTGTACCTCCACTGAATGGTGTCCTTTTGTCTTCCTTTCATTTTATAGTCCAAAAGAATGGGGGAGGGGGCTAAGAGTGCCTATTAAATATTGTTGAGATTAAGCACTTCTACGTAATGTACTATTAACACTTCATTAAGAACTCTCTCTTTATTTCGGCTTAATTTTGATTGTTTTTTTTTCTCTCTCTCTTTTTAGGTTGATGGTACCGTTAGTAACATTGGTGGATTAGTTGGACTTTGGTTAGGGGCATCTGCTTTATCCATATTTACACTCATTCCACAAATAGTAAAGATGATCCGTAGATTTGTTCCTCCCAAAGAATTTGTCAATTAATCTGGATATTATCATAGTATCAAGCTTCTCGGAGATCCTAAACTATAAACTGTTTTGTATTCTTTTGTGGATTGCGAAATGAATTACTTAGAACAAATGTTTATATTATTTGCATAACGAATTGATAATAACACCGAAGTTTAGCATAACACATTTAATTATGTTACATTCTGAAATATAACGATATTTACATGAAAAAATAAATTGTGCTGTATTACAAACTGCAAAATTTGTATTAAAAATTGAAAAAAAATGTGTGAACTTTATATATTTATTTCTAAGAAAAGACTTCTTTATTTCTTTTTAAGGGCAAACCAATGTAATGAGCTGTCAGTTCCGTGTTCATAATTAGCATCTAAACCTAACTTTTAACATTATAAGCTTTTACATTTACAGCTGATCCGATGATGAGGTTTCAAGAAAAGAAACCAGGGATGCAGAAGCTGAAAAAAGTGTCATATAGAAAAACTTTAAGAAAACTAACTCTTAAAACGAGGATTATCTGCACTAGCGGACCCTAAGTTAGCAGTATAAGACTAGAGGGAAAGTAGTTAGTCCTAACCACCTACTGCCAACTCTTGGGCTACTCTTTTACTAACGAATATTGGGATTGACCCTAACATTATAATGTCCCCAGATTTAAAAAGGCGAGCATGTTTGGTGCGACGGGAGATTCGAACCAGCAACCCTCACATTACGAGTTGAGCACCTTATCCACCTGGCCTCTGATACCATAGTGAAGTTTTTGTTTTTATTGTCTTTCAAGTATCTATATTTTGCCTTTATTCTTAGCTTGTTCTCAGCTTCTCATAATAAACTTCTTTGAGCTTTTCCTTTTTTGACTAAACAGAATAATTCGATCGTCACTCTTATAACGCATCCTCGGCCCAAAATTGTGGATTTGGTTTTGTGACAAATGACGTTTAGAAACGGATTCAACAAATTAGGAACATGAGGTGAGCAAATATAACTCGTTGAATCTAGTAGTCTATAGATATAACCAAGTTATAGAACGAAGGAAAAGAATTTAACTGAAATACGTCGTTGTCATGTGATTATAAAGTTAACAATCTTAGTTAAACACAAATTCTGATGGAGTGGAAAAATACGCTCTCTGACTCTACGTATTTTTTTAGAAAAGTATTATATGCGTTAATACATTTTTTTTTCAATAGCAAAATAGAACTATTAACATTGTAAGTTTTGGCAACATCTCATTATCACTACTAACAGAGGTTTTCAAAAATTATTTCATTGTTGCTACTACTGTATATTTTGTAATGTGAAATTGTTGGGACCAAAAACTAATCCTCAAAATCCTATTCATGTGCGAGATGGGCTCTAGATTATTATTTCATGTTTTAAAAATATGAAGTTTATATTACTGTTTCATGTTTCAATATCCGGAGCCTAAGCTACTCTCTAAAGTTCTAAGTAGATAAAACCTAGACTTCATGTTCTAAAGATATAGAACTTAGATTAACCTTTTATGTTTCAAAACATAATATTTCTCTCACTTTCTTTGGGTAGAATAACCAAGTCAGTTGATTAGGTTCTTTTAATTTCATTAATTTCTTTATTGGAAAGAATACCAGTTGAACTTTGTTCACAATAAGAAGAGAATTTGGACCTGGGAAAGGTTTTGACAACATATCGCTCTTATTGTTCCATGCACACAACACATTTATGAAGTGTTTAATTAACTTGCGTTTACAAACGAAAGTAGTTTCTATATTTCTAAAATGTTCATGTAGAAAGTAAATGATTTATATTTCTATGAACCTATCAAACTGTTCTTTCATGGACTACTCAGTGACAACTATGATTATTATTGTGATAATACCACATAGTGTTCACGCGAAAATATGGAAGTTTGGAAAAGGTGGTATACTGTTCTACGCATAGTACTTAACAGTTCCAAATCGGTGTTTTTTTATGATATTGACTTGATGGGCCTGTTTGTGTGAATAGGTAAACTGTATTTTTCACACCAGAATATCCAACATTTCATCATATAATTATCGTGAAATGTGTTTACCAAAGGTGTGACCAACATGCACAAGCACAGTTGACTACAGAAAGGTTTTCGATTTTGTTTTGTTTTCGATGTTTCGGTTTCATGTTGAACAATTTATCTTCTCACCAGAAGCGTTTTAAGCACAACAAAATATAACTCTAATAACAATAGGAGGTCTGATTACTGTTTTTCACAAAACTTCAAAAACTTAACCTCATTTTCACTTCGTTTAAAAGAAGCCATAACAGCAGTGAATAAAATAATTCAAGGCGTGCATAAATTATTCGACCCATTTTAAAAATTGATAACTTCAAAAATGTTATAAATACTGTTCTGTGCAAAAGTGTTAGGACAAAGTAAAAAATTAGATTTCGGGCTACTTTCAAAGACAATGGAAGGTAAATCACAAGTGAAACAGCATAATATTGATATTTATATTTAATCCAATAGCAACTTAGAAGAAAAGCTTGAGTTCAACAAACAGTCAGTTTTGTTTGTCCCCAATTTGGTTTAATAACTACAATCATTCTATCAGGCATTGTTTCAACACATTTTATTTTTGTGATTTCACTCCATATGTCTTTAATAAACTCTCATAAAGTTTCCTTGGAAGTAACTTTTGATTTGTCAAGATTCTGATCTGTCAAACATATTCTCTGTTTTAAAACCTCCCACAAGAAAACATCGAATGGGTTTATGTGTGGACTATCGTGTTGGGCAATCTATACCAATCCATCTGTCTGGGAATGTGTTATTCTAGAATTTTCGGATGTGAAAATCAACAAACTGTGCACATGTGGAAGACAAAAAAAAACTTTGTGAGTTGTTTGTCCAGTTAAATAAAACCTAGGTGTCTATCTATAACGTTTTTAAAATGAGTAAGATAGTCTTTGGACACTTTGTAGAATTAATTTAATTTATAAAATATTTCTAGATGGTTTCCTGTAAAATAAATGACAAACCTTCAACCCTCATCTGTAGGTAGAAATTCTTACAAAAACAAAGCGAAATTTATGAATATCAGAAATAGTAGAAATTAAAAAGCACATCGTTCTAAACTTAAAAATACTCGGTATTTCATTCAGTATTAAATTGCTAACTTTTATTACATCGAACAAGCTAAAACTTTGCCACAAAAGTGAATTCTTTTCATTTGTATATCACTTTCATACGTTCATCAACTTATTTCCTGACCAGAAACGTTTTCATAACAATTTGAAATAGTTAATTAGCTTCAAAATCGGAGTAGGTACTAACATAAAATCGTAAAAGATAAAGGATAAAGACATTTAAAAACTTCTTTAAATATGAAACTAACAATATATTACAAAAACAAATTTCCTACAAAAATGTGACACCAGATCTTTCATAACTTTTAATTAAAATTTTGATTTTCCAATTTTCAATTCTCGTTTGGTTTAATATTCTAAATGTTTCTTTCTATAAATCAGGGCCTGGCATGGCCGAGCGCGTTAAGGCGTGCACTCGTAATCCGAGGGTCGCGGGTTCGCGCCCACGTCGCGCTAAATATGCTCGCCCTCCCAGCCGTGGGGGTGTATAATGTGACGGTCAATCCCACTATTCGTTTGTAAAAGAGTAGCCCAAGAGTTGGCGGTGGGTGGTGATGACTAGCTGCCTTCCCTCTAGTCTTACACTGCAAAATTAGGGACGGCTAGCACAGATAGCCCTCGAGTAGCTTTGTGCGAAATTCCAAAACAAACAAACAAACTATAAATCAGACGATTTTACAAAATAATACACTGTAATTGAAGCATGTTTAACGAAATGTAACTAAAAATACATTTTCAGTACGGAATATTCGAACATTTAGATGTATTCGATGAAACACTAAAGATATTTATAACTTCTATTAAGTGAAATAAAAACACTATGTTTGCTTCCTGTGAGGAAGATTATTATCAATATCTACGATATTTTACCTCCTTGGACTGAGCGGTAGACTTCAGGAGTCGTAACGTTAAAACCTGAGGTGCAGTGCGCATAGCCAGTCAATCGTGTAGATTGGAATCGCAGAAAACTAATATGTATTTTAATAAAAAGATCAATAGAAACATGAGCTATAAATGCTGTTTAAATATAAAATCTACACTATTTCATGCGTCTTTCCTATATATCTTTGAGGGAAATTTGACTAGTTTAAATACATTAACTGCAAACTTGGAAAGATGTGTAAAAATAACATCAACAATATTTACTTTTTTCACATATGTTATGGGTATTGAAATTATTCGGTATCTAATATCCTTGGGCCTTAGAGGTATAATTTAGCGATTACTTTTCCCTTTCAAAGAACGATTTTACAATTAAGAATCAAGAAACAAACTTATAATTAATCAGCCGGTTTATGCAACTATATAACTTAAGCGTTAGTACTAAATTAGCATAATGTTCCTTAGCCCTGTTTATTATTTTTACTACAGATGTTATTCTCTTTTATTTACATTTGGTGGTAATAAGAGAAAAGGAGAGAGGAGGAGTAATTAAATACATAGAAGAAATATAACAGATTATTAATTAATTAGTAATTAGTTATCGTCGTTTTGGCAACAGAGATGGAGACTAGATGTGAATGACAAAAGTGGGAGAGGTATCACTACTCGATCTAACACAACCCAATGACATAATAAGATTACTTCTTGTTATGTCTTAGCTGTTCAGCTATCAACAGCAATATATTGATGATATAATTGTTGCAAGCATCTAACACATACCATTGTAGTGATGGAAGGTTAAAAGGAGCCAACAAAAGCTTGTACTTATGAATTGTAATAAATAAAATACTCATCTAACCAGATGAGGACTGTTGGCTGTTTCACACATGCGTGATTTCTTTATGCAACACATGCATATAGAAGAGTTCCTTCCACAAAGGGACTGGCATGGCCAGACGGTTAAAACACTCGACTCGTAATTCGAGGGTCGCGGGTTCGAATTCCCGTCACACTAAATATGCTCTCCCTTTCAGCCGTGGGGGCATTACAATGTTACGGTCAATCACACTATTTGTTGGTAAAAGAGTAGCTCAAGAACTAGCGGTGGGTGGTTATGAATAGCTGCCTTCCCTCTAATCTTACACTGCTAAATTAGTAACGACTAGCGTAGACAGTCCTCGTGTAGCATCGCGCGAAATTCAAAATCAAACCAAAACCTTCCACCAAGGAATTCTGTTACATTTTAGGGTGTTCTTCCGAACTGTAGATTCACAGTGTCTGCACATGTCGACCACTTGAAGGAGAAATCACTGAAGAATCCTACTCTTCCTGGCTGCCTTCAAAAATGTAGAATAGAAGTTTCATTAGTTTGATTATAATAAAAGTCATGATAAAATAGAATGTGAACTCAACTTGTTTGCATCAGTTATAAAAACAGTCATGACGAAATTTCACAGATTGCTGTTTGCAGTTATGAAAATAATGGCAGGAGCAGTTAATACTTTGTGAAATTCTACAGGTTTGGTTTAACCAAACTGCACTGGTACAAAATAAGAAAAATTCCAGCTATTCAAGAATCATATAGATCAACTACAACAGTATCTCACTCACTAAATCAGTACTTGATAGAGAGGACAGACAAAGTAGTAATGTAAGAAATCGGTCAAGTTTTGGATCAGACAGATCAAGAGAAAATGTACACGAGATGTATCCACTAGAAAACATCAAAAGTGTGAAGTAGTCCCAAGTGGATGGTATTACATTAAACATAATGAAGATTAATAAAAGTGACACACCTTTTGAACCACAATTATACATCACTGCAAAATATCCTTGTTTCACAATGATAAATAATAGTACTTTAAAAGATGTGTAATTTTCTTTAACAAAATTCCCCAAGAGGTATGAGCAAATTAATTAAAGATTGAAGATTGGTGATAGGATGTCTAGATCATTATAAAGATTGGTAAACACAGCTTAAGTCATGAGATGGATTCGTAAAACCTGAGACATGTTTTAACCATATAATATTGGTAAATCGTTTAAGAGATTAATTGTTCATCTAATAACAACCTAATCCCAAGCCATAGCGGCACATCATTCAATAGAGAGGTGAATCACCTAACAGACAACATGTAGCCCTTCATTAATATTGTAAAATTTCAGAATTATATTATTTTTGAGATAGCATATACCGAGGGAAAGAATAGAAGAGTCAGTTGCAAGATTGAAACTGTTGTGAATGCGAAAGTACATGGGGAGGACAGATGTTACTTAAATCAAACTTAATTGGGTGTTATAACTAAATGAATTTTCAGGAGATTACTGAAGAAAGAGATGACTATGCAAAGACTGGTGATGAGCTTCCAAAGCATAAAATACTAGTATAAGCAATATTAAAATAATCTTATTTATATTGGGTATCTAGTGCTAAAAAGAAAAATTATAACAAAACATTTATATAAAATAATTACTAATAATAAGGTATAAAGTAAAAATGGTTGTCACTGACCAATTAATTCCTTGTGGTAAACATTTCCTTAAGATAAAGGTACCTTAATTATACATTCACAAACATGCAGTGATGGTACTCTGCATCTGGAGGAAGTATAGCCTGTGCTTTAATTACTTTAACCAGTGTTAAGATCCTCTAGTATCTAAATTAACAAATGTTAGATAAATAATTATGTGTTGAACTAAAGTAATTGTATAGTTTGAGAATATATTGTCACCCATTCCTGTTGATGTTAAGTGGCTCTTGCAAAGATTGATCGTTTTTAAGACGAACACGTGACATATCTTTCCAATGTAAAATATTCATACACTTATTTCATAAAGATGTTTTCAGATGATGAGTTTAGAATTTCCACAATAGAATATCTCTTGTATTTTGTAGCATTGAAAAACAAAGTGATATGGGTTAAAGTTTGGCACCAGGATCATCCATAAAGATTAGTAACAAGTCATACTACAGCCATGGAAATCAAAATGCAAACTACTGTAACATTTGAGAAACCTCTAGTACAAAGGTCAATAATAGAAGACGTTCTCGTGACCCAGTCAACATTATACAACATAATCAAATATTTCCTCCTGGAAAATGATATGAGTCACGTGTGTGCCAGTTAGTTCAAAGATATATCCATTGAATATCTGGTACAGCTGGAGAATGAGAGATATTCATGCTATTCTCTATGAAACTGCCTATGAATTTATCTAAGATAAGTTTTTACAAACGAGAACTGAGAAACCGCTGTCATCGCAGACAGGATGAATTATGAAAAGCGAACAGGGAGAAGTAGTGTGCTTTTAACGTGACAACCTTACAAGTTTTTTGCAATGGAAATTATGCTGCATGGCTATTGTCATCGTACACATGGTCATCAAATAGAGCAAAAGAAGACATAGGGACGTGAACTGCAACGACATGGGGAAACTGTTTCAATATAACATAAAAAAACTGTTGTTTGATTTGCTGCAGTGGGCTAAGCGAAGAAAGTTTACTGTGCAGCTTTCGAACAAAGAACATTGAATCAGTAACAGCACCATCTGTTATTATATTAAAGAAAGTATCCCAACATCAATTTTTAATGGAAAATATTATCATAAAAGTGTAGTGCTGTAATATTTTCCTGTATTTTAATTTTTCTCACCCTTAACTTTAGTTTTAAAATTTTATTACAGCTATTTTATTATTCAAAAAAAAATTTTCAAAATGTACTTTCTTATCAGTCAAGTTTTCCTTTACGTTCTGCTAATTAGATGTTTTGCCATTTTCAGTTATCCGTGTATTTAATTTTCGCTTTCCGTAATCAAATCAATGTACTTTTTTTCATCTTAAAAAACAGAATATTAATTTATAAATAATTGAATAATAGTTAATGTAGAAAGAAGTATCAGGGTTTCATAACGAACCAAGATGAAAAAAATAGCAAAATCTTACTGAAGAACACAAAATGTCAACACAAGCCATAGAGTGTAATTAGTTTTGAGTTTACTCCTTGATAAATACAATTTATATACAGAAAATCAAATTTCAGTTAACATTTAAAAAAAAAAAAAGATTTTTATTCAATTTTATGAATCATAAAGTTCCTTTAAGTCAGAGAAGTTTAAGAAAAAACGATCCCAACAAAAGTTTCTACATTTAAAACAATTACGAGTCATTTGTCTCCCTTTACTGAATTATTATTGCTTTACAAATTAAAGTAATTCATTGAACTCGTATTCAATCCCACTATTCGTTGGTAACAGAGTAGCCCAAGAGCTGGCGGTGGGTGGTGATGACTAGCTGCCTTCTCTCTAGTCTTACACTGCTAAATTAGGGACAGCTAGCGCAGATAACCCTAGAGTAGCTTTGCGCGAAATTCAAAAACAAAACAAATACAGCCACCGTAAAAATTAAGATATAAATTATGCTTTTTGCATTGTAGAATGATTATATATTATAACACGTAAACACAAATGTGTAGTCTAAATAGATGAAATATCATAACATTATAAATTTAAATATATTTACAATTTTTATTATACTTACTTTCCAGTCTTACCTCGCTAACACTACAGAGCTTGCATAAGGAGACGCATGTCCACTAATATTATCGCACCTAATCATATAAAACTGACCTTTAATATTTACCAAATGACTTGATTTGGTTGTGCTTCAGTAGACTAATATTTAGTAAAATACAATTAATTTCAATTATCATATATTACGTACATATACAGATTATTACTACTTAAAAATAAGTTCTTAAAGTTATTTTTCTTGAAACATACAGGCCCGGCATGTCCAGATGGTTAAGGCACTCGAATCCTAATTCGGAGTTCACGGGTTTGTATCCCCGTCACACCAAATATGGTCGCCCTTTCAGCCGTGTGAGCGTCATATATGCGGTCAATTCCACTATTCGTTGGTAAAAGAGTAGCCCAAAAGTTGGCGGTAGGTGGTGATGACTAGCTGCCTTCCCTCTAGTCTTACACTGCAAAATTAGGGACGGCTAGCGCAAATAGCGCTCGTGTAGTTTTGCGCGAAATTCAAAACCAAACCAATATACTACTAGTTATGTTGTTAAAAGTGAGATACGAACCCTCGCCTTCATTCGGAGACCAGAATACACAATACTGTAATAATAACGGAAGGTTTTCATACCTTGAGTCTGGCGCCTTAGACCGCTCGGCCATTCTGGACAACTACTGCTCAAAACTAAATGATAAAACTGACCCTAAAAAATTCTGGTCACATCTTAAAAGACTCACCAATGAAAATGCAGACACAAAGAAATATCCTTCACTTGAACATAATAATACTATAGCACACACAAATAAAGAAATAGTCGGAGCTTTCAAAGATCAACTTCAAAATACTTTTAAAATTCACAGATCCAGATATGGATTCATATTTCTACAATAAAGTCACTAATCACATATTAATGAATAAACATCAATATGAACCAATTTTTCCAATAAACATAACTGATACAAGTCCCGACACAGATTATGCAAGCACGTTACTAACAAATGAAATATCTCTTCAAGAACTACTCGAAGAAATAAAAAACACAAAAACAAAGCACCAGATGAAGATGAAATACAAGCTATCCTTCTAAAAAAGGGCACTCCGAAATTGTTTGACCACCTATATTCACTTTTCAACCTATCACTATCCTCAGGATACATCCCAGTTTCTTGGAAGTTTGCAAATATATTAATGTTCCATAAGGAAGGAAAACCATCAAATAAACCTAATAGCTATCGGCCAATCAGCTTGACCAGCTGTGTAGGCAAAATTCCTGACAGAATAATCAGTAATAAACTCTCCACATTCTTGGAGATAACATAAAATTACCAAAATAACAAAATGGATTCAGAAAATTTAGAAAAACAACAGACTACGTAATCAGATTAACCGAAACCATAATAAATAGCTTCAATAAACAAGAATGTACTGTCGCTTGCTTCCTTGATATCGAGAAAGCATTCGACACCGTTTGGCACGACGGTCTAAGGTTCCGAATGAATGAAATGGAACTACCGCGAGGAATTATTCGCTGGTTATCTAACTTTTTGAAAAATAGAAAGTGTAGAGTAAATGTTGAAGGAACATTTTCTGAATACTTTACTCCACTAGCTGGTGTCCCTCAGGGAGGGGTAGTTAGCCCTATACTCTTCATCATGTATGTAAACAATATGCCATTGAAGGATCCAAATCATGGATTCTCATCACAGTTCGCAGATGATGAGGCAATCTGGAAAAGTGCCGCAATACTCACGATAGCAGCCACTAACATACAACCGCAACAAAAGAGAATAAGTGAATACTGTGAGAAATATAGAATAAAAATAAACACAGCAAAAACACAACTCGTAGTCTTTACGAAATTGACAAAACACAAAAAACAACAGTCAGAACTATATATGAAAGGCACACAACTCCAGATTGACCCATCAACAAAATTTTTAGGTCTGATCTATGATTCAAAACTAACTTGGATCAACCATGTGAACGAAATTAAAAATAAAGTCTGGCGAAGAACTAACTGTGCTAAAAGTCTAAGTGGTAAAAACAGTGGAGCATCTACAGATAACATACTAAAAATATATAAAACATATATTAGACCTGTAATAGATTATGCAGCTCCAGCATGGATAACTGTAAACAATAAAATAATTAAAACTAAACTACAAACAATCCAAAACACTCTCCTCACAACTGCATATATAGTTCCAAGAACTATGTCATCTCAGTTCATTCACAAATACTCGAGCATACCAACCATACCAGATAGACTCCTATATAGTACAATAACGTACTTTAATAAGAATTAGATGAAAAACGAATCACTATGCGAACTAGATAGATACCTCATACATGAAGCTGGTCCTAAATATCTCTCCCCAGTTAACTTATATTTTAAATATAAGTTTAATACATATATACATGTATTAAACAATAAAAAATGCCACCAACAAACTTGACATTCTGCTGATAGAATTAAAATAATCACTATATACGCGCCACAATACATGGACATTGCCCTGAAAAAGATCAAAATAATATTCAGTTTTACAATTATAAATACCAATCCGTCAAGAACACAAGTACGGGGAGGAAAAAGAGGTCATAGAGCACCTGACCCTTCAAGGTATGAACTTTGTTTACCCAAACACCAACAGACATTCACATTACTAGTTATGTTATGATATGTAGCTGGCAATAAGTATGTGCTCCTGCTAAAATCATGTTTGCTAAAATCTGAAAAGTTTGTTTGTTTTGGAATTTCGCACAAAGCTACTCGAGGGCTATCTGTGCTAGTCGTCCCTAATTTTGCAGTGTAAGACTAGAGGGAAGGCAGCTAGTCATCACCACCCACCGCCAACTCTTGGGCTGCTCTTTTAAAAACGAATAGTGGGATTGATCGTCACATTATAAAGCCCCCATGGATTACGAATCGCATCCCTTACGTGCTTGGCTATGTCGGGCTTAAATCTGAAAAGTGTTATATACAATGCGATGTTAGTTTTAACGAATTTCCATGATTAAGTACCTCTGTTGGTATTGACCTATTTTTATTAATTGTGTAATAACCCGCTTTTTTCCTATTCAATAGAGGGCTATATTTTTATACCAATCAAATGCTAGCGAAAGGAATGTAGCTCGGTTTCAAAATAGCAGCGACATGGCTATGGAAATGAGGAACACAGACGTTGTAACACAGATATATTTTTAGAAATGCATGCAACTTGTATTGTTAAATGTGCATTGCGAAATTCATGTCTATTCAATAAAGTTGTAGATTTTCGAGTGCAAGAATGAACGTACTTTGTGTGCTTGTAAATACTAATAGATGCCAGTATTGATGCCTTACCTGAAATTACTAGAAATTCTCCCATAAAGCTTATAAAAGGTAACTAACACAAAGCAAATAGACTACATATATTGTTGGCTTGCTACATTTGGAAAACCGTATACCTTGGAAGTTACAACTATTATTAATGCTAATTAATTGGGAAACTACATGACCAGGAATATTCATTGATTTCGAACATTATAAGCTGCTTATCTTAAACTGACTAACATTGGACGTTAGTATTTTTACAAAGACCTTGTATTTTTCAAGTGGTGAAAATCTCGTAATCAGGGAAGAGCTAGATAATTCCCCAGTAAGTGAATTGTGCCTATATCAATTCAGAATTAATTTGCTGATTATGAACCCTTGATAAAACATAAAAAAGTTGGGGATCAAAGACTCAATAGTTTGTAAGTTTGTTAAACTTTTGCCTATAAATCATTATACGAACTTGTACAACCTAACGTTACACCTTTTTAAAAATTTTGACGTTTTCAACACGTTCTTATACAAATAAACTACAAGTATATTTACATCTGCCTCTTGTTTACATCCTTTGAAATGAAATGCGCGAGTGCATGCGCGTTTAGATTAAGATGATTATGCATTGGATATAATTATAATAGATAATCACAAGGAACATCTATTTTTGTACGAGCTTTAATTCTAACAATACAATGACCTTAATTTGAGTGATAGAGTTCATTAAATAAAAGTATAAAGAATAAATGTAAAAAAAATAAAAATATATATACTTTGAAAGATTCTCTAGAACTCGTGCGTTCCATTTATTTACATGGATGCATAATCAAGATTAATCAAATTAAGCAAAAATGAATTTTTTAATTATCGTGGTTATCATTGGGCTCGTAATGCTGTAAATTAGTAGACCTAATCTGACTTTAAATACATAGTATAATTGCAAGACTCGAATTGTACTTTATTATGAAAAATCAGGGTCTCAACCACTGATCTCATAATCCAATAATGGCTTCCTGCTTATTCTTGGTGATTACCTTGTTTTTTTTTCCATAGCATGTGGTAGGTAACCATTGAAAAGCAGGATAGTTGGTAATGTGCTTTTTTTTTCTTTGGGGATTGGGAAATCTATCACCTCTGTCTTTACAACGTTTGATCTGCAGTGATGATCTTTACCATACCTCTACCATTCCTCCAAATCCCAGTTATATACATCTTAAAGCTGCGTGTCTTGGTAACTCACGTCTAGAAAGTTTTGTTGTTGCTTTTTTTTTCCTTCTTTATTGTGAATTGTATTGCTGGCTGCTGCCCGTTTAGGCACATAATGAATTTTAGAATGTTGTCCATAAGGTGTAGCTAGGTCATTAATATATCAACATACTTTAGCCAAATTCCAGGTATTTGAATGACTGTCTTCAATTATCATCGAATTGCTCCATTTATAGATTACCAAGTGCTGGTAATAAGAGTGAAAAAAAGAATGGCTAAATATTTTTGTTGTAATATATAAAAAAACCTAATTAGTATAAACAACATAAAAACACAAGGAAATACAGGGTACTTATTATCTAGTGAAAAATAAAATTAACATATTAGTCTGAGGTAACTGCAAATTACTAACCACAAAGTCCACAAAAAATCATTCTTTAAACTTAAATTACATGCATATTTAAATATATATTAAGTATCTGAAACAAACATCAATATCTAAATATATAAATCTGTCACAAAATTCTTAACATTCCTATATTACTAAAACCCTTTTTTTTTTATATAACAGTATTAGACTTGTACTTAAACTCTTATTGCTATACCTCACAATATCATTAATGTGTAGTTAATAGATGTTATTAGTCTAACATTTGGCTACCAGTATTTAAAGTATGGAAATTGAGATGGTCATTTCAGATAAACAAAAAAGAATGATGTATTCAAATTTGAATGTTTATTTCAGACACTTGTATAAAGCTGCAAAAGAGCTACTTATCCTTGAATATTTGAGGAGAATGAAGATAATCAGCAGCACTCACCAACAATTACTGAGTTACTCTTAGTTAATCAAATAGTGGGATTTGGCCAATGGCCCCAAATTGTGAATCATGACTTTATGGCAACAGGATACAAACCATGGACCTTCACATTTCATAGCATAACCATTTGGCCATGTCACTCTTAAAGTGCAAGTTGATGGGTAATGAAGGCCTTCACACTGAACTCACGAACCACTTGATGCTTAATAAAGCGCCACTATGACTGAAGCTTTCTTTCAGGGGAAGGGAGTATAATAACTTGTCTTAAATGAAAGCAGACACTGTTTTTCATTAATTTCAATTTTACAATACTTTAAGAGATAAACTAATCCGTGTTACTCAAACTTTTTTTTTTTGTCAGGACCAATGAAATAGTTTGTCACTGTCTGGCTTTTGTTTTGTACAAGACTGATATCCAGTCCAAATGGTCTGAACATTTGTGACTATACATGATTATTCAAAAGGAGCTCTTATGTACAGAAAAATGTTTATCTTGCCTATTACAGTATAGTTCATGGTAAAACAGAATTCCTTTCTCTGCAAATGTCAAGAATCCTTGTTCAAACATAACATGGCTAAATTTAAATAACTAGTAATAACTATAGTAGATTATACATTTATACACTTTGTTTTAAGGTCACTCTAAATAAGACCAAGCATTACTGCAAGTTTATTTGTCTTTATTTGTGCCTTATTCTGAAACCAGACCAATCTGAATACAGTGTTAATGATGCATTTTTAAGCCAGTATTATAAATTCACATGTACGAGATATATGAATGCACAATGCAGATACAAAAAACACCCTTTCTTATACCTAATATAAGCACTATTCCAAAATTTATAAACATTTTTTTCCTTTTCCTTTGATACAATAATATTGAAAAGTAGATGAATAGTGCAAGTTATATCATTACATTCTTATTTTATTTAACTCTGTTCAAGAGCTTAGAAAAGCCTTTTCATAACTAGCTGGCTTCAGCAGAGTAATGTTTGCACCAACAATATATTTTAAGAATGAAATATTCTCACAATACCCATAGATCATATATCAAAATTTGTTATTTATCTACATATTAATACGTTCACTATCATACTTTCACTAAGCTTCAAGAGTTTGCTGCACTACTGTTAAAAGTTGGATTACATATACAACCAAGAGAATTAACACAAATCTTAATTATGAACATCACAAAAAAAAATATTATTTCTGTTTGATATACAATACATATACATATATTTGCAAGCTACCTACATAAGAAACACTTAATCAGTAACATAAGTATTACTTCTCCAACAACATTCTTCATAAGAAAGAAAAAAAAACTATCAAAATTAGAAGTTATCCTTTTCTTTACGAATAACTGCCATAGTTTTCACTGGATCACTTGCACCAGAATGTTTCTGAACTGCTGGAACTTCTACTCGCATAAATGGATTGAAAGATTTTTCTTCTCCAATGGTTGAGGGAATTGTAGGCTCCTGTGCATTACGTTTTTGCTGTTGAAGGTAACGAAAGTAAGTGTATACAAAACGCACCTTAAACTTTGGATGCATACAAGTAAAATCAAAATAAAATATCAAGTTAACTAAACATTTAAAAATAATTTGTGTATTTTGTACACGTGTTCTATAAAAAATACATCCTTCAGATACATTTTCTTTTCTTCTGTTTTCAATTGTAATTTTTGTTTGTTGCTCATTAGTAACAAACTTTTATCAAAAGTAAAATATTTCAGTTATTAATGATTATGCAGTATCAAACTACATGACAAATGTTTCTTTAGTGAAGCATTATGTGTATGAGCAATTCATAAATAGTGCAGTGTGAAACACAAATGTAACAATATCAGGAAATAAGCATTTATACTTTTTGTTGTGCTGTCCCAGTGTTTGCTAATCTATATAAACTATATCAAATTGTTTACACCCTTAAGAACGCGACCACCACAAAAATTTATTGTGAATTTTTTACCACACACTTTGATGACTACAGGGTGGCCTTGATACAAATTTTAATACTTTGTTTTTACTTAGTTTAAAAGTGTTTGGTCAATTGGTTATTAATAACATTTATTTAATAACTACAGATTTTTAAATTAAAATGTCTTCCCTTAAAATATAAAGAAACAAACGGTTACAACTTAACAGAATCTCAAAGGTGAACATTCATAAACATTGTGTGTGTGGCTTGAATTAGTTGATCAAACTTTTTTCATCATGAGGATTATCACAAAGAGAATTACATCACAAACATGATAATTTGGAACAACATTCAATATGCTCATTGCTATGCTTTTGGAAAAACAACCCAGTCATTAACAATTAGATTTAAAAATTTCAATATCAAAATGTTACCAAATTGATACCAATCAAAGTGATAAGTAGCTCAAGGCTTGATAGAAACACACTTTATGTTCAGAAATAGAGAAATTCTCAATGCTCTACATTTACTTGTATTACTTTACAAAAACTTTCTACTTTCAAAGAAACAAAATCTATCTACTTTGGTCTCAAAGTAATTTTAGTTTGCACTTTATGCTTTTATTGTTTCAGGTTAGTTGTATTGATGTCAACGTTGAGAACTTAACACAAAGAACACATGATAAAAAGTGTATTAACACAGCAGGCCTTTCAATTAAAGGTTGCACAAATTTTCTCTCATACAAAAAACAGTTACTGTAAACTACCAAATGTCTCTGAACAAAATACAGTAGAAGACTAGAAACCTTTCAAGAACAGTATACATCATACTATAATGGAACTCTTGCTTACATGATAGTGGAAAAAAACTTTCTTATTACATAATATGCAACCCCCAACTTTCGAAAACACAAATGTGTTTTCCTGTTTTATCTCTATTTCCTATCGCAGATAGCTTTATTTTTCTCCATTCTTGGGGTGCAGATATGATGTCATGAATAGATCACACAGTTCCAATACACTGGTGCCACAAGTAATTAAAAATAATCTTTCTACTTACAAAATAATAGAATTGATATTCCAAAAAAAACAAAAAACTTTAAGACTAAATAGGTAAATTTAGGAACATCATAACAATTACTTGAAACTCACCATGACAAAGAATGTGAAGGTTTTGAAACCAAAACGTTATTTACCTTTTATTACATAAATAGAAACGTGGGAACAATCTTGTTTTTATTAATTACTGATGATAGGTGCTATATAACGGTTTACTCAACATTATAGATAACACCTGAAGTTGCTACTTGACTAGTTTTCAAGACTGATTACATAAGAACCTTATATATTTTTTTTAAATAAAATTAAGTTATTATATTACAAACATGTAGTACAGAGTATTTACACAGGTGGCTTAAAATGACCTAACCACATAGTGAATTAGGTAGCACATGCAGGATTGACAAAAGCAGATTAAAAAAAGGAGGTACATTAAAAATGTACAATTAAATGATTCATATAGTGGTATGAGTACAACGTATTTCATTATACAATATCAATCATGATACATGCAAAAAAATTAAGTTAGTGACTGGGTCAATAAAATTCCAAGCTATTAATGTTTTAATGCTGTACTATGTGTTTGTACACTTCAAACACAGAGACTTTAATGTTCCCAAATTCAATCTACTTTTCCAGAATAAATATGACCAACTTTTTAATGCACTGTTTTAACATCAATTCTGCGATACATTAATCAATACATGACTTTTAATTTTTTAGTAAATTGATTTTATAATAAAATATTACAAGCCAAAATATTCAGTATATTTACTCCTAAAAAATGATTATTTGTAGAGAAAATAAAATGCATCTTACTTGAGCCCAAGATAGTTTTTCTTTGATTGCTGTATTTTCAGGTTCAACAGTTTCAGCAAACTTAAGATTTTTGACAGTGTATTCATGACCACAATAAACTTTCTGAAACATACAAAAAGATTCTCAGTAAGTAACATTCCAATTCAAACTTATTTCTAGTCAAAATATATAAGTGACAAAAGACACTAACATATATGATAAAAAGTGTATTAACATAGCAATCTCAAAGTAAACTACTGTATATGGATTAAACTTGAAAGAAACTACAGTAAAGAAAGTAACTAACTTTTTCTTTTGTTTCTATTGAGAAGTATAAATTCCAATGTTTCAGTTTTTATTTAATAGTTTGTTTTGAATTTTGTGCAAAACAATTCAAGGGATACCTGCACTAGCCATCCCTAATTTAACAGTGTAAAACTAGAGGGAAGGCAGCTAGCCATCACCACCAGCCACCAAATCCTGAGCTACTGTTTTACCAATGAATAGTGGAATTGACCGTCATATTATAATGCCCCCACGGCTGATAGAGCAAGCATGTTTGGTGTGATGAGAATTTGAACCTACGACCCTCACATTACAAGTCAAGTGCCTAAACCACCTGGCCATGCTGGGCCTTTTATTTATTAGAAAAAAAATATTTATAAAAAAAGAACTAAAGTTTCTTGAAGCATTTATAAGATACTAGATGAATAAATATCCTTAAAAACTCTTTGATAAACTATTCCACACACCTATAGATTTGAAAATTTAGGATTCTTTATGAGCAACTCCAAACATACAGAGAATATACGTGTATGTTACTATTATTTATGTGCATGCACACCAATAAGTCAAGATGTGCAGTGCAAGTTTTAAGTAAGAATTTTAGGATTTTATAAGAAAACATTAAATAGTCGTTTTTACACAATAATTATTTAAAAAACATAGTACTCCCTTTTCTACACCACTTACCAATTTTACTTTCCCCCAGGCATCAAAACATATTTGAGGCTAACAGAGTTCATATAAAATTCATATAATTACATCACACTTATAATATCACAAACAATCAACAAGCCTATGACAGATCAGTTTATAAGTTGATCAATATCACCTCAATTTCTGTGTTGTTCATCTGCTAATTAGTATGCCTTGCAAAACTACTAGTTTCATGATATCATAGAAACTGTATACATTTAAGGTTTAAGAAATATTAGAGTAATTATTTGGATAATCAAATAATCAATTCTATCATTTTTTTTAAAACAATTCTATAAGATGCATGTAATAAGAAGTTTACTCTCCATTTACCTCACAGACCTTATGTTATTCCAGTTAACAAACAGCACTGAATGAGAAGATGTGATGTTAACAAGCATGATTGTCATTAACCAATTCTGATAAAAATTGTCAATTTCCTTGTTCAAAACTACACAATGGGTTATCTGCATTCTGTCTGTCATGGGGAATCAAACACCAAACTTTAGCATCTTAAGAGGGCTGGTAGGGGTATTAAAACTGTTATTGAAATAAAAGGTTAACAAAGAGAGAGTTTGCAACTGGCTGTTACTAAGCGAGAGTGTTGGGAATGAGAGTGTAAACAAGTAAGGGATTGTAGGGGGTACTGCAGTTAGATGTCAGATTATTAATTAGTATTGGTATAAAGGTGTCCTTTATATTGGTTTAATTTTGGTTTTAGTTAATGAATAAGTAGGGCTTCTTTGATTTTGTGTTTGTTTATATTTATTTCCCAACTTTGTATCTGAATGTTTCCTAAAGTTATGTTGAGTTGCAGTGTTCAAAAACATGTCAAAGTGTTTTTTGTGTTCTTTCAATCTGGTTTCCATTTTCCTGCTTCTTTCTCCCATATAGAAGTTGTGGCAGTTGTTGCATTGTATTTTATAAATAATGTTGGTGTTGTGTTTGTCAGTTTAGTTTTCACATAGTATGGACTTTAGTTTTGTATCTGGATGTTGAATAAATTTGTTTACTGGAATGTGTGTTTTCTTACAAGTTTTATCAAACGTTGGTTATTTGTTTTGCTGATGTCAGGAATATATGATATGCAGCAATGTAAGTTGTTTTGTAGTTTATTGTACCTTGGGATTTATTACTGTTTGGTTTTTGTTGATTGTACTCTTGACCTAGGTGTGTTTCTATAATTTTGTTCAATGGTTTTTGGAAGAAATACTACACTCTTTCCTAAATTTTTGATTCACAGTTTTAGTCCTTTTAGATTTGCCAGAAACAAGACAATCTGGTGAACAAGGCCTCTTTTTTCCATCTTGTGAACAATCACATTGGTGTTTCTATGCCACTTTGAAAACGAGAAATACCCATCTACGCAAGTACTGATTGACTGACAAGCACTGTTGACGTAACTATGGATACCCCACGTACCCAGTATGGAGAAGTGCTGCACTCAAGCTATTGATAGATGTCAAAGATACAAATATTTTTTTGTTATATCAAACATGATTATCACAAGTAGCCATTTGGATTGTCTTTTATTTATTATCAAAATTTATTTGTATCTCACTAGAAATTTTCTTTTCACCACTTTCAAACCCTGGGGGAACAATTTATCACTTTATTGTATAGGCCTGTATAAAATAATAATTTAGGGGTTGCAACAAGTCATAATATTTGTCTGTATGAGCGTATAGTTGTACACACCAAAATCATAATGGTTGGCATCTCTGGATTTGCCATCAGACAATGACCTTATAGTTTGTAAATAGTTATTTCCAAGTAGCTAATCATGAGTTTTAGAGTGAAAGATTTATAAAAGACTATAATTTTATCATATAATTTTGTTATTAAACTCTCAGTCTCAATTCCTTATTCCACACAAATTTTCCTTAAGTTGGTAATCTATGCATCATTGCTACTGACTGCACAATCCTGGTATTTATATAAATGCTATTTGTAGCAGTAAATAATATCTCATTACAATGATAATGTATACTTACATCCACATTTACTTCTATAGAAAATATAAAAATTTGCTTATTAACAACACTATAAAGACAAAAGATTAGAATAATTAATCGAGTACTTGTTGATTTATAGTTTGGATATTATTAGTAAATGTGCTACAAAATTATAGATGAAATTGATACAAATCTATTTCAGATAAAAACATTTCAATTTAAAGCTCTATTAAACAGTCTAAAAGAACCATTATCTAAAATAATTCAGTGTTATTCCTGTGCATAACATTTCTGTAATCTTGCAATAGTGATGTAGTTTTTGCTACAGAATTTCAGTCATTAAAACAGACAATTTATGATTTCATGATTTATTTTTCACGACATGTTTTTTAGTGTTACACAAAAATTACTTTTATATTTTCAGACCTACTATCCTCAGTCACATACTTTATCTTAAATATTTTAATAAGTATAGGCAGTGCATACTTTATAGGCATCTAGAATTCGAAACTTAATTGAAATAAATCATTGATTTCTTGAATGATTACTGCCTTGATACTTTTTGATGATAATACCAGAAACATAATGCTTAAAAGAAAGCATTTGTTTTTCATGTTCATTATGACTAAACAATGATACAAAAATGAAAAACAAATAACTTTTACTTAAAAATGTAAGTTTAAATAAGTTATATTATTCCAAATCACCCACATATAATTTTGTTTTATAGCATTTAAACCAGGTTTTACTTAGATATTTGAATTCCAAAGAAAATGTTTCAAAGTTACTATACATAGTTTGTTTACTTTTCTTTCTTACCAAATCTTTTTTTCACAGAGTTGAAACATTTCATAAAGCATTTAGCTGTGAAGTGGATATTTTAATCAATAGATCATTTTCTAGTTCAAACTGAAAGATCATAAAGACTTTAGTTCAGATTATACAATTATTCAGATAAATATAGATAAAACAAAATCATTTGACTAGTATTTTTAGTGTACTCACATAGTTTCACAGCACTAGAAATAACCGTCTTAACTGGTCACAATAAAGTAATACTACTAACCATCTTATCTGGTAGTGGTATGGTAATACTATTAATTTACTGCATTATATGGTAATGTTACAGTAATACTATTAATTTACTGTCTTATCTGGTAATGTTACAGTAATACTATTAATTTACTGTCTTATCTGGTAGTGCTACAGGAACACTACTATCACACTGTTATCTGGTAGTGTTACAAAAACACTATTATCAAACTGTTATCTGGTAATGTTACAGTAAGACCATCAACTTACTGTGTTATGTGATAGTATTAGAATGATACTACTAGCTTACTGTGTTATGTGGTAGTGTTACAGTGATACTACTAACTTACTGTGTTATCTGGTAGTGCTCCTAGAGTCTTGACTAAAGCTTGATACATTTGTTCAGGACTTCCTTCAAAAAATCTTCCACAGCCTCCAACAAACATTGTGTCTCCTAAAGAAAAAAAGAAACAAAAAAAACAGTAATGTATTTTTCCAATTGAAAAGACAAAAAATGGATTATCACCATTCTCTCCCTAAAGTATGTTGATGTTTGGTATTTTATGGTGCAAAGCAACTATGCTATCTACACCAAGCAATTGGTATAAAATAAAAATTAAATAACAGTAAAAGTATTACAAAATGTAAAGGAAAATTAAGTTATAGCAAAAATCATTGTTGAATAAAAAATACTGAACTAAAATTGCCAATGGTCTTTAAAAATTAAAAATGTTTGTAAGGTGGGCAATGTCACCATCACTAATGAGACTTTCCACTGTTGAGGGTAAACCCACAGCAAAAATATGTCTTAAATGGTGCCATTACACATGGTAATAATGATGGCATGACAGTAAAATGTGGGCTGCTGTAACTTGAGTGTCACACACATCACACATTGATGCATCAGTCCCAGATAAAAGAAAATTTGTTAAAAAATGTGACCAATGCATACCCTAGTTAGAACAACTTCCTCCTTCTGTTCCTTATGATAACAAGATAGCCAAAGTCCAACAAAAGGTTTTATCTGAAAAAGCTTGTTATCACATTGCTCACTCTAAGTCTACTGCCAACTGGCATGGAGCCAAGCCTTGAATACAGAGCTGCAGCCCATGTACTAAATAAACACAGCAGTGATAGCACCAAAGCAAACAGACTTAACTGCAGTATCAGCAAACTCATTACCAAGAATACCAATGCGGCCTGATATCCAGAAAATCTGGATAGAAGTGGGTGACAAAAAGAAATGGGCCAGTCAGTTTACAGTTTGAGCCTTCCATGTCATGTGGCAGGCAGAATTCAAACATGGATATGAATATCAGGGAACACTTGTGAGGTTTTAGGAATACACTGAGCAGCTGCCAATTAGTTTTCTATTGATGACTTACAGATGATGGCAGGATCAAGTTCCAAAAGAGCAGTGAGAGGAGCCAGTTGGCCTGATCCAACTTCCATTGAAGTATGGCCAGTCTCTCTCAAAATGATAGAAGAATTATCACTGATCCACAGGCTACTGTCAACCCTCCAAGAAAAGTAAAAGAAAAGTGAAGGGGAGCAGATAGAGATCAACAGCGGTAAAAGACTGAGTAGGTTCATGAAAATAAGTATAAGAATCAAGATCTGTTTGCACTCCCATTATAGCAGTGGAACAGAGTGCATCAGCATATATCCAAGGTGGAGTAGGGGACAATCAAAGTTTCTGGGTAGGAGATATTATTCAGTCTTCATTGCACCTCTTTCTCCTCTATCCACTTAGGACAAGAACTAGAGTAAAAGGGGTGTGAACCTCTGCAGTTAATACAGTATTGTTCTAGTTTGCACTCACAACCACCTAATTGTACTAAATTGACTTTTTGAAGTGAAACTAACAAACAGTAGGTAGTATGCTAAAGCTAAACTACTTATGCTCAATCATTTATTTGGGAATTGTTAAAAGGTTTTCAGTCATACAGCCTGGAATATTTTCTTAACATTTTTGTACAAGTTTCAGTTATACTGCATGAGAATGCAAAGTGTACATTGGAGGCGGGAAGTAAACACTCACGAGTATAGTATTGCTTTATGTTGTTTAACTAGGCTGGGATTTATCTGAAAGGAGTCAAGAAAAATCGAGGTGTTAGTATTAATGAATTTACATGGTAAGAGAGCCTGAGTTTAGCACCTGTCTGGTAGATTACCCATTTCTTTCTTTTTGTTAGTTCTGGACCATTATCATAGCAGTGACAACCTCAGAGAGCACAGTTATGTTGAAGGGTGAGATCTAATGAAGCCAGAGCAGTCTTGAACATAAATCTGCAGAAATTTATCTTGACTTTGGCAATTTTATGACAAAGTTTTATTGCAACTAAGCCATTGTTAACTCAACTCAAACTTTGATCAAGGTTTATAACCAGTAAGAGTTAATTTGATCTTATTTTTCAATCTTTACTTTTTTTTTCTCTTTAACATCAAGTTTGTAACCCTTCTGACTACATTATTTCACTCAACCATCCAGTTGCAAATAATTTTTGTATTACCAGTGACTCATGGTGTGCTATCAACTAAATAGAGGGTAAATAAACTAAGAGGTAGCTATTTAGATATTTCATGGATGTGCTTGAATATACATCAGCACTTAAAACCCTGGGGCTAACTTGGCTTTCATCTCTACTTAGTCCTATGGACGAAGATGATTTGCTGGATTATGTATCAGACATTAGATATTTGACTGAGGCTGCTACTGGGCTCCTTGTGAAGTCTTTAGAGTCACTAATAAATCTGATGAACACTATCAGTCATCGAATTGCTGTAAAGAGGTATTAGCTAAGATGCACACTTTAGCCAGATTGTGTTAACTGAATGATGAATTGAGATTTTAATACCCTTACAAGTTATCTTTGGAATACATTCTTATTGTAAGTGGATTTCTCATCATTATGAAAAATAATTTTTTTTATACATGTAAAATGTTACAAGATTTAAGCTACTTAGACTAAATACATGTGGTTTTGTGTTACATGTAACTATTCTAGAAAGAGAAAAGTGCAATTTATATTCTACATGCTCATTTTCTTTTTATGGTGGATATGATTGTAAAAATAATAATAAATGCACAAGCAAAAAGTTAATTTGAAATGTTAAAACTTATTTTAAAAATTTGATACTTTACATCCAATTTTTTTGTAATGTTTACTGATAATCTGCAAAATTGTATGAAAATTTGTATATATTTTAACTGTTGTGACAAGTCATGGGTTAAAATCCACATCTTTGGATTTATTGGCTTGTGTTCAAAATTTTTTATTGAATTACTATTTTATTAATTTATGTAATTACATTTGGTATCAAATTGTAGAATTCAAATATTAGTATTATATATTAGTTAGTTTCTTAATTTAAAGGTAAATATTAAAAGAATGCACCTAAATATTGATTTTTATGTGTTCTGATACTTTGAATGCAGTATTGGTTAAAATTAGATGTTTGTGATACTTTTCTATACTTATTTATTTACAGTTCTATGGTTTAAGTATTACTATGTGAATAGTAACAATTTATATAGAATTGTACTTATGTATAATAATTGAAATGTGACTATTTTATCAAGAATTAGTCAACTAAAGAATAGCCAAGACAGGTCACTTTGTAAAGATTAAGGGTCAGTTTTATGTTATTGCGTTAATGCAACTTTTGTAATGTTTGCCAGGAACAACTGGAAGGCCAGTATAATGATAATAACAATAATAATAATATATATATGAACACAGAATGTTATGAGATTAACTGTTTAGACTAAATACTTGGGTAGTAAAAAAACTTGTAGTAATAGAATAAAAAAAAGCATAATGTATATTTATTTCCTAAATTCCATCAACAGACCCTAAGCCTTGACCCAACTGCCCCTTACCCTCATCTTTCCCTGCCTTTGAGTTTTTACACAAAATAAAGAAACATGATGCAGTGCTATGAACAATCATATTTCTTGTTACAAGAAAAACAATAAAAGTTAAATGCTTGAACAAGTGCTTATGTGGGATTGTAGAAGAAGAGAAAGAGCTCTGTTTTTTCCAGCTTGTATAAATAAAATAGATATTCCATGCTAGATTCAATGCCCTAATGGATTATTTAAATCATTGCTGGAATTAAACTTTACTTTTGAGTTGAAAATTATCTATTTCTTGAGCATGCATAATGATTTGGGTAACAAATCTGATGGATCTCCTAAACTGGAGACATAAAACATACCAAAAAGATACCAAAGTTCATATTAGAGGTATAGTACTTTGTATTTACTTCAGGAGTGATAATCAGTATTGATTTAATCATTGTTTTGAAAGCAATTTTAATAAAACAAATATAAACAACACTTACCAGTGAAAACAAGAGGGTTTTCATCTGTTCCTCCAGTAACAAAATAGCATATATGTCCACTGGTATGACATGGTGTAGAGAGACAGCGAATTTGAAGTGATCCCATCTAATCAAAATGGCAGGAGAAAGCGTTTTGATTAAAAATTTATGTTTCTATACAGTATATTTAATTATAATTTTAAGATTTAATAGATCTACTCTAAGTTAATGCAATACATCCCAAAACATAAAAACATTCCTGAATATATAAATTATAAAGCAGTTTTAAAACTTGATGTTGTGTTACTCTCCAGTGCATTTATTTCTGTTTGAATAATTAGATAAATTCCACAGGATAATGAGAGATTTGAGTATTCAAAGGACAAAGTCTTAATTGAAGATTCCAGAGAAGATTTTGCAAAGAATTAGCAATATATTTCAGAATAAGAAACAAAGTATAATATACCTAGAGTAATTGTGCTGCTATTTTCCAGAATGTGTGTGCTACCTATTTCATTGTTGGTCATTCCCATTGAAAAATATGGGAGGTTAAAATTTGTAAACATCATCTGACCTTTCAGTGGAAAGGACTGCTGTCTACATTTACACTTAAATTTTCAGCTCTACATAAATCTTTTTCACAACAAAAAAACTCAGAACAATATGCAAGTTGGTCATAAGAAATTAAGTACCTTTGTTAACAATGTTCTATACTTTTATGTACAAAATTTGTGAAAAAATTACTTGAATTTTGTGGGCTAACTTTATTTAACAAACAGGGTAGAAAACATCCAGTATGTCTGTCAACAACAATACTAAAATAGTTCAGCAATTGACAACAACTAAGAGAATTCATCTGCAAAATATAAACTAAGTTTTACACTACCATTGTTGTGGTGAATGTGTAAATTAATCCTCATGATGCCAAAGAACAACATAGAAGACTTAATTCCACATCAACATTTTTTTTTAAATTCGTTACATTGACAACACACAATTCTACAAAAAAATTACTTTAATAAAGAATGATGGAAAAAATCTTCAATTAGCTTATGTTCATTTCAGCCTATATCCAAAAATAAGACAGGGTTCTCAGAGGAAAACTACAAAATTTTCTACTTTATTATTCTATTCACTTTTACAGATAACTTCAACCTACACTATTATTACATTCTGTTACATTACATACATTGTGAAGAATACAAAGGCTGAGTAGAACAAACATAAAACTAACACGTATGCAAAAACAAACTCTGCTAATACTGAATGGCATAACAGAAAAATTAAATTAAATTAAATTTACCTTGAATTCATCTCCATGTTTAACAGAATGAGTCAAAGCACCTATTCTTCTATCTCCACCAAAGACTGTTAGTCCTGGAACTGCCTGCACAAGCTTCTCATTCCCTCCAGCATGGTCCCTTTAAAAATCCTCTTCACAATTAAAGTAGCAACAAAGATCTTAAATATCCTTCAATGTGTATATATATATGTTTTGTTTTTTCAAACATCAATGCTGTCCCTGATACTTAAGATGTATTTATTAGTACTTTAATAATTTCACACATAAAAAAAAAAAATTAAGACTAAATCGTGATTATGTACAAGCATATACATATTTACAATACATAAAACTTTTCACTACTACTGAATCTCCCAGGATTCCAGCTGTCTAGTATTTAAATATGAATCAGTTTTCTTTCTGTTCTGAGGCCTTAAATTAGTATTTACTCTTGTTTTCCTCAAAAGTATAGTGTGATATCATGAGAGCTTCAGTTTTTGGTTGTTAATGTATGAAGTCATCTGTCAGTATTGTTGTTCTAAGAGGACAGACATGCTGCAATACAGTTTTTACTGTTATTTTATCAGTTTATTTATCAGTGGCATGACTGATTTTCAACATAACTGCTTATGTTGCAAAAGTACAGAAAATGGCCATTATTTGCTTCAAACTTTGCTTTTGAAATTAATTTAGAAATTAACCTATTTTCTATGTAAAAACAGGCAAATTTGCACATTTTCATTTGCATAAGGTCTGAATAGAATAACATGAATCATGTATAGCACCACAGTGTCCCTGCTGTCCCAAAAGTAAAAATAACAGGAAAACTTGGCAAAGACCCCTTGGAGACCCATCAGGAATGCCACCTAATTTTGAAGTCTCCGATAACCTCCCAGCCATACTCATCATACTTCAAGGCTTCTTGCAAAGTCTTGATGCTATTGTATTCCTTTTTAAGGTGCACCAAATGAGCCAGGGGAAGAGACAGATACTTATTCCCACTATGGAGCAGCACAGCTTTGAGGCTTCTGGATGAACTATCAGTGAAGAGGTGCCACTCATTCAGGTTACAGGCAATTCCAATTGCACATGCTGGATACTTTGTGGAAAAAGCAGAGCCCATCTTGATGAGTGAAAAAGCTTGAAAAATGTCAGTGATTTGCAACTTGCAAACTTTCATCTAACAAATCCCACTTCTTGAGCTGAGATCTCCAAAGCTCTGCATTCGAATTTGTTAGACCAAGATCTCTGATCAAGTCATTGAGGTCTTTTTGATTGGAGTAGTATGGGTTTCTCTCATCAGCTGCACCTCTGAAATTGTAATCTGGATCTTCAACATCTACCTCCTCTTTCAATTTGCTGCTCTCTTCTAAAGATGGCTACTTTCTCTGACAGAGTGGGTACGAAGAGCTCAGGGCAGTGTAAAACTGAGGCAATGGATGGTCCAAACACATGACAACAGACGCATTCTTGCCAGCCTGACATTCGGAAGGATCCACCATGCAGAAGTAGCAATTACTTTAGTGGTCAGTGGGTTCATACCAAATTCTTGAAATAATGAACTTCATGGCTCTCTTTTCCCCTCTGCAAAAGAGAAAATTAAAATTATTATGAAGAATAAATTTATTTCATCCACAACTACTATGTAACAAGTTCGTGCAAAACTTTTTATATACATTTTTTTCTATACCATTGGAAATTTAAAGAAAATAAATTAAAAGATATTTAAACTTTAAAAGGTCTGAAATTTGTATAATATAAAATCTTACTATTCAAGCAAGCAAAAATTGTTCGTCTTTCCTTCTAGAGTTTTTTTTTCCAGTGCTTGCAGGTAAAATGAGGTGTCCAGAGTTTGTCTTGCTTCCTGACAGGCATACAGAAATATGCTTTGTAGGCTTTACACATTGTAGTAGATGCTGTCAGAGTACTTTTTTGCTCGTCTTGATAAATTGTCCACATTATAGCAGAATGCATCTGGAAAATGCTTGCAACTGATAAAATCAGATAGATATGTGTGTTCGTTTAGGCAGCTAGAACTAATCTGAAATAAGCTGCTGTATATATTTATAACTATGAAAAGTTCTTGAAAATTCTTGCAAGTTTCAGAAAATTCTTTATCAGCTATTCAGCACTGAATCTACCTGGAATATTCTGTAAAATGGGTAAATTTGAAAATTTCATTACCCAGGTCACAAAAGCAAAGTTTAAGGACAAAAACAGGTTTCTTCCATTTACTTTAGACACAAGCAATTAGCAATTGGGAAATAATGCTTTCCACTGAATCTACCTAGAATATTCTGTAAAATGGGTAAATTTGAAAATTTCATTACCCAGGTCGCAAAAGCAAAGTTTAAAGAGAAAAATATCTCTTCCATTTATTTTAGGCATAAGCAATTGGGAAATAATGCTTTCTGCCCAGGAACAAGAAAGTGAGTAAGTTAAGTTTTTCTTATAGCAAAGCCACATCAGGCTATCTGCTCAGCCCACCAAGAGGAATCGAACACCTAATTTTAGCATTGTAAATCCAGACACATACTGCTGTACTAGTGGGGGGAGAACAAGGAGTAAACATTTTGTTACATAGTGTAATCTATATACATATATATAATGTATAATAATTGAAATGTGACTATATATAACAAAATACTAGTCCACTAAAACACAGCCAAAACAGAGATGATTAAAGGTCAGTTTTATATTACTGGATAAGTAACATGAGTGCACATGCACCTTGTCAATGCAAGTTATGTAATACTTGCAAGATGTGACTGAGGTCAAAATAATAAATACATATATAAACATATAGTGTTGAGATAATAACCACTGGAATAAAAATTTGTATTTTCATGTTATAATATGTAGTAATTATAGCATGAAAATAGCATAATTTACATTTCCTAATTTGTGCATAATGGGTGCAAAATTGATCAAGTGACAGACCCTACATAGCTAGAGTAGAGAAAATAAAAGATCTTACTGAAAACAAATATTTGAAATGTGCTTCAGAGGCCCTAGAAATTACACAAATATTTTTTCATCACAACATGAAATCACTTTACACTCAGACTAGTGGAGAGAAAAAAAGACTATTTTCACAAACATATCTTTAGTAAACATACTTTAATAAAATAACTGATTTTTCTATACAAGATACTTGTGATCTTTATTAAAAGTCTCATATCTTATGAAGATACACATGCTGTATCAAAAGTTATTGTGCAAATATTTAGCATGTACAAATGTGTAGATAAAATCATATATATTATACCGAGCCGCAAGCAGAATGGTTAATCTTGTCAATCCAGCAAAAAACTCACACATCACTAATTGATCATATATTGCCCAATATGTACAGTTTGGATCTCAGCTGTAACACATATTGGAGTTCATAAATTCACAATAATAGTATTTTCATGGATCATGATTTAACAACAAGAACAATATATTTCATGACTGCTCATCTTATACTTACATTAATGTACAGATAAATTATGATAAAAATAAATAAACTGGTCACTATGATTTTGTACGGTCAACCCCTGAGGCCATCATCTAGTTATGTCTGACTTTTTTGTACAGAATAAGCATTCACATTTCAATCGAGTTCGGAATTAAACTCATTTCTTATCTCATCAACAATGGAAAAAAGAAAACTTAAAATCGTTAATGTAATAAGTTCCTAATCTTATCATGTAAATATAAGATTTAAATCCCCACAAGAACATAGCAGGTTCATTTTTTATTTACAGCAGTACCAACCTATAAGAATAACAAAACCTAAAAGATATCACACACAGACACTATACATATGGTTGTCTAAAACAACTATTATTTTAAATTTTGAATACAACTGTACAACATTCTAAACATACTGGACATATGAAAGCCTTGTTGTATATATAGAAATGTAGATCTCTAAACATAAGGTAGATGCAGTTCACAGACAAATCACTGTCAATAGGATCTAACAAACTACCTTTAAAATAGATCTTATCCTCTTAACCAAACTATGAATTTATAATAGATAAAATACCCCATTTTCTGTTCACTGTTATTCACAAATATGCTGTGTTACTTAGATTTAATTTTTCTTTCGTGACAAACCTACAGTTGTCTTGACTAAACTGAAACAAACATTTCACAACTATTATGGCCTGAACCACAAAAATGTTGCTGGTGAGTAAGAGTAAAATGTGATGTAGCTTGCATACATTTGTTGTGAAATACTAGTCTTGCATCCCTTGTGATTATATAAAGAGGCTGAAGGGATGCAGCTGCCTTTTGGTGTAAAACATTATGATGTGTAATGTTGTGTGCCCTTTCAATTTACTGTTTGAAAATCATGGCAAGACTAACAATAATTTCATTAAGTTGTTTGAATTGTGGTTTTACACATAAAATGTTTTAACTCAAAGCTACTGTTACAGCATAACAAACAAAAAAGTAACTTGATCAAACAAGCTTGTATCATTTTCTCTGCATTTAAAATAAAATTCTGCAAATCAAAAACTTCATAAGCACTTTAATGTTTTGCCTTTTGTTGCACATATTTCAAAAGATTTCTTACCAGTGATGATGGGTTGTTAGTACAGTGGTAAGTTTCACACCTTCTTTATTCACTGCTGCTGTAACCTATAAAATAATGTTTTGGTAATGGTCAATTCTACACAAATAATTTATCAGCCAAAAGTAATGTGAAAAAATCTTTTGAAATACATTAGGTCTTGGACATAACTAGAATTATGTAATAATGGTTAAATATCTGAACAGGGCAGAATGTTTTATGTACATTTAAACAGATTAATCAAAAACATTTAAAAACAGCCAGTGGAATTAGCTTATTAACATGTGGTTCTTCTTCTAGCTATTAGAATTACTTCAAACCTTTAAAGTAGGACACCTGTAAGTTCTTGAAAGTTACACTGAAGAATTAGATACCATTACTTAAAGACACAGTTTGATATAAATTATAATGCTTTTCTAATTACTATTACATAAACATAACAGCCATTCTATAATAGCCTTGAAATTGTACAACTCAGATCACAAAAGCATCTGTTAGTTGAGCTCTTGGACTGTCCTCTTTCAAAATCAGTTATGCCATACTTTCATGCTGTTCAAAAAGTCATTGAAATAAATTAATCAGTCTTCTGAGAATTAGTTCATTTAAAATTTGAAAAGATCTGCTAAGAGGTTAGAGGAGGCCCAGGGTTATCTTAAAATATGGAGACTACCCCAACTACAATGGACAAATGCACAAACTATAGAATCTTGTTTTTTATGCCATTGAGAATTAGCAAATTAATTAACATATTCAGTAATTAAATTCAAATTATCACAGTACTTTTCACAATAAAAAAAGTTTATGAAGTTCAAGGGAACAGTGCTTCAAAGATGATAACTCACCAAATAGAAACTGTTAAAACAGTTTTAGAAAATAATTTACATTTTGGTAAACCCTATCTTATGTCATCCAAATTCTTTGTTTTTTATTGCTATCTTTCTTCACTTTTTATAGTTTTTATTACAGAATAAATTATATTTTGGGATCCCCAGAAAAAAATCCCTTCAGTTGCCACACACTCTTCTTCCTAGTAGTTATGCATCTGAAAAAGAATGAGCATTTGTTTTACCAGATGTTTCTATTTTTTGTGCCCAACCCTTATTGTGCATATCCACATTTCAAATATGTAGTAGTAATGATATGTATGAACAAAAACTTACTCATTTGCATAAAATGTCAAGTAATCTATATCTACTACGTGCATTGCTGACAAAGAGTTTTGTCCAGTACCAACCAAGCATCAGACTTGCTACAATATGACAGACATTGTGGTTGTGGTTGTGATTCTATTCGTATCATTCATCACCTCAGCAACAACTGTTTTATTGTGAACAAAGTTAGTGAATCATCATTTTTATCAATTATATTCAAGTTGTTATACATTTTACTATCATCAAAAATTATTTTACTATCAAATTATTACTATTTGCTTAAATTAGCACGACTTTTTATTCAGCAAACTCACAAACAATCTTTTTGCCACTGCAGCTTTATTGCTTGAAGTTTTAGAATCTAGGCTTAGATCACCTCAGAAGTTGATGTTCTAGACACATCAGCAACCTGTACAGTCTCAGATGTTGAATAAACTTGTCAGGTGAGTCCTTTAATGTCATCCCTTTTTGAAATTTCATGACATTATTCCTATAATACATGTCTAGAATAGAAACATAACAGGCATGGCTAAAACTTTAATTATGTACATTAACTTTAGACTTCTGGAAATGAAGTTGCATGAAACTGGAAAGTTTGAAAAGCAGGCATGTCCATTCGCACACAAAAAAGAGGTTTGAGCAATTTCATTTTCTTCTAATTTGTGTACACTTAACATCGATTACACAAAGAAATTAAAATTTCTAAGAACACACATTTCATACTAATAAAAAGAAATACACTAGGTTACTGACATGTACATCTTTTCAGACTACCTTTTCTGGTTCCACTGGATCAACAACTGCAGCTTCTTTGGTAACATCATCTACCAACAGATACATATAATTATCTGATAGAGCTGGGAGCAAATGTACTTTCATATCAGACTGGATAACAGTTGTAGGATTACTATGAAAATTTGTCTGGAATCCTATAAAAGAATTTTTAAAAATATCAGCTGTAAGCATTCTAGTAAAACTCAAATGTAACCTTTTTAAAAGTAAAAACTAATTTCCTTTATAACAAACTGTCATATTACTTCAGGACAAAACATTTAAACATGTGAATATATGCTGAACAGTATGAAGTAATTTTCTGTCTTTCCATAACTGAGCTGAATAACTACTGATTACTAAAACCCAGTTTTATAAAAGTATCCATCTGATATCAATTGTACCATATATGAGTATATCTTTTGTGAATATTATACCATTATCAAACATACTTAAATTTTTTTATTACGAGTGTGCAAATATTAAAATCTTTATAAAGTAAAACACAGCAAGATTATACTATTTTTGAATACACTACTTACAGAGATTACATTTACATGAACCAGGTTAAGTGCACTTCTTACGCACATAAATACAATTTCATCACTTTTGTATCTAATTAGATACCAGATGAAACAAGATGTGTGATAACTGTACATAAATTTAACAAAATTAGTCCTGATACTAAGACTAAAAAAGCTGAAACTTCTGGAGGCTAAATCATTACCATTTTCTTTACCTGAAAATGCATTTATGATAGTTACTCATCTCTGCACAAAGCAGAATTATTACCTTGCACCACTGCCATAAAATTTTGTAGATGTCACAAGCCTTGAGCAAAGAACTTACCCTATGCATATTAGTAACATGTATTATGCCAGCCTATAATGTAATTATTACTAAGACCATAGCCTTCCACATTTTCTGAATGAAGTAATCCCCATAAGCATATGAACACATGATCCTTCTTGATGAGGTAGGAGAAATACCCCAGAACTAGGAAGGAAGAATGGGAGGTGTCACATGGAAGGGTGGAGAAATAGATTGTTCAGCTTGTCATTATTTTTCTGGAAATCAGAAAAACGTGGCTGTATGATGTAACTTGAGCAATAAGACAGACCATAGTGTACTGGAAAAATACTTGTACCTACCAAAATAAAACAAGTACAGGGAGAAAAATTATCTTGCACTTGCATCAAGAAGTGAACACAAAATTAATCACTGGGAACGGCTTAGTTCACAGTACTGTGGAGTCACTCGTACTAAGGTTTCAAGCAACAGCCAACCCTACTTCCCATCAAAGATTCATTCACTTTGTCTCTCAACAGCAAGATGACAATAATCAAATTGAGAACTCTCCATATCAGCCTCCCTAGCCACTTGGAGCTAAGGAAATAAAAATTCCCCATTACTTCAATAGAAAAATAGCAGAAGGGAATTTGCATGGGAAAGAACATAAGAGAGGTGCTCAAACTGATATTTTGCAATGGGTTTCCATGTACAAGAACAATAGGTACAATACAAGTATGAAAGCAGGCATACATCTGGTGCTTTCACTTTTTTTCATTCTTGTAAAGTATAATTTCAAAAGTAATATATACACACACACATACATAGTACCAAAAAACTCATCTCAGTTGCAGTCACCATAAAGGAGCAGATAGACTTGAAACTTTTTGTCTTTCCCTGTGTGCTATCAGTGAGTCTAGAGAATAGGGGAATTGAAAAAGTTTACAGTCATCCTCTTTCATGAATGAATAAATAATCCTCATGAGTTGTTGAACCCAACAAGTAAAAATGGATAGTAAAAAGTCAAACAATTTTCACAGCAAAAAAAAGGCTACAGGGATTGCCACTTTCGGAAAGTCTAATCATGATATTATCAAAATGCCTAAAGAGGACACAGAAAATGACCAGCCTCAGAACAATCAAACTTGACAGACACAGAGTGTGTGAGACAGGGAAGAGAAATCTAATCACCACCATAATCCAGAAGTAAATTCCACAAGCAAGAAGAAAAAATATATATATTTAATTAAAAAAATACAAGAAAAAAGTTTAAACAAAAAACACGTGGGTCCGGTCCAAAAGAATGAGAAATACTCAATAAAGGTATGTAAGAACTGGAGAAAGAAAATGAGTAGCTGGAAAAGGTTATTAACAAAACTGCTCTGTAACCAGTGTTTTTAAAAATGAATACATTTTTTTCTGAAAAGCAACGTCAAAGCAGTGAGCTGAGAAAATAGAATGACCTGAAGAGAAGAAAACTTGAAATATATATACAATAGATTACCAAACTCAAGTCTTCTGGAAAATAACAAAAAAACAAAAGAGTATAAACCCTGAGATAAGTTGAGAGCCTGTTTCAAAGCATCCATAGCCAAGGGAATGGAAACAGTCTCCTATAAGTGTTGAAAAAACACAGAATCTGATTTTGGTGGAAAGACAACTACAGAAAAAGAAAACAAAAGGAGGGAAATTAAGTGTGAAAAGACATGTAAATTCCACTGCAAAGCTCTCCTGAATAACCCAAACTTCATCTGCAAAGGGAGTACACACAGATGCACAAAGTTCCCACCAGATCAGACCTTAGGGGCAGTTTCAAAAGCAACTCGCATCTGTGATCCACAATAGCCAGTGATCCAAGACAGAGAATGTTGAAAAAAACAATGAAAATGAGAAATGGATTAGAGAAAAACATAATGAATCACTAAAGGACAAAAATTTGTTGGCTATGCCTGGGTGGAAAAAAATTAGGAAACTGTTGACAAGCAGCTTCATATTAAGTTTCTTAAATGTAAGAAACATCTTCAAAGATCTCATCTCAAAGAAAGGGTTTTAGATTATGTCACAGAGATAAGATTAGGGAGAAAAAAAACACAAAAGGCATTTTAACCAATTAAATCTCAAAAACATGGAGCTAAGTTAACTGGAACATTTTAAAAGAAGACTGAAGTTATTGTGGTAAACAGGTAGAGGTCAAATGTCACCAGTAAATCTGCTGAGATTACAATACAGTCTTTGAGAAATGGAAGGTAAACAGTAACAAAGAGGTAAAAGCAAAATGAAAATGGCCACACAGAGAGAGAGAGAGAGAGAGAGACAGGGAGAGAGTAGAAAAAAGGAAAGATTTCCAAGGTGAAAGAAGAGATTCATGGGGCTGAAGCTCAAGAAAAAAAATGGAAAAACCTTGATCATAAACTACAATAAAAAGTGTCACAAACTTGAAATAATTAATAAGGCTGCTAGGGGTCAGTGAAAAGGAGAGAAAAGGTCAGAGGAAGAGGAGGCTCATGAAGCAATGTAGTCCAAAATTCATTAACAGCAACTGTAGAAAAAAGAGGATATCAAACACTTGAATAATCAATGCAGTATGGAAGAAAGAAAAATAAGCTGTTCTTCATCAAAAACAGAAGAACTTAACAATTAAAGGCAAGAGGTGAAAAAAGATGTTAAAAATTGTCAAAAAATCACCTGAGTTGAAGAAAAGGAAACAGAAAATCAAGAAACCCATATAATATATAAAAAATGGTAGTAATATTCTGTCAGAATGCCTCTTATTGCAACTGAAATGGTAAGAGAAGGCTCCTGAAATGAAACATCAAAACTCTGAAGTATTAAAAATATGGGTTTCGAAATTCATTGTCAATGATTCAAGAAACCATTTTTTGTTGTTGTTGTTGTTGTTGTTACTGTTGTATAGCAAATAAATTTACATTTACAGTAAATATACTCACGTACAAAGAAAAGTAAGACTTATTGAAACCTATGTAAATCTGCATACCATCATGTGTGTAAAGATCTGCAAAAGTTTGCAGTAAGCCATTCAAAATGTTGCATGCAAAATGCTTGCATAATATTCTATTAACATTTTAAGGGTTAATGAAAGTTAAAGAACAATATCAGTGCAAAAATTCCTACAATTCCAAACACAAAGAAATAATTTTGGATGTGCCTGAAAGTCAGTAGTGTCAAAGAAAGGAGTTTGTGTTCAAATGCTAGTGCTCGTGAAGAATACTGGGCATGGATGATGTTGTGCCTCCTTCTGGTAGACGGTTATAGTTTAACGATGATTACATCATGACAGGTGCAGTACTTAAGAGAGAAATGGAAAGTTGATGTGTGCAAAACTGCTCATTACAGTGGGGTGAAATAATAGCTTTGTTATGCAGAGATAAGCAAACATTTCTGAATGTAATTTTTTTAAAGTTCTCTTTTTGCCAAGAGATCCCATACAAGTGTAAAGTCACAAATGATATTTCATTGTAGTTAAGATCAAATGACAAGAGAAGTGCAAGAAATAAATGCTGGTTAAAACGATATCTGTGATTAAAACTATTTCTCAAATAAATTTGTGAAAAGTTGTAAAAATACATCTTCAGAAAAATGTCATTGTTTACTGAATTTTGCATAAAGCTATCTGAGGACTATCTCCAACATCAATCCTTCATTTTGAAAGAATATACTAGTTTAAAGTGAAGATCTGACCATGATTATAAACCAAACAAGACAGTAGAAATTACTAAAAATCTTGTTTAGTCTAATAGTAAATACAATTCCCAATTCTTATTTGACATAAAATTCTTAATACAGTGGAACCCCTCTAAGTGGCCACCCTTCAGATTCAGTCACCTCTTGAAAGTGGTCATTCAATCACAGTCCCCTTTTTTGTTTATATAATCCATAATTATGTACAGTGGAACCCCTCTAATCAGGTCAGTTTGTCTCAGTCCTGAAAGTGGCTGCTTTAGAGAGGTTTCACTGTACTTCAAAATGCTTCTTTCTATTCACAAAAACAGCTACATTCAAGTTATTCCTCAACTTAGGCTGCTATGTGGAAATGAAATATCCTCACTAACACTAAAGAAAAATTTGCATTATTATGCAGTGTATACCAACAAGCAAAAAAATATGCAAGTACTTGTGATAGACAATAAAACTAAAGTTAATTCCAGCAAAATTATGTGTAATACCTAACATATGTACAACATAATTCTTAAAGATTGACAAATAATATAACTTGCATATGACTATTAAGTAAATAATGGAATATATATGCTGACTACAAGGCACAGTTCAAGTAACAATCAGCCTTACACACAGATTTATTATTTAACCTAATTTTGTTTTTAATGAGAATATTAACTAATTCATCAACTATAAATTAAGATGTTGTGAGTGATGTATGTGACAAACCCTCTTTAATACTATACAACTAAAATAAAATAAATGTACACCTGGCACAACTACACTTTATCACATCTCCTTTATTAGTTTTTAAACTGAAAATGAAAACATCACCTCAGCTTACTTCACTAAAATTTCCACATGTGGAAGTAGGGTTACCAACTCTTTAACCCTTTCAGCACTGAATAACAACTTAAATGTTTGGCATGGTGCTGAATATGTATGTTTGATACTTCAACTAATTAGGGTATCAAAAGTCCCCGAAATGTTCAGCGATTGTACCCAATACTATATATGTTAAATTCAATACATGAGAATAACAGGAATAAAGGAAGGTCACCTGCTGCGCTGAGCCTTCAAGTCAACTGCAGTTGCCAAATGGACCAAAAGGGTTAAACACCTTGAAGTAGGACAATTTTGTAAAGAGCTTTCCTTTAACAATGTCACATAATTCTGGCCACTAAGCATCTTCTGTCTACATACTACAAAAGGACCCTTTTTCTTCAAACCAAAAATTCATACAGAATAAAGGAGTTAAAGCATACCTAAGCTTAAAATAATTTTATCAAAATTAGTGACTGTTTTGATCACCATAATATCCAGAAATTAGTAAAATTGGTATAGTTTTTAAAAAATAAAACTTTTGTGCTCATCAGTCAGCTCTTAAAAAAAATAATAATCATATGAGATTTAATTCTCTTTCTTTCAATGTCAAGACTTGGATGAAAGTGCACCACCTCTTGAAAACTAGTTTACCATCAATACTAAACAGGTCAATATACAGGGTGAAGAGCATATTGTGACATAATATTATGCAGCGAGAATGAGGGACAGCACACAGATACACTGGATACATAAGATATATGGATGGGTAGGGACTTACGACCACCCTGTACACCAGGAAAATGTCTAACTCGTATCAACATAGTCTCTGTTACAAATGCAAAGTTGGAATATATAATGTTTGCATAAGATTCATATTAAAAATACAGTCATAAAAGTATTCCTGTTAAAATGAATACAGTCAGAAATGCAAGTCTTCCAGAAATTTCACAATCATATCAACAGACTACAAGAACAGAAGCAACAATTTTAGACCATTCAGAGACTGACAGACTTGAATATGATTGATGAAACATTAAATAACAAAAGTCACGATATAAATGAAGAACATTTACTGTTGTTGCTATTCAGCATATAGCATGTCCTAACATTATGAACACATTAAGGAACATTCTTACAGCTCACATTTTGATTAAAGTAAAATTACCTTGAGCACAAATAATTCATCAACACAAAAACATTTTGTTAGTTTCATTACACTTTGTACACAAACAGGTGAAACCTAAATGTTTGTAAAGTTTCATATGAGAAAGTGCTCTAACATTTTCTTCCTTTATAAAAACTTACCACCTATGCATAGCACTTTTTGTTTAATCAACTTGTGTATTTAAAAAGAAAAAAAACTATTACAGAAAAAACTTGATATGATTAATTTGAATTAAGAGAAAATACTGTTTACAATTACAGCCATGATAACTTTTTAACACTGTCCAAAAATTATAACAGAAACCTTTGCTGGTAAACTGATTATTGGTTATTAATACTTATTCTAAATTTTAAGATAAATTCCAAATTTTTTCTCCACTAAAATTCTACCATTTAAGTTTCTTGATTGCTCTAAAATTGTTAAATTCTGATGTGGGCAAACAAGTTTTAACTTCTACTAAACAAATGACTCACAATCTACAAATTGTAGAATCAAATTATATCACCAGACATGTTTGCACTTTCATTCTTGAGGGCAGTATAATGTTTGATTAATCCCACTATTCATTAAATAGCTGCCTTCTCTCTAGTATTTTAAGTATCACTCCAAAATTAAGAACTGTGGCAGACAGACCTGGAATAGTTTTATGTAAAATTCAATAAGAACAAACACATTATTATATTATTTGGGATATATACATATAATACAATGATAAACGACGTGCAAGAATAACAATCATGTATTAAACAGACTAACTCACTCCCAGCATAAACTTCACGTTACTGACTCATTGAGTTTCACTACCAGTCATATTGGTCCCAACATTTCAGTTTATTTTGGTCCATTAAATATTATTATCCCAATATTATTTTGGTTAGTGGTGTTAACTTTTAAGCTAAAAATTTTATTGTTGTTGTTAATAAGTTAGCATGTTAACAGCTTTCTTTGTTATTATTAATAATAACGTTTAAGCCCAATTTAACTTTGCAAAAAATAAATTCCATGTTATGCTCTAGAACACTTTACGCTAAAATCATTTTAAAAGACCAGTACATTTTTCGAAAAACATACTCTGCACGATATACTTACCTAAACCAACGTATATCCTGTTATAACAAAATTCAGAAGCAACCCTAACAAACTGTCCTACACGACTCACGCTTCGCAACACGCCAGACATGTTACTTCACTCTGTTTTTATATTTGCTTTGTTAATTTTCCATATAAAATTACTTTGATAAAAAATTTAGACATTATTGTATATTCACAATCATGCATATTTTATCAGAAAATAATTGGAAATTATCACTAAGACATGAAAGTGGCATTTTTAGAATATTATAACATACGTATTGTGATAAAAATTTCCATATCCCTGATGGCTCACTTAAGGGATTATAACGTGAAAAACTGTGGTTTGAAACCTGTAGTGAGTACCGTACAAATGTTCCATTGTGTAGTTTTGCGAGTAAAGATATGCAGACACTTTTGTTTTTGGAATTTCGCACAAAGCTACTCGAGGGCTATCTGTGCTAGCCGTCCCTAATTTAGCAGTGTAAGACTAGAGGGAAGGCAGCTAGTCATCACCACCCACCGCCAACTCTTGGGCTGCTCTTTTACAAACGAATAGTGGGATTGACCGTCACATTATACACCCCCACGGCTGGGAGGGCGAGCATGTTTAGCGCGACTCGGGCGCGAACCCGCGACCCTCGGATTACGAGTGCACGCCTTAACGCGCTCGGCCATGCCAGGCCCATGCAGACACAAATAAACTTTATTAATAGCTGAATGTAACCCACCGCTATTGTACCGGACATCGGTTCATAAGATCCAATTTTCGAACCGCGATGCTGATAAACATCTTGAACATTTTCAGTTATGGATTGTTAGAGATCTGATATTAAGTCCCGTAATCCTATTCAAAGTTAGCCAGTGAGTGCATTAAGCTGGTTCCCTTCCGTCTAGTCGGTATTAAATTAGGGAGTGCTAAATGTAAGAAGAGTACTCAACCAAGCAGTCAGGATAAGTTAAGCGAAACTGTATATGGCATTGAAAGCCAGTTCAAAATGTCGTATACTATAATTAAACGCACAAAAGTTGGTACATCCAGATAAAACTGAATTAACTTTATAATAACAGGATTGATTTGCTTAAATAACAATATATCCAGTTAAAAAGTCATGATACATCTCTGGTAACAAAGTTATAAAACATTATTTAAAGAAACTGGAATATTGTTAAATATAAGTAAACAAATCTTTACTAATTCACAAAATCACGTATGTGCTTTTTCCATGGGGCAATTGCTTTTACTGGACCTTCTATATTTAACTATTCAAGATGAATACCTATACCAGAGTTTTTTAATTTACAAAAAAACGTGTTTATTCACAGTGACCAACTCTACCTTCGTGAATGGTTATTCTAATTCATAAATAGGTAAGGACACGGCCTCTATAGATATCACGTAAACTATCATTGAAGAACACTGCTGTTGACATCCTTGTGCAATTAGTGATGTCGCTAAACATGCTCGCCCTCCCAGCCATGGGGATGTATAATGGTCGGTCAATCCCACTATTCGTTGGTAAAAGAGTAGTCCAAGAGTTGGCGGTGGGTGGTGATGACTTGCTGCCTTCCCTCTAGTCTTATATTGCTAAATTAGGGACGGCTAGCACATATAGCTTTCGAGTAGTTTTGTGCGAAATTCCAAAAAACCAAACCAAACCAGTAATGTCGCAGCAATATCTTTACATCTATATCTTACTCCAACAAAACAGAATTTATCTACCAAATAAACAAAGGTACCTATAAAGGCTCTCTTAACCACATACTATATTAACTATACAAAATATGCTCATATGCAGAATAAATAATATGATAATAAAAGAAGATATAAAAGTATGGTACATATATACATTTACAACAATATGTTGTTTTTGTTTTGTTTTTCAGTTTGTAACTTATGTTCAGTTATAAGTCAAAGATTAAAACTGTTTACATCAACACTTATGTTTCGAATCATGTCAATGTTCTTAAGTGATTACATAAAAAGAAAATCGTATTACAAGTAAAGTACTTTGTAGCTGAAATCCATAAATCATTAAGATAAAATTAATTTTATTTAGTAAGTATTGAGTGTTCACAAGACGCAGCCACACAAAAAAATGGGAAGGTCACAGGCAAAAGACAAAGTACTTAGGTGACATGAAATTTAGATACTTCCTTAGAAGAATAATTAGTCACACATAAATGTGGCACTTTCAGGATCTTCTGTTCTGTTGTTCTTTTATGTATATTGGTGAGATTAAAACTTACCCTTATCATGGCAAGAACAGTTACGAAATTTTCATTCCGTAACTAGTTTAGAATACATATTTAGTGAGTTATATTCAGGTACATCTTTCTAGCTTTTCCTGTAGGTGTTATGCATGTATCGTGATGTTATTAACCAAATTTAAAACAGTCGTAAACGTGTGCTAATCCCTTTGCTCATGTAAAGTTTACGTAGATATAATGGTCAGACGCTCATATAATCTTGAAACTGCTCCAATGAGTGACATAGATTCTTGTACAAATTTTTATGAGTTGTAAGTGTTCTTAAAATATTGTTTGCAATAAGCCGATAATCAGTGACATATGAACCACAGGATGCTGATACATTGCACTTCACCATTTTTGTCTTAATATGGGTAATAAGTCAAAATTATCTTTGTCTTTATCCAATGCAAACATGATTAGTACACAATCTCTTTAGCCTTAGCAGTCAGCAACAGTGGAAAGGAATGTTCTTTCTCTAATTTAGTAAAACAATTTCACTCTCATTATCAGATTATAAGTCAGAAACAAGTTCTTTGTGCCATAAAAAGTGTAACAGTGAAATATATAACTAATACTTGAAACATTGACATCCCCTAGAAACAAGTAGGGTCAGAAGTAAAGAGGAGCTTAAGTTGGTTTGTTCGTTTGTAATCTTTCTGAATTTGTTTATAGATATATATTTATATAGAAATTTCTAAACTGTTTATTTTATTACCTTTGCCATAGGTACGTGAACTTCTGAAAATTTATATGTAATAAATTAGTTCTTAGTTTCAGTAAGATGAGCTGCATAGACTGAATCGATTTTCATTAATTTTCATCTTTTAGATTGTCCATTAACTCTTATTTCTATAAAAAGTCCGGTTTCACTTATGTCACACGATTAAGTAAACTATTGACACATTAATTAGCTGAACATCACTGTTACTATACTTTTCAATTCTGTCTTTATTGTTACATCAAAAATATATACCTATTGCCTTATAATCACAATGTGTCTTGATATAGCAGCTTAGCAGGCTATACCTAAACATAAACAATAAAAACACCGCATACATGGCAACCACTTACACAAATATTATAAACGACAAGAAAACACCAGAAACTAGTAAACAATTATTACAAAATTCGGTCCACCATTTAAAACACAAATAAATACACTGATAAACAAAACAAGAAACGAAGTGTGAAAACTGAAACAAGACAGATGGGATAAATTCTGCCCCCGTCTGAATGACAAAAAAGACTCAAAAGTTCTAAAAATACCTAAAACGATTCATAACCACACGAAAAGCTAATAGAAATTACACACCCTTAGAAACATAAAATAAAGTAACATATACAAAACACTGAAAAAGCTGGTTTTGTTGTGTTGTTGTTGTTTTTTTACATTTCGCGCAAAACTACACCTTACTTTAGTAGTGTGAGACAAGAAGAAAGACAGCTAATTATCACCACCCACTGCCAACTCCTGGGCTACTATTCTACCAACAAATAACGGGGTTGACAGTGACATTTTAATCCTCACACCATTCAAATGGCAATCATATTCGGTGTGAACAAACCAGACATGAATGCACACTTTTTTCAAAAAATCAAAAAGCATTGTTTGTTTTGGAATTTCGCACAAAGCTACTCGAGGGCTATCTGTGCTGGCCGTCCCTAATTTAGCAGTGTAAGACTAGAGGGAAGGCAGCTAGTCATCACCACCCACCGCCAACTCTTGGGCTACTCTTTTACCAACGAATAGTGGGATTGACCGTCACATTATACGCCCCCACGGCTGGGAGGGCGAGCATGTTTAGCGCGACCCGGGCGTGAACCCGCGACCATCGGATTACGTGTCGCACGCCTTACGCGCTTGGCCATGCCAGGCCATCAAAAAGCAAGTTACACAAACCAAAATAATGTAAACACAAAAATTCCCTGCTTGCATGCAAAACATGTAAACAAATAAAAACACAGCGGAAAACTTGGCCGCATATTAGCTTAAGAAGAATTACCGAAATGGAAGTTAAACTAGCTATTAAATAAACTGAAAATAAAGCACCAGGAGAAAACGAGAAATAGATTGTCTTCTAAAAATACACTCATAGATAATATGAGCACCTAACAGCACTCTTTAATCTATTTGTAAGTTCTGGATACACCTCATTTTCCTAGAAACAAGCAGTAGTTCCAATGTTTCTTAAACAAATAAACCAAACAACTACCGCCCGGTCAGCCGGAACAGCTGCGTTGGAAATAATAGTAAGCAATAGACTTTCAAATTACCTAGAGGAAACCTCAAAATTACCATAAATCCAAAAAAAAATATTTTAAAAAATTTAGACAAGCCAAATTGATAGAAACAATTACAGATAGATTTTAAAAACAATTATGATAATTTTAATAAACAATTATAGATAGTTTTTAATAAAAATTAATACATTGTCGCATATTTTCTCGATGTCGAAAAAGCATTCGATACTATATGGTACAATAGTTTAAAGTTTCGTATGACAGAAATGGAATTACCACGAGGAATTATTTGCTGGTTATCAAACGTTTTGTTAAATAGACGTATAATAAAGATATTAAGGGAACTTTCTAAAAGATTATACTTCAGAAACCAGAGTTTCTTGCGAAGGAGTAGTTACTTCACTTCTATTTATTATGAAACTGAGCAAGATGCCGTAAACGTTGGGTTTTCATTACAGTTGGCTAATATTGTTTCAGACTGTTAAAGGGACCCACTCCATTTACAACACCAGAGAAGTTTCTACCACTAATAAATACTATAGTAGAGAACTGCCAAAAATATTGCATAAAAGTAAATATACCTGAAAACCAATTACTAATTTTCAGAAAATAAACAAAATACAAAGATGGTTTACCAAAATTATATATGAATGGAATACTTCTCCAGACAGCAACCTCAGCAAAATTTCAAGGTTTAACCTTCAACTCAAAGTTAAGATGGATTAAACATATAAATAATATATTAACAAAAATTTGGAAACAAATTATGCAGGGAGTCTAACCGGTAAAAAGCATGGAACCTCACCAGACAATATTGTAAAAATATATAATCATAACGCTAGAAAAGCATGTACGTTCAAGAGGTATTGGTAGAAAAGAAGAAAGCCCTATAAACCAAGCGCTATCGAAAGATGGATCTATATTTTTCGGGAGGAAAGCTGGGCTGTTAATATATATTTTAGAATCTGGAATTTAATAAGACCACCTAACGCTAAACCACATAACTTACATTTGTTTTGGACTACGATAAAAATATCTAAAAGGATGTTGTGTGTAAAATGTTTTAAATTAGTTTTAAAACCAGTGAAATGTCTTGATTATATATGCTGGACTGTTCTATAAGAGCAGAACTTCGTAATACCGAATATTAGTAACAACATACACAACACCAAATTGTTAATATCAGTACGCATATGGACGTAGCCCTCATGCTCTGTGCTTTAAGGATGCTGATGAATGCAGATACTGATACGACACGAAGGTCGGAAGAGGTCACATAAACCTGACCCTTTCAGGTCTTTAAAAACCAAAATTCGAATACAGAAAGAGATGATCATTTACACTAGATTACTTTACAATGGAAGACTTATCTGTAGATTTCTTTCTCCAGTGAGTTATCTATTTTTTTAAATTGGTTTTTCCAATGTAGGTCATCTTAAGCCATTTCTTTTTTTGTTGATGGCTAGTACAGTATGCGAGTATATTGATTTTAAATTTACGGCCTTCAGTTTTTATTTAAACAACAATGTATTAATTAACATTATTGTACAACCATTCTTAACATTGATTTGTTTCATAGTTTTTAGTTCAGTTTCATAATTGTCAGATGACAAGAATACAGTGATAAGTCTGTGTAACAAATTTTGGAAGACGTTAGGTCTGTGAGATATTGGATGTTTTGAAGCATGTATGATTTGCTTTGTGAATTTAGAGAAGCTAAATAACTGTGGAGTTGATGTTTGAATCCTTTCCGGAGACAAATGTATCATCAATACATCTTCCAATATTTAATATGTTTTGTTTTAATTGTTAGAATTTGCAGTTCACAGCACAATAGTTAGGTTCATTGATTGAAAACTCCATCTAAAGATAACAGAAACTTTCATAAATTACTTTTTGTCATGTTAAGTTAAATTTAGTAAAACTAACATAATCTGCAGATGTGAAAGCCTTAGAGGAATCAGACCTAGATACCTGGGAGAGATTCATGAAAGATAATTAGTTTATTACCAAGAACACCATTCTTAATTTGTTGGTGCTGATCATGCTTAATTACTTAATTTTTTCCTAAGTTTTAAAAGGCTGTAAGTTCATCTTGAATGATTTTCCAACAGGTTTTTATCACTTTCCTAACATATATTTCAGTAAAATTTGGCAAGGTGAAGGTGTGTGGGTGTCTTATTTATAGCAAAGCCACATCATGCTATTTGCTGTGTCCACTGAGGGGTATCGAGCCACAGATTTTTATAAAACTGAAGACTTACTGTTCTCCCATTGAGGTACATGAAGGTGTGAAATCCTGGGAGAACCTCTACTTTATTTATACCTAAAGCCTCAAATAATAGTTGTATTTTTGTTATTCAGTATTTTAGATCTGTATCCTTAACTACAGATGTGTCTTTTCATATATGTATAGTGTCTTAAAGATAAGACAAGAGCAACTATATAATGAAGGTATATTTTTATATAGAGATACCACTGTAGGTAGATTCTTGTTTTCTAGCAGAATGGGCACATCTCTGTGAGCCACTGAAACTTTATTTCTTCGTGCAATGGTTTAATAAATCTGTATTTTATTTCTTTATTAACATAGTTACATTTTACAAAAAGATACAGTGTTGTACCACTTTTAGTGTTAACATAGGCTAGGATAATTTTTGTAGTATATATACTTACTGAGGTTATGCCTGTCACATAATCTGCTGCAGTTAAACAGAAAGGGATAGGTATGTTATGTTAAAATGATATTAAATATGCAAATTAAGTAATCAATAGACAATCATAACTAATACAAAACTGTGGTGTGACAGAGTATAATGAAACTACATTTTGTAGATGTGATGCCACAGAAACTTCATCACTTGTGTATACAATAACCTTTTCTAATGCAAAATTTTCGAACACTCAAATAATAAATGTGTTGAGTTCAGGAATGTAGAATTTTTAAGACAGAGATATTCATTGTAAAATAAAAGAATATGATCAACTTAAGGCTTCAAGACTATTAACAAACAAAAAAATTGGAAAAAGTTGTATCTCTGTCATTATAAAAAATGGAGTAGTATCTTGTAAGAGGTAAGTATCCACAAGCACTGTAGTCATATTGCAGGATACAGTACCCATAAATTTTGATATAATTGCACTATTAAAACAGATACTGAGATAACATATAATTATAAAAAGCCTTAAAAGAGAATTGGTGTGTTTTGACTGTAACAGACTTGCAAAAAAACTTTTTTTAAATAGAAAGGTCATTGTTAATATGCAAAGTATTCAGATATGGAAAGCTAGATGTTGTGATGTGAACTGCCATTACATGGTGTGGGTTTAAAATAATTTGTTTTAACAAATTCTTTGTATTCCTGTCTAGTCGCATTTTGTTTGATATTTTAAGTAAAATGTCATATCTGTCTGATACATGTTCTTTGTAAAAGTATTTGTATTTCTTTGAGTGATTTATAATATGGTTTGCAAGGTCTATATATCTATGAATCTTATCTGGTTTTACTCATGACTGCAGATTAGCTATCCCATTATTGATAACAAACTTTTTTATGTTTGGCTGTTTGAATATCATTGCCCAGAGATAAGGTTTTCTTTAGAGTTATAGTTTAACTTGTTTTTATAATTTTCTTTATGATGCTTTGTGGTATCAGTCCCCATAATACTTCTATCAAGATATTATTTGAAGATTTGTGAAATAAGGTGCTGTAGTAGGCAAAATGTGCTTTTGGCATCATGGAAAAACTAACAGATGCAAGAGTTTTTTGCAGTTTGATTTTATGCTGTCATTTAGGCACAAGAAGTCACTTTGTAAAAGTAGATTATTTTATTTTAATTCAGTGACTTTAGCAGCAGTAGTCTTTTTTACTTCCTGTTACTGGCCAGATTTGCTATTTAAGCTATGCTCCTCCGTAATTCTCTATGATACATATCTTGAAAATCACCTCTAATGGCATTTCCTTGGCAGATGCCATGCTTAACTATTTAGGAATGATTACATTTTTCACAACGTTTGATCAAGTGATTTTTATTGAATGTAAATTGATTTATGAGGGCCTGAATAGTACTGTACAAAACTTAACAGTTCACTCTTCTTGCTTCAAAAAGATTATGATGGTGATATTAGGTTTTTGAAATACACACAGTGACCATTTCCCTGTTTCATGTGAGAAGTATGCAAGTTTTGATAAGATCAGAAAGAATTTTTTTACATGCAATTTGATTTAAATTTACATCAACAAAGCTATATCAGGGGCTTTGCTAATGTGTTAGCCAATAAATTTCAGCCCACTTGGTGAAGCAATAAATAACAATCAACTCATAAAATAACCTTTCTCAGATTTTGGCAAAAGAATAACAGCATCCAATGTGATTTTTAGAATAGAAAGCTAACAAATGTCTAATGGAGTTTTCTCGAGACAGGTGGTGTCTTATGGGTAGCACACATGTGGTAGAGTGTCTCCGCTACAGCTTCATATCTTTACTTAGAAAAAAATACATATTCACAAAAGTGGATGACTTTCCCTGGTGTCCACCAGTCCTTCTATTTTTCACGGTCTGAAGTATTTCATGTCTTAGATCTTTGGGAATCCATAAAAGCATCTCGGGTTGGTTATCATGTCTCAGTGGTTCATAATAATGGTGCAATATGGCATGCTACATTCGTAACTAACTGTATAGAAGTGCTAGTTTCTAATAGTAATGATGTAGTTTGCTGCATGGTAAGAAATGTCAAAGGTATGTTTGGGTCTTTAAGGTACCCTTTTCAAAGTTTCTTAATAGCCATTCATGGTATTTATTTAAATGTATTGTTACTGATTGTATGATCTGTCATCCTTAGTGCTGTAATGGTTCTTATTTCTACGTAGTGTTCAGGATTTGATTAGTTAATTAATGGTTATGATCACACCGTACGGCAAGATAACCAGTAAATATTTCCATGGTGTTGATATAGGTGATACAAACAAAAGTTGTACTCTTGTGGCATTTAACATATTATAACACAGACTTAAATGCTATACAGAATATCATGATGTTTTCAAAACTTTCATGCCTACTTTAATTACTTAAGTGTTTAAGGTAATAATAATCAGCTGTTGTAGTTTAAGAGAAATGTTGATAATAAATACCCAAATAATTTTAATTTGCATAAGTACCAAAGTATTGATACAATTAATTGAGCATTATTTCATGATTAATTGTTAAAAACTTTGTTGTTGTTGTTGTTAAACACAAAGAGCACAAAGTTCCACAATGGGTATTTGTATCAAAATCCAGATATACTGCTAAGTTGCAGGGGACAAGGTAAAATGTATATTTCTAACTAGTTAGACAGTAACTGATTGAGATCCCCCACTGTTTCTAAAACTTCATACATTTTTTTTTTTTGAAAATTAGAAATATCTATAGGTGATAATGATAATTTTTAAAAATGTTTTCTATTTCTCAATAAATATATACACAGATATGACAATATATATATATATATATTAGTAAACCGTAGACAAACTTACTTGTCAACAGTACTCATAACACAGAAAATTTAAAACAGTGTACTGATATGTTTACACACAAATTATTTTAATCATGAAACCATTATGTTTATATTTTACTCTTTATCTATCCCTAGCAATATCAGCTTTATAAAGAGTATTATACTTGGTTTACTATCATTCTTATTGATGAAACTTTGTAGAATGGACTGCAACAGGCAGTTTCCATTCATTCTACAAAGTTTCATCATGAATACTTTGCCCAAACAATCTATCAAAGAATCATTCTTATTGTATGGTATTCAAACTTCAGGAATTCTTTGAAAATATCATAAAGTATTTTTGATTTCTACAACTGTTAGATTGTGTAAAATAAGATGGCCAAGGTGTTAGTCAAAATTATATAATTTGTCTAGTTACAGGTTTATTTATCACTAGAATACAGTTTTTGTCTATTTCTGTTTGTTAAAAGATTAAATCTAAAGTTTCAAGATTATTTCAGTAGTTCCAAACTTTCTATCTTTACAGTTCACTGTTTCATAACAAAGTCAAAGAAAGTTTTGGATGATTTGTTTGTTAGTTTGTTTTGAATTTCATGTAAAACTACATGCAGACTATCTGCATTACCTGGTTCTAATTTAGCAGCTAGTCATCATCACCCACTGCTAACTTGTGGGCTACTCTTTTACCAACAAATGGTGGGATCGATTGTAACATTATAATGCCCCTGCTGAAAGGGCGAGCATGTTTTAGTGTGATTGGGATTCAAACTAGCAACCCTCAGATTACAAGTTGAGAGCCCTAATCACCTGGCCATGCTGGGCTTTAGTTTTAGACAAAGGACTTTGAATAAAGGTAGAAACTCAGCTTCGACAGATTAAAAATAGAAAACAGCAAAATACTGTAAAACTTATTAGACAGACAACATACATACTAGTTACTTTACTTGGAGCACCTTCAATATTTAGTTATACTTCCTTTGGCTCTAAAATAAAACAGAATCTTAATGGTATAGATTTCAACAATGGAATGCTGAACAGACTTATTGGTTAACATAAGGAGATGTTAACATAGAATCTAACTGTCCAGCTCATCTAATCAGTAGGATTTAGCTCCAAAAATTAAATTGCCACCAAAATGTGTCTAAAGTTAATATCATGTTTCATGAACCAACCAGAAGGAAGAACTATTTCATTATCACCCTAAAAAAAGTTGCTACACAGTGAGAAGAACTGTAATGGTAAAGTAAGCTCTGGAGTTTGTCCAACCTATCAGGAGGATTAAGCATCCCTATTGTATTAATCATACATACCTCCACCTACAGCGTGCATTGGAAGCACCATACTACTTGGATTTCAAACCTCATGATGTTTCTGTCATCATCTTCCTACCCATGCAAAACAGGATAAATTGGGACTCGACTATTGGGAGTTCACTGTCATATCTCATGGGTACCACAACCTCACCTTCCTGTTGAATACTGATACCAATCATAAAGAGGTCATTGATTACTGTATAATGTCAAATACAATAACCTACACTAGGTTTTGGTTAATATGACAGAATTTTTGTCAATGTTGAATGTTCAATTTATTGAACTTTATAGAATACTATATATTCCACTATAGCCCAATGTATCCACACTTCACTTAAAAACTTGTGTTTTGGCCAACCAGCCCTAGTACATTGTGGATACACTCATCTTCAAATTGCTTAATAGTAATAATATTTTAGTGATGGATATATTTGATAAATAATCCTTTTTCACCAGAACGTAGACAGATTCTTACATCCACAACTGAAATATTGCTGTAGACAAGATTCCATAGACCTATTTTAACTACATGCAACACATTGTGCTCAATCTAATTTGCAGAGCTTGTTGTTTGAAAGAGCTTCTTGATATTGTGGGAGCTTCTTATTAAAGTGGCTGGTATGAGTACATTACAAAGCCCTTCCATTCCAAACAATGAAAAAAACTACACAACTGCATTCTTCCCTGCAGTAAAAATAATGAATGTTCTAAATGGACTAATTTATTTAGTAATTGAACTTGCAATTATTATGATCACCAGCATATTTTTGTAACTAAAATTAAAACTTTGAAGTATTATTAAAAAGTGTAATGTTCATTGCTGTATGTCTAGGACCCTCATGTTAGTTCTTCTTATCAAAATTCTGCCTGACATAGGCTGGTGGTCAGGGCAGTTGCAATCCTTATAAACATGATCACTCTTTCAGCCATTAAAGCATTATAATGTAACAGTCAATCCCCCTATTTATTGGTAAAACGTAGTCCCAGAGTTGATGATGTTGACTACCTGACTCTTCTCCAGTGAAAATCTTCAAAATTAGAGATAACTAAACCAGTTAACCCTAAAGTATCTTTGCACAAAACTTCAGAACAAAACTAACCACAAATTAATCAGGAAAGTCAAAATTTTTAAACATATATGACATAGATATACAAGAAACAGGCACACTGGATCTCTAAAATAAAACATTTTTTATCCTTTCTTTAAAACACAACATTTGGGTATCATAAAGAAAATGTAATTTTGGTTAATTTTTATATAATTGTATCTTTCTTTACCGCTTAGCATAAATCATATCACTTGTATCTCATACTTTGATACTATGTTTTAATATAAATAATGAAACAAAATATTTGTAGGTTGATACACAAGTTTTTTCTACAAACATTTTATATGCTTTGTATTTTTGTACAACTTGAAGTTTGAGAAACTTTTACATTTATTGTAGTTAAAGTGAAAAGCTTTTATGCTAAAGTTCCCTCCAAAATGTTGCTCAAATAATTTAAAATTATTGTGGTGTAATATTTGTCCAAGTTAATGAAATATAATTTCATATTTACAATCCCAAAAAGTCTTAGTGCAATACTTCTTTTTTGCCCAAAAGTTTTACAGAATTACTAAAACAGTGTTATTTTCTCTCTAAGAACATATTATAGGTATTACCATTCTCTGTAAAAACACATAGTTCTGCCAGTTATTCCCCATTATGAAGGAAGATCTGTGATCCAAGAAATTAAATTCTTTGATCAACAAGTATTTTGTAACTTCAGTTAGTTCACTGATAATGAACTTGCACACTAACTCATTGTGCATATATATGTATCAGCATATCTGACTAAGATTTTCAAATACTAATTATTTTATTTGTTTATATTTTCATTACTCAGTGGAAACCCCTTTTACTTTCACAATAACGAGTAAACCTTTTTTCATAACTGTTTTTGTCCAGTTTAATGTTGTTCCATGTTTGTTTCAGATATTTACACAATTCATCCTTAGATTTAAAAGTTCTTCCCTTCATTACAGAATCTAGTTCATCCTACAAATGTTCAACAGTTGAATAAATGTTCATGCAAATATAGATGTGTAAATATATAGTGTTCTTTTTTTCTTGCTGCTGAGTTTATTAAAAAGCAATCAAATCCTGAATGCTCACGGCATTTCTTTGCTTAAAATTATGAATTTATAATTTAAAACCTTGGAAAGTTCACTTCCCACTAAAATAGTTTGTTTTCCATAAAATGCTATTTCTCAGCTTTAAAAATGGCTATTGATAATAATCTAAGTATTATTTTAGGAGCTTGCATACAAATTTTGTAAACTTTTTTACATTCGTTATTGGAGCATGAGAGTTAGAAATATATATCCTAAATATTATAATATTTAACATTGTCTTCATTACAAGTACATGCTTTTGAGGAATAATTCTTGCTGTCTACTATTAAATTACCTCAAAGAGATTTTGTTTCATGTTCTTTTTTATACAGAACTTCTACATTTAAAATTTCACTGGATGTTTTTTCTAAAAACTAAAGTTTAATATGACAGTTGACCACCAAGAAGACTTGAAAGACAGCAAACCTAAGCAGTCTGTGAAACATAAAACAATTTTCACATACACATAACATTACTATAAAATATAGTAATGTTTTAATAAAAATCTTTATGAAAGTGTTGAGTAATAAAAATGTGTGCTAAATAAATGAAGCACTGTTTTTATATACAGTGAAAAACCTTGTGATAAATGATTAAGAGTAACAGTCTGGGGAAAACTTTATAATAACATTGCACTATCAAGTCAAGTCAAACTGAAAAGATTCCTTTTGCATACCTTTTATAAAAAGTTAATTTAAGGCTAGACATTTTTTTAACATTCACTGAAACAAAATCATATAAAATAAGATGTTTTATTACTTAAAATTATCATAATGACTTATTTTTTCACTATACATAACCAACACGGGCATTGCTCTCTTCAGTGATGAAACAGTATGCAAAGTTTAATTAAACACAGGGAATGTGAATAGTTATTCACAGTATACAGTTTTTTTGCAATATCACAAATTCCTTTCACTTTATTGTTAAACAATTGTACCAGAATTATAATATTCAAATGTAATTCTAATGTACTACATACAAAATATATGCTAATTATTGCAGTCAGCAGATAAAAAAAAAACACAACACTTTGGCTCTTAGGTGCCTCAAATTTTAACGACTTAAATACTTGAATGTCAAAAACTATATATATACATATACCTCAGCAATGAAAAATGAAATTGAAAAGATAATCACACAAACATTTTTAATTATATATTTGAAAATATCTTTTTAACCCAAAAGATGATCTTTTACTTAAATTATTCACTGCACGTCTTTATTTATACCATTAATTTTCAGTTTTACCTTCATTAGCTCCTTTCTTTAGCTGTTTATAATTGGATGCTTATGGAACTATATTTAAAATTTTGTTATTGAAAATGCATCAGCAAAAAGACAGGCTTTAGGGCTCACTTCTTCAGCCTTCAAGGAAAAGAATATTAGATACAAAATTTGTAAATATCAATATAAAAGCAGCAAAGTGTATTGATCAAATGGATACAAGCACAAAATATATATCTTTGAAATTCAGAGAGCAAAAAACAGGTGATCATTTAACCCATCAAAACTAAATGTATTCATTAAAATCTAATTAATCATCTATTTTTTAAAGAGAATGAAAAACCTAAACAAGATTCAGCAAAGTTATAAGTAAATACTTGACTTCAATCAACTTTCTGGGACTAAACCCTTTTAGATGACATATTATTCTGCATCTTTACTTAACTTTCACTAATCAAATTTACATATGCCCTATCCTAGAATATTTTAAGAAATTAAAGAACACACACAACATCATTAGATAAAATATTCTAAGTATTTGCATTTGTAACAGAGAAACAATTTGTCTAATAGTAAAAATGGATCATGGTTCTTATAAGATAAAACATACTTTCCTAATGTCTTCAAGAACTACCCTAATAATATTCAGTGTATATTTGTAACCTTTTCAGTCCACCAACAAAAGAACTTGCTATAGGCCACAAGCAAGTGATCCAGCTTCTAACAGTTTCAACAAGCCAAATCAAGGGATTTCACGTTTTCTCAATTATAAACAAACAATCCTCAAAGAATTATTTTTTTCTTTATGAATAAAATGCCATGAAACAGATTATATCTATTATTGTACCTCTACAATATAGCATGTTGATATTCTTTGTGTTTGCCCCCCAGTGGCTCAGCGATATGTCTGCGGACTCATACGCTAAAATCCGGGTTTCGATACTCGTGGTGGGCAGAGCACAGATAGCCCATTGTGTAGCTTTGTGCTTAATTCAAAACAACAACAATAACAATCTTTGTGTTTACCTAGGAGAAAAAATCTGCAAACATATTCATATTATCGAAAATGAGGCCTCATTTAAGTCTTAAATAAGGTTACTATTATCTTTTCATTATGTGCATATCAGTACTGCACAATTTTCTTATATAATCACTCACATGATGATGCATGCATATATATATAATACATTATACGTGCACTGGTACCCACGTGTACACATTCGCACATTGTTGTTGTTGTTTTGAATTAAGCACAAAGCTACACAATGGGCTATCTGTGCTCTGCCCACCACGGGTATCGAAACCCGGATTTTAGCGTGTAAGTCCGCAGACATACCGCTGAGCCACTGGGGGGGCTCGCACATTGTTATATATTTTAACTCCTCTCGGACGAGTCTCCGATTTAATATATTATGTACTAAGATTTCAAATAGCCGAAAATGTTATTTTTAATTTAGAAGTGAATTAAAGGTTATTATATTTGCCAACAAGACTGATGCACACGATTTTCTTTGTCTAGACAAATATATTTTACAATAACGGTTATTACAAATAGTTATTATGAATGATGGTTTATATATAAGAGCTTTACAAATTATACTAAGCCGCACTGAATCAAACGCCGGATTTTAAAAGTCGCAAGTCGGCAAACTTAGTGCAGATTCACTGGAGATTTAATATAAAAGTAGTACGACATACGAGTAATAGCATTAAATAATCATTTCATATTTACTGATAATCATGACTGTAAATATATTATGCAAGATTGAGTGTGCAAGGGCTATATTACTTTAACTGTGTTGAGTTTCTGATGAGTCATCATTAGAATAAAGTTAAACTAAAGAAATACGCTCAGCCACTCATAAGTTGATAAAAACTCGTTCAGCAGCCTTTGTAAATATTGTAACAACGAATTATAAATGGATTATTTGCCTTTAAACGTTGCCTAACGGCTAAATAATTAAATACCAAATACTATAAAACTTATCAAACATCAAATATAATTGTATTTATTTTATATAAAAAATAAATTGGATGATGTTTTTTGCCAATAAATGTGGCACACAATTAAGTTTTTAAATATGATTTCAGCGATATTTGCATGTTTAGCTAACTTCTTATAACCAAGTATATTACTTAGTCTTTAAAATAGGAGAAAAGCTTTGACTGTGGACAGTTCAGTACATTATATTAAAACTATTTTTATCATCCATATCAGCAAAACACGTAACAAGCACGACCGATCATGGATCAGAACCACAATTTAACATTGCTTGGTATTTCATTACTGATAGTGGATTACCACAATGTTTTGATCGATTTTATGAAGAGGATCTAAATACTAAATGTGCGTTAGAATCAGGGATTCACAGCTTCCAAGACTGGAATGCCATCTTTACTTCATGCAATTGCAAAACAAAGGAATGTGGATCAGGTTGTGGCGGAAAGACCATTAAGGAAGTAACTTGCAAGTTACAAAGTGCAACGTCTTGTAACAGGTAAAAATTAATGATGAAAAAGATCAATGGTTGTTGTTGTTTTTTAATTTCGCACAAAGCTACTTGAGAGCTATCTGTGCTAGCCGTCCCTAATTTAGCAGTGTAAGACTAGAGGGAAGGCAGCTAGTCGTCACCACCCACCGCCAACTCTTGAGCTACTCTTTTACCAATGAATAGTGGGATTGACCGTCATATTATAACGCCCCAACGGCTGAAAGGGTGAGCATGTTTGGCGCGACGGGGATGCGAACTCGCGACCCTCAGATTACGATTCGCACGCCTTAACACGCTTGGCCATGCCGGGCCCTAAAGGTCAGCGACAAAAAACATCCATGTGATTTAGGCAAGATAACAGCAACTGCGGGATCCAGGCAACAGTGCGCAATATATTTAAAAAAGGCTCTTGGTCTGGAAAAAAATAAAAACACATGTAACGCGTACACAAGTTGCAACTATGACATACGCATTTTATTAGCTTGATAATGAAATGGATGTTCCTGTTATTCCATATGAAGACATATAGTCAAGTCACGAGATTGTTCTTTGATTGGAATTTCGAAATGGGAGCTGGTAAACTATCATATTTTTACATTTAGCTTATGGAAGCAATCAAAGAGAGATGAAGTGCTTTGAACATTATTTCTTTACTGCGAAGCATTTTGTAATAGAGCCTACGCTGCGGGGCTATTTTTGTCTTTTTGTTGTTGATTGTGTATAACTGAGCGCTTGTTTTGCGTAATTTCTTTCTGGTACTCTAATATAATAATGAATTAATTATGATGGCGCTCATTTGATTCTGTAGTTGTTCTTAACAACCTGTTTGTCATGCTAGAACCACGTATACTTCAATTTCTGTGTAGCTGCCGCGCGACGAAAGTGCTTCCACAGCAATCAGAAGAGACTTGCCACTCGCCAGAGCTTAATAGAGTTAAGATACACCACCGAAGAATGAAAAGAGTATAGCTGTGTGGTTGCAGGATAAGGTGTTACCTGACATGATGACATGGACGGTAACGATGTGATAAGGCGCCCAAATTGTTTTGTGTGCAAGATTTGTTACCGAAGATATTGTCTATACTGGTTATAAGTGTTGACGTTGTCATAAATGCTGTCTATAGATTAGGTTGATGTGATGTTTTGCTGTATATGTTGTTTATGTAAGTATTGTTGTTGTATAATTTAGTAATTTAAGTGTTATTACTGTGCTTGATATCAATGTAGATATTGTTACTGTTACACAGATAGATATTGGTTATTGTTCGTGTGTTTTTTTAAAGTTTTGCCAGTGTAGATGTTGTCATAGTAGGTACTGCCAGCACAGATGTTATAATGGTAGGTGTTCCTAGTGCAGATGTTATCACTGTACGTGTCGCATGGTATAAATTCCCATATTAGACTAGTTCTTGAATATATTTTCCGTTTTGATGTGGTTACTGTATATTTTATCGTTGTAGATGTTTCGTCACTATGAATGTTCACACCATGGATCTTGCCATATTCAGTAATGATGTTTTCGATATCGTCATTACAAAATTTTAAAATAATTACAGACACACAAAGGTGATACGCATACAGAAATTATAATAAATGAGCAATTATAGCTAACTCGTTAGCTTTTCACTAGGACAATGTATTATTACATAAAATTCAAAATAAAAGCAAGTGTGTTGTACAATGTTCTGATGTTTTGTGTTTGCTTTCAACAGAATAATAACCCTTGTTTCGACGCTATCATAAATTTATAAATGTGTCACGACTACGAAATATGTTTCAAATGTCATTTAATATTCCCAACAGCTCAGCCAAACGTTTGGTTGTACTTTGACCTATTCAGTTTCATATAAGCTCATACATCCTTAAAAACATTCATCTCAACACTTTTTGCAGGCCAAGTTATGGTTGTAAGTGTATCATTGGCCTGTTTTCATGTCTGAAATCACTGTCTTGCTATAAGATGAATCCATGTCCAACAGATCTTGTTTATGAAGAAATGACGTAGTGGATCAGAACCTATTTGTACATGTCAGAGTTCCATTAATTTTGTGCAGACCTTCAGCACTACTGGCCCGAACACAGCCTACACTTGTATAAGTACTCCAGCATGCTTCACTGTAAACATTATACAATGGCCATGATACAGTTCCCTTCTCTGTCATCGAACACACTACTGTTGATTATTGCCAGATAATTAGAACTTGAGTTTTTCCGTAAATATAACACCTTCTTAATTTTTCCTTGCATTATTTAAAGTTTGTTTACCATTTTGAACGATGTGTTTGGTTATCTTTCCAAAGCAAAGGCTTTTAAATGGTTACAGATCGATTGAGTCCACGTAATGATGCATTTTACCATTCTAGAAATAACATTCACATTTGTACTAACAGTTAGGTTGTTAGCAAGTTCTATACTGAATAGATAAAAGGCAGAAACTGAGCTGCTTTGCATCACATTTGGAGGGCTTGAGAGTTTACCTCGACCGCTTTTATTATCAACAATACGAGTTTTACACGTCCACTTTAGTGTTTCTAGAACACTGAAACATGAAAGTTCATCCTCAATTGCTAAATGTTTGATTTCTAAACGTTTATCAATCCTGTCATGAGAGCCATGAATACATGCACTATATACATGGGAATAATGCGTAAATAAACATTATGCTGGTGTGACTCTGTCTAATTGATGAGATGAAAGCCAATCACAGTGTAAACTATTAGTACGTGACAATATTCTGGTTCTGTTATTTTGCTAACATTTTTGCCTGTAATATCGATTTTCAGTGCTTTTATGATTATTATGAACATCGTATATATGTAAAATATTATAACTAGACAGTCAAGTAAAATAAAGCAAAATGTACCCAAGGTTTTGTAAGTGACTGAGAAATAGGACTCGCATTGCGGTGGGGACTCATCGTTATTCAGTCTTACATGAAATACAGTTAAAAAATAAAATAATCAACGGAATATATATATTGTCGAAGTCACGGATAATATTATAAGATAATGTTTCTGTGAATATTACAACATTCCCGTCACACCAAACATGTTCGTCCTTTCAGCCCTGTGATGGTCAAACCCACTATTCGTTGGTAAAAGAGTAGCCCAAGAGTTGGCGGTGAGTGATGATGACTAGCTGCCTTCTCTCTAGCCTTACACTCCTAAAAAACGAACAAACAAATAAAGTGTAGCTAATGTTACATTGATTTTCAAACTTTCATCTTAAAACCTGTCACAGATTTACTGTACATTTTCTTTTGACAAGACTAAAGTCTGTGTTGTAATTATTTTTTAGAAAGACAAACAAACTGAGAGCACTGAACTCCTTACTCGCGAATGAAATTACGTTGAAGTGACAACTGAATGGGCCACAGGCGTACCTGAACTTTCACAGTTTCAACGCATTAATTTCCATAACATTTTACGCACGCAATTCCTGTTAAGACGTCTAATCTACAGTTGTCTCAGAATATGTTCTTGTATAATTATCTAATAAGTGATAACTGAACTGAACTTTTTTAAGCATCTGATATTTGTTTAAGACCACTACGTCATAAGTGTGTTCTAGATGCTAAAATCTTGTCACACGCTGTTCAGTTTGATAAATGATACAGTGTAGATATCATAACACATTGTGCGATTGATGAACACATTCTGTAATGTTCAGCTTTTTCTAGAACCGCATTTAGAAACGTTTTCTGTAAACTAATATTTTGAAACGTGCGCAGTGTCATGACTTTAATTAGTTTCATTAATGACTTAGAGTTTACATAAAGATCATTTTCATCTAAAAATACGATATGAACACAATCTAGAAATGTCGTATCTATCAGTAACATATAACATTAATACAGCTAGAAAAACATTTCGGTATAGGAGTTAATTTTAAAGAATATATGTTTGTAAATATCATAAGAAAAGGTTTGAATTTCTTTTTATTATTTCTTCTGCTTCTTATTTGTTACATGCTAACTCAAAATCTAAAACAATAGATCAATAAATTTCACTGAGGTAACCTAGTTTTAAACGGAGTATCCGCTTTTATAAGTATTATTAGTAACTAGTAGTTATTTAAAAAAAATCATAATTCTATTATTACCCCTTAAAGTTAGCAGTTTTACAAAATCTGATGCTCCTTTAAAATCTTAAATACAGCATGAAAAAGGAGTTACCAGGAAATAACAGATGAAAAATAAATATTATGCGTGGAACCTCATTGTTTTTATAACATAATTATAAATACAACATTCCTATGTCTATTTAAACACTGCATTTAAAAACAAGTAATTGAAAAACTTTTCAAAAAGGAAGTAAACGTAGGTATAGCTAATGCCAATCCTTCAAAAACAATATAAACAAGATAGTAGGAGTGACATTTGTAACAGTACAAGCAAAAATTAACATATAGTAATATTCAATAAATAGTAGGGACGGTATTTGCATCATTACTGAATAGCACAAGCACGCAGTGTTGTATAAATGATGCAAATGCCATCCCTACTATTTAGTTTGCATTGTTTTTGAAGGATTGGTATTAACTATTCCCACACTTCAGTTTTTGAAAAGTTTCACTTTACTTGTACATATTGCCTTGAATACCCTTAGTGCACAGTAATTGCTTTTCACCAGGTAAGATTTCACTAAGTAGTTTAATTACAATAAAAAAGCTTACTAAAATGATTTGTATTTTGAACCTGAATCGCATCTGTTACAACATACAAGAAGACTATATCTAAGATTCCTTGGGTTCAAGTATAACCAGCCCTAGCTTAAAACTACTTACCAGTGAAAGCAACAAAGTTATCAGCGAGTTACTCTTGTAACACATGTGGCGGATTTACTATTATATATTTATTTTAATATCAATGTTCGTTTTAGTTATATATATATATATATATTAAAATGCATGTAATTCTCTTTTGTCGGTATTTAGGGGTCAGGTTCATGTTGACCTCTTCCTCCCTGCTGAACGTTGGCGCTCAGCTTCTGTTAAATCTATTTATAAATGCAACACGAGAGCCAAAGTAAACCGCACTTACTCCTACCCTTCTCATGGGAATGTCTATGTTCTATTTACAGATACTATTTCTTTTAAACTGTTTCATATTATCTTACACTTTCAAAGATTATAGGCTTAAATTAAGAGCATTTACATAAATACCTATGTTTACAATTACGTCCATAACTATTGTGAATTTCTGTCTAGTAGTTAGGTGGCCTGTTTTTATTTCTTATAAATATTTACTAGGGATAGATGTTTTGGACTATCGTTCGCATCATTTTTTCTCCAATTTTTCTCGAAATAATTTAATGTGCTATGTGGGAGTTTATCTGTTACTATTTCTGAGTTTGAATATTTGCGCGTGATATCGGAGGAAGTAGTTCTAGGGACTTTATATGTTTTATAAGTAACGTGTTTTGTATTGTTTGTAGTTTAGTTTGTACTAGTTTTGGTATTACGTTTACTTGTGCTGGGACTGCATAGTCAATTACGGGTCGTATATATGTTTTATAAACTTAATATGTTATCGGCTGTTGCTCTAACTGATAAAAAAAAACAGTAGAGCATCTATCTACTCCTCCCTGAGGGACGCCTGCTTCTGGAGTAAATAATTCTGAGAAGGTTCCCTCTAAATTTATTCTATATTTTTTCTTTTCCAAAACGTTTGGAGCCAGTGGATAATTCCACGCAGTAGTTCCATTTTTATTATTCAAAACTAGAGACATTCTCTTTCATTGTTTTTGGTTTTTTTTTTTAATTTCGCACAAAGCTACTCGAGGGCTATCTATGCTAGCCGTCCCTAATTTAGCAGTGTAAGACTAGAGGGATGGCAGCTAGTCATCACCACCCACCGCCAACTCTGGGGCTATTCTTTTACATTATAACGTTGCATTATAACATTTTGAGTAAGATAGCTTATATTCCATCTACTCCCGGAGTTTTGTATTTTTGTCTTTGTGATTGCTTCTCTGAGTTCTTGTTCAGTTATTTTCTTTGTTAACACTTTAGTTGTGGAGTCGTTTGCTGTGTTGATGTTTGTGTTAGTTGGGAAATATGGTTTAAATAATTTTATGTTATTTGTTACGTAGTTGTTTACTTTATTATAAAATTGTTTATTCGATTCTGGGTCATGATGTATTTTAATCGTGTTTTGTAATTGTTGTTTGAAGGCCTCTGATTTTTCTGCATTTATGATGCATGTTACTAACACTGTTAAACAGACATTGCGAGATTACCTTTGATTCAGTAACGCTGTAAAAGATTCTCGAGTATGAGAATTAACAATGTACTATGTGTGTATGTAAATAATAGTGAAGATATTACATAACTTCAGCAGTGAAAAACTCACGCGTAACCAGCGAATAGCTCGTTAGTTCCGCGTTAAATGAATTATGCCGATATCAACTCGAAATTAATACAACCATCTTGAACCATCAATAGGATATCAAGGAAGTTCTGGATCAGATAGAAAAGTCAATCTTGTATGTAAAGTTGTAAACCTTTTGCATATAAATGTATGAAACTTTTGCAAACACGAGACATCATTGTATTTTTGTGTAATGATGACAAGAAACTCACTTGAAGTAAAAATGTATCTCAGAACAGCTAGTGTGGGTATTAATACTTTTACTAATAAAGCAGAGAACAACCTTTCAACCTTCTTAGGTCATCTTTAGGTCAACAGATACATTTTAGTATTTTAGTTTGTATATTAAAATATATTTGTTTTAAAAAGAAAACTGTGTGTGTCAACCTTGTTGACAAATATAATAAATTTAATAGATCTCGACATTTAATTAACTTCTATATTAAAATTTAACTAAGTTTCAGGCTATTTTAAATCATAATACTAACACAGCTGCGTAGCTCAAAATGTAGAGTATTTGGCAGCATCATGTGGCATACTTTGAATATTTCTGTTTATAGCCACGCACGCTCATCAAACGACCACGTCCTGTTCAATAACATTCAGAAAACGTTGTTTACCAGTGATTTACCTTCTTTACTTACAATAGCAAGCATTATTTTATGTTTTTATTGTGGTTTATAACCAATATCTATAGCGCATATTTGAAAATTTTGTTTGTTTGTTTGTTTTGCATTAAGCACAAAGCTACACAATGGGCTATCTGTGCTCTGCCCACCACGGGTATCGAAACCCGGATTTTAGCGTGCAAGTCCGCAGACATACCGCTGAGCCACTGGGGGGCAAATTACAACGCTCAATCGAGCCAGCCAGGATTCGAACCTGGAATCTTCTGATCCGTAGTCAGACGCGTTATCCATTGCGCCACTGGCCCGTTTGAAAATTTTGACTTACATCCTGTTCCGGTAGATTTGTTAACATCGTTATGATGAACTAGTAAATATTTTTACTAAAATCAAACCGCTTCTGGGAGAAAAAAAATACGGTTAGATCCTCAAGATTACGGCATATATTTTATCGTAGGCTTTTAAATCTGTTAAGTCTAAGTTGTGCTTTAATTATTTACAATCCAGTTTGAGAGATTTAAAAGGTAGTCGGACATATTCAGTAGCGTATATTAATCACAACTTTTAATTATAGAAAATTAAAAAAAATTTATACAAGTAGGAGAAAAACATTACAGAAAATATGATTAAAATATTAAATATTTCTACTTGTCTACTTATGGGCATATTTTTAATGTACACTTCTGATCGTATGGTACTGAAGACAAGTAGATATTACAGGTTCATTGTGCTGTGTTTGTATTTTTTTATAGCAAAGCCACGTCGGGCTATCTGCTGAGCCTACCGAGGGGAATCGAGCGCCTGATTTTGAGTTGTAAATCGGAAAACACACAGCTGTACTAGCGGGGGGCTTGTTGTGCTGTTTCAGAATATAATTACGAGGATGTTAATTTAGTGTAATTTTGTATAGCTCCATCATTGTAATGAGGGCATACTATTATCAAGTATATAAGTATTCCTCCACTCTTTACCATCTTTTATAATGCTAATAAATAACAGCTGTATATCAATTTTCCAAACTTCAAATTAGTAATGTAGCCACCTATTTATATGAAGATTCTAAAAGAAAATGACACGATATAATATTAATATAGTTTGGACAACCTATATATCTCTTCCATCAATGCTATTTTAATACTAAACATATTTAATGAGGTTCGTTTGCAATAGTATACACTGAAATCATAAGAATATCATTAAGCTTTTATTTACACAGAAAAATGACATAGATTACTGCTGCTATTTTAATATAAGGCTTATACAAAGAATCTTTACCTTATATCATGCATACGTTTTTGAACATTAATTGTTAAAATTTCTTTTTTTGTTTGTTAATAGTATGCGAATAAAAGACTTCCCAGGAAGCTAAATATACGGTTTTGAGTGCTTAAGGTAAGAGAAGAGGAAACACCAATGTTTTCAACATTGCTTTAAAAGTTTCGCTTCCATATCCGAACACTGTTTAAATATCGTACTCTCTTTGATTGTCACTATTTTGTGTTTGAACCACGAGCGTATCCTTTGTTTACAATTTTTTTTAGGCCCGGCATGGCCGAGCGCGTTAAGGCATACGCTTGTAATCTGAGGGTCGCGGGTTTGCATCCGAGTTGCGCTAAACATGCTCGCCCTCCCAGCCGTGGGGGCGTTATAATGTGATGGTGAATTTCACTTTTCGTTGGTAAAAAAGTAGCCCAAGAATTGGCGGTGGGTGGTGATAGCTAGCTGTTTTCCCTCTAGTCTTACATTACTAAATTAGGGACGGCTAGCACAGATAGCCCTCGAGTAGCTTTTGTGCGAAAATTTAAAACAAACACACAAACAAACAACTTCTTTTCCCTATGTAGCCCCCCGCTAGTATAGCGGTATGTCTCCGGATTTACAGTGCTAAAATCAGGGGTTCGATTCCCCTCGGTAGGCTAAGCAGATAGCCCTTTGTGGCTTTGCTATACGAAAAACACTCACACACGACTTCCCTATGTTAATAAATCGTATCTTCCCATTTAAATGTTAATAAAATGGAATCACCTAGTTCACGAGACTACATGTTAAACTGTATTAAATTATTGTTACAGGATTATCCTTATTTTTGCTTATTTTTGAATTTCACGCAAAATTACACAAGAGCTTTCTGCGCTAGTTGGCTCTAATTTAGAAGTGTAAGACTAGAGAAAAGGCAGCTAGTTATCACCCCCCACCAACTCTTGGGCTACTCTTTTACCAACAAACAATGGGACTGACTGACACATTATAACGCCCATACGGCGGAAAGGGCGAACATATTTGGTGCGACAGGGATTCGAACTGTGTGATTCGACTGCCTTAACCACCTGGCCATGCCAGGCCTCCTCATTTGTACTCAATAGTTAACCTGTGAGTACACCCTTGTGCAAATGAATTGAAACAAATGGTTATTTTACAATATTGTCACCATGGCGGCCGGTATATGCTCGCTGGACCTGCTGCTTTCCTTTAATAGTCATTTTTCTCACAGACAGCATCATTAGCTGTGTTTTGTAGTACGGTCGATCTATTTTTGGGATATATGACAAAATTTTGAGGAATATTACGTCATTCGAAATTGCGTTAGAAGGACAAGGAGACCAGTCAAAATACAACTTCTTACTAACTCAGTGAAGAAAAAACGGTATCAATGGTGTCTGAAATACAAAACAGGACGCAAGAACAATGGAGGAAGGTATTATTCAGTGACGAGATTCATTTCTTCGTACAGGGTCAAAGTAATCTGTATGTTTGCAGATCTCCAGGTGAGAAACTTCGAGAATCTCACATCAATCAGTTCGTAAAACCCTTGAAGAAGATGTTTTTGGAGCTTTTTCAGCTACTATGGTGTCGGAGACTTACATATCGTAGAAGGTATGATGCGTGAACCACAGTACATCGAAGTTTTGCAGATAACAGTCGTTCCAGAATTGAAAAAGGGATTACCAGATGGATCTTTCATTTTTCAGGAAGATCTGACTCTATGCCATACATCGAAATTTGTGAAGAATTTTATGACTACAACGGAATAAAGGTGCTGAACTGGCCTGGAAACTCTCCGGACTTAAATCCTATTGAAAATCTTTAAGCGATTTGTAAAGAAAGACTTTGGGGAAAAAACTACTACGAAAGATAAGCTAATTGAGGCCATAATTGAGGTGTGGTACCGCGATCCAAAAATTAGTGAAGATTGCAGTCAACTCGTGGACTCGATGCCAAAGCGGATTAATGATCTGAAAAATAAAGGCAGTCATATCATGTATTAATTTGTAAGTAATTTTTGGATTCTCAGAAATAAAACGCAAAAAGTTGAAAAAAATCGTAATATTCCGTCTTGTTTTAATTAAATTGCACAAGGGTGAAGCTTATTGAAGTTGTTATGAAGTTCCACTGCTGTTTGAAGTCAAGTTGAATGTCATCTTGCAGTGCCAGCAAAAACGTACAGAAATCAAAAGAAGCCACTATTCAAAGATAGTTATTAGAGAGCTATAAGGGTGTTAAAATAGAAAAATATATCTAACCTTATCTTATAGATATATTTATATTGTGATTGTGTCTGTCCAAGCGTTCTTATGTTCCACGTTTACATCGAATATTTCCCGCGTTGCTTTTAAACAGCTGTGCACGCAGACAGAGCTCAACATGCACTTTTTAAATGACAGTAGAACAAGTCTGAATAATGTGACGTAATTTAAAGAATACAGATGTAGGCACTTATATTATTCTTGAAAGGCTCTTAGCATGACTAAAATGTTTCATAATTAATTTTCTTGGTGGATAGTATTAGTAGCTCAGAGCCTTGACTCTCAGAAAACCAAGAGCTGAACACGATTAACTAAGGTTCATAAAAATAATTTTAAATGATAGGTTAACTTAAACTTTTCTCGTCACGAGAAAAGAGTAATTTAACTAGATTGACTTAAACTTTTTTTCGTCAATGGGGACTGGTACTTTTGCTTGTATACCGTAAAATATAAGTAAATACTTTAAAAATTAAATTTATTGCTTTAAAATGCGTTTTTGTCCACTGTACTGTTTATGGGTTGAACTATACGTGTTCTTAAATTGATAGGACTCTATGTTTGTCACCGTATGTTTAGCCTAGAATTATTGCCATACAAGAAAACATAAAAATTGTGTAACGTTTTATTGCACGACACCCCTAATTAAACTGTTAACTTTATTGAAGCAGTGTATATGCTATTTTTTTACACTAAACAAACTTCCCAATGACTTAGTGGTCAGTCTGGTGGCTTATAATGCCAAACTCCAGATTTCGATACCCTTGGTGAGCATAGCACAGACAGTTAACTGTGTAATTTTGCGCTTAACAACAAACAAACAAATTATTAATTAATGAAAATAACTTGGATTTATCTTTGTAAATGTTGAATGAAAGCTCTACGTATAAATGTTCCCATGGTATGGCTGGCCTTTCCTGTTAGTAAACTTAACCTTCTATTGTCAAACAATTTGGAAAATGGAAGATTATTTGCTTTGTACTACAAGTAGCAGAACTAACATTACTTTGCTATTTTTAAAAATAAAATTATGGTGAAAAATGATCTAATTTATAATATTCATAGAGTTGCTGGAGATGGATAATATATTTATCTCCTCAACCATGACCTTTATAAGGCTAGACTTTATATCTCTGTAACTCATGGTGTGGAGATATATATGCTAAGACATAAAAGTAGCTAAAGTTGAAAGAAGATTTATATTTATAACTTGTAGCAAAATTTTAGTTAATATTGCAAGAAGACCCGATTTATTTTTCGTTGTAAAAATGAATAATATGTAATCTTTCCAAATGACAGTTTTTACAATCTGTACGAATGGCCTTGTTAAAAGAAACAGAACATGTTCTGAAGAAAGAACCAATTATTGTCGTATTCTTATTGACGAAAACAGAAATCTAATGTAAAGAGTTAAAAAGATAAATTTTTACAACAGTCAATGTGGGCCACGTTTGGAATAACAATGTACGTAGATTCATTAAAATAAATGCTATCTAACAGTTAAAAAGTATTTTGAATTGAAGAAATAAATAAATAAAAAATGTTGATTATTACTATGAAAGTTGTTTGTTTAGTATAACAAGTAAAATATAAAAAAACGAGTTTCATCCAGATGTCAGAAAAATAAATCAGAATTCTTGAAGATAGTTGATAGGTGTGAATATCTTCTTCACTTTAAGTTGTTTTTTATAGAATGTCTAATTTCATTGCTTCGTTGTATATAGAACAAAATAAGAGCCTCTAGTGGACAGTGAGAGAAATTGAGATTAAATGGGTTGTAAAACTATATAAGACACAACACATAACTTTAGTTTGCTATCGCTTACAACATAGCTCCGTTGGTAATAGAAAGTAACCATTTGATACATTTATTTGGTCCAGCACATTTTCAAAATAATAACAATTTTTTTTTATTTTTAGTGTATTTAAAGAGGAGCGTTCTGTCTGAAACGTTGTGCTACCTAATAAAACACGTTTCCAAGTAGTATTAATATTAAAACATGTTTGTTGGTCGTTAGGCGCAAAGCTACCCAATTATTTATCTTTGATCTGCCCATCGCGGGTATCGAAATTCAAGTTTAAACATTATAAGCTCTCAAACATGATGCTGAACCACCAGAAGGCATTAGACCGTGATATTTGATCAGAATTAAAATCACATTAAAATATCATCCAGTGTATCACCTAAAGGTTCATTGCATTGAAGTGTTTTAAGTTTCATAATTCTGAAATAAGTCAAAGACTCTTTGTGGTTGTTAGTTGTCGATTTTATCCATTTTAATGTTTCGTTTCTTTGATTCTAAATTTTTCGAGAGACTTCATAAAAATAATCTAATAAAAGCCATCTCTAATTCTGAAGTGATAGAAAACAAGGAAAGAAACTATTAAATAATGACGACAGCTAAATCGTGGGGTACAGCTGTCTTATCAAATAGCAAGATTTGACCTGCACTCTTGTAGCACACTTAAAACCCCCAAAGGATTGCAAACCACTGCTCATTAACTACTTAGTTACGTCAAGACTGTTTCTAACATCCTCACCGTAAAGAAACGTAGAATTTATCAGCTCGTAATTAGAAAGTAATAATCCTCCCACAATGAGCTAACGTCAAGTACCCCAGTGGAACAGTTTGATGACTTAAAATGGTAAAAGCCAGGCTTCTAATCCACACGATGAACACAACAAATAGTCCCTTATGAGTTTACATAAATAACAAGTTTAATATTAATAGTTTTCTTTACAGCAAAAGTCTATGACATGAAATGAATATTTTGGTCCAATTTTAATGACATTTAAAATTACTGTGGGCAATGAAAAATATTTCATACCATAAATAACCTCTAATTGACCTCTAATTGAATAAATAAATTAGACTTTGATTCTACTTTAAAGAAATATCGCGGAGCATACATGTAGTTAACTACAGGCTCATAAAATTGTGTTCAAAGATTGAAAGAAATCAACTTATTTACGACCTGACAACATGTTGCAATTTTAATCAAAATATTTACCAACTAAAACAGGTTTTTCACCCCAGTTGAAAAACAGAAATACGGTTTCTTGTAGGAATTCCTTCAGGAAATTACTCTTAGCAAAAAGTAGAAAGATTAGTGCTTTCAAGAGAAAAATATATTTGATCATTCACTGGATAACAATTGAAGAGCTTGAGTAGGAGGGAAGCCTAATAAGCTAAGACTAACACAGTTACAGTTTCCTGTTCGTAATTCTTTTGTTTCTACTGAGACGTATAAAAAAAGAATTTGTTCGAAATTAAGTTTCATAAAAATAAAGTTCGTTTAAAGTCTTACATTCAAAACTTTAGTGTGTGTTCTTTGCTGTCTCGGTTTCTGACGTCTTCTCTAATCAACTATAAAAGAGGGCGCAATACTCTAAAAAGTTACTTCTGTTGAAAACTTGTAACAGAACAGTTTGTGAAGAAAAATCGGTGAGTTTTGTTTTCAAGTCCTTAAAAGTGTATATCATATTTTAGTGTATAACAATGGATCATAAACTGAGAACTAATAATAACTAACACTAACAAAACAAAATACAGATATTTTGTTCTTACTAATAAGGATAAAAACATATTTTTTTGCTATTATAAATTCATTTCTTAGGAGTACGTTCAAAGAAATTAGTTGACAAACCAAAAACGCCTGCTCATAACGTTTTGTTTGAATCCTTTAAAAATTTTATTCACGAAACCGTTGCTTTCGTAACTTATCACATGTGGTAGAATTTGGTTTGGTTTCAATTTCGCGAAAAGCTACACGAGAACTATCTTCATTAGTCGTACTATCTAATTTAGTAGTGAAAGACGAGAGAGAAGACCGTCAGTCATTCTGCGGTAAGATTATACCGTAAATAAATATATAAAAATTATTAATGGTTATTTTAATTTAAACACCTAAAGAAATAGTGTGCGGAAACAATATATATTTACATTTGTTTAAATACGTTTATTTTTGATATTGTTCATTCAAGGCTTAGTTATCAATCATTTAGAACAGACATGTATTATCAGACATTCATAAATCACGTATATAAAGTGTGTTAGAAAAAAGAATTTTGAGTTATTGGTTTTATTCAAATAAATAGTTACTCTAGTAACAGTTATGTCTTCTGAAGATTTAAACACTTATTCATTAGTTAATGAAATGAAAACGTTTCAATTTTTTTTAAAGTTTTATAGATGAAATATTTATTACAGAATGTGAAATGATTCATTAGTTCACAGTAAAATTGAATAAATACGAATTGTTAAAATCATTGTTACTATCGAAAATTTAACTGAACATTCCATTCTAAAGACAGCTGGTATGGGTATTGAAACATTCATTAAAATAAAGTACAGAACAACGTTTCGACCTTCTCAAGTCATCTTCAGGTTAACAGAGTTTGCAGACCCGGCATGGACAGGTGGGTTCAGGCGTTCGATTCGTGATCTGAGGATCGTGAGTTCGAATCCCCGTCGCACCAAACATGTTCGACATTTCAGTAGTGAGGGCGTTATAATGTGCCTGTCAATCACACTATTCATTGGTAAAAGAATAGCTCAAGAGTTAGCGGTGGGTGGTGATGACTGGTTGGCTTCCCTCTAGTTTTACATTGCTAAATTAGGAACGGCTAACACAGGTAGCCCTCGTGTAGCTTTGCACAAGATTAAAAAAAACAACAAACAACAGAGTGATCGTTGCTGGTTGCTTATCTCAGGGACGAGAATTTAAACGAATACAAGTTGGATATTAGGTTATTAATTTGTATAAGTATAAAGGTGTTCCTTTATATTGGTTCAATTTGAGCTTGATTTGTTGTATAAGTTGGACGTCTCTGATTTTGTTTGTATTTGCTTCCCTAGTATGTTCGTGTATTCTATGGTTAGTTATATTGTGCATAAGACACGTGCTCGGCAACGGTCAGTGGGAAACTATTTTGCTAACGGGAAGTTGACCTTAGAATGTCGAAATATTGTTCTGTACTTTATTTTAATTAAAGTTTTAGTAACCATATCAGCCGTCTTCAGAATACATTTTCACTTCAAGTGTGTTTCTTGTTATCATGAATTAATAGTTTTTTCCCATTCTTGAGTCTCACAATGGGCTATCTGAGTATTGTTATGTTTGCGATGTTTTGATTTGTAGCATAATTCAGTACAGAAAATTCGATAATCTAATTTTTAACCATAAAGTCATAAAATTTCAAAACTACAACAAAAGACAATTCCGCGTCTTTTTACTATTATCATCTTAATTTGTTCAAGTTCTTTCGTATTCATGTTCACGATTCTCATATAACAGTTAGTGTAGTGTTGATGTTAGATGATAGAAAGATTTTAAATGAACAACATGTATAATTCACAGTTAATTAATGAAATGGAACACCATTTGCCTACTATTTCCTCATTTCCACAACCCCCAAGTTTATAAACCTTGGATTTTTCCCTTTTTTTTATTCTGCCTAATTCTGATTCATTTATGATTAATTGTATTATAATATTTTAATCACGGGTTCGTGATTCTGTTGTTTCGGCTACTTTCAGTTTATGCTTATATATTAATTTGTTTTAATGGTCTAATATTCGATATTAAGATGCTATTTTTTTTCCTTTTGTTTGTTAGTTTCTAACATTGGTAATGTTGTATATTGAATACTGACCTAGCTAATTGATATCCAGAAAACTTCATTATCACAACGACGTGAATCAACTACGAAAGAAGATGCAATGATAAAATTACTCAACAGATGACACCAGCCACACCTCTTTGCACAACCAAGAACATTTGATTAATTGCAACATTACACGTGTTCCTTATCAATTTAATTAATTAAAAACGATACCAGCATGGCCTTATTGTAAATATTCATTATTATATCTGAGTATTTTAATCGGATAGATTCATCAGTACAAGGCCCGGCATGGCCAAGCGTATTAAGGTGTGCGACTCGTAATCTGAGGGTCACGGGTTCGCATCCCGGCCGTGCCAAACATGCTCACCCTTTTAGTCTGGGGGCGTTATAATGTGACGGTCAATCCCACTATTCGTTGATAAAAGAGTAGCCCAAGAGTTGGCGGTGAGTGGTGATAACTAGCTGCCTTCCCTCTAGTCTTACACTGCTAAATTAGGGACGGCTAGCACAGATATCCCTCGAGTAGCTTTGTGCGAAATTCCAAAACAAACAAACAAATTCATCAGTACAGCCAAGTTGAATCCTTCCTGGACTCTCTACTCCTTATAAAAGGTCTAGAAAATATATGTATAAACTAGGACTGTCCACTGCCCAGACAACAGTTTTAGTTATTTTCTTTCCAATTTTAGATTGGTATGTTTTGTTTCTACGTAACAAATATACAGCAACTTGTTATTGATTCAAAAAGTAAATTTGGTCCAGTTCTAAAATATTATTAGTATTTCACAGTTAATCTCGTTTATTAATAAACTTTAGTTAATCCGTACTAAATAAAATCTCTCTTTACGACTATATTATTGGCTGTGAAAATAGTTTGCGAACTCCCTGTAATGTAGCTGCTGTTGTTCTCGAATTAAGCACAAAACTACCCAATGGGCTATCTGTGCTCTGGTCACCTCTGGTATCGAAACACAGTTTTTAGCTGTGTGAATACGCAGACATATCGCTGTGCCATTGAGGGGCATTATGTAACTGAGGTGTTTAATAAATTCATTTGTAAAAATATCCTCAACTGTTTCGATTCACAGGTGAAATTACACGTTCTGGCAGAGATGGATCACAAAGTATTCTCTAAAGCTACTTATCTCTTGACCGCCATCCTGATAATAGGCAGTATAATGACAGCTCTGAGCGAAGAAACTGCAGAACCTAATAACGAAGTTAACGTAAGTGTTTAATAAACAGATAAATATATATCTAACGAAATTAATTTAATGACTCCAATATATTCAAACATTACTTTTAAAGCTCAGATTATAAATATAAGATGCTTTTTGTTGTACGAGCATCACGGAACTATCTCAAATATATTAAATTATTGCAGGTTGAAACAGGAGAGCACATTTAAGACTCACCACTTACGATTTTGTATCTTAGATAAGTTGAAATGGAGTATAAAAATATAGTTGAAAAATGTGTGGGTGAGTAAGGTTTTAGGTTAAAAATTATAATCCACACAACTCAAAAACAGAAAAAAGAACATATAATTTTGTATGCCATCCCTCAAGAAATCTATAAAAAACCCTTTTAATCTATTTGTGTGTGTGCAATGTTTCATTAGTTTTAGTTTTCGTCTACTATTCCACTCATTTTTTAATACGCCATTGAAAATAACTGGACATTTTCTAACAGGAATATTAACGGTAGGTGTTTTCAATAGATAGATGTTTACATTATTCTGTTTGTTCATTCGATGTTAAAAATATTCATATTTGTTATTTTGTGATCAGTGAAAAAGGGTATTAAACAACATCTTAAGAACATAAGCCCTAATGATAAGGAGTACTTTAAGATCTCTAATTACATTTGTTATTTTACATTTTTAAATACGTGCGTCTGTGAGCCAGGATGTATTAATTTGTTAAATATGTGCATCTGTGAGCTAGGGTATATTAATTTGTTAAATATGTGCATCTGTGAGCCAGGGTGTATTAATTTATTAAATACGTGCATCTGTGAGCCAGGGTATATTAATTAATTAAATACGTGCATCTGTGAGCCAGGGTGTATTAATTTATTAAATATGTGCATCTGTGAGCCAGGGTGTATTAATTTATTAAATACGTGCATCTGTGAGCCAGGGTATATTAATTAATTAAATACGTGCATCTGTGAGCCAGGGTGTATTAATTTATTAAATACGTGAGTCTGTGAGCCAGGGTGTATTAATTTGTTAAATATGTGCATCTGTGAGCCAGGGTGTATTAAATTTTTTTTATTTCCATATTATATCCGAAAACTTTGAAGTCTTATTAAATTCCTAGACAATAACAACAAATTTCAAGAGACAATATTTAACTAATAATAATAATAATATCATTAGTAAATGAATGTATCATATTTTAAATTAGTTTTAAATTCAATCTGTTCCATATTTTTCTATTAATGGTCATCTACGGTTATAAAAGTCACTTTTGATTCATAACGAGTTTCATCTGTGCCTAATAGCACTCAGAAACAATTTTCGTAAACAATTAAAATCTGGAAATGGCATCTTTTGTATTTTTATGACATATCAACGCTTTTGTTTTAGCTAATCTCTCTGTAAAGGTCTGTAAAAAGTGTTCTTTAAACCGTTTACCCTTTCAAGAACTGGAGATACAGAACCGTAGTCTTCTCCGGCTATGTTTCAGCCAAACGATGAACTCACATGGTAAGGCTATCTATCTGTAAACTTATTTCAAATTGCAGTGCATTACCTTACGATCTATTCATTTGTTTGTTTGTCAGTAAGCGTAAAGCAATACAATGAACTATCTGTGTTCTGCTCACCACGGGTATCGAAATCCAGTTTCTAGTGGTATGAGTCTGGCAGACATACCACTGTGCCACTGGGAACTTACAGACCAAAGTACAGATGTAATTCTGTTCCAGATATGTACTTTTATACATGTTTTCTTTGCTATTCATTACTATAGTATAGCTTGTACTTACAGACTTTTAGAAACGGATATCAAAGTCTGTTGGCCACTCTGCATTCAAGCGAAAATAATGACCAGGATGAAACAAATGACGATACAGAGCTGGTAGACAACTTCAATCCAGACGACTGGAGAGCATTCACACCTCTTCCTGTTACAAATCCTCAATGTTATGTTGAAACACAAAAGGTAATTAATAATGTCCAGTAATCTGTTTATCTAAGTAATAGAGGGTAGATAATATTAAATATTTAGGGCATTGTATCACTTTTATTTCATTTGTTTTAAAATTATGTAACAACAAACAGTTTAAATTATTAAAGTTTATGTAACTGAAAATCATTATATTTTCTTTACTATCTATTGCACCTTTCAGCGAATTCTCATGATTTAGAAACATTTTTCAAATTTCTTAGCTTTACTTTCTGTATTACAGAAAACCAAAATATAGTTCTGGAAAAGTTACTGCTCGTATGAGTTACTTCATTCAAACATCTACGTAAAAACTGTACGTATTGATTAATTTAACTATTTTCCGAAGGACCAAAATGAAGTACTCTTAGATTGTAAAAGAAAAAGTATTATTTGGATAATACTATAAAGGTTTTATGAAGGTATTATTCACGTAAATTATTAAGATATATTTTCTTAAGAAGCAATTTTTGTCTTTTACACCCATCCACACACACACACATTCTTTATATAACGTTTCTTACTATTTAACAATTGTATTTCCTAATTCTGTAATTGTTTCCTTTTCAACAGTGTGAAACAGAAAGAATTCCAGGCCGCTGTATAAAGTTGGGAGGCACCATTCCTGCCTGCCAAACTCAAACTCTTTTAACCCTTCACGAATTCGCTCAGTGTGGTTAGAAAGATTGACACCTTGCATCAGCCACATACGTTACAAATATTGACCTCTTCTGAGTAATGTTAAGTTAATATCTTCCTTTCTAGCTTTTCATTTTATCGCGGTTTCTGTAAATTACACTTGGGAATTGTATCATAATTTCTATAAATTATAGTTTGGAATTATATTACGTCAATGATAAGAATTAACAACAACATTTGTAGCGATTACATTAAAAATAACTGAAAGTTTCATAAACAGATATAGTAGCAAACTTACTACGATCGAAACAAAATAAATTTAACTGAAAATAGATGTGGAATTTTTAAAATGTTGTACCTTCATCTTTACTTTCAAGAAATGTCACTGATTAGTAGTTTCAAATAACACTATTTTTTCCAGTACGTTTTTATATAAAAGTTTATATTCATGTTTATGAAACAATAATAATCGAAGTAAGCCAGGTTTCATGAAAGGTTGGATGAGAACTTTTGATTTTTGTGCAAACTTTGAGACCGATACAGTTTAAAAGAAGACATGTTCGTGAATCCCTAGGTTCTTTAAGGGATGAGGAGAGAAATATTAACTTTATGCAAATCTCCAGACAGAGATGATTCGTTGTTACCAGCGGTTTAGGAGGTTTGGTTTCAATTGGCTCGGCATGGCCAAGCGCGTAAGGCGCGCGACTCGTAATCCGAGGGTCGCGCTGAACATGCTCGCCCTCCCAGCCGTGGGGGCGTTATAATGTGACGGTCAATCCCACTTTTCGTTGGTAAAAGAGTAGCCCAAGAGTTGGCGGTGGGTGGTGATAACTAGCTGCCTTCCCTCTAGTCTTACACTGCTAAATTAGGGACGGCTAGCACAGATAGCCCTCGAGTAGCTTTGTGCGAAATTGCAAAACAAACAAACAAATGGTTTCAATTTCGCGAAAAGCAACATGAGGGCTATTTGCGCTATTCGTCCGTAATTTAGTAATGTAAGACTAGAAAGAAGGCAGCGAATCATCATCACCCACCGCAAACTCTTGAGCTGCTCTTTTACCAACGAAAAGTGGAATTGAGCGTCACGTTATAACGCCCCAACGGCTTATTGTATAAATTTGCATCAGCAAGTTGTTATCTTGTAAACAACAATTTATTCTTTGTTTTTTATAATTAAGCAGAAAGCTACAGAACAGGTTATTAATGCTCTGCTCATCACTGGTATCGAAACCCGGTTTGTAGCATTGTAAGTCCGCAGACATACCATTGTCTTACTGGGTGGGGGAGGCACAACACCGTATGTTTTCCAGAATAATTACAATGTCTTAGATTTTCTAAATATTTAACTTTTCACGATATTCAGAGAATTATAGGTTTTACAATTTTCGTATGAAGAATATTCATTTTTACAACTTCATAACAATAGACTGAACTTATTACAATATTTCTAACTAAATAGGGCACTCTTTACCTGGATGGAAGTTACGTAAATTCACGATTAATGAATGGTTATCTTCGGACATGAAAAGTTACTTCCCTTATTGGTTTTTGTGAAAGTCGTTCACAAAAACTCCAAAACACAATATGTGAAACAATAAATTTGCATGGATCCAACAAATCTTTATGTCAAATTTTATGAAGATCAATTTAAGTTGGATGAGATAGTGAAAAAATGCCCATGAAACCGCAAAATGCAAAACATGAACTTAATGAATCTCCATACTACTTTCGGTAAAGATCCATCCACATTCTGCGAAGTAGTTAGATGGACATACAGTACTATTGTACTTATATATATTACAACACTTTATATATGTATGTGTAAAATATATAATACCATATTCCACTAAGGTATACATAATTACATATTTCTCTGTTTCAACATCATTCTTATCTGCTGAACTAACATTCTGAAATTTTCAGAAGCAAATTCAAATGTGCAGTCAAGCAACAAGACTTCATTAACATAGACAAGGTACCTTTACCATTTCATTCTCTTTAGTGTATGCTGAATCAGCGTTTCAAATGACATGATACACAATGTATACAAACTACTTCGAGAACTGAATACACAACAACTCTGTACTTTTATTTGTCCTCACAATAATTGACAGAAATGGCTGTACACTCTCTATAAGTTTAGTTATTTCATTCTTTAACATCTGGTGATTTTGGTGATTACTATATTCACAATATTGCGAGGAAGCCTGCATTGTAGTTGTTTATTTATACTTGCTTCTCCTATGCTTATGTAAGGATGTTTTTCTTTTAACCTAGTCTGTCATTTGGTCCCACATATATGTTGTCATAGTCAACCAACAGATCACTCAGTTTTCGTTGTTCAATGGGATAAATATTACTTATATATTCTAAAATAGGGATCTCAGACGTGTGACAACTGAGTATTTGCTTTTAAACTTGGCAAAAGTGAAGTAATGCTGGTAATATTACTAGCTTTTGTAGCTTCCTCTTTCTCTCCCATGCCAGTGACCATTGCAGTGTTGTGCTGGATAGCCAAATGTCCATAATTACAGAAAAAAACACTCGACTTCATCTCTTGTTAGGCAGCAAACCAAAAAAAATCGCTTACAAAGACAGAGCATTTGTGACTCCACCTACAGTATTTAATCAGCTTGATTATCTTCTTTTTTTTTGAATTTCGCACAAAGCTACTCGAGGGCTATCTGTGCTAGCCGTCCCTAATTTAGCAGTGAAAAACTAGAGGGAAGGCAGCTAGTCATCACCACCCACCGCCAGCTCTTGGGATACTCTTTACCAACGAATAGTGGGATTGACTGTACCATTATAACGCCCCCACGGCTGGGAGGGCGAGCATGTTTGGCACGACTCGGGCGCGCACCCGCGACCCTGAGATTACGAAGCGCACGCCTTAACGCGCTAGGCCATGCCAGGCCCTTGATTATCTTCAGATATACTTCTCACATGTTGCATTGGCAGGACTGATTGATAATTTCCACGGTATTTTCATCGCCGGGATACCAGTGCCAAACCCTTATTCAGAAATTACCACCTTTGTTGTGTGTTAAACGTAACAGTCACATGCTTGACTCTGCAATCACATTTACTCCATCTCCATTCATTACAATAAGTTTAGTGTTAACTGGCCAGGGTAGCAGCTTCGTTCAGTATCATATATATGTCTGTATGTATATTGATCACGACAATACACAGATGTTGTAATAAATCAATGTTTTGGTTTCTCCTGTATTAGCCAAGAATTATTTATTTCCCTTATATCTTCACATGAATATATATAAAACACCTTCTAGACTTGTTGGTGCTGAGCTGACCACCATATTTCTGAGCACAGTTTGGTTGCTGTACATCTCTAAGTCAGTTTCGTTAAGCAGAAGTTGCAGTAGCTACAGTTCATTGTTGATCCTGGAGCTTTTGCTGTGTAGTTAGTCAAACTGTAACCTCACCTACGTTGTTGTACAGGAAGGTATGGACAGTACAGTGTAATACACCCTGCTGCCCACATCCAACTCAGATGCATTGGTTCTCTGGAGTGATTTCTGGGAAGAGGCATTTATGACATTAGGATTTTGTGCATTAAACTCAGCTTCATAGACAATTCATTTTTATAAAATAAAAAATTAGAGCAGTTTGGTTGTATTTCAATGCTATAGTTGCATCTCACTCAAATATTTAATGACTGGACCATCCATACTTAGTGTTTTCAGCAAAGAATTGCATGTTCCGAAATTTATCCATTTTAGGCTGTTATCTAAACGAAATGCTTCAGAAAGTGATTCATATTATAATCTGCCACACCATTAAAAGTCACTGTGTTGTTACCTGTTTGTTTGGTTGCTTGTATTTAAACAAAAGCCACACTATGGGCTACCTGTACATTGCCCCCACAGGTATTGAAACTCGGTTTCTGGCACTGTAAGCCTACAAACGTACTGCTGTGCCATTGAATGGGAAATTTTGTTTTTTAGCCTTAATCGTAGCTGTCTCTATTTTTGGCATACACTTTCAATCATGGACCTGGTTGAAATTTCTTAAATGTTGGAGATGCTACGTAATGGACTCATACAGAGACGTCTAAGTTGAGATATTGTCAGATTCTTGCTGTAAGGTCACATAAGGGTAAATTAATCACTAGTATATTAATTACTAGTGAGTGACCAGTAATGAGTGGTATTTGTCTCAATACAAATAAATATTTAGGCAATAAGGACAGAGATAAAAGAACTTTGTGGCACTTTTATTTAAGCTTCCATCGTGATTTAAACAAAGTTAATCGTGTCACAGACTGAGAAAGTATGACATAGGTACAAACTACAACAATGTCATTTTTCTCAAGGTATAAGTGACAAACAGTCGGTTTTACTATAAAACAAGGGGCATTGTACCTGACTTGTCAACAGAAAAAAATACAGTGCTGCATGTTACGGGAATAATCTATACAAGTGAATGAGATACATTAATTGAATGAAGTAGTTTGGGGATTAATTATGGCAAGTAGAACTATATATATATGTAGTTAGAGGTTTAAATTTGCTTTTTTTACGCACCCCTTCCTTATGATATTACTTATTTTACTATTTGATTTTATTAAAATTCAGTTATTTTCATTAAAATATATACATATTTTTGAATGGGAACCTACTTAAATATATCAAAAGCAACTAAAATGGAATGCGATTGTTGAAAGTATAAAAATACATAATGTTTCAACTGTATTCAACTGAGCAAATACTGGTAAAATATAATATCGTTACAATGGCTTCTGTCATAGGTAGGTAGGGTTGTTTTTCATTCTTCGGTAAAAATAATGAAAGTACAGAACTCTGAATGAAAGGAAAGCATTTTATTTATCATTCCATAAATTTTACAAACTCTGTAATAGATAAGCCTAAAGTAAAACGTAAAATTAAAAGTCAATCAATCACTTACTTATTAAAGTACATTTATTACTCTAATACAAGCTCAAATCTTAATAACTAACTTATAATGCAATGTTGTTGTTGTTTTATATATTTTTACCGGCTTATTCGTGTAAAAGATTATGTTAAACACCGATATTTCATTTATTTCTAATGCAATTCACAAACTTAAAGAACAAAATCCGTAAAATAACTCTACAATGACTCTTATGAAATACTGTATCTTAGTGACCCCAAGCTCTTAAATTATACTCTCAGATCTATGTGTTAAATAAATATATTTTATTTAGTCTTTAGTGTAAGTCATGTATATTAAAAACTAGGGAAAATAATGCAAAAATATATTTTTAGACTGATTTTTCAATAACTATTTTAACCAGAGTTGGTGACAGTCTCCAGTAACACAATGTATAATAGACTATATTTTAGCCACTTTTCGTCCTTTTGATAAATTAAACAGTTATTCACTTTATTTATAATGTGTTGATGTAAATTAGTTTATATCTAAGTTGTACATCAATTTATGTTGAAGTATTCATATTTCTGTAATACATATCAAATTTAGCGACAGAATAACCTGAGAAAAAGAGTATTGACACATAAATTAAATCTGCCTGAAATGGGAAAAGTTAAAATATAATTACATCATTGGGGAAAATATAAAATATATATATATATATATATATATATAAATTGTGTCTTAAAGTAGTTACAATTACTTTAGATTTTCTAAAAATTCAATATAAGTCCAATCGATTTAGCCGTTTTACTGATTAATTTTAGTTTCGGGAGAAAATCCATATATCAGTAACTTTGTACGAGAGGAAATTGATGGAAATAAATTAGGCTTCGTATAATGATGATTTGTTTTATCAAATTTTGCGCAAAGCTACACCAGGGCTATCAGGGAAGTCAGCTAGTCATCACCACTCACCTCCAATTTTTGGGCTACTCTTTTACCCAAGAATAGTGGAATTGATCGTACCATTATAACGCCCTCACGGCTGATAAAGTGAGCATGTTTGGTGCGACGGTGTGTATATTAAATGTATGGTGTTTTGAAATGTCACTTATTCATCAGAGATTGATATTTCAAGACTCCATACATGTAACTTTTAATTTAATTAAAATTATTATTCATACAGAAGTCCTTGTAATATTTTCTAAAGACAATTTTTTGAATTAACAAGAAAATTAGACATAAACAGTTTGAACATAAATTTTAAATGGAGACTTATATCATCTACAATATGAATGTTATAATTCGGGCAATTACATTCAATTAATTAACATGATAGAGACTACTCTATATTAATAATCTTAATTTAAAATATAATCATTATCATTGCCATCTGTTTATGTAAATGCTTGGATAAAATTTTTCAAGAATGATAACTGTGGATTGAATTATTTTCTACCTTCTTAGATTGTTGTTGTTCAGAATTAAGCACAAAGCTACACAATGGGCTATCTGTGCTCTGCCCACCACGGGTATCGAAACCCGGATTTTAGCGTGTAAGTCCGCAGACATACCGCTGAGCCACTGGGGGGCCCTTCTTAGATGAAATAAAAACTTAAACCAGGGTCTAGTGACACAACATAAATATTTAAATCGATACGTACATGATCTATTGTATCAATATGGACGATATCATCGATTCATTTTGTCAATTTTATATTCATTTAAATTCCAGTAAAGTTTCTTCGTTAATTTCTTTTAGGTTTCTGTTTTTAAGTTTGCTCGGGGTGACACATCTTCCCAGCGTTTTATCTTGTATTTGCATGATCCACTTCCACTTTGCACACCATTGCAGTTTGTTTTCTGTTTCAAATACAAGTTATAAATTATTCTCAACGAACCTGTAAAGTAAATAGATTTTTTTCATATAGTTGCTAGGATTAGTGTAAAAAATGCAATTTTATTGAATGAACAGTTTATGAACTCTATCAAGTTACGTTTCAATATCAAACAACATAGCCTATTGAAAATAAGATTCCACTTCAATTTTGAAAAAAACAACATGTCTTTGTTTTTAGCTTAATCCCACACAATGGATACCTTCATTCGTGAACTGAGGGGAATCGAACCTCGGACTTTAGCGCTGTAATTCCCTAAATTTATCCCTGAACCATTAAGAGACAACTCATTTTATTAAATGAAATCAATCAAGATGGCATTAAGTAAATAATTTAATCACATAACATTCTACAAATGTAATATCTATTTATTTCAAATGCAGAATGAATGAAACTGAAAAGAACGTTTTATCTGCAGAATTTAATATATATATAAGAAATTAAAGTTTATAAAATTATTTCTTGAGGTTTGAGGACTTTTTCCACCAGTTATGAAAACAATTTATTTGGTGGAGAAGTGATGAATATTTTGGCATTGCCAAAACCCAAATAAATATACATATACAATAATTTGGACTTTGTTTAATAATTATAGTTTGTTTTGAATTCCGCACAAAGCTACACGAGTTAGCCGTTCTTAATTTAGCAATAGAGGACTAGAGGAAAAGCAGCTAGTCATCACCACCCACCACCAATTTTTGGACCACTCTTTTACTAACGAATAGTAGGATTGACTGAAACATTATAACGCCACCACTACTGAAAAAAGCGAGTATGTTTGATGTATCCAGGATTCGAACCTGCGCTTCTCAGATTAAGAGTCGAGCGCCGTAATCACCTGGCCTTACCGAGCCAATAATTATAGTGCAGAACATTTGACAAAGAAGAAATATACACTTCTAAGACTTTTAGTAAAATGAAGATATTGTGATAATGAAACCAGGCAAAACATATATACATAATACATGTTTATAACTAAGTTAGGAACTACAAGAGAGTTTAAATTGCATTAATATTTTACAACATTACAATACTTTAACTATCCATCATAATGAGATTAACTATTGTATGTACAATTGTGATGGCACTTAGAAATGATGTACAGTGTTTTGATTTTTTCCAAAGATATTTCATAATGGTTTGATGCCCTCAAAACAATAACTTTCTGTTAGTCTTTTATTAAAACACACGAAACATTTGTCGTTGTTTAAATCAAAACAATCTGTTCATAACATTTTAAATTCTATCAATGGTTTTCTATAAGCATTTATAACGATATTTTAATTTATTGTATATTGTAACGTAGGTATAATTATATGTAAAATTATACGCGGACTTTTCTCTTTGTCAGAATATTTTTATTTGCGAGGTGAAGACTCTGGAAAGAAGACCGAAATTTCGCAAGTATTAGTGTTTCAATGTATAATTTATTATGTATTTTTATTTAAGAGCAAAGCTACACAATGGGCAGCTTGAGCTGTACCTGTTTAAACCCTTATTTCAGTAAAATATCTCCATAATAGTAAATACTTATTCAGTTAAATTAATCTACTAGCCGTTAATTAATGTGAGTCTTTGAAAGTTGGCTCAAAAATGCACCGAATAGTTCTAGGTACGCTTTTATCTAACAAAAGTCTCTCACTTTGAAGTAAATAAATTCATCTGGCCACAACGATCTTATTCTTCAATTAGGTGTTCACACTAACAAACAAAATAAAGTTACTCTTACTTGATAGGTCAAACGTTTTGAGAGATTTTGGATAATCGATAAAAACATCGTCATATATTATTTGAATGTTGTTTTTTACCAAGTTTATTTCTTGGATATTTTCGTTTCCGAAAATACATTTGGAGGAAGAGTTGTCAACAAATTCTCACTGTATAAAACCAATTTAGAGAAAACAGAAAAACAAAACAAAAGTAAATGAATAAAACACAAATATACACGTAAAAAACATAATGTTACAATAAATTATTGAAGTTGTTACTTAAAATTTTGAGAACTACCGAAATTAAAAGTATTTGTGTTTTGTTTAGAATTAAGCACAGAGTTTTACAATGGGCTATCTGTGCTTTGCCTACCACGGGTATCGAATCCCTGTTTCTCGCAGTCTAAGTTCGCAGACATATCACTATGTTACTGAGGGCAAGTATTTGTGAAAAATAAAAAATTGAAACGTAAAACTTATAAATAAATAAAATATTCAAAGTTCAAACTGTCTCATTAGTGCAATACATTAAAAAATAAAACAATGACGAGATAGAATTTTTGGTTGTTTTGGAATTAAGCACAAAGTTACACAATAGGTTATGGGTGCTCTACCCATCACGGTATTGAAACCCGGTTTCTAACAGCCTGAGTCCACAAACATACCGCTGTGCCACTTGGGGCATGTGGAGATAGAGATCTTAAATTAATACGTTATATGCAAAAACTAAGTTTGGGTCTGTTTGTTTGTATCTTTTAGTCTTATACGTTTGCACATTTCTTTATAATTCAGTACCAGACTTGACACAAGGAAGGTCGAAGAATGGGTTAAACCATTTCCTGTAATTTTATATTGATAAAATCCTTGAAAACATCACATCTTTCTCTTCAGTACTGGTACTTTTATGTATTTTTGCTGCACATGTTATATTTATTGTGTTAAGAAAACAAATAGAGGCACCATTTCCTACCCTTCGTATTTCAGTTCGTTTCTAAATACAGTTTTATTATTAAAAATACATTATAAAGCTCTTCAGATAGGTGTTAATGTTTCCAAACAGTTATGGGGTTTATAAGCAGTGCTGATTCAAAACTACTCTCAGAATAATAGGCAGAGGTGCTTCACAGAAACTATAGGGACAGTGTTTCAATAATTTCGTGTTCCACTTCTTGTCTGATGAATATCATCTCACAAATTATTCTTATCTCATTTCTGTGATCAAACTTAAAAATATTGTCCCTCCAGTAGCACAACGGTATGTCTGCGCACTTATTGGAATTCGGGTTAAGATACCTGTGGATGACAGAGCGCAGATAGCCTATTTGAACTTAAGCTTTATAAGCCATCCGTTTTAATCTTTGACAATTTACAGTATAGTATTATGTCATCCGAATAAATAAACTGTTTTTAAGAAGTTCAGATCTATCAGAAAAAGTTATAGCAGCATGTTTCTTATTGAACGAGATTTATTAAAAGGTTTTAAAAACCGTTATAACTCAAGATGCCAACACACATTTTAATTTGTATTTGAATATGGGGAGAAATGAAACAAAATTTATTATCAGTCTAGAATAAAAAGGTTTGTTTATTTGTTTTGAATTATGCGCGAAGCTAAACGACAGCTATCTGTGTTAGCCGTCCTTGATTTAACAGTATAAAAATAGAGGGCAGGCAAGTAGTCATTACTACTCTCTGCTACACCCTTGTGCAAATTAATTGAAACAAATGGTCATTTTACAATACTGTCAGCATGATGGCCGCTGGACCCGCTGATTTCCTTTAATTGTCATTTTTTCACACAGACGGCGTCATTAGCGGTGTTTTGCAGTGCTGTCGATCTATTTTTGGGATATATGACGAAATTTTGAGGAATGTTACGTCATTCGAAATTACGTGAGAAGGGCAAGGAAACCAGTCAAAATACAACTTCTTACTAACTCAGTGAAAAAAAAACGGTATCAATATTGTCTGAAATATAAGAACAGGACGCAAGAACAATGAAGGAAGGTGTTATTCAGTGACGAGACTCATTTCTTCGTACAGGGTCAAAGAAGTCTGCATGTTTGCAGATCTCCAGGTGATAAACTTCAAGAATCTCACATCAATCAGTTCGTAAAACATCCCTTGAAGAAGATGTTTTGGGGCTATTTCAGCTACTATGGCGTCGGTCGGAGGCTGACATATAGTAGGAGGTATGATGTGAGAACCACAGTACATCGAAGTTTTGCAAAGAAGAATCGTTCCAGAATTGAAAAAGAGATTTCCAGATGGATCTGGCATTTATAAGCCGAGTATAATTCTAATTTGTTTACACTTTGATAGGACAACTAACCTCAAATCAATGAAGATAAGACTCGCAGGAAACATCGAAGCCTTGATCTTCCTAATGCCGTTGTCTTTCAAACTCAAGCGTGCAAGTTTGTCAAATATCGATCTACTAGTCAGAAATAATTTGCCAAGCTGGTACCTGTATTAACTGTTTGCTCAATACAGAAAGAGACTTAATATCTACATTATATATACGTTGTTCGCTTTTCTATGTAAAATATTTTCTCAACCCAAACGAGCCGTTTTTGGTTTGAATATTGGAATTTCGCACAAAGCTACTCGAGGGCTATCTGAGGTAGCAATCCCTAATTTAGCAGTGTAAGACTAAAGGGAAGGCAGCTAGTCACCACCACCCACCGCCAACTTTTGGGCTACTCTTTTACCAACTAAAAGTGGGATTGAGTGTCACATTATAACTCCCCAACGGCTAGGAGGGCGAGCATGTTTGGCACGAACCCGCGACCCTCGGATTACGAGTCGCGCGCCTTACGCGCTTGGCTATGCCAAGCCAAGAGCCGTTTTTGATTATAAGCTCTGCATTACTTACTTCAAGGACTGTTAATTATTCAAGAGAACCAAGAGCATTCCACCGATATATTACTATTTAATATATTTTCAACATTCACGGTGTACTTTAGGCCCTTGAAAATAACCTTACAGACTTTAAAATGAATTTTAACAATCGTGACATTATTAAATATTATTTTATTAAACTGAGTGTTAACCAGGGGGTTTTCAGGAAAGCTAAATAAATTGGTATTTGACAGTTCCATTACTGCTACTGTATACTGTTTTACTTTCAAGTTATCTAGAACTTTACGCAGCACTAAAGCAGAGCCAATATTTGAACATGTTAAAATGCTTTTTGCCAAATTTTATCTGAACACGAGCAAGGATTTATTACGTCTTTGTCAGGACAGTCGTTAGGTTGTTGATTTCCATCTCAATGAACTTGTACAAGGGAATGGCTGTTAGCGATGGCTGACAAAACTAAAAGTGCTAGTACAGAAATACGAAACATAATAACAATTAAAGATAACTATTTAAACAAATAAAATCTATCTAAATCTATAATAATTATCACAAGAGATAATGACTTTAATATCAAACTATGGATCTACATTCGTTATCATGGGCATCACCAGGATTTTGTTCGGGAGGTTTGCTTCTGTTCGTGATGCACATATCTTGTACTTGTGCGCACGTATGGATGTGTGTGTGTGTGTGTGTAAAACTGCACGTATTACGATTTGAGCTAGAAGACGAATACGTTATGTTGAAATAAAATTAAACTAGTTAATATCTGTTCATTATTAATTGAAGTTTATATCTTCGTAATTGTTCCACGAATGATAATTCATGTTTAATAATCATTTAGACCTTATTAAATAATATGATGTAGACATAGCTACTGTTCTTTAAATCCTTCAATTTAATAACCGGACCGTATCGTACTGAACTGGATAAATAGTAGAAATATATACGTTTGAACAGCCACAGCCCTCTGGAGCGTACTTAATTGGCCCAGTGTAAATTAAAATATGGCAAAGCTACATAATGGGCTATCTGCGTTCTGCCCACCACGGGTATATAAGACCGGATCCTAGCATGGTAAGTCCATATACATACAGCTGTGCCACTGGGGGCATATATATGACAAATTTATCTTGGCCGGAACGTAATTTTGAAGTACGACTTTTGCCTGGTTGTTACATATTCACATTGTACAATGAAACGTGTCCGTTAGTCATTTAGTTTGTTTAAATACGTTATGGCTGTGCTAAGTATAATAATTATCTGTTAACCTGCAGGTAAATATGGTGGCTAGTGGAATTAACGTTAACTTGTAGTCCAAAAAGGAGTTTATTCTCACATGGCGACATCCATGATAATGCTTACAGAATTTCAAAATCGTTTGGTTTCCAACAAAATTACAAAGTCTGCAATAGGTATCAATGTTAATCACAAAAAGTAAAGTATAAATGTGTGTGTGTTTCTTACAGCAAAGACACATCGAGCTATCTGCTGAGCTCACCGAAAGGAATCGAACCCCTGATTTTAGCGTTGTAAATCTATAGACTTACCGCTATATTGGCGGGGGACAAAGTATAAATAAACATGTAGTCTCACTTGCAGAGCACTCCAAGAATCCAAGAAGAGTTTCCAGGTTATAACCCTTGAATATTTTCGGAATTTTCTAAAGCATTCAAAGTGTTTAAAGAACACCATCTTATTCGACATTTCTGTTATAATGCTGCTAATCTAAACACCCAACTTCTTATAAGTTAAATAAAAGAGCATTGCTGATTTTCGCGAGTTCTTGATTGCTCTTTCAGTCTGACTTGAAACTTGAAATCAATGGGTTTGTTGTTCCTCTTGATTTCTCGCGTGTGTTGTGATAGGCATCTCTTCAGTGACGTAGTTAAGGTTGTGTGGGCTCAATGGCTGATAATTTTACACAGAATAAAAAATGAATTATTAAGATCATAGTCTCTGGATATGAGCCCCCTCTAGTCTCTACCTAAATATGCCACTGCATCTCTAAAATTAGGCAAATTGCAATTAACAAACATATATGGGTGTTTTTCTTTACCACTGAAATAGATTTATCAATGTTAATTAAATGCTCAAAAATGTCCGAATTCACCCGAACACATCACCTCAAAGCTTGAAGAAGGGATATAATAATATACTTAAAAAAAACTGATACTAAAAACTTTCAAGTAACTAGTGTTTAATTATATTTAATATACAAATAGATGATAATAATTGTGCTATATAAAATTGTTTTTTATTGTCTTAAAAATACTGAATATTTTATTCACAACAATGAGAGTGAGTACGTCAAACTTACAAGCAAGTGGTTGATATTACATTGTATTTTAAATATATTAATAAAAGACAAAACTGAGCAAAAGCATAACTTTTCATCACCTAGTAGATTCTTTGAGCATGAGGTATAATAAATATAAAATATGTAAAACATTGTAAATTTGAAGAGTGTGTTTTTCTTATAGCAAAGTCACGCAGTTCATTCCTTTCGAGATCTAGATAATATATGTATGTTCCATATGTTTTAAAAGCAAAATGTGAAAAAGTAACGTGAGAAGAATATTTACATTTTTCTAGCATGTATTCTGCTTTATATAAAAAAATATTAAAATATATGTCTTCGTCCCTAATACTGAACTTGCAACAAGACAGGAAAAAAGCGACCAGCAGCACTCACCGTAATTCTTAGACTAATTTTTTTATCAACAAATAGTGAGATTTACCGTAACATTATAACGCCCCAAAGGATGAAAAATCGAACGTGTTCGGCGAATAGCTTCAATTCCACTACTTACAGTCAACTCCTAACTATTAAATTATGCCTGGTCTTTGTTCTATTGTACCATCAAGTATTATAAAACTATGTGGTGAAATATGAGTCACGCATAAGTTATTTTACACCAAAGGTGTGTTATTTATTGATTTTTAACACTGTACATTTTAAGTATATGTTTCACCAGCACATAAAAATCATAAGCTAATTTTTTCGTATGCATTTTATAGCTTTTTTTCTTTGAAACGAAAATGTATAAATATATCTGTGAAAAAATTTGCACATATAATATTTTATTGTTATTTGTAACTATAACATTTCGCTTTTGCGCTTTTACCAGGAACGCAGTCTACGATATAACATAAAATATGTTTCTTGTCGTGTGTAGGTGAAGATGTGACCCCGACGAAACAGGTAGACTAAATACTGGAGAGAAACAAATCGAAGTTTATCTGAAGTAACATCTGGTTGTAACTGCGTGCATAAAGACATGTTTCGTAGCTATTGGAATAGTCAAGCATAACGAATGATCCTCGTGCAGTGGAAGGCCCTTCTAGGAATTATGAATTAAAGTTAAAATCAAATTGACGAAAAAACAACAACTGAGACATCACAGAGACCAGAAGGTCTTTTTTTTATTTTCGAGCGAACCTTTCATGCACTTTTTTCATTTATTTTAAAGCCCACACACACGTACGCTGGCAATCATATCATGTAAAAACGAATATAACTAAGCCATAGTTTATAACAAACTGAATGAATGCATGTTTGGCAGTAGGTGAATACATAAGTTTCTGAACCTCTCGTTATAAACGTTCACTCAGTGTTAAAAACTAAGTGATACTTTACGAAAGGAACATTGTACTATCGCATCCACAGTGTCAAATCATGTTGCCCTGCGTTTCTGTATATTGTATATGCTGTAAAAAACAAACATGACATATATAATCTTTAAAAACTAGCTTTTGCAGATTAAAGCTATTTCTGCTTGACGTTACTTCCTGTCGAGCACTGTCTGAAAACACTAATAATTACGATGTCATGATAAAAAATAGTAAAGTACAATACAATTGTAATTAATGGAAAATGTAAAAAGGTTATTCATTGCTTTTGGAAAGATCTGGGAAACATCCATTCGCCACGCACCCTTCTTTAACTGCAAAAATGTTTTGACATTAGAACTGCCACACATGCATTCATATCTTTAGAAAGACATTCAAATAGATATGTTTAACATTAATACAAAAAATAGTTTTCTAACAAAATAAAGCACTATTGTCTACATTGCACTTCACATCCGTAAAATAAAATATTCAGTCTTACTATTGTTGAAACACACTCTGACCAATACTAATACAAATTTTGTAAGAATAAGGACGATGTAAGGTTTTAACAGTAGCTTATTATGTCTTGTATGCAAAACATAAACTCAAAATGTATGTTCTAATTGTAAAAAAATTATGTCGTTTGATGAAACAAAACGTCTACTTTTGTTTAAAGCTTTTAGGATATAATTTCTCACACGAGAAAAGTAAAACAGAAAATAATTTAGTCATTCAGTCTTGGAATCCAGTTTGTTTTGAATCCAAAAGAAAATGTTTTAGTAATATTAATTTACATTATCTCGATTAAATGTAGTTTTCCTACATAAATACTATTAAATATTCTTATGTTTGTGTTTTAAGGAAATAAAAAAAAAATATGTACAACATTCTATCCATTACATTTTGGCTGAAAGGAACCTCAAGAAACAAAATATTATCACATTTTGAAGAATTATCAAAACATTAAATAATTTATTGGTTAGACAATAAAAAATAACAGTTATTTCAAGTTTTATTTTGAACATTTCAAAGATTTTTCGAAGTTTAAGAAAAAATCGTTAATTTAACGGATAACACCCAATATTTCACAAACAGAATATTCTTTATGTTTAGGTAAAACAAAGTAAAATCACATTATAAATGTCTTAACTTTTCAATAAAAAACAAAACCAGTTTATCACCATAATTTCCGTTAGAAGCCAGGTTGGATTAAGGATTTTACTGGCTCCCTCGAGACAGAATCTCTACATGAAATACATTTATAGTCATATCTTGATGCCCCTAATTAGTGTGAGGCCCTGGGTTCATTATAAGCATACGGCTAGTAATTGCTTTATGTGAAGCATTCAAAGTGGGGTTTTAGGTTAATCTGTCTTGTTGTACTTAAAAATGAGTAAAAGCATTTTTAGAAGAACAATAAGAATTCAGACTAAAGAATAAACAAGTTTTCAAAAAAGACAACTTCAGGAGACATTTCCCGCTAAAAACAGACAGCAAGACTTTTGTAGACAATATTGGTGTGTTGAATCCAAATATAGCTATTACAAACTAACTGTATTTTAACGTTTTTATTTTTTAAATTGTAAATCAAAATGGATTTCAACATTTACATTAGATTATATGTATATTTAATCGCATTTTTTAATGGTCGGTAATAAGTAATTTTAACATGATATAAAAGTTTTTATTTTTTCTTAGAGTTAGTCATATAATGATAAACCATAATAATATAACTTAAAAACATGATTTCTTAGAAAATACATGGATTCCCTTTTTGTATTGCTGCTCCTTTCAACAAGACTAGTGACTAGTCTAAGTAATTAAAGGTAGTATTGAGAACATTCTCACTTTCGTGCACAGAAAGTGACTTATAATGACGTATGACAAAGATATGAATAACAAAACGGTGGTTAATACATACCATTTCTAAGAGGGCAGAAGCTGGAAACTTTAGTTCGGTTATGTTAAAGCCTGGTATTTTAAACATCCCTCACAAAATCTCCACAAAAATCCTATTTCGTATCTGACATAAAGATATTTTCCATTATGTACTTGAAAGGCCCATTTCGAGCGTCTGTTGAATCTTTTCAATACAGCACCAGTGAAACACTATTTCATATAAAGGTAACTCATTTACTTCTCAGTTCTTGCATTCTACAATTGAAACCCCTTTTGCATCTCTGTAAAAGTATACTGGTGATATTTCATTGCTGTAAAGGATATGATTAACAATGCAATTATGCGCATTATTTTAACATTTAATAATTTAGTATTGTGTAAATGCCATCTGTAATAAACAATATAGTTTACTTTTAGCGAAAGAGTCACATTAATCAAGATTGCAAACTTTTTGTTTATATTCACTACAAAGTGAATGCATATAATGTCTTCAATGATAATGTTTATCTCAAACAACAACACATTTTGTTTACAATTGAAAATTTAAATTATTTTATGCTGCAACAATGAAACTATGATTTACTGAAAGTAATAAATAAAGCTTAACATAAACATTTGTTGCGTTATCAACAACGAAATGTTGTTAATTGTATGTGATGTTTCAGGAATCGGATACGTATTACTATTAGAGAAACATCTAAAATAAATAAAGTCTTGTCTTTGTATCACCGCTACTAAATAAAACAAGAAAGTTATTGTACTTATTATTTAAATGAAATATTTAGTCAGAGTCATCATAATTTGTTACGACCCAGTAATTGAGTTGATGTTCCTTGCAATTTGTTTCAACTCTTGTCTCTATGTGATAAGAAGATAACAGTTCCCCCAGGCGTTCTTCTTTAATATTGCTTTGTTCTGAAGTGTCCGAGGGCTTGCTGACAGTGCTAGCTCGTGGGCTTCTCGAAAAAAGCCACCTGTCTCCAAGATACTTATATACTTCTTTAATTGGATGTCTTTTGGATGGTTTAGGATCCATAAGCCTTCGTATAAGCCGCAGAAATCTCGGCGAGAAACGTTTAAACTCTTTTGGTGTACGAGTGCTTTTCCTTTTTTGCCATTGAACAAATTCCGTGAAATTTGGATCTGTGATGTCAGCTTTTTCCCAAGGAAATCTGGCCGCTAGCGCGGCAAATAGAAGCATTCCCATTTGCCAAACATCAGAACCGATCTCCACATTATAACCTTCCAAGTGAACTGCTTCCCATATTTCAGGAGGGCATGTAGGTAAAGATCGCGTGCGTTTTTTGACCAGAGTTCCAGCAACCCTTGTTAACCCAAAGTCTGTTAACTTGACTTTTGAATAGTCTGGCTGGAAGATTAGAATATTTTCTGCTCTAAAGTCACGATGTACTAGATCTTTGCTATGCATAAATTCCAAAGCTGACGTCACTTGTTTAATAATAATTTTTACGTCTCGTTCTTCCATTCCATTTTGTTGTTCAATTACCTGCCACATATCACCTAGTGGCGCTACCTCTTGGGCAAATATATAATGATCCGTAGTTTCAAACGCGACGTCATAAGTGTCGAGAATATTCATGTGTGGAGATAAGAAATAACTATAATGAAACTCTATTTGAAACTCCCTGAGGGTTGTTGTCAATTTTGGTACCGCCTTCAACGCTACTTCTTTTGATGTATACCGATGTACAGCCAACATAACCTTCCCATAATCCCCTGACCCAATTTCTTTAATTACATCGTACTGTTTACTCAGCTCAATCTTTTCGGGCTGAATGTCTCGAATTTTGTTGATGCTGCATGTACGTGTGGTATTCATATCTCCATCAGATGGCTCTGCTCTCTTACTTTAGAAGTTGATTATCTGAAATATAGGAAAACCTTTATCTCATCGTTTAAAATAATTACATATTTATTTAGATGCGTGTGTGTTTCATATAAAGAGTAAAATTATTATTTCATTGAAACTACACATGCATGCAACATAATTATATTTATCAGTTAGCAAGAACATAAAGGTTACGAATGCAATTTTAAAGAAACGTATTAACTTCTGTATAGATGTCAACTTAGAGGTTTTTATGAGACAATTACTAGATTTTAATTGTAGTAAAATAAATTTGGTAAATCTAATTTATCAAGTTTATCTAGCAAGTATATGTAAATTCTAATTGTACTTTTCGAAAGATTAAAGATAATTCTTTCTGTTAAGCCATGAAATATATAATAAAATATTACTGTTATTTTTTGGCAGGTATAGCTATTGTTGAAAGGCACAGTTTTAAAGTTCTATCATTTTTTATTAGAATAGGTTATTTTACTTACTGCAGCTGTATATCATACTATTATAGAACTTTTGCTTATATGATACTAGAAAAACTATTTTATTACGCAACCCATCAATTTTGCGAATTTTTTATCCTGCATGAATTCAGACTTACAACAGGAATCACGATTTTTACGTTTCGCCTCTGTTTTCTGTCCCGGAGGACTTTATTTTTCTCCATTTTCAGGATTCAGATATGATGTCGCGAATACGTTACACGCGGATATAATGCACTGGCGCCAGAGGTAATCGGTTAGTATTCTTAAAGTGATATACAATGTTCCAAAAGTGTTTGTTTTAGGAATTTCGTACATGACTACACAAAGGCTATCTGAGTATAGTTGTTTCTAATTAAAAATTAATAATAAGAAGGTGCTTAATAACACCAAGTTTCAACGGCTACCCTTGTCTGACCTAATAGTAGAATTTCACTATCATTGTTATAACGTATCACAGTTCTAAAGTGTGAAACACGTTTTTATAACATCTGAAAATGGGCTATGAACCCTCAAATTGACGATTTAAGTACGCTAATTATTAGACAGCATCCATCTTTCTTTGTTTGTGTGTTAAAATTTTGTGCTGCTAAGCTACTCGAGAGCTAACTGTGCAAACTCCCCTTAATTTTGAAGTGACAATAAAGGAAATGCAGTTAATTAACACCACTGGAGCTATTTTTTAGTAACAGATATGGGAATTGACCTTTACATTGTAGCGCCTTCATGGCTGAAAGAACGAGCATGTTCGGGGAAGGGATTTGATTCCACGACCAACATACTGTTTTAAGCTACAGGTAATTTAATGTTTCTTCATTATTTTTCTTACTTAATAGACTGGTTGGTGAATTCATAATTTTGTATCATCATAAAATGTCTTCTACCATCTGTCTGTGATATTTTATACATTCTATCTCTATACATTTTTACAGTTGCAACAAATTTTGTAGGTCCTCTAATATATAAATGTCCTTTAAAGTAAATAACAAAATTTAAATTATTGTGATGATATTATAAACATAATTCAGATGAGAAATATTGTACAAATCATTATAAGACCTGAATCTCACTCTTGGATTTATTGTTTTTGAAATATGTCCACGTAACAGAGGGTGTTATTATCCAGTGAAAAAGGTATTATGCTATTAATTAAAAAAATAGTTGTGAATTCAGGTCATTTTAGCTGAAAATAAAAACAAAAACAATTTGCGTCGATGTAAATAAGAACTTGAGGCAGAATAAACATTAAATGTACTTCGCACTCACAGAGCAACATTCAAACATTAGATGCACAATATTTTGTTTCTGTGGTTTATTCGTTTGGAAGTTGCTGGACTTTTTTCTTCGATGACAATAAATTTAGACTATTTACTTATTGAGGCTTTAAAATCATTTACATGATATATTTTGTGACTTTCAATTATCATATTGAAGTTTATTAGTTTAGGATACTTCTTGTTTCTTATGAAACAGTTATATATTTTCCAGGTCAAGGTGCACAGTTTAATTTTGAACAAATGTGTCAACCTATTTTTTGTTCTGGAACATATACTATATTAATTAAGCTTATTGCTTTGTGTGAATGTCCGATTAACTTCGTCCACAATGCTGGAGGCAGTAGGGTCAAACTTGACAGGAAGATTTGGGTTGCGCAAGAAAGTCCTTTTTTTGTATAACCCTCTTTGAAATGGGATACTAAGGGAAGCTTGATTCCTCTTTAAGATAAAATAGACATTATGGGAGTCCAGAATTAGGTTCTTAGGGAATTTTAAACCCAAATCTGGCATTAAAATTTGTATTTCTGGCTTCACCCTGGATCATGAGAGCACCTTTAAACACCTCCACTCAAAAGTTAGCAGGACCAAATTTGGCATGCAGGTGGGTAAAACGAGGGTTTTTCGGGTACGAACTTCTGTGGAGTAGCTACTGAAGGTAATGGAGGACCTTGATCAGAAATAAAAAGTAACCACATATAATAATCTTAAATTAAGCCTTAAGTCTTAGAAAACAATACCATGGTAATTGTAACAAAGCACAACATTTAAACTAATAAAATTATTAGTTTTTAAGTGTAACAAAGCTATAAAGTATTTGATGAGGAAAACGTATATACTGTAATACTGTATGTACTGTATATACTGTAACAGAGCCAAATATCTGGACGACAAAACATGTGTTTACAGTAACTATGTTCAAAGGTTTGGATAATGAAGATAATTCTAAATTATACTGTTTTCAGTTTTACGCGTTTCACGTGAATAGGAAATACAAAACACAGCTCTCTTATTGAAACTACATACTGTCTTTCACTTTAATTGATAAAACAAAATCTCGATGATGAAGTACAGAGATTTAGGTGGTTTAGCAAAATACATATAAAAATATTAATTGATATCGAACTTATAGGCTGTAGTTTACTGATATAAAGATGATCTTTTGAAGGTTGGGAAATAAGCAAAAATAAACATATTATAAAGAAGTTTATGTTCACGTGCTTTAGCCATTTTTGTCCTTTGTTATAATGACCTTTTCAAACCCTCTTAAAGCCGTTTTTATTCATTTGCTTGGCGTCTTATCAACAAAACTTGGCAGAATTCAGCTGTTACTATGAAAACGCACGTGACTGCAGCTGCATACAAATATGTTGATTAATAGAGTAAATAAATATCTTGTAGGTCATATTAACGATGTATTGTTTTGAGATAACTGAAACTATTGTTAAGTCTAATAATAATAATATTATTAATAATATATATAGTACTACTAAATGCTTGTTGCATCATATTCAAATAATGTGGGCTAGGTGTGGTAACATTACTGTGCTTGGGCTGTGAATCTTATTATTTATAGGTTGCCTCACGTTGTCGTAAAACTTTCTTCCACATTTTGGGATTGCGAGTGCACCGTAGGAGTGCAGGTTAAATTCCATTATTTAGTTAAACTTGAGTACCTCAAAACTTTGTGGTGCTCTGGTTGATTAGTTGCCCTCCCCGTAGTTAATCGGCTCAAAACTAGGGTTGGCTATGAGAACACATCCTTTGTGTAATTTTGCACGAAATACTGAAATAAACAAAACATATAATAAAATTGTCAAGGATTAAATTGTTGATTTCTACATAGACAGCTCAAATTATGTTACATGAGAATCATAAAAACTAGTTAATGCATTAATCATGCTGGCTAAACGTAACGATTTTTACTTATTAAAGGAGAGGAAGACAAAACTGTAGCTCGAAGGTGTTTAGTTACTTCATAATGTTCATACTGCTATAAGAATGAATATGTAATTGTGAATAAAACTTTGCACTTACGATAATAACGCATTTTGTTGTTGTTGTTAAACACATCATTGTTGAGGATGAATACTTTTTCGGTTGAGTTAAATAACAAACGCATGTAATTACTCCATGTGATTTAGGTCGAAATCATTTTCGAGCTGGGTAAATTCTGCAATATACATTTATGTTATAATCTAGAGATGTGAGTCTGTCGGCCTGGTATGGCCACGTGGTTTAGGTGCTTGATTCTTAATCCACATCACACCAAATGTGCTCGCTCTTTCAGTCGTGGAGGTGTTGTTTGTGACGGTCAATCCCACTATGCGTTGGTAAAAGAGTAATCCAAGAGTTGGGGGTTGGTGATGATGACTAGAAGCCTTACCTCTAGTCTTACTCTGCTAAATTAGGAACGGCTAGCGCAGATAGCCCTCGTGTATCATTCCGTGAAATTTGAAAAAGTCTGTCTTCGGGTTAGATAGAACAATGCGTGCTAGTTTGGTGACTGAATGTTTATTCAGGTTAAGTAAAGTCTGGTTCTTATTACTGTGTACGCTTTTTACTTGAGTAGAGTATTGTATCCATGGACACTGTCGTGATTAAATGCGTTTCCGATTTAAGTAGGATTACTGTATATTTGCTATAATCTTTCGTCATCACACCAAGTAGTTAGACACCTATATTTATGCTATAGCATGATAATTAAGTGAGGTCTGGTACCTAATTTATGTGATAGTGAACTGATTGTCTGTTTCTGTTGATTAAGTAAAGTCTTGATACCTAGTTTATAATAAATGAGCTGCCCGATTGGTTCTGCTGGTAAGTAAAGTCTGGTATCTTCTTTATGTTTGTGTAGTGAGGTATCATACGACAGTATTGTAGCGTATCTTATGTTTGCTATTTATGTCTTTTGCAACTGCGAAATGTTCGACATAAAATAATTTTTAAACATTTTTTTTCTTAAACTTATATTCGCAACAAGATTTTATACGCTGGAACAAATGGTAATGATTGGTATATATTTTAGATGAAACTTGGACACCATTCTGTTTTGATGTATTGATTGATTTTTAGTATCAGGTTTGTTTTAATACTCTGTATATCATATATAGAGAAAATTAGAAGAAAAGTAAAGACAACTGGAGTTAGTAGGAAAAAAAAGAGGAAATGGTCAAATTTGTTTGTTTGTTTTGGAATTTCGCACAAAGCTACTCGAGGGCTATCGGTGCTAGCCGTCCCTAATTTAGCAGTGTAAGACTAGAGGGAATGCAGCTAGTCATCACCACCCACCGCCAACTCTTGGGCTACTCTTTTATCAACGAATAGTGGGATTGACCGTCACATTATAACGCTCCCACGACTGGGAGGGCGAGCATGTTTGGCGCGAACTCGCGACCCTCGGATTATGAAGCGCTAGGCCATGCCAGGCCCAGGAATGGTCAAAAGGTGCGGTATTTGAAATTATTTTCAAGGGGGATTAAAATAAATTAATACATAAGACATTTTTATTAGCCATATTTTAGTGTGACATCAATTCCAAGATTGGGACGCGCGTATATCCGATTCAGTTTTATTATTCATCAGGATCTTTACGATCCTATCCTCGAACTGAAATTATTTCAGGCAAGATTAGAGTAAATTAATTTACAAGACTTTGGGCTTAGTCAAATGCATCAATCGAAACGGTTTAACCTCCTGAGTTCAAAACTGTAATTAGACCTCTAATCAGTTAAGAGATGACGGAGCTGTGAGTTAAAATTTGTAATTGAAAATAAGAACAATCACAGCCTTTCTATGAGTCGCTATGCCACGACGAAATATCCTAAAGTGCCTTTGAAGCCATAGAAAATATAACGATCCTATTTACATCAATAAATGAATGATCGATAACAGGTATTAAAAATAAAATATCCCCCTGGCCTTTTAATTAAAAGAAAGCTAAAAAAAAACATATTCATTAAGCTAAAACATACGTTATTTGCGCAAACATATATATATATATATTTATAAATATTCATTTACAGACCAGAAGAAGGAAGCTAGTGAACATATTCAACTATGAGACACCTATTGTTTAAAAGAACAGTGGGATTCAACTCTTGGTGTCATAACCTAGTCACTAACTCGATGTGCAAGCATTGCATGATTTTTTGGCATAAATGGGACGCGAATATTGAATAGGCAGCTCCATACACTAATCACTGAGGAGCAAAAAATGTAGTGGTTTTTGTTTTGATACGACAAATCATGAAGATTAACGAACTTTCAAAACATGTCAGGAGTAAACTGGTAGAGAAACATGGATCGGAATAACGTTAAAAGAAAAATTATAAGCCGCTGATTATCCCTTTAATTATGATGAAGTTCATCATTAGGAAATGGAATGCGCCTCGTATTACTCAATCACTACTTAGATCAGGTTGTCCTTACAAACTAGTGAGCCGAAAAAGCAGAAAACTGGTTAGGGATGCCATTATAAAGCCAATAGCGACTTTGAAAGATCAGCAGTTTCATGTATGAGAGGGGATTCAGTGTTCATATTTCGACAATATCTTGGTCCCAACACAAAACTGGCCTTATGGGTGAGAAGCAACAAAAAAGACATTAATAAAAAGAATAATTTTAAATCTTGTATGGAGTTTGCGACAAAACATGTAGCAGAAGGTTATGTAATCAGACGAGTTTTCTTTACTAAATTCAAGACGTTAAGTCTGGCGTAATCCCAACACAGGACATCATTCAGTCGCCTATCCCAACTGTCAAGCATGGTGGTGGTAACATCATCTTATGTGGATGCTTCCTGTTAGTGGGATTAGAAATATTTTAGGATTGAAAGGAAGATGGATGGTGCAAAATACAGGCAAATCATACTTAAGTCAGCCAGGAATTTGAAACTTGGTCAAAATTACACATTTGAGCAGAACAATGACCAGAAGCCCAAGCCCAAAGCCATACTGGAGTGGTTTCAGAAAAAGAAAGTGAATGTCCTGGAGTGGTCCAATCAAAGTTCTTACTTGAATCCAATAGGAAGGTTATAGCAAGACTTAGAGGTGGAAGTCAATCAACGATCCCAACGAACTTGTCAAAATCAAAGCAAGTTTGTCATGAAGAATGGACAAAAATTTCACAATAAAAACAAGTTATTTTGAAAAATTGTTTACATTATTTATATTTTATTAAAATGTGATATTATTAGAAGGGAGTGAATATATATATATATATATATACACACACACACACACAAAGTGGAACTTGAAGTTAAAAAAAACAAACAGTATTTAGATGGCGATACGGTAATAAATGCTGCACATTTAACCTTAAAATAAATTGAAAAGAAACAACAATACCAACAAGATATGTATACGTTGAGAATTCAGTTTGAGAATACAACAAATAATGCAAGATAAAACTTGGAAATGCAAGCCCTATTGTGCTTATATGTAGAAATTACCCAAAGAAGTACAGTAGTTTGTTTGTTAGTTGAACTTCGTACAAAGCTACTCCAAGTAAATCTGTAGTAGCCGTTAAGCTATTCTTTATCAGCAAAAAGTAACCGTTATACTATAATTCCTCCACAGCTGAAAGATTGAGAATTTTCGATCATAGGATCCGAACTTACGACTCTCTAATTGTAAGTCGTAAAAAGTAATCAGAGTTATTAATGCCTAGTTCAACAAACGTGATAAAACTTTCAGCAATTTTTTTCTTTCCTGTTTAATCACCAGATCTTATAGTCTCATCCAAACTTCGTATGGTGTTTTCGAAAGCAGACAATGACATCGTTTTGCTATTCTGACAAACTGGTTCTTTTTAACTAATAGCGTTATATTACTGATGAAGCTAATTTCTTGTTGTTTCATTGACAATATTACTTTTGTATTCTCAGGAAAATTACGAATATATTTTATTTATATGACAGTATCCCAAATTTTATATCCTTCTAGGATGTATTGAATTGTTTATCATAAAAAATAAGAATAATGTCTTGTAAAACAATTTTTCTTCCATGTAGTTTGAATTGTAATTCTATTGTAAACAGAAAACTTGGCCTTCCTCGTTTTAGGAAATGTCTGTATTTGTCTTTTTAAATGCTAAAAATATCATTAAATTGTATCATCGCCAAGAAAATCAACATTTCAGTCGTTTGGTTATTCCAAAGTACTCCCACTGCAGAGATACGGTCTTTGGCTATGCTGATAAGAAAGATTCAACTTTCACATATAAATACGTTAGTTAAGGTTTCTTATTTAAAGTGAAGTATCGGCTGTGCTTCAGAAAACAGTATGCCAATACGCCTTGCTAACTGTCAAGGTTCTATCCAAAATGTCAATTAGAACACACAGTTTTTTCTGGCAGTTGTTTCTATGAAAACTACACAATTCTATTTTAAAATTAGCTCCAAGGTGTTCGAATTCCCACACTGAACTTTTTTGGCAAATTTCCACATGCTTGGGAAAGAGAGTGTCGATTTTTGGTGTTCAATTTCAACAGTTTGTATCCTCACGAGCACACTCTATTTTTAATCTGTCTATTATTTTTCTCAGTGAACTTGTCTAAACACGTTTTCCATTCTGTTTATCGACGACATTTCGCATTCTTTTCAAAGAGCCAATTTTAATTACATTTTCTATCTATTTAACTCATTCTACTTTATATTATTCTCAATTACGTTTTCTCATGTATTTATTAACATTCACAAGATAGGTTTTATACAAATTTTTTTCTTCTCTTTTGTACTTCGTCTAAATTTTATTCAACCAATAATTTTCATGGTCTTAGATATTTCAATACAACCATCAAAGAACATGTGTAAACTTAGAACAGAAGTAGCAGTTGCAGATGAAAGAAAGAAAAAAAAGGTGATTCTATATTAACCTCCAACCATTGTTTAGTTACTCATCCCAAACGTTTGAACGGACTAAAGTTCACCTTGACTGATTTTACTTTTTCTTTCAGAACGATTTCTTAATTAGATCCAGCTCAATTCTTAAGTTTTGTTAGTAATTAATTGTATAGATTAAGATTATAAAGGCGTTATGCTTTCACTCTTTTTTGACGTTGTATATATTTGCGTTTAAAATTAATTAAGAACAATGTTGCACATATATACAAGATTAGCGATGTCTTACATGACATCGACTGCTATCGATAATATAACAGATGACGTAAAAAGTGTACCTACTTGTTGAGTTCGCTCACGCAGATCTAACTCTTTTCGTAAACAGATTTCAGTGACTTCACACAATTATGATTTAGCAGCAGTCTAGCTTATATTTCGAATGTGTTTTTCATTTCTTCAATAATGCCTGTCCTGCAATCACGTTCGTACATGTAAGTTTATTCTTGCCGCTGCAATATTATTCATATTACGCTCGTTTTACTACCTTTAAGCAGTTCCTTACTTTTTCTATGTATTATATGCCACGTCCGTATCCGTATGACACTTCTCCAACATTGTCTGTACTATTTTCAAATTTGTGTTTAAAAGCTGTTCCTTATTTCCTGACTATTCAAGGATTGTGTTTTGTATCGTATTTACCTTGGCATGGAACAGTTTTGTGACGTTTGTTTCTATTTTGCTTCCGCGACGATAATTAATTTTACAAAAGCTATAAAATATTTACTTTTTTTAATAAAAATAAACTATAACTGATTTGAAGGTAACATTCTATTTAGAGGTCTCACTTTTCTAATTCCAATGAGATATCTCTTAGTCAAAAATAACAAAATGTCTTTTTGCAACATTTTTCTTGGTTTTTTTTATGTCTGGCTTCTCTCGCAAATTTTTTTCTTACGTTTGCTCTTCCCATTTTTAAACAAACTTATTAGCTCATATAGATAATAAAAATCATTTAAAAGAAATATTTACATGAATGAAGGTAGTTCTACATAACTAATTCAATAAAACATATAAATCTATAAATATTATCTTGCACTGAACACTAAGTTCAGTCTCATCTTAACGATAGATTTTCCTCCAAAATTCCAGAAGAGGGGTAATCCTAAATCAACACTAATTAAGCCAAAAACGCAAAATATCCTAAAATATGCATTGATAATATAAACACACATTCAAAAATACAATATATAGTTGTAAGAAATAATATTTAGCAAAATTAATTATGAAGATAAATAAAATGAACCATAACTTATAAAGAACATACATTTATTTGTGTAGTATACACATATAACCGTCTCCAATTTTTAAATGATAGAGCAGCACGAGAGCAGTTAGTTAACAATACCCGCTACACAAACCAGTGAATGTTAGCAGAATTACTAAAATTCAACAGAAAATGCACATTATAACCGAAAAATTGTAAAACTCACAGAATGGCTCTACTGTCAATTAATCTCCATTTGATTCTACGGAAGTACAATGAGCAACGAGTAAAAATCACTCTTTTTGACACCAGTAGTGAAATTTTATTTAGTTTCACCTCAACAATAAATTATTTCACATGTATTTCTGTTTATCAGTGTGAACAGTAGCAGCTATTTATAGAAAATAAAAATCTAAGAACTTGTTACCTCTATATGTAGAAATACTAGAATAGCGGTTCAATAATTATAAAATATAATATTATTAAATTAACTGAGCTAATGCAATAGAATGAAGTTACAGTATGTACTATAAGTAACCTGAGCTAATGCAATAGAATGAAGTTACAGTATGTACTATAAGTAACCTGAGCTAATGCAATAGAATGAAGTTACAGTATGTACTATAAGTAACCTGAGCTAATGCAATAGAATGAAGTTACAGTATGTACTATAAGTAACCTGAGCTAATGCAATAGAATGAAGTTACAGTATGTACTATAAGTAACCTGAGCTAATGCAATAGAATGAAGTTACAGTATGTACTATAAGTAACCTGAGCTAATGCAATAGAATGAAGTTACAGTATGTACTATAAGTAACCTGAGCTAATGCAATAGAATGAAGTTACAGAATGTACTATAAGTAACCTGAGCTAATGCAATAGAATGAAGTTACAGTATGTACTATAAGTAACCTATACGTATATGTCAGAGAAAACAAGTAAGAAAGCTGAATTAATTTGAATGTGGTTTTTACCACGAATGTCATGAAACAGCAAAACAAGGTATTGGCATTAACCCTGATTTATCACGAATATAATTGTTCAGTTTAAACATGCAGTGAACATAGACTTTTTTTTATAACGAAAAAAATGCACTCCTTTTAGGAGGAGCCGTTTTACCTTTAAAGTTGAATAAAATGTACTACCCTAAGATGTTTTAAAATTACCTGTTTAACTCATAACATCTGTAACCTAAAAATGTTGCATTTAATATAAACATTTGAATTGCTTAAATCGTCATTTAAATGTTTCCAGCGAAGATCTCATGAAAAGGTCGTGCACTATAAGCAATTTGCACATTATCTAGGGCAATGGTGTAAAAAACGTTGGGTAACAAAGTTAAGCTCATTGTTTTCGAATTTTATAATAAAAATGTACGTCATTTCTGGGGTTAAGACAGTCTTGTGGGTTGAAGACCTTAAATCAGTCATCGTAGGACAATCGCATGTTATTATCAATCAGTAACCTTTTATGCCTACAAAATAAATTCATTCCAGTTGCTAACAATTCATGACCAATAACACGCAAAAATCGATCTTTAACTCGGAGAAACTGTCTAACCTTCATCCCAACCCTTCTAAAAAGGTTTCAAGACACAAAGGTAAAAACTAAAATTGGATTAAAAGTGGGTTCAATTGAGTACCAGATGAAAAACTCGGAGATTTTTGCCAATAGGCGCTAACCCCTCATGAAACATTCCACCTCATCAAAGGTGAAATATAATTTCTGTATAGATATTACCATTTACCTTTTGGCTGTATATTTTTCTATTATCTTTTGATTTTTCTACCTACACTATAGGATGCTTTGTTTTTTAACAACCTCTTTCCCTGTGAATGACAATAAATAATTCCCTTAATATTTCTTGTGAGAAATATGTGTAAAAACTGCTCGTTTGGGTTGAGAAAATTTTTTACGTAGAGGAGTGAACAACGTTTCAACCTTCTTCGGTCATCGTCAGGTTCACAAAAAAAGAAAGAGGTAACTGACCGGAAACTGACCACATGTTTAAAAGAGGTTGTGTAACTGTTTGTTTGTTTGTTTTGGAATTTCGCACAAAGCTACTCGAGGGCTACCTGAGCTAGCCGTCACTAATTTAGCAGTGTAAGACTAGAGGGAAGGCAGCTAGTCATAACCTTCCACCGCCAACTCTTGGGCTACTCTTTTACCAACGAAAAGTGGGATTGGCCGTCACATTATAACGCCCCCACGGCTGGGAGGGCGAGCATGTTTGGCGCGAACCCGCGACCCTCAGATTAGAAGCGCACGCCAGGCCCTTGTTCAACTGAATGTCGGAATGTAGAGAGCATGCTTAGATGTTTTAATATACAATTTTATATTATTTATATTATTTTTTAATATAGGTGTAATTTTATACCTATATTTCTCTACAAGGGTTTATTCTCGACATCACTGATTATTATTTTTCTTGTGAGCTTACCAGCTTCCTCATTTAGGTGCTATTGGATGGCATGTAATGGTCTTAACATGCATTCGCTTTTTTTTTGCCATTCACCTGCAGAACAATCATTCGGAATTTTATGTAGTAACATCAGGAATTCAGTCACAAATATTATGATGATAGTGCTGTATACACGTGATTCAATGCTTCAAGTAACAGAAAGAAAAGCTTATTTTATATTTTCTAAATCCATTCATTTGTTGCTTGTAGGAAACTTGAATGCTTCACCAGCCTTATGTAGAATTATTGCTGCTCCGTGACAACTAACTTTTTCGTTATCTATGATGTAGGAGTTATCTGTTGCTACAAGTGATTTTCTACCCCGGTTTTCCTGCCTTACCCTCTACCAAATCACTACTTTATTTTTGTCTAGACTTATTTCCACACATCCCAGTGATACTTTTCAATGGTACATCTGAGATCTGGAGATGATTGATAACCTCAATGATGACTATAAAACACCTAACCCATTACCGTCTCTTGGGGTACCTTTTATGTTGGTTTATTTCGTTTAATTGAAATATGTGAGATCATTGTGGAGCTTGAATATCCCAACCATAAAGGACAGTAGACCAGTAACTGAATGCATGGTATTTAGACTGCTAAGGGCTGGTGATTAATTTTGATTGTAAGTGATGTTGGTGCTTTGCAACACTACTGAGGCTTGTGTGGTGTAATAATGTAATGTTTTTATTGTTATGTCTCAATCTTAATTGGCTCTACAGCATTCATATAGATCATTAGTAGTACATAATCCAGGATGGACTGGATAAGACTTTAGAATAACATAAGCAGATGGAATTCTTCAGCTTTATTCTTGTTGTTACATTTAGCGAAATAATGCCTTTTGTAATTCTCACCAAAAAGATGTTTATGTGGACGGTAAAATTTAATAGTCTGGTTATGGTTAGTTTGATGTTTTGTCCCGTGTATGTCTTCTGATAGTAAATTTAGCTGCTGCTCTTCTTACACATTACAGTGTTCCCTCGTGTATCGCGGTAGATGCGTTCCAAAAACCCCCGCGAAAGGAGATTTTCCGCGAAGTGGGATCGCCGATTTTTAAGTATATATTTATGTGCATTTAGACTTTTAAAACCCTCCCTGAACAACTATTTAACCCTCCCATTACAATACTGTTTATTATTGCTGAAATAATCAGAACAATTATTAAGATATTAAGCCTTAAAATTAAAAATTACATATCTTCAGCAGGTGGTGTCTTTTCGGGAGACACCACTTCCTCTTCTGTGGAAGGTGAATCGGCAATTTCAGGAACAGTACTTGCCACCAGTACCCTTTCTTTCTTGCTCGGCTGGAAAAAACATTGTTATTGGCAGTTGTTTTCTCTGCCTCTTTATCCTATCGAAAATCATTTGATAAGGAGTCATCAGTTCTTCTATTTTATTGTAAAATTGTACTGATCAAATCATATCGTTGACCCATTCCTGTGAGCACTCCTTCACTTCGTTAATTAGTTTCATTAGTTTACCTAACCGCTCTAACGACCATTCACTTTGCTCGATTGTTTCCTCGGCTTCTTTCGGTGTTTCCTCTTCGTCGTCTTCTTCGGCAGCAGACTTCGTCAGTGCTTCTAAGTCTTGGTCGGCGAGTGGTTCGGATTCTAAGTCAATCAGTTCATCTACGTCTTCCTTCGTCATATCGGCAAATCCTTCACCTTTGATTAACGAAGCTAATTGCACAGCTTTCTGAACAGCCGAGTGTTGGATTTCTTCAGGCGTGAATCCCTTGTCGTCGTGCACAACCTCAGGCCACTACTTCTTCCATCTTGCATTAACGGTTCAGGGCTTCATCTCTTGCAATGCCTTATGAACATTTTGAAGACATGTAGCAATGGTGAAAGACTTCCAGTACTCCTTCAGGGTGAACGTGTCGTTTTCGGCTTCGGTTTCGGTGGCATTATCAAGGCTACGTACGAGATTGGACATGGTATTCCTTATGTATAAGGCCTTGGAAGCCCTGATAACTCCCTGGTCCATCGGTTGTATAAGGGACGTAGTGCTGGCTGGCAGAAATTCAACCCTAACGCCTTCATACGAAAGATTTCTCGCGTGGCCACCGGCGTAATCCAAAAGAAGAAGGACATTGAATGGCAAGCCCTTCTCTAATAAATAAAGCTCAACTTGAGAAATGAAACTCTGATGGAACCAATCAGAGCTCAGAGGCTTCGTTATCCAGGCAGTAGGAATGTGCATCCAATGGACCGGTAGCAAGTTCATGTTCTTATTCTTTAAAGCTCTTGGGTTTTTAGACTTGTAAATTAATGTCGGCTTCAACATAAAACCAGCAGCATTACCAGTCATTAAGAGGGTGAACCGGTCTTTATGAGCTTTAAAACCAGGGGCTTTTTTCTCATCTTTAAACAGGAACGTTCGGGAAGACATCCTCTTCCAAAACAGGCCAGTCTCGTCCATGATGAATACCTGTTCAGGCCTATATTCCCCTTCAGCGATTATTTCTTTCAAAGTGTCCCGAACGTAAGCTTCACCAGCCTCCTTGTTAGCCGAAGCAGCCTCTCCATGTAACGATACGTTTTTCAGGTCGTATCGTTGCTGAAATTTCTGAAACCAGCCTTTGCTTGCAGAAAACGGTTTCTTAGGCTGGGAATCACTGGATGTTCCTGGCTGTGGGTTGTCTACGTCTTCTTCATCTTCATTCTTTTCCGCGAAATTATCATACAACATCATAGCCTTTCTTACGGCAATCAGTTATCCATAAGGCCGAAGCAACTTCCATCCGAACGATACTCTTATTACGAGATGTTACAACCCTCTTAGCCGTTGTATTAAAAGTAATAGCAGCAGTCTTCCTAATATTAACTTCGTCCTTCTTGGTGTAGCGAATGGTGGATTCGTTCACTCCGTAATGGCGGGCTATGGACGCATAAGAGTTTCCTTCTTTTACCATATCTAATATCTTCACCTTTTCGGCGATGGTCATCATTTTCCGTGACCGTTTAGGCGTAGAAGCATCCTTAGAAGTATTAGCACGTTTGAGAGTCATTGCAGGGGCTTTAAACACACACAAAAGTTCAAAGATGATGCCATGAATGAAATCACCAATCACAGGCCAGACATGAATATTGACAGCACCAATCACAGGCAATCAAAATGGGTAGCTGTTATTGGCCGTCTTTCATTTCTGCACCAATCATAGCTCGTCTTGCACATCGCTACGCCATGAAGCTGATCTCGCGTAGCCTTCGCAGACGCACAATGCGTACATCTATAGCCTTTCCAGTTGGTTCTGTTTCCATTTTTACGCTGTTATAAACTCAAATATATGTTTATATCTCAAAATATACCTGTTTATTTTCTTTACACTATTAATTAAATTTATTTTTAATATTTTAATGGTATTTAATGCTATATTTTAGATTTAATATTTATTATTTTATATATACATGTATATGTATATATATATATATGGGGGGTCGGCCGAGCCCGCGAAGTGGCGAGGTAACACTGTACCTTAATGTTGAGCATTTTGTCAACATGAATTAGTTTCTGGACTGTATTGTTGACATCTTTCAGATCTAAAGTGTTCTGTGTAACTTCAAAGCCTTCTCATGTTTCAAGTTCAAATTATCTAGAATTCATCCAGGTTTTTCTTTTACTGCAATAATGTCTTAACGATGATGATCGTAGTGGTTCTGTGTGTTAGGCAAGTTTTCTACTGTTCTGTGACATTTTACCAATAATGTTTTGTAGAATAATGATGAACCTTTAGGCAAAAGTAATCCTTTATAGTTTTGTACAAGTATTACATAAAAAAACATGAGTTCATATTTCAGGGATGCTATCTGTGATCAATTACATTGAAATGCGCACTTTTAAAGGTGGAGATTCATACATTATCCAGGTCTGAAGCTCTATCTTTGGATGCATTTATGGCTTTGTCTATCTCGTTCAAACCAAAGATGACTTCCATATCTGCAAATAGTTATTTCTCATATCCTATATATTATCATTGGTTCCTGTATATACTACGAAAACTTTACTTTGGTTTTCATCTTTAGGTAATGAGGTACCATCATCATCTTCAAACACGAGTTACATTGGCATTATTTTGAGCCTTGTAGAGATCATAATCCTATAAAAATGTTAGAATGGAATGTTATGACATTTTCTTTACTGAGCAGCTCATTCCATTTGATAACCTTCCCTACATTAATAAGACAAGCGTAAGATGGTAGACCTGTAGCCTATTAGAATGAGGCTTCTATCTTCTGTGACATACCAATCACATAAATAATATACTCTTATTTTGTTTAATCTTTACAATTTAAAATACTGTAAATTGTCATAACAACAATGCTGATATATTTAACCTCAAGACTCTTTAAAGTTATAATAAATGAAGAAATGCAATGAACCATGACTATTTTGTTTACTTATTTTTATGTGTTTTTATTTATATATTTAAAATAGGCAGAAAGAAAAATGTACCAATTTTGCTCGTTTTTAATTTCTTGCAGACTTATCGTTGTCTTAGCGTAGTTAAAATAAATATATGACACAATACTGTGAATGTATATGAAGTATATAACTGATCATATGGTAAATAACTACTGACCAATGTAACTAAATATGTCTGCACATAAACATTTGAAAATGATTATAAAATATTATGGTTTAATTAAACTTATTGATCCACACGCCAACAGAGTGTAACACCGGCCAATAACGATGAACCGCCCAGATGGCTTTCATTTTTCACTCTAGATAGCGTGACACTGTCTTTAATCTCGAACTGCCGTCCACCGAAAGATAGTCGTCTGGCAGAAACCACATTAACTTTATTTTTCAATTTTCACTTTATTATTATTCATTATTTCGAGACAGTTTTAATTTAATTTTTATTTTGCCCTGTTATTTTCTGTTACTTTTGTTTCAACTGAATACTGAGTGTAAATAAGATAGTTTTAATATTATTACCTCTACAATTATAATACACTTGAGGAGTTTGCATCTACTTTAAAACATATTCTCCTCCCTCAAACAACCTCCTCAAGGTCCATCTATTAGTAATATCCAGTTCAATTTATTAAGTAGCATTTCTCTATTCAACTTTTAAAGACAAGGAAAATTTACCAAGCCAAAATTCCTATCTTCTAGGTCTTGCATGGCTTGATGGTGAGGACATTCGGCTAGCAAGCTAAGAATCGAATCTTCCCCTGAAGATGCTTGCCCTTTCAACCACAGTGGCGTTATAATGGGATGGTGAATCCTACTGTTCATTGGCAAACCCTAGCTGCCTTCCATCTGTTCTACCATTTTAAAATTTGGGGCGGCTGTAGCAACTTTAAGCGAAATTCACAACAAACAATAAATTCTACCTTCCTAGTTCACTTATTATATGGTATATTAAATATTGCATTATCTATTTAAATATTCTATATCTGTGTTATAAAGTGGTTAGTTAAATTAACTAATTAAAATAAGAACTTTAGAGTTTCATGAAATGCAAACTTAAATATATAAATAATCACAACAGCTGATTAGCTTAATAAATAGTAAAATGTAAACAATGGCAAATACATTGGCTAATATTTTGACCAGACATTATTTTAATTGCATTAATGCAATCATACAACGCATAGATACATATACATAAAGACAACGTAGAAGTGCATGCTTTTTTTGCTCACAGTGAAATCACTTTGACCTTTATGCTGCAACCGTCTTCCCAGAACACATCGCAAGTTTGTCTAGTCAAACACCTCTAAGAATGCGAAGCAACTTTGTTTTAGGTACAACAATAAATTATCGAAAGTGAGACGTGTTAGAGAACTGGAGGCGTTTTTCATAAATACTGAATTTTGACCTTCTGTTAGAACAGTCAGAATTCTCTAAAAATAGACATTATTTCTTCTATCATATGAGGAAGAGTTTGATATAATCATGCGAAAAAAATACAAAAACTCACTTTAACGTTCGAGATTTGAAACTATAACAGTAACGCGAAATTATAATATCTTATGTTGTTGTCACTATTGAACGCGGGTTAAAGATTTTGTGTACAGTTATTGAGAACATTATTTACACATTAGATCTATTTTCACATGCTTAAGTTAGGTTTTTTCAAGTTCTTCATAAGTTAAAGTTTTATAGTTTCATGTAACATTCACAAGATTTTCCATTCAAAACTTTGAAATCTAGCAGAAATATTCATTCACTTTCTATATAATTTGTTATTTAGTACTTTGAATCTGAAAGGCTCTTTTATGTAAAAAAATGGATAAAAGGCTCCATTGTTTAGGCATAACCATCTACAATCTCATGGTGCTGATTAGAAAGAAGAGAGTCATTCACCAGCCCGCGTAGCTTCTCTTAACCGCATAGCGAATTAATTGGCTACCAGTTATAACGCTCCCAAAGCTATAGGTGTGTAACATGTTTAATAATAGTCATGAATGGAATGGAGCTTGGACCTTCTAATACACAATTCGGCACGTTAATCACTATGACATTTTTTAATTGTTGCAACTAATGTCTCCCAGTGAATCAGCAGTAAATTTACGGACTTAAATTGTCCAGATTCGGGATTCTATTCTCCATTGTGGACAGAGCAAGTAGCCTAATTTATAATTGTACATTAAAACAACTCAAAACTAACAGTAAAGCGTTTTAATTTCAAAATTATATATATATATTTAGAGGAAAAGCTAACTCAGAATTGTTTTAGATCTTTAAAAGTTTCCAAAGCAAAAAACATTGTGAAAAGCTATCGATCATAAGTCTATAGAAGTTGTCCGTCGATGATTTGAAGCAATAACGTTTAGGCCAACCACTTTAATGTTACCAGTTAGATCACACGCACATTTTGTTTCGAATGTACTTTGGTTTATAAACATTTCTGTCCACAAGACCCAATATCTTGATGTCCCAAGTATTAAATTTTCTACGATTCATAAATAATGTAGGATTGAAATTTTCAATCCTGTATCTAACTGATATGAGGAGCTTATGCAAGAAGTAAGGCTAAATACACAATATCATTAAGTACCGTAGTATTTAATAGTAGGAATCATGATGAAACAATAGGGGGCCATACAAATAATACATTTACAACTACCTTTAAAATGTCTAAATATTAATAATGACCATTCCACAGTGTTAGCTGAGTAAAGTTAAAACTCATTATGCTAATAAAGCAGACTGAATCAATATGCAGGTATTTATAGATTGAATAAAAAATTTTATTACTTCAGCGAATTTTCATGTAAGTGAGTGAGTGAGCGACTTTTTTAGACAAGAGTACAAAAAAAAGATCAACTTTATCCCTATAACTGTTGTACGAGCGAGTGCTGTAGAAAAAGAGAAATGACAGTGGCACTAAAGATGTGGTATTTACAAAAATAAGTTAAATGTGGTACTTGTTATTTTAACGCATCACTACAAAATGACTATCTGCACTCTGTCCACCAGGTGGAATCAAAATCTGGGTTTCAGCATTAAAAATCCATAAACCGCTGATCTACTAGTGAACGAGTTCAATGAATTGAAAGGTAAGCTGTATCTGAACTACTTAAAAATCTGAAAGTAATTAGACGTACTAGATAAATTGCCATGTTTTAACAACTTCCATAGACCACCTTCTACTTTATCAAGAATATTTTTGTGAAACAGAAGTAGAAAATTAGTTATCTCACTCATTTTTGTCACAGTTTGTCGATTACTTACAAACATTTATAAATCTGTATTAATGCAACTGTGTGAACATTATTATAAATTTAATATAACAATAATGTAAACACATATAAAGAAGATAATGAATTTCTAGGATGCAAAGTTGCAAGGATATTTTAAGGCACCTTTTTATGTTACAATATATAAACCATTTAAAATCCATGAGAGAATCATATTAAAAAATAAAACTCAGCAGGATCAGCTTGAATTACACGAGAAATAAATACACGTCGAAACTTGTTGCTGTGTATTGCAGTTTATGGTTCACTTATAGCAACATCGGCTCGATCCTGTGATGTTACCTAACAATACATGTTATAATGCTTAAAAAACAAGCTATTATAAACTTACCGCTTTCCTCATGTAATAAAAGCAGACTTAAATAAAGAACGGAAGTAAAAGAATCACTTTACTAATGCAGCGTTTTGTCGCACTTGCATAAACTTATAAAGTATTGCAGCAAATGCGGGCTGTGCTGATGTCGGTGACATATTTAGTGTCTATAAATATTTTATTGATGGTATATTATCGATTATTTGATAGAGTAATGCTGACACAACAACAACAATAAAAGTCTAAAGAAGTACGTCACAGCCCTTTCGGAGTGTGGATGTGCAGATACTGAGACGGCTGTTTGAAAAAAAGTAAGACAATATTTTTAAAATATAAACCGTCAATATTTTCAATGACAATAAACAAACTAGCATAACAGAGCATGTAGGATAATAAAGGGATCCAAAATTAAACCCAAGCCAATCGAACAGCGTATTTTATGGAAGAAAGCATTCCAATCCAAAAATAAACTATGTATATCTCTTGATACACTAACAGCATAATAAGGAATAACTTTGAGTTTGTGAAAGATCTCAAGCTTCCATTCACACTTCAAAATAGACACTGTCTTAAATAAGAAAGATAAGTCAATGAGTTGTGACACCATAAAGCTAATTAAATATAATCAAGTGCCCAAATGCAGCTCCGATGGACTTCTGTGCCTTCCCTCTGTTTCTGTTTGGCATTTTATTCTCTTCTATTCATGAACGTGAAACCTAACGTTCACACAAATACGTCTTTAACTTTTGTGCACACGGGTATACCTATTTCTAAAGTAGAATACTGGTTGAGTAAGTGTGAAGGTATACAGAAATCATCATTCCTTATTGTTCATTCCGATGAAAAACAGTGATGTAGGTATTGAAACTTAATGTTGGTAGCGTATATATCTTGAGAAAAATAACTTTGTAATGATATGTGTACGACAAAATGCTATATTTTCTAAGCCTGGGACATTTTTTTACAAATTAACAGATTTATAGAAATATGTAAATTTCTTAAAGTTTTCGCTATTCATTAAAGAAACTGTCTTTCGTCTTCTACTTGTTATTTTGTACTGTCTTCTAAACTGAATAATTTTGTCCTCTCACTTTACTTCAAATAGTAATCTCATCATAGGGATATCTACCCTTGTAAAAGGCTGTGACGTACTTTTTCAACCAACCGTTGATTCAGCCTCTTAAATTTTCCCAATTCAATCAAACAAAGGGTATTCAGTTTAATTCTACACTGTATTTTGTGTCAAACCTCCTGTCATTTTGGGAATCTCACCTAATTTCTCAAAGAGAACAAAGTGAATAAAGGATAACTCTAAAGTAGATAATAAGAAAATAAATGTTAGTAATACTGGAATTGTTATTGAGTATTTTATATGTTTTAATATAAGCAAGTTAATTCCATTGTGCTATTTTTAACTCTTGTATCAAAAAGATTAAGGCTTCGTTTTTTGAGGAAATGATATTTTCTATGAATCAAAGGACTTATAACCAAAAGGAAAAGTTAATCACCTATGGCAAATAGTTGGTTGCCACATGAATGGTCGTGTCTTATAAATGTCTTCTCCTTTCAGCAGGTGACATAATGGATATTGACTAGTGTAGATGGTGATCTATTGACCAGTTGATAACCTCTCCATGAGGTGAGTTGCTAGAAAGATCGTGAGTTATGATGTCACTTAGATTTACATCCTTATAGATAAATTTCCTGTAGCAATTTGTCATTCTGACACATAAATGGATCTCTAACTGGAGTAGCTGAACTCAGAAGCAAGTAATGCAAACTATGATCCTGAATTTAGGTGTTCAGAACTTAATTCAAGAGTACTTTCAAACTTGGATATAAATATGATCAAGTTGCAACAATAGCTATACCAAAGCTATCCATCAGAACCAATTTTTGGCTCAAAAGAGGTTTCCATCTAGAGTTCGCCCACTTATGTGAATGACTTGCATGTCTCCATAAAAATGCATTTCCTGTGATGAATTCAGCAAATCGTAAGAATTTTTCAGTGATAAGTTTGTTGAAAGATCATTTAGCAGGACAATAATATCCCTTATGTGTAGGAGACATTTTTATCTTGATAGAGGAAGCTTATCAAGGTTCCAAGAAATAACTTCTGAGAAGTCGAAGAAGAGAAAGAACCCTGCAGTGCTGCTGTACTTTGGCTGGAGCAACCTTATAAAGTGACTAGACCGTATCGAGCTTTGTGGATAATGAAACAGCAGCCAATAAATCCTAGGGATGTAACAGAACTCTGGATACCTAGAAGGTTTATCTCGCTGTGTATTATATAGTCTAAGTGAAGCCATTACACCAACCAATTAACACTGATTTTGTTCTGTCTGACAGTGAAAGACTAGATGTGAATGAAATGGTACTTATATGACTACTCTAGGTGATATCAACAGCATGACAAATTAGTAATCTCTTATCTTCTTTCTAACATCAGAATTCTAGGGATGTATATAAGATGGTTATTTTTGCCTGTGCAACAAGTGAGATGTGTTTCTGAAGGAAGGTCATCCAAAGCAAAGCTAACCAGACCAGATCCAGGAAGAGTAGACAGGTGGTTAAGGCATTCGATTCGTGACCAGAGGGTCGCGGGTTTGAATCCCCGTCACACCAAACATACTCGCTCTTTCAGTCGTAGGGGCGTTATAATATGACGGTCAATCCCACTTTTCGTTGGTAAAAGAGTAACCCAAGAGTTAGCAGTGGGTGGTGATGACTATCTGCCTTCCCTCTAGTCCTACACTGCTAAATTAGGGAGGGCTAGCGCAGATAGCCCTCATGTAGTTTACGCGAAATTCAAAAACAAAAACAAACAAACAATCTGTGTAAAACACTACCAACATTACTTGGAATGTAATGGGACATCACTTTCTATGGAACATATCTCATTAAAGTTACCCATGAACTTTAAGAATCTGAGGGAGATTATAACCCATTACATCATGTTCCTCCGAGGGTATGGCTGTGTTTTATTGTATCATTCAAACTCATAACATGGAAACACTGATAAATTGTCTTGTCCCATGAGAAAAGTTTTCCTATCTATTAAATGCCATTATCTGAATACTAGTGGTTTAACACCACAACTGGTGCTTCAAGAGCTACATGAAGTAAAACTGAGAAATACAGAAAGATGAAACGTAATGTACACATAATGAGGTATACACTATGGACATATATGGCCTATGCCACTTCTAGGGAAGTAATGAATTCAGGAATGTTTGCTTTCTTATTATTAAATACCAAATAGTTGTAGTTATTAGCCTCTACTGCTGTTAATGTTCTGGTTGCATTTAAGACGAGACATTAATGAAGTGTGGTGTAAACATTTTTCGATGTCTATTTACAAAAGATAATTTACAAAATAGAAGGTTATTGTTTTTTTTTGTAGAGAAAAAAATGTAAATATCACTGGTCCTCCCACAAAGATGGAAAGAGGTTGTCAGGTTTTGTACGGGTGGGATTCTTTACAGTAGGTGTCTTTGACTTAAACAATAAACAATGATCACTCACTCCAGTTGTTTTAAAATAATATATGAAAACAAGTGAAACATATATACAAATTTTCATAAATTCTTGGTAACCACAGATCTATCTAGATCTTTAAATAATTGTATAATTTTCGTCAAAGTCCACGAAGTTTGGTTCAATCACTTTGGAATACAATTGACAAGATGATTTCTTTACTCTGTTATTACAATACAGAGTTATATGATAACTTCACTTGAAAACTCCCTACTATAACACTCTTTATAGCTAAACTCATGCAGTCTATCTAATTAAGTTTCTGATGCGTATCTATACCTTGATAGTGCTCTAAAACTTCCACAAACAAATGGATATTATGATGCAGTAATGCATTCAATTAAAACAATAAAAGAAACTTAGAAGATTCTAATAACATGAGTCAATAATATATCAATCACCAATTCATAGCTATTGAACTATAGAAGTTATGATTTGTAAACAGTAATATGAACAAATCTGGATTAAATTATTGTTAATAAAAAACTAAATTTAATACTTACACTGCATTAGCTATCTAAACCATAATAATCACTTTAAAGTTAAACAAAAACATTTGTGTATCTATCAATAAGCTCCTTTACAAGGTTTTTACAACATTTTAATAGTATGTAAAAAAACTTTTTAAGTCATATACAAAGTCTGTTCATACAATCTGCACCAATGCTTGAAGAGCTCCAGATGACCTAAATGCAGAACTGGTAGATGTGGAGCTACAACGCCCATTTTATGATATTCACACAGTTGCATCTCTGGATTTGTAGAATGGACTGGTAATCCATCTGTAACATGATTTCCTTTCCTGATGTACATTAGGTGAAGGAGTCCACCTACATGCTCTTCTAAATGTTCTGTTCCAATCTCGACGTCTGATGCATCAGCCTGAATGATGAACGCATTTTTAAAGTCTGGCATTCTAAATATTGGCAAACTACCTAAAATGTTCCTCAATTTCTGGAATACCATCTGCTATAGATGTTTCTACTTTATCATGTTGTGTTGGACTTTGTTGGCCAGGTCATTCAGTTGTGCAGAGATTTCAACGTAGATTATTTAGATAGTTGAGTACTTTGTATGTAAAATATTTTGAATATGTAAATTAACAACTCACATTACAATAACAGCTGATATAAAGCCACAGTGTAACAACATCTATTAGAGCTACATTTTGACGTTTGTTTTGCTTGTTTGTTTTTGAATTTAGCACAAAGCTACTCGAGGACTATCTGTGCTAGCCGTCCCTAATTTAGCAGTGTAAGACTAGAGGGAAAGCAGCTAGTCACCACCACCCACCGCCAGCTCTTGGGCTACTCTTTTACCAACGAATAGTGGGATTGACCGTCACATTATAATGCCCCCACGGCTTGGAGGGCGAGCATGTTTGGCACGACTCGGGTGCGAACCCGCGACCCTCAGATTACGAGTCGCACGCTTTAACACGCTTGGCCATGCCGGGCCTTTGACGTGTGATGTCACAAACACTTTCTCACTTTTAGGAATTATATATTACAGCTCCTTCTGGCAGAAAATATCCATACGATTATAAAAATGTATTCAGATCTTGAATTGTTAATTTATAAGATGTAAGTATCACGTTCAGTTGCCAAAATTGGTAGATTTTGATTACGTATTTGTAAATTTACTAATTTATGCATGTTAAAAGGGATGAGTATAATTTGGATGTGTATCTTATAATTTGTTTTCAAGGAAGATATTTGTAAAGTGGTTGGGTTACATAGTGCGTGATCTGTACGTGTTTGGCATGGGCAAAAGTTACACGTCAGCACGTGAGTTGTTTACTAGGGCTTAAAATGTTAAAAATGGGAACAGCCAAGGATGTCGTAAAAGTAAAGAGGAGAATAAATGTATTGTACGTAATCACGTTGTATATCTCATTCATTTAGCAACATGAATAGTTAAGTTTATTCACTTGGAATTTTGTTTTCAAACTTTTAATGCACGAAATTGTGTGTAACTTTAAAGTAAAAAAATAATAAAGTTCCTTTCGTCCAAATAAATACTGGCATACAGTTTACTTTTTTATGGAAAAAAGTTTATCTTCACTAATTGTCCCTTATGTTAAAGTAACAGACTAGTGGATATTCCACACTACCCTCTATCAACTTTTGGGCTATTCTTTTCCAATGGATAGTGGGATTGATTGCACATGACAATACCACAAGTGCTCATAGGACGAGCATGTTCAGTGACAGAGATCGAACCTGCCGTTTGTAAATTACGAGTCAAGTGCCCTAATCACCAGACCATGCCAGGCCCTAAACATAGAACGCACTATGTAAAGCAATATTTTTAGTGATAAGTCAGGCAACAAGTTGAGGAAAAATCATGTCTAATTTTTCAACTGTAAGGATAAATAATGAAGTAGGTAGAATAACATACCCGAGTTATTGTTGTTGTTGTTGTTTTGAATTAAGCACAAAGCTACACAATGGGCTATCTGTGCTCTGCCCACCACGGGTATCGAAACCCGGATTTTAGCGTGTAAGTCCGCAGACATACCGCTGAGCCACTTGGGGGCAACATACCTGAGATGAATAGCATTGTAGAATTACGTGTATATATAATGTTATGTTTTCTCAGTCTGGGATAGATTTTTCTCCGACTTTCAGCAGGCTTACAGAGTCTGAAAGTCGCTGAAAACCTTTACTCTCTCTGTCCTTTGTTTTAAAGTATTTGCCCCCCGCTAGGGCAGCGGTATGTCTCCGGACTTACAACGCTAAAATCAGGGGTTCGATTCCCCTCGGTGGGCTGAGCAGATAGCTCTTTGTGGCTTTGCTATACGAAAAAACACACAAACACTTAAAATGTTTATCTTTTATTCTTTTGTGAATTGAATAACAACTGTTTTTACTGTGGTTTACACGACGTCCGGTCTTTGTTTCTCACAGTACTGTTATTACCAAGATAATTCAATTTAACTCTACAATACATGTTCTTTCACACGGCCCCCCAGTGGCTCAGCGGTATGTCTGCGGACTTACACGCTAAAATCCGGGTTTCGATACCCGTGGTGGGCAGAGCACAGAGAGCCCATTGTGTAGCTTTGTGCTTAATTCAAAACAACAACATCTTTCACACGTTTTATATTGCAAATTTTACTTGGTTACTGAAAGAGACACCTAGAAGCTGACATACACATTCTTTATGCAGACGAGGTTCTATAACATGTTAATCAAGACGTGCAATCTAAAGTTAGTCTCATCTTACCATGTTTCATAAAAACTTTCTGCAGTGGAAATTGCAATGATGCACAATAGTATTTCAGTCATAGCCATCAAACTAAACACTATCAACAAAGTAATTGATTCCGAGGACAGAATCTGATCCGGGTCGCCGTTCTTTCTTATATATATATATATATACATATATTTCAAATCTCGGTGTCTATCCGAGCGTTCGTTTACGTCGGCAATCACCCGCGTTGCAGTTGGAAAATTTAAAACGCAGTTGAAGCTCAATATTCACTCTTGAAATGAGTGACATAAAAACAGGTATGAATAATACTGATACCAAGTTGTATTTTGTAACTTTTTGGAATTAACCCCACTGTCATTCATGTTTCAAAATGTGACGTCACGTAAATAATAAAAATGTCTACCGCATGTTATTGTTGAGCCACTCTTAACAAGACTGAAATTCTCAACAATTACTTTTCGTAGTAAGCTGTATAAGAAGCACAGAGTTCTGGTTTTCAGACAAAAGAAGAGTGGAACACAATTACGGTTCTTAAAGTTCAGAAAATAATTCAGCCTGATAGATTAACTCAAACTTTTCTCCTCACTGGGAAGGGGTACTTTTGCTTGAAAGAAAGAGTTAATATTTCATTACAGAGTTTAATCACCAAATTGAAATTGTATTTGAAGTTTCAAATTGAATTACCAGAAAAACTATTTACAGAACATAGCCAAAAGAAATGTGACTTGTTTTCATAAAGTAGTTGGGCCAGCTTAGCCAGGTAGTTAGGATGTCCGACTCGCAATTTGAGGGTCGCGGGTTCAAATCCCCGTAACCCTAAACATGTTCGCCCCTTCAGATGGTAGAGCGTTATAACGTAACTGTCAGTCCCACTATTCATTGGTAAATTGGTAAACGAATAGTCCAAGAGTTGGCGGTGAGTAGCCTTGCACTACTGAATTAGGGACGGCAAGCGCAGATAACCTTCGTCTAGCTTTGTGCGAAACTCGAAAAACAAACAAACAATAAAATAGTTGAAAAGATTATAAAATGTAATGCTTATTATGTTTTCTGACATACATTTGTTTGTTTGCTTTTCTGAGAGAACTATGTACATACAGAAATATAGATAATACAGTCCCAAGGACTTTCACGTTTTTATACGTTTTATGTTGAAGATCCTTTTTTTTTAACTTTTCACTTCGAAAATTCAGCGTTTTAAGTTGCATGATATGTTAGTAATCGTTAGGCATCGTAAAGTTTAAATTATAAACATATGGTATTCATGTCTACTCAGTCTTCTCACAATAGTTTATTTAACTGTTCCACTCGTTATTTATAAAAAAAACCACAATACGTAAGAAATTAAATGAATGCCAAATAGAGCTATTTCGTTACTGCATTTCTTCTTGCTTGCCCTACAATAAAGAAAAGGTTAAAAACTAAGTCCCGTGTTGAGCCATGGACACGTGCATGGATATTTGTAACTTTTAGTATGTTAATTACTCATCACAATACAATGTCACTTGTTCAGAGTGTGAAAGTGTGGGCTGCTGGCTTGAGAGGGTTTTGGAACATCTACACTACAAACGATTCTAGCTCACATCGCTTAGAGATAACTGCGTGCTGGAAAGTCTATTTTTGAGTTGACCCTAAAACGCAAGTGCATCATGTAGTTTGGATATTTTTATGCAGTACCCGTGCCTCTTTGAACAAATAATTTTATGTTTTCTACATAGTTCTTCAAAGAAAGGTTTCACGAAGATGATTTTTAAAATATTTTAGACAATAATTTAACTGCTAAGTTGTATTTCTACTGTACACGTGTGACTTTTGAAATATTTACAGAAGACGTTTGCTTTTGTTGTTTCTATTTAATCTCTAAACTACACGGTGAATTATTTATATTGTGCCTTTCAGTGGATATTGAACCTTGACTTTTAACGATATAATCCCACTGAGCTATTAGGGAATATTGCATTTGTTTCCATTATAACAGGAATATAACTTTTTATGTATCTTGCTAAATTATTTAATTATCTTGTATTGGCAAGTTTGAAATGTTCCTGTTTCCAGTTCCCTTAAGACTTCTATATAAGGTGGGAATTTTCAGTAGAGATGCTACAAATCAGAAACAATTCCCATACAGAATTTGATCGTTCTGGGGCCATTCTGTATTTTCAGAATAAGGTTTTATTAATGTTTATTGAAAATACTGAATAAACATACAATGTATCAAAAATGTTTCAATAATATCATATACGTATTTGGTCAGTTTATACAAAACATTTTTGTATGAATATCTCTACAAATCTTCTCAGAATATAGTAAGATTATGACTAGGAAAAATCTCCGTTATTAAGTTTGACTAGAACATCTAAAAAAAGAAAATCCGCTTACAACTTTTATTTGACTCCCACCAGGATAGCGTTTATCTTTGTGCGAAATTCAAAAACAAACTCACCAGAATATATATATACGAATGCATTTCGGTGTTTTTAAAGACTTACTAACAAAAAGTTCTTTGTATTTCATTACGTCATCAAACAATTATATCCTAAACTAAAAGTTTTCGACTTTTTTCAAAACTTATAATCAGTTTCTTATTCAACATTTCAAAAGAGAAATAGTTATTATATGTAAATTATTTCAGTACAAAACGCCAAGTTGTACATCTTCAAGCATATTTCTACATTTATTTTCAGGTCACTCAAGAAATGAATCATCTACACCACCCACCAGCACCAATTCAAGACATGTTGTATCTACACCTCCTACCATCACCAGTTCAAGATACGAATCATCTAAACGACCTACCAACACCAATAAGTAATTTTTATCAGCTGTAGAAACAAAACAGCACATAGACTTGCCCACCTGGGAAATTTCTTCATCTAGATTACTGCTAGAGAAATGTCGAAAGGAATTATACAGCTTGTATTCCATAACCGTTACATCTGTTTGAATCTCATTAAAAATGAAGAAACAAAGATACATAGTCTTCGTCCCCTCGACGACATTGTAATTGAACAAACTGACAAAGAAGGTGCAGTGGTTGTTTGTAAGAAAGAACTTTACCTTCAGGAAGCGCATCGACAACTGTAAGACCAATCGTCCCGTGAAAATGACCAACTTGATAAATATCAACAGTCATCCACTGTCCGTACCACTATAGAACAAACAATCTGTGCGCAGATAGCCTAGCTGCTTTGTGCCATAAAACACTAATCAAACTATCAGCCTAATGAAGTTCAGTTAGAAGATAGGAAGTAAATTGATAAGCATTCCTTGTTCTTTATATTCTATCTTCTACCTAAGATACATAAACCACACCACTCTGTCTGACCCATAGTATTAACATGCAGCTGTCCTACTGAACTTATCTCTAGTTACATTGATTTCATTCTAATTCCCTAATTTTATCAACTCCCTGCTTACATTCAAGTCACCAAAGACGTCACATGAAGATGAACTCAAGCCCTGAAACAGTACCTTTAACTTGTGATGTCGAGAAAACCCACTTGTAGAGAAATATACAGGGTGGTCGCTAGAAAAGCGGAAAATTTGAGGGTCAGATGAGATCATGAATAAAATGCGTGCTTACTCATTTCTATTTTGATTTCTTTACATATTGAATAAAATGCATGATTTTAATAATTTTGAGCATCTATGAGTGTAATATAACATATGCCTTTAAAAAACTTTGTAAAAGTTATTCTTTGTAAAAATAAATAGCTGTTTGACAAATTTTCCGCTTTTCTAGCGACCACCCTGTATAAATGCAAAAACAAATATCCTCTTTCTTTCTTTGTGAACCTGACAATGACCGAAAAAGGTCGAAACGTTGTTCGCTCTTCGACGTAAAATATTTTCTCAACCCAAACGAGCCGTTTATGCATATATAGTACCTTTAACCTGTTCAGTGCCGTAGACGAGATAACTCGTCCAAGCCGATCGGTAACACAGTGCGACGAACGAGTTAATTTGTTATCAATAATACGTAACTTTAACGCTAGATGTCAGCAACACACACGCATTTGACCTATTTACAAATTGTTTCAGTTTCGTTTGTTTTGTTTGTTGGTTTTTGGAATTTCGCACAAAGCTACTCGAGGGCTATCTGTGCTAGTCGTCCCTAATTTTGCAGTGTAAGACTAGAGGGAAGACAGCTAGTCATCACCACCCACCCAGCCAACTCTTGGGCTGCTCTTTTACCAACAAATAGTGGGACTGACCGTCACATTATACACCCCCACGGCTGGGAGGGCGAGCATGTTTAGCGCGACGCGGGCGCGAATCCGGTTTTAGTTTCGATCCAAAATGGCGTCACGAAAAAAGTTACAAAATGAAAAAGTATTAGAGTTGTATTGTAGCAGCTGAAATACCTGGCAGTCAACAGATTAAAGAAGAGATAGCCTAGACACTTCTACTGAAACCCTGAGTAAATTAAGTGAATTTGTTTAATCGCTGAATACCTTTTCTTTTGACATAAAATTCCAAAAATTAGTGAAAAATGTAGCTATGGAAACCAAATTCGGTCCCTCCTAACCTTTGTTGATCACAATGAAGAATTACATATTTCGAAAATATACAGATATCCTCCTTGGCTTATATTGTAGGTATATTAATAATATTTTCAATATAGTTACATACATTTATGATGAACTCGGTCTTTTTGTTCAGTTCGTTTAATCCCTTCAACAATACACGTCTTCTGTTTCTCACCGAGCCATTTCATCTTTTGACAAATATTTTCATGACTGATGACGACAATGTGATGACTTTGCACAATACAAACCGACGGACACAAGACTTACATTTTTACTCTAACCGCCCTAATGCGTAAAGAGAAATATTTCCAAATCCCAACTCACCAAATTACGTGGACTCTGCAGTAACGACTAAGATTATGACAGCAAATCTATCAATATGCTTAATTTTTTCGAAAACAATAAACGTCAGAAGATAGCTTTCCAAAAGGTGCTTAGGTCAAATCATGCTAGTAATTATGACTCCAATATTGTAGATATTTTAAAACTTCCAATTGCACAGGTTCAATCTTACTCCAACCAACACATTCTCTTACAAGAACGTTTCAGCCATTCAAGACATAAATAACGCGTATATTATTTGACAACTTTCACATGATAACAAGGACAGTATCATAAGCCATGTGTTCCCTAAAAAAAAACTGTTATTTCTTATAAACAAGACACCAACGTTAAAGATTTACTCCTCCATTGTCAACTTCTGAAAAAAACATGCAATTATCGTCTGCTACTCAAGTCTCTATTTAAGTTGTTAGAGGGACAGGTGCAACACTTGCCCTTGCATTGGTCATAAAATATTTGTTACAGGCCCTAAATCAATGTATTCTATGAATAATCATTTCATCTATAGATCTATGATACATGCTTAATTCATTGTGTTATTTGTAACAACTGTGGCCAAATTTACAAAGGAGGAACCAACAGAATGTTCACTGAACATGCACGAGAACACTTACATAGCATCTTGATTAACAATCAATATAAACCTGTAAGTAAGCGCTTCAAGACAACTGATCATTCTCTTTAGCACTTAAAGGCATTTGTCTTACATCATTCCCTCTCTAACACCAATAAAAGAGTCACAAAGGAAAAAAATAAATAGTTTTTATATTGGTTTGTTTAAATTCTTTTGATATGAATGAACAGTTCAGTTTTTTAACTTTTTCAATACCCTTCTTTTATTATATTAAAAAGTTATTTCCTTCTTGGCTATGTACAGGTGTTCTCTATTTCTAATATTTTTTATATTGGTTTTTAATCACCAGTTTTATTGTATTATTCTTATATATTGTTTGACTCTTGTAATTCTTTCTCGCGTTACGTTCTGTTTGCGCATTGCTTCATTACAAAACGTTTTTGTAATTTTCATTAACCAACAGTTTGTTTCTGGCTTCAAAACGAGTGTTTGCTCGAAAGTTCGCCAAGTTACTGAATTATTACTGTAGTTTTTAAAGGTGTTTTTTATTCTCTAAAAGTTTAATATATTTTATTTTGTCACTTTCGCATTTTTTGTGCGTATGTTAGCGCAAAACAATTATTAGACAAATATTTTTATACTTTGAGATTCAAGGAGCTTTATATTTCACGATTCAAGTACTATTCTTTATGGAAGATAAATCATAAATGCATAACATACGCTTGTTCTTAAGCACGAAATTGCCCATTATATCGTCTGAGTTTCGCGTGTTACAAGGAAACCCTGAATTTTAGCATTTCAAACAAATACCAGAAACACACTTGCGCCACATCGACTCGAAATTAATTCGCTCATCGTGAATTCTCTCTAGGATATTAAGGAAGTTCTGGATCTAATAGAATACTCAGTATTATACCTGAATTAATTCTGAATTTGAATTTTCTCAGCTAATTGAAAGCAAGTAAAAAATTATCGGATATAGCATAAACGAAGAACTGTTTTAATTTTTCAATGATTACGAAAACATTAAGACAATAATGTTTAGTATGGTTGTGCTTACCAAATCATGAGTTCAATAAACAGGAAGCTTCAAGTTATGGATCACCTCGGCTACTTTCACTTCGAGTGTTTATTATAGACTTTCACCTCAACCAGAAATAAAATTTAGCTCCCCCAGTGAGCTTTAAAGAAGCTTCCATTGTAATATCTTCAAATATTTTCCTCCAAGTTTCTTTAAATTACAGTAAAGGGTTTTCTAGTCTCTAAATAACATAAAAAAGAAAATTCTAGAACACCATCAAACAAGTACACTTTACAAACAATTAAAATCAACTGCTACTACCACAAGCCGCTACTTTGCCAAACCATCTGCTCTGCAAGAAATATATGTGCACGACGAGAGGTGATGCGCAAAGCCTGTTGTCACGTGGTAGGATTAAGTGACATCACACTTTAAGAAAAGTATGATTAGATTAATTTACTATCAATATGTGAAATAAAATAAACAAAGGTTAAACAAATAGTGATCAATCAATTGTTCATACACGTAAAACAGCATTATCAAGTATTGAGAAACAAGATTCAGTATTTAGAGAGGTAAAAAAGGGAAAATACTGTTGGCAATATTCTGTGACTGTAAAAATAGGTTTCCCAATGATATAGCTCCGGCTTTCGAAACTGGCAAGCCGAATACTACAAAATAGTCTTTGCATTTGAAGCTGCGGGTGCATTATAAAAGTGATCGTCAGTCTCCTAGAATCGATGGTGGATGGTAAGGTGCTACTAAATATTTCTTTCTTCTTTCTTTTTAATAGTTTAAAAAAAGGAACGAGATCAGGCTGTTTTAGTAGGTTGTAAAATAGAAATATAATATTTTAAAAATAAGAATAATAATCTAACATTATTGTGCGATGAAAATTGGATAATATTTTATTTTGCTCTATTTTGTGAAATAAATGTTATATTTATTACTTACAGAACAAATGGTTATTCAAATGTTACACTTTTCTATTTTTTTATATTTCTGAATTATTAAGGGAGCTTTATTGCAAAGTTATTTTTTTAAATTTTGTATATACACTGTATTTTGATTATAAAATATATTCTTATATGCATTGAATGAATGAAATAATTATTAACAAAAGATAACTTTGCTAACAAAATGTAAATTCTACCATACCTGTTACACATTACATTTGTCTGAAATTATCTAATTATCTAATACTAGTAAGCTTCTAATTCATTCAGCACATAAATTACAGTATACTACAAATAAAGTACTTTTTAGAATATAATTCATATTACATTGATAATGTAATGTCTAAAATTATCTAATTATCTAATACTAGTAAGCTTCTAATTCATTCAGCACATAAATTACAGTATACTACAAATAAAGTACTTTTTAGAATATAATTCATATTACATTGATAATGTAATGTCTAAAATTATCTAATTATCTAATACTAGTAAGCTTCTAATTCATTCAGCACATAAATTACAGTATACTACAAATAAAGTACTTTTTAGAATATAATTCATATTACATTGATAATGTAATATGAATTATATACTAAAAGGTATATAATATTACCTCAGTAAATACGTAAGTCAGCTATTTATTAATAATACCCTACTTCACTCAGCACGTAAATTTAACCTACTAATACGTGATTGTTCACGTTGGAAGTAAATCATAATGCTAATACTAGTACAATACGTAAGTTATAGTACGCTCATGTACTTCACTATTACCAGTCATGAATAAGACAGATTGTACTGATAATCAGATGGTGTAGTAGTAAAATGTTTTGTGTAAGACCGCAAAATAAAGCTAAATAAATTTAATTTTTGATTTTTGCAGGTATGTGTATTGATAAGATATTGGTATTAAGAAAGAAAATTGTGTGTATCAATCTTTTTGGCAAATATTATACACTGGATACACATCGACTTTCATTTAACCCTATTTCGGACTACTTTCTTGGATGTTTATGTCTCGTTGATCCCGATGTTATGCTTCCTTGTGGCGAGGAGCGAAGTTCTAACTCAGTACTGTTATGCACAAGTTCGTAGTTTTGCGTGTGTGCAAAATTAAATAACATTTAATTCTAAAAAATTTTAAACTCAGTTTTAGGCTATTTGAAATCGTAATATGTAATAGAATGCACACACGAGAGTTATCAGCGTTAGCCGTCCTTAATTTAGTAGTGTAAGACTAGAGGAAAGACAACTAGTCATCACCACCCACCGCCATCTCTTGGGCTACTCTTTTACCAACGAATAGTGAGTTTGATCGTAACATTATAACGCCCCCACAGCTGAAAGGACGAGCACATTTGGTGTGATGAGGATTTGAACCTGCTACTCTCGGATTACTGTTTTTGGAATTTCGCACAAACCTACTCGAGGTCTATCTGTGCTAGCCGTCCCTACTTTAGCAGTGTAAGACTAGAGGGAAGGCAGCTAGTCATCACCACCCATCGCCAACTCTTGGGCTACTCTTTTACCAACGAATAGTGGAATTGACTGTCACATTATACACCCCCACGGCTGGGAGGGCAAGCATGTCTAGCGCGACGCGGGCGCGAACCCGCGACCTTCGGATTACGAGTGCACGCCTTAACGCGCTCGGCCATGCCAGGCCTGGTCGAGTGCCTTAACCACCTGGCCATGCCAGGCCCGTTTCTTGTTAACCGATCAGTAATAATTTAATGAATAGCCTGACTAACTTAGCAACTATATCATTGACGAACATACTAACTCTTACATTCTAACTTAGTAAAACACTTTGACCGAAAGGCTGAGCACTTAAAATAAAACACTCGGGTCTAGTATATTCATATTGTGTTAGTTTTCTACACACATATAATTTTACAAAAAGCTTCAAAATTCCACAGTTCTGAACTTGCCACAATCATGATGATACATAAAAACTGCGGACTTACACGCTAAAATCCGGGTTTCGATACCCGTGGTGGGCAGAGCACAGATAGCCCATTGTGTAGCTTTGTGCTTAATTCAAAACAACAACCCACTGGTGAACAAAATATTAAATTAATAAAAACCACGATAAGAATATATCTTAAACTTTAATATTTATTTTATAATTACATGTATTAATTAGACAAAAAAGTACAGGTTCTCCACATAAGTGCTGATAATGTCCACAGCTCAATATATAACTAATACTAAATTCATAATCTACTACTTCAATTAATACAAAAATCATACTCATTATAAACTATTAAGCAGGTTTATTAAAAGTTCTGATGATATTCTTGTAGCTTTAAAGTCTTTAATTAATTATTTGTTTTCTTTGATAAATATTTAATATTTAATTAATATTTAATATTTATTGTTCTAATACTCTGATATTCATCACACAAAGACCAGTAGATTTTTTTTATTATTTTGTTTTCTTGAAACACTTGAAATAATCCTGAATTGTCGTATTGTTTGATGTACCGTAAGTGTGTTGAATAATCCTGAATGGTCATATTGGTTGAAGCACCACAAACACGTCAAATACTGTTGGACATCATATTGTTTGAGGCACCATTAACATGTGAAATAATTCTGAATGATAATATTGTTTGAAACACCTTAAACTTTACTTTTATTAGATTAATAGTGTGTTACATTAAATAACACATTCTTCAAGTTTCACGTATTTTTAGTTTCATTATTTTTAAGCATTCAATAACCATACGTCTAATTGACCTTTTTCGTGTGAAATTGCATGGATAGGCTATAAAAACTAACATTCATTAATATTTGGCCAAAAACAAAATTGAAATTGTTTGTTTGTTTTTTGGAATTTCGCACAAAGCTACTCGAGGGCTATCTGTGCTAGCCGTCCCTAATTTAGCAGTGTAAGACTAGAGGGAAGGCAGCTAGTCATCACCACCCACCGCCAACTCTTGGGCTACTCTTTTACAAACGAATAGTGGGATTGACCGTCACATTATACACCCCCACGGCTGGGAGGGCGAGCATGTTTTAGCGCGACTCGGGCGCGAACCCGCGACCCTCGGATTACGAGTGCACGCCTTAACGCGCTCGGCCATGCCAGGCCTTAAAATTGAAATAAACCGCCTCATTATATGTTTCCGAAGAACGGTATTTGTTTTGTAGTTAGGGATTTTAGTCACGTGGGAATCCGCAGTTGAGAATTAATGATAAATGAATAGCCTATTTTAATAGAAATCAAAAAATATTTTAATAAGAAAGTGAAAGGTTCAGTTTAAAAATTTTACTTACTCTTACAAACTAAGGAAATGATAATTTTGCTCTTGTATTTAAGTTGATGGACATGAGTAAGCATTTTCTAAGTGATTTCAGTCAAATTAACAAAAATGACCTACGACACTAAGCGAATCAAACGCTTATTGAACAAATAACTCAGTTTTTCATAGCACAAAAAATAATACTGTTGATTTTTGGATAAATATGAATTACGTTTTTCATCACTAAATAATCCACTGAAAATTATGCATGTTGCCTGGAAATCTCATTTGCTGAATTATTTATTAACCTAATTACATCTCTTTTTTTCATTGGTGTTATAATCTTATAAAATATTTGGTTATGTGGTATGCAATGTTAGGCTAAATTAATTTAAAGTTTTGTTGAACTAAATAATATACGAGTGCAAAAAAATAAATTTATTTTGTTTAGGTTTTTCGAAAGGTTGTTTGGGCGTGAAGAAGCTTACCGCATTAAGCTTATTAATCTTTCGTCGCTGCTTAATGTTCATAATTTTAGGCTTAAGTGTCGCTACTACTTGAATTTATGTTTGTCTCTTTTTCTACTAGTTAAACTTTAACCATTTGTCTGACCGTTAAGTTAACAAGCTATACCTTTGAAAGTAAAATCTAAACACATATAATAGTTTATAATTTAGTTATAAAATACTTACAAATAAACTTTTTACTTTCACTTGTGTGAATATGTGTTAACGTTAGATGAAATTTTCCTCTTGACAGATCAAATATATCATTATTATCAGGCTATTGAAAAATAATTAAAAACATTATCATGTGAAACTCTTCAAGAGGTAACACCAACGTAATTCTCTACATATCTTCTGCGTTAATTCTGGGGAATTAAATGCAGTTTGAAAAAGTTGTATAGTTCAAGATTGATAATTTATGGAGTATGGTGTGTACTTAAGAGCACTTCACTTGCAATCTGTGGGACGTAGGTTCGAAGCTTGTTATTGAACATTATCACCCGTTTAGCCTTGGGGTGTTATAATGCAACAATTAATCCCATTTTTTGTTTGTAAAAGAGTAGTCTCTAAAAACAAAGTTAATAAATGATTACTATCAGTCTTATTGTTATACAATGTCACAGAATTATTGATCAACATATCATGCTTTTCTGGCACAAGACTTTGTACTAGATGAGAGAATGATGAAGTATAATTATGTTCATAAGGTATTTAACTATCGAGTAAGATGGTAATTTTTCAATAACTGTTGACATTGAAATAGGTTAAAGGCTTAAAACCTCGTAAGATCATTCATTTCTCTTCGAGGCTTTGTTAAACAAATCATAATATATTGTACTTTGTTTCATAGTTATTCTATAACCTCACTAAAAACATTTCATTTTCAAACAAAGGTCCTCGTGATAGTAATAAATGAGAATTTCATGGATGTTTCTTTTCCAACATGAAACAGCGATTTTCTCACAGCCAAAGAAAAAATATCAAGGGAACTTGCCTGTTATAAAATTCGAGACTCCTCACTCCCAACAGTGACTCAGCGGCAGGTTTTAATGCTTATAACGTTAAAAATGCAGCTTTCAATACCGATGAAGAACACGGCACAGATAATATAATCCATCGCGTTGCTGTGTGTTTACAAACAAAGAAACATTTGACGTTAAATGTTTGATAAAGATAGTTAAAAAGAACAATATTCTACAAAGACGATTTAAACCTGTGATACCGATGTTATCTATTTCAATATGACAAAAGAACTTCGAAATAAAATAAAATGTTATTACAAAATATTTACCCGAGATCTTTATGGAGATAATTATCTGATGTTTCTCTCCCCACGTTTGAAAAGTGCTCAAAAGGTTATCTGTTAAAAGTAAAAAAGTAAGTGGTGGTTTTATTCATTCTTGCATATTGAATAAAAATTATAGATACGAAAGACAGCACATAGATGTGAATATTTCAATCATGCAAGCTATTGTTACTATTACATATATACAGTCATGTGAAAAAGTTAGGACACTCTATGAAAACCTGTGTATTTTGTAACATTTTTGGATATATAGATATTTAATCTCAATGTTAACAATACTGAGAGATTATAGGAATATAACTAAACAATTAAAACTGAAGAAAAGACTTTTCAAGATCTTTTGTAAATGTAATTCTACAAAAATGCATATTTTAACTGAGGAAAAGGTATGACACCCCCACATTTATTCCCACTTAAAATGGCTCATCTCACACACGGGTGCATCACACCAGGTGCACATGATTAGAAAATCATTACTCAACATTTTGAATGAGGCTTGCCCTATTTAAACCTCAGACATTTAGTTTGGTGTGTTCCTGACTGTTGAAGTGAGAGTGAGCACCATGGTGAGAGCAAAAGAGCTGTTTGAGCCCTTCAGAAAGAAAATTGTAGCAGCTTATGAGTCTGGCAAGGTATTTAAAAAGATCCCAAAGGATTCTGAAAACAGTCATTCCACTATATGCAAAAAACGGCTCTTTTGGGCTCAGAAAACACTTCAAATAGAAGAGCGAACAACGTTTCGACCTTCTTCGGTCATCGTCAGGTTCACAAAGAAAGAGGTAACTGGCCGGAAGCTGGCCACATGTTTGGAAGGGGTTGTATAACTGAGTGTCGCAATGTAGAGGGCGCGGTTTGATGTTTGAATATATAATTTTATCTATAATATTAATATAGGTATAATGGTGTTCCTTTATATTGGTTTATTTGCATATAAAATTCTCAACAAGTGGGTTTCTCGACATCACTGATAGTCATTCCACTGTCCGAAAAATAGTCAACAAGTTGAGGGCTTTCAAAACAACTGCCAACATGCCCAGGTCTGGTCGTTTGAGCAAGTTCACCCCGAGAGCAGACCGCAAGACGCTAAAAGAGGTATCCAAACACCCTAACATGTCATCACGGGACCTACAACAGACTCTGGCTACTATTGATGTGAAAGTGCATGCCTCTACAATCAGAAAGAGAATGGACAAGTGTAACTTGCATGGAGGTGTGCAAGGAGGAAATCTTTGCTCTCTAACAGAAACATCAATGCCAGACTGAAGTTTACCAGAGAGAATGTAGACAAAGACCAGCAATTCTGGAATAATGTTCTTTGGACAGATGAGTCCAAAATCGAATTATTTTGACACCAGAACAGAGGACATGTTTAGCATAAACCAAAAATAGCATTCCAGGAAAAGAACTTCATACCAACTGTGAAACATGGAGGTGAAAGTGTCATGGTTTGGGGCTGCTTTGCTGCAGCAGGACCTGGACAGCTCACAATTATAGAATCCACCATGAATTCTACTGTGTATCAGAGGGTACTTGAGGATCATGTGAGACCATCTGTAAGAAAATTAAATCTGAAGCGGAACTGAACTGTGCAACACGGCAACGACCCAAAACATACCAGTAAATCCACCAAGAACTGGATGAAAACTGAGAAATGGAGTCCTGAATTGGCCGAGTCAAAGCCCAGATCTTAATCCCATTGAGATGCTGTGGGGTGACTTGAAACTGGCTGTACATGCAAGAAACCCCCTCAAACATCTCACAGCTGACAGAATTCTGCATTAAGGAGTGGGGTAAACTTTCTTCAGACCGATGTCAGAGACTGGTAGATGGCTACAAGAAGCGTCTCCTTGCAGTTATTTCAGCCAAATGGAGTAACACTGGCTATTAGGGGGTAGGGTGTCCTAACTTTTTCCTCAGTTCGAATATACACTTTTATAGCATGACATTTCCAGAAGATCTTGATAGGTCTTTTCTTCAGTTTTAATTGTTTAGTTATATTCCTTTAACATCTCAGTATTTTTAAAATTGAAATTAAATATCTATATATCCAAAAGTGTTACAAAAATTCACAGTCTTTCAAAGGGTGTCCTAACTTTTTCACATTGCTGTGTTTATATATATATATTGCTTCTTTTCTAGTACCCCGCTAGGACAGAGGTAAGTCTTCGGATTCATAACCCTCAACTAAGAGGATCGATTCCCCTCGTAGTTTTGACATTAACCATCCTTGACATAAAATACGTAAAGCACACTTTATTAAAACAATTTAGAAACTTATAACGTCATTACAGCCCATATTTCCACGTTTGGTTATGCTCTGTCTAAAGACCGCATATTTTGATAGTGACTCGTTGCAAAGCTGCCATGTTAAAACACGCCACTCATCCGTTTTTGATGTCCATAATCCTTCTAATTTAGGATGATGATGATTTCCAGCGTAATTTTGAACAGTCTTATTGCAATGAAACTCACAGATTCTACATCTGCGCTGCAAACTGGTTGATTTGTTTTTGTACAAAATATCATTAATATCTGTTTTGTTCTACACCTTCTTGAAGTATGGGATGGTTGCACGGATACATTGTGAAATTGATATGTGTTCCCATGACAGTGATGTAGCTTGCATAACCCTTTGTATTTTTAACCTTTTTTCAAGGTTCAAAATATCATATATTTCTAATAACTTCTTGCTTTTCTATAAATCCAATACAGAGGATCTTTAATTGTTATTAAATTTGTAGGTTTTTAAAAGTAAACAATTTCAAAGATACTGATAGCATAGAAATAGAATAATATGATTACAAACTTTAGCATGATAAATTTTTAATTAAAATAAAGAAAGTGTTTTGGTCAACATATTTATAATTTTCATTGATCGTTACAGTGTTTTGAAGTACTAACAATTTTATATGATGGTAAACAAAAGTACTTTGAACAGAATTTTAAAAAGTGTTATACTAACAGTAGCTAGGGATAAACCCTCTGTTAAGATGATAGAGAGGACTTGTGGAGAATTTGAAGTATAAACCTGAAATTTATAAAGGAGTTTTACCTCCTTATTGGGTAGGGACCGAACGGTTTTTTCTCCAAGAAAGTAGTGTATGTTAATCAGGTTCTAAGCAAGTAACTTGCACTAATCGGAAGTTAACATACTTATTGTAACTGTTGGCTGCAAATTTTCATTTAATACTGTTTTCCATACCGTTAAATTAGGGCGATATGATATAATGCTGGAAGTGATCTGTGCATAATTAAGTAGGTTGGTCATCCACTGCACATTTTGTTAAAAATTAACTTAATATTGAAAAGGCTGCTGTCCCTGCAGTTAACCACAAATAGAGAATGACTTTCATATATGGTGAAGCAATACATACAACCCTCAAATAATGTTGAAAAGGATTAGTAGCAGTAACGCTACGAGGCCCGGCATGGCCAGGTGAGTTAAGGGTAATCTGAGGGTTGCGAGTTCGATTCCCGTCGCACCAAATATGGTGGCCCTTTCAGCCGTGGGAGCGTTATAATGTGACGATCAATTCCACTATTCATTGGTAAAAGAGTAGCCCAAGAATTGTCTATGGATGATGATGCATGATTGGCATGTGCACGTTCACATCAAACAATTGTTGATGATTTAGAAGCAGTTTTCATCTAGTTGTAATTGACCATACTAGCCTATCAGTTCATTTATTCACTCATTTTAAGCTTACCTTATTGAAGGTAATATTCTATTAGTCTTCAATATTAGTAGTAAGCATCTTCTGATCGTTTAATGATCTGAATAAATATTATGCGAACGAGCATTTATGTGCTGGACTTTAACAGTATACGTTTGCGTATCAAATCATATGAGTTGTTACCACGTGACGGTACACAATAACCTTGTGATAGCAAGAATATATGAAACCGTGATTTATTCCCTCGCTTGGACAGCGATAAATTTTCGGATTTACAACGCTAAAATCAATGGTTCGAGTTCTCTCCGTGAACACAGCAGATAGACATGATATAACTTTACTATAAGAAAAATATACAGGTTTTACATACATTCTAGCTATAACAAGATTAAACGTTTGAATAATTAAGGAATAAATTACAGTTTCATATATTCTTGCTTTCACAAATTTTAATTACAGTTTTTATGTACCGTTCCATTATGGAGCAGCACAGCTTTGAGGCTTCTGGATGAGCTATCAATGAAAATACGCCACTCGTTCAGGTTACAGCCAATTCGAATTGCACAGACCGGTTACGTTGTGGAGAAGCAAAGCTCATGTTGACGAGTGAAGAAGCTTGAAAACTGTCGTGACACTTCCTCTGATTGCGACTTGCACACTTTCATCTAACAAATCCCACATCTTAAGCATAGATGTCAAAAGCTCGGCATTCGACTCTGTTAGACCAAGATCTCTGATCCAGTCATTGAGGTATCTTTAATTGGGTAGTGTGGGTTTCTCTCACCAGCTGCACATCTGAAATTGTAATCTGGATCTTCAACATCTACCTCCTCTTTTGATTTGTTACCATCTTCTGAGGATGGTTGCTTTCTCTATGGCGGAGTGGGTACAGGGAGCTCAGGGTAGTGTAACACTGAGGCGATGGATGATGGAAGGTCCGAACACATGATAACAGATGCATTCTTGCCAGCCCGACGTTTGGAAGTGTTCACCATGAAGAAGTAGAAATTGCTTGAGTGGTCAGTAGGTTCACGCCAAATATTTGGAATAGCAAACTTCATGGCTCTTTTTCCCCTCTATACCATCCTGCAAAAGAGCAAAATAAATTTTTATGTTGAAGAATAAATTTATTTCATCCACAAGTAATGTGTAGAAAGCTCATGCAAAATATTTTATATATTTTTCTGTACTATTGGAAATTAAAAAATAAATAAATATTCAAATTTTAAAAAGTCTAAAATTTGTATAACATAAAATCTTATTATTCAAGTAAGCAAAAAATTGTCCGTCTTACCATCTAGACTTTTTTTTACAGTGCTCGCAGGTAAAATGAGGTTCCAAGGTCTATCTTGATTCTTGGCATACATGTCGAAATATGCTTTGTAGGCTTCACACATTTTATCAGATGCTATCACAGAGTACTTTTTCGCTCTTGTCTTGATAAATTGGCTACACACATAGCAGAATACTTGCAGCTTCTTGATGCCATCTCTGATAAAATCAGATAGGTCTATATGTTGACTTAGGAAGCTAGAACTAAACTGAAGTGGTGAGTGCTGAGCCCCTGTATATATATATTATTATTATTGAAAGTTTTAGAAAATTCTGAAAGGATCTTGAAAATTCTTGTAAGTTCTACATCATTCTAGAAAGTTCTTGAAAATTCTTGTAAGTTTGAAAATATTCTCTTTTAGCTGCTCAGCAGTGAATCTACCTAAAATGTTCTGAAAATTGGTAAATTTAAAAATTTCATCACCCAAGTCACAAAGCAAAGTTTGAAGAGAAAAATAGGTCTTTTCCATTTACTTTAGGCATAAGCAATTGGGAAATAACACTTTCTGCCCAGGAACAAGAAAAAGTAAAAATTTTGTTGCACAGTGTTATCTCTTGATTTTTCAGTAATTGTTCCTTGTTATTCCCAGAAAATCGAAAACACTGTTTATCCGTTGATTATTCTAAGTAATATGTATTGTCTTCTTAAGTATATTAAACTTTTAAATATTATTGGATAGAAATGATGTATCATGATGGAAGACCTTGACTACTGAAGAAATCGATGTTACTTTAGTTCTTTGTCAGTTTTTTATATAGGGGTATATATATTTACAAGTGGCTTGGTCGTTATGACACTCGATGTGCAATCTGTTATCGAAAATACTTACCCATTCAGCCGTGAGGGTGTGATAATGTGCAAGTAATCCCGATATCTGTTGGTAAAAAATAGTCGAAAAATTGGTGTTGGGTTGTAGTGACTAGTCTTCGAGTAGCTTTGCGAAATTCAACAAACAGACTATTTACATACAATAGAACAAAAACACATTAAATGTCACAACAGTATGGTTTGATTTAAATGATTATTTTGACTTATACCATTTTTCCGTGAAATGATCTGTGATTTTATCCTATTTTCTGTAATAGTGTAAGTTAGGTCAATCAGAGTTCAAAAATCACTATGTCTATTATTACAGAAATATTACATATGATAGAAATAATCCCATAAAGTTACAGCTGTTTCTAGATTTACAGAGTAGTACACTAGTTGTTTAATTCACGTATGTAAGTATGTGTAAATAGTTAGAAAATGTGCATCAAATGCATTGAGTGGTAAATGTTAAATACCTATAATGCTAAACATTTGGATTCGATCCCAGCAATAAGCACAACACAGAAAACCCATTGTATAACTTTTCGCTTAACAACGTAAACAAAAATGGGTTACTTTGCTGGTATGGATTGTATAGTTTTTGATAGACATATACATCTATAAACGAATAATACAAGATTATCCTTTGTGTACGTATATAAGGATAGGCAGGAGGAGTTATAAGAATATTTCTATTGACACAGTTGCATTTCTATTTCTCCACTAGCTCTAAAGAAGCAGTAAAGCATAATAAAAAGTCAGTGGAATTAAAAGTTATCTTATAATTATCTGTAGTGTAAATATTTGTTTTTTAATCATTTTATTATCAAGCTTTCGCACCAAAACTTTGGATAATAGTTTTACATTTTTCCAGAAGATCATAAGAACCCTTTATTTTGAATACTTGTGTGGACAGAGAATTTTAATAAACGGCGATTTGTTAGAATTAATCAACTGTTTCTCTGAATTTGTGAGATCTAGATTTATTGTTCAACCTTTTCTTCATCTAATTTGTTTGGAAGGAAGAAGAGTGTAAAAATAAATCATCCATAGTCTCGGGAATCAACTTTGACCTTTTGATTTTGGAACTTTTTTCTACCTTTTCAACAATAATTTATTAATGAAATTCTGGTGTTTCTATATTATAGTTTTTTATTGTTTTTTATATTTTAAAGATATTTTTAACAACTAAGCAATTCTTATTTTATTTTTTACAAGTGTCAACACTTGCTATCATGTATTATTTAAAACTAAGACATGGTTGTCTAAATTTCTACAATAATTTTTCTTATTTTTCCTAGAACAAAGCCACCTTGGGTCATTTGCTGTAGCCATCATGAGAAATCGAACACCAGATTTTGGCTTTGTAAGTCCATAGACGTATCGTTGTCCCATCGGAGGCCTTAAAAATAATGGATAGTATTCTTTCTCTAATCACATATCTTGATATTTTTACACTAATAGATAGTGTCCTTCCTGCAGTTTAATAACTTATCTTAATTTTTACACTGGAGGCCAATGATATTCCTTTAATTCAATCACTTATCTTACTGGTGTTCCTCCTGAAAGTTATTCACTTATATTACCGTTTTTCATTGGTGACTAGTGTTGCTCTTGTAATGTAATCACTTATCTTACTGGTGTTCCTCCTGTAAGTTATTCACTTATATTACTGTTTTTCATTGGTGACTAGTGTTGATCTTGTAATGTAATCACTTATCTTACTGGTGTTCCTCCTGCAAGTTATTCACTTATATTACTGTTTTTCATTGGTGGCTAGTGTTGATCTTGTAATGTAATCACTTACGTGAAGTTGCCTGTTCAAATATTTTCCTCAAGATTCTTTGAATCTTGAAAGATAACATAAGAAATTATTTTCTAAACAATGACTTCTTCGAATATACGTTTTTAGCTGAAGTTATTAATTCAAATAATTATACCTACAATCCAACATCTTATGATACAAACGTTTTCTGTAAAGGATATCCTTTACTCGCAACCGCTAAGTTTACAAACATATACACAAAAAGAAAGACGTGCCTACGTCTCACTTTGTTGTTGTTTTTTTCTACCTCATTTATAGTTCTGGTAATAACCACAGTTTCTGTACTTTACACATCCGAAGACAGGAGCATCGTGTTGTGAACTGTTGCTAGAAAGACATAAAATAAGCTTTGTGGACCATTTGGCAGTAGTCCAATTAAGATTAGAATGTGTCAAGATTGTTTCGTACCTCTTAAACAAAAAACAGACATTTTTCGTAGACTCTTTTCGGGCTAAATAGCACTTCTTAAGGTTTTATGAGAGTAATACAATGAAGATTAAACTGAAAGAAAAACAGCAAAAAAAAGTTTCCTAACAAGCTCCCCTAGTAACCTACAAAGAAGAAAGAAAGAACAATTAGAGTGACAAAGGCACAAGGAACTATATCTTCCTTAAAATACTTTTAATCCTTTGAGAGTATCCTAACAACACTGTTGTAAGAAAGAAAGAGCAATTAGAGAGACAAAGGAACAAGGAACTATATCTTCCTAAAAATACTTCCAATCCTTTGAGAGTATTCTAATAACACTGTTGTAATGGAAGATGATATTACAAGCATACACCTATTACACTTGCCAATGTATTCAGATAAAAACATTAACTGTGTAATTAAACTAAACTCAGCCTTGCATTTGGAGCGTTTACTAAATACATTTTACTGTAACTCTGCAAAAATAAAATAAAAGTTTATAGACAGAATATTCCGAAGAACAACAAGATACTCTGGATATAACATTTAGTTTTCAATAATATGTAGCATTAAATGTTAAAATACACTACATGAAATCAGTAGAACAGAATAAACCAGGTGCTTTAATTTTTTTCAAGCTAAAATATATAATTATATGAGCTCAGACACCTGATATAATCAACAGTAACGAATATTTAAAAGCAAATCGTATAAAATAAAAACTGTGTGCCTAAAAGTGTGAGGAATATACAATGGTGTAAGTAATCTAATCGTTTTGAAATCTGGTCTATTATTCTATAAACTATAAAATGTTAAATATTGTTAACGAATTTATCGTATGAATTGTGAAATAAAGCTTAAACGTTTAATGTTAATTTTCTACACATTAATAATGTGTTTAAATAAATACAAAACTTACTGTATTGTTGATAAGAATAAACCTCCATGAGGGATATTGAAACCAGATCTTTGGTAGAGGGAGTGTTACGTTATTTTATGTTTTATGAACGCAACAGAAAGACACAGATAACAGCTTGTATAATTTATTACAACAAACTACTATATATGTAACAGATATAACATAAATTACATAACAACAATGACAGATATTAAGTTACAATATTCAAAATTAATTACGACACAAAACAGTACTGGTTTCAACCTTCAAAGTTAATTACGATACAAAATGGTACTAGTTTCAACCTTCAATGTTAATTACGATACAATATGTTACTGGCCTGTGTCAAATATAATGATCTAGAATGAAAGTCCAAAAGTTCAGATCAGAAATCCAAAATTCTAGTCTAGGAGGTGAATTTGGTCCCACGAAGAAATTTCGAAGTTTGAATGGGGAATGACGAAGTTCTTTTTACGGTGTTTTCGATGAATGTTTCAACTTCTCGTTTTCCGCTTCGGTCTCCCCTAAAACGTCCTGTACGTGTTGACTTTCAGTATAACCACTAATTCGAATGAATCGTAGAGATTGACGAAGTAAAATCACAGCTTCTGTAGATCTAGCCCTAGTCGCAAATCTAAGTTGAAGAATCACACAGCGAACGTTGAAAACTTCTCGAACAAAGACACTATTTTTTGAATTGAATATAAATTAATGACTAATTCTTCTCTTCTTCGAATAAAAACTAATGACTCTTCTTATTCTTTTCTTCGAATAAAAACTGATGACTCTTCTTTTTCTACCTCGCGTCGCCGTCTGTTTTATATATTAGTAGGCCTAGACTTCTCGAACAATCGCGTAATTTCTACAGAACTCCAGAGCAATCCGCGCATGTCCGTTCTTGCACGAGACTTCTCGTCTGGACACTAGGCCGCCAGCATTTCATTTAAATACATATGATTGGTCTTCCTAATTCTAGAAAATTCTAAATGTTATTTTAAATGAATAACAACATATTTTATTAGTTTAAACCTTGAAACAATAATATAAATATGGAAATATAAATAATAGAAATGAAAATTTAAACACAACACGACATGTTGTCGCTTACAAAACATTTACATAACACTCTCCCCCTTAAAAGTAAAAAAAAAGTTTGAACTTGTGAAAACTTTTTTTAAACCAACTCAAAAGGGTTAAATCCAGTAGATTCTGAAATAACCTCCCGAACTTCAAACAATAACAATGGAACACCCTCATCCCAGTTCCTTGAGTGTTCGTAGTAGTAATCTGGTGGAAACGCCCATGGACACCCTGTGACTCAGGATGGTAGGCACTGGATGAAACTTGATGGATGTTTAGTTCATGCATTGCTTGTTGAAATATTCTGGACATAAAATTTGAGTCTTGATCTGATTGCACAACTTTTGGAATCTCGAACGTGGTAAAGAATTTGACAAGAGCCTTGAAAATGTTGGGAGCAGTGATTTTTCTCAAAGGGATTGCCTCAGGGAAACGTGTAGAAGCACACATGATCGTCAAGAGGTATTCATTTCCTGCTTTGCTTTTTGGCATTGGGCCACCACAGTCGATAATGATCCTTGAGAACGATTCTTCAAAGGCAGGAATAGGCTGCAGTGGTGCTTTGGGAATCCCCTGATTTGGTTTTCCAGTCATTTGGCAAGAATGGCATGTCTTACAATAGTCAACAACATCTTGGCGCATCTTTGGCCAATAGAAATGTCGTCGGATACGATCTAGGGTCTTTCTTACACCTAAGTGTCCTGACAACAAATGGTCATAAGCAAGACTAAGAATATGATTCCGATAGCATTTTGGAATGACGATTTGGTGAATAACATTCCATTCTTCATCAGCAGAAACGTCAGAAGGTCTGTATTTTCTCATTAACACACCTGACTTCTGGTAGTAACAAATAGGAACAGTTCCTATTTCATTTTCATCAACACCCAGTTGTAGAAGAGAACGAGTTTCAGGATCATTGTCCTGTTCCTAAACAAGTTTGTTACGATGAGAAGAGTCGAAAAATGACTTGGAGTCATCAGTAGAACTTAAAGTTGAGTCAGAAATCTCATCGATGTGAGACATGAACGTATCAGACAAAGAGAAATCCTCTTTGGACTCCTGAAAACGTGTTTGAGAACGAGTAACAGCAAAGGCGGGGAAAACATCAGGAAAATCTTCAACGAGTTGCTCTGTACTGGGACTAACAACAGGTGCTTCAACAACACGAACCTCTGGTACCACCTTACTACCAGCCAAATCATTCCCCAAAAGCATAGACACACCTTCAACAGGCAATGAAGATTTAATACCCACAGTCACTGGGCCCGAAACTAAGTCTGAATGCAAATCTAATCTTTGAAGAGGAATAGAAATGACGCCACGTTCTACACCAGAAATGAGCACATTGGCCCCAATGGATGACTTTTCAGAAAACGGAAGAACACTTTCCAAAATCAAACTCTGAAAAGCTCCAGTATCCTGCAGGATTTTAATTGGTTGTAGATGTGAATCGCCAACAAAAGAAACAAAACTTTCAGTGATGAAAGGCTTAAATTTGTCCTCAACAAGATCTTCAGGTACATCAATAATATTGGACTTGGAATCCACAGTGGACTGGACAGGGTCAAAAATCATTGGAAACCAATGATGTATCCAACGAGGGCGAAATGAAACTATGGGGTGATGGCTTGTTTTTTATCTTATAGCACTCAGAAATCAGATGGCCAGGTTTCTTACAATAAGCACATGTTTTGGATGAGAATGACACGTTTTTGGTAGATGACGAGCTTTGAGAATAAGATGAAGTCTTTGTTTGAGAATCAGAAGTTTGCTCTTTTCTGTCTTTGTTGACATTTGCATAATGTTTGAATGAGTCATTGGGTTTCTTTGCTGTGTGATTTGTTTTGCTTTTGTACGAGAAATCTTTGTGAGTCAAAGCATACTCGTCTGCCAAGACAGCAGCATCATAAATTTTGGAAGCTTTTTGTTCATCGATGTAAGTTTTTAGCTCTACGGGAATACATCTTTTAAATTCTTCAACTAACATGAGTTCTCTGCGTTTTGTATAATCATCTTTGATTTCTTTGGAATCACACCACCTGTCGAATAGAGTTTCTTTTTAACGAGCAAATTCGACATAAGTTTGGCTGTCAAACTTTTTGTAACCACGAAATTTTTGTCTGTATGCCTCTGGCACCAATTCATAAGCATTCAAAATGCATTTTTTGACGTGCTCGTAATCATAACTTTGCTCGGCCGTGAGTTTGGAAAACACTTCCTGGGCTTTACCCTTGAGAACACTCTGAAGTAATACTGTCCAATATTCGGTAGGCCATTTTAGCCTAAGGGCCAATTTTTCAAATTGCTGAAAACATTTATCTACAGCCTTCTCAATGAATGGAGGTACTAAACGAATTTGTTTGGAAGCATCAAAATTATCCAACCGCATTTGGACAACCTTTTCTTCTGTCTGTGCCTTTCCCATACTGATTTCCTTATCAGCTTTAATGCGTTCTTTTTGTATTTCGGCATCAAGAACAAGGCGTTTGTTTTCTCGTTCTGCCTCAAATGCAAGGCGTTTGCTTTCAATTTCTAAACGAAATTTCATTTCCATTTCCATTCTTTTTAATTCAAAATCTGGGTCAAAATGAGCGGCAGGCAATTGTTGTACAACCTTTTGAGGTAAAACTTTTTGGCTGACCAAATGTTCAACAACAATAACGTTTGATATCTGCTTTCTTCATTGCTTGCTTCACTTCTAAATTAAAATGTTTTTCAACATCAAGCAATTCAGATTTTTTTAATTCACTGATCAATTCGAAAGAGGGATTCTGATTAAATTTGTCTATAAAATCTTCAAGTTGGAATGCCATTTTGAATATACAAGCTGTCGATCTGTATTAAATATAAATCTAATTTTAGAATAGAATTAAATTGTTTGTTCGATATCCCGGACGAGCCCCCAATTTTCTGTTACGTTTTTTTTATGTTTTATGTTTTTCGTAGACTAAACGCAACAGAAAAACACAAATAACAGCTTGTATAATTTATTACAACAACTACCATATATGTAACAGATATAACATAAATTACATAACAACAATGACAGATATTAAGTTACAATATTCAAAATTAATTACGACACAAAACAGTACTGGTTTCAACCTTCAAAGTTAATTACGATACAAAATGGTACTAGTTTCAACCTTCAATGTTAATTACGATACAATATGTTACTGGCCTGTGTCAAATATAATGATCTAGAATGAAAGTCCAAAAGTTCAGATCAGAAATCCAAAATTCTAGTCTAGGAGGTGAATTTGGTCCCACGAAGAAATTTCGAAGTTTGAATGGGGAATGACGAAGTTCTTTTTACGGTGTTTTCGATGAATGTTTCAACTTCTCGTTTTCCGCTTCGGTCTCCCCTAAAACGTCCTGTACGTGTTGACTTTCAGTATAACCACTAATTCGAATGAATCGTAGAGATTGACGAAGTAAAATCACAGCTTCTGTAGATCTAGCCCTAGTCGCAAATCTAAGTTGAAGAATCACACAGCGAACGTTGAAAACTTCTCGAACAAAGACACTATTTTTTGAATTGAATATAAATTAATGACTGATTCTTCTTTTCTTCGAATAAAAACTGATGACTCTTCTTTTTCTACCTCGCGTCGCCGTCTGTTTTATATATTAGTAGGCCTAGACTTCTCAAACAATAGCGTAATTTCTACAGAACTCCAGAGCAATCCGCGCATTCCGTTCTTGCACGAGACTTCTCGTCTGGACACTAGGCCGCCAGCATTTCATTTAAATACATATGATTGGTCTACCTAATTCTGGAAAATTCTAAATGTTATTTTAAATGAATAACAATATATTTTATTATTGAAACAATAATATAAATATGGAAATATAAATAATAGAAATGAAAATTTAAACACAACACGACTTCGCTCTTCTATTTAAAATATTTTCTGAACCCAAACGAGCCGTTTTTGCATATAAAATGATTCCATAACACTTTGTTGTTATTAATAGATTTGACATGACATCTCAACTGGCTTTAGAAAATGACTGGGCTCAGTAAGTGTTCTTCCTGTATTTTACATTACTAAAAATAAATTAAACGTTTTTAGGATTTTTCATGCTTATAAATCAGCACTACGGAGACTGCAGCCAATTGCATGACGAAAAGTTTGCGGAATAATACATTGTTTTTTTCTGAAATATAAAACCTTTAACATATTTGAACATGTAAAAAGACTTAAATTTCATTTAAATACTTCAAAGAAAAACAAAAACTCATACCTTCGTGCAGATATTTTAAAGCAAAAGCATATAACATTCATATTCATATAGGGGGTTTTGGTCAATATTATAGTTGACTTTTCCTGTTCAATAAAGCGCTGTGCCGAAAAACTAGAAAAATAGTCATATATTAGTGAGCAAATACATAATAGCGTATACTTTAAAATAAAGTTAAGATACACTATTAATAATCAACAGGTTCCAATACTTTCACACGTCTTCTTTTGTCTAATATTAATATGTGAACGAAACATATATACAGCTTATTTTACATTTGAAGTTCCAAATTGCTTCAGAACGTAAGACATCGAAAATTATTTCAGCTGACATGATTTTAAAACTTTGGTAATTATTTTATTACTGATGTCCCCATAATTCTTCTGCACAAAGTCTAGTTTCATGTATTAGTTTTACTGATATCCAGTTGATTTGATAGTCAAGATTCCTCATGTGTAAAATATTAAAAGCATTTGTTGTTTGATCATTTTAACATCCTTTTTATGGGCTGCTACCCTTATATTAAAATTTCTTATTTTTAAAGCACCATCAACAATTTCACATAATTGACAAGAGGCTATATTTTGTGAGAACCACACTCGTTTGAGAGGAGGAAAATTTTGAAACTGGCATATTTATAAATAACTTTGAAATTGTTTATTAGACATTTATCTAAAGTGCAGTACTAGTATTGTTTCTAAATATTATATTTTTATTTCGACATGTAAATATTTGTGGTGTTATTCGTAAAAGCTTACCTTCCTTGCTCTCTCGTTGGAATTTCAGTAAAGTCTTCGGGCCACTGTAGCTGTTAAAAAATTCTATAAATATTTTTGAGTTCTTATTGTGGATCGTGTGGTAACATTTTATATTAGCCGTTAAAAAGATTACAAATATTTTTGAGTTATTATCATGAATCGTGTGGTATCATTTTACATAAGTTGTTAAAATACTAAAGTTTTAACTCTTGCCTTGGCCCGGCATGGCAGGTGGTTAGGGCGCTATACTCCTAATCTGAGAGTAATTCAAAGTCCCATTAATGAACTTGCTCGTCCTTTCTGCTGTAAAAGCGTTATAGTATTTCGTTCAGTCCCACTATTCGTTGGCAATAAAAGGAACTCAAATGTTGGCAGTGGGTGGTGTTGACTAGCTACGTTCCTTCTAGCAATCGTCCAAGTTAACCCACGAAGACGACCGGATGAGTAACTGTGGACACAAGGAGATCAGAAAGTATCTCATTATAATGATTCCAATTGTTTGAAAGTATCCTGGCAAAACAGATGAAATGGAAGATAATATTACGCGCATACAAGCTATTACACAGACCAAAACATTTTTTTTTATTAGAAATGTTTAAATATGTCATACAAAGTTAACAGATTGCACTATCTTATTCTGTTTTTGGAAGTTGAAACAACGTACTCGATCAATGACTATCATATCAGATTTTTGATAGTTTTAATGTATAAATAAAATTAACAGCCTTATTTGAGAAAATTGTAATTATTTTAAATAATAAAATATGATTCTTTTTAGTATCACATGTTACAACTTTTTAACTTAATAAACAGTGATATTTTGCGTTCTACTTCTTGTTCGAATCGATTGCACAGATATTGGTAAGAAATAAAACCTCACAACGCGCAAATACGAAACTGTTTCATTTTCTAATTTAATTTGCGTCTACTTCAGAATATGAATATATCAATTTAACTCTATCACTTTGCCCAAAACCTTTGGTGGCTCAGCAGTGAGCCTGAGTGCTTGTCACACCTAGAGCACAGAGGGCCAATTGTGTTGCTTTGCGCTAAACAACAAACAGACACTGTATCTTTAAATTAGATTAATGCCACTTCTCTACAATAAATCCACTATAGTGACTGAGTCAGTTCAATTTCGTAGTTTCTGAATGGTGGATTTTTAACTTTTTAAGCACATAAAACAGTTAACCCTGAAAGTTTAAGGTTTCTAATAGAAGTAAAAATCTAAAAGTGTTTTCCTTTCGTTTTGCAAAACAGTTCTGTATTCACGAAGATACTATTCGCTAAATTCCAGACTGCCAACACTCTCCCAGCACAGAGAACTTTTTGTTTCTATTAGAAAGATTTTGTTCTTAAACATATATTGAAGTTAAGAAGCGATTTGTTTCTGAATTCAATGGACACATTTTATTTGAAAACGACACCATGAAGAACATGATCGAACTTCATTCGTTTTGGTTTGGTTAAGTTTTTAAATATATATATGCTAAAGTTTCTAGAATATAATTGTTATATTTTTATTTAAATACAGTCTAACAATCGTTAGCTTCTGAGGTTCGTTTCAAAGATCAGTCGTCGTAAGAAAGACGAATATGATAATGAAATAAGTGGTGAGAGTATGAATGAGTGCACTCTTGCCATTCTAATAAGAAAACCCAGAATAGAGTACTGGTCTTATCAGTAATTAGACTGGGATGTTGAAAGTGGTGGCACTTCCTCTTGTGAGTCATTTGGATATACCAACCAGAAGATCCACAATGCTAATGGTTTGAATTCCCAGTAAGCTGAATGCAGCTCCTGATCCTTCTGCTTTGGCTGCTTCCGCCACATTGGGTCTTCCTCAATACTTTCTTGCAAATTGAAGAAAATAAGCAGTCGAAGTAAGATGGAAACTAACTGATAATTTATATTCAATAATACTTAAGTTATAAATTAATTTTAATGAGAATTAGATGATCGTATGAGATGCTAACAACTACATCAACATATCACGTCTCTACCCAATATCTTGTAAACAAAACAGAAGATACATGTAATGCACTGTTTTATATTTGACAGTTCAGTGAAAGTTAATTTGCTTACGATTATTTTTTCTTTAAGATATCTGCGTTTACCAGGCTAGTTGCTTTTTAAATACTTTTAACAGCATTATACCGAACTTTATTCTTAAAAATGTTTTGTTCTTGCTTTTGACAAAACGACGTCTTCGTATTGATGGTATTAGGAAGGAGCCTTCATATAAATGATTATTTTATACCACTATGTTTCATGAGCTGGGGTGTTAATCGCATTTTTTAAATGTATTTTTAATTTGATTTATGAAATATATTGTAATTCGTTTGAATAAATTCTTATTTTTTTTCCTATTGATTCAATGGAGAAAATTTTTGAGATAACTTAAAACATCATTAAAAATTATAAAGCTGAATAAAATATCCAATAAAACACTCATTCTTTTATATACAAATTTTATAAGAGTATAGTGGATTTAAACTTTTGAAAGAAACATGTAAATGTTATTACATATTGTATGTTCATCTCATTACTCCATTTTTTTGTTATTTTACTTTTGTAAAGCCAAGTTTGGAAATTTTGTTTTATATTTAGTGTTTGTGTAATCAACATATCTTTTTTCAGAAGGCCAGACGTGGAAATGTTATTTCATAATAAATGTTCATATAATTAATTTTCCTATTTTCTTATAGGAAAGCAACATCGATGGAAATCGAACGGCTGATTTTAGCATGGTAAATTCGTAGACATACCCTTGTACCAGCGGGAACCCTTCTTCATGTTTGTTCTACTTACCTTGGAAATATTAGTTCATAATGAATGTTTACATATTTATTCTACTTTTTCTTCTTTTTTTTTAACTGATAGTCGTGGCAATGTTAATTGATATTAAGTGCTAAGAAAACTACCTTACCTTTTTTGTACTGCTAGGCTTGGAAATATTATATCATATTCAGTGTTTATGCAATTATCCTGCTTCTTTGTTCTGTTAGTTACTTAAGGGCCAATATCATTGAGTAACTATGCATGTAAATTTATTGTTATTAGTTTTATATATATTTAATGACAAAATTATATTTTATGTAATGATTTCATCATTAAACTTCTGAATAAGCATACATCAAAATTTACATTTTATATAAATTATATTAAAATACAATAATGATCCACAGAATATTTTTATATACAGTTTATATAAAGTATCAGAGCATTTTATGATTAAAACTAAATAGGTATGTAAGCTAAGTTTAAAAAGTAAATAAATAAACTGATAGGTGACGTTTCGTATATATATGAATGTATATGCTCTACGTTTGTTACATATATACTAAAAATTTACTCAATTTATGCAAAGTAAGGAAAATTAATGGAATTTAAGGATTTTAAAGCAAAATAATTTTATTTTCAACACTATCCACCGACAACTCTTCAGTTACTCTTTTACTAACAAATAGTTGAATTGACCGTCACATTAGATTATAACGTCCCCATGGCTGAAAGGGCGAGTATGTTTGGTGTGACAGGGATTCGATTCCACAACTCTCAGATTGCGAGTCAAACGCCCTAACCACTCGGCCATGCTGAGCTCGCAAAGTAAGTGTGTATGACACAGTTTAAAGAAGCGTTTAACTATGCGTTTTCGACGTGATTAAAAAGAAAGCAGAAAGAAAGTGTGTTACACGCAGATATACAGAGATATATTTATATTACAGTGTGTTTGTTTATTTTAGGATACTTAGCTCAAAGCTTTACAAGCGTTATTTGAATTAATTACGCTCAATTTCGAACTTATAACTTATGAGAGGGAAAGCAAATAGTAAACATCATGCAAGTCAACCCCCAGAATACCGTAATCAAATAGGGATATTTGACTGTCACTTTTATAAAGCAGCAGTTGTTCTTACGTATATGTATGTGAGGCAACGGGTCACGAATCAGGGACCGTTACATCCACCGTCCAGCATGGTAACAACTAGGTGACTTTAGGTCCATAAGATTTGTTTGTTTGTTTGTTTTGGAATTTCGCACAAAGCTACTCGAGGGCTATCTGTGCTAGCCGTCCCTAATTTAGCAGTGTAAGACTAGAAGGAAGGCAGCTAGTCATCACCACCCACCGCCAACTCTTGGACTACTCTTTTACCAACAAATAGTGGGACTGCCCGTCACATTATACACCTTCACGGCTGGGAGGGCGAGCATGTTTAGCGCGACGCGGGCGCGAACCTGCGACCCTCCGATTACGAGTCGCACGCCTTACGCGCTCGGCCATGCCAGGCCGTAGGTCCATAAGAACACGAAACTTTAAAAGGCACTGCGTTTGTGTAGCAAGGGTTGTAGCATTTTAAAAATAATAAAGAGTGGTGTTTGTATGTTATATACAAAAAAAACAAATAGAAAATATGTATTGCATTGTGTTGGAAAGAAGTGTCTATCGTGGACTTCTGCAAAATATGCGTTGCTTAATTTGTTAAGTAAAAACTAAGTTTGATGTAACAAACAGAAAAATATGTGCTACATAGTTAAACAAAAACAAAGAAAAACTGGTGTAAATGGGTGTTTGATGAGTTGATGAACAGGTTTCAGGTTTGGCGTGTCAAAACACGTTATGTGTTTAATGCCTTAAGGGCTGAAACTCGTGTTGTTCAAACAAGTAAAACTGTGAGCGGTACAATTAAAGTAGGAGAACGAAGTTTGTGTAGGTCATCTCAAAATGTTGATTTAAAGTGTTCTCCAATATTATTACGTTTCAGTTAAACATAATTTTGTACCAAACGTTCTGTGGTGCATTTGTTCGAACTGTGTCAAAAATTTAAATTGTTTGCAAACACACATATATACAAATGCTGCTATTCGTTTGGATATGCACGATGAATGAAACTGAATTAAAAGAGAAACTTATGTTTGAAAATACTGATTCAGATTTACACTATGTATGCACTACAACTAAATCAAATGCCATTATATTGAATTTTATATGACCATAAAAAATCCTAGTTCCCAAGCCTAAAAGTTTCTCTCGCGTATCAGATTTCAGTATTAACACAAATATATTCTTCTCGTCTTCTTTTGAATAATTTAAATTTATGTGATTCGGTCATTTAAAATCTGTCTAGCCAATCCTGAGACACCTCCCCATCGCAAAAAAAATATCCTTATTCCCATATTAGGTTCATAGATATTCATCACACTTTTCATATAAATCCATAGGCCCGGTCCTAAAAGCTCCCATTACCCATTAATATTGATTTTCAAGTAAATTAAGAAAGTAAAACCTGAGAATCTTCAAACCTCATGATTCCCTCACAGTTAGCGTTTCATCTTGGTTCTGGCGAAACGTTTTTGTATCTTTTTAATGGGGAAAAGGTTAAGAGCTTAACTGCAACATCTCAATCCATTATTCTTCAAAAATTTCAGAAGGAGAAATATTTAATACAGTTAACCATTATTATATAGACCTTTTAAAAATCCGGGTTTCGATTCCCGTGGTGGGAAGAGCACAGATATCCCATTGTGTAGCTTTGTGCTTAATTCAAAACAACAACAGCCTTTTAAAAACAACATTATATATGTGTGTATATAAATATATATATATACAAATTATGTATGCATTCTAACATCACCCTAGAGGCAGTAGTAGTTTTTTTTATCTCATTTGTTCTAATACATAGATTGTTGTTTTGAATTAAGCACAAAGCTACACAATGGGCTATTTGTGCTCTACCCACCACGGGTATCGAAACCCGGTTTTTAGCGTTGTAAGTCCGCAGACATACCGCTGAGCCATTAAGGGGGGGTCTAATACATAGAATAGAATTGTTTATAAATTTACGTTTTTAGACTTTAGCTATAACTGGTAGGTTGCAAATGTATTGACAATACGCCATTTAACCAGCCTCACACAGAACTCACCATAATCTGTTGGCGTTGTAAATATTATTTTAGAAAAAAAAAGCAACTATCTAATAAATATAATAAAACATTGCTCGGGTCTGTTTTCCATTTCTCAAATATCAACTAAGATGAATACCAGCAAGCAGTAATAACATCTTATTTTTAAAACTTTTTTATATTTATTTAAACCAACCAAGGTTTGCCATCGTAAAGCACTATCGGCACATCATAACTTGTGTTCATGAATTACTTTTGTTTACTGAAAGCGTTTCGGTTGCTCTTTTCATGTAAAATGCTAAATTTTTTCACAAAAAAATAATGCGGAAAAGTAATTCCAGCGTATAATAGAAATATGTTTTGAAATGCGATCGTTTCACCATCGAAAACGCCCCAAGTTCTGCGATGATTGGATCACTGAATTTAACTCTTGTCACCAGAGGAATAATACTCATTGAAGTATTACTTATAATGAACAAGCAAAATTGTCTACAAGGCACAAAGACGCTTTGCTAATTATTATTTTCGGGATTCTGTAAGCCTTTGTTTATAATATTATTCATAACATTAAGAGCTTTCTTCCAGGACTTGACTGCAGAGGGCGTAATGTGGCTTCCCAAGACATCCTGCAGTAAAATCACCATCACCAAAGCAAGATTCTGAAAACAAGAGTAATTTGTTAATATGGATATGTGTAATTATTTAGCTAAATGTTTTGAACATTTCATAGTTCCTTTTTATGTTTAGGGAACAATAATGAAAGCTTTTGTTTAAATGTTCTTGCTTTATACTGTCAAAAATAACAATAAATAATTAATTGTTTCTTTAATCCTCTTAAGAACTAAAAATATTACAAGGCATGCAAATATTGTTTCAGTTATTACATAAAAGCATGCAAATTTTACTGGTAAGGTTTATAACTTAAAGAAATTGTAAAGACTGGCCAAGTGTGGTTAAGGATACCAGCTAAAACTTATTAATATTGTTAGGATCACTCATAATTTAAGGATAAATCGCCTATCTTCTTAATTTCATTAGTTTGTGAACAAGGTTTTTTTTTTAGTTTGACGTACGAGAGAAATTTCATCCCAAAATATTTTATGAGCAGATTCAAACTAATGAAATGCTAAGGTAAATTTAGGAAGCAAAAATTGTATAATTAGCAAATAAGATAATATATCTTCTTTTTTTATTATCAAATCCCTAATTGTCTCATTAGATGCTAATTGTGTATCCTGTTTTGTGGAAGGTAATAAGTAACTGTTTAACTATTTTAGTACTTGTGTTTTTAAGCTCAGAGTTGAAGTCTATGAAGTAATAGAGGTGTACCATACATCAGGGTTTTTTTATCCTCCTTTTTGAGCAAAAATCTTAAAACAAAAAATCTAATGTACACCGCTGGATAATTTTAGTTACAATTATAAACATATATGGTAATCGAGCCAACAAATTCTTGGTGATGCAAGCCAAAAGCTTATGGAGAAATAGAAATGTTTCTTTTCTGGGCAAAATCTTGAAGCAAATAACCATTGTACACCGTCAGTTTCCAGTTCCGATACAAAGAACTACGATAGTCGAGCCAACCAACTCTGTGTGATGGATGCTAACACATGCACACACATAATGGATAATATCTGTCGTATCTTATATAAAGCTGCTTGTTGTTCAAGTTGGATTTTATCACTTTTAGCCTTTTAAGTTAAAAGTCAATGATATATATATATATATATGTCAATTTTGACTTTTTTATCTTCACTGGTGTTCAAATTTATTTCGTAGAGTGCAATTATTTGTACTTTTTTTTATAGGTTTCACAGCAAAGTTCTATTGGTACAAAACTAGATTTCACAGAAAAAATTAAACTTTGGTTTAAAATAAATAGCTAATAATCATTTCATGGCTCATTAGAAAGATTTAAGACATATGAAGTTACAGATTTGAAATTGTTCATTTCTTCTTTCACCTTTTTTGTTGTAGTTGGTCACTCACCAGATGGCGAAGTTAAAATTTATTCTAATCCTCAGAAGTTGACTTATTTACAAGTTCAAGATGTTTTTGATATAAATAGGTTTGTAGCTTGGAGATATGCATACCGACGTCTTTTATAATGGTTCTTAACACTGGAAACTTCATTTTTTCTATTACGTTTTTATTATGTTGAGATAAAAAAAACTTGATTCGATGAAATTGGGAAATGTATCCTATAAAATCTTCTATTCTGTGTATATCAGGCACTTAATAGATTAAATTTCATTTTAAAGTTTATACTTTTCAGTTAATAAGAGTTGCGTGACCTACCTCAAATTGTTCCGCTGTTATTTGACGATGTCTGTGATTTTCAGCAGTTTTTGTAAGAAGTTCAAGTAAGCAACCCACATCGTCCAGGTTATCCACCCATGAGTTAATAGTGTACATTACAGACAACGCATGTGCTTCTAATTTTTTAGATTCGCGTAATTGCTCCCAGGGAACGTTAGCCACAGATTTAAACAATTTTTTATAGTCCGGATATTCTGTGAAAAGCCTAAAAACAATAAGTAAAAGAGAGAGATGCATTATTAATTTATTAAGACTAGTTTGGTTTATTTTTTACGTACTTTCATTGTCATTTCGCGCATCGTTTATTTGTACACATTATTATAAAGGTTTGTCGCATTTCTTTTTAGATTTATAAAAGAAAAGAAAAAAGAATATTATTTATGACTTCTTTCTCCGCCTGTAAGTGTTCAGTACAAAATATAGCTAATTAATTCGAAGAATCCGCGAGCGGAAATAAGGGATAATATGTAAAGATTTGTGATAAAAGTGTCTAGACAAACTGCTTTTTAAATTTGGCCTGTTGTTTTCTTTTTTATTATATATAATAACATGGTTATATTATAACGGTCAAATCATGCATTATATTATCTTCATTTATTGTTTCGTATCTACACAGACATTTGTTTTTATTTGTGTCGTGGTGTAACATTAGTATGTTTGTTTTGGAATTTTGCACAAAGCTACTCGAGGGCTATCTGTGCTAGCCGTCCCTAATTTAGCAGTGTAAGACTAGAGGGAAGGCAACTAGTCATCACCACCCACCGCCAACTCTTGGGCTACTCTTTTACCAACGAATAGTGGGACAGACCGTCACTTTTTAACGCCCCCACGGCTGGGAGGGCGAGCATGTTTGGCGCGACGCCGGTGCGAACCCGCGAATTACGAGTTGCACGTTTGGCCATGCCATGCCTAGGCGTAACATTATAAATTAAAACATATAACATTATTTATATGGAGAGTTATTGTACTCGGTTTCTTTGTAAACGTGCATGTGGTGTGAGAGAGAGTAAATTTCCACAGAAATATTTATTTGTGGGTAATGCTGCTGATATTAGGGATATAATGCGTTATAATCTTTATAAGAAGCTACTTTGGATTTTGAGTTCCATTCCCAACACAGCCTTATATAATGATCATGTGACACGTATTTATTACCAATAAGTTCAAGCAGGTCAAACCACAGAGTTCATTATATCGCTGCAGAAAAAAAAAATATTTGATGTTAATGTAGATCGTGTCTATATGTTTGTCTACTCCTGTCAAACATTTTCCAAATTTCTAATTTCTGATCAACATTAAATATTCAGGTCTTCTTAAACATGCTCAAAGGAGTTAGACATTTCAAATTTCCCCTCTGATACTCATTTCAGTGCCTACTTCTGAACTTCATTTACCACGAAATTTTCCAAAATTGTTGGATTGAGCCCATATCTCCAGGGCACTTAAAAGTGCAAGATAGATATATAATATATTGAAAACAGTTACATTGATATAAAGAAATTTACCGAAGCATCTCCAAATATTCTCTGGATGTTATTATTTTTAAACATTCATTGATTGTATCACATATAAATTTGATCCGTTTAAAGGTTTCTTTCCTTTTGTTATATACTGCCTTGATATCACATATAGTATTTCTTTGAATTTATTATATATTAATTTAACCCATTTGATTGTTTTAAAACTCTAAATAATAAGTTGCGGCACTTTAAAACTGTTGACCTTTTCTCCTCTGTTTAGCAACAAGATAATAAATGCGTGTTTTCTTATAGTAAAGCCACATCGGACAACCTGCTGAGCTCACAGAGGGGCATCGAACCCTTGATTTTAGCATTGTAAATCTGTAGGCATAGCGCTGTGCTAGCGGGATACCTCAGATAATAAGACTTAATTAAACAAGAATACAACTAGATTAAAAGATCATGCAAATACATATATATATGAATGTGTCGAGATTCTTGAAAAAGAAGAAAAATACCAACACATATTTTTAAGAAACAACTTTCCTTGCGCATCGTTCCTCGCTGGTAGTGCGGTAAGTCTATGGAGTTACAATGCTGAAATCAGGGGTTCGATTCCCCTCGGTGGACTCAGCAGATAGCCCGGTATGGCTTTCTGTAAAAAAAACACACACATTTCTCTAGCATTCTCTAGTGATATTCAGTTTATTTCTAAATAGCTGCAAAAGATATTTGACTTCCCCAAACTTCTCATATTGTAATAATGTACCACTTTTTATAATGTTTACCTTTGAGCCAATGCATTCATATTCTCTGTATATATTGAAACATTTAATTAGTTGAAGTACATTACTTATGTTAGTCCGACTTCAGCAATCGTTTTACTGTATTAATTACTCCCATTAACAACTGTGTTGATCATCAACCTAAACTTACTTCACCGAGGGTATTTAAATGTTATGTGGATTAAATCTAAAGATTATAAGTCACGAAAACTACATACTTTTTAACTTTTATTAATGTACAGAGTAAAAAACATAATTACAAACATTAATGCAAATTATATGTACACACACATATAATTGTTGCATATTGCAAATATGCTATAATCTGTGCATGCTGGTAAAGTGTTTTTTCCTTCTTTGCTTTACGTGTCTTGAGCAGGAAATGACAAGACGAGACATGTACAACACGAATGCCAAACCCTATTGTTTCCTATTAGCCACATTGAAGCAGTATGATGCAACTGAAGATTACTATGCCCTTTAGGGCGTATTGTTATAATCGTGATTCTTCAAGGAACCAATCTTGTATATAAACAAAATAAAGCAGCCTGCTATTAGAAAGACAAAGCCAACCAAAAACGTTTGTGGAAAAAAAAAGCAATTATTCTTTAGTTGAAACAGTAGAAGATACTTCATGATATTACTCATAGTGCATCATTTAATTCATGTACTGTAAAAATGAGTTTAGATTCATCTTTGCCATGCCACATTTTATTCGGTGTAACTAAATGATGATTTTTAGGTGAATTAGGAGTTAGATTTTACAGTACATGAATAAAAATGCAACTTGAGTAATGTCACGATACTTAACGATTAGCTACCCGTTAATACAGCAGTAAGTTAACGGATTTACAACGCTAAAGTCATGGGTTCGATTCCCCTTGGTGGACTCAGCAGATAACACACACACTTACTGTTTAACTGTACATTTAAAGGAAAAAAATTCATGCAGCAAAGAAACGTACAGATCGGGAAATTGGTAGTCACATATATGTTAATTAACAAACATATTATGTGGAATTGGGAGGTGTGTTAACTTTAATCATAATAATGTGTGAAAAAAAAGACGGAAGAGACATTGGTACTGAAGGACAATCGTTCTGACCTGAGCTATGCGAAATGAAGTTTTGGAATTAAAATGACGGAATGAAGGGAAAGAGGATTCTTTATATTAATTAACTGATATTTCTCTCATCCTGGTGTGGCATAGTTTCAAAAATAATTATTTATTTACTGCAACAGACAAGTAGCTAACTAGAAATCGACTTATTTCTTTTTTTGTTCTTGTTGTTTCTCTAATGCTAAGATTAACATGTATTGTAAAAGCTGCGAAACACAAGGTATCAATATGCTGGCTGTGGTCTCCAGACCCTCATGTTGTAAGCGCTCAATCCAGTGTTTCCCACTGCACTTGGCGTGATTATTACTTTGTGAAACTGCTTCCTCTGGCAGCAAATAATATCGGAATACAGGTTATTTTGAAAGTTATTTGAAAGCAGATTTTACTTGTCTGAGAATCGAACTTTGAAAAAATGTGCACACTGAACTTTCCATTAAGAAAACAAACTTGTACCAATTGCTTTTATTTTTGAACTAAGACTAGTAGTAGAGAAAATTTTCAAATTGTCTAGAAATAATCCAATGGATCTAGAAACAAAAGTAGGTAAAGCTTGATAATGTAATATTGCAGACCTGTTCTACAAATGCACAATGTTTACGTTTACCATTTTAAGGCTTAGAGAAGAATAGAAATGGATGTTTTATACGTAACGAGAAAACTGTGTAAAAATAAAAGACAAGGACGCTTCTGTTTCTTCTTTTCCTTATGTATTTTAAATAAAAAAACTACTGTTTTGTTTGAATTAAAAGCAAGGCAAGAGACACCACATAATGACCTACAAAACTTGATAAATTATGTATGTGAATAATGAAATATTTTATCTTTTAAACACTATTATTTGATTAAAATTGGTAGATCATTTATATACAGAATTTGACTGATAAGGAACATTGTTTAAGGAGACTGTATAGGAAAGTGGGTATCTATGGAACTCGAGTGGCTTTTAATGACGTTAATCTCGAAACAATATGTAGAAGATTCTAAGTTGTAAAGCATTAAGAACATTAAATAATAAAAGTTTACTTTGTCGATGTATCATACATTACTGGACTCTCTGCAAATGTTTCCATAACGCATAGGAACATATATATGCTAGCATCGTTAAGGTGATCCTCGCGAAAATATCCATCCCTATGGAAAAGAATACACGCACTCACTGCAAATGACACTACGTTACAACTAATGGGATCAGCCAGAACACGATGGACACATGTGTGCATAATCATGTTGCATAAAATGATTGAAACTGTCATAAATTTATTTTCAGCAGAAGCAAATCTTGTTCTGATAACTAACGCAAAAAACGGCTGTTTTAATATTACATAATTGATAATTTAATTTCTATAAATAAACTTTAAATACGCAAATCCCGCAAATGTTATTATATAATCAACATTTCACTGACCTTATAAATAATTCGATGCCATTTCCTTTCAAATCTTTTTGAATGATGGACCACGTCTTTCGAATATGTTGTTTGTCTCTAAGAGTTAGACCCGTTTCTTCATCTGGTATGTCAATATCTGGACTTTCTCCTTGCCAAAAATAGCTTACGAGGACTCCCATTTTTTGGATATTTAAAAACGTGTAGCTGAAACTTTTAGGATGTGAGTTCCTTCAAATTATTTACCTTTACAGATGTAATTGTATCTATACAATATACAAAATTTCTTGATTGCAGGTGATTCCCAGGACGTGCTTCCTACTTTATCAGCAACGAGTCTATGACGTTATCTGGATACTCCAGCGTTGACACATGAACTCAATAAACAGCTGAAGAAATGGGCACCCAAACTTTTATAAGCGTATAAACTGTGCTATGTAAGGATTGGTCTCCAAACTCTTGACGTCACGTAACAGTTCTGTTATTTCATTCTTCTTGAAACAACTAATGAAATGTTTTTGATTGCGTTGTGACATAGATAAAATTACGTGAAATCCGTAATGGGACTGATTCAGAAGTATGTGAGTGAAAACTTCTGCAGCCAAGAAAAATTTGGATAACTGGTTCACACTTACATATCGCAGGTAACAAAATGATCACCAGAGCTAGCCACAACAATATGAGTTAATCGTGGGAAAGTCTTTGTTGATCAATATAACTAGTGACAATACTTGATCAACAAAAGTAGTGACAATACATCTTGTGGGCTGTGTGAAAGCACTTGTTGACCAACAAAGTTCTTTTGAAACACAAAGCAGGGAAAATGGTTATCTGCGACACTCAAGCACAGGGATCGAACACTACATTTTAGTGTAAAGTATGCAAGCGGAACACTGATCTATTAATACTGAGTACAAATACAAAAATACAAAATATAACATTTTAAAAAGAAAAACAAACAAGTTTGAATTTCCTGCAAAGCTTCACAAGGGCTATCTGCGCTAGTCATACCTGATTTAGCAGTAAAATCTAGAGGGAAGGCAGTTAGTCATCAATACCTACCGCCAAGTCTTGGGATACTATTTTACCAACGAAGAGTGGGACTGACCGTCACATTATGGCACCCCCAAGCTGAAAGGGCAAGCATTTTTGGTGTGACAGAGATTTGAACTCGTAATCTGAGGGTCGCGGGTTCGAATCCTCGTCACACCGGACCAAAGAAACAAATAGTGTGAAAAAAGTGCTTAGCAATACAAACTAATAAATAAAGAAATCTTACAATACAAATATTAGCAAAACTTGACCAATCACAATCCATCAAAACAATAGAAGTGGTTAGGTAGTTGGTGACGACTAAAACTGATCATCACAGAGATTTGAGTTAAGATTGTGAGGTGAAAAAAAGACATTTATATATATTTTATAGTGCTACTTTTTAAAATAATTTCCTCAAGATTAGCACCCTAAAAATATAATGTCGAATGTAAATATACATTTTTTTCACATTCGCGGTGCGTATCGTTTAAATAATATTTTATAAACCGACAGAGCTGTTACTGACTGTCTAGCTTCTTTTCAAAATAATACATTTCCAAACAATTTTAGTGATGATTTTACAATAAGAAACGGGATAAAAAATTCAACTAGAACATGCAAGATTAAAATAAATGTTATAAAAAAAGACCTTGAAAACATTTATACATTTTACAATTCTAAATCCACATGAAGGCTATTTGTGCCTATTCCAACTATAGGAGCCCCCAGTGGCTCAGCGGTATGTCTGCGGACTTATACGCTAAAATTCTGGTTTCGATACCCATGGTGGGCAGAGCACAGATAGCTCATTGTGTAGCTTTGTGCTTAATTCAAAACAGCAACAACCAACTAGAGGATAAAGAGAATACAGTAGCTAATAAATAGTACTCATTAGGCTTGTCAAAGACTTGATTGTAGCTTTTATAACGCATCCATAATTCAATGTTTTTATAACCGTTGGTCTCAAGCTATGTTAAAAAAACAATGCAATTAACGTACAAATAAATTTCCAGTCACAAGCAGAAATCCACCGAATCAATGTAATGAATTGTGTTTTTTCTTATAGCAAAGCCACGTCGGACTATCAGCTGAGCCCACAGAGGGTAATCGAACCCCTGATTTTAGCGTTGTAAATCCGTAGATATACCGCTGAAATAGCGGAGGGGCACACATAGTAGAGAAAACTGCAAGACGTGAAAAATAATGAGCTTGTCTTTACTTATTTTAGCAATTTTTTCATTGTTGATATTATGTGTCTATTTAGCTAAAAAGACAGATTCTTTCCTTAATTTATTCAACGGCATACTCGCTACAATAAGCTTGTTATAAGTTAGTAAAGATATAGCGGAAAGTATGTTTAGAAATCTGGTTTTGAATTTTCATGTTACCTCTCTTGTTTGTTTTACAAGGAATAAGAAAGGAACACCATGAACCAGCTTTCTGTCACCTAGTAGGTTGTTAATTTGTAAACAAACAGAATGTTTCCGGACTTACAATACTAAAATTTAGTTTTCGATTCCCTCAGTGTCGAATCAATTCAGGAAGAAATAGGTACAACGCTGTATAAGGTCAGCCACTCTAATAAGACGTCACATATCAGACGAAGAATCTTCTGTTTGTGGCGCCCCTGTTTCCTAGAACCTAAATCATTGCCAAGGGTAAATTAAATTCCGAAGATAAAGGCAAAAGAGGGAACTAGTTTAAAGCGCTATCAAGTACGAGACGTTACTTATTCCAGATGTCGAGTCATATGAACGTGTAAATATTGACCTGGACAAACTAATGTGTATAGTGAGAAAATGAAATTAAAATTAGATAAAGTAATGAAACTAGTATGAAGCAATTACACATTTCCTGGAATTTTAATTGCTGCAAACAGTATATAAAAATAAAGATACAGTAATTAAATTAAAGGTTTTAGTGTTCTTGATGGCAAGAAACCCACTTGAAATAAATGACTTAGGGAGGTCGAAACGTTGTTCTCTCTTTATAAATAAAAGTATTAACACCCATACCAACTGTTTTGAAATACAAGGTTTTAGAATGTTCTTACTTTGACTTGAAAACACAGAACTTAATTCATTTAAGCCTTTTGTTTTCATATCGAATATGAATAAAGCAAGAAACGTGGAAAAAATATCTTATTACTTTTGATAGCCCTTTATTAATTTAAGGGTAAGTCTGCAGTCTTACAAAGTTAAAAATCTGGTTTCAATACCCGTGGTTGATAGAACACAGATAGCCCTTAATGTAGCTTTGTGCTTAACAACTAAGTCAAACTATCCTTGATGGATATGCTAGATGCTTTCTTTATAATATTTCTATCATTTTGATCACAAGCAAGGATTTATTGTGTAAAACAGAGTTTAATTTAAGAAAGTCATTTTCTATTAAATGAACAATTTCAACACATTCAGGAGTCAGATAAGAAAGCTCAACTTTTAGTTTCAGAGTGTCTTTGATGCTATTGAAGTCAAAGTATCCAGCTACAAAATGTAAACCTTCAAGTTCAAGTTCAGTCTTTGTATTGGTTTCTTGTTACATACCTTCAACAACATTTTCCATAAGTACCATATAGAAGACATATTTTTAATTAAAAAAAATCATTAGATTAAGAAAGCAAATCTTTCATCCCAGATTTTAGTTTGATGAAATAAAATACTCTTCTACTTCAACAGGATGTATATATGTGGAGGATGTCATTGTGTTCTTTAATCAGGAAAAGTTGTAGGCAGACTTTAAAAAATCAATTTATAGAGGATGACCACGATAATGCCTAAATTTTCAGTCATCTGATATGTATCATTTAATATTTTATTTTGCATCGTTAAGCAAATACCATGAGCACTTTTAGCAGGTTACTTATTAACATTCTTCACTTTAAGGCTCATTATATCAGAAAAGAAAAATGCTGAATGAGTAAAAAATGTGCAGTTAACCTTATGCCTTGGATCATAGCGTATATGCAATATGATTGTCCAGCGGGCTGTTTAGAACAGTATTTTGTAATTTCATGTATCCTTTAAATAAGGAAGTTACAATGTATTTGTTTATAAGCAAAAAAAAAACACAAAAAACTGACTGCAATGCACTAATGTAAAAAAAAAAATATGTTTGGGTTTCGATGCAACGGATGCATCCAGCACAACGGAGCATTAAGGTTCACTAAGTGGCTGTTAGATTTTTTTTCCCACTGAATGCCACTGTTCCCTGTCATTTCACTGAATGTAAGAAAACAGCCACTATCAAAGTGAGCACATTTTGACATTTGTCAAAAACCAAATAAAGTTATTCTACTTGAATCAACTTTAAGTCAATCAAATGAAATTATTTAAAGCTATTAAAAATCGGAGAGTCACATTGCTTTGTTTCTCTTAATAATGCGTAATAGATTAACACTGAAACTCCAATATATGGTTCGTTTGTTTGCTTGTTTTCTTACTTTTAGCGTAAAATTACACTAAGACTAGCCGTTCCTAACTCAGCAGTGTAAGATTATAGGGCAGCTAGCCATTATCACGTACCACCATGGGTTCCTAACCCATGATGGCGTAATTTTCATATAACGCAGTGGAATCTGATCATGATAAGTAAAACCTTTGAAGCTACGTTTTTTCATGTTACAGCTTTAGAGCGGCCATTTTTAAGATAAAAACCCCTGAATCCTTCTCCCCACATAGAAAACCCTACTTGAACTTTAATCGTCTAGTAACTGACATGTAGAAACTTTGTAATTTACGGTTTTTCATTATTTGTCTTTGTATTTCAGAATTCACTTTGGTTTTCATTTCCCTAGCTTTATCCCCGACACACCTTTATTTCCACAACTAAGTAATCTCGACATTTATCATCCTTGTTTAGAATACCCACTGCAAACCTGTTCCAGCCGAGTCTTTTGTTACTTCCTGCTATGAATTACCTGGGTTTGTGTCTCTCATTTTATCTTTGTTTGATTTTACATTTCTTTATCACATAACATAACAATTGGCTGTGTGTATTCTATTCGTTGCGGGAATCGAATGCCCCTTTTTAGGATCGTAAGACCTAGAGTAACAGTTGAGTAACCAAGATACCCCTTTTTTGAAAGACTACCATACATGTGTAATCGTTCTAAATTATTTTTGTATCTCATTAATTACTATAAATCCTTTTAGATCCCACATACATGTGTTTGTTTATGTGTGTAAAATCACGAGATTTCATATACAACTTTCAAACACTTCTGATTGATATCTTACTTTCACTTATATACAACTGATGCTTGATGTAATCAAATACTTCAATGATATAAAATGAATGCAAGCCAGTATGTAAGAGTAGAAAAACTTGCACTTAAACAACACTCAACACTTGGTATTTTCTAATATTTACACACAAAATGGTTATTGATTTACTAAAAAATTATCTTAAAAGTATAATAAATTAATCATACAGAAAAGTAGTACAAAATATGTACACGTATAACATATATATTTTTTTTATAGTATTCAGTGTATCTACCTTGGGCATCAATAACAGATTGGCATTTCTATAGCATTGTGTTTATTTTTTCACAAAGTTTCAAATGTAATTGGATTCAACTATTCTGTAAGATGTTTCCAAAGGCTTTTTTTTGTACAACTGGTATTTTTGTCAAACATGGTTCCAAAATTTAATCTGTAGTATTAAATTCCAGAGTCTGTGATATTCATTGTATTCCTTTGCGATTTCCAAAGATTTTTTGTTACATGATAAGATTGACTTTTTTATAAATGCGTTTAAGGCCTTTATGTTCTTGAAAATATTAAATTTTGCCCAAACACCTACTTTCCAGAAGATACTCTCATAACAGAACAACATATTATGGCATGTATGCTGATCTATGATTCCATCTATTTTATGAACATGGTCAATATCGTTCATAGATATTGCTCTCCAAACTATCACAGCGCCTCCTGTTTGCCCATCTTAAAGCAAAATGTACTCCTTTTGCAAATTCTCACTGATTTTTCGACGAATATATACAAGATGATTCTAACCAAAGAACTAAAATGTAGACTCGTCTATTCACATTTCTCCAGCATTTTCCATGTTGTACATTTTGGAACTTTAACCACGCGTAATTTTTTTGTGGTGTCAGTAAGGTTGTTCATACTGTTTCTTCTGTTTCATGTCCTTCATCTTATGTTATAGGATATTGTATCTGTTCAATATATATTTTACAGTTTTCTTATATTCCAACCACCACCTTCTACATATTAGATTCTATCAAGAGTTATTAATTATTTCTGCTTCAGCCTTTTAATAGCAACATTGCACCACATTAAATGTACTTAACGACATATCAGCATTTGTATATTTTCCAGCAGAGAGCTGCAAAACATTTTCCGTAAAATTAGTATGTTTATTGTAATAGCATTTCTTATAATATCGGATTTATAGAAAAATACAGAAGAATTCTAATCGCAGACATCGCAAATGAAGTACACTTGTCTTAAGCCTAACATTAAGCACAGCATGAATCCGATAGAGAGATAAGGTGGTACTGTAAATTTTACACGTTTCTTGTTTCAGCTATTTAAGAGTTAAACTTACACAGTAATTCTACGACAAAAATTTAGACCTTTATCAAAAACCTTGATAAACCTTTAATATGTTGTTGTACAAAATATCTTCTGCAGTATATTTACATCCGCCTTTTCATACTTATCCGCTGAGTGCGTGCGCATGCTCATTTAGGCAGTGAGGTGCGAACGCATTTTCAGAAAAAAACAAAACAAAATTGAGTATTATTATAATGGATATTAAAAGAATGATAATGTCAAAATATAAAATAGTTATCATTAATGACTAGCACAAACCAGAGGCACTTATATAACACTTCTTGTTCTTTGTATTTAAAAAGTGTATAAAACAATTTAAAAGCTTACTGGTCATACCTATGATGTCTATATGCTGGTTTTCTCTTAAAATTTTATCTAATTTAACGTGTAGCAAATTAAAGTCACAGATAAAGTGGGAGAATCAATAGTTTGCCTATTTTGATGTATTTTTAATGTTTTAAACTGCAATTGTTTTATTTCATAGGCACAACAACACAAAATACAGATGCAATGGAGTGTTCTAATAAATCTGCACACCACTCTACATACATATATATACGTGTGTGTATAAAACAATGTCTCTTGCTACATAAAACATTTGTACTTTACAATAACGTAGAAAGTACATCTAACAGTTGATTATAAAATTTGTTTGTTTTTATTTTCGCGCAAAGCTACACGAGGGTTATCTACCCTAACTGTTTCTAATTTGGCAGGCTATGACAAGAGAGAAGGCAGATAATCATCATCATCAACCGCCAATTCTTGGGCTACTCTTTTAACAATAAATAGTGAGATTGACTGTCACAGTAACGCCTGAATGGCCGAAAGGGAAGCAAGTTTGGTGTGACGGTATTCTAACCCGCGAGTCGAATGCCTTAATCACCTGACTGATAATAAAGCGTAATGTATATACATATTTATATATTATTTCTTTTGAATTAAACTCTTTTACTCTATGAAAAACATGCTGTTTACGTCATATTAAAGGTATTTCTTTGGAATTAATATTACCTGGACGGTAATGGCTTGCTCGCTCTTGAGCTTTCTTCGAACTCATTACTGGTCATTTCATTTGGAGACCTGTATGAACAATGAAGATCTATTGGTAAACGAACTGAACAAAATTGATTTTATTTCGCTTGGAAAACTGTACTGTAAAAACTGGAAGGTCTTGTAAGCGTTGACAAAACACTGAAGTCAACTATGAAAACGAACTCCAGTTCATTTTCGAACAAACTCGGCACGTTTAAATACACTCACACACAAGATCCAACGTGAACAACTATCACATTTGTCAAAGTAAACAAATTAAACTAAAGCCGTGCGAAACGAACCCAGTGTGAATATTTCTTAGTGTCACTGACCTAATATGTGTCTAAACTCAACACAAACAAGTTCTGACCAGATGTGCAATACTTTTTAACCCTAGTTGAAAAATTAAAGCAAGGCATGAAAGAATATAAGAATAAAGTCTGAAACTTTACAAAACTGCTCTGTTATTACCACACCGAGTGAAATGCTTCCTCTTATGTTAATCACAAAAATTTCATTTCATAAAATTTAAAACAGAGTATTTTCAAGTAAAACAAAGCATATTTACTAAAGTTTTTAAAAAACTTATCTCTTGTTTTCTTCGCATAAAGCTGTTGGAAAATAAACCTCAAATTTTAGAGTTATAAATCCATTAACTTATCACTGATCCTAAGTTATTTAATTTTACATTTAATATTCATTTTTTTATAAAAGTTTATAGATAATGTTATTCATGCATAAAAATATACATTTATTAAAAACATACTTTAAACGTAATCTGCCGCTACAGTTTACAAATTACTTTTAACAATATGCTTGTATTAACAGAAGTTTCAATTTTATTCTTGAACATTCCAAATTCTAAACTAAAATTCTTGATATTTTACATCTCTTAGGTATAAACATCAAACGTTTCTAAGCTTAGTGTAGCTTCTGACAAAATACAAAAATAATCAAAACTAATAAAGTTTTTTAAACATTAAAATTTTAATCGCGTATTAATCCAAGTTTCGTAAGTTGCTCCGTATAGTGACAATAGAGATACGGGGAGACACAAAAGACAAAATAGACTTGTACATTGTGGTATTGGTTCTTAAAATTAACTTAAACTGGGCAGAGCACAGATAGCCTATTGTGTAACTTTGTGCTTAATTCAAAACAACAACTTCTTTCTTCATGAAAGCTGAAATACACCACATGGCCAAAAGTATGTAGACACCCATATGTGCTTGTTGAGCATACTCCAAAACCATGGGCATTAATATGGAATTGGTCCTCCTTTGCTGTTATAACAGCGTACAACTTTCTGTACAGGATTTTCACAACATGGCTGCGGGGATTCGCTCCTATTCAGCCACAACAGCATTAGAGAGATCGGGCGAGAAGGTCTGGGTCGCAGTTGACGTTCCAATTCATCCCAAAGATGTTCGATGGGGTTAAGATCAGGAGTCTCTGCAGGTCATCCAAGTTCTTCCACACCAACCTCGGGAAACCACGTTTTTATGGACCTCGATTTGTGCACGAGGTTGTGGTCATGTTGAAACAAAAAAGGTTCTTCCTCAAACTGTTGCCACAAAGTTAAAAGCACGCTATTCTCCAGAATGTCATTGTATGCTGTAGCATGAAGATTTCCCTTCACTAGAACTAAAGAGCCCAAACCATGAAAAATAGTCGCAGGCTATTATTCCTCCTTCACAAAACTTTACAGTTGACACTATCTATTCAGACAGGTAAAGTTCTTCTGGTATTCGCCAAAACCAAATTCATCCATCAGGCTGATAGATAGTGAAACGTGATTCATCACTCCAGAGAACGCGTTTCCACTGCTCAAGAGTCCAGCGGCAATGTATTTTACACCACTGCAGCCAAATCTTGACATTAAGCATGGTGATCTTAGGCTTGTGTGCAGCTGCTCAGCCATGGAAACACATTTCATGAAGATTCAAACGAACAGTTCTTGTGTTGACGTTGCTTCCAGAAGCAGTTTGTGAGTGTTGCAACTGTGGACAGACGATTTTTACGCGATACGTGCGTCAGCAAACGACGGTCCCGTTCTGTGAGTTTGTGCGGCCTACCGCTTCGTGGGTGAGCTGTTATTGCTTCTAGACGTTTCCATTTCACAATAACAGCCCCTACAGTTAACTGGGGTGGCTCTAGAGTCTAGCAGGTCATAAATTTGACGAGCAGTCTTGTTGAAAAGATGGCATCCTATAACAGTGCCACGTTGAAAGTCATTGAACCGTTCAGTACGACCCATTCTGCTGCCAATGTTTGTCTGTGGAGAATTCATGGCTGTATGCTTAATTTTATGCACCTTTTTGTAATAGGTGTGGTTGAACTAGCTGAATCCACTAATAAGAAGGAGTGTCTACATACTTTTGGTCATGTATTTATAGCATTTTGGCAGCTTTTTCAACTCATCAGCATTCTGTGAACTGGTTATTTGTCATCAGGTAATTGTTTCTTGAATATTTGAGCAAAACTACTCGGAGACTATATGCACTAGCCATTTCTAATTTATAAATAATAGACCAGAGGGAAAGCAGCTAGTCAACACCATTCAAAGCCAGTTTTTTAGCTGCTCTTTAACAACGAGTAGTGGGATTGATAGCACATTATAACGTCCATACATCAAAATGAGTGAACCGATTGTAAGTCGAGAGCACTAATCATCAAACCAAATAGGCCCTGCAACATCTGATGGGAAAAAAAAACAATTGTCCATCTGAACTTAGGAAAATTGATTATTTTTCAAAAATCAAAATACAAGGATAATTTTGTACGCTAACTAGAATAAGAAGATTTAAAAAATGCAGCACGTGCACAGCATTTGTTTGTGAAAAAGTGTGAACAAAATTATGAAAAGTTCAGATATTTATGAAAGCTAGTGTTAAAGCCAGGATTTGCTACAATATTTTAACAGATCTCGCAGAGTGTGTTCTTAAAGCATATAGTTTTACATATTTTTCTTTTATTTAGTTAAATATACAACAGATTAACAACATTTTAAGGAGTACTTTTTGTTCACCCTCTGTTGTTAGGTTGGTTCTGATCAGATGTTACAAACAGTATAATTTACAAGGCATGTAATATATAATTCTATGCATGACATATCATTTTCAGGTACTACAATGTATAGCATCGTCTTCATGTATTTCAAGAAAGAAAACAAGTTGCTACCAGTGTGTTACTCAAACTATATATTTTTTTACTTCTTTTTATCACGGAATTCTACAATGTGCAAATTAAATGTCCTTGAATCGGCTTTGCATCGTCGTAATTGCACTGAATAACGGATGAAGGTGTGTTAACTATAAAATGATTTGCTTTGTTTTTTTAATTTCACACAAAGCTACACGAGGGCTATCTGCGCTAGCAATCTTTAATTTAGCAATGTACGATTAGAGGAAAGGATAGTCGTTAGCACCCACCGCCAACTCATGGGCTACTCTTTACCAATGAATAGTGGGATTGACCGTACATTATAACGTCCCCATGGCTGAAAGGGTGAGCATGTTTGTTGTTACAGAGATTTGAACCCGCAACCCTCGGATTATGAGTCGAGCACCTTAACCATCTGGCCATGCCGGGTCAACTAGAAAACAGTTCTTGGTCAACGTGTAAATGATTTTCTTTCACAACTGACCCGACTAACAATAACCAAATATTGCAATTTTTGCAGGTATGTTACGCATATAATAAAGCATAATAAACGCCTTTTATATGCAAAAAACGGCTCTTTTGGGTTCAGAAAATATTTTAAATAGAAGAGCGAACAACGTTTCGACCTTCTTCGGTCATCGTCAGGTTCACAAAGAAAGAGGTAACTGGCCGGAAGCTGACCACGTGTTTGGAAGGGGCATTCTCCAAATATGCAACATCAGCCAGCTCATTCATCAAAGACTCTTTTAATTTCAAGTCTAATCTAAATCAACTTAATCATAAAGCCTTAATGGCCAGTTTCGATGTTATATCCCTCTTCACAGAAGTTCCAACAACAGAAGCCTGCAAGATAGCCTTAGAACTCTATATTCGAGACCCTAACCCAATTATAGACATTCCCAGTAACCAGTTAGCAACCCTCATAGAATTCACCACAATAAAGACAAACTTCATGTTCAACAACCAAAACTATATACAAACAAATGGCCTAAGCATGGGCAACCCAGTATCACCAGTTCTAGCCAATATTATTATGACACAAATTGAAACACAAGCAATTAATACAGCATTACATCCACCACTATACTGGTACAGATATGTAGATGACACGGTTGCGGGATTCAAATCTACAGAACACATACTTAACTTTTTCACTCACATTAACTCTATACATCCCAACATTAACTTCACATGTGAACAGGAAGAAAACAATCAAATATCATTTCTTAACCTCAAAATTATAAGAACCGACACACAATTCAAAACAGAAATCCACCGAAAAATCACCCATACTGGACTATACATTCCTTGGGACTCAGCACATGAAACAAAACAAAAACTCAACATACTAAGAAACCAGATAAACACAGCCATAAAACTATGCTCACCAGATAAAATTAACGATGAATTAGACAAAATAAAACAATACTTCATCAACATTAATAAGTTTCCTCCACAAACCGTAGAAAACATTATACGCACACACCTAGACAGAAAGCAAAATCAACCAACAAAAGTAAATATATCTCACGAATCAAAAAATCACGAAACCATATACTGCTGTATACCATATATTCCTGACATCAGCAAACAAATAACCAACATTTGGCAAAAACTAGTAACAAAATATAACATTCCAGTTAACACTAAATTTATTCAAAAACCAGGCACAAAACTAAGATCTATACTATGTAAGAGCTACACTGACAAACACCACACCAACATTATTTATAAAATACAATATGATAACTGCCACGACTTCTATATAGGAGAAACAAGTAGAAAAATGGAAACCAGATTCAAAGAACATAAAAAGTCACCATCACACGTTTTCGAACACTGCAAGTCAAATGGACACAACATAACCATAGAAAACACTAAAATACTAAATAAAGAAACAAACATAAACAAACGAAAAATTAAAGAAGCCTTATTTATACAACAACTTAAACCCAAAATAAACTAATATAAAGGAACGCCATTATACCTATACTAATATTATAGATAAAATTATATATTCAAACATCAAACCGCGCCCTCTACATTGCGACACTCAGTTATACAACCCCTTCCAAACACGTGGTCAGCTTCCGGCCAGTTACCTCTTTCTTTGTGAACCTGACGATGACCGAAGAAGGTCGAAACGTTGTTCGCTCTTCTATTTAAAATATTTTCTGAACCCAAAAGAGCCGTTTTTTGCATATAAAATTCTCAACAAGTGGGTTTCCCGACATCACTGATAATAAACGCCTCTTTTGAATTTCTCAGTTCGTTTATTTCGAATATTCACCCATACCAAGAAAAGAATAAAAAACTAATTACATAAAAATATAAACACTTGAATTTTTTCTCTCTCTATTTTTATAATTATACAACATCTGATAAATTAATTCAGTATAAAGTCATTTATTTGTTTTACTTCAAATAAAAATTAGGGATTGTTCAAAAACATTATTTTGAAATTTTTGTTAGATCTAAAACAGCAAAACCTGATAGACGCTATTTGAAGCTAACACTGTTAATTGGCTTGATAACCAGTATGTTTTAAGCATAATTTGATATTGAAAAATAATTAATAATCCCATCATTTTAAAGCGCTTTTCACGTACAGAAAAACTTATGAACGAACTTACTGAGTCAGTTTGGAAATAAAATTTTCTTCATTACAACAAAAATTTTATAGTATTTACATTCAGCTTCCTTTGTTGTAGGTCTTTCGCTAAATGCTAGAATTATAACATATGGAAATAACTTTTATGTGCAACTTTTATGCCTTGTATTCCTGAAGAATTATCATTATATTCGTTATACATCGTTTGGTTTTGATTATTTTTTTTACATTTCCTCCACGTGCTTTTAAATTTTTTAACTAATCGCCTAAAATAAGAAGAATAATTATACCAAACATCACAACTAAGACCGATTGAGGCAGAAAATTAGAACTAGACTTAAATACAAAAATGTATTGGATATATATAGCCTCCCATTGGCTCAGCGGTATGTCTGCGGACTTACACGCTAAAATCCGGGTTTCGATACCCGTGGTGGGCAGAGCACAGATAGCCCATTGTGTAGCTTTGAGCTTAATTCAAAACAACAACAATGGATATATATATATATATTGCATTTGCCAGTCTTGTTCACTAGAACCAACTGATTATGCATCGTGACAGATTTATGTATATTTTTGTTTCTACATTGCTACGCAATATGTTATGATGAAACTTCCTGTGCAAAGTTCGTTGTAACATGATGAAACCAGTTACTGAAAATCTTAAGAAATCTGTGTTCTATTTTGCTGAGTCATGATGATGACGTTGTTATTTGCGTACATAAAATAAATATAACACAAAAAGGAATTCATACACTGCAAATAAATATAAAGACAACTTGTTTCAAGTGTATTATATTATATATGTAGGGCACTTATACGGAAGAGTACAAATTAGCAGTGTTCCAGCTCCAGTTGATTTGATTATTATCACCAGCGGCTATATTCTATTATTTATATATAAGATAGCTCACTGTAGTATCGTCACCAACTGTTAACACTTGCGGCAGGTGACTTAACGCAGTATGATGTCATAAATTCACGCTAATCCTTTCTTTCTTCCTAGTTGATATGTGCGACAATAACTGCGTGCTAAACTCGAGCATATATATGAAACACGCCATCATAAAAAGAATAATTTTATCTTATTTGCTTTTAGCATTTAAAAATAACTGTATTTTTCAATTTTGACTTCATATGAACAAATTTGCACACCGCTATTTTCGAATTCTTTAGTATAGTTTTTATAGGTTGTAGAACTCTTCCTAATTATTGTTTTCTTCATAGTACTGAATGAGTCAGACTAATATTATTATTATTACTCTCTTCACTTATTGTAACAAATAGTTGTCTGTTGTATACTCATCACTTTTATTATAAAACACAAATTTAACACCTGCATTATCTTTATGTCACATACTATAAATGTATATCAGAATAGTCTGTTAAAATTTCGTTTTTTTGATAATTAAATTTGTTATTGATTGTATAACATAATAACTCGTTCAATACGTACAATACTTTTGTATACACTTTCGAATATGTAATTTACCATTTCTTATAGTATACTAAATGTAATAGTTCTCTTTTCCTATTACATTTTAACGTGTGAAGCTTATATATTTCACGTGTTTTATATGTAAATCTCACAACTAATTGTGTCCTAATAATGAACTTCCGGGTTATTGTTATGTACAATATATCCGTTTTTTATTGGGTAAATTGCATTAAGTTACTTATCCTAAAGACATCAGAATCCTAGAAACAAACAAAATCAAATCCATACGTGATTGTAATTGTGCAATCGTTATGAGTCGATTGTGAAAATTCTGTTAAATGTTTTCTATGGGGGCGATTTATCAAGAATGTAGTAGTCTGTTGCACAAACATTGAGCAAGGAATCTAACAGATTACATTCATTAACCATCTCCATGTTGAGAATTTGGCTTTTATAAGAATTATCTTTATTAAACATAATATTTTTAATACTTCCGTTCATCATCTTGGTGGCGAAGTAATTTTTGGATGTCCTTTGTAAAAATAGCTTTCAAATCTTCTATTGAATAAGTTAGATGTAAGTGGGTTCAATTCAAGTCAAGTCACAACATCTCTAGTCTGTAAGTTATTGATTTTTTTATCTATATTTGCGTTATAACAAAGAGAGGCCTGTTGCTAAAAGATTTTCTAAGAAAAAATGTGACGTAAGTTTTGCAACTTAACTCTCTCTCAATATATTTATATAAATATTCATGAAACTCAGCAGAACATTTGTAATAAAAGTTTTGAATTTTGAGCATTTCTTTTATTTTTGAGATGGAAAAAAATGAATTCAACATGGAATGGAAAAGTACATATCATATTTCCCGATGTTGAAAGCGCACTCCATTTTAATTAGCTAAATTTTAATAAAAAAGATAAACATTAGAATAAGGTGGCAGCACTTCCATCGATCTTACCAAGATGATTCGTGGATTGTTTAGTGACCTGCGGTACATAGATCCTCTTGCCCACTTCTCGTTTTACGTGAGCTTTATATTTATAATATCTACCTTTGAAAGCATGTACCTATGTATTTTATTTACTTTCAGGTAAAGTGACAGCCCACTAGGGTTTAAGATCGTCGCAGCAGAAGAGTGTTAAAGATTTCACGACTCAAATTCCATCAGAAATGTAGGGGAGAAAGCATATTAATATAATCAATTGATAATTGTTAATTAACACGTTTTAGACTGGATAATATACGCAGAAAGTTATTCTCAGAGAAAATCTTATCAGCTGCAGCAAAACTGTGACCGACCATACTGCGGAGGAAGAAGGGTTTGTTTGTTTTTTTTGTTTGTTTTTTGGAATTTCGCACAAAGCTACTCGAGGGCTATCTGTGCTAGCCGTCCCTAATTTAGCAGTGTAAGACTAGAGGGAAGGCAGCTAGTCATCACCACCCACCGCCAACTCTTGGGCTACTCTTTTACAAACGAATAGTGGGATTGACCGTCACATTATACACCCCCACGGCTGGGAGGGTGAGCATGTTTAGCGCGACTCGGGTGCGAACCCGCGACCCTCGGATTACGAGTGCACGCCTTAACGCGCTCGGCCATGCCAGGCCTGAGGAAGAAGGGAGAATATAGTGTCAATAAAAATATTTACAATACTTATTTGCATGCCTATTATATTATGATACTTTATCTTATATTTGCGTTGAATATGTATGGTCTTACGATTATAAAGCCTATATGTGTACACATACACCACACACACACACACACACACATATATATATATATATATAAACACAGATATAAACACTAACCAACATGCATTACACGTATAAAGCAAGTAAACAAAACATGCTCTCCAATATGATATATTCAACAATACGTACCGTGAATCAAAACATTAACAAAAACAATCCCTCATAATTTTCACTGTGCAAAAATGAATCTTGGTTTAGAGCTTCCTATTACATACATTCTGGATTTTTTGTTAACTTTGCATGGATCGCTGTACAACTAAATAAAAGGCACAATGCACACGTATGTGTTTTTAGTCTGTGGGACTCAGTAAATATAAGCCTGGAAAACATATTAAGCCTTAATCATTGTAAATTGCAATAAACCCAAATCTGTCTTTCTATATTGACCCAGTTTAGCCAAGTGGTTAGGGGACACGATTGTTCCCCCTTTTAGCTCTAAGAGCTTTTTAATGTGAAGATCAATCCCACTATTCGTTAAGAAGAAAATAGCCCAAAAGTGGGTGGTGATGACCAGCTGCCTTCCCTCTAATATTTTAGTGCTAAATTAGGAATGACTAGCGCAGACAGCCCTCATGTAGCATTGCGCGAAAATGAAACCAAAACCTTTAAGTCTCCATAGAAAGGTCTTTGTTTTCACATTGTCTCCTTTTCCAAATACTTTTCAATAACCACCATTCCCTCATTTCTAAGCGGTTTAAGGCCTGGCATGGCCGAGCGCGTTAAGGCGTGCACTCGTAATTCGAGGGTCGCGGGTTCGCGCCCGCGTCGCGCTAAACATGCTCGCCCTCCCAGCCGTGGGGGCGTTATAATGTGACGGTCAATCCCACTTTTCGTTGATAAAAGAGTAGCCCAAGAGTTGGCGGTGGGTGGTGATGACTAGCTGCCTTCCCTCTAGTCTTACACTGCTAAATTAGGGACGGCTAGCACAGATAGCCCTCGATTAGCTTTGTGCGAAATTCCAAAAAACAAACAATCTAAGCGGTTTAACTTGAAAATTAGGAGGGTTGCTCCACTATGCTCAATACTTGTTTAAGGATTTTATATGATAAAAAGAGCCAAAAACCGGAGATTTATATTTCACGCTCCTTTACTTTCATATTTAAAGTGATCGAAATGAACATTATCGCAAATATAAATTTTAATGTGCCCAACACACTAGCGTACAAAAGAAGTTGGATTTGCTCATTACGATTTTTTTGAGAGGATAAAAGCTTACAAAAAATAATAATTTGGTGGATTTTGGCCAATTACTCAGCCGTACTTTGACCAAATTAGATGGGATTTAGCATAAAAATATTTTTTTGCAGTTCCCACACAGTGATAAACAAAATGGTGGACTCGTTAATTTTAGTAATTATAGGGAAGGAGTTCAAGATAAATAAGCAGCAAAATTTTAGGTTTTTTTTTTTATATACTATTACTCTGCCATAGTTTACTTAATTTACATGAGATTTGGTAGCAAATTATTTTTTAAAGCCCAATAGATACATATATATATATATATAATGTGAAATATGACACTTTTTTTGCCACTTTAGGAAGAGGGCAGTAAAAAGGTTACTCAAATTTACAATTTTAAGAGTTTTACTCAGTTATTTAAAAGTGTTTCGACCAATTTACACAGAATTTAGTACAAAGACACTTTTCCAGGTATCACACATTGACAAACATAAATGTTGGACTTGTTCATTTTTAGTAATTATACTGAGACATTAAAAACACAACGTACATACAGTTAAAGTTTTAATACGTTGAGGTATACATACGTTTTGAAAGTACATATCATGAAATCATGTATTTGCACTACACAATATTCAAATTTGATTAGAAACTGCACATGAACAGTTTAACCAGGATTTCAATGTCTAGAACAATAATAAGGGGAATGTCCTTCATTCGCCGCCAGAAGAGCCTGGATCCTGCGTGGCATTGATATCACCAGATTGTCAATCTGCTTCTGGGGGGCGATGTCCCATTCAGCCAGAAGTGCTTCAAGTAGTTTAGCGAGAGAGCTGGGGGCAGGATCCGAATGACGTATCCACAAATGCTCAGTGGGATTCATATCGAGTGAATATGGAAGCCAGTCCAAAATATTCACATTGTTCTCATACAAACAATTTGTCCACACTCTTGCCATGTGTGGACGTGCATGAAGGTGCACCCCAAAGTGTGTCGCGATCCTGACTGGTGTCATTTTTGTCGCTGCCCGATCTCTGCTTTCTTACGTCAGCCGTGGCATCTTTCTTTGTGGTGAAATTAAACTTTTAAAACCTGGCATTTTATAGGCTATAGAAACAGTGTGTAGTGCATACACTCGTTTTTTTTCCCATACTCTCACATTATATACAACAACAAGGGATGGGGAAGTTTTGACCGGTTTAAATACTGACACAAGATCACGCTGATTAAAATGATTTTAACTACCGAATTTTCAGAAAATATTCATGATTAAAATCCAGGTGTGTCTGCACCGTAATTGCTCAATCTCTATGAAATAAGTTATTACTTGTTGCGTTTTTAGTGCCGCTCAGTATATAAAGAGATGGGGACAAGACCCTACGAAAAACAATTTTAGGGTTTTTCTTTTTGACGGTTTGTCTGCAGTATTTCAACCAATTTACATGTTTAGTCTAAAGACTCTTTGCAGGTCAAAACAGGTCTTTTGTTCAATATTTGAGCGATAAAAGCACAATTGAAGATTTTCATGAACCATTCATCCGTATGTCAACCAACTTACGGAGATTTTGTACAAAGCGATATAGATATTTTTCGATTCTTATGCGTTGTTTGGAATTTTCCTGGCATCGTAATTGATGCTGAATTCTCCCATTTAATCTTAGCTATTACGAGTTTATAACTTATAAATTGATGGTAACTATAAAATTAATTGGAACTCAATTTATCACAAGTAAAACTCGTGTTATTAATAAATATCACAAAATTATGTCGCATTTAAAAAAAAAGAAAAGAGAAACAGCAAATAAAGACACCCAATTACACCTATTAGTTTCCAGTTTCTATATTTTAAGTTTCTTTCGCAAATCCTTCTTCTGATCTTGTTCGGTACTTAAATGATTTTGGGCTTGAATCATAAGACGTTTATTTGTTAAACATTTGAACAAAACTATTCTAACGCTTTCTGCATTAATCGTTCATCAGCTGGAAGTGGTTAACTAGTCAACATCTACTGTTAGTTCTTGGACTATTCTTTACAAACTTCACTGTATAACGTCCCACGGCTGAAAAGGTGAACATGTTTCGCAGATTGCGAATTCTTACAGCATGAAAACAAAGTTTGTTAAATTTGGATTTGATAAAGGAAAAAAAATTAAACGAAAATTTCAAGTTTCTTTCGAAGATATCTCTCAACGTAAAGTTACTTCATTTTTAAGGCTGGTCGTGAATTAATGGTTAACCTGCATGGACTATCAATCTGAGAGTTCATGGTTCGCGACTCATGCTCCTATAAACGCGCTCCACACATTAAGGTTGTGTGTGCGCTATAAGAGTAGCATTCAAACCAAGCTATTCGTTTTTACAGAAGTAACCAGAATTGACGGTGAGCACCGTTGATCATCTACCTTACCTTTGGTCTATCAGTTTAAAATTAAATAGTTAATGAACCTCTGGGTACATTTGCATGATATTACGAAATAAACGCTCCAGTTCGACGATATTTTTTTAACATTCGGTTTATCATTTTTTATTTAATTCTACGTATAAGAATTACTTTTTTATCATTTAGAATATCCATATCAATAAATTAGAAAGGGAAAAATTAGAGGAAAAACATGATAGTATTGAATGTCATTCAGATAGACGTTTACTCCTTTCTTTGTTGCTTAAATATCAGTGGAACGTTCTAGGTTTGTAGCGTGCTTGTTGCAAGGTAACAATCCTGTAGTTCAAAGGCGCTTGGATCAGGAAGTGGGTGAAGGGACAAGTCATCTCCATTCTTCATAGTGGGAAGGCTAACATATATATTTATCCACCTACACTCGTACTAACTGTATTACCGGCTTGTAATGATACAATTATTTAACACCAAACACAAGCATAGCTCAGATAGCCCATCACGAACCTTTGTACTTAATACAAGGAAAGATATAAAACTATACTATGAAAACCTTACAACCAGATTGCAATTATGCTGTTCTGAAATTTAAGGAAATAGTGTATTAAAGCAACTTTCTTTTTACCCATAGCCTTAACTGTAATGGATAAATATAAATTTTCTGTTACGCAAATTGTGATGGTGAATTTACCATAAGTACGTTTCATTGATTTAGTTATACAGCAAGTGATTCAGTACATTTTGTCCCAACCCTATCTATTAATAGGTTCTAGTGTATCTAAAATTTGCATAAAGCTATGCAAGGGATACCTACACTAGTCATCTCTGATTCTGAACTAGAAGACTAGAGTAAATGCAGTAAGTGAACAGGATTCAACACTAACGCTTAGGCTCCTTTAATCAATCAGCAAGATTTTACAGTCATTCAAATGAGAAGTATAATTTTGTGGCAATGGGGTATGAACAACAGACATTTGGATTCGGAGCCCAACAGACTAACTATTGGCCATATTCGATCCCAAAAATGGAGTTCTTCATCATTGTCACAGGATACTGATAAACATATTTTGTTAACAATATACAAATAACAGTTATATACCTTAAGTTCTTATCATCAATTGGCCAGCACTATTTTCAGTTTAAAATTCACAAACTGGTATGTTAAAAAGACACATAAATGTTGTATTTGTTGTTCTCACTATACCACTTGAGATAACTCTGAAACAGTTCTAAGAGTCTGATTATTTAACTTTACTTCAGCTGTGATTAACAATACATCATTCATTTCTCGTAACACAGTTTACGTGCAATATACATCTGTACAAGCTCAAATAATTCACTACAGGGTCTTTATTGCATTTCAGTAAAATAATTAGTTCTATCAGTCCATCATAACCAGTTTTTCTTGTACTATAGATATGTAACCAAGTAATAACACTTACCAGATCCATGCTTAAATACCTACAGATTGTATCTTCATAAATCAAACACTTACAAAACACCATGGCTAATTCTAATACTTTGTTACAAACCAAGTCCTCATATTCAAAAGTCATTTTAAAACTGCATTTAGTATGCATAGATTCAACTCAATCTCCAAAATAACTAGTCCCAAAATATTTTGTTTCACTGCATGAAAATAGTTAACTAATTACAAAACCAAAAAACAAGAGATACATTTTTTGGTTGAAAAAGAAAATAAGTAATGGTTTTATAAATAACAATCTATAATATAAAACATTTTATGCATTATTTTTAAAAAATCTCATAAATAATGACAAAACTAAATTTTACACGATATTGAATTGTTACAAACATTTTGCTTTAATTTAGGTCACAGACTACAGTTTGATTAACATAAGGCAAAAATGCATAAAAAATTTGAATATTTGGCCCTTTTTTGCAGGTTTCAGATCTGTATGCTAATTTAAAAATAATTAACTACTGTATATGAAGTATCATAGACCAATCACAATAAACTACCTGCTAAAGTTCTTTAGTTTTTTTTTTTAACATCAAATACAGAATTTTCAAAATTAATCAAACTTTTACAATTACCATGAAACAAGTCATTTTTTTTCACAGATTATGATACGTTTCTATATTACTTAATGAAAGTTAAATAACTTATAAAATCATCATGAAAGAAAAACACCTCTTAATCTTTTGATACATACACTACGACTCTTGGAAGAGGAAATATTTAATATGCCACCATTAACGGCATTTAACTTAGGTTTAGAATATTTCTACTTCATGGTCACTGTTAGTAAAACATAAACGTTACAATAAGAGACCACTACAGGAATATTTTACATGTTTTTACCACAATATACCTATTGTCTTAAATTGTTACTTTATCAGTAAACCTTTAATTTACTTAGATTTGTAATAGTCATGGGATTAAGGATGGCTAGAATAAAATATTAACTTTTGGAATACAGTCAATGTAAATTTGTAAACAGAAATAAATTAGTTTGGTGATACAAGTTTCAAAATAGTTTCTATGATATTACAATTATTGATAAATAAGTAAGAAAAACAAACTAGATGAAAACAGTGCACATTTAGAATAATTTTATTAACTCTTACTCTCGATGAACTTTGCTGGTATTTACAAAACTATCGTGAGTCTACTACAAAAACGTTATGCTTTATAATCAGTTTCAAAAGTCTAGAATGAAAAGGCATGTGTGTTATTTAAAAACATATAAAGAAAGCATTTCATTATAAGACTTGTTTTGTCATTTTAAGGTAAATTCTGTTAAATATACATCAAACTTTTAAAGGAAATTAAACAGTTTGAACTATTTACTTTTGATAAAAAGGTTGACATTGAGATTTTTTTTTTCCTTTGTCAAAATGTTTAGCCTTCTCTATTGTACACTTTCTGACATTATTTCAAAAGTTTGTGTACGAAAAGTTTTCAAAATTTAAAGAAGGCAATCAGAACTACTAAATGACTTTCTGATTTATAGCGTTTCTGTAGCAATTTCAGACTTTTAAGTGCCAGTAGTTGATGAAACAAGTTAGATAGTTTATATGTCCTACACTATAGTTACACTGTTAATAAAAGTTTCAACTAGAAGTATTTTACTTCTTTATGTCAGATCTTTGAACTGGTGTAGTTCTTCCATGTCATAAGTCTTTGTTTTTTTGTTTGTACTAGCCAAATGGTAAACATCACTCACTTATTATAACTTATAGCCAGGTGCTTGTAGGAAGGCCTAATCTCTTAATATTTTATTTGCCTGTTCTAGAGGACTTTACTTCTAGAAGCTGAGGATAATTTTCTACAATATTTAACAGAATTCCATCAATGTAATTTCGCAGCTTTGCATTCACTTCTTGTTGTTCCTTTAATGCTTCCATGACCTATATTGGTAAATATAAAAAAAGTTATACTTATTTTTTAATAAAACCATATTTACCATTGCATAAATAACAGTATATAAACTAGGGTTTTGTATAAAGTGTACTTGTCTACAGTCTTCATATTTATTGGATTAATAAAACTTTATTAATATTGATATACACAGAATTCACCAGAGACCACTAGTTGCAATCTTTTAATTGTACCATTTATACATATCCTACTTTTAAAAATCCTATACAAACTTATTTTTGCACCCACACTGAAAAGTTACTACAGTTATAAATGAAATATAGTAACTGCAATTAAAATAATGTGTACATTAACTTTATATAAAACAGCATTCAGATATTCAATAGTTTCTGTGAATTTTACACTTGAGATATACTCCAGAATCACTACAATATTTGAACAAAAAAGATAAAAAAAAAGACACTCCAAAACTATATGAACAATAAGATACTGCCACTACTGTATAAAAATGGTAGTGTATTTGCTCTCTCTAAAATCTGTTCCAGGTTTTTTAGAAAAATATCTTAACCTATTAAAAATAGTAGTGTATTACCTGAACTTTACTGTTTTTCTTTAGAGGTGGTAAATATTAAACAAAAAGTAGCAGAAAAGTGACTTATTATATAAATTACCTGATCTTTGGAAAGATTTTCAAACTCTTCTGCAAGTGATGTTGTTTTTTGATTTAAAAGGCTCTGACCTTCAAGAACACCATTATTTAGCAACTGAGCTTGAAGCTCTTCATTGGCTTCTCTTAAACATCTATTTTCCTAGAAAAAAACCGAGAAACCACATAACAGTACCATACAAAGAAGCCATCAAATTACATACTGGTTCTTCAATATCAACAATGACTAACTGATGACTGATTTAGTACAAAATAAAATATTTTATTTGATGTAGAAGTGTACTGTGACTGACAGAAAAAAACTTGCTTTAAATAATGCTTATTTTTGAAACATACTTGTATGAAAAAATATCAAAAGCAAATCTATATAGTAGAATAAGGCAAAAATTAATTTTAAAATTCTTCATCTTCATCTGGTATTTTGCCACATTACTGGTTGGTTGTTTGGCAGTCATTGGTTCAACTAGGCTATTTATGCCAAACAACTGGTAAGAAATGTAAAAGTAAAATTACTGTAAAAATAAAGGAGTTAAAACCAAACAGTGTCCAAAGTTCAGATAAAAAGAGTTAAAAAGAATTAATTAAAAAGGCCAATTTGTCGAAAAATGCTAAAAACACAAGCAAGTTAGATAGTGTCACCATCGCCAATGAGACTGTCCAATGCCAGGGTCGAACCAGTAAAAAAACTATGTCTGAAATGGTGCCATTGCTCAATCATAATGATGGCAGTAAAATGTAAACAGTTGTGACTTGAATGTCACAAAGACTATATGGATCATTATCAGATAAAAGAAAATGACATGTTAAACAACTGTAGTCAATGCATAGCCTAGTTAGAACAACTTCCTCCCTACAATCATTATGGAAACAAGACAGTCAAAGAACAACAAAAGGTTTGATCCAGTGAAGCTTATTACCACATTACACACTCCAAATTGACTGACAAATGGCACATAGTCAAGCCTTGAATACTGGGCTATAGTCACATACAGGACAGGCACATCTTTGATAGCACCACAGCAGATGTACTTAGCCACTATGTCAGTAAGCAGGTTCCCTCAAATACCTATGGGGCCTGGTAACCAGAAAAATTGGATATGGATAGAAGAAACTAAAAAAGTGGTCAGTTCTTTTTGATTATTGACAAGAACAGGGTAAGAACTAACATTAAGTAATTCCAGGGTCAGTAAAGAGCTAAGAAAGTCAGTGTAAAGAGTACAAACTGCATAGTGAATAGCTTCCATGTGATTAAGAGCAAAAGAAATGGCATTCCTCCTGGCAGTGAACACAGAAATTGTTCTATGTTTAGAGTAAACCATGACAGGTCCCACAAAATCACATTATTTTGAATGGTTCAAAAATATTTGGCAGAGAGTAGACAGTACTTCCAGTCAGGTGTATCCACCTACCTCGGAAGATTCAAAGAAAGGTCACAGATGGAGGCTGTAATAATATATGGCAGTATGGGCTAATCAGTTGAGACAGCAATGTCATCCATTGACACACCCAACTCATCCAGCTGTGTCTGGATACAAAGGCCAAAATAAAGAAAGACAGACTACCTATTCTGAAAGAGCATAAGCCTCTAAGGAAGGAAAATGCAATCTAGGTGGGATGCTGTGGTAAGGATTAAAGTTTACTGCATACTGCTAAGAAAGTTACAAACAGCAGAAGTGAAGATGGATTTGTGAAACTCAGTGTATAAACTCTAGACTAAAAAAGTGCAAAAATCACCCTTGCAGAGCTAAAGCCCCAGATGATGAATGAGGTCCAGCATCTTCATGTCAAAGTCCTTGTAGAATCATAGACCATTAGAGTCATAGCCCACTAAAAAAGCAAATAAGTGCATGATAGGTCCTCAGCATAAAAGATCAATATGCTTCCCAGGAGGTGGAAGAGAAGACACAGAAAAATGTTCAGTGCTCTTGTACACTAGATGCATAGCTGATTGATGCAATTAATAAAAGTCAGTGTACTGTCAAAGATAAGCCCCAAGACCTTTGCCTTAAGGACCACTGGAAGAATAACATCACCAACACAGAGCTAAGGACAAAGTGCATACTCTGCTAGAGGCAAAAGTGCATGGAAACAGTTTTAAAAGAAGAAAAGGTAAAACTGTTTGCTGTTATCCACTTTCACAAATGATTCAGGGTGGTCTGATAGTGAAAAGTGTAACACTTAAGACACAGTCCTAAGGGACTCTGAATTCCTGTAGAAAAGAATGGGAAAATGTGAAACCCATATGGACTTGAAATTGTCTGTCTAGTTAAAAGTTCTGCATAAAAATGGGTAAATGGCCATGCAACTCATACTTCCATGTAGTGTTGTAAGCCTTATTAAGGTCAAAGAAAATGAAAACAAGATGTTCTCTCTTGAGAAAGAGACTTCCCTAGCCAATATTTCAAGTCTAATCAGATGGTCCACAGTAGAGTGCTATTGATGGAACCCACACTGACTGGACAAGAGGATGTTGTCTGACTTGAGGAACCAAACATGATGAGCATTAACCATTCTCTAAGATCTTACAAAGACAGCTAGTCAAAGCAATTGGACAATAGCTAGAAGAAATCTTAGGGTCCCTTCCCAGGCTTACAGAAAAGGAGGATAACAGCTTTGCACCAAGTATCAAGAAAAATATTATGCTGTGAAATCTGATCAAACACAATCAGAAAAATAGAGTAGCAAGAGATGCAGAAGATAGATGGTGCAGCATCTTAAAATGAAACATTATCAGTTCCAACAGCAAAATAGAAAGGGGCTGTGAAGTATACTTTCTACTGAAACTCCAAATCTTATCCCACAGGATTTTAAAACTGTTAACTTACTCCAAGATTCCTTTTGGCTTTAACATTTAGGATATTTCAGAAAGCAATGAAGTTCGAAAGAGAGGAATACCTGTGAAAGGTATCCAAGCCCTGTTTTGGAGCCTTCTGTGCCTCCCTGGCAGGCAGGTCTCAACCATGGATGGGAATACTATGGAAATGGAAAATGCTGAAAGATCTTATGAAGAGAATGAGCAGAAGCCTGGACAATACAGTCACTGCTACCATGCAGTCATCTATCAATAGCAAACAGACAGCAGTAGAATCAAGTTTGAAAGAGTGGTGAAAGAGGACCAGTTACCTTGGTCCAACTTCCACCAAGACACATGGGTAGGATCAACTAAACCAACTCTCCATCAAAATGATAGGAAATTGATCAATGCTCCAAAGGTCACTGTCAACCCTCCAAGAAAAGCAGGAGAAAATTGAAATGGAGCAGATAGAGATATCAAAGGCAGTAGAGGGTTGACTAAGTGCATGAAAATAAGTATATGAATCAGTAATGATGAGAGAAAGGTTGTGATCCAAGAACATACACTCTACAGAATGTTCCCACCAAATCACTACAAGCACCATCTCAGAGGAGATGGTGTCCATTAAAATTCCCAAGTATCAAAAAGAGATGGAAGCTTTACAATGAGTGATAAGTCTCTCCAGGATACAGTTAGAGAAAAGAAACAGTGATGGTACAACCCAAGGAAAGAAGAACATTCTGACAGTTTCCAAGGGTGTATAGAGATGCAAAAACAGGGTGTGCACTTGCTGGTTGACCAGCAGTATCATTTATCTGTACACTCACCCATCACACTTGTCATTCTAGTATAAAAAAACCTGCCAAAAGATGACTGACTGTATCAGCAGGTTTCAGAAATGCTTCCTGCAAGGAAAGACACACAGTATGATAAGAATCAATCAACACCTTAATGTCTAGATTATAATGAAAACCTCAACAGTTCCTCTTTATCAAAGAAGCCATTTTTATTTGGATGGAAGAGAACTGGCAGAGAACCCTTTGATTTACAAATTACAACATTTGTCTTTATTAGAAGGACTGTTGACCTCCATGGATTCTCCTCTTGGTCAAGTGGACAGATCTCCCAAGCTGATGCTAGAAGCTAGGGCCAAGGAAAATGGACACAGGAGTAGACACTAATTTGTCAACAAGGTTTATCCATAGAGGGTAAAAGTTCCCTCACATAGTTTGCAAACAACTTCATTGGAAGCATGGACAGATCTGCTTGTACTCCCATGGTAAAAGTATAATATAGTACAGCATCATATGCTCAAGATGAAGTTAGGAACAAATAACTTCCAAGTCACTCACCTAGATCAAGAACGAAAGTAAATGGAGTGAGAGCTACTACAGTTAACACAGATAGTGTCCAATTTCCATTGGGGGCATTGTGGTATTTGCTACAAACACATCAAAGAGCCATGGCATGACACATTTAAATGACCAAACCACTAAGATGGTTGGAAATATATGGCCTTATATTGCAGTTCAGATAACCAACCACAACAGCAGTGGATATAAATGTAGCGATAGAAACGTCAAAAAAAATGATGGTAGTCAACATAATTCCATCCTTGTAAGTAGAGATACACTTCACTGCAGAAATTCTTTGAAGAAACAAGCAAATATTTCTGACTCGGGAATTTCCTAAAATACTTCTCAATAATAATTTTGCATGAGGAATTCAAAGTAGCATGGACAGTAATATCAATGGTTATATCTCCAGTGACTTTCAAATTCAATAGGAGCTCACTGTGTTTTGTGGTAGGTGTTTCCATCAAAATGACCTCAGAATGTAGCTTCTTGACTGACTTCAGAGAGCCAGCAAGATCTTCTAGTCCCTTCTAGAAAAAAGAAAAAGGGAGACATTTGCCTTAAAGGTTTGTCTGACATAAAATGTAATATGAAGTACAGGTGTAGAAGAAAGTGAAGACTGCTATCCCGAGTTTTCAAGATATAGTAATTACCAGTGATATGTGTTTGTTTTATTTTATTTGGATTTGAAGAGTCTTATAATGAAATATTAAGTACCCACCAACCCCATCACCATGTAATCCTACAATGCCAAACAAAGCCACTTTGGCAATGCCAGAGTTTTATGAGCACTATAACCAAACACCACCATCAGACATAATGTCCACAACACCTGTTGAGAATGCCCAAAAGTGGTACTCAATTTACCCTAGCCCAGTTGACTGATTATGAAGAACACCCTAAGGCCATCCATGGCCAAAATGGTGTGTCTGGGTTGAACACCTTAACCATCAGAATTCTCTCTTCCTCTTCACAAGTTGCCATGCAAGGCAAACACATGGGTGAACATCCAGATCCCAGAAGAGGTAAACTGAAAAGACAGAACCTTCTCTGGGAGATCCCGTCACCACGTATAGGCATGAAGTTGCCATGTTATAGCAAGAGAAACACGTACTGTTAAAACATAAACATCTTCAAAATTGTTGAAAAAAAATGATTAAACACAACTTAAGAGCAGAATCATATGCATTAGAAGTGATTAAAATAAAATATATTAAGTGGTGAAGATGCAACTGCTGAAAGTAGCAACTGACAGCTACTTATAAAAAGACAAATATTATGGAATTCATTAAATTTAATGGGTAAAAAATATAAATAACTCTATTCATAGAAAGTTCCAGAATAACTAAAATCTACAAAGGTTATAAGATGATTAAGGTGATATGAAAAGCTGAATTGACTATACCATAATAACACAGAATATTTAAACATTTTGTGAGCAATTTGTAAAACATGAGATCATTTGTTAAACTTCCAAGGAGGATTAAGATGTATATATCAAATAATTTATCAATCACGTGAAAAGAATGAGAAATGTACAATTACATAGACATGTTGCTGCTCCTAGTAAAGTGGGGAAAACTACATACATTTTCTCTCATAGTACACATATTTACAAGTGACTACAAGACATACAAACATAAAGAGAAACACAAGCATCAGCTGATACTGGATGAAATATCAGCAGCATAAACCAGTGAAGACTAATGTATTATAGTCAACCACAAGTGTATTCAGAGTTTGTAGCAGAATAAAATATATTATTTGCACAACAGCCGCAAGAGGTACAAGTGAAAGAAAAAAAAATTGCAGAAATAATACATAAAATATTGAATTTGACATATTTCTCTTGGGTGTTTTTTAAACTAAGTATCTGTGTGAGGAGGGAGGTGCTACAATACTCACAATGTACTACAGATGGTGAATGATAAATTAGATTGAGATGTGTTTTTACAGAATTTTCTCCATCCTTTTAATTATTACTGTTCTTCAGTATATTGCACTTTTCACATGAGAGTTGGAAGTGTACTGAAGAGATTCCCTATGCTTTTTCAGTTCTGTTTCCACACTTATACTTTCCCACATGTTCTGCAATTTGCATACATTTTTATTCTCCTTTTTTTGTTCTGTACAACTCAAACACATTTATTGTTGACTGTAATAGAGAATACATGTACATAGTTTTTGACCAAGATTTGTTTTAATTAAATTCTTATTCAATAAGAAAAATACTATTTTCTTACCTCACGCAAGTTATGCACTTGACACTCAAGCTCTTTGTACAACTTTTTGTTCTGTACAACTCAAACACATTTATTGTTGACTGTAATAGAGAATACATGTACATAGTTTTTGACCAAGATTTGTTTTAATTAAATTCTTATTCAATAAGAAAAATACTATTTTCTTACCTCACGCAAGTTATGCACTTGACACTCAAGCTCTTTGTAACGAGCTGGAAGATCTAGCATACCAGGACTACAAGATCGTCTAATATTTTCAGTTTCCTGGTGGTATCTCCTTAAATCATCCAGCTCTTGATTGAGGTCTTTAAGCAACTGAAATAAAGCATATTATCTTTACTAAATACAACAAAATCTTTTCTTTGTGTTTGAACTCTCCTGGAAAAATTATTTTTGTTGAACATAGCTTACAAATGGGAAAAATAATTAAATTTTAACAGAAGCAGATTATGTTACAATAAAATTTGTTTAACAAGTCCGTAATCACATTCAAACTGTGAAAGAGAAGGCCAAAAGCAGCCTACCAAATCAACTGCAAAAACAAAATTATCCAACATTGAAATAGATTTAATAAGTAAAACTTCAGAAGTGGAAACTTTAAAGAACTCGCAACTACCACTCAAAATTCCCTTGATACATAATAAAGAACTACACTAAAATAATACATAACTTAAGAATGTTTCATCAAATCTAAAAACTTTAATAATTACAATACAGAAATTTAAGAAAATCAAAAATACTTGTTAAAAATTAGAATTTACAACCTTGTTTAAACCTTTTACTGTTAACTCTTGACAACTTATAATTGTGAAAGTAAAGAAAAATATGTTCAAATATATGAACCACACTGTATTAACCATATCCACTGCCAATGAGGCCTTTCACCACAAAATAAAGTTTTCCTTGTTGGTTGAGATATGACAAACAAAATAATGGTCTATGATTAAATTATGTCATCAACTGCATAAACAACTGTTATATAATTTGAACTAGATAAAGTATGCAAAGTGTAATTATCAATTTTATTTAAGTAACTTACAAATTAGAATTATGCTAAGAATTAATGATAAAATTATTTATTTACTTTTAGTATTAATCCTAAATATCTATTTATTACTATTATTATTATTATTATCATCATCATCACAGTATATGTTGTATGTTTTACAAAATCTCCCCAAAATGTTACAATGTTAGTGTTACAAAATCCTGGCATGATGCCAAGTATCAAATTTATTAACGAAGTGTTGTAGTATTTCATGTTCTCCACACTTCGTTTTTAGGCTAAAAAAATAAAAACATGTATTTTTAACCTGGGCATTAGCTTTTCTCTCATTTGCAAATTCCTCCCGTTCTCTTCGAGATAACTCCTGTAGTTTGTGTTGTTCTTCCTGTAGACTACATAGTTCTGAGGAAGTGTCTGCCAGCTGCTCTTGTAGATTTGTTTTTTCCTGTGATAAGAGAATTAGGTATTAAACGTGTTAAAATTTGCCCTAAACACATTAGAATAAATCATAATTATAGACTCATTGGAAAGAAAGATAAGAAGAGGATAAATGTATTGTGATTTCAAGGTTAGAGAATATAGTTTTTCATTCTTTATCTGCAGGTCTGTGTTATAAACAGTTCCACATGTTTATGTTCCATGCTTGCCTACCTCACTCCAACAATAACTTATGATATAGGAAATAAATTAAAAGTAAGGTTTCCTCACATGTTTTAACTTTTCCACTTGTTGCTTGAACTTAAAAACTTCTTCCTTGATCTCAAAGTGTTCCTGTTGTAAGCAATACAACCTGAAAGTATAATTGTTGAAAGTTATCTTAAAAACTTATTTAATTCTGTCAATTTAAATATGCTACACTATGTATATGTTTATTGATGAAAAAAAACTTTTACATGTATCTTCATATTTAAATTTCTTATTTTAAAAACATGGAAAACAAAATGTTTAAGTGTTAAAAATTTTCAAACGGTACATATTCAGTGTTATTTGAAAGTCTTGCTACACGACACACACAGATATACAAATCTAGGTTAAATTTTCATTAAATAAAAGAGCAAAGTATATAATAAAATTTAAAATTACAAAATACTTTAATTCAAAGAGTAAATCAAGCTACTGAGTATTTAATTTAGACTCTCTAATAAACTTTACAGTCAGTTTTTTTCATGTTATGTATGATATTTACAATGGTTTGTGCATTAAAAAATTGGAATTTGTTACATATCTTTCAGAATAGATTGTTTTGTTTGTGTTAAAGAGATAACTTATTCCCGTAAGGTCTGTACTTTCTAATATTATAGCAATGCTCAAAAAATAGTATTTTGAAGGCACAATACAAGTTAGTAAACAGGATTTAAATAACCAAATCTTGAAATCATGAAAATATTTTCTTTAATGTTACGAGAAAAATGAAATAATTTTAAAATTACTGGTTGAAAAAATCTCATAGATTTAAAACTTAAGAAACTATCAGTTGATTGAAAGATTTATATTGACAGTAATCACTGAAAACACAGTGGTTCTAGTCAAAGACAGTGGAACCAGAGGAGAAAAGGGGGCAATAAAGAAACACATACTCAAGCTTTTAACATGGTAACAATGTTGTCCTTAATGGGAAATGTGAGTGTACAATTATCAGAGAAAATCAATGTCTCAATTTTGAATTCAATGGTCACATTTAATAAAACAAATAAAGGTGCCCCCCTGATTACCGATGCCCCATCACATTCAAATTTGTTTCATCATTACAGGTTTTGAGAATAGTATCATAATAATGTATTTTAAAATTCACTAAATATAGTAATGCACTTGCTAATGTTTCATACTACACCTATTTATTTCGAAAAGTTAAAACTTAATTATTATGGTAAACATACGGGTGTAGTATCTAATAAAATATGCCTATATTTTCATAATTGGAAAAAATACAAATTAGAAGTTAATTACTTATTAAAAAACAATTTTTTTTCTGTAACAGATGAATGTTATACCTGTTGGAGTACAGTTCTATTTCCATGGCTTTATCTCTCTCCTGTTTATTCTGTGATAAATAAAATAAAACATGATTGAAAGATTTAAACACAGGAGGATAAGAAATAGTCAATAAAGATCACAGATCCAAGTATTATTAAAATAACTTTAAAAAAATACACTACTGAGATCACATTAAATCATTATTCTGCTTGTGTGCTCTAGCAGTTATATAAAGTACTTCTTAGAGAGAAAACACAGCAATGCCACTTGAAATTACAAAGACACAACTGTATCAGTTATAATAATCAATTACTTTTCCCATTTTCTAATAACTTTGAAAACTACAGATGAATATTTAACTTGATTAAGCATTAACAAGTGGTTAATATGCTGATGGGGGTGAGTGGATGTAGTGCTCCCAAAGAACACAGGAGTACCATTCCAGAACCTGAAATTGAAGCTGAAGTCCAGACATTTCAAAAACTAAAAATATGTACTGCATATAAAAAAAATGATTAATATACATCCAAAATGAAATTCTTTTTTTTTCCCAAAATGAAATTCTTTTCACATCTAAACTCAGTGTCAGAGAACAAGCTAGCTATATGTGAACCTGGTGTATATTGCTAGAGCTCTCTCAGATTGTTCAGCACAACACACTGTCACTCTCTCCAGGAATTAATGTCAGACACTATGTGATCTTTCTTGTTCATGAGTAGGAGTGAGCATTAAAACAGTGAAATTTGTTTTGTAATTCATCACATAGTTATTAATTATTAAAATATGCAACAATGGTATTAAAACACTTAAATATGTTTTAAAATTATGCTGTTTATTTACAACATATACATTTCTTAAAAAGCTTATTATTTAGATAATATATAATGCAGGTTGATTTATATTTTTAGTTATTCGTGTTTGCAACAAAAATAACGTTATAACACTATTCGTAATTGTTGCTAAACCTCAAGCTGAAGAAGACAAAAGATTTGTATATATGGTTCCCAGTTGTTAATTTTTTTTTCTGACTATTTAATTTATTAATTTAATTTGTGTGTTTTCCTTCAGTAATGTGTGTATTCAGTTTATTACAAATATATGTCGTCTCATATGATTAATGCTACTTAAATTTTTGGACAATAAAATGAACTCTCAAAAACAGAAATTTGCTTTTCAGTATGAATTCATTACCCTACAGTTATGTAACATGTCTGACAAAATTTGGCAGAACCTTGGGCGTTATATTATTTAGCACTATGCCACTAGTGCAGAATTGTGGATTTAAGGGTCTCTGCTTTTTATTCCATTTTGTATACATTATAAAAGTGATGGGCAAATCTCAGTAACTGTTTTTTGTAGCTGAGAGTATCCTTCCCTCCAGTATATTAGTTCAAAATTGAAGATGGTTAACATGGATAACCCCTGTGTAGCTTTCCCAAATATTCAGAAACATTACAAAAAAAAGTAAGCAGCTGTGCAGAGAAAAATCCTTTTACAATAATTTATAAACATGAATATGTTAAGATTCCAAATGCTAAAATCTTACCAAACTTTCTTTTAAATGTCTTTCTTCTTCTTTTATCCTTTCTTCTGATCTAATTTCTAGTTCCCTTATGAGTTCTTCTAAAGAATGAATCCTTAAAAAATGAAGACATTATGATTTATAATTTTAATATTTCCACAATAATATGAATATTACTGATGTTCCATTTCACAGTTATAAAGTTTAATTTAAACTAATAAAACATTAGATTAAAAGATAGGAGACCCTCAATCAAGTGTTATATCACTGTACATAGAGAAGATTGCTTAAGGTTTAAAAAACGAATAAACACAAAGCAAGAGAATTTACTGATTTGTCATAAAAATATTCATAGAAAAACATTTCTCCAGTCTATTTAATTGAGCTATATCACTCATTGAAAAGATGTTGTTTTTTCCTTCAGCTGATAACTACAGAAAGTCACACATAAAATTTGATTTAGAAGTAATCATTAATCTACAACTTTTTTTCTTTCTGGCAAAGAATTAAAAATAAATTGATCCATAAAATGTTGCACAATCCATACACAATATTTCACTATTGATGACTGCATACCTGTGTGAAAGCAACACTCATGACAGAATATCAAGAACAATAACAGTAAATGGGATTTGCCAAGCAAATATAGCAAAACAATGTCTAAATTAAGTTTTTAATTTAGTACCTCAAATTCTATACTGAAACATATGGAAAACAATTAAAATGCATAAGTATTTTACACTAATTCTACATTCAGTTACCAGAGTTCTATAGTTAAGAACAATTTGTACGAGCTCAAAAACATCTTTGAAATCTGAAATTGAAATTCCAGAAAAATCAGTAGTTCAAAACTCATGCTAAATTAATCATTTAAAGTATTTTGGCCTTTCAATACCCAATCTGAAATACTGATTTCATTGTTCTAATCAGGTGAATTAAATAATATACAATCTTTCTACCCACCCAACAAATCCTTTATGATGTAACTATGTTAAACAATAATATAACACTTATTTCATTGCTTAAAATATTTTTGCCTGATTCACCAATAAATAATGAGCCTGAAGTAAAACAAAGTGAGCAATTCTTTTACACCTGATAACTACAAACTGTGCTACATTATTTCAAGTAGCCAAACCTATATAGACATAATAAAGCCTTGAAATAACTATTGTTCTTCATAAATTATAAATATTTGATAAACACATAAATGGCAAATGACCATTAAAAGGAAAAAATGGTTAGGCATGGTACCTGGACAAAAAAAAAAAAAAAAGTAATTTTATCATGCCTACAAAGGATTTCATGAATCGTTCTTGAAACACTAACAACAATGAAGAAGAATATTCACAATAAAGTGCCTTTGGGCAACAGGTTTGGCATCTTAATTCTGGATTATCAATTTTAGGATAATAACCACAGCTATTTATCATTCAAAAAAGATAGTTCTTGTTGTTGACCAAAATGTCAATGTCCACAAGAACTACAGTAAAAACATAGGTTTCCATATTCACTAAAGACTACCTGCAAAACAAATACTTTTTTTTTTTTCAAAATTTGCAACACTTCCTGAAATGATACTTGTTTTACCAATTCTAAAACACCAGTTTGGTTATTCATCAATCTGTAAATAACAGGAAATTGGACTGTCCTCTTTTATGCTTCACAGAACAAATATGTGGTTAACATCAGTTAACTTGCAGGGAAAAAATAATTAACTTCTGTCTTTTTTCTTTTTTCACACTTTCTACACAGTTTACAATCATATAAAATTTACTTTAAAGATTTATTGTTAGGAGGTTGAGAGATTCAAGTGAAACATCATTATTCTATTATTATTATGAACAAGAATCTTACCAACTTTCAGTTTCAATATTTGAAGTAAGGTGGAGACTAATTTTAACAAGAGCTGATTCATTCATAGTTTGTATAATGACATAGCTAGCACAGCACAATACAACTGCCATACACCATGTTTTGCTAACTAATATATCTAAAGCCTTTTACACTCATACCTGACTCATGAACAACTGATATAAATAGCATTTACACAAGTAGTTGTACATTTTAGCCCAACTAAACATCTTATCAACAATGGTGTAAAAACACCACATCTAGTTAAATTGCTATTATACTCTTAATTTTTCTTAACCCATATTATCCCAATGAAAATTATTTAAACCAGTAACTGTTTCCTTATGATTTATGTACATATATATATATGAAACCAAAATTATATAACAGTTTTATTTCTTGCTTTTCTAATTCATGTCATGCAATGTTGAAGCCTACAGAGTGCATAATTCTTCTTGTGATTCATGGCATGTGTACATTTTACTGATGTCAAGACATTACAAATTTCAATATTAAGCATCTCTTATGTAGTGTCATTTTAGTGTCTACCAACTGACTAACATACAACACACTACTATATGCTGGTGCAAGTTGTTAAATCAAATTATCCCTCCAGGCAACTTTCAGGTAAACAATACCAACTGATAGATCAAATTTCTATAATGTGAGCTAGAATAACACATGGATCATGGACAGTTTATAACATCCTCTACATTCAAAAGATCTTGGAAAGAAATGTTTATAAACTAAGCTGTATAACACATAACAATGTTTGGGGACAGCATGCAACCTATTTGTTCCTCTCAGCTATTTTACACATTAAATTAACTTTAAAAAATTACAGCCTGCCCTTATCATACATGTACTTATAAATTCATTATAGCATATTGCCTCTACAATATCTGAAGGAAACCTATTGCAAAGGCCAACAGCCCTGTTAGAAAAATGAAACTGTTTTAGCTGAAGATGACTTCTACTCTACCAAAATTTATACTTCTGTTCCCTAGTCCTACTATTCTCACTATTAAATAGGAAAAGATGATGCATGAATACTATCAATTCCCTTTATAATCTTAAACACCTCAATAACATCCCAACTAACTCTTCTTTTTACAAGTGAAAATAATTTGAGATATATCAGCCTCTCTCCTCATTTGATGTTTCCATCTCAGGCACCATTCTAGTACCCTTCTCTGAGCCTTTTCCAGCAATTCAATGTCTTTCTTAAGGTAAGAGCCCAAGACTGAATGTGGCCTAACCTGCAACATGTATAATGAAATTGCAACCTCTTTAGACTTGTATTCAATATTTCTGTAGATACAATCTAAAATTCTATTTGCCCTACAACTAGCAACAGCACATTGCATGGATGACTTAAAAGAATGATCAATTACTACACCAAGATCCATTTCTTTCATGACACTGTTAAAGTTTTTCCCATCCAAATCATACTTACAGTTAAAACCGATCTACCATTTATTTGTTTAACTCAATAAATGATCTAAATCCTTTTGTAAAGAAGCAGCATCCTCTTCACAGCTAGCAACACACAAGACCTTAAAATTATCTCCAAATTTAAGAAATTTATTAACAATTGCTTCATCTATGTCATTAGTGTAAATTGAAAAGAGCGAAAATCCTAAGACTGAACCCTGAGGTACCTCATTTGTGACATTAATCCAGTTTGAATAAACTATTTGTAACAACATTCTGCTTTCTTTCATCCAGCCACTTTTCTGTCCAATTTCCTAACTTAACCCACAACACCTGCAAACAATTATTCTTACAAGTCTTTTATGTGGCACCTTGTCAAATACTTTATGAAAATCCTGACACGCCAAATCTACACCTTTATCCTCATCTATATATGAAATAACCTTTTTAATGAATGTCAAAAGATTTGTAAAGTACAATTTTCCCTTAGTGAAATCATTTTGACTATCCAATAAAAATTCTAAACTTTGTTAAATGAATTTCCAAAGCATTTTTAAAGTATTTACTACATTTTTCCCAATGTTGATATCAGGATAAAGGGTCTGTAATTACTGGGACAACTTTTAATCACCTTCCTTGAAAAAAAGAGATGTTACATTAACTAACTTCTAATTCTCTGGTATCTGCCCATTATTCAAGGACTGACAAAAATAATAGCAAGTGGCTCACATGTCTAATCTTTAATCTGCTTCAAAATTCTTTTGAAAATATTATTTGGACCAAGAGCCTTATTGTTTCTTAAAATTTCCCAAATGTTCCTTAACCAGCTTAGAATTAATGCAGTCATTCTGTTTGATCTTATTTTCTAATTGTCAAATGCTTAAATCTTCATTAGTAAAAACCAAATAGAGCAAAATTTAATAACACAACAATTTCTTTAGATATTGGCCTTTCTTTATTATCCATCAAGGGTCCTACTGATAATCCAACATTTTGTTTGCCCTTAAAGTATTCAAAAAAATACTTACTGTTACTATTCACAATTTCAGCTAACCTCTTCTCATACATTTTTTCTGATGCCATAATTTCCTGTTTCATAAACTTTCTTGGTATTTTATAATCTTCTAAGCCACCTGTCATACCAATCAATTTAAAATCTCTTAAATTTGTTTTTTTTTTTAATTTTATCTCTTTACTGTTTGTGAGCCAATGTGGTTTGTACATTTAAAATTTTTCCATATCTGATCAGTTTCTCCAAATAACTGGACTGCCCAATTCGTAATAGGCAAGTCTTGTCACATCCATTCAAGCATGACTTTTTAGAAATTTGTAACGAAAATATGATTATTCCTTATCTTCATATGCAGCAAAATATTAAAACTAATAAAACAATCATTACTTATACTCAATTTCCATTCTCTTAATCATTTCTATATTTTAAGTTAAAAACAAATATAAAATAGCAATGTTTCTAATAGGTTTCTTGACTATTTGGTAATGAAAGCCATCATTCCAATTTGAAAAAGAAACTACCACCTTCATGGTTTGAATCTAGCATTTCCCTATCTATATGTCTGAAACTAAACTCACCCATGATTATGACATCATTAAACAGCTGAAATCTTGATCGCATTTTAAAGTTTCTCAATACTTTCATCACAATCATTTGGTGGTCTGTAACAATTTCATTTATATCCACTAATAGAAACACAAATGGATTCAATGTCCTTGCTATTATCTTTCACATCCTCAACTTTAACAAGATGTAACTCATGTGACACGTGTAAAGCCACTCTTCCTACCCTCTTTAATACTATTTCGCTGTATTAAAGAGAAATTGCCGTCACCAAAAATCACCTGTTTAAATATATCTCAGTTATTCGCATTATATCAAACTCCTCCATTTCTACTAATAGTAATTAATATTCTAAAATCATCTATTTTATTTCTTATACATGACAATAGCAGCAATTAAGCCTATCCTTATAACTACTTTTGTACTTATTCCCATGCTAAATGTCTCTCTACCTTTTATTCTGTTTGCATTTAAATTTTTCCTAGCCCTCACCACTGTCTAGACCTAGTTTAAAATATCCAAAAACGTCCCTTTATAGCTGAGTTAGTAAGTAGCCTTAACAAACAAACCAGCCCGTACCATATTTCGTGTTAAACAAAAGATACACAAACCTAAATCATCAACGTATCGGTTAAACAAATATAAAAAAAACCTGAATAGATACAGCATTGCTTCTACTGCCAATAAGTACCACTTAAGTTCCTGATATAAAAATAATGAAAAAATTTTATGGCTAATGCTCATGTTTCACTAAAATGCGCTAAATCAAAGTTCCATTTATGTTGCACGTCATCCACTATCCTTTAAGATTAAATAAATTTCTTAATAATCGAAAATAGCATGAAATACGGTTATAACAGTTTTATTAGAATTAAGCGGAAAGCTTTAAAAATATCAACTAACAAATAGTTTTACCGTTTCTTCCTGTTTACGTCATCTGAAGATGCACAAACATTCTTGCGAGCGCTATTGTTTAATTCTGGTTAGTATCACTCATTTGTTTTTCTGTTATTTAAGAAGATTCTTGGGCGCTAACGCCTTTACCTTATTCAACACTGCAATATAACATCACACATCAAACTAGTAAACTACTAACTCACTTATTATTCCGCGTATTTCTCGTCTTATATTTCGGTACTTATCGATTCGTTATTATTTAAGCCAGTTGTTCTCAACATTTTTCAGTAATGCACCTTCAGCTAATTATCAATATTATCATATACCCAAACAGTGGCGCCATCAACGTTTTTTTTTAGATGCACTGATGTATAGCTACTTTGCCGAACCGCCGCCCTGTACCCCTGGAAGTAATTTTGTGTCCCCAGTTGAGAACTATTAGCATATACAACTTAACACACTACCAAAATATTTGAATAACACCGGGGAAGCCACCTGCATTTCCCCTTGTTGTGGTTAACTAACTTTGCATTCACCTTTTTCTTTGGGTCGTGACTCACATAACAATGGCGTAATATAGAATGAATTAAAAAAAGCAAGATAAAACACAATGATTCTGTTCTTCATAATTTAATAGAAATGATACTTACTGACTGCGGTAAAAAGATAATATGAATCGACCACTCGTATGTTTTGAAATCCAATACACAGATCAGTAAATTCTGAGAACTATTGAGTAACATAGGAACCAAACGTTAAATGTTGACAATACCGCACGAAACGACAACATAAGTAAGAGTCAGTGTAACAGTGAGTTTGGCCACAGACCCCAACATAAGGAAGAAAATTAATAATAACTAAGGCAGCATTCTGCCATTACGTTTTTCAACTGAAACGCTTTGGTAAAATAGATGTCAGCTTTGTGAACCGTAGCAACAGAATGCGCTAGTTTGCTCACGATTCCATAACGATCAACAACCAATGGCTGTATTGCGTTTGAAGTAGTAAGTTGTATGGAAAAGCAGCCATCTAAAACATTAAACAACCGGCAGAAAGCAAAATAAAAACAGTAAACACGTTTGACAGATAAGAAACAAAGTTTCATAAGCTGCCAATTAACTTCAAAAGTGGAAACCATAAAAAACTATCAACTACCAGTAAAAGTTCGGTTTTTAAATAATAAATAATAACTTCATTCGTGTCATATAACTTATGCGAGTTTCATCAAATATAGAAACTTGAATAGCTGTGAGAGATTCAAGAAAAATGCCAAAAGTATTTGTTGTTGCACAACGTCGTTTAACCTTTCTCTCTACAGATCTTTACATAATCCTAAAACCTTTTTCATCAATCTTTAAGATTTATATTCATAACATTCCTGTCATTATTAATTACCCCACTTCGCTATACCAACAACTTTGCTAAGTATAGCAACCTTGGAATAAAATAAACTAGCGATATTTTACTAGAAGCTATTCACAGATAAGAATGAACTTCTTTTAGTAATAACTAATTATTACTAACTTCAAATTCTAACCAACACTTTACGAAGTTATTGCAGTAATGGATGTTGTTACTTTTAACACCAAAACTGTTTTGGTCTGCTACGCACGATAAGCATGATCGGTGTCACACAACTTATTTGTTCTCCGCTAGTACAGCAGTAAGTTTACCGATTTACAACGCTAAAATCAGGGATTATATTCCCCTCGGTGGACTCAGCAGATAATCCAAGGCGGCTTTTTGCTAAATGGAAAAAACACACACACAACTTGTAAACGAACTTTACATGTAAATACATACCTTGGTTATGTTCGTTTCGTGCCCTTTCATTTTTAAACGTTTCAAAAAACGTATTTTGGTAAAAAAAAATGTGCTACAGTTTTAGAAACCAATCTCTCGAAAACATTTATCTGTAACTGACAGAACATATACAGAGTTTAAAAAGAACAAATAACAAAAAAGGCTGAAAATTACAACGTTCTATGAGGGCCTTTTCGACTTTTGTATATAAAAATACTACTTGATAAACATCCATTGTTTACTTCTTAAATTCCAATGCTATTAATGTGTTAACATGGTTAACCTATTCCACAAACTACCAGGGGTACTGTCGTATCTTTCAACTTATTGAACATGCTTATGGAGTAAATTTAATTTTAAAATCAAAACTGTCAATTGCTTTAGTAGAATAACTATAACAAACAAGTATATATTTATCATGTTTTCTTAGACTACGCTTAATGCTTATATTATTCAGGAATGTTTTATGATTGTATTAGTTGTAACATACATTAAGGAGGGTAAAGCATTCTGTTTTTGGTTTATTTGTTTTGAATTTCGCGCAAAGCTACACCAGGGCTATCCGAGATAGCCATCCCTACTTTAGCAGCTAGTCATCATCATTCTTAGAATACTCTTTTATCGATGAAGTGGGACTGGCCTTCACATAATAATATCCCAATAGATGAAAGGGCGAGCATGTTTCGTATGACAAAGATTGGAACCCGTCACCCTCAGATTACCAATCCAGCGTCCTAACAGATCTGACCATGCCGAACCAAATCATATTAAAGAAGTAGATGCTTAATTTTGACTACATGTTATATATAGGGCGTCATCACTTTTAAGATACTAAAAAAACGCATTCCTTTTGGAATAACCTGTAACAGCTAGTTTAAGAGAAAAGCCACAGTAGGTTATTTTCTACGTCCACTGGAAGGAATTGAACTTCGGACTTTAGCGATGTAAACAGTAGATATACTCCTGTTCCAACGGGAAATCACAAGTTCTTACTCAAGTAAGTAATACATGATAGAAGAGTCATTATTTTCTTGAACAAATACTATTCCTTGAGTTCTCTCTTAACTAGATAATCACTTAAAAATAGTTCAAATATTTTATGTTCTAGCTTGAATGACTGGGAGTTAGGTTTCAAATATCTCAGAATTATACTTCACCTCAGATATATCTCAAGGACATTCTAGGCAGTTTATTCCTTCAGAAAAAATACCTTTCTATTATACCTAAGTAGCTATACCTTCATTTCTTATATCCCTACCCCCCAGTGGCTCAGCGGTATGTCTGCGGACTTATACGCTAAAATCCGGGTTTCGATACCCGTGGTGGGCAGAGCACAGATAGCCCATTGTGTAGCTTTGTGCTTAATTCAAAACAACAACAACAATCTTATATCCCTCTATAAACTTAATTGACTAAACCTTTTAGTTTAAATGTCGTAGTGATATACATAAATAACCTTCCTTGTTCATTCTAAAGGCGGAACCAGGGCAGGACACACATGGCAATGCCCCGTGGCCTCTGAACTACTTGTTCAGCCATTTTAAGTTTCGAATTATATATAATTAGCTTATCCCCCCTTTTAAAATAACTCTCTGCTATACTTAATTGGCTAATCCCTTAACTTTAAATACCCTAGTGTTAAACATAAATAATTTATCCGTTAATTTTACATTATTCTATGTTACACATAATTGGCTAACACCTTTATATTTCAAATACCCCTCACTTGTACTTAGCTGGCTTATATCTCCTTATATCAGAGTTACGTTTAAAAGTTGTCTAGAAACTTTACATTATACTTACATGGTTTGTCCTTTCAGTACAGGTATCACAGGATTAAAACCAATAGGCTATTCCTTTTATAATGGATATTTCTTCTTTACTACATATTGAAAACCATGTGCTAGCATTATATGACTTATAAAAAGAAAAGATGTGTTCACACAATGCATTCATATTCACCAATTCTTGGATTCTGTCAAATATCTGAAAGGTGTCATATTGTTGAAACTGTCTCATAGTTTACTTAAGAAATAGTTGTCTCACACGTGCACTAGCTGTTCCTCTAAAAATTTAACATTAACTTTATGCAAATATTTTAAAATTTGATTTTTTCAACAAAGTCTGCAACACATTTTAGTTAGCGCATAAAAAATGTGCAAAATGTGCGAGAAGCATGAAGTTTATAATCTGTTCATGGAACTTGTCTACTAAGGCGAGTTAAATGTGTCTTAGTAAGCCTATTACATGACTAACCGGTCATTTTCTCGAAGTTTGGATGAGATGCGTTCTCCAGGTGTTAACACTTAAAAGTATAACATAGGAACATGCGAAATTCACGCCATTTTAATTTGATAATTAATTTATTTCCAGAAATCTGGCACAAAATGTGCCATAAAACAATCACCATATATGAAATTGAGAAATTAAAATCCCTATCAAAGCTATTGTCCCCCAATGGCACAGTGATATGTCTGTGGACTTACAACGCTAGAAAATGAGTTTCGATATTCGTGATGGGCAGAGCACATTGTTTAGCTTTGTATATTAATTCCAAACAAACAAAATTATTTTGTCTTCAGCTTAGGTTCGTCGAAATAAAATTGTAAATAGCTTGTATTCTGTAATTTTTTATGGATTTGTTTGTTTGTTTGTTTTTGGAATTTCGCACAAAGCTACTCGAGGGCTATCTGTGCTAGCCGTCCCTAATTTTGCAGTGTAAGACTAGAGGGAAGGCAGCTAGTCATCACCACCCACCGCCAACTCTTGGGCTTCTCTTTTACCAACGAATAGTGGGATTGACCGTAACATTATACACCCCCACGGTTGGGAGGGCGAGCATGTTTTAGCGCGACACGGGCGCGAACCCGCGACCCTCGGATTACGAGTGCACGCCTTAACGCGCTCGGCCATGCCAGGCCTATTTTTTATGGAACTGTTCACTAAGCACAGTGGTAACGATATTCAAAATTTGGTTACTTCTTTGAAGTACAAAAAAAACATTAAATTATAAGTGTTTCGTTATTCCAAATGATGACTATCATAGGAATATAAATTAAACGTTGAATAATTAAATATATATCAAAATTATCAGTTAATGTGTTTTTTAATCTGTGAGGTTGTCACATTGTCTCAATAAATTTAAGTCTGGAAAATATTCCAAGTTTTAATCACTGAAGAAACGCAATAAAGGCAAAAAAAAGCCAAATCTGCCTTACATTTTATGTGAGTGAAGCATAAGTTTGTTAATTTTGTGTATTTGCTACAAAAAAAAAGCTTTTAAATTAGCATTGAAAGTTACATTTACATGCATTTTTGTGAAATTAATAAACGTTCATTTTGCCTGAGATAGTTTTCTACCTCACAGTAATGATTCTTTATTATTAAAGCATATGGCGTTCTGGGCCTATAAAATCAAATGACAAAGATAAATCTCTGGTATGCTTTAAAATTATCTTTGATAAATCTAAATATGAAGAACAAGCTTGTCAAAAATGAAGTTACTCATATTCTAATATAACATTTTACCAAGAAACCATGATAAAACCTTGAATACAATAATAAGCATACACGAACAAGTTGAAATTTCTTGTATTACACTTAGTGTGTATGTGTTTTTACATAGCAAAACCACTTTAGCTATCTACTGAGTCCACTGAGGGGAATCAAACCCCTTATTTTAACATTGTAAATCTGTAGACTTACCACTGTAGCAGCAGATGATGTATTATACTGAAGACTCTTGAATATCTTTGCAGAGCAGTAACAATACTTGCAAAATGAATTACGCTTAATTTCCGGTTTTCTACATCCAGAAGTTTGTGAGTCAAATATACAGTTTTAGTACTGCCATCAACGAGTTCAAAATGTCTTATATGAATTATTGATATAGATATCTGTGGACACAGTAAACTAAATGATATTCTGCAAAACTAGCAAGAAGCGAAAGAAATGAATATATGTAAAGAAAAAACACTTGAAATACCTTGAAAACTGTTCTTTACAACACAGATTCCACCAAAATCTAATAAAACCTTTTAACTTGTTATTTATTTCATTCTTGGGCAAGTAAATGCGAATTGAACATTTCAAAACCTTGAAACACTTTGTGTTATATTATACAATATAATTTTCTGCTCATTTAAGGCATTTGAAAAAACTATATATCTAACAGCACAAAGAGAATGCATATGGTCAAACAAGAACTTTCTTTTACCTTCTAAAAGCCTTTCTTTCACTCAAACACATAGTATGTTCATTTTGTAATATCAGCTCAGACAACTGGCTGTACGTAAGTAATCTCATTGCTCATCGCTTTACAAATTCATCTGCCCAAAGAGAAACAACAGAAAGAGTATGGGCCTGGCATGGCCTAGCTCGTTAAGGCATGCGCTTTGCAATCTGAGGGTCGCGGGTTCGTGCCAAACATGCTCGCCCTCCCAGCCGTGGGGGCATTATAATGTTATGGTCAATCCCACTTTTCGTTGGTAAAAGAGTAGCCCAAGAGTTGGCGGTGGGTGGTGATGACTAGCTGCCTTTCCTTTAGTCTTACACTGCTAAATTAGGGATGGCTAGCACAGATAGTCCTTGAGTAGCTTTGTGCAAAATTCCAAAACAAACAGAAAGGGTATGATAAATTTTCAAACTAGTCCTTTAAATTAGTCACATCTTGGTGCATTTTATCTGAAATGCTTCAGCATACCATGATCTGATTAAAGTATTTTATATGCAAAAAACAACCAAGTTTCAATTAGGAGGTAAACATATAAAGATATGATATGAAAAAAAGAGCCAAAGCCCATAAAAAATCTAACATGAAAGTAATTTCAACAAAAATAAATTGTTGAAAATTCTGTCCTTTGTATACTAATCATGATGCTTGTTGCAGTGAAAAATGGAGTCAAGTATTCTCCAATGTTTACTTGTTTAATTCACTTAATTTTAATGACATTTTAACAGGCTTTGTTTTCTTTAATAATTTGGCCCACTACTTGATATCATTTCTATATGGTTCTACTCCAGTGGCACAGCGTAAGTCTACGGATAAGCACAGACAGCTAATTGTACTGCTTTGTGCTTAACTTCAAACAAATCAACATCACAAAATTTATATGGCTGATCCCTTTATTCTAATTTGGTTATTTTTAAAAATGTGAAATGCTAGATGGCATGCCACTATTTTTTGTTTTGATTGTAATTTTTAACAAAAAACTTTAAACTGATGAAACTTTATTAATCTTTTATTGTAAAATGAAATGTCCTAAAGTAAAAAGAATCCAAACTAAAGTGAAATATGAGCCTGAACTTTAGGTGACTCTTCAACACGACTACTTAAGCTTTGACCACCAGATCACAATTTCAGTTTAGCTTTTCCATCCACTCATTTTTAATTTGAGTGAACCACATTTATGCTCCAAGAGGCTGTGTGATGTATTAATCATTAGACATGTATAAAATTTGTTTTCTTGCAATTACTACACCTGATAAAGATGTCAATGTGGATGGATTCCCTAGTAGTAACAATTCAACACCTACCTACATGATTGTTTGTGAAACATTTAGAGATGTTTTATTACTACAACAAGGAGAAGAACAACTAGAGAAAGAAACAATAACTGCACCACATACTGATGATTCATTTCCATTAATCTAAAATGGATATAAAGTTGCTGCTTTTAATGTAAAGTAAGTGTATCTAGCTATATTCAAAAACATAAGAATGAAGACATCAGGAAGAGCTGAGTCAACACCACAGATTTATCCAAACATCTGTCCCTGCGTGCACACTAACACCAGTAATAACCTGACTGTTCAGTACCTCTATTTATCTGTTCATGGAGGCAAATTGCAATAATTTTTTTCTATATTTTAAAATATTAATTGCTTTTCACACAACATTGTTAGAATTGTTTTAATACATATCTTTATTTAATATAACTGTTCCCTAAAACAAAACAATAATTTAACACTCTTTGAAAGTTTATCTTGATCTGTAACAAATATAATACAATTTAATATATTACATTAAAAATAAGGTTCCATCTAAAGCAGGATTACAATCCCAGATTTCAACTGAAGCAATCAACAATGACACAGTATCATAAATCATTCCATTTCCTCATTTCAGGTTTTCCATCTAAACTTAAATTTCCAATTCACCAGTTTTAAACAAGTGATTATTGAGAATAATTCACCATTAAAATTATCTAAAAAATATTAATATTGACGCTACAGTTGTCAATTATCTCTTGTTCAATTTAAAACCTACCAGCAGAATGTTTTGTGCCAGTCATCGTTTATTTATTATGTTTTGTTTCTTCAACAATATGATGAACAATAATCTTAAGGCTTTTCCATGGCCCGGCATGATCAAGCGAGTTAAGGCGTGCATCTCATAACCTGAGGGTCGCGTGTTCGCATTCCAGGCACACCAAATATGCTCGCCCTTTCAGCCGTGGGTGCATTATAATGTGACGGTCAATCCCACTATTCGTTGGTAAAAGAGTAGCCCAAGAGTTCGCGGTGGGTGGTGATGACTAGCTGCCTTCCCTCTAGTCTTACACTGCTAAATTAGGGACGACTATCACAGATAGCCCTCGAGTAGCTTTGTGCGAAATTCAAAAACAAAAAACAAACAAGGCTTTTCCATTGCTCATAATTTAAAACATATACGAACCTGTATTTTCCATATGATGTAAGAATGTTTAAATCTGTTCAGAAACATTTTAGCATTTGTAACAAGCAACGACATTAGCTTAGTTTTGGTTAAAAGTTTTTTTAAACTTTAATTTTTAAAAATATTTAAATCCTGCACTCTTTCCATGTACACTTACACAATAAATAAATTTCAGTATCTTTCCTAAAAGTTTAATAATGTATTACACCATGTCAAACTGCTTGCAAAAGTGAATTCCAAATTTTGCATCATAACCCTTTAAGCTTAATGCTGAGCCAGTTTTACATAACACCAGAAACAATCACCGTTAAATCTAAAACATCCAATAAGTGTTGTCACAGCACCATAAGGAAATTGTGCGAAAACATCAGTTTTTAGCAACAAGAGATAAATGCTTATGTGTCAGAAAAAGTCTCAAAAATTGGGTCACCCAAGTTTTGAACAGTGGCCATGTTACATATTTTCCAACAATGGTGCTCCTGTTGTTGCGACATGCTTGCAAATTAGCTGATACCCATAATACTTTTAAAACTAACCCACATTATTAATACATTTTCACACTTCAGTTGATGTTTGTTCTGTCGTAAGCTTGTACAACGGGTTATCTGCTGTGTCAGGGGCTGAGATGAAATTTCGATTTTTAGCGTTATAAGCCTTGAAGCTTATTGCTGAGCTAATGGAAAACATTGAACAATGATACATGAATTTTAGTGATGACGAGAAAACCCATCTGTAGAGAAATATATATGTAAAAACGACTGGTTTGGTTTGAGAAAATTGTTTATGTAGAGGAGCGAACAACGTTTCGACCTTCTTCCGCCGTTGTCAGGTTTTTTGTAAACGTGACGATGACTGCAGAAGATCGAAATGTTGTTCGCTCCACTACATAAACAATTTTCTCGATACATGACTTTATACTTTACGTCTCAGGAAAACGGGAAATCAATAATGTTAAAATAGCTGCACTTCTGTTGCTTTCATGAAAGAAAAAACAAACAAACCCAGGAAGTGGCACCATGTAATATTTCAAGTAGGTCATTTACAGGTATTCGCGGTCTAGAAAATAAACATAATGACATAAAAAACAATGGTGACAAGAAATTATACCCGTTAGATTTTATAGCAACTTAATTTACTTTTGAATTAATTGTTTCGAAGGTTCATTTTTAACGTGAGTAAAAATTGAACATATCTTTTTAACAAAAGGCGTTACCCTGCATAAGGTTCGAAATAAATTATCAGTAGGATGGAAAGATAAAACATCAAACTGGAGTTACCTGTTTAAAAGAGCGGCGTTTTCCTGTTTAACTTTCGAGTAACGATCGTCGTTGGTAGTCTGGTTTTCTGTTAAGACAGTAACTTGGTGCTGCAACATTTGGACCTGTAGGAAAAAACGATTCACTGAGGCTGGAGCAAGGAAAACTGAATTAAATATAGTATCATAATGTTAATTAGAAAGATCACACAGAATACGTCTCTTTCACAGAAAAAATGTTATAACTATAGTTGTATAATCTCCAAAAAGATGCACTGTAAAAACCTACAGACAAATTTCATGAGGAAAAACAATTCATATTATCTGGATGAATATTTCAGGCCAAAGTACGTAGGTGTTATTTCACATTTTTAATGTGTATTTAAACCTACTTTTTGATAAAAACTTACATTCACAGAATATAGGAAAAATGTAAATTACGAATACTACTGAACATTAAGGTACCATTAAAGAATCTCGACTGATAAAGTTGGCCTAAATACTCTGATTCAAATTCCGTATACTCGTTTTTCAAATTTTTAACTTGTACAACATTAATTAGTTTACTTCATCTGTCTGATCAAAACAAAAATTATGTAATAGCGATGGTGACATATAACAAATTTGAACAAATATATCGAACTTTTTAAAAGCTTTAAAAGCTAGTAATTTTGTATCTAATTCAGTGTAACAGTTGTGTATTGTCAGCTTGTCAATTGCTCTATTTACTTATTTTTTCTTTCCTTGGTATTTTCAGGAACACTGATTTCTTAAAACAAGAAGAGTGGTAACTGTTCTTCCGTGAGGATCGGCAGAAAATAAATTATGGATTATGACTTGAATGAATTGAGGGAAAGTTTAATCATAAGTTTCACAGCAAACAAAACTCTTTATTTATTTATTAACAAACACGAAGTAAACAATTACAACATCCTAAGGATACGTTCATAAGATGAAACAAGCACACTACTCTCTAAGTACATGAGAGGTTAGTAATGAGGAAATATCAGGATAAAACTAGGAGTATCACTCACTATATAATTCTTTTAATAAGTCAAGTATCTCAAAGTGAATCTATCAACCATGAAACCTAGCCATACCATTAGCAAAGATATGTTAGACAGTATTCAGGTACATCTTAATACCTGTACGATTGGTATGACTAATGAAACTATTTGCACAAGCCTAAGAACTTCTCCAGCGACACGATTCACAGGAAAGTCCAAAAATACCAAAAAAATTTACCTTTGGCAATGTGTGACTAATATAATAATAAGACCAATGCAGTCAAAAGCCAGTTACAGGTTTAACATATGAGCCAACGCGGGTATAGGCGACATTTTTTTTTAAATTAGAAATATTAAATTTTCTAAAACTAAAAGATAAATACAGACCTAGAGTGTTTTACATATCACAAAATCAACCAAAAAGTCTATGATTTAATACGGTCACGTATGTCTCTAATATCCACCCCATAAAGAACTTAAATATCTCTGCCCCACATTCTATACTAAAACAAGAATATTAAAATGTATTCAAACTGTTTGTCACATATCTCTTGAGAACAGAGTATTCCTGATATCAAAAGATGAAGTCCACTATTGGTATTGTTTGTTACCAGTTTGATAACCAGTTTGTTTGTTTGTTTTTGAATTTCGCGAAAAGCTACAGGAGGGCTATATGCTCTAGCTGTCCCTAACTTAGCAGTGTAAGACAAGAGGGAAAGCAGCTAATCGTCACCATCCACCACCAACTCTTAGACTACTCTTTCACCAGCAAATAGTGGGTTTGACCGTCATATTATAACGCTTCTACAGCTGAAAGGGCGAGCATGTTTGGTGCGACTGGGATTCGAACCCGCGACCCTCAGATTACGAGTCGAGCGCCGTAACCACCTGGCCATGCTGGTCGCTAAATACGCAATGGATAAGAGAAAGAGTCTGCAGACTTCAAATCTGATTACTCTTCACACATTGTGAATATATTGTTTAGAATGTTAACAGGAGAAACTTTCTTAAAGGTCGAAATGTGAGGTGCGATATTATCAATCAGTAAGGGGATTACTATTTATCTTACACGGTTTAGCGCCTTCAGGCGGGTTATATCGCAAGTCATGCACAACATTAGTTACTACACAATATAGCTAACTTTTCTTATAGGGATAGCGTTATGTCAAAGACCAATATTACCACTCATTACTTTTAGTACTGGTGTAATATTTTTTTTTGTGGTTAAGTGCAAAGCTACACAATGGGCTATCTATGTTGTGCCCACTATGAGCACCAAAAACCGGTGTTTAACTGGCAGTCTAGTGTAATAAACTGCCAACTCATTTTTTATAACTAATATATTTGTAGATACGCATGGGTGTAGAACTCTTCCTTTTTTTTATTCAAGCAGGACAGATGTTGAAATTAATTAAAAAAGGCGAACATTCACGGGCAAATGCAACATGCCTTCACAACGCAAACCTAACATGGTTAATTTTAACACCATAAAAATAAAAAAACTGTTTATGTCACTACTGCTTGGGATCTGCAAGACGGTATCTTGAACCCCGTATAATTATTTTAAAAAATCGTTTCGTAATCTGTATTGCCGGTAGAAAAGCAGCTCCCCAGTGGCTCAGCGGTATGTCTGCGGACTTACACGCTAAATCCGGGTTTCGATACCCGTGGTGGCCAGAGCACAGATAGCCCATTATGTATCTTTGTGCTTAATTCAAAACAACAAAATTATCTATGTACAAATTTTTATGTAAATTGATTGGAACAAGGCTAAGTAATTGACAAAAATCCTTAAAATTATGGATTTACTTTGACCGACCTAAAATGACCAAAAATGGGCATATCTCATGTCTTTATACATATTTGTATGGAGCCTGTAGAAAAACAACTTTGTACTACTAATTTACCAATTTTCGGCCGAAATACAGTGGAGTAATTGTAAAGAAAAATTATGCTTTTTGTTACATCTTGATCCCCACTCTACAACAATTATTAAAATGCATTTATCAAATCATTAGCCAAAATTATGATATTCTTAAAAAGGTACGTAATTAGTTTTTCAGAGTATTTATTATTTTAAAACTAGCTTCAAATTTATATTTTCATTTAAACGATGTTTCAGTGACATTGTTAATAGAAACATTTATCACGTAAAATATAATCTAGATAAACATCAACATTTGAATGAACAAGGAATGTAGAACTTTGTATTGTTTTCATTGTGCTAATAAAACGATTAGTAGTCCTACAAAATATCTATTTTAGTCCAGCAGGAGGGAAGGGAATGAGTCATGTTCATACATTTCCATCGTAATTATACTTAGTTGTGTACAAACATCCAGGGCTTACTTGTGTACATGCAGTTCTATTTTAGTCAGTCAGCTGTATGTACTAGGTACTCACCCAGATAAAGATCAAAACGTATATGTAGTTTCTCTTGTTGAAAACAGATACCATATTTTATGGCATACCTTCTGGTTGAGGTCCATGACGTCATCTTCCAGTGACATATCTGTATACATATCTTCTGTAGAGTCACAGCTAATGGAGCTTCTCCTACTACTGGATGGTTGAGCATGACTGTTTGGAGTGCCACTTCGAAAAAGCTGGCTAGATAAATCAATACAAGTTTATTTCGAATCATTAGTATACATTTTCATTATCTACGTCACACATAGAAATAATTTTCTAAACAGTTGTTTTTCATTCTGGGTTAAATAAGTTACATTATTTATGACGGATGAAAATGAATATTTTTTCCTCCGAGCTTTTGTTATGCAGCCAGTATTTCTTATGCGACAAAATTTTACTGTTATATAAGATGGAAAAAAATATTACGATTTTTATCGAAATAACTGTTATTTTGAAGCTCCATTTTTAGCGTTTTGTCAAACCAACAAACTAGGCTTTGTATGTTGCTTTGATGACAAGTAAATTCTTTTAAAATTTCTTTTGATCTGAATATTTTATTTTTCCCATTTACATTTCGTATTACATTTAAATGAAAACATACAACTATTCACGTCTTGTAAAAAAATGAAACGCTGACTGTTTTGGATATTTGTTTAACTTAATAACATAAATGATTAACTAACAAACATCCTGCTTATGGTGAATAAAATAATGTTTAATATTTGTAACTGGTGAAAGAAAAGTTGAATATTTCATGATTGTATAACTTAGATTAATGAAATCAGTCATGTGATCATTATCTAAATGGGCCTTTTGTCCTTTTATTCAGTAATTATGGTTCATATTATCTATTGTTCATTTATTTTGGCAATCCAAACAAACGTTTTTCCTTCAGTTAAAATATTTTCGAGAAAAAAAAATTCAAACGAATAAATAATTAATCATATCTCTTTACCGAGAATACACATTGACAAATGGTATGAAAACAGTATTTCTTCTTTTATATGCAAAAACGGCTCTTCTGGGCCCAGAAAACACTTCAAATAGAAGAGCGAACAACGTTTCGACCTTCTTCGGTCATCGTCAGGTTCACAAAGAAAGGGTTACTGGTCGGAAGCTGACCACATGTTTGGGAGGGGTTGTATAATTGAGTGTTGCAATGTAGAGGGCGCGGTTTGAATATATAATTTTGTCTATAATATTAATATAGGTATAATGGTGTTCCTTTATATTGGTTTATTTTGGGTTTAAGTTGTTGTATAAGTAAGGCTTCTTTAATTAAAAATTAAAAATTAATTTTTAAAAAAAATTTAATTAAAAAATTAAAAATTAAAGAAGCCTTACTTATACAACAACTTAAACCCAAAATAAACCAATATAAAGGAACACCATTATACCTATATTAATATTATAGACAAAATTATATATTCAAACCGCGCCCTCTACATTGCAACACTCAATTATACAACCCTCCCAAACATGTGGTCAGCTTCCGACCAGTAACCCTTTCTTTGTGAACCTGACGATGACCGAAGAAGGTCGAAACGTTGTTCGCTCTTCTATTTGAAGTGTTTTCTGGGCCCAGAAGAGCCGTTTTTGCATATAAAAGTTCTCAACAAGTGGGTTTCTCGACATCACTGATTAGTATTTCTTCTTTTACCACACTATTTTTCACATTAATACATTTATTTGCACAAATAAACTAACTGAAATAAAATAATATAACCTTGTAATTACACGAATACTTGCGTCAGATCACATATTCGTTGAGAGTATGATTATAATTAATTTAATATTAATAGTTTTTTTCATCGCATCTAGGCTATATTACTCAGAATAATCATTTTCACCATGTACGTCTGTTAGTACCTTAGTAACAGAAAAAACTCAGCCCTGTAATGATTGCACCTTATTAAACTACCTATTAACGAAGTTTTCATCTGTAATCTCAATAAGCCACGAGAAATTCGATCAACTTAGGGGATTTAAGCTAGTCCTAAATCCACATATTAAACTAACAATGTCAAATTTTCTTCATAGATGTATTTATAATTATAAACAATATCCAAAACTAAATCTAAACGTTAGAGCTAGTAAAATATAATAAAACTAACTTTATACAAAATAAGATATAATTCACAAAATACATTAAAACATCAGTCATTTACTAGTTTACCATAAATCTTACTCTAAGGGATGTTGAAATCCTATCTATTTTGGAACAATCATCGTGACGTAACTCCAATAACTTCTGCTTTTAAGGATTATTTTTCCTACATCATCATCAAACACTGACTTCCAAAAAATATTATCCTGCTCTCTTACGTTATCGGTAGCCCCTATGGCACAGCAGTATGTCTGCGGACTTATAACGTTAGAACCAGGGCTTCGATACCCGTGGTAGGCAGAGCACATTTATCCCAGAGCATAGCTTTGTGCTTAATTTCAAGCAAGAGGCTAAAAAAAAATAACAAACAAGATAAGTGCATTATCGGTTTCAAGCCACCGTGTTATAGGCTTAGATTTTCTATTGTCAGGAAAGGTACACTTTCCTAGCGTTAATAATTGTAAATTTAAGAGCAAAGGAAAATATTCCTGGTACGTTACATCAAATGATGAGTCACAATCGGATTTTGTTTCTCTTTATCTACAGATTCTAAATGAGTATAATGTTTTATTTTTTCCCATTGTGCGTATTCGTACAAGGCACTAACATGAACACATTTTTGTACAGGACCTTACCTAGCTAAGGCGTTTGAGGACAACCTCTTGCTTGACCTAAAAACAAAAGAGAACATGCCCCTTATATCAAACAAACAAGAAATAAAAAAGGTTTCATTATTATATATTAATAATTATTATTATAAAAATTGCAATAACTATAGTGTTCATACAATAACATCAACTTTCAGGATTACTTTGTGTCAATAACAATGAAGCTTCAATAAACATATTTTCTGTGAAATGAGATTAAACACAGGTCATAATGGTGGAAACAGTCCAGTATGCAGGTCAATAAATGTGTCACAAACGACTCGTTCGCATAAGTTAATCTAAAGAAACCTGTTACACTGAAGTGTAGCTCACTTGATGTATTTGATGTAATTCAAAGATTTATGATATTATACAACGTATTCACATTACTGGTTCCCAGAAATATGATAACGTGAAAACCAACGTGTGGGTGAACAAATTATCTGCAAAAGCATCAAAATAACCAATTAATTATTCTATTGATTAGCTCAGTCACTTTCATTTACTGGGTTATAAAACTTCAACTAGAAGAGAGTGTAAAAGGTGAATAAAGGTCAGATTATAAGTGTGCTTTAACTCAACTGGATCACGTTAATTTAACGATATTTGTTCATAAGGCTTTTATCTCTCTTATTTATAAAAAAAATATTTCAACGTAGTTTAGTGTATATGTCTGCTTCAACTGAGTACTATATACATATGTATGTATGTATGTAAGTGTGTATGTATATATATATATACTGTTTATTAAATGTTTCTGTATTAAATGCTTACGTATATTTTTTATAAGTACTATATATGTATTTATATATATTTATTAAATTTTTCTATATCATCATCAGAAACATATTTTCTGTTAGTTTATACACTGATTTATAAAGTTACAAATATATATGTATGTATGTAATATGCAAAAGCCATTATTGGTATACATATATGTATATATCTTATCTGCTAAACAACCAAATAGGATGAAACCGTATGGGTCATTGAATTCTTTCGTTCCGCGAATGCCTACATTTTAACATTCAGTCAAGTACGAGACGGGTACGCTGAGTTTATTACTGACGGTAAAAACAGCTAAGTCGAAAAGCTGTTTGTACGTACATACGTATGTATCTGAATACGTACATGGAAACTGAAACTTGTTTTCCAAGAACTTTTGAACATAATTATCTCTATTTTTATTATATAAACTTCTAATATCCAATAGTTTTACTTTGAATAGCGTGCTGGCGTCATTACAGTCATCTTCAAAAATTGTTCTTGTCACGTAAACGTACACTATTACATGTTATCACTCCGAGATCATTGTTAAATACAGTTTTGTACAGAAACTGTCCGCTATTCTAATGTAAGTACTATATAGTGTTGAACAACGATCTCGCACCTGAACAAAAAATATCAAACTATTACTGAAGCAACATATCGGGAAAGAATTTAACAGCAGTTCTTCCTATACATACACATACATATTTGAACAAGTAACGAATTTTGATTTAGGCTTCCAATTAAAACAGTACTAAAGCGATTAGGTTAATAATTATACAATCATTTGTATATGTATATATATATATACATAGTATATTTTTGATACGAAAAATTTCACATATTTTTAACGGCTAGTGCAAGCAGACAGTTTTATTCTAATAAATGTTTTAGTTAAAGTTCTACCTTTTAAATAAATTGTGAATTAAGTGTCACTGATTTCACATTTCTTATTTCAATAGAAATAACAAATCCACTTCTGATTTGCTACAGATTCGTGCATAAATAGAAAACTATTACATTACATTTGACTTTGTAATCATGAAAAAGGGGACAGGTAATGATTATACTAACTGCTGTGACAACATACGTGCGGTGCTCTTTACCTAGGGTCCCCTTGCTGATACAGCGGTAAGTTTATGGATTTACAACGTTAAGATCAGGGGTTCGATTCCCCTTGGTGGCCTCAGCAGATAGCCCAATTAGGTTTCGTTAAACGAAAACACACAGCGCAAGACCAGATGGTTGGAACAGGTTGTCCTCGTGTAGTTTTGCGCGAAATTAAAAAATCTAGAAAATAATTGTTGTTTGCATTTATATAGATTTAAAATAACAGTTCCAAGTGTTTAAAAATTGCAGATAAGTGTAATGAAATCATGACTAAATTCTGTGCTAGCTTTTAACCACTTTAAAACATAGGCTATAAACTGAATTATTTTTTTGATTCAGCAGAAACTGAAGCTACACTTTTTTTGTGTGAACTCCTCTATATAATAGATTAATTAATATACATTTCTAACTTGTACATTTATAAAATCATGAAATTGCAACACATGATAACGGCTGATTTTCCACGAGTAACACTAATTATAGGACAATTGTTAGCTGTCATAGAAAGTTTTCACACACCTCGTTGTATAAAATTACTTGTGAATAGATTTCACCAATTTACATCGTATTGCCCCCCAGTAGCACAGTGGTATGTCTGCAGAGTTACACACTAAAAACCGAGTTTCCATTCCCATAGTGGGCAGAGCACAGATAGCCCACTGTGTAGCTTTGTGCTTAATTCAAAACAAAAAAATACATCGTAATTTTTCAGTTGAGTATCATTCTAACAAATTAATTTGATATTTATAACAAACAGTGAACGCCACTAATTTCAGTAAATTACAAATATATAAAATCCTAGGTGGTGTTTATTCCTCGTAATTTAACCCTTAAACAGCAGGAATGTTGTAGGTAGCAGAATCAACTGAAGATGGCCGCCGTTTAAGGGTTAAAATTTTATAGATCACGTGTTTTATAATAAATGTACTATTTTGTCTAACCTGTTTATCACGCATTACTGTACTGTTAAATTCATTAAAACTATAGATTCGTTCTGAATACCGACGGTTCTGGCGTGTATGAATGACCTAATTAAACAGCCTGTTCAACACATTTACTAAAACACGATTCTTATATATATTTACCTGCCCACGAACTCGAACAATAGCTATTTTAAATACGTATGAAGATAAGGGTACTTATGTATGCTCCAAATATTTCATTGACATGAGCACTTGAAATGAAATTTTGATATCTATTCAATATGACTGTTTCAAGCCTTACAGACAGTCCTAATTTACAGGCTATTTTTATTAAATGAATATTTTTTGTCTAAAATTTACTTAATTTTTGAAGATCCTTATATGAATGTGATCTGATGGTACAGAAAGCGAAGTCTGCGGACTTACACGCTAAAATCCGGGTTTCGATACCCGTGGGGGGCAGAGCACAGATAGCCCATTGTGTAGCTTTGTGCTTAATTCAAAACAACAACAACAACAGAAAACGAAAAACTTTTGAAGTATTTTTGCAGTAATCAAGTTGAGACAAGCGTCAAGAGTTTCTAGTTTTTGAATAAAACAATACAAATACAGTGATGAAAAACATTGTAAATGTTTGTTTTGTAGATTATTCAAAACACAGTTATTCTAGGAAAATAGTTATAGTGAAATGTAATAAAGCATTCATACCCTGAGGCTCTTCGCAAGCTAGAACGTAGCCACGTATTATGTTGAAAATTTGAGTTGTGATGAGAACGTGTCCGTCCGCCACTTCCGGTGCTGCCGGCACTACTTGTACTACGGAAACTGTCTGAGCTGAACACACAGGTATACACGAATAAGTACAAAACATATATTTTAATAAAAACATACATAGTCACTAAACTTTAATTTCATAATTACGAAGCATCAGATGACATAGACATAAATGTTTAGGGTTACCTAATAACTTAGGATTTAGAGCTATAAATTGTTTTAATACGTATATCGTTTCTTTTTTCTCAAACATCTTGATAAAAATTGAATTAAAATAAAGCCAATAGCGAATACGTAGAAACATATCATCTTCACACACGTGTTACGATATGAACAAAACATAGAAACTGTTGATAAAACAACAAACACTATCTGGTTGGTATTATGCAGCATAAGCTTTTCTAAAACTTAAATTACGTCATGGATTCTAGTGACTAAATGTTGGGTAAAACTTTTACCTGTCATCAGTTTTTTACAGTTCTATCAGTTACAAATAAACTTGATTATATGTCACGATACTATTTCAAGTTTTATGTTGATAATTTTGATTCGCAGACAGTTGATGAATGCAATATTGTGTTTCCTATGTATTGCATAGACACATATTTTAAACTTTCGGTGCATTAAAAGAGAAGATGATTGTAAACAAAGTTTGAAAAACCCTGTTAAGAGATTCACGCCAATTATTAAAGTATTAAACACATACATACGGTCAACACGATATACAAGTTTACATTTGTTATCCACAGAACATGTGTAGAGGGTAAGTGAATTATTATTTCACAAGAAGCCCTCCAGTGGCTCAGCGGTATGTCTGCGGACTTACACGCTAAAATCCGGGTTGCGATACCCGTGGTGGGCAGAGCACAGATAGCCCATCGTGTAGCTTTGTGCTTAATTCAAAACAACAACATTTCACAAGAAACAGTAAAACGTATTTATTTATGAAACTACGCACTTGGAAGTTTAGTCATGATACATGCTAAAATATACCCATGTTGGTGACAAAGTGAATACATTTGTAACAATTCCTCTCTTAGTGCTCTTTGACTTATCGCCTTTAATTCTAATTTTTCTTGAACAACTTTTAGAGTAACAAACAGTCTCATTAAAAAAATAATGACCTGTTTCTTCAGTAGGTCTTGTGTTGACGTCAAAATATCAGTGATCTGTAGTTTACTCTGCTATACTGAGTGCAAAGTGCTTATGTTAGTTTTAAGTGAAAAAAATGGCAAATGTCTGTTCCAATATCGTGTTATCTGACGCTGTAAATCACCTCAGTGATCCGTATAAAAAAAATGTGGCTAGCAATTGAAGTTTCCTATTCTTATATTTTGCCAAAATGATGTTTCTGTAGTTGATTACACGTAATCCTTAATTTAACACCTGCCACTCCAGTCATCCCGGCATCTTGATATGGATCAAAAATTAAAGTTATTCTGGAATATTCTGGAGTGTTTTGAGTAGATGAAAAATAAAACGTTTAGAACCACATCTGGGCTCCAGGTCGGGTAAGCAGACCACGAAAGCCAACATGGAGATTTTAACTAGTAAATGTATAAGTAAAACGATGTTGCAATGTAATATGGTTGAAATGTTCTAGATGTGTTTGTAAATGTAATGGTTTGAATGAAGCGATTACAAAATCACAAACAAGTATAAACGAATCTAACCTGTATAAAATTGTATGTGTCACATCAAAAATGACGGGGCAAGTACAACCCCACGGTATACGCTAACCTCACAGTTCATAGCTAAAAGAAATAAATGAATTTTGCGAAACCAAACCTGACCAATAAAGAGGCAGAAAAGTGCAGTCAAACTTGTCAAATGTCGGTAAATAACATGTAGTCAAATAAACATTTCGAGATATTCTATGTTAATCAAATGACTAAAATTTTTATTAGTAGTTTTCAAGTATTCTATAACGTTTATTTCTTCGTTTTTATAAAATAAAAATATTTCGTGGCTTCTTTTTCTTTTTGAAGCGTACAACTGAAATGTATATTAAAATAACGTGAGCGTTATAATTGTGGTTCACAGCAATTCAGTACACACATATTTTTAGTACACACATTAAAGAATAAATTAGTAAAACATCCTCCAAGCATAAGCTATTTCCTTCATGTTAATTTATGCATAAACTATTATTATGTAAAACCTATTTGTACAAAAACATAATTGTCCTGTCAAGTATAATTTTGAGCACTAAGTGTTCTTTTATGCTGCATTAATTTAGATGCATTAGTGTTAAACAATTAACTCTCTATTGTTGATCATTTTAGCATCTGATTCTCCTAGGCCTTCTTTTGATTATAATTCATCCCCAACAGTAATCGCCTTCGTATAATTTTTCTAACAATAGAATTCCCAAACCAACAAATAAACATCTAAATAAAAAGCATGACATTACTGTTGTTTGGATATACTGAGTCTCTGAAGAACACTTGTTATACCACACAAAGCTATAACAACTTTACATAATCTATTATCTGATTTAATGATAAATTTAGCTAACCTCTTACATAATCACTTAGTTTTAGGCTTAATTATATACGTCTGTCCACGAATCAGTTTTCTTGTTGTTGTTATTGCTATTGTTTTCTGATACGTTACCACTCAACGACGGCAGGCAAAGAAGTTCACCTCGTTTCTTTTAACTTTTTCAGAAAACTACACAAGTTCCCACATTAAATTAGATTTACTTACATCAAATATTCTTTCCAGTACAACATTTGATCCAATACTTTAGCACTAACGGCTACTGCCATCTCGAACACAATGTAAATAAAGTACATGACTATTTAAAAAGTTTAAAAAAGTAAATGCAGAGCACGTGAAATATCTAGTCAGAAAAAGCCACAAACTGACAGTCTCTAAAAATTACAACATTATCAGTACTTATGGTGTTATCTTATACTTTTTTCTTTTTTTCCTTTTTGGATGAATCCTATGGTTGCTGCCGTTACATATACTTTAACCGAAAGGTCGAGGTTCGACATGTGGACTGAATGTTCAATTATAGGTTTTAAGTGGTTAAGATAAGCTCTAAAATTACCTTACAGTAGCAAGCCAATAAATTCATAAATAATCGCTAGGTTCTTTCATAAAGTCTTACCTGTAAACGTATGGAAAATATACATAATCAATGACGTTCGTTTGCACATATATGTACACCGCTGGTACAGCGGTAAGTCTACGGATTTACAACGCTAAAATCAGGGATTCGATTCCCCTGAGTGGACTCAGCAGATAGCCCAATATGGGTCAGCCGTAAGAAAAATACATATACTCACATAGTTATGTAAACTAAAAACATGAGGCCAAGAACAACGTACCACGAAGGACGAACAATATAAATTTATCTTGGCTTTTACAATACTTACAGAAGTCAAGATCAACATAAAAGAGGGATACTAATTTGTTCTATTAAGTTAGTTGTTGACAGGCGTATGAGCACCTACTTACAATTAACACAACTATAAGTAGGTGCTCAAACTTCAGTTTCACCATTGGCTTATAGAAAAACACATCTCTTTACCTTTATCAAGGGAATTATTTCGTATATTCCCTATCAAAAGATAAGCTTTAGACATACCTTAACGACGGTTTGTAGGATCCGTTTACTTCCAGATATATTCCAGATTCGTTAATATCGTTTTCGGGATCGTCTCCTTCTCCATAACATTCATACCGTTCCTCTCCGTCACTAAAACTGAAAGTAGGACTAAAAAAAAGACAATGAATTATTGAATTTTACAACACGCAAACCGTCGAGTAAAATTTGACAAACATTATACACGTTCAATTTTAAAACTTTACAAAACAAAAGAGATGCAATAACTATCTGACAGAAATTAATTAACCGCTAAGTTTCGGTTAAGCTCTTGCTTAACCAACAAAAGCCATAATACTTGTAATGAGTAAAACAAAACAAAAAACAAATATTTAATAGATAACCGATAACGCCCATTGCTTCCAGTCAAAATGGAAAAGCTGTGATTTACGCCATAACAACCCAAGGCGGGTTAAATGAAAAGAGGTTCTAGTTTGTATTTTTTACAAAATAACCAAGTTTAACATTTATCTAAATATATATGTATATTATGATATATAACAACATAAGTCATATGCATAAAAAAAAACTATACTGAAAGGAACATAGTTATTAAACTAATCTTAAAACAGTATATCATTTCCTATATGTTACTTCTAAGAATGTAGAAAGCGCTTTCATCTTAAAAGGTATTGTTTGCGACCCATGTAATTTCTTCCTATTGCTAATCTCTTGCTTTAAGGCCATGCATGATTAGATGATTAATGTACTTGACTCGTAATCTAAGAGCCGCGGGTCTGAATCTCTGTTGCACCAAACATGCTCGCCCTTTCAGCCATGGCATTTTATGCCAGTAAACCGAGGTCTGTATCTAGACTTGAGGACATCTAGCTTAGTAAATGTTGATTCACACATCGATGTGGATCTGAACATGGAAAATAATTTTGAAATTGCTATCTTTAAATTTGGAAGACTCTCATTTATCAAAATAGTGAGCCACATCTCTCTAATAGAACATTTTTGTTTACCTTTTATGTGTTATACATTTTACGGGGAAAGCATCTCGTCTTAAAATCAACACTTATCCAAAATCAAAAAAAGAAAGATGTAATTTCCTTACTGAAATTTCCTAAATCAAATTGAAATGGATCATGCAAAAAATTCAAATATCAATTTCAAATTTTTAAATTCGGAGAAACGTGATTCGAAGTTTGAGATACACTTTTTATTCAGTTTACACAAAGATAATCTTTAGTATCAGAGAAATCACAGTCCTTATTATTTTCTAGAAAACTAATCAACTTTGCAAAATGTGTCAAATCATTCTTTTGTTATTGTTCCGCAAGGAAGTTCACCTTTAATTGAAATTCATGAGTGGACTATGATTGTTCGCTTATTATTTTACCCCTTCTCTAAAGCATCATATTCAAGTGAGCTATCATGTTGTACAGAAAGTGCAAAACTGCCATGGCAAAGTTTCAATTTCAGGGATATTTTCAATCTTACCATTTTAAATAAAATACTCTTTTATTTGAAGAAATAAGTAAATCGATCCAAGACTTTCCTTCTTTGTTTGTTTGTTTTTTGGAATTTCGCACAAAGCTACTCGAGGGCTATTTGTGCTAGCCGTCCCTAATTTAGCAGTGTAAGACTAGAGGGAAGGCAGCTAGTCATCACCACCCACCGCCAACTCTTGGGGTACTCTTTCACCAACGAATAGTGGGATTGACCGTAACATTATACACCCCCACGGCTGGGAGGGCGAGCATGTTTAGCGCGACGCGGGCGCGAACCCGCGACCCTCGGATTACGAGCGCACGCCTTAACGCGCTCGGCCATGCCAGGCCGACTTTCCTTCTATTTAACCATCTTACATCTGCAAAATAAGTAAGATCATCAACAGCGCAATCACTACTTTTCTTCAAAGACTCAACAAACTGTTGATGGATGAGAGTTTGTGTTTGTGTTTTTTTCTTATAGCGAAGCCACATCGGGCTATCTGTTGTGCTCGCCGAGGGGAATCGAACCCCGGATTTTAGCATTGTAAATCCGTAGATTTACCGCTGTACTAGCGGGGGCTAATGGATGAGAGAGCTTCCACTTCTAATATAGTTCACAATTTTTATAACCATGTTCAAAAGAGAAACAAATTTTAATTTTGCCCCAGTAATGGCAGGAGTACCATCTGTTGTGAGGGAAACCAGTTCTTTAAAATCCAGATTGAATTTTTTGACATTTCAAGTAAATTTACAAAGATGTTTTTTTCCACATCATCGATCTCGTAATCCACAAAGGCCAAGCATTTCTTCCTTTATTTGAAGATCTGAAGTTACATATTGAACCCAAAATATCAACTGTGTAATGTCACTAATATCTGTTGATTTATTTATAATTTATTTACTTATTTATAAAAGACTATTAAAATATAGTCTTCTAGTTGTTCAAGTAATTGATTTTCTGTCTTTCGCTAACCCTAACATTCTGCAAACAAATGTTCTTCAACTTAATTGCAAATTATTTACCTTTTTAAGATTATTATTTTTTATTTCTGAATCATAATCTCCAACAGAATTTCAATGAGCACAATCAATATTTCTTTTACTAGTTTAGCATCAGAAAATGATTTTTTGAGCTAGAATCCAAACTACTTTAACTAGTTCTATCAATGATAAACACTCTTTAGGCCTCCCTTATGTTCACGAAATGTGTTTTCGGACCGCTAAGTTTATTCATACGAATTTTGCTATCAAGTGGAAATATTGCATCAAACTCGTTGTAAAAATTGTTAAAGTGTTGCTTGGGGTTGTATACTTTATTATTCCTAAAACTTTGGTACACAAAAGACACACTGGCTTATTATTTGCTTCAATCACTGCAAATTTCAACCTCCAACTTTCATTAAATTCTCGTTTCACGTTTTTCCAGTCAGCACCATTCTCTTTTCGGCAGTAATGCGAAAACTAATTAAAGTGTCTTTATTTTCTGAGTGTTCACCATCATCTGGATTCTTTCGTTTTGGAATTATCCACTTATCCATATTATGGGATTAAAAACAAAATACGTTTAAACATTTGAAGGTTGCACGATAAAAATATGTTTACAAACACATGCAAAACAACACACACTCGATAATAAACAGATAAACCAGATTGACGTTACAAAATGGGCGGAATCTGTGGCAGTGATGAAGCGCGCAACATTAGCGATGACGTGAGGCAGTGCAGCTGTGATTACCAAATATGCTATATAAAAAAATAAATGATGGAAAAAAGTTGATTCCTAAACTCGAGCTGGCCACAAATGTGCTATCCACTGGCCACATATGGCCAATGGCTATAGAGTTGCCCATACATGCTCTAGTCTTACACTGCAAAATTATGGGCAACTGGCGTTGATAGCCCTCGTATAGCTTTGCGCGTAATTCAAGCAGAAACAAACAAATCACATCTTGCTTTAATGATCCAAAAATAATGTATATCATAGCATTCGTGTTAATCGAGTCGTGTGCTTCCTTAAACTAACTTTGGTGTGTTATTTCTAAATATTTGTTTTATATTATGATTTATACAAGTAGAGGTAGTGAAACTTTGAATACTAATAATAAAAAAATAAATGAAGGTGGTTAGGCTTGGTATTATTGAAATTATTGTGTCACTTCAATTTGAATGAAACTACAAAAAGAACAAGCACCTGCTTCTTTTGTCTTCAAAACCCAGAAGTCCGCCAGTAATATCGCTACACGATGCTACAGTGCTTTTTGTATCAGTCACCAGCGTTGAAGTTGACGTTGGAGTGAGTTCATCCTGTGACATGACACAGTCATTGGTTGCGGGTACTAAAGTCGCTTGGACGGAATTCTAAAGAAATATACAAATAAAACGAAAATAACATGAATATTATACACACAGTTGTGCTTAATAAAGCTGGAAAAATGTTACTGCTTCATATATTCAGTATTGACAAAACTCTGAACAGGGTTAAACATAAACATTAGATTTGAATAAATTTCTTTACTGGGTGTTCTTATCGAATCTTGTAACATACTGAAGTGGTTTGTTAACTCAAAATGAATAGTAAAATAGTTAAAGATAAATAACAAATCTGGTGCAATAAATTCGTTTATTACTGGTATCAAAATGTTCTTTATTCACTAATATGCATTACAGTAATTAAATAAAACTGAAAATTCGAAGTTATTTTTAAACTATGTTTTATGATATTGCAATATGCAACATTGTATTTACTCAGTGATATAATGTATATTAAAAATTCCAAGATGTACTTGTGCAGGTTCAAACACAAGAAGTCGAACGAAGTTCGGAAAGATAAAACTATAAAGTTAGTTCCATAATATTACATCAAACACAGCAGACGTGAAGCAGTTCGTAGAGTATAATACAGTGGAAGTGAAACCTCAAAGCTAATCACGACTTACCCTTAGTCTTACTCAATGAGACCGCTAATAAACTAGGATTCAATAGGCCTAGAAATATCGAACTGACGTAATTAAACCGCATACATTTCACCTTACAATAATCGAAATGTGCATATAAATAAACCTTGGCGTAGTGGTTTTTACCACTAATTGCCGTTTTTATAACTACAACAATATCTAGTGATAACCTGTTTGATATATTATCTAGGCTTAAACAACGCTTTTGATATCTATATATGGATATTCTCCAAGCGTTTTGCGGTCAAATTGGCACAATTTTCTTATGTATTGAAATTTTGTAGGTGTTTTGAAGGAGGCAGTTAGTTGTTCATCACCTTCTGGTTAAACTGGTTCAATGGTGAGAGTATTTCAAAAGATAAAATATAGAAGAAATGAACACAGGATGTTAAACTTGTTTCTATTTTACGTAATTATTCTACATGTTGTATGACCGGTTGATGTCATACATCAGTATTACAAAATTAGATTTCTACTTCAAAATTATATCTCACTGGTTAATGAATAAAATAATATAACCCTAGTAGGGGCTATATATTCCTAATAAATTTGATTATTTACATTCATCGAGACAAAAATGGGGAATAGCTCTGTTTTAAACCAGTATTTAAATATGCCGTTTTTTGCTTACATGCGCACAAAAATAAACAAATTAATTCATTTCAACAAATGTGAACAATAAGGAAATCATAACTTATTACATTCTCTCTTCAAACAGTGTAATTTATTTAATTTTTCAGTGATTGATGTTTTAGAAAAATAAACTGTTAGCTCAAGAGTTAAGTATTTAAAGTTGACTTTCACCGTTGTATTGGCTTGCAAAATCAAATTGTTATTCTGAAATAATTGTATTAACACTACTTTTCGACCACTCTTTCTGCAGTTACGGCCCAGCATGACTCGCAATTTGAGGATCACTGGTTCGAATACCCTTTCTATTAAACATGCTCGCCTTTTAACCGTGGGAGTACTATAATCTACAATTAATCCCACAATTCATTGGTAAACTAGTAGCCCAAGAGTTGGCTGTGGTAATGACTAGCTGCCTTCCCTCCAGTCATTGACTTCTAAATTAGGGACGGTTAGCACAGACAGCCCTCGTGTAGTTCTTCGCGAAATTCAAAACAAACTAAATTCCATTTCCCAGATGACTTAAAATAGATATTTAAAACACTAGAGAACGTTTTAAACGTTTCCACCCAGTGAGGGAACATAACTCTAAAATTTGATTGGGTAGAGCATATATAGCCCTTTGTGTTGCTTTGTGTTTAAAGAAGCCTTTTTGCATATTTTAATCCAGAAATAGTCAGGTTTAGTGTATCAAAACTTAAAATTTCATGAATAAAGATGTTGTAATAGGTAATAAATGACTGACTGCTCAAACAACTTTTGTCATGTATTTCGTTAATGTAAATGAATTATATTTTAACTTATTGTTTGAAGAAGATAAAGTGTTCTTAAAAGACACATAAAATTGTAACTACTCAAAAGGTTCCTAGACTCTTGTGCAAATTAATTGAAACAAAAGGTCATTTTACAATATTTTCAGCATGACGGTCGGTGAGGGCTCGCTGGACCCGCTGATTTCCTCTAATGGTCATTTTTTCACACAGATGGCGTCATTAGCTGTGTTTTGCAGTACGGTCGTAATATTGCAGTAATAGGTAATATAATATGAACAAAAGGAAGCTAGTATTTGCTGATATTCAAGGTTATTCGTAACCTCTTTGACAGGTAAATATTTCATAAATGTAAAGGTATAGGACATTTTGTTAATATAACACGTATGCCCAAAATGCCAATAGGAAACGCTTAGACAAAAATAGACAAAAGATTTTAAATCATAATTACCCAAATTATTTTCAAGGACAACAGTTATATTCATAAATATGCCACATCCATGCATGCTTAAAAGTGCCAAAGAAGAACCTAAATCCAACCATAGCAAAGGTCTTTATGCAAAAGACCAGAATTTTGCATAAGCAGATTATTAAACCTTAAATGGTCGAAGAAAAGATTAAAATTATTAAAATAAAAGCCATGTATAACGTAGCATACAAGACTTGTGCTGCATCTTATTCCATATAATTTAAATATTGGCACATTTTTCTGTTGATGAACAGTTAATATGACACTACTGTAAGGAGAGTGCCACAATTCCGTTCTACTCTTATAATTTTTTTCACATCTACTTCTATGCCTATAACTGTTGTTGGTGTGGAGCGACTTTGGTAATATTTGCTTCAAAATATTTCATTTTTTGTGGGCTACATCTTTTCAAATGGGCCCGACATAGCCAGGTGATTAAGGTACTCAACTCTCAGTCCGACAGTCGCGGGTTCGAATCCCCGTCTCACCAAACATGCTCGCTCTTTCGGCCGTGGGGGCGTTATAACGTGACGATCAATCCTACTATTCGTTGGTAAAAGAATAGCCCCAAGAGTTGGCGATGGGTGGTGATGACAAGGGACTAGTCACACATGACTATTCGATTAAACAGGTATTGACTAACTACAATTCTCATTTTGTTGCCTACGCACCATTGGTCGTCAATAGAAAGGTTGCATACTTTATAGTGATGAAGAAGAAGTACAGTGTATAGGTTTCACTGTACGGACGAAAAAATGTTTCAGAGCCAGTCTAGTCTATTAATTCAAAAATAGTAACAGCTGAAGTAACTAGCGCAAACAAAACACAACAAGTTAAAGGAATTAAATGAGTAAAAGTGTAAACAGAAGTTTAATAAGCATATTTTTGTTTCTACGCGAACTAAAATAAAGTATACATAACGAGATATTTGTCTTTTACTTTTAATCAAAACGTTTAAGTTTTGACATTACTATATAATCGACAAATAAAACAACACTGCTACACCCGAGAAACTGGTCAGATAAGCCTGTTAAAGTAGTGTAAATAGTTCTAATCATACACAACCATTGAAACACATGCGTTTTTGTGTCTTCTCCTCCACTGGCTCAACGTTAAGCTTGGAGCTGAAAACCAGTTGTGAGCATAACGCTGAGAGTTCAATGCGCAGTTTTAGTCACACAAACAAATATTTCTGCAAAACCAGCAACAAGTATTCCCAAAATACAAAACAAAAACTGAGCAGCCAACAGGAAATTATCCCGGTTTGTAACAGTTTTTTTTAGGTAATACCACTCTTCAGTCAGTAACAGTACTCGCTACTTACCTGATTTTATCAGAAGAAACAAAAAGCCACGTATATGTGAAATGGCATAGGTAAGTTTCAAGGTATAACAGAAGTTGCTACAAATCAAACGTGGATTGAATAAAGAGTACAGTCATTTACAGTACCACTCAATGAAGAATGCTGTTTGAAGCTATTTAACAGCTAAAAGAGTTACAAAGAGGCAGACATGTCCAAATATTTACGTAACTTGTATCCATTACATTACATCTCAATTAATATAATAAGCTTGAGTCAATTTGACATATCACATTGGTCGGTTATCTTAGTTTAATTCGTAAGTTCAATGTAAGCTGCAAAGCCTCAATGTTTAAAAGGTGAATCTATTTCCCAAAGATTTCCGTAAGTCACAATGAAGTTTTCCTTATTTGTCTCAGTGTACTTATTGTTGGATTATGTCATCTTCACTTATTACCCTCTTACAATAACTTGTTTTATGAGTAAACTGTTACTAAAAAGGCATTTGCATTTTGTATGCATGGTATTTTGACATCTCTTTTGCTCATAACTGATTAGAATAAGTGAACACAGGTTCGCTACTGTTTAGTAAAAGACGTTTCAAAACATCACACACACACATATATATATTTCACACTATATCAAGCCTTGTCTTATTCTTTCGATTTACCCCTGTTCATAGTTACTGATGAATTACCGAAACTCAGTGACAAACGATGAATTGAACAACAGGTTACGCTTCATACTAATTTTTAGCCACTTCATAATTGCAGATAAATCTTTATAAAATTCCTTACTATAATTTACTTACATTAGTTAAACATTGTATTTATTACGTCAGCAGTGGCAAGGAACATTGAATTTCATAGCAAGCGGTACTAACTTTACCGAAGTCTATTTAAAACGGTGTTAAAAGCAATAAAAAAAACGAATGACTGCAAGTTACGATTAAAAAAACATGAGAATTAATTAACAAATAACCAGTTCAATGTTAGCGGTTTTGTATGATTTATTTAACAATAAATGATTCGTGTAAATTGATAGACGTGTGTGAGAGAGTAGTATTTCCTATTATATATATATATTTTAAGAATTTAAGAGTTTATTATTGTAGTTTGTATAGTATTTCTCTTTGTACTAATTACGTGACCACGTAGCAGTTATATATATCATATCATATTTTTTGGTTTCTTTTGTTTTTGCTTTACTTTAATTACACGTTAACGTATCTCAACGTACCTATACATATGTTACGTTTTCCTACATCCTGGGAGTTATGGAATGGTAGCTTCTACTGTTGATATTGAACTTTCCATTCTTCGGATCGAAAAAACAACGAAGAACATTTGTACACCACCAAATACTTAATGTTTAAACTTTTGAAAACGTCGCCATATAAGCCACACAAGAGCAGCAGTAAACCCAAGTTTCCTCTACCGTTGACTTGGCTCACAGAATTCAAGTCTTGTATGACCTGAGTTTACACAACGCCTTCTAGCTAACCTGTTCGCACAGACGTACTACACAGGAGATTACCTTGGCCCGAAAGGCACGGAAAGAAATGCCTTTCTACCACTTTGGTTGAACCATTGTTTCAGGCGTGCATCTATAGTACGTTTCGTATTAATACGTATACGTCAAGTGCGGAGTAAATCCATAATATTATTACGTCTAACTGATACTAAAGTCGATAGTGGAATTTTTAAATAAATTATTTTCCATTATTAATGCTATAAATTTAATATTTCCGAAATGAAAAGTCGATAAATGACCAGAAGGGGGCAGTAAGATTTGGCCAACGACATTTTTGTTACTCAACATGTTTGTTGTTTTCGATAGTTAGAAGACAAAAGTTTAACGTATCAATGATAGACTGGTGAACAGAAGTAGTGTCACGAGACAAGATAACATCCTCCACTGACCTGAAAAATACTAGGTTTGGGATGAAAAATAATCCGGTAGCAGGAAAATTCAAACAAAATTATACTTACGGATTGAATATTATTTTCTGTTATAACACGTAAAACATGAAAGGACACAGAGTCGTACAAGATAAACTAAGTCTTAATGTTCCTATAACGTAGAATATATGAAAAGGTGGTTTGTGTATTACCCATTGATTTTTTGGTTGGTATTGATAACACACGGCAAAGTGCCTATACTCTGTTATAGCTGCTCCTAAAATACACACATTCTTTTTATTAATAGCTCTTAAAAAGATACAGAGGAAGTGCTTCTTTATGATAAATACTCCTAAAGTTCACAAATTATTTTCAGTAATAACTCTGAAACAGACACAAAGTGCTTCAAAATCTTCACAGTAACACCTCTTAGAAAGACAAAAAATAAACGATTCTCTCTGATGAGTACTTCTAAAATACACAGATTGGTCTCATTGATAGTTGTTTGAAAAAACAAACAACAACACGTGGAATTACTTTCTGTATCATTCATACTCCAAGTACAAAAATTCTTCTCAATAAAAAAATAATAAAACTCACAATGAAATTTCTTCTCTGTGAGAAGTATTTTTGACATTTGAAGTTTCCCTTTGTTATATAACTCTAGTGAAATGTTTCACGAATAATTTATATGTCTGTGTTTATAATAGTAAAAGAAATATTGCTTGTTCCTGAAGAGGTAGCTTTTATTAACCTCTTACTGAGTAATATCTCATGGTAAACAGCTACTCCGATAATATCTCATGGTAAAAAGCTACTCCGAGAGAGCCTCCAACTGAAAAACAAAATGTTGAAGTGTATCCTAATATTACATTGTGCAATTCATGATGAAAATATTTCCATGCACTGGCTCCAAGTGAAACACTTGAAGTACTTTATGAAATCTTTTATCTTTGGTAGCCCCTGATCAACGCAGCATGATTTCTTTATTATTTCACAGTTTCCATGTTAGTCCGCACATTAAGAAGATGAAGCCATACGGGTTATTCAGTCTTAAATGTTAAACTGTATACTGAACATATCCTGTACACACTTCTGAGGGTTTGTTTTGTTTTGGAATTTCGCACAAAGCTACTCGAGGGCTATCCGTGCTAGCCGTCCCTAATTTAGCAGTGTAAGACTAGAGGGAAGGCCGCTAGTCATCACCACCCACCGCCAACTCTTGGGCTACTCTTTTACCAACGAATAGTGTGATTGACCGTCACATTATACGCCCCCACGGCTGGGAGGGCAAGCATGTTTAGCGCGACGCGGGCGCGAACCCGCGACCCTCAGATTACGAGTCGCACACCTTACGCGCTTGGCCATGCCAGGCACTTCTGAGGGTTAAGTTTGGTTTTGGGTATTTGTTTGAAGTGAAAAATAAAGTTACACAACGGCAGGTAGAGCACGGTTAGTCCATTGTGTAGTTTTGTTCTTAGCTGTAAGTTCACAGATGTAGAACACTAAAAGAACGAACCTTGTTCCCTGCAATCAGTGATGTCGAGAAACCCACTTGTTGAGAATTTTTATATGCAAAAACGGCTCTTCTGGGCCCAGAAAACACTTCAAATAGAAGAGCGAACAACGTTTCGACCTTCTTCGGTCATCGTTTTTGCATATAAAAATTCTTGTTCCCTGCAGTACAGAGAAAGTGGATATCCAACTGTAAAGCACTGCGCTAAAAACAGTGGCCACAACATTTACCATATCATGCGAAATATCATGTTAAGCATCTTTTGCTTCTCTTCTTTAAAGTTCAATATAACATTATACAACCCGTATTTTGCACACTAATGTGTGCGCATTGTTGGACTAATTTAAAAAAAAATTATATTGTTCAGTTCAAACACTTTGTAAATTCTTGTAGTGATTAATACGAATTATTTGGTTCATTAATTAAATTAATAATGTGTTGCACAACCTCATATGGAATTACGTCTTCACTAGTTACAACACAATCTAAAAAAGCAGCCCAAAAACTTCATACTCTAGAAGTTCCTTTACATTAATCGTTTTTGTTGATAACTAATCTCCCGCTCACTGCTAGCTGAAGTAACCATTAGGAAAAAACCAGGTAAAATTAGACCGTTACAAAACGTAAACTTAGATGCTGGATTTTTTAATACACCATTTTGACGATATTCATAAAAACATCTTTGCAACTGACCTATTTTGTTACCACTGCAGCGTATCAGCGACTATATTATATTTAAAAATCAACAATCTTTATTATTTCACAGTTTACACGTTAGGTCTCACGTGAGAAAGATAGAGTCATACGAGATATAAGTTTTAAATGTTAAACTGTACACTGAACACATCGAGTTTATTTCTTTTGTATACTGCATGTATTTTTAAGAATTAGGTTTCTTTTTGGAATTTTGTTGTTAAGCACAAAGCTACACAATGGGTTATCTGAGCTCTACCCACCACGGGTATCGAAACCCGGTTTTTAGCGTTGTAAGTCCGCGGACTTACCGCTGAGCCACTGGGCGGGAAGCTGAGGATTAATGAGATGTTTAATTGTGTGGTTTACCTTCATCTTTGTTGGTACCACCAAAACTTGATCAAAACTATGAATGGCCCAGCATGGCCAAGCGCGTAAGGCGTGCGACTCATAATCCGAGGGTCGCGGGTTCGCGCCCGCGTCGTGCTAAATATGCTCGCCCTCCCAGCCGTGGGGGGCACATAATATGACTGTCAATCCCACTTTTCGTTGATAAAAGAGTAGCCCAAGAGTTGGCGGTGGGTGGTGATAACTAGCTGCCTTCCCTGATAAATTAGGGACGGCTAGCACAGATAGCCCTCGAGTAGCTTTGTGCGAAATTCCAAAAAAACAAAACTATGGTACAACCTAAACAATGTACATGAAAATGTCATGCTTGAATAATTAATTTGTCAAAAATTAATACTATTTGGAACACTATGGGAATTAAATATTATGTTGAAAGCAACTGTACTGCCTTGAACGAGAATACGTTGAATTAAATAGTGCAACTAAGAGTTGTGTCATCGTGATCTTAGCACTAAAAATATATATTAATAAAAATTGGTCGAGCAATGATTCTTTTAATGTATTTTCATTTAAAAGGGGAAGATCACAATGTGACAAAAATAGGCGAGTCAATATTTTCAAGGAACTGAAGTCACAGTAATTTGTGGATAAGCGATTCTTTCATTGTGCACTTAATGTCTTCTACTCAATATCATAAAAATTTGAAAACCCTTGCAGATAAAATGAAACAACAATTACACTGTTTTTTTGAGAAACGTCAAAATGTGTTGTTGTCGCCGACATATTCTCGTGCTATTTTTACTAAAACAAATCAAATCGGAAGCACTTAATTGTTTATCACTTAACAACAACCAACAGTACAAGTGACCCATGGAAACTCTACGACCACTTATCATGTGAAAGTCAGTAAATGAATGACAAGAACGATTATTCCATTCTCTTACGGCCCTGTATGGCGACGTGGGTTAAGGCGCTGTACTCGTAATCTGAAGGTCGCGGGTTCGAATCCTCGTCACACCAAACGTGCTCGCCCTTTCAGCCGTGGGAGCGTTATGATGTTACGATCAATTCCACTATTCGTTTGTAAAAGAGTAGCCCAAGAGTTTGGGGGGGGTGAAGAAGACTTGCTACCTTTCCTCTAGTCTTACACTGCTAAGTTAGGGACGGCTAGCGCAGATAGCCTCGTTGTAGCTTTGCGCGTAATTCAAAACACAAACAAACAGGGTCGCGGGTTCGAATCCCCGTTACACCAAACATGATAGTACTTTTAGTCGTGGGGGTGTTTTATGTCATGCTTAATCACACTATTTGTTGATAAAAGAGTAGCCCAAAATTTTTATGCAAAAACGGCTTGTTTGGATTGAGAAAATATTTTAAATAGAAGAGCGAACAATGTTTCGACCTTCTTCGGTCATCGTCAGGTTCACAAAGAAAGAGGTAACTGACCGGAAGCTGACCACATGTTTGGAAGGGGTTGTGTAACTGAGTGTCGCAATGTAGAGGGCGGGGTTAGATGTTTGAATATATAATTTTATCTATAATATCAATATAAGTATAACGGCGTTCCTTTATATTGGTTTATTTTGGGTTTAAGTTGTTGTATAAGTAAGGCTTCTTTAATTTTGCGTTTGTTTATGTTTGTTTCTTTATTTAGTATTTTAGTGTTTTCTATGGTTATGTTGTGTTTATTTGACTTATAGTGTTCGAAAACGTGTAAAGGTGACTTTTTATGTTCTTTGAATCTGCTTTCCATTTTTCTACTTGTTTCTCCAAAATAGAAGTCGTGGCAGTTATCACATTGTATTTTATAAATAATGTTGGTGTGGTGTTTGTCAGTGTAGTTCTTACATAGTATAGACCTCAGTTTTGTGCCTGGTTTTTGAATAAATTTAGTATTAACTGGAATGTCTTATTTTGTTACTAGTTTTTGCCAAATGTTGGTTATTTGTTTGCTGATGTCAGGAATATATGGTATACAGCAGTATATGGTTTCGTGATTTTTTGATTCGTGAGATATATTTACTTTTGTTGGTTGATTTTGCATTCTGTCTAGGTGTGTGCGTATCATGTTTTCTACGATTTGTGGAGGAAACTTATTGATGTTGATGAAGTATTGTTTTATTTTGTCTAATTCATCGTTAATTTTATCCAGTGAGCATAGTTTTATGGCTGTGTTTATCTGGTTTCTTAGTATGTTGAGTTTTGTTTTGTTTCATGTGCTGAGTCCCAAGGAATGTATAGTCCAGTATGGGTGATTTTTCGGTGGATTTCTGTTTTGAATTGTGTGTCGGTTCTTATAATTTTGAGGTTAAGAAATGATATTTGATTGCTTTCTTCCTGTTCACATGTGAAGTTAATGTTGGGATGTATGTAGTTAATGTGATTGAAAAAATTAAGTCTGTGTTCTGTAGATTTGAATCCCGCAACCGTGTCAGCTACATATTTGTAGAGGCCTGGCATGGCCGAGCGCGTAAGGCGTGCGACTCGTAATCCGAGGGTCGCGGGTTCGCGCTCGCGTCGCGCTAAACATGCTTGCCCTCCCAGCCGTGAGGGTGTATAATGTGACGGTCAATCCCACTTTTCGTTGGTAAAAGAGTAGCCCAAGAGTTGGCGGTGGGTGGTGATGACTAGCTGCCTTCCCTCTAGTCTTACACTGCTAAATTAGAGACGGCTAGCACAGATAGCCCTCGAGTAGCTTTGTGCAAAATTCCAAAACAAACAAACAAACATATCTGTACCAGTATAGTGGTGGATGTAATGTTGTATTAATTGCTTGTGTTTCAACTTGTGTCATAAAAATATTGGCAAGAACTGGTGATACTGGGTTGCCCATGCTTAGGCCATTTGTTTGTATATAGTTTTGGTTGTTGAACATGAAGTTTGTCTTTATTGTGGTGAATTCTATGAGGGTTGCTAACTGGTTACTGGGAATGTCTATAGTTGGGTTATGGTCTCGGTTATAGAGTTCTAAGGCTATCTTGCAGGCTTCTGTTGTTGGAACTTCTGTAAAGAGGGATATAACATCGAAACTGGCCACTAAGGCTTTATGATTAAGTTGATTTAGATTAGACTTGAAATGAAAAGAGTCACAATATAACCATATAAAACACTAAATATAGAAACAAACATAAACAAACGCAAAATTAAAGAAGCCTTACTTATACAACAACTTAAACCCAAAATACACCAATATAAAGGAACGCCATTATACCTATATTAATATTATAGATAAAATTATATATTCAGACATCTAACCCCGCCCTCTACATTGCGACACTCAGTTAGACAACCCTTTCCAAACATGTGGTCAGCTTCCGGTCAGTTACCTCTTTCTTTGTGAACCTGACGATGACCGAAGAAGGTCGAAACATTGTTCGCTCTTCTATTTAAAATATTTTCTCAACCCAAACGAGCCGTTTTTGCATATAAAATTCTCAACAAGTGGGTTTCTCGACATCACTGAGTAGCCCAAAAGTTGGTGGTGGGTGGTGATGACTACTTTCACTTCCTTCTAGTCTTACACTGCTTAGTTAGGGACGGATATCGCAAATAGCACTCGTGTAGCTTTCCGCGAAATTCAAAGATAAATAAAAAACTCTGAACTTGTCAGTTCAACATTTGCTTTTCAGGAAGACAAATCTCGTGGGAAATAACAAAACTAAAATTTCTTTCAATGTATAGGACATTTGCCAGGTGGATTTTTTTCTATCAATAAAATTATTACGTGACACAAAGCATGCAATTTTGTCACCACACCCACGTTAATGGCAACCCCACCAGGTACTGTGCTATCTGTTCTTTCTTTTTCTTAAAAAGGGTGGTTCAAGACAGACTATAGTCCATCAAAGTTTTCGGAAATATATATATCCTGAGGGTAGTGGGTAGCTGGAGACAATTTCATTAAGTAATGATGTGAGTTTTTCTGTTTAACAGTCGCTATTTTCAATTCACTTTACTTTTTGTACCCGTTGCTTTCCAGATTACCAGACCAGTTGATTGATTGTTTGGAATTAAACACAAAGAGCTATCTGTTCTCTGCTCACCACGGGTGTCGAAACTCAATTCCTAGCGGTGTGCCTTATTGAAATATAAATAAGTCCTTTATCTTTTCCTTAATGTCGCTAATGTCTTCAGTTTGGGGAAACGGAGCAAAACATAAGTTCTGTGAAAAACTCTGAGAACACGAAATATATCTTATAGTTTTTGTTGGGAGTCATAAGCTAAAAAGAAAAAAAGAAATTGGTCATATGTTGATCCGTAACTTCTATGATAGTCATATATATGTATATGGAAAAAAGAAAAAAAAACTGAGTTGTATGGTGAACAGTAACAAATGAAAATTCCCAGAGTTCTCATATCAAGTACTTTGAACAAATGTTAACCGGTTCCAACTATGATAGGCTTACACCAGCATCATCAAGCATAGCAATAAACATAAAACAGGTATCTCTACAATGTCCGACATGGATCATAATTTTGGTTAACCGACTTGTACTCAACCCTGAACAATGCGGTTACAAAATCCATAATGAACCCACAATCACGTCAGCGGTTCCACCTCGTGACTTTGCGAAACCTTACATGTGTCTATGTTGCTGCCACCGTTTACTGCTCGTCTAGTAAACACGCAGAACTGGTCTGAAAATGCCTCATAATCGATACATACAATTAGTTTCCGATGTAACTCGAATTTCATTTATATCCTGTGTATAGGTGATGTTCGTTATTGTTTGGTTTTACCGATTATTTCAGGTAGTAGTAAGCATTTCAACTGAGGAATATCTGTATTATAGTCTCTTTTGTGTCCATGTTGACCATACATTCGTTTTTCTTATATACAGCTGTAAATGCGCTTGGTCATGAATGAATGTGGTCATAAAAAATTATGGATCCCAATGATATCGCGTGACCTGTTGTTTATTTGTATTACTGTATTACCCTGTGACTTGTGAACAGAAACTACAAGAGAAGTTTTAAGTACTCAAAGTTGCATAAAAGGCTTTATATCTCTTTATATCCTGTACTACATAGTTTGTTTGTTTGTTCTTGGGCTAATCAATTACCAACTAACAGTGTGATTGAATATAACATTTCAACACCCCCACGGCTGAAAGGGCGAGCATGTTCGGTGCGACGGGGATTCGAACGCGCGATCCTCAGAATACAAATCGAATATCTTTAACCACTTTAATATTTTTGCTTTTGCATCAAGGACGCGGAAAGAATGAAAAACTTTGTACATTCTTCCTTCTTTAGCTAATATTCTATTTCTTCTTCGATTTGTTACTTCTTGTATGAGGTATTCATTTTTCCATCAAAAAGCAAACATTCTACCTATACTGTTGCAATAATTATAATAGTTAACGTGTCTGGTAATGCCAATAATTTTTTTTTAAACCTCAACAGATATTTCGTGATAACCCTCGAGAACGTTGGTGAATCTCGCCTGATGATAATTATGTATATCACTACGGGAGTTACTCAGATAAAAACTGAACTATTGTCTATTTTACGTATTAATTATGATTGTTCAAATCCACCTGAAGTTCATAAGTGACCAGTTAATATCCCCAGGTTTTCATACAATGTTACTCATTCGTCATTATTTTGACACTTAAGTTATTAACATTAACTGATCTGATGGCGCTGTGTTATTAAAGACTAGTATGATGTTCCTGGTCATCAGAAGCCAACTTGATGTTGCTGAATTATCACAAATCAACTTGACAGACCGACTGATGTTACTGGTTGAACATAGATCAACTCATATTAGTGGTTTATAAAATAATTGGTATTTTGGGTGTTCACAGACTAACAGGTTTATCCGATATTACTCAATGATCACTGATTAGTCCCATGTTGCTCGAGAATCACAGATTAGCCTTATGCTTCTGGATCATAACAGACCATCCATGTTGCTGTATTATCACAGACAGAACTGACAGAACAATTGATGGTTTGCTGGATGACCACAGGTGATCACAGATTGATCTGATGTTGCTGGGTGATAACAAACTGGCTTGATATTGCTAGGCCACCAAAACAAGATTATTGAAGACTGATCTGATGTTGTTGGGTCATCACAGACTGAATTTATATTCCAAGTGAAAACATTTTTTCCGTTATAAAATTAAAAGTAGTTTATTATAGTTTCCTTCAACGTTGATTTCACGCCTCAGTTTGAAAAGGTGTAAACTCTCTTTTACGCGAAGACCGTTTACCATTAACCATTGCGATGATCTGAAACAAACATGGTTGAGCGACAACTTTACGTTTTTTTACCACATGTTCAAATATACTAGATTTAAAAAGTAGTCTTAGATTAGTTTGTTCGTTCACTAGCGTTATCAGTCTTCTGTTACCAGTAATGATGTAGCTTTACTGACAACAAGGAGATGCACAAATCAAATAACAATATCTAAATAATAATGAAAGCAGACATTTGGTTCTTAAGTTAAATAAAACGACTGTGAATGATAATTAGGTTTCAATGCAGATGTTAACTGTACTTGATGATAACTCTTTAATAATATTATTTAACTGATTGCTTTCTGTTTGCACAGCGGCTTTTATGCGGTCCTAAGACTGCTTTTGATACCCGTACGAGGCAAAGCAGAGATAGACATTTGTATTGCTTTTGCTTAACAACGCCCCCCAGTGGCTCAGCGGTAAGTCTGCGGACTTACAACGATAAAATCCGGGTTTCGATACCCGTGGTGGGCAGAGCACAGATAGCCCATTGTGTAGCTTTGTGCTTAATTCAAAAACAACCTTGCTTAACAACATCAAAACTCAAACCTTAAATTGATTTTTAATAATTAAAGAATATTTATACTTACAGGTTAACTGATAATTATAGGATACTTTAAATATATCTTATGAATTTATGTTTCGTTTGTTTAAATAAATACAAGATATATTATCAATAACAGGAATAGAGAAGTCATACTTACGTAAAAAACTCTTTGATGTTATTGGATTATTGATATAACACTTCATATATGACAGATATTTTATAAATATGTTTTATAAAAACACAGACCTGTAAGTGTCTTTTTTGTGATGCACTTCACATTCAAAGTTACCATCATTTCTGATTAAAGCGTCCAAAAATGAAAACTTATGTTCTTCTTTGTGTTCTATTGTAAGTTTTATACTGCTTCCTTTACTGTTTACACATTTAAAAAACTGTGAAACCTGACCAAAATTCTCAAAGATAGTAAAAGTGCCACTAACATGACCTAGCATGGCCAGGTGGTTAAGGCACTTGACTCGTAATCCGAGGGTCGCAGGTTCGAATCCCCTTCACACCAAACATGCTCGCGCTGTCAACCGTGGGGACATCATAATGTCACGGTCAATCCCACTATTCGTTGGTAAAAGAGTAGCCCAAGAGTTGGCGGTGGGTGGTGATGACTAGCTGTCTTCCCTCTAGTCTTACACTGCTAAATTAAGGATGGATAGAGCAGATGGCCCTCGAGTAGATTTGCGCGATATTCAAAACAACCAAACCAGCAACATATCTACGACAGTAAAGAGTTTTAGACTGTTGCAGCTGGTTTTCTAACCAATGACTATTTTTCGTAAAAATACTAAGAATATTGGCGAAAGATGGCGTCAGTCTTCAACCTATGACAATATCATTAAACTGATCATAACGTCTTTGATTTAGAAGAAAGTGGTATTAGTTAAGTAGAAAATTAATTAAGTTTAGAAAAATTGCTTTGAGAAAAGTGGCATTGATCGAAACATCGTTGCGAATAAAGTTGGCACTTAGGTACGTGGTTTTTTCCAATGATATATCAATCTAGTGGGTATAATAATTCAATCTGGTATTTAGTTATATAATATTTTCTGATGATATATTTATGTATAATGATTTATCATCAAGAACAGCACAGTGCGCATTACTGCCAAACTTCGACTGTTGTATTTCTCGGGATAGTTCAAAAACTGTCCTTTAAAATGTATTTGTTGATGGTGAACTTCTTTTTAGAAACATCTAAGTTGTAAGTCTAATGTTGGAAATAATAGATATTAATGGAACTATTTCTATTAGGTTAGGTAAAAGTTAGAACATTCATGGGTGATGACTAAAAATCTAATATTTTAATGTTTTCTTACCTTAAGAATGTTATATTTCTTCAATACCAGTAAATACATTTGCGATAAGGTTTTATTTTAGCAGTAGAATCGCCATGCAGTTTCACAAATGTATCGGAGTCACTTTAAATATCCTCACTTCCCTTTGAATAATAATTTTAAACTAGAATTATAGTGTTATTCTCCTTATAAGATTTATATATATCAAAATCCTCTCATTTTTACTTATTCTTTAAAACTATGTATTCTTCAAAACTCAAATTCGTAAATTTTGTATACTTATAACTTTAGTTTTTAAACCTATTATAATACATACCATTTTTCTGAATTCTAATGTTGCTCTAGGACTAAATAGATTTACAAGGGTTGATGTGACAGTAAGCTTTAAGGAAGGCTAAATTTCAAACCATGAACTAAAGCCTTCTTTTCCATATCATTCAAAACATATTTTGAGTAATTATAGAAAAAAAATAACATTAACAGAATGTTCCAAAATAAATAATTATTCCACTTAATGTTATTTAACATAACTAATTGTTCATCCCTTATCCTTACAAAATGTTTATTAATTTGTGATTCGATGAAAAAAAAAATAAGTATATGAAGTTCTAACGTTCTAATTAGGTGTCCAATATCTCAAATTTATTTACGGGTAATCATGGCAAGGATTTCAAATAATTGATGTCTTTGTTTAATTTCAAAATTCATAATATAGTTTGAGTTCTTTAAATATCGTCTTGAATGTTGGAAGTGAGAAATGTAAACTATAAAACTAAGAAACCGAAGAAATAATTCTAGAAGCTGACACTTATCAAGACTTTTTTAGATCTGTTCTTAGGAAATCTTAAATCTGTTATAGTTTCTATGATTAAGAAAAGTGCCATTTAATATATTATATATATTTTTTTTCTGTACATTTTAATTTAAATGAAAAATGACAAATTTTGAAGATACATACTATGATCATTTTTTCCAATATTTTCTTTTGTAAACATACATCTATTCCAATTATACATAGTTATATAAAGCTCAATGTGAAAGAGACTTACCGGTTTTAGTGAGTACGTGTTTTTGTCATACCAGGAATTATCACCTACATCAGCGAGTTCATTGTAGCCATCTAGTGGATATAAAATAAATCAGTAACGAGAAGTCGTAACAGGTTTCCTATCTACAACTATAAAAAGTAGAAGTTTGAAGATCATAGGCGTTGAAAATGTACATAAATTAGACAAATATGAAGATTAAAATAAGTTTAAAGTGTTGATATGAATCCATGCACGTTAACAGATATACTGAACTCAGCTGCAGATCTTCTATTAACAAATATCAAACAGAGAACCACAAATTATGCGAGCAACGTCATGGGTTGACGTAGACAAACGATGACGTTTCATTTTGGTAACTGCGCCACAATGACGTTTTATTTTCCAATTTTCGTAATGCAACGTTTCAGTGAAATACAGTTTCCATTAATTTAATATTACTATGTAGCTGCTCTAATATAATATAATTAATATATATTACTGTTTTATTGTAGTTTGGAGTTTTAAGAGGAAAGATTTTACGAGACCAACAATTTTATTCCGTTTGAATTATAATTATCACAAAATGGACATGTCATCATACAAAAGATCACACACAAAACAGCTAAGACGGCTTGATAACAACAATGTGATTGCTTCAGTGAAAATTAACGATTTATAATTTATCTACATAATTATAAAGGAAAAAAATCAAATTCAGAAGCTGCAATTTTACAAAAGCAAAACTATTTGCTTAAATTGTAAAAAAACTTTCAGTGTTCGAAAAGCAATGTTATATAAAATGTCGTTCTTTAATACAAAAAATTAAATCTTTAACCAGTTTTTTTTCACTCAAAAGCTTTATATGATCAAAAATCTGATTTTTCATATATAATACCCTTAGACAGTAAAAAAAAAAAAATTACTTTGGCGTTTCAGGACTGAAGTAACTCCCTTGCAAAAGTCTGGAAAACTGACAAAACCCTGCCCTCTGGGATCAAGGCACTGGATTAACTGCACCATGTCCTAAAATAGATTGTAAAAGTTTCAAGAAAAAGAACTAATAACCAAAATTTAAAAAAATAAGGAGAAAATAAAACTTATCTTCAGGTGAAAAACCACTGAAACACTGAATAAATTCAGTTTTGCTGAAAATTGTTAACAGATGTGAGTAAATAATCGAGTTTTCCATGTCATGTTAATATAATTTCTTATACATTTTGCGGCTCATTGTAACCGATATATATATTAACTATCTAACTTCTTATGTTTGACTTACTATAAGCAATGACTAAATTTTCTTTATTCACTAAATGATTTAAGTATACCATTCTGTACCGTACCCGAGTCTTTAATTTAGTTTAGTAGATAAGACGGCCTAAGGTTTGGGTTAATTTTTCTATCTTGATGTAATTTTTTGAAAAGGCTTAGTTTTAGTGCTGCCATCTATTGCAAGGAGAATAAAATAGGTACAAAAATAAAATAGATAAATACTTTAAACTCCTTAATATTATCCACATTAGTAATCAATTCACTTTACAACCATATTGTCTTCATACATTTTGGATGATAAAAATATAAAAAATTGGTTAGATATTTTCAAATATAAATTCATGCCAAAATATATTTTTTTTAAATTTGATCATAACTTGACTCATGTGATCCAATTGAAGTGCTTTCCAGTGGATGACACAATTCTCGAAAATCTGTCAATTTTGAAACATAAATGACATAATTATCTTTTCGCAAATCCAGCTACCAAGCATATGCAATAAGCCTTTAATTCTTTACTTAAAATCAACCAAAGTCTGCTTGGTTTTGGAACTATTACTTGCGATTAAAAATAAACTAGTATAGTTGTTAGAAAGAAAAAACCACATGGAATGTATTTTAGTGACGTTTTAACACCTCCAAACCGATTAAAAAAAACGTAATTCAGAGCAAAGTGAATAATTTCGGAGGCAAAAATGATTATTGTACTCTTTCCTCCCCTTCTCCCGTTGGTTCAGCGGTAAATTTAAGAGCTTATAAGATTAAAAATCGAGTTTCGAAACTCGCGATGGTTACAGTACGGGGAAGCCATTATGTAGCTTTGTGTGTAGTAAACTCTCTCAGAACATCAGAGAGCTGAGTGATGTAATAAATGTTTTTAATGAGCAGAAAACTTTATTTAATAGTTTAATTTACAAATTCATCGTACAGCCATAGTCATGCACAGTAACTAATCAGGTAAATCTTTTCTGACTTTCGTTTTAAAATACCAACATATTGCATCATTGATACGGTTTAAATAAAAAAAAATCACAAAATGTACGAACAGTTTCATCTTAGTAAAACGTTAACAAAATTTATGGTTACATTTATTAACAACATACTTGAAGGTGTAGTTCAGGAAGCCGAACGTGGTTTCATAAGAACTTCAGTGACACACATTTATGACTCAAAACTAACAATATTGATACAATTTTAAATTACGCGAAACATTAAAGAGTTCAAGAATTTACAGATTTCATATGTTCCACATACAACATGCATTGTTCCAGGAAAGGTATTGTCGTCAACTGTTAAAAACAACAACCTATACTTTGAAGTAGAAGTAAATCTACGAAATCAGCACACGTACGTCAAGGAAGCAGGTGTGTGAGCATTGTGAAGCTTACTCAGCAATGCAACAAAACACATATTTCACGACAATCACATTTCGTTTCTTCTAAAGACTTTAGTACTTGAAGTTTCATACTTGTTGCAGCTTATCGCAAAAATTCGCGAATTTAGTGGAATTAATTAATATAATGTTTCACTTAATTAATTCTAACGGAAAAAGCAACAACTAAAAATAAATAAAAAGCAACATGGTACGAAACAATGACTTTGGACCATTAGTTGATATTCAAGTTCCAATTAAACTGATAGATATTCTATCTCGTGTAAATTATTAAATGTACTTCTAATTTTTTCCATAAAAACATATGATTAAGTATTCCTATATGTGTTTTTCTGAATGTGTGTCAGTGACACTTAATGGTACCTATATGTTTTGCATTGCCATGGTGACTTAAAATTATAAACAAATAGGTTGTTTACTTCAATCTGATTAATACGTTTTACACGAACCACAAAAGTTAGAATAAAGGGGTCGATCATATAGATATTATATTTAAAAGTCAAATTAAACAAAGGAATAAACCTTTAAAATATGTAATATAAAGAGGGTAATTAAATTAAACATGGAAAATGAAACTGAAAAAAACGGCTATCTCCCATTTTCTTATTGGAACTGGAACAAGCAGTCACATAAGGGTAATTTTATCTTGACTAACTAACTTACTTTTACATTACTTATTCGAGTGGTCTGTCTTTTTACATAATGTTTTACATTTGTTTTAAATGTCACATCATTACATGGCTGATCCATTTAATATATGATATTTCGTTAATTCAGATTTCCTAACTGCCCTTAGGGCTTTGAGTCATTTTAACTTAACGGTTGAGATAAAAATTACAATGAAAAATATCATGTACATATATTTGCTACAGTTGTCAAATCACAGTTTATTACAGCATATATCTCTATACTTATGTATCGTACCGATTCTCCCGATCTCTATAACTAAGCATTGTACTAATCCTCCTGATCTCTAAATTATGTATCGTACCGATCCTCCCGATCTTTATAATTATGTATCGTACCGATTCTCCCGATCTCTATAATTATGTATCGTACCGATCCTCCCGATCTTTATAATTATGTATCGTACCGATCCTCCCGATCTTTATAATTATGTATCGTACCGATCCTCCCGATCTTTATAATTATGTATCGTACCGATCCTCCCGATCTTTATAATTATGTATCGTACCGATCCTCCCGATCTCTATAATTATGTATCGTACCGATCTTCCCGAGTTTATTATAGGAGAAAAAATAATTTTACCATTTTTGGCTTTCAGTTTTCGCTGCTATTTCTGATCTGTTTTAATAACGTTTAGATATTTTCAAACGATGAGAATTGGACCTGTAGTAGGGCTCTAAATTTCGAAGTTGCCGAGCTGGGTACAATACCATAAAATACTTCTTGCATTTCAAGTTTTGTGAAATTTATGAGAATAAAAGTCATACCCCATTGTGGATAATGGGTTGCTGCTAACTAGCTGCCTTTCCTAGTCCAAAATTAAGGACTTACCAGATAGCCATAATAGCTTTGCCATAAGTAAAAACTACAAATACAGACCTATTCAGACAAATAAGAACAGTGATATTTGAGCATTTGAAACAGCTGTGCCCCCCAATGGCTCAGCGGTATGTCTGCAGACTTACACGCTAAAATCCGGGTTTCGATACCCGTGGTGGGCAAAGCACAGATAGCCCATTTTGTAGCTTTGTGCTTAATTCAAAACAACAACAACAACTGAAACAGCATAAAAAAGATTTATCTAAAAGTTTGGTCTTGTATATAGTCATTTCATCCTTATAACTTGGTTGGGGTCACCGCTGTGTCTTTAGATAAGGATCTCAGAAGGTATTTACTATCTGAAAATGTCTCCACATTAACCTGAAACGTACCCGTGGGGGTTATGTTTATCGTCTTTTTTCTTAGTAAGTTTAAAAACTGTTAATATTTTCATGAAAAATTCTGTAATTACATCAAAAAAAGATTAAATATCTCTGTTTACAAAATCATGATTCAATTGGCTCTTTACAGTTTTCAACTAACATATTTTATGCTGGGGCATGTTTACTTCCATTAATGCCATCTTGTGGCATTATCTGTGATTGTGTTTATTGAAACCAAACGATTTTTAAAACTAAATGATGTATTTTAAAATAAGCTGGTAGGATTTGATCTTCAAACTTTTAAAAACATTTTCATCCCCTTGAAGGCAAACAAAAATAATCTAAACATCTGTATGTAGAAATGCTACAACTGAAATCAGTGGGGAAGGGAGAATGACAGTATGCACAAGGTCACAAACCCCAATAAACATCACAAAGAAAACAGTACCAGGAGATATTCAAATAATTCACATAACTTCACATAAAACAGCACATGCTGTAATAAGTTCGAATCAGTCTATGCAATGAAATCTGAGACTTGAGGCATTTTGAGAGACGATAATTAAGTGTTTAAAAAGTCCGAGAAGTAACCTCACAAGATCTCAATTTTCATGTATTTAGAAAAGTTCCGACTTCATAGAACGATGTGTCAACATACTGAGGGGTAATTCATAAATGAACCCAAAATTACATTAAAATGTTAAATAAAAGGCTTGTTATAAATTTTATTTGAAAAATTCTCACCATTTCACGAAACAAAACTTAAAGACGATATAAGGTTAGCTTGTTTGTTTTTTAATTTCGCACAAAGCTACTCGAGGGCTATCTGTGCTAGCCGTCCCTAATTTTGCAGTGTAAGACTAGAGGGAAGGCAGGATAAGGTTTGTTTTAAATTACGCGCAATTCTACTCAAGGGCTATCTGCGCTAGCCGTCTCTAATTTAGCAGTGTAAGACCAGATGGAAGGCAGCCAGTCATCACCATTTTCCGCCAACCCTTGGACTGCTCTTTTATCAACGACGAATAGTGGGATTGACGGTCGCATTATAACGCCTGCACAGCTGAAAAGGCGAGCATATTTGGTGTTGCAGAAGATGAGATAAGACCACTATTCAAGCGATAGAAACAATCTCAGATATTTAATCATTTCAACGTATTTTTTTAACAAATAAAGCTCCCTGTGGCACAACGACAAGTCTGAAGACTTATAACACTGAAATTCGGGTTCCGATGCCCTTGGCGCTTCACAAAATAACAAACCAACTAAACAAATAGCTCCTTCGGAAAGCGAAGTCATCAACATATGTTGAATATGATGACAAAACGATTAACTAATGGATGAGTTACGTTTTATTATGGTAATACACAAGCTTCACAGGTTTAATTTTGCTATTATAAATCATTATATAAATATATTTTTATTGGTTTTAAATGTAGCTATAAATTCTACTAAAATTAAATTTTTTGTTCCTCTTTAGATAAATGTAAGAATTATATATCTGTCGTTACAGCTTTCTACTTGCATTAATCATACACAAACCTGTTTTGATCGGGCTTATGTCCTTAGTGATTTTCTATGAGTAAATTAAATAACAGATGCATAGACTCTCTTTTAAACAAGATATTGGCTGATAATCTGTCTCTAGTATTATAGAAATAAAAGAAATAATAATTTAAAGGTTTGCTTACAGTGAAGTGTACTGAATAAAAATATGTTTCTTTACTTCTTTACTATCGAGGTAACCAATTTTATAGGCTCAAACCAAATAATGTGTTAGGTAAGGGTTGATTTTTTTTACTTTATCTTCTACAAATAGCACGATAAATTTATCGGTTTGCTTCCAGAAAAGTGTTTAGTGTCATGATATGCCGTTGTTTCTTCGCCTGAAAGGCACATTTAATACTCACGATGGACCAAACGGCCAAGTCAGAGAAAAAGAGATCCTTGTACAGTTCATATACAGTTGACCCTAGTTCAGAGAACGATATCCTTGCATAGTTCACATATAGCTGTCCCTAGCTTTGAAGTGCGGATCAGAGTGAAATTAACCAATCGGCAGCACCTACTACTCGACGCGGTTACTCTTGAACCGAGTAGCAGGACTGACTATCACTCTTATATCACACAAACAGTTAATAGTGTAAAGCATGTTTGGTAACACAACATGTCAGATCCAAAACTATCGGATCCATAAATTGCACTCAAGTCCATCAGTTGCATCAGGATTTATTTCTTTAGCTTTGTATGCGCAGATGCAATAATTTCATAAGATAACTTTCAAACAAATGTGCTGAGTGAGAGTTTTATGAGCAATTGAAACAACAGTTGTACAATTTTACATTCAGACAAAAGTGATGAGTCAAAATTTACCCTTTTAGGTTTTGTTCGTAATTATAGTAATAGGTTTAATACATTCAAGTTTGTTACATACGGGATTATCTCTTTTAGAATTTTTACACGTTTTTGTCTTATGAGATTACACAGAAATGTAAAACGATTTGGTAATAATATGTATATATATCAAATTCGGTTTAGGTGTAAAAAAACGCATGTTTTCTTTGGCGACGAGAAAACGTGATTAAGTGTCTAGATAAACGTTTAACTAATATACGTGTATTGGAATACAATTCTGCTTTAAGGTATATGTAGCGGGAATACATTCCTAATATTATGTTCTAGCATACATATAGTGGAAATAGATTCCTATTACAGTGCACCAATATACGTGTAACGGGAATACAACATAAGCTACGTGAGAATACTCTTTCGATGATATCCAACAGCTTACTTATTTTCAGTGTTATGACGTACTTTATAGTGACTTCTCAAGTTTTGGTTTGTTTTGAATTTCGCGCAAAGCTAGATGTCACTAATTTAGTTGTGTAAGATTAAAGGGAAGACAGCTAGTCATCACCACTCACCAGCGACTTTTGAGCTACACTTTAATCACCAAATAGTAGCATTGATCATAACATTATAACGCCCTCACAGCTGAAAGGGCGAGTATGTTTTGGTGGGACGGGGATTCAAACCCCGACCTTTAGATTGAGGGTCGAGCGCCCTAACCATCTGACTATGCAGGGTGTACAGATTTACCGTTGTACATTTTATTTTAGTGCCTACGTTTGTTTCTTTGCATGAGACGTATATTTTTGACTATGCATTGCGCAAGTCCCGCCTGTTTTCCAAATTTGTAGAACGTTTTTAAAAGTGAGAATCAACAATATTTGTTTATGAAAACGCTCTAAAATATTATTGAAGCGTCGAGAACATGGCGTGATTCCTATAAAAAGTGGCTAGCTGAGAGACGGAAGAGAATATATTAATGGATAGCTACTGTCAGTGTGGAATAGGCTAAGGAATTTTACAAGGAACGTTATAGAGATCAAATATTAGAAACTGTTCAACTTCAGTAAATTACTTCGGATGCTATAATTTCTACGAGGACATTAAACATCTTCGCTGGAGAAAAGTAGCTTGTACCCGGTGCGAGACCAGCCAAGAAAAGACAGCGTTGGCTTAGGCAAGGTGTAACAATATCAACTCAGAATTAATCTGATCGTCGTGGACCTGGACCATCGATAAAGTATTCAGATCTAGATCGGATATAAGACTCAGTATAATTTTTAAGTTTGTAAAACTGTTGTATACAAACCATCATTTGTATTAACTATTAGTAACAACAGTTATCATAAATTGTTTTATTTTATTATTTTGCATATTAAAATATATTTGTGTTAAAAGAGTAAATTGTGTGTGTCAATCTTGTTGGTAAATAGCATAAATTTAATACATATTAACATTTAATTAATTACTAAGTCAAAACTAAAATTCAGGTTATTTCAAGTAGTAGTACATGACCAATGTAATATAACGAATTGGGGACTCATCTGAGACAAATTATAATACGTAACACGAAGCTAAATTATAGAGATTACTATTGTATTGTAGTGTAAACTGCACATTCTTCGTTGTTGGGAAATGGATCCTGGATTCTAGCGCCGTAAGTCCGTAGACTTACTGCAAATCCATCGGGGACTATAGAGAGAGATAGAGAGAAAATGATCAAAAACGTATTTGAAAAAAAATTAACATGATAGAAAAACAAACGTAGAGAGACAAACAAAACATATCAGTGCAAGTTTCACTTTCAGTTTTTTAAGCTCTTACAAGTAATTTCTTTTTTATAATGTGGTACGTTTGCATGTCTCGCTTCGACAATCTTCGCCTGGAAGCCATCGACCTGTCGCCAAGGGTCTGCGTACTATGTGTAGAATCATATATAGTTTACACGCACATGTACATAATTACTCATAAACTTCCACATGTACCTCAATGTCTTTGGATGGTAAACGTGAAGTAGCTATTACGTCACTTCTGCATAGGATAATGAGAACTAATTCTTGTGTATAATTCCTTCTTGCAGAAGCAGATGGGGATAGATGGTTGAATTTTTTTCGTTTTTAAGATATATATTTTTTACTGGATGGTAATTTGCAAACGAGGATCACGTACAGGTTCAGTTACTAATAAATCATGTTCTCAACTACTTAAATAATGTGGAAATCTCTGTAAAATGTAGTGACGTTAGAGAAGAAAGCTACATATCAACTTGGAGGGATTAATTACCCTGACAGTACTCAAAAGCTCAAAGATCGCGTGTAGTACGTGGAGTGTTTTTCATTAAAAAATGTCACGTGAATTTCTCCCTAATCGGCCTTGTATCAATGAAGACTTACTAGTGCACGAACAACGCTCTCTTGGGGACTTTTATCAGAGCCCTAAGCTGAGTTCTCTAAACTCATAGAGTGGTCAAGTAGACAGACAGAAACACAAACACGCACATAGTTACCACTACCAACCTTCAAACAAAATTAGAAATAGAAATTCAAATAATGTGCAAAAAATATTTGTTTTCAACTAACCAAATTTTTGATATAATTATCTCGTACATCAGTTTGTAACCTAAACTTGAGCTATAACCTACGTAGACGAACGACACGCACGTGTTTTTATTCCCTGATTAATTCTAAATACCATTTTTTAGCCGTCCCACGAGTTTAAAAGATATCTTATGGAACTTCTTGTTCTTCAGCAAAACAAAATAAATATAAACCTACACACAGAAAATAAATTAATGGAAACAATCAGGTAAACAAAGAACGAAATAAACAAGTGTTTGTAAACGGCTGTTTGATAAGATCAAAACGTAAGATCAAGAAACAACCTGATATGTTTCTACCAAGTACTAATGTTCTATACTGCTTACCTAACAGACACTAAAACATTAATAAATAGTCGTTAAGAAACTCTTTTTTGCTTGGTTTAGGTCACATCTGGTGAGGCAGCGTTAAGCTAAAATCACTCTCATAAGGTGTCTTGGATATTTGATATGTTTTTGTTTATACACCCTCTATGAGGGTGGATTAATAAAGGATGAATCTGCATGGTTTGTTATGTTGAGTTTGATTCTCTGCGGTGGACACAGCAGATAGTTTATTATGGTTTTGTCCAAACCAATCAGGCCCGGTATGGCCAGGTAAGTTACGGCGTGCGACTCGTTATATGAGGGTCGCAGGTTTGCATGCCCGTCGCACCAAACATGCTCCCCTTTTCAGTGGTGGGGGCGTTATAATGTCACGGTCAATCCCACTATTCGCCATACAGTGGCGGTGGGTGATGACGACTAGCTGTTTTCCCTCTAGTCTTAAATTAGGGACAGCTAGCGCAGATAGCCCTCAAGTAGTTTTTTGTGAAATTCAAAAACAAAGGCCCCCCAGTGGCTCAGGGTATGTCTTCGGACTTACACGCTAAAATCCGGGTTTCGATACCCGTGGTGGGCAAAGCACAGATAGCCCATTGTGTAGCTTTGTTCTTAATTCAAAACACCAACACACACCGAAAACAAACAGTTTCAAACCAATCATGGAAACACAGCTTTCACTTGCAGCTGAATTCGTGAAAGTGTGTTTGTAATGCTTTACTGGATTACGTTCTTTGAGAAAAATATCTGTTGTATTTCTAGGTTAAAAACGAATGTGATGTTGGCCGAATTTTAAACAAAGCACAGTAACGATATATTTTATAAAACGTATATGATTTTCAATACTTAAAACAAAGTTTTAAACAAATAGATATTTCTAATTTGTTTGACAACCAGAAAGAAAGTATTGCACTTTTTATGTTTAAATCACTGAGCTACAAAACATATTACATCTATAAATGGAAGCAAACAAATTAGTTCGATGAGAGCAAATATTTGAGGAGGCAAACAAGAGAGAAAAACTTTTTTTTCTTATATACGATGGCTATAATTAAAAGCCTTCATGACATTAATGTACAACATTTATATTTTCCAGGTGCGCAGAATTAGAAATAAGTCTCACCCCTACTGCACCTTAAAAAAATCCATAAATTGTCATTTCTAAACGTCTATCTGAAATGGCAGGAATTATTATCAAGGATAAACGCTTCAGTGCTACGTTAGTGCTAACAATAGCAGTGCTACGTTAGTGCTGACAATAGCAGATTGATAAGTCATTTTAACTGGACAAACTGTTCGTTGTTTTTTGTTTTGTTTTTATAAATGGTCTATTTCTTGTTTCTTATTGTTTTGTATCTGTCTAATAATTTCAACTTTTCTCTGAATTTGCATAACTGGTTTATATTTTAAAAGTATAACATTATCTATTTTGAAATATATCAACTTAGAAAATGTAACTAGCCATGATAACTTGAACTATAGAAATGTTCAGAATTTCGGCTCAAATTGGCGAGCGTTTAAGATCAATGCAAAATAAATGGTTATCCATAAAAAAAAGTGTTTACTTGTTACTTTGCAGTATTAGGCGTGAAACATTATATGCTATATTTTTAAACCAAGTGTTTTTATTTAACAAACAGATAATATTAGTTAGTGTTAGTCAAAATGATAACGTAGATATTATACATTTAACTGGGGTTCTATAATAATCTATCATTGTATACATTAAACCTTGCTTAGAGCCTAAAATAACCTGTCGTTTTACACATTACCCTCTCTTAGGGTCTAAAATAACCTGTCGTTGTATATAGTATCTCTAGCTTAGGGTGCAAAATAACCTGTCGTTGTATACACTAAACATTGTTTAGAGTCTAAAATAATCTATCATTGTATATATTAAATCTTGCTTAGAGTCTATAATAACCTGTCGTTGCATATATTAAACTTTTCTTAGGATCAAAAGTAATCCGTTATTGTATGCATTAAACTTTGCTTAGGATCGAGTATAACCTGTCATTATATATATTAAACCTTGCTTTGGACCCAGAATAATCTGTCAATGTGTACGTTAAACCTTTCTCAAGATATAGAATCACCTACCATTGTATACATTAAACATAAAACATTGCTTTGGGTCTAGAACAGGGTTGGGCAGCTTATTTTTCATAATGACCACAGTTGTGGCAAATGAAAACAACGTTGGCCACACTATTAAAAACAAAATTCAAAGATGTTAGTTTAATAAAAATAACTGCATTTCAATTAAACTTCAATGTGAAAATTGATGTGGGTTTTTATCAACAAGTTTCGTGAAATTTGGCTTAATATTTATGCTCAATGAGCATCTCAGCTCTGCCTCTAAATTTATGCCAATAAGCCGAGGTCTGTATCTAGACTTGAAAAAAATCTAGCTTAGTAAATGTTGACTCACACACCCATATGGAACTAAATATGGAAAATAATTTTCAAATTGCTATCTTTAAATTTGGAAGACTCTCATTTATCAAAATAGTGAGCCACATCTCTCTGATAGAACATTTTTGTTACCTTTTATGTGTTCTATACTTTGCAGGAATAGCAAAGATGTAATTTCCTTACTGAAATTTCCTAAGTCAAATTGAAATGGATCATGCAAAAAATTCAAATATCAATTTCAAATTTTTAAATTCGGAGAAACGTGATTCGAAGTTTGAGATATACTTTTTATCCAGTTTACACAAAGATAATCTTTAGTATCAGAGAAATCACAGTCCTTATTATTTTCTAGAAAACTATACAACTTTGCAAAATGTGTCAAATCATTCTTTTGTTATTGTTCTGTAAGAAAGTTTAGCTTTAATTGAAATTCGTGAATAAACTGTGATTGTTCGCTTATTATTTTAACCCCTTCCTTAAAGCATCATATTCAAGTGAGCTATCATGTTGCACAAAAAGTGCAAAACTGCCATGGCAAAGTTTCAATTTCAGGGATATTTTCAATCTTACCATTTTAAATAAAATACTCTTTTATTTGAGGAAATAAGTAAATCGATCCAAGACTTTTCTTCTATTTAACCATCTTACATCTGCAAAATAAGTAAGATCATCAACAGTGCAATCACTACTTTTCTTCAAAGACTCAACAAACTGTTGATGGATGAGAGTTTGTGTTTGTATTTTTTTCTTATAGCGAAGCCACATCGGGCTATCTGCTGTACCCACCAAGGGGAATCGAACCCCTGATTTTAGCATTGTAAATCCGTAGATTTACCGCTGTACTAGCGGGGGGCTAATGGATGAGAGAGCTTCCACTTCTAATATAATTCACAATTTTTACAACAATATCCATCAAGTATGCACGTGCCCATGAAGAGTGCTCAACATGCCGCACTCCGTACAATATGATCGAGTTCTATTTAACTTTTGAACGCAACTGTTGGTTGAGAAGAACAATTGGAGAATAATGCGCAAACTCTGCTCACAGTTAATTAAATTGAACCATTCCAACATACCAGGATATTTAACAGATGGTTACCATAAAAAGTGGAGCAGCAACCCTGTAGCCTTGCCGTTGATGTTTGTGGTTCCCTTGAAGTTGAACAGTCAGCTATGTATCCTGTCTTTATAAACTGTCGCACCAGTCTGTTCACATCTTGTGATGGCTCATCTATGCATGCCTCACATTTTGTGACGGTTCATCTGAGTATACCTTATATATTGTGATAGTTCATTTATGTATTCTTTACATCTGGTGATGATTCCGAAGAGCATTAGGTTCTTCACTCCAGCAAAAAGAAAAAAAAAAGTTGAAACTGAAAAAGTATGGATTGGATTTCCCATAAATGTTATTTTTTCCAATACTTGACACATACGTGAAGATTGAATCCTTGATACGTATTTCAAAGGAATACACAATTTGTCTACTGGACTTCTGTGTAAAATGAAATCCGTTTTTCAGCTACTAGACTTTTTATGAATCAATAATAAGTATTGTTGTCAGCTACTAGATTTTTGTGTGTACCGGATTCTCAGTGAATACTGTTTTCAGCTACTAGAGTTTTGTGTGGATCGGATTCACAAAAAAATATTATTGTCAGCTACTAGACCTTTTTTTGTGGACTGAATTCTAAATGAATATCGTTGTCAACTACTAGACATGTGTGGACCGGATTCTTAATGAATATCGTTATCAGCTAGTAGACTTTTGTGTGGATCAGATTCACAAAAAATATTGTTGTCAGCTACTAGACTGTTTTTATATCGAGTTCTCAATAAATATCGTTCTCAGTTTTGTGTAGTTGTATGTAGTGGATTCTCTTGAATAAGAAAACCAATCATTTTTACCTTCTAGACTTTTAAATAATGTTTTTCCCAACATATATCGCTGTATGTTTATGGGCTATTTTACAAACTGGATTCTCAATGAATATCGGTTTTGGCTACAGGACTGAACTTATAGTTAGAATAGAGTCCTAGTGAAGATAAATACGTTTTTTACATACATTTTTAACTCGGATGCAGGTTAACCTCCAAAGCTTAACCACCCTTATGTAACTTTGCGTAAAATTCAAAATAAAAACAAAAATACACAACACAATCCTTATACTTTCAAGCAAGTGAACTAATTTTTGCCACAACCTGAAATATAATTATAATACCTTGCAAATTAAAACAAATAATATCAGGTTATAATATATCAACCGCACTGTATATTCCATATGCAGCGCTAACGAGGGTTTATTAATCTGGAGTAGAAACGGCAGAAACAGTAGTGATTTAGGTGCTGTTTTATATCAACAAGTATAGTGAACAAATATTTTTATGGTGTGAACTAAATTAAATTCAGTTTTATTGTTCGTTTTGAATTTGTTCCAAACTACACGAGGGTTTTCTGTGCTAACTGTCTCTAATATAGCAGTGGAAGATTAGAGGGAAAGCAGCTAGTCATCACCACCCACTTCCAACTCTTGAGCTACTCTTCTACCAATGAACAGCGGGATTGACCATAACACTCAAACGCCTCTACGGTTGAAAGAAAGAGCATGTACACTGAGATGGATATTCGAACTCGCGACTCTCAGATTGCGAGCCGAGCGCTCTAGTCTTCTTGCTATGCTGGGCCTATTAAGTCAGTGAACTGTAATTATTATACTTTTCTTTATTCAAGTCATGTATACACCAAATTATGTCGTAGGAATTAACTACCCAATGCTATTTATTAATTTATTATTTTTAAACCCATTGATTTAATTTTTGTTTGAATTAACTTTATTATCTTTCATCAGAATTGGCGAACCAGTAAGTTAGTCAACTTGTTCCCTGAAAGGGTACAAGGAAGCATAAAAGCAATGGGAAAAAACTATAACATATCCTTCAGGTTCACAGTAGAACCATATGAAAGTTGTTTTTTTTAAAGAGGGTTTTATTAGATGGGGTTTCAGAGAATACAACCAAAAACTCTTCACACTATCTTCTTCAAGTAATGCATTGGGATTCTGGCTTTTAATTTGACTTGGAACAGTAACTTAAAGTTTCAACTGTGAAGAAATGGTTCACATACAAGTATGAATATTAATAGGGCATAGCATAATCATCCAGATGAACTAAACTGCCTCACGTCTCACATGTGATCTTAAGTAAAGTGACAGTGAACTTTAATCCAAAAGAAAATTAATCTGTTAACATATAATAAAGGGGGCTAGTGGTTAAGAAGAAATGGTAAAACATGTGGATGAGTATTGTTTGCTGACTGCAATATTGTTTAAACTCCAAAATTATCAAATCTTTAAAAGACGCCAGTAAATGTCAGTATGATCAATTGGTTAACCTTGTTGGTTTTCGCCAAACCAACAAGACAACATTGAACATTCTTCTCTCATTAACAACGGGATTTTTAAAACGAAGGTAACAACAGATATAAATCATTAGTATTATGTTTGGTATCCGTAAAAAATAAAAGTGTATTTTTCCTATTCGATTATCAGTTCTACAACTTACTCATGTATCTATGTGTTCAGTCAACCACGTTATCATTCTAGCGAAATACCCACTTTTCACGGTGAGATTACAAACACTCGTAGAAGCAATGTATGTTTGGTTTACCAGGTGTGAACGTGCCAGTGACGTCGATAAATAAACATCGGTCTACAAAGTGCTGCACTGCCTAGTCACCATGGTAGCCACACAGCGTAACTGAATTTTTTGCTTCACAATTAAATAATATTCGATAGAAAGATCTGTGAAATTCGCTCTATTTCAGGTGTTCACTTCTGCTTTCTTTCGCTAACGCTATATATAAAAATCGTTATCAAAAGAATTCTCAACATCTGCGGCACTTAAAATTATTTTGGGGAGGATTAGAGTAAATTAATACATTAGACCTTCTACTCCTTTTTATTGTCTCGACATGACCAGATGGTTAAGGCACTTGACTCGAAATCCCAGGATCGCGGATTCGAATGCCTATTACATCAAACATGCTCGCCTTTTCAACTGTAGATGCGTAATAATATTAGGTCAATCCCACTATTCTTTGGTAAAAGAGTAGCCCAAGAGTTAGCGATGGGCAGTGATGAGTAGCTGCCTTCCCTCTAGTCTTACACTGCTAAATTAGAGATGGCTAGTGCAGATAACTCTCGTGTAGCTTTGCGCGAAATTCAAACCAAACTCTTTTTATGAGCTGTATACCAAGCTTGGATCTTTACCAGCCTATCCTTAAATTGAAATTATTTTAGTCAGGATTAGAGTAAATTAATCAATGAAACCTTGGGCTTTGTCAAATACATCAATCTAAAGGATTTTACGTCCCAAGACCACGACTGTAATTGGAGATCAAATCATCAATATAAAACGAAGTTACGAGGTAAAAGTTTGTATTGGTAATCCTCCCACACATACACAGATCTGTTCTGTCGCCATTATGCTGCGACTGAAAATTTATGTGATAAAGTTTGAGTAAAAAGACACATTTTACTCTAACACTATTAGTGATGTGTTTGTATCAGAATTTCAAGCAAAAATACACAAATGTCATCTGTGCTAGCCACTCCTAGTTTTCAATTGATAGACTAGAGTGAAGGCAGTTAATCAACAGTACCCACCCCAACTCTTGGACTGCTCTTGTCTGTAAATAATTGAATTGGCTGTCATCCTTATAGCTGTGACGGATTTATTGTTATATATTTATTTTAATATCAATGTTTGTTTCAGTTAAATATGTGTATTGAGAAGTTTATATAACTCATACTGTTAAATATGTTTCACTAAATTCTCTTCTATTCACTAAGTTGTAGAATATCCTCAAGTGTAAGAACCAACCATGGATCTGTGTATGTAAACACCAGTGTATCGTCGGTATCGCTGTGCAGACCGAAAGTTCTCCTCAGGCTTATAAAACGTAACTAACGAGACGCGTCAGAAAGTAGTAACATACGATATCTATTACTGGTTTGTTATAGAAGCTATGATTGTGACTAATGCTTATTAATCAGAGACTTCAGATATTTGACCAGAAACATTTATAGAATTCGAACGTTAAAAACATTTTAGCTTCAGAGGATTGATGTTTAACGTTAACTTGTTTGTTTATTTTTGAATTTCACGCAAAGCTACATGAGTGCTATCTGCGCTAGCCGTCCTTAATTAAGCAGTGTAAAACTAGAGAGAAGGCAGCTAGCTAGTCAGTACCACCGATTGCCAACTCTTTTACCGAAAAATTTAACTGTCATTGAAAGCTCGAGCATGTTTGGTGCGACGGCGATTCGAACCCTCGACCCTTAGATTACCGAACGTTAATATTTTTACCAAGATATTATATAACTTCAGCTGTGAAAAAAAATCACGCTTGGTAAGCAAAGAGCTAACTAACTTCCCTTTAAGTGAATTGTACTGGTGTCGGTTCGAAATTGATTCGCTCATCGTGAAAACTCGATAAAATATCAAGGAAGATAAGGGCCAGATATAAGATTCAATATTGTTTGTAAGTTTGTAAACCATTTGTATATAAATCATTATTTGTAATAATCATTATTACAAATTATATTATTGTTTGTTTATTAAAATATATTTGTATTAAAAAAGAAAGAAAATCATGTGTTTCAATCTTGTTTGTAAATTTCATAAATTTGATATATATCGACATTTAACTAACTTCGAAATTTAAATAATCATTTCACCCAGTTTCAGGCTATTTCAAACTGTCATACGTAACGTAATAAACTGGGAGCTCAGCCGGAATAAACCGTAGCCCCAGTATACGGGGCGAATATTTGTTGCGACGAATCGTAAATCACGAACACTTGGATTCACAGTTCTTGCATGTGTGGCACCATAATTGCTTTGTAACTACAACATGAATCATTTATCATCCCAACCAGCAAATTACATGGGTATAAAGAAAATAAACTTTCGGTTGATGTACACTATGCTCGTTAAACAATGAAAATTGTTTAGAACTTATTCAAATATTCTATATCAGTTAAAATACCATTTTGGAATGTTTAATACAACTACATTTTGTTATCAGTATGCCAATCTCTTTACAGGCAGTTAAGAATTTAGTGGTCACGACGAAGTAACCAAACACGTGGATTTGTCCTTAGACGTAGATATTGTGATCATATTTTCAATTTTTCACGCTAATAACTGTTCGTACGCTTTGTTACTTGAACTTGTATTTATTTACTTCTTTTTCTCATGTTCACAAATAAACAGTAACATAGAGGTTTTCCAGTGGGTCAATTTTATAGACTTACAATCCTAAAATTTAAGGTTTGGATTTCCTGCAGTGGCCAGAGCTCTATAATAAACCAACCAAAAAGTAAGAAACAATATTTTAATGAATGTAACAACGAATGTAAGCCATTACCATTCAAATGTTTAATAAAGCATAGACATATAAATTGCCACTTTCACATACTGAGATTAGTTTACCAGTCCATCTTTTCTTCTTAGACGTATTGTAACGCCCTCCCCCTAGTTGCTCAGCGGTATGTCTGCGGACTTACAATGCTAAAAACCGAGTTTCAATGCTCGTGGTGGGCAGAGCACAGATAACCCATTAATAGCTTTGTGCTTAAGTCAAAACAACAATCTATTGTAAAGAAGGGGTAGGCGAATAAAAACCCCACGTAGCTGATCTACATGAAGGTACTTTGAAACATATAATTTTTAAATCTTTGACAGTAAGTGTATGGGCTTACAACACTAAAATGCCCCCCAGTGACACAGCAGTGTGTCTGTAGATTTACAATGCCAAAAACCAGGTTTTGATAACCGTGGTGGACAGAACAAAGAAAACCTTTTGAATAGCTTTGTGCTTAATTACAAACAACATGCAAATATAGAGTTCGATTCTCTTTGGTGAACAGAGCGTAGATAGCCTAGTGTGTGTATTTCCGTTTGAATCGAATCTCTGTTGGTGTTTGGGTAAGAAAAGTTCATACCTTGGAGGGACAGGTTCTCTATGACCTCTTCCTCCTCCCCGTACTTATGTTCTTGACGGATTGGTATTTATAATTGGAGAACTGAATATTATTTTTATCCTTTTCAGGGCAGTGTCCATGTATTGTGGCTCATATACAGTGATTGCGTTTGAAAACAAGCTTGTTTGTTTGTTTTTAATTTCGCGCCAAGCTACACGAGGGCTATCTGCGTTAGCTGTCCTGAATTTAGCAGTATAAGACAAGAGAGAAGGCAGCTAGTCATGACCGCTCTGGGGATCTTTTACCAAATACTGGGATTAATTGTAACATTATAATACCCCCACGACAATACCCCCAGGGCAAGCATGTTCTTTGTGACGGCGATTCGACTCCGCGACCCTCAGACTAGGAGTCTAGCGTCTTAACCACCTGGCCATGCTGGACCATCCTTGAAAGCATACAAACATTGTAATTATGCCATTAAAACTACAAGCTGTTTCAATATTTTGAATAACTGAATTTCTGAAAGTGTACTTTTAAGTTAAATTTTCTTACTCTTCTAATTACTTTAATTGAGTGTTTGAAAATAAACAAAAAAAACAGAAATGGAAAAGTTATTTTGTCTCTCTGTATAGATACTCAAGTTTCTGTATTATTCCTTAAAAAACGTATTATATGCATACATTTTCGGTCCCGGCATAGCCAGGTGGTTAGGGCACTCGACTTATAATTTGAGCGTCGCGGTTTCGATTCCCCGTCACACCCATCAAGCTCGCCCTTTCAGCTGTGGGGACGTTATATTTTATAATATCACGATTAATCCTACTATTCGTTGGTAAAAAATGGTTAACTCAAAAGTTAGCGGTAGGTAGTGATGATTAATTGCCTTCCTTTATACTGCTAAATTAGGATCGGCTAGCGCAGATAGCTCTCGTATAGTTTGGCGCGAAATTCAAAACAAATAAACACATTCTTTTTTATATTTCTAAAAGTGCTGCAACACCCACGATAGCAGCTACAAACATACAACCACAATTAAATAGAATTAGTGAATACTGTGAAAAATATAGAATTAAAATAAACACAGCAAAAACTCAGCTCGTACTCTTTACGAAATCGCCAAAACACAGAAAACAACAGTTAGAAATATATATGAATGGCACGCTGCTCCAGATTGCCCAATCAGCAAAATTTTTAGGTCTGACTTATGATTCAAAATTAACTTGGATCAACCATGTCAACGAAATTAAAAATAAAATTTGGCGAAGAACCAACTATGTTAGGAGTCTAACTGGTAAACACAGTGGAGCATCCACAGATAATATTTTGAAAATATACAAAACATATATTAGACCAGTAATAGACTATGCAGCTCCAGCATGGGTAACTGTAAGTAATGTAACAATCAAAACCAAACTACAAAAAATACAAAATGCACTTCTCACAAAAGCATACAGAGTTCCGAGAGCAACATCATCTAAATTCATCCATAATTACTCGAACATACCAATAATATCAGATAGACTCCTAAATATTACAATTAGGTATTTTAACAAAAATTGGAAGAAAAATGATTTGTTATGCGAACTAGATAGGTACCTTATACATGATGAAGATATTCCTAAATACCTCTCCCCAATTAACATATATATTAAATATAAAGAAAAAAATAAATAAATTAAATTAAAATATGTATGTGTATAAATTTTAAATCTTGTATTTATAATTTACATACTCATGTATTTTAAAATAATAATAAGATTAAAAAAAAAAAATGCCACCAGCAAGCTTGACTACTGTGAATAAGAGACTATAAATGGACATTGCCCTGAAAAGGACCTAACATAACATTACGAGTTAGGGAAAATATGTTAAGGAAGGAGGAAGAGGTCAAAGTGAACCTGACCCTCCAGGGCAAATACCCAAACACCATCGGAGAGAAGTTTTATATTTCTACCATTCCTGAATGATGTTAATATTAACCCTTCGTCAGATTTAATGCAAGAGATATTGTGTAGTCACTGTAAAAGCAAATAAACTGACAATTTTGACTGCTATGGAAAAGTTATCAAGTGAAATATGTTTATAAATAGAAAAAAATAATTCATATATTTTAATGCTGTAGATATGCAATTAATCATGGGAACCAGACCGAAAACAATCTTGTGTTTGAGGTGAACAATTAGTTCCACTGGCTGCAATAAATCATGCTATTTTCAAATTATTATTTTTTTTTTATAAAGGATTAAAATACCACTACATATTTTACTTCTAATTCATGTGATTGTTTTTGACTCTTTGAATAAATATTCTATTCAGGCACTACATAAATATTAACATAATTATATTATTGTTACAGAAATATTAAAGTTTTATACGTAAGTTTATTTATTTAATAGGTGTTTGTGAATTCTAAAGTATACATTGTAAGGAAATGATTATTAGAAAGTTTAGTTGAGATAACTTCTAGCTTGGAATCCCCACCTTGTGTAAAGAAACTGATATCTGAAATTAAGAAAATATTTAACAAGTTATATGAAAAAGGGCAAGAAAAATATTAATGTCCAAGTTTCCACAAAATTATAACTTTACTTGAATTACATTACAGGAATAGCTTGTAACACGAAAATTAAAATTTTGTTTCCAATAAGGCAAGTAATTATTATGAGGAACCTGTTTTGTTTACAAACAACACCAAGTTTCACTAGATTTATCTAGCATCATCAGGTGAATATCTGGCGAAACGTAGCCTGCCCTTTTTAAACAACAAAATTAGGTTTATAAAAACATATTACTTGTTTTATCCATGAACTAAACTTTAAGTTCAATTGAATCGTTAAATGGAAAAATTAAAATGAGATCAAATTTTGCGAACAAAACGTGGACTACGTTTTTTTTCTTTTTAGATCATGTCGATAAAGGTTACTTAGTCAAATTGATAACATTACTGCTTTTTAAATTTGCACTTTTATTTTGTAACCACAATGTATCTATTTTGTTTATTGAGTAGTCAGTTAAAATTATGGTGGAAATATAAACATATACATACACGAGAAGAGGGACACGGAAATACAAAGAAAGCTGATATACTAAACATGCAGCGATCGGTCAGACAACATCTCGCGTGGAGAGAGACTAACAGATTAATAGAGCAATAATATTTCTATGGTAACACGTAACAAAAAGAACATAAAGCCAGTTACATTAACTTCTTCTCATTAAAACTTGTAATTTCAGTGAAGAATGCTTCCCAGTGGTACAACGGTATATGTACAGAATTAAGACGCTACAAAACGGGTTTCGATAACCATGGTGGGCAGAGCACAGAAAACCCATTGTGTAGCTTCATATTTAATTTCAAACAAATAACAATCAGTAATGAAAAGAAAAAAACCTGTGAATAACGTCAAAGCCTAATCTATTCTCTATATGAAATCCTGGAGAGAAAGCCAGATATTCGATTTTCGAAACTATGAATTCAGAATGATGTAGAGTATCATTGTAAAATACATTGCTCAAAATGCTCAAGGAATAATAGAGAATCTATGATATTATAATGATAATCATATAAAATGTTATAAAATAATAATTGCCACTCCCACGAGCACCTTATTACCACTCATGTGAACTGAAATAAAGAAATAGATAATCGGTCATTTAATTTACGCTCGTAAATAAACATCTAGTATATATGATTTTTACATCTTTAAAGTTTATGACCCTTAAATTTGCTATGGACTGCGATCAACAAAGACAATCTGACACTAATGTTGCATGTTTAGTCAGAGTTTTAAGTAGGCTCTCAATTATCCACTGACACTTCTTTAAAGGTAGAATTTCAGAACAACTTTGGGATCTGTCTGGAGTAAAGTAACGGAATATGATGTATGTCCATACAGAATATCAAACGTGCTTGATAGAATGAAGTCCACTAAGCAAAATGACTTCATTAAGTCAAAGTTGTTGTTAATCTTATAGAAATGTGCGTGTTGACAGGTTTTGTATTTCATTATTATGTTTAGTTGAATGTAGGGCCAATTATTTTATCAGTATATGGTAGCACAAAGGATTATAGGATGTGATGCTTATTATGCGTGGCATTAATTAATTAATTAATTACTATTTCGCAGGATGCATATGGCTAGTTCGTTCATCAGTGCTTATTTCTTCCCACAATTTACTTCCTAAACCCTACTATTTACTTTCCTTTATATACAGTTAAAGTGAAACAAATGGTTACTGTACTGGCATGGTATGATACATATGTACATGTGTGTGTGTATAGATATATGTAAATGAAAATGAAATGGATATAATTTGATGAACATTCCAAATTAAAATAAGCTCTTATCTAGCTGCATGGTGAATCACACTTCATCTCTATATACTTAGCCCACTGGTCCTGGACGTGTTCTTACCATCACAGAGAAGTTGTTTCTTGTCTTGATAAGAGCAAGATGTACTTTATTGGATGTGTGGCACACAGATCAGTCTTGTAAAGTCTATTTCTAACCGTTTGCACACTGATAGTTCGTCCAGTTGCGGCTGCGAACTTCAGCCACACTTACAGAGTTTGTATTCAACGATGTGGCGAACCATAATCAATATTGGTGGTTGATTACTTGAATCGTGGTTGATGATTTGCCATATCCGGGTGACCAAACAACCATACAATTGGTTTCGAATAGTTCCGTGTTCTGCTAAAAATAGTTTAAAACATTTAGACTTAATTCGTAACAGCAAACTCTGACTGGCTGGCTTCCATGTGTTTAATGACTCCACGCTTGAGTAAATTTCCGAATATATTCTTTGAGATCTAATTAAGGTATCTGAAAAATACGGAACACTTTGATCTCCGTGGTTCACTTGAAAGTTGCAACTGGAACAAGTTTTTTCTGAGACACTTTTATGAAATGTAGGCTTAATGAAAAATCATTTGTTATCCAGATCACATGACTGATTTTAAGATGCCTGATTATCGTAATAGTTATACATATTACTCAACATATTTAACATACCACAACGCCCTCAGCATACAGTAGCTGTACGCTTTGCTGCAACATAGATCATACCATATAGTTACAAAACGTTACTTTGTGCTTTAGTATCACATATCATAGCTTGTTATTTCTATCACACTATGTTAATAACGAATAGTTACTGTACGTTTTACTGTAACACATATCATACCATGCCAGGACAGCAACCATTCATTTCACTGTTACACATATCATACCATGCCAGGACAGCAACCATTCATTTCACTGTTACACATATCATACCATACTCGTCACGCAAGTGATCAGACTAAATATGCTATCGTAATATATAACACTTCATATTGTTTAACCCTCAAATTATCAATGTGGTCAACCTCCATCAATATGTTTATACACCAAGATGACTGTGATTCCATGACGTATACTTGATTACAGTTTACCCAATAATAAAGAAGCCACTTAAAAATACAAACCAAAAGACCATCAACATTGTACTTAATTCTGGAAATTACTGTTAGGATCCCCGTATGTATTTTACGTAGGTAATAAGTGTTTTCACTCAGATTTTAGGTCAGTTCTTTGTATCAAATAAGATGTGATATATGGACTTCTATTACATCACTGTGTTTATAACATAAAATTATATGACATATCACACCAAATTAATCACAACAAACGACACTCTAGCGTATGTCATATTGTTTTCGACTAGTGGTTACTGTAAATGTCGCCGGAACACTTAATGTATTATACCATATCGCCATGGTAAAAGGTTATCTACGTTTCGTAGTGCGTTATACAATATTGATTAATGAAGGTCAGCTGGATGGAAATTTCATCTCAGATCATGCAGCTAAATGTCTGCAAAGCTTTACAACAATTTACGTAACGTGAAACATAATTACGTAGAGTATATTACAACTGATGTTTGAGTCTGTTAGTAAATTACAGCACCTCGCTAGTACAGCAGTATGTCTACAGATTTACAACGCTAAAATCAGGGGTTCGCTTCTCCTCGGTGGGCTCAGCAGATAGCCCGATGTGTTTTAGAAAACACAGTACATTACGTCGATTCGATGGATTCCTTGATACATATGTTTTCCCCGTCTTCCTAAATTTGTGTTTGTCTGTACGTTATAGAGAATAGAGATGCAATAAGGTATTGCAACCACAGACGTGTATTAACACCTCTGAAATGTCATTTATTTCAGTGTTTTTTAAACTTAATAAACAAGCCAAGAGTAAAATATTCAATGTTAGTCACCAGTCAACAACTTCGCTCATGAAGTTTTAATTTTGGAATTCAATTGTTAATTATATCAATTTCCTGTTTATAAGATGAAGGGGTTTTCTCGGTTTGTTTACATCTATGAAATTCAAGCTCACTTTTATTGTTGTAGCGTATAAATTTCTGGAAATTCTACGTGTTTACGACATTTGAAAACGAAGTATACCAGATAATGTTATATTTCACTTCGGTACTTTAAACATGTGTAAAATCTGAACAACTAAGGTAGAGCTTTTTTCCTCCCAGCAATTTACCCCATCCGTTCCCACCCCTTACTCGCTTTCTCTTCTGGGGTTAGTGTTTCTATTACCGGAAGACCTACTTCCTTTCCCACAGGTGGTGGGAAGAGTCTGTTTCTCTCGAAGCCAAGCTTATCTCTCTGTAAATAACTAATAATAATGAAAAACAGAACAATGTTAAATGGACGTAAACACGCATGACCAAAAGATGTCAGGTAAACTAAAATATTCAAACACAAAAATGGCGAATTGTTCTTATTGTTATGAGAAATTTTGAATGACGTCAATTATAGAATAACCGAAACTGGAGTTTCAACACTGCGAATGTTTTTAGTTTACGTCACCTTCATATAGTGATAGTTTTCCGTATAAATAATTTGTTTTATGTTAGGAAATTACAAACTACGAAGGAGCAACGTCCTCAATACCTAATGGGCATGAAAAGGAAAAGTGTGTGTCATTTTACTTTTAAGTGTATATGTTGCCAAGATACGTCCCAGTTTACTGTGAGGTCGATGTTGAAAGACTCACATTTCGATACATGTTGCTAAGTTACATTCCATTTCATTGAGAGGTCGATATTGGAAGATCCACATTTGAATATTTGTGACAATAACTAGGATAAAATAATAGCTTTAACTTTCGAAGAACTGAAAAATCACCTACAGTAATATTCGGTTATTTTACAAATTATAATCACCGAGAATTTTCAAAACATATTTTAACTCATTATATTCATGTAGAATATTATTCTTTTAATAAAATTTACTTGTAATAATTATAATAAAGTAAATTCATGTACTTACAAAAATATGTATAAAGACATATTCATATTGTATTTAACATGACAGCAGAACTGCATATTTATATAAATTAGATCAAACACAAAAAGATAGAAACATATACCAAAGAAAATGAGAACCATCACCCCTACTCTTTCAAATAAACAATTTTTCATTCTCGGTGTAAACAACATATTAATCTCAATTTAAATATATTAGTGGAGTGAACTGTAGTTTCAAAACATAGAAGTTCACATTCAATAGCAATACAGTTTTACATTTTTGACCTTTACTAGTTATATTTTATAAACAAATTTTACCAACGCTTGTCGTGCCTCTCTCGAGAAGCTAGTGTCGCTCTTTTATTTGTTCTGCCGTAGGTGAAAAATATATTAGGAAACAAATTTCAATTGATGATACAGTTTTAATATCTGAATTAATTTAGTTTTTGTTTAACGTACCTCCTCGCTACCTCCAAAATATTTGTATCCGAGTTCTGTCAGTTTTCTCAGGCTAAGATATCCAAGGTTTTCCTCGTCACACACATCGAAAACTTCTTGGAGATTCGTCACGAGGTCTGTGTCTGAGGCCATCAATGACTACCATTTTGTAAACACATGATACAGAACCAAATCTTTGTTATAAAATATTTAAAAATAAAAAATAAACTTTTTTTTTTAGGAATCTCCTTTCTCACTACATTGTGTTCGATTTAATGTCTATAGGAATCTCTCTTCTACTTACTCTCGAACTAATAGCACTATATTTCTGTTGAATCCACGCGGTAACCGAGTACGCTATGTGCGGAAGAATAATAGTGAAGAAATAATAAAATATAGTTCTGATTATTTAAATATACTCTTTCGATATATATTGAATCAGAGAAAACTCTTATTATGTTTATTTTGAGAACATACAATTATTGGTATCATATTAAACTAATTACCAAATATTAGCAAATTTTCTTTGATCAGCGGATTGGTACACAATTTGACAAAAACTGTAGTGCGTAAGGGTGGCGTTTCCTGCTGCTACACGTGCGTACAACATACAAGTTTACCAATAACCGCTGCTAAAAGCAAGAACATTCAAGTAATGACCTAGGAAGAGTGGTCATAGAAGCTTTTCGTATACTGCCTGCTATTCATAATTATTGTTGGTTGTACTTTTTATTGAATCAATTTACTGGCTGTGACTGGAATCATTATCTATTGAATGACATGTTGATAATGGGAGTTGTTCAGAATTAAAAGTTTATTTACAGTTTTATAATAAAAGAAAAACAAAGTACCCATTATTACATATTATATACATTTTTTATGTACATCGTATTAATGTGTATTGCATATATGTATGTCGTTATTTGCTTTTTTGTGTGTTAATCTTAACAACTGGCCTACGAGAATTTACTTTTTGTTTATGGCTTACATTTTTAAAATGTTTAAACTCAATTTGTATATGTATAAATTGGATTTCCTTGAAGACGAGAAACTAACTCTTTGTTAAACTGAAAATGACCTAGGAAGACCAAAATGTTGTTCTCTGCCTATCAACAAAAATGTTAATACCCATACCAGCCGTAAAGTGGGTTTGTTTTCGGTTACATGTCACAAGCAAAATCAAAATTAAAATGTAAAAAAAACTCATAACTGTGCTCTATATGTGTTAATATATAAAAGCTATGAAGCGTTCAAGAGCGCACATCATTATTTCTTCCCTAAATTAGTATCATAGAAAAAATTTAATGCTTGAGAAACGTGGACAAAACTCTTCCAACATATTCTTTCTCCACAGTTTTAAACGATTTTGCTTGTTATAAAGCACAAAGCAAAGTAATAAGTTATCTGTGCTGCATCAACTACGAATATCGGAACTAAATATATTTAGTGTTAGAATCCGTGATTTACGTTTAGGCACTACATAACTTATTGAAACAAGAGGATATCGTACGAACTATTTCATTTTTCACGGGATACCTGGAATTTTTACACAGTAATAGTGCGCTTACAGAAAAATTTAAATAAAACTGTTTATGTTAATATTTTTTGACTCCTAAAATGATTAAATAAATGATAAACAACACTTCGAATAAGAAAAACTACACATTTTTATCACCTGTCTCTTGATTGTATTGCCATCTAGTGAATTCAATTGTCAATGATTGCATATTATTAGATTATCTTTAGAAAACCAAAAGGAAGAAAATAATACCTCGAGAAACCAATAAAGCAATTGTTTTCAAAAGATAGACTACCATACCCCTGAAAGGAAGCATGCTATAGTGTTTTAAAGTTATTAATTATTATATTTTAACATATCTCTATAATTAGAAGAAATGACTTCAAGTATAAGTTACGTTTCAGTTTGACAACAATTAAAATTTCGTGATGATGAGAAACCCACTTGAAGTAAAAATGTATTTCAGGACGGCTGTTATGGGTATTAACACTTTAACTAATAAAACAGAGAACAACGTTTCGACTTTCTTAAGTCATCTTCAGCTTAACAGTTTTTTTTTTTTTGTTAACCTAAAAATAACTTAAGAAGGTCGAAACGTTGTTCTCTGCTTTATTAGTAAAATTGTTAATACCCATACCAGCAGTCTAGAGATAGAATTGAAATTTCACTTGTTTCTAGCTTGGAAGAAAACTAAAATAGAGGTCCTTTTTAGGTTTAGGCGTGTAGCATAATTTTGTATTTGTATCTAATATATATTTATATTTTTAATTTTGGTTTTAAAGCAACAGTTTTTGTGTGTTTTACTTTTGTACCGGCCTGGCATATCCAGGAGATCAAGGCGCTCGACTTGTAATCCGTCACATCAAACATACTTGCCCTTTCAGCCGTTGGGGGTCGGTATAATGTGACGGTCAATCCCACTATTCGTTGGTAAAAGAGCAGCCTAAGAGTGGGTGGATATGACTAGCTGCCCACCCTCTAGTCTTACATTGCGAAATTAGAGACGGCTAGCGCAGATTTTGTACCGCCATCTGCTGTTACAAAGGAAAACTAATTCATGATCCAGAGATGATACAATCTTTATATATTTTTTCTCGTATATATTTCATCTTCTAAAAGATTCGTGTTAAATAATTAATTAATCAAAAAACGCTGTCAATAGGTATGTGTATTTAAGTTGCACATCACTCATCTCTGCTCAGAGTAAATTTAATATAACTTATTGAAATAGTTTGACACAGAAGGAAACGTTTTACTTAATTGCCATCTGCCAAAATAATTTTGCTAATTAAATCTTTCGAGTATTTGTTTACAAAGTGAGTAGCCAAGTTGCAGCTTAATGTGGAAAATGTTTAGTTTTATTTCATTGTAAGGTATCCCTACAGTATCACTGAAGACAAAAACAGTAAAAACAAAACAAAACTGCTAATTCTCCATAAAGGAATTTTTAGGTTGATAAATGCCATATTCATTTGCTTCCACTGATCATATTCTACTTAAAACACTTTTGTGACAAGATATGAAAGATTGGACTCTTTTGTAGGAAGCTGGACATATCCATTTGTAAACAAAAAATTGCACACGGAGGTTCACAACCTGTTTATGAATTAGGTTTGTAGCTTCTTTAAAATGTCAATTACAACAGTAACATCATGTAGCTGCCCTCAGTTGGAAATATACTAATAAAAACTTTTCGAAACATCTAATAACCTATTGTTACATCATCATCCTCTCAACCTGCAAGCCCGCAAACCAACACAATTACCCACAAGTGGATACAACCATTAGTAACTTGACAGGTGGCTGTTGTTTGCGTCATATAAGACCATGTTTGTAAGATGGTTGATTTTTTAAACTGAAAGATCCTGTGAAGAAGGAGAAGGATGTTATATTTATCCAGTTGTCAGACTCAGTTCAACAGATATTTTTGTGACGACTGAAAGAACAAATGAACTCATAAATTTGACTGCCATCTATCTTTTCAAAAAGTCAACAAGTGAAATTTATTGGTCGCAAAAAAACAAACAGACAGTACTAGCACCGTTGTTATGTTAATAAATGTTTATGGGCAAAGAATGGAAAACAAAAATTAGAAATGGACAGGATGACATTAAATACAAAAACACACAACAATACAAACTTAAAGCTTAAAGTGGAATTTACTAATCCAATGAATTGGCGGAGATAAAGATTTTAATATTTACAAATCTTCCACTTACATTTAAATAAAATAGTTGTTAACCATGAATACGCAATAATAGGCAGAAATATTAAAGTTCGAACATTCTGAAAACTCCATTTCATCAAACAATAATGAAGTAAAACAAAAAGTAAAACAGAAAATATTTTATTTTCAGAAGAAGGCTCCAGAAATAGCATTAAAATTGTATCCTTTGACAGTAATTATTTCATTCATTGATTATTATTTTTATGTTATATTAAAACTGTTTGAAAATATCATATTTATCTAAAATATTTTCATGGATATTTCATTAAGGCGTATAACATTAAGATTTTAGGTTCGATCCCTATGATAGGCAGTATATCTCGTATGTAGATAGCCGTTATTCAGACTTGCACTAAACAACAAACTAAATTATTGAACTAAAACTATAGCTGTCATTGTCACAAATTCCAAATGGTAAGAGTAAGGTCTATGAGTTACTAATAATCTAATTTCGAAATAATTTCTAAGTAAATCATAACATTACTTTAAACTTGTTTTCCAAAAAAACTCAGTAAACTATTATTATGGTATACTGCAATAAGATTCTATTTTTATAAAAGTGATATAGAGTAACAATCAAACAACAGTGTGGAAAAGTATTAAAGTAAAAAAGCAACAATACCAGTAAATGAAAACCGATGTGAAAAAGATTTTTGTATGATATATGACACTAGTTAAGAAAATAAAATTTAAATACACGAAATAATAAAAGTTCACATAAGAAGCCAATACTTTTAGAACATTCAGAGTAAAACTTTTCAAAGTAACAGATAGCATAACAAATTTTGTTTGTTTTTTGAATTTCGCGCAAGGCTGCTCGAGGGCTATCTGCGCTAGCCGTTCCTAATTTAGCAGTGTAAGACTAGAAGGAAGGTAGCAGTCATCACCACCCAGCGTTAACTCTTGAACTACTCTTTTACCAACGAATAGTGGGATTGACCGTCACATTATACGCCCCCACTGCTGAAAGAGAGGGCATGTTTGGTGCGACGGAGATTCGAACCTGCGAACGTCTTAATCATCTGGCCATACGATATAAAGTAAATAAACAAAGCGGAAACTAGTAAATACTTTATATTCTCAAGTCAAGAATTCCTATTTGAGTTCTATTAAAATTGACAAGTACTATATGTAGCCTTGAAAATATAGCCCTTGCATTTTTATTCAACTTGTTTTATATTTTTTCATGATATTTATTCTCCCTTTTAAAATTATCAATTTTTGATTGTTCTGTTTGTTAAGTTTTATGTCTGTTTATGGGGAATAAATTTTAATCTACATGAACTGCTACCCAAATTTTTAAGGCCAATAAACATAAATAAAAGATATGCATTTTTGCGTTTTTAGACTCAATCACTTATTTGAGTAGAGCTTCGAAGGATGAAAATAAGAAAAGGAAAAATAAAACAACAACCTTTTTTGCATTTAATAGGGAACACTATGGAATTAGCCTAAATAATAGTTGGTCAAAAGTTTAGGACCATACCAAAAAGAAGTCCTAAACTGAGTAGGAAATGCCCAACAAGAGATCTTAGTAGTGAGTTGCACGGCCGTCATTGCTAACAACTGCAAACATTTACTTTGACATGGTCGATATAAGCGTTTGCAGAGGGCTGGCTGGAATGTTATTTGAAGTGGCGTAGATGGCTTCATGAAGATCGTGCACTGTTTGGAATTGACGTTCATTTCTATAGATTTCCTTTGCCATCCACCTCCAAACATTTTCAATGGGATTCAGTTCGGGCGAACACACTGGATGGTCCAAAAGAATCACGTTATTCGCTGTAAAAAAGGCCTTTGATTTGTGGGCATTGTGGATTGCAGCGTTTTCCTGCTGAAAGTACCAGTCATTTCCACACAAGCGAGGGCCTTCAGTCAATAAGGATGTTCTTTCCAACATGCCAATGTAGCCAGCTGCTGTTTGATGCCCCTGTATAACCTAAAGCTCCATTGTACCATGGAAGAAAAAAGCACCCCAGATCATGATGGAACCTCCTTCACTGTGTCGTGCAGAAAATGTCTCCGGTGGGATATCTTTATCGTGTCAGTAACGTTGGAAGCCATCTGGACCATCCAAGTTAAATATTTTTCTGATCAGAGAACAAAATCTTCTTCCACTTTTCTACGTCCCATGTTTGGTGTTTCTCAGTAAAATTTAACTGAGCTGTTTGGTGTTATGGAAGGAGGCGTGACCTTTGAAGACATTTACAGTTTTTAAAGCCTTTCTCTCGTAGATGTCGCCTTAACACGCTTGGCCATGCCGGGCCTCGTAATTCATTGAAACAGCGTTTTATTTTCGAATTTAGTTATTTGCTTGTACATTCTGAGATACTTTTTAAACAAAGTATTTAAATTTTAAATCACAGACTATCAAAATGGAAAAAATAATCAGAGAAATATGAGTTCAAAAAGAAACAAACATGATTTTAGATAATATATTTTTAGTGACAGTAGTTTGCGCTAGATTGTAAGCCATGTATTTTTTATATGCTTGTGATAATGGTTCATACACCAAATCACCTAATTTAGTATAGTTTTTAGAATACACAATAATATTTGTGCTATATGAATTAACGAGAAAACGGAAATAAAACCACATCTTTGAGTCAAAATGTTAGTCTTCAGGCCTACCCGATCTTCTGAATGCAAATTTACCCACAAAACTTTGGTTTAATCTGATTGTAAATTCCATGAAAATACATACATGGTTTGGAAACAGTTTAGCTTAAAGTGGTCTAAGGAGGTAAAAGAGTTTAGTGTATTTTTTGATTTTCTTGTTTCATTTGTTGGGCAAGTTCTTTTAAGTTACTTGGTGACAATAATAATTCGAAGTCTAGTAAATAAAATTTTCTTCCTCAAAGTTTCTACTTGCTGCCTTCACTTAAAGATTGTTGTAACTTCTCGGCCTATGTTTAATTGACGTTCAAACGAAAATACCATGGTAAAAGTACTCCGACTAACGTAAAAATAAACTTACTTGTACATTGCATGATTTTACATCTAATGAATCGAAACTGATTGATTTTGTGAATTACATTTTTAGATGCGTTTGATATAGCTGTTGACATTTGTTTATTCAACGTACTTTTCACTCTTTTTCTAGCTCAAACATTATAAGTTTATAACAGTTTGGATGTAGCGGCGTTGTTCAGCTTTACTTATAAGTTTCAAATTAGGATCGCTTTGTTTTCCCTGAGTATCCTTTCGTCTATTATTTTGAAGTGTGTTAGATGTTAAATTATTTGTTACAGTTTTTGTTTGGATGGTTGTAAATTTCAGTGTAGTTGGTAGAGTTGTTTTGCACATGATCCTTAATTCTGCTAGTCAAGGTTTGAGTCGTTACCCCAATTTAAACATAAAATTTAAACATTTAAACATAATATACGACATAAAATCGTATATTAGTATACCATCAGAGACCAGAGATTTTTTTTTTTTTGAATGAGCTATTTTATTTTTAAACAGTGAAAAGTTGCACATTTGTCTGGTTGATTTGAAGACGACTCTTTGGCTGATTTCGGGACAAACTGATTACAGAATGTTTTTAAATTTTTCTTTTTGTTTCACATCATGAGATTCAGTGAAGGGTAACACTAATAGGATATTGGTGAATACTAAAATATAGAATCTTGTGTTTGTAAACTTTGTTGATAGGTTGAAAAATACTTCTGTTGAAGAGTGCTAGAGAGAAGACATTTTTAATAAAATATTTTTCTATTGATGATTTCATCATAACATAATACTAAAAGCTAGTAAGTTTACACGTTTTATATATTAAAATACTTACTAAATTAATTTTTGTACTAGTCAGGTATGAATGTGTTGAAATGACAATACAGACTAGAAAATGTTGGTTTGCGATAATAATTGGGTTCAAACCATTTGTTCAGGTTGATGACCTCTAGATATAAAAAAAGGCAATTTTGATTCATTTTTCAACTCTAAAATTGATATTTATGTATTTAGAAATTAGATAATCTTAAAACTTCTCGACATGGCCTTATTCTCTGAAAACGATAAAAGTGTTATCAACATATCTCTTGTCTCAGTACTCAGTTGTGGTTTCGTTTCCTCTCAGTTCTCTGTGTTAGAAGTTTTTGTTTTGAAATGTGACTACTTATAAATCTGGTGCCACTAAACAACTATAAATATCGTACTTAACTGACTGTTAGTTGTTCCTAAAGTAGAAGTATTTAGCATATTAGTGTGTTTATAAAATATTTAAACAGTATTTCAGTCACTTCAACACAAAATATTTTTTCAAAGAGCCCACAGATATTTTTTTTGTCCAGAGCTCATACATTTCGGTTGGGGAGCCTGTGTACTTGTAGGTGACAATAAAATTTTTTTTTTTTTTTGAAATTCGATGTTTATGTTATAGTACAAGTAAAGTAGTTTTCTTGTTTTAATTTGCATATATTTATCATTTTTAGTACACAGGTTTTCCCGGTTTCTAGATGATCATTCTTGATGAATTGATTAGGATATCGAAGAATGATATATTCTTGTTAAAAATAAATTACCTTCAAAATACTACATACTGTTGAAAATAATGGACTCTCCATTACTATACCGCATTTGTGTTTGAAATATTGTCCTAATAGGTGAACACGTTGTTCACTGCACGGACATCGACGAATTAGACGAAGGCCTATAAGATTAGTTTTTTTTTATTTTCCATTTACGATATTCTATTTATTAAATAGGATAGTAAATAATTACTATTATTTTCAGTAAATAATTAAATATTATTTTATTATGTAAATAATTTGTTAATAATATAAATAATAAATTTCTTAAATATTACACTATGAAGCAAATATTATTAGTAAATAATACATCAACGTCGAAATAGACCATTTGACCTTCAGTTATATCAATATTTTGTATTTTACTGGGAAAATTTATTTCGTTTTTTCATATCTGAAGGCAGAATTTTTCCGGATACGGGAACTAAATGTTCTCTTAACCACTTATTTAGTGAATTTTTTTATGTATCTCACACTGCAAATGATAGATATACGAAGACAATTATTATTATTATGTGTCTGTTATAAACCATACACGTATGGTAACAAAGGGTTAATACGTTTTAAAGTTTTTAAATGGTTCTAATACTCTGCAAGAATAGTATAAAGAAAGCATTAAAATCAGCATCTTTTGGAGGGAAAGAGTTGGATTTCGATTTTTCATAACATTCTAGTTTTGCAGAACATTTTCTATTTTTTCTAGTGGATTGTTTTATCCAATATGCCAATTTGAATTGTTTTGTCCTACTTGGCAATATCCATGCTCATTTTCATATCTCTTAGAGTTTCAGTGAAATATAACTCTTGTTATTATATAACACACCAGGTGTACATCCTGACGTGAAGTTTAGTACGTCATTCCCATTAAGGTTATGATAAATCTATATCTTAAAATTAAAATGAGAGACCATAAGCTAAAGTTATTCTTTATAAATCTTTCACATTGTAAGAAGACAAATTAAAATTATTTTTATCATATTGAATAACTTTTTATCATGAATTAGTTTTGAATATATTTTCAAATTTGTTGTTTAGTTTTATCTCTTCATGCTTAAGTTTTTTGGATGTTACAATGCTGACAAATTTAATTAGCTGTTTTTTTAGGCTATTCGCTGTTTTAATCATAAGATTGTACGAGTAAAAACAAAAGAAATATGTTATAATATGTCAATAACGTTACGATATCTGCTATATCCAGTGCCAACGATTACTTTTGCTTAATACCATGACTAATACCCTAGGTTGGGATATGATGGGCATAGCAGTGGTCTAAATCCTGTTTTATATCATCAACTTTCATCAATAATATTATTATGGTGTGAACTAGACTAAATAAGTTAATTGCAATTATTATTAAATTTATTTAGTTCATTTTCAAAAACGATTTTTAGAGTTATGGTTAATAACTTTGAACTGATTTGTTTATTTCATATTCAACATTAGTTTTTTTTTCTCATTTTTATTTGAAATAAATTAACTATTTTTTAAAAGAACTTGCGAAGCAACAAGCTAATATTCATGTTACCGGAGCAGTCAACTAACCATAATGTGAATGGGAGGAAACTACACTCGTAATTCTAAGAACTTATGAGTGAAAGCAAATAATAATATGTTATTCAACCTCCCAAGATATACCTTATCCAGTGCTGGTGAGGCGTTTTACTTAATACTAGAGCTTATCAGGTCGGCTGAAATGCAAAAAACATTATAGTGGTTTGGGCCCTTCAACTGTTTTTCCGATTGAAAACTCTTAATTATTGATACGTTTTTCTGGAAGCACATCCTTTTTAGGAGGAACTTAGTCTTTAAATACTTCTTTACAGTATGCTAATTTTATGGTATTTTCTGAAAATAATTTTAAAATATATTTGTTTCCTCGTGGATAACATAAGTAATAAGTTTCAAAGAGAATAAATTGGACAAATAACCAACAGTACTTCGATCCAATTCTGAGAATGCTCTAATGCAACCAGATAGTGAGACAGGATACTCTCAATCTCAAATCGCGTAGCACATTTCTATCGAAAGCATCGCAAACATTGAATTATTCGATTTATGTTTTAGGAGCACGCTATTTACTACACGACACCAATCTCAGAAATATAGACAATAACACAAAATAATAATTACATGAAGAATTGGCTTTTAGCACATTTAGAAAGGTTAGCCTCAACACTTGAAACGAAACTATTGATGGAAGCTTAGCTTTGGCTTAACGAATGAACGTTTATTAAAGCGTTATTCATAAAACGTAAACTCTATTTAGGTTTACAACTGAACTTAAGGTAGTTCAATTAACTTCAACTAGCTGGAAAAGGTTCCCATTATTCCCCTTCTTTAGTGGCACGTTGGTATGTTTGCGGAATTATACTACTGAAACTCCTTGGTGGGCAGATCACCTTTCAGTAGCTTCGTTCTTCATAACAAAAACAATCCATTAGTCCTCTATGTACTTTTTCTTCAAGTGGACAAAAAATGCCTAATCAGCAAAGAGGAACGAAAAGAATCAAATGTAATTAATTGCTGAAATAATTGTATATAAAACTTCAAACCTTAACCCACAGAAATACGAAAATAGTATAATAACCAAAGAAACGTTATGTCTAATGTTTAGATATAACTTTAGAAAATAACATTTTCAGTTTAGTTACCTCATATCAAGTTGCAAGGCATATATATATCTTAGATATTTATAAATGATGACCCATTCATCTAATCATATACATCATCATTTAGACAGAAGACCATTTGGTAGCAGAAACGTGGTTGCCATCGGTAACATGATGTAGTTCATTAGTTAAATAGCCAAAAACAGACAACTACAACCAATAAGAGATCTAGTATGGCCTGGTGGTTAGGACGATTGACCCGTAATCTATGGGTCGCGGCTGTGACTTCTATCTCCAAACAAGCTCGTTAAACACTCTAAAGCTCTAAAAATTGAAAATGTGCCATGGCACGGTACCGGTGAGAAGCACTTGATGAGTTACAGTTCTGATTTTAGGTGATGACACATTTCACATCCGTTTATGATTTGCAGGGCATAATGTAACCATTTGAAAAACAAAGTGAATATATTTTTGGTTCTAATTGATTTCTTACAGTGTAGTGTCATTTTTTCGCTAATTCTTGTAAGATTATTTAACTTTCCGTTTAGATATAAGATTACAATTCCTTGATAACGAAAAACCCATTTGAAATAAAAATATATCTCAGAACGACTAGTATGGAATCTAGGAAGGTCCGGTCAAAACGTTGCTGTCTGCTTTATTAATGAAAGTGTTAATACCCGTATCAGGCGCTGTGAAAAACAAGACGGCAATTCGTCTGAAGGTTTTTAACAACGTCTTTTAAAGTTTATTTGAGGAAGAAATTTCAAGTTTCTCGCTTACATTTTCATGCGTGCGACTCGTAATCCGAGGGTCGCGGGTTCACGCCCGCGTCACGCTAAACATGCTCGCCCTCCCAGACGTGGGGGTGTATAATGTGACGGTCAATCCCACTATTCGTTGGTAAAAGAGTAGCCCAAGAGTTGGCGGTGGGTGGTGATGACTAGGCGCCTTCCTTCTAGTCTTACACTGCTAAATTAGGGACGGCTAGCACAGATAGCACTCGAGTAGCTTTGTGCGAAATTCCAAAACAAACAAACAAACAAGCCTTTAGTATAGTTAGCTGGTAGCGTAATTTGTTTATTGGAAAAATAGAACTTTATGAAAACATTCAAATAAAATAAATATATCAAACGGTTACATAAGGTGAACGAATAAATTTACAAAGAGAAAGATTGAATACATTGAAACACTATCCACGGGAATACATAACAAAACTATATTAGCCTAAATATAAAACAGTAGTAATAAAGATAAAATGGGGGCGTGTCAAATGGCTACATAAAGGAAAGCTGGGCTTACAAAAAACACTTTTCATATTTTCAGGTGTGTGTGATAAAAAAGAGAAATGTGAAATTAATGTTTTGATCAGTAGGATTAGCTAAAATTATCATCAGCACTTTGAAATTGATTATTGTTTTGTTTATTTAAACAACAAAGTATTTTCTAAAGAGAACTATATCATTAACTCTCCATCAAAGGGGAACAGGTAGACGCTAGAAGATACCACACAATCCAATATCCGCCTCGATAAGGCATTATTAATTAATGGTATTTTGTACATTTCTCTATAATAGGTAGCATGCCTGGTCTACGAATCCAAGGATACATATAAGTTTTAAACTGCAATATCAACTTTACAAGCTCAAATGTTTTGTCATTCACACTGATAAAATAAACCATATAGTAGGATATTTCTCGCGCATTGTTCCAGAAGAGAAGCTTATAATCGCATCAGTCTTCTTTGACGAATATTTTTCAAAATTCACCTGGTGGGTGAGGCACTGAAACTTCTAGTTGGTGAGACACTCAATTCGCAATATGCAAGTCGCAGATTGTTGTCAAACGTGTTAACACTTTCAGTTGTTGTGTCATTAGGATTTGACAGTGAATTTTACTAGTTATTGGCAAATCGTTGTCCAAAAGTAGGCGGCTGGTGATATTGACTAGATGCTTTCTTTGTAGTCTATCATTTCAAGATCAGGGACGGAAAACAGATACTCATCGAACAGTTTCAACGAGCAGAAACTTCTTTGTCTTTTGTAGTAGTATATGCAACCAGTTGGAGAATATTTTCGTTAACTAAATGCATCTATTAAATTTCAAAAGTTACAATAGAATTTCAGCACAAAATTTGCAAATGTGTATTATGAATCAATATTATTTAAAATTCTACTAGTTTATTCAGTGCCATGTTCTTTATCTATTGAAATAATTTGGTAGTTTTGGTCTTTCTCACTTCCAACTTTTTCATAAGACAGTGCACACTTTAACACACTAAAAGAACATCTATCATACAGAAACCTCAAGCTTTGGATCAAGTGAAAATGTGTTGTATTGGACCAAAACACAGTGAAAAGAACAAACAGAGAAAAACTTATTTTGAAGAACTGAAAAGCTTTTGGGTGAATAAAACCTTTATATTTTAACACGGTAGTTTATCCTTGAAGTTTTATGTTATTGTCTGCAAATTCATATAACACGTTAGTCAAATGTACACTATTAATTTTTATTTTATAGTAACTAGATTGATCTAAATATGGAATTGATTGTGTTTATGACATCTATTTTATAAATAGTTTGAAGGTTATAAAGACCTGAATAAAGTGCAATTTATCAAAAAATGTAGTTAAAAAAAATTGGAATTTTGCTTTGATGTGCATAAGTCGATTAGTAACATTCTACAAATAAAAAATGTCACAAAAAATTAGTCCCTATCTCCTGTTTGATTTATTAACTGATTATGACAGGCATGCATTCTGCAGCCAAGTTGCAATGGTACCCACTTGGTCATGAGGACATTCACAGTTTGTTTGATTTTGTTTAAGCGCAAAGCTGAACAGTAAGCTATCTACGATATGCTTACCCAAATATTTAATCCCGAAGTTTAGTATTAGAAGCCTTAAACTGCTGAGTGGTAGTGAAGGTAGGCGTTTATAGAGTAAGTATTCCCTTTCATTTTAATCATTGATGTTTAACACAAACACGAATAAACCTTGAATAATTCTACAAGTATCACAAGCGAAAACAAAATGGCCTATTAGATGATTTGTGAATTCTAGAAAAGAGAAGGCGATCAACCAAAAAATTACGTAGTTTAAAGGTAGTTTAACATTATAAATCTTTTAAAGGTAGTACATCATTTTGTCAGTTTTTTTTCTGAATAGGTAAAAATTGAAACCTGAGGGTGAAGAGGAGTTGTAGGCTTTTTATTACAGCATTTATTTTGTTTTGGATATTTTTATGGTAATTCTATTGATAAACAACCATCCTTACTTTCCATTGAAAGTTTAATTTTTCCTATTTATAAAGTATATTTTTTAGAAACTGTTACGTTCTATCCGTTGATATGTAGCGCCATTAGTTAGGTTAAAAACATATTTAAGTTGGTACATGGCATGCTTATCACTTATATATATATATGGATTTTTTTTTTATCGAAATGTTATAAGCATATAGTAAGAGACTAATGAAATAAGTCGCTTAGGAGCTGTCCACGCTAACGCGATCAGGTAGGTAGGTAAGTAGACGAAAAAGCTACTGTTTTAGAAAATTTTGAATTGATATACTGGAAATGTTCGCAACATGTTTAGAGTATTATTGGTATAAAAATAAAAATATCATTAAAGAAATTAACCATATATAATTAATAAAACCGGGTTCTTTAAGAAGATAGATAGAACTTTCTTCCCTATGTAGTACATTATTTGAAAGCGCTTAGGTTATCGAGGTTCGTCTATTGTGAGTTATTTCTAACTTTTAAAGAATGTATTTTGTCAATGTTTTTGTTATCCGACTGTAATTCCCAATGCTCGCACATGTAGTTTGTGTACACTCAGGGAAATTAACAGGAAACCTGCCATCGATATTGAACTGCAAAAGCAGATCGGCTTACTGATGCTAAAGTAATGGGTAACTCGTGCCAGTCAGTTTGGTGGAAAGAGACGTATGTGTGACCTTGTTTCTAGGCCTAAAAGAAGTTAGTGGTAATAGTTATAGGTAAGTCAAACGTTTTAAAAAAATTGATATTACCTAGCACGAGGATCTATTAGTTACAATTTATCTTTACTAACGTAAACTTCAGGAAAGTAGACCAAAAACTTCGCAAATAAATAACAAGAAAGTAAAACTAGAGTAGAAACTATACTATGTAATATTAAACATGAATACGAATTAAAAATATACCGGACGAAGGACATTCTACATAATAATTAGGCTTATTTTACTTTATAATTGATGTAATTGCGTGATATTTTCCTATCATAAAAAGTAATTATAAATCTCATTCTAGTTTTTATTTTCACATTGATTAAATGAAGGGTAAGTATTAACAGGAGGTGTATCCTCGATGCTGTTCGGGCCATACTTTATTAAATACTTTTCTTATTGAGCTACATTTCATAACTTCCACGTTGCATTCTGTATTATAATTTACATGTCTGTCTCTGGTATAAAAATCCTTCTGTTTTTGGTGGGTTTTTTTTTGTCTGATTGTCTGAACTTTTATAAAAGTAACCAACATCGAACGATGTTAATAAGTTGCACTTGATTTTGTTTATATGTTAAAAGTATCATAACAACTGAGTTATATTTGCATATATTAATTGCAGTTCAAGATGGTTTTATTTCAAGATGAATATGTATAAGAAAGCTCCGATCTTTTCATTCCTCAACAATTTTTCCTCTATTTACAGTGCATTCCCAGAGTATGTTATTTGTTTTTTGTTTTTGAATTTCGCGCAAAGCTACAAGAGAGTTATCTGCACTAGCCGCCCCTAATTTAGCAGTGTAAGACTAGAATGAAGGCAGTTAGTCGACACCACCCACTGCCAACTAGTTGCCTTCTCTCTATCTAGTCTTACACTACTAAATTAGGGATGACTAGCGCAGATATCCCTCGTGTAGCTTTGCGCGAAATTCAAAACAAACCAAACCTATTTGAAAGCCTGCTCAACGAAGTTTTTGTGCAACACAACATTTATGAAGATTTGTTTGTTTTACGAAATATATTTTTTTCTGAGAAAAGATTGATTAGGTGTATTTTTTATGTACTACCTAATGTTGTTAGCTATTGATGAAAGCAGATTAGCGTTCACTGAATGATTGATTATACAAGCACTCTCATTCTCTTTTTCCTCAAACGTTTAATTCCATTAGTGGTTTTAATATTTCCAAGCTTTATCATTTATCAAATCCTGAGGAAGCCGAACACCTCAAAATTACCATTTAACTACCGAAAAAATTTATAACCATTTCTAAATTGAAGTTAATCTCCCACATTACCTAAAGTTATTAATGTAGTAACGATATTCAAGCTTTTTTATTAATGTTTTGCATCAATCTTGAAATGAGCTTCATGTAACTTAAAGCACTTAAGAAACCGTTATTTTATCTAAACAGTTATATTACTTTATAAAATAGGTCTTGAGATAAGACAGCTCGTACTATGAATTGTCGCTAAAACGCGTTCCGTACTTTGTGGCTGTATCTGTGTTATAGGAATAACTAGGACCTGAGTAGAGTAGCCATAAAGTTCGCGGATGGTGTTATTGATCAGCTGCCATTCAAAGAGTGACCATGCGAAGACCCCTCCTGTAAGTTTGTGCAAAACTCTGAACATTAATTTGCGAAAGTCTGGTATCTAGTACGTTTTTGATTAATTTATTTTTACTGCTTCTTCCACATTCTTTTTAAGTTAAAAGTTGTAGTTTTGTTCTAAGAAAATACGAAAAAGGGACAATATTTGAATATTTTTAGAGTATTATTAACACTTTAAAATTACGATCTGGATCTTAGTAAGAAAGCATATATTTCTATTGTCTTTAACTCGGAAAGAGCGAATAGCTAAAGATCAGGATTTAATTATTGTTTAATGTTGTGCTGGAGTGTACTTGTTAATACTCCCAGTACAGTTACTTAATTAATCACAAACAATCAAATCTAATCATATATTACGAACTTAATAATTTTTATGACACATTTATAAAGATGTAACTACAACACAAATTACAAACATTTTATCATACTTATAAATTCTGTTGCTTACGATTATAATTCTTTTGTATTATTCTAGTAATCATGCATTTAAGGAAATACTATTTCAATCAAGACACTAATGTGAACAGAAATATTTTGCGGGTTCTGCTAGTCTATTATAATAATATTCAGCTTTTGTTTGTTTGTTATAATGCGCTCGCGTGAGTGTGTTTGGATATTAAACGTTCATGAAAATTTTCAAAATGTCTGATGTTAAGTCGCAGAATAACATTATAAGTTAAATTACTGATGGTATTAAATACAGTAAAGTTTAGCTCTAACTAAACTAAAGCAAAAAAACGTACACAAATTATGGTGTTAACTTATTTTTTATCGAATGTAGTCTGCATTTAATGTTAAGCCTAATACATATGAACTTATAAATTGCGGTTTCTGCGATTAGAATTCTATGGTATCATTCTAAAATTACTGTATTAAAAAAAGTGTTGTTGCAATAGAAATACTACGTTGACTGTAATTTTTTTGCGAATCTCTACTAGTTTTCTATTGATAAATTCTTGCATTTCCTAATTGCTTGTTCAATTGACATGAATCTTGCCTTAGATTATGTATGGGACACTGTTTTTAAGCTTACGTGTCTTATTGAATATTGACGAAACTTTGTAGAATGGACGGCAACTGCCTGTTGTGGAGACACAAATGTAGAGGACGACGTTTCGAAAGTTTTCCGAAGACGAAAAGTGGAAGACTTTTGAAACGTCATCCTCTACTCTTGTGTCCACAACAGGCAGTTGCCGTCCATTCTACAAAGTTTCATCATGAATACTCTGCCTAAACAATCTATCAAAGAATACATGTTATTGATTTTAAGAACGACCCCCCGTCAGAAACATCCTGAAGATGCCCACAATTATCAATATATTTTGTTTTATATATTTATTAAGTTGCAACGGTTAAGTAAACTAAACACTTGCTGTAGAAACATCACCTTCGACAAAAATCAATATAAATGTTGTAAAATATTAAAAATGATTCTAAGCAAGATTAATGAAACATTAAGATAACGGTTGTTTATTTTGAGTAAAGCCACATTGGAGTATTTGCTATGCTCACTGCGGGAATCGAATTTCAGATTTTAGCGCTTAAGTTCGGAAAGTTACCTCTGGCCCACCGAGGGACATATTGGGGTAAAATATACATTAAATAAAAAAAAATTCTCATTCGATAATCAACTACAGCTTTTTTCATTTGCATTATTTGAAAAAGGAAATTCAGTTTATGTGTACAGTTTACTTAATATACGAGTCTGAATCTGGTGCCTTGTAAAATTAGTTTTATTACATGATATTAATAATGTTCTTTTTCTATATTATGTTTTTAGATGCAACGAAACAATGTCATATGAAAGTATTTTGCCCAAGGGTTACCAAAAGGTGGAGCTTTCACCGAATAAAAAAGGTAAAGAATATTAAATTATTGTATATTAAGTATAACAAATACAAATTTTAAACCAGTTTTTAAATACTCATCATAGAAGAACGAACACAGAAATGACTGTTATTTAATACTAGAGAAAATAATTGTAAAAGTAACAATTCTGGTAAACTTTACAAACAATGTAAGATTATTTTATATTTTACTTTATAGCTATTCCCTAATATTTTGAGTAATGAGAATATTTATTCTAAATAGCATAGTTTTATCACCTTTGACGTACTTATAGATAAGCTATTACATGCTAAAATGTAGAATTACAGGTACATCATGAAGAAGTGAAAGTCTGTGCTGGACCGAAGTATTTGTGAAACAAGAGTAAAATATCACATTTGTTTCGCTCTCTTTTCACTCACATGATTAGAATATAAGTTTGTTTTGATAGATTTCACACAGCTATTTTTCTGAGTGTTTTAAAACGAAAAACAAAACGTAATTAACTGTGCAAAATGCCTCTGACTCACATAACAAATACAGACTTTGAAATATAATGGGGTGCAATTGTTGTATTAACCGACTGTTTATCTACAATTAACCTATCTAGCCGTCTCTCTGCTCGTCGATGTATCTAAGTATTTCAAATCTGACCGGACTATTTGTAATATGCATACCAATTCACATTACATGACCATTCGTTGTGAACTGTTCAGAGCAATTAAGGTTTCTATTTCAAAAAATCATGATTTTACAAATAAATTAAAAACATGAAAATGTTATTATTTATCTAGTCTTTTTAGCATTTCTTATACTAGGTGATTATCTATTGTTTCTTTATATTTTAGGTATACTGCATAATAGTCAGTAAGTATAAAATGTTAAAAATAGTATCAGATTTTATTTTAACTTTCACATGGTGGAAAAAATTAGTATAAAAATTATGAAATTGTAGTACTTTCCTTATTTTGTTAAGGTTAAATGATGTATCCATTTAAAAAGAGAAAGGATAAGTTAAGGTTGTATATCATTCAAGTGTGAGAAATATTTAAAGCAGATTTAAATTGTAGGGATGGGTACACCAAAACGTGAGTAAACATAGTTCAAATGGGCATGGTTTAATAACACGTTTTCTGAACGAAACATCATAAGAGGGCGTGTCAACATCCGATCCACTCCTACTTCATTTATTCTTTCCATCTTGTACACAGTAAGCCAGGTGGACTAAACTTATTAAACTTACTTATGCTTATTACGCAATGACTAGAGATTTATCTGAATCGAATTGTTGGAGGCAATACATGCTATAAAGTCTGTTTATACGACAACAAAAGAGTCAGATTGTCTTGTGAAAACATCATTTGTATGTTTTACTACAGTTTGTCTCTTCCTTTGTAATTGCATAAGAAGGCAACAGCATTCTGTGCATTACCTACATATAGATGGATTAAAGTACAATGTAAGAAACGTAAGACGATTCTGAGTATCGAAATCATGGATTTATTACTGTCTTTTCAAAAGTAGAATAGCCACAGACACACTTTTGTATGTACTCATAGGTTGTATAATATCACGAAAATAGAAAAAAACGAAGAATACCGGGACCGACTGTTGGATACACCCACTTTTGAAGTTGTAGAAAGGTAGTTTCACAACACACCACGCCCATTCCTATCTTGCTTTCTTACTTTTCGGTGCACCAATTCCTACACTTGTTTATGCACTTTTTGCACACAAGAAGATGATCTTATGGATCATTTATTAATTTGTATTGATATCTTATATATATATATATCATCTGTGTGAGTGTACACTATAATATTACGCTGAGCACTAAATGCCTTTCAAATGCAAATTTCCTTTCGTTCACAATACTTAGAAATCCATTGCAAAATAGCGTATGTTATATTCTAGCCAAAATAATAAAGCTTCTCTAGAAATTCAGCCAACATTAATATACCCTATACCACTCACACTTTCCATATCTTGTCATACAGTGATGCAGTTCGAAAAGACCTGAGCTCTTCTCTGTTTTATTTGATCACGCCTACTCTATATACAGAGTAGACCAGCGGAATTATGTATTTTAAAATGGCCTCTTTCTTCACGGTTTTACCTGATGTGCATCAAAAAGCTCTTTTTTCATGATGTTTATTGTAGAAAAATATGTAGTATCCATGCTTTTGTTATATTTCGTGTATTTATAACATTTGATTTATTAAAATTAATATGTAGCTTTGCGCGAAATTCAAAACAAACAAACGATCGCTTTACCACTTTGCCATTGAGAGCCAAACAAAGTTCGTGATATACGCCGTGCACCGGATATCCTCGAAATACTCCAGACAAGCTACCAACTTCATGAAAGTAGTAACTACCAGTAAAAATACTGCCGATACCATTCTACGTAATGATGGCTATTATCACATCTCCTATTTTAGTGCTGAACGTTCCCGCCGTCGCTCAATTAATCCTTGGTTACCCCAGCAACCAGAACCTCTTTTGCCACCCAACGTATCATCTAATCTGCTCATCTACCCCCCACAGTCTATTGTCAGATCGTTCTCTGTGAAACCGCCATACAAACCTCCACCATGAAGATCGATAACCTTACTCAGACAGCTGAAGATACGGTCGCCGGCAGAGTACAAAACGAACAACAGTATCTCAACAAACTCACTCAGACGTTATCTGTTTCACTTAGCCCGAAAACATTTAGCTAGATGCAAACTACACAAGTTACCTATGCGGACAAATCAACTATAACAGACAAGCTATCCACCATCTCTCAAGCTATTCAAACTAGACTGCCAAGAAGACATAAATTTTTCGAGACATTTGAGGAATATCCGGATAACTTACCTATATAAGTTCAGACACCACACCCGCCGCAACCAAGTTCATCACAAACCTATGAAACTAACCAAGACTACGATTTAATATGTGAAGCACTACGACAGACCATTTTGGCAAGAATGTCTCGTTCGAGACTTGCTGACAGACGAGTGAACCAAAGTTGCTCACCGAAACTTAGAAAGTTATCTTCTAGGCTCCGAAATGAGCAGTCCCTCACCAATCAGGATTGGCCATATTTAACCCTTCCATAATTACTTGATGTAAATTCCCCGCTATCTAGGGCACGGTCAGCGAAGATTTTTTGGCGCCCTGATCGTGAAAGTGGGTTTCCTCGTGGTACTCCCGTTTCCCACCACAGCAAAATATTGGATATTTCTCTACCCAGGCCCTGAAAAGGTGTTCCGTTACCCTGTGACTTCTCTTCATTAAATGCTGAATCTAAGTTAATACGTTTCCCTACTCTACCCTATTTGCCTACCCTGCTCGTTACGTTAGCTTTGTTCTTTTTTTCTTACTTCAAGTTAGCTCGTTCCTCCTTTTCCCCTCCAGCTCTCTGGTCTCCATTTCAACTACGTCCGAATAACTCCAAGTCTACCAGCAGAAATCTACCAAGTCACTAAACTACCAAGTGCTTTTACCACAATCCCTGATTACTTTAATTTTCTCTTATGCGCGGGGCTGAAGAGGAACAGAAGTTTCTGAGCACCCCTGCTTTGCCTTTGGGATCTCCCAAAAGGTCTTTAAAACCAAAATTACTACACAGTCCTAACCACTTGTGCATACCAGACCAGGTACTTACAACTATGGTAAATCTGTTCCTTACACAGTTAGAATCATTCAACAAAATCAGTCGCATTGTGAGACTGAGGAATTATTTGTGTTTTTGTGAAATGTTTTGTCTGCTCTTCTGACTATCTCAAGTAGTTGTATGATATATAAGTTTGTATGTAATTTGTTTATCACATAAGGTTGTCTCTCATACAATTTTGAAGACTTATTATTTGGTTGTTATGTGAGTAAATCTGAGTAAATAGTTTGTAAAGCATATATTGTTTATCCGCCTCATTCATTCTGTAAGTACTGTTATACTTATGATGCATCAATAAGCATACTAAAATACATTACACTATATTTAACATAGCTCTTTCTGATATTGATTGAGGTAGCACCAGTTTAAAGAAAGTATATAAGACATTATTATTTGTCTTGTAATGTAGTTTATTTTAACAAATAAACCATTAATTTTCAATGAGTAATCATAATTTGTTTAATGCGATACAATAGTTAAAGACTTACATATACGTTCTCGAAGCTATATGTAGGAAGGTATAAAAGGTACATTTCTTGATGACGAGAGACACATTGAAGTAAAAATGCATCTCAGAACGGTTGTTATTGGTATTAACACTTTTATTAATAAGGAGAGAACAATGTTTTTACCTTCCTAGTGTACAAACATACATAATTTACAGAAAAAAATACTAAAAGCCATGTTCAACTCGAAATATAAAGAACTAAATTACTTTCAGAAACGAAAAATTAATCTAGACTGTCAACTGGCTTGCTGCATTCAACCAGAGATTTATAGATTCATAAAACGCAACATCATTCAAATCAATAGTATAAACGACAAGGAAAAGACGGTCCACCACAACAAGAAACTGGATAAATTAAGGTGCCAACAACAACAACAAAAAAGACGCCAACACGACGAACCACCAAAACCTCGTATTCAAGAGATCCGACCGAAAATTAAGCAATGACGAAATACATCTACTCAACAAAAGACTCAACTTTGCAGAAACACCAAGAAATATTCCATCCATTGAAATGAAAGCCTGCCTGTAAAACCTAAAACAGTATCTTAACCAACCTTTTCAAGGAATTTACACGTAAAACTATCAACATAATTTCACAGAAAAGAAAACTAAAAAACTACCTCATACTAAAAGATATTAATTCTATAAACAACTTAAAACAAGATAACAGCATCAAAATTCTAAAAGCCGGTAAAGGCAATACTATAGTTATAATGAACACAAATGAATACATTCAAAAAACGAACAACATCCTATCAGATAGAAAAAATGTAAAATACTAAACACAAATCCAACAAAAACACATGAAAAACCAATTAAAAAATACTACTACCAAAGCAATATCAGAAAATATTTATTCTTACCTACGAAAGACCGACTCACGCACACCACAACTGTACGGCAACCCCAAATCTCACAAACCCGATTGTCCATTATCACCCATAATGTTGACCTATGAGTCATTTAACTACAACCTCGGTAAATATATAGCGTGAGCATTTTGTAAATATGTAATATCATCCGACTACTTTCTCAAAGACTCTTTTAACTTTAAATATATTCTTAATCAACTAAATTATAAAGTCTTAATGGCCAGTTTTGATGTAATCTCCATCTTCACAGAAGTTCCAACAGCTGAAGCTTGCAAGATAGCCTTAGAACTTTATAACCAGCCCATTGATACACATCCCCAGTAACCAATTATTAACCCTTATAAAATTAACTACCATCAAAACTAACTTTATGTTCAATAACCATAGCTACCTACAAATAAATGACCAAAGTATGGGGAATCCTGTGTCACCAGTTCCAACCAATATTTTTATGACACAGAATGAATCTCGAGCGATCAATTTGCCTTACACTTACCACTACACTGATACAGATATGTTGATGATACAATTGCAGAATTCACATCTACAGAACACACACTTAGTTTTTTCGATCACGTGAACTCGATACACCCCAGCATCAAGTTTACCTGTGAACAAGAAAAAAACTAATCAACTAGCATTTCTTAACTTCAAGATTACTAGAACTGATACACATTTAAAAGCAGAAATCTACAGAAAAATCACCTATACTGGATCATACATTCTATGGGATTCAGCACATGAAACAAAACAAAAACTCAACACATTAAGAAACCAAATAAACACAGCCACAAAACTATGTTCATCCAATAAAATTAATAATAAAATCAACAATATAAGACACTTCAACAGCATCAAAAATTTTCTCCAAAAACCGCAGAAAAAATTATACAAACACATCTAAACCAACAACAAGCAAACAACAATAAATCCCAAAATACAGCAAACTACAAAACCCCGTACTGCTGCATACCATATGTTCTTGACATCAGCGAAAAAATAACGAACATTTGGAAAACTTATAACAAAACACAATATTCCAGTAAACATTAAATTTATTCAAATACCAGGTACAAAACTAAAGTCAGTGATGTGTAAAAACTACACTGACAAACACAACACCAACATAATTTATAAAATACAATGTAACAACTGTCTCGACTTCTATATTGGAGAAACAAGCAGAAAAATGGAAACTAGATTCAAAAAACATAAAAAACACCTTCACACATTTTTAATACTGCAAATCAAATAAACACAACATAACCATAGAATATACCCAGAGAACTAAATATAAATATACGCAAAATCAAAGACCCAGCTATACAGCAACTAAAACTAAAATTAAACCAATATGAAAGAACACCTTAAAACCAATACTAATTAATAACCTAACATCCAACTGCAATGCTCCCTACAATCCCATACTCGTTTATACTCTCCTCCTTTGACGTGTCCGGCAATGGTCACTTACAAACTATCTTTCTTAACCTGGAGATGGTGTGAATGAGGAGTCAATGGTATGATAACATGTTGCTTTGCATTGAATATATCTAATATTTTATCCACTTGCTTTGTGTGCTATTCATGAGATTTTTTTTTAGTGCGTGTCTTTCTGTTGCAATCACAAATAATATATTTTGTAGAAAGTAGAGGAAAATATTTAAATGTCACATAACCCATAAGCTATTTGAAATACGGGGTGATGTACTAAAGCTTTCTATTTTTGTGACTAATAACATCAAAAAATATTTTCTGGAAAATGGAAATGAAAACATATTTGAAAAAAAATCTCTACTTTCGCGGCTCCAAAAGTTTAATTTCTAAGAGCATCAAACAAAATGCATAAGAATAATAGTAAGTTCCAGTAATTAAAGTAACATAAACGAAAGGTGTTGATGGCAGGTAATGTTGGTTTCACTAAGGTAGCTTCAAAAATTAACTACCTCGTGACTGAAAATTTCGCCCTGAACCGCACTTTGTTTGATATACAAGCTGAATGGCCAGAGAGTTTTAACTTTGAATTACTAATCACAAAAAAGGGAGCTAGTCAGAAGCACTCACAGCTCTGTGGGAATTATCCAGCTATTTCGACAGAATTATCTGCAGAACGTGTTCAGCGACATCACGGCTTGAACTTTGGACCTTGTGTCCGCACCCCGGCATGCTAACTATTAGTCCGTGCCCAACATAATAATCACAAGGCAATATCAGGACCTATCAACGCACAATGAGACGACAGTCTGTAAGTAAACAATACGTACCTCATAAGGATAACTTAAGGTATTAAATATCCTGTTATCATTTGTTCGAATGTTTTTAATATCTGGAAATATCATTCTGCGTTAAATTATTCATAATACTTTACGAGACACAAACTCGTTTTTTGTCATCAGGTTTTCGTATAAACGTCGTTTTCTCTGAGAGCCAACGTTAATAAAATCCACATCATGAACGTAAGTATATATATATATATATATATGGGTGGCTATCTTATTGTTGAATAGATTAAACTGATCACATTCATCACCATACAAATGCGTTTGTAACTGTCTCTAATGTATGCTTCCAAACTTCGATCCTTACCGCAGGATCTTACCTGGAGCTGTGTTTTCCAACCACACTGCCATTGATCCTTTTAGTCTCTGTATCCAGGCACAATTAAAAGAATTGAATTGATCCTTGAATAACATTGTATTTTCTTCAAATCAGCCTATTCCACCATGGCAAATTACTGTTCCCAATTGTAACCTATCTTTGAGTCGTCTGAGGAAAGCAGATATAGCCGATTGGAAATATCGCTCTTTCTATGCTGAACATCTTTCAAATGATCCATTCATTTCTATATATACAGACGGTTCCAAATCGGGTGACTCAGTTGGCTCTGTCATGATTTGTGACAGTTCGATTGTGGCACACAGACTCCTCCCTACAGCTTCTGTTTTCACTGCCGAATTGTATGCCATCTCTCTTGCCTTAAATCATATTGAAATAATGCAATATACAAATTCTACAATATGTACGGACTCACTCAGCTGTCTATTGGCCCTGGAATCATTCCATGATAGCCACCACCCTCTTCTCAACAATATCGAAAACAAACTGGCCCATCTTTCTCTCTCATCTGTCTCCGTCCAATTATTTTAGATACTAGGTCATGTTGGTATTTGTGGGAATGAGCTGGCCAACAAAGCAGCAAAGTCTATCTGTTCTGGATCTATCATCCCAGTACCCATTCCAAACATGGAGTATTGTCCAGTTATCAAATTCAGACTGTAAACCAGATGGGAGGCAACCTGGAATGAACAACAGAATAACAAGCTTTTTCAAATCAAACCTTCTCTAGGTCTTTGGCCCTCTTGCTTCTGTAAGGATTGAAGAGAGGAGGTTGTTTTGGCAAGGCTACACATTAATCACAGTTTTTAAACCCATCACTTCCTTTTATCTGGTACTGCTGCACCAATGTGTGGTCTATGTGGCACTCAGATCACAATCATCCACATTTTATTATAATGCCGTCGTTACAACCTAGAACAACGACACCATTTTAAAGATATTTATAAGGCAGGTTTGCTCTTGACTTTGGCCCATGTTATAGGTGATACTGCCATCTTATTCATGTTTTTACATTTTAAAAGCCATTGGTCTTTTACACTTAATTTAAGGTTTTATATTGGACTATATAATGTTTTAGCATGATTTCTTTCACACATTTTAATGTTTTAGCACGATTTCTTTTACACACTTCAATTTTTATTTTAACTTGAATCCAGGATTGGAAAGGCCAGTTTCAGGTGACTGACTGAAAATTTGATCTTGATGCTTTAGACTTCCTGGCATGTCTTAATTTTACACATTTTAGTTTTTTATTTCTTTTGAACTGAACCCAGGACTGGATAGACCAACTTCAGGTGACTGACAGCAAGGGTGTACTTCTTGCTTCAATCTTCTAATTTTACATATTTTACTTTAATTGCTTTATACCTATACTATGCCACATCTTGTATGGAACAGATAGCCTTGTAGCTTTTTGTAAATAATTATTGAATACCTACCTACTACTATACAAATATAGCTGACAAATGACATGCATATATTTCTTTATCGTCCAGAAAGGCCGTTTGGGAAAAAAATCTCAATCATATTATTATTTTGCAGATAGAAAAAGGTGTTGACTTTATAGGCTATAGAGAAGGCGAGTAGTCAACAGCATTTATCGCCAACTGTTGAATTAGTCTTATCAGACGGAATAGTGAGATTTGACATTTACTCGTATAGCACAACCAAAGAATGTGTAGAGATTAATCGCGGAAACAGTACATGAACCAAGAACCCTTGAATTCACAATCAGCTCTTTCTGAAAATGCTTTCTAAAAGCATCAACAGCGTCAAGCAGTTTAGTGTCAAGGGTGAGGTGTTGACTAACTATCAACATAAGTAGGTCTTAAGATGTAAAATAAAATTTAATTGTTGCTGTCAGTGTTTTCTGTAAAAACATGAAACAGCCTTCTTAATATATTGTATCGTTTGAACTCACAACAATGTGAGAACAATTGTCCTGTCTTAGAAGAGCTCGACAAATATCTTATTGTACTGTTATGATATGTAAATATCAAATATCACACCTTCCTAAAAGTTTGAAGTTGTAAATTTCTTATTTGGAACATTCTTAATCCGGTTAAGGTGAAGCTATAATCAGCTTAAATGTTACTTTTATTAGCGGAGGTCCAATCACAGATGCATCCAGTGTTTTATGAATATGGAACTGGTTCACGATTGGTGAGTCTTGAATGTCACAGGAGCAGAAGTACTTCGGAATTTTCTTATTGGTTCTCTACAGAGAAAAGATGAAATTTTAATGCAGATATGACGTTTTCAAACAAATTCGTTTTTTAGCTTGAAAGATTTAAAACGTCCTGTTGATGTCTCGACATGTTTCAAGTTTTTATTCAGTACCTTTAGTGAATGTGTGTCATCTCCAACTCACCCCTAATTACATTTTATTTTACTTTGTTCTGTTTTTAACTAAATGTTTATTTTATTTTTCACTGTTACGTTTATATTACGGCAATGCAATAGTTCACTAAATGACAAATTTCTTGTTTCAGTTCTTCATTTTAAAAGTCGTCTTCTTTTTATTTCAATTTCAACACAGTGCTTTGTGTTTTTTTATCCCCCTACAACAAACACCCAGTGGCTCAGTGGTAAGTATGAAGGCTCATAACGATAAAAACCGGGTAATTAATACCTGTAGTGTGCACAGAACAAATAATATTTAGGCATCTTTGTGTTTAACACACACATCTAGCTTTTCACACATTGAGTTCTCGTGTGTTTCTATGTGTGTATGTTTTTACAGCATAGCCACAACTGGCTGTCTGCTGTATCTATCAAGGAAAATCAAACTCCTGAGTTTAGTGTTTTAAATCTGAATTCTTATCGTTGTCTCAGCGGGAGACATAGATTCCCGAATCTCTAGTTTTTGAGGAGATCAGGTAAATATGTTTTAGGTTTACTTTTAAAATATAACAATATCAAACTGATCCGTGTCAATGAGCTAAGTTTTTAAAAGTTTTATGGAAATAGTGAGGGTAGCAAAAATAAATATGTAAAAACAGCTGGTATGGGCTACTTTAATTTTGCGTTTATGTTTGTTTTGTTATTCAGTATTTGGGCGTTTTCTATGGTTATGTTGGGTTAATTTGATTTGCAGTGTTCGAAAACGTGTCATGGAGACTTTTTGTGTTCTTTGAATCTGGTTTCCATTTTTCTACTTATTTCTCCAACATAGAAGTCGTGACAGTTATCACATTGTATTTTATAAATAATGTTGGTGTGATGTTTGTTTGTTTTTGAATTTCGCTCAAAACTACTCGAGGGCTATCTGTGCTAGCCGTCCCTAATTTAGAAGTGTAAGACTAGAGGGAAGGCAGCTAGTCATCACCACCCACCGCCAACTCTTGGGCTACTCTTTTACCAACGAATAGTGGGATTGACCGTCACATTATACACCCTCACGGCTGGGAGGGCGAGCATGTTTGGCACGAACTCGCGACCCTGGGATTACGAGTTGCACGCCTTACGCGCTTGGCCATTTCAGGCCAGGTGTGATGTTTGTCAGTGTATTTTTTACATAGTTTACACAGTAAAAAATTTTCTAAACGCATACCAGCCGTTTTTACATATCTATTTTTTTTCTACAAGTGGGTTTTCTTGTCAACAAGGGTAGTAAAAAGTATAAAAGGCAAATAATTCGGGAATTGTATATCTTCATCGTATAAAACCACTGTACAGTCACTACATTAGAGGCACGTGTTGATACTTTACTTTGTAATTGATCGTAATGAAACATGTCAGAATGTGATACACTAACATAAGACCTATAAAAGTACAGCAGTCATAAATTGTGTAGTAGTGGCAGAATAAATACAGTTATGGATCTCAGGATTCAAACACTGCATAACAAGCACAAAATACAATTTTTGCTGTTAAAAGATACTTTACGTAGATAACTGTGTTAAAACTCTTGTATTTCAGCAGGACCTGAATGTAGAACTGCACATTTCTAACAATAGAAGCGGGTTCCACACTCACGATGACGAGAAACCCACTTGAAGTAAAAATATATAACAGGTCGCACAACACATTGTTAACAATAGAGGTAGAAATCCACAACCTTCCAAAAATAATGTTAATATCTTCAAGGTATTTTTGGTATTTTTTAGGAACAGATGACCGTTGAATACAGATATTGCCAGCAATCTGGTTGTTAACGGGAGAGTGAATATTATCCTTAAAATATTGAATCAAATGGCCTCATCAGACGAATAGCTGCCTGTATTCTGCTACTGAGTTAAAATAACAAAACCGACAAGTTTAAATGGATGTCAAATTACAAACAGTAGTGTGACTTAAGCTTCAGAAAGTTTGTTCGTTATAGACTAAGCGAAATTTAAATTGTACAACAACAATCAATATTGTTTGTTCAAGGCTTAGAAAAATGCAGATTCTAATCCACTATGCTTTTCCTAAAGAACAAGGCTCAATAAATTGTGAGTTTGTAACAAGACGATGATCCCAAGCATATAGCTAATGTGAAAAAATAAGGTTTTGCTATAAAGAGGCTGATGAAAAAATGCAACCCACACAAATTCCCGAGGAAAATATTATTAAAATTGTATGGGTTTATGTAAAACCCAGGAATATAAAAAAGAAGTGAACCAAAATAACTTCACTTCACTGTGGGGAGAAATACACGAAATTTGAAACAATATTTCACAACACATTGATAAATAGTATGGAAACATTAAAACAATATCTAATGTTCTGTGTGAAGCAGAAGGCTTAGGTACGAAATACTAGTGCACTGTCAACTTTACTAAGTTTATTTTGCATTTCGTGTGATAATCTTTTATAAAATTAAATAATTTACTTTCTAGCTCCTAATACTTGTTCTCTGTGTGTATCGTACGTGTGTTTCTATTATATTTCCCCTTACTGTTTATAAATATAGTGATATTTTCTTTCACATTTTACAAGCGACTAACTTCTCGTCGTTTTCAAAATTCAGTATATCTTGTATCGAATATTCTAAATGAAATCAAGCTTCTGTTTTTAAGCAGTATTCCTTATTCTATGGTTTTGTTTATTTTCAGGATTTCTACTTACATATTTATGCCACTGATATATGGGAAGATTCGCGTTTACTGGTGGACTGTGTCAAGGCAGAAAATCAGTTAAACTACCAGATAATGTCGCTAAACTAATATGGATGCCAGATATTTACTTCGAGAACTCGAAAAGTGGTACTTTGTTTTCTACTACAATTCCCAACAAAATTGTGAAAATTCTGCCTGACAAAAGCGTTTTACGAACCGCTCGGTAGGTGGAATATTTTCATTTACCACGTGAACATTCGTATTAAGATATTAAGCTTATGTTCAGAAATAAAACTAACTAATTGAAAGCAAATATGTTAAAACAAAAAAAAATGTATTAAAGAAAAGCAAAAAAGTAGAATAAACAAGCGGTGTCGATAAAAGAAAATATACTCCAAGAAGTACATCATTATTTATTTGATCAGAACGTTTTAGAGGCAGGAAAACATGCAGGTTAGAATAAATCGGTCAGCCATGTAAATATATATAAGAAAGGGTAAATCATGTAAATATGTAATGTTAAAGTGAATAAATTAAACAAGAAAATACTGGGGGAAAATTATCCTCCTTTCATCTTCATGTTGCTATTTGTCCTAGTTGAATTGGAAAACTGGGTCGTTTTCCTCAATTTTTTTCTTTTTTGACTTACCAATTTTCACATTGAACCTTTATAGGATTTGGCCTGTGATAAAACTTTATTGCGTCTTATTCCATGATTTCATCACTTTTGTGTATGTGATGCCGTATATTTTGACTGGGAGGACTTGGTTGATAAAGTAACAAAAATATCATTTTCTCTAAACAAAAAACACTAATCTCTCTACTTTGTGATATTTCTATGGCAAAAAACACGCAGGCTGTTTTTACTATTTTTTCTAGAATCCGGATGACAATCTTGGTTTGTCACCTGTGTTTGAATATTTATTAGCTATATTACTGATCTTGTATAGATTAATGTTACAAGTTTTTTTTATTCTACTGTAGAGTCATCTAGTGGTTGATTCAATACAACCATGATTGTGCCTTGGGCACATGACCACATGTACTGTAAGTGAGATATTCAATGGATGTTGTTCATCTTTAAAGGTGAAGAACCCTTTTAACTAAGTTTCTGTTTTATAGACACATTAGCCGCACTTGTTAAATTGGTTGTTTGATTACTTTCATACGTTTTTAACTAACTTTGAAAAAGCGTCAAAGTACCGCACGACTAATTTAACAACTTGCTTCAAAACCTTTAACAAAATAACAAATAGGATATTCAGTTTTGGAAGTTTTGTGTTGATATTTTATTTAATTTTTAGAAATGGCAACAATAAATAATTTCTTCAAAGCACTTGCTTAATGTCCTCAATTTCTGCTTCAAAAATATTTTAATTTTTCTGATAATTTAAACGCTATTTGTAGCAGATTTTTTTTACACAGATATTATTTAAAGATTGAAGGGGAGAAATTCTCAAAATGTGAACAAAAAGGTCCAGAAAAGTGAGTGCATGATATATTTTAATCTTAGGTACTCGCTAGTTGCTTAAAACATGAATATCTAAGAACGAGAGACTCTCATTCTGTTGTTTTTCTAAAATAATCTTTGATTTGATATGTTTGTCACTTAAAAACTGAAGACATTTGTCAACCACCTTAAATTGTCACAAGTAACAAACATGTAGTTAACATATTTTCTGTATTATACAGGTTTAAATCGTTGAGGACATAAGTGTAACTAATTATTTTCAGAAACACAGAAAAAGGTTAGGAAAGTCAAAAGCAAGGATGTACACAGCAGTCACTCTACTATTCATAGATTTTGTTGTTAAATATAAAATTAGATAGTTTCATCACAAAACTTAAAAAGTGAGTATAAAATATCTTTAATTACATCTTTTACAGTTTCACTGGCGTTAAAAAGAAGGTTGGAACACATATCAATAATATCAACCAGAAGTATTTCTGTAAACAATGACCACTTTATTTAAAATCATAGCCCCAGTACCTTTCTCCAATTTAGCAAGTAGAATATATTTTCAGTTTTTCAAGGCTTTTAAAATCTGTGTTTCATGTTTATTAATGTTTATCTTGTGCAAGGTTTAAAATCTCTTAACATTCCTAGGGTACAATAAGTCTCTTGAGTTTTAATAAGTTTCACTCCTATTTGTACAAATTTTACACTCAGGTAATTGTTGTAAAAAGTTAAAAATAACTTAAAATTACCCTGAAGTAATAACTTTTTTAGAGGAAAGAGAAAAATTTAACCTTCTGGCTAAGACTCTATCATCATTAGAAAAGTTATAATCTGATAAATTGTTTGTATGCGATGTTACAACTACTTCTATGTTCGTTGTGCCCCAACCAGCCCGACGAGTTCTGTATTGGGTATCCCACTGTGGGATAGCAGTAAACCTACTGACTTACAACGCTAGAATTAGTTGTTCAATTCACCTCGGTGGACACAGCAGATAGCCCGATGTGGCTTTGCTATAATGAAATACACACACACACACTGTATTGGTCAAAATGTATTGTAGGCAAGGGATATGGTGGGCATGGTGTGGTTGAAATGCTGTTGTACACTCTTCTTTTTGAAAAATCCTGAGGAATTGAATGAAGGATGTATTTTAAAAATACTCTCAGTGTAGATGGAAGGCTAAGCGTCATGCACAAGTCGCGTATTATCTAGGACAATGGCGGAAAAAAATGTGGGTTCTTCAATGGAACATCGTGGCTAAAGCCATAACGGAAATATGCGCCTTTGGTATGGGGTTAGACGATTCAACTCACTCATCGAAATGCAAGTGTACGTTATAAAAATCAATGAACACAAATGTATTTCTGTTATTATATATTTGGCTGACTATAATTCTTCCAAGTGATATTCCTTAAAGTATCAACCGTAAAAAACTCGTAGAGCTTACCTCAAATCAAAGTTGTTCATAACAAAAAATGAAGTCGTGCTTTGATAAACAATCCTCTGATTAAACGCCAGTTTATGTAAAAATAATGGTTACGTATAAATTGCTCCAGATGGCAGCACGTTAAAGCTGTTTCAACGAAGGTAGCTTCTTATATCGCTTTCCCCAAAATAATGTCGTACACCAGAGTTGTAATCAAAAATATATTCGATCAATCATTAGAAATTTCGCTCTGCATGCAAATAAAATACCACTGCGTTGTTCAGACGTACAACACCAGGAGTACTATAAAAACTGTCTAAATTCATGTGATGTTGTACTGATCTTTTCCCCTCATTTTCAGATCCCTGGAAAAGTTTCACTTTATAATGTTAGAATTTCTTCCCATTAAGTTAAGAAAACCGACTGTTACACAGATGATCAGTAACTTGTGCTATAACAAATATAACATTATAATTTAATATTTCTTAAATTTATAAACATAGTCAGTTTCTTTCAAAACGACCACACATTTTATCATGTATATAAATAGCTAGTATATCGCCCGTCACAAATTACGCGAACGAAAACCTATCAAATTTTAAGCTACAGGCTAAAAAACCTTTTCTTTATCACTTAAACCATAATAAGATAAGATAAAAATAATTTTACCATTTTACCTGGATGATCAACAAAAATATATTTGTTATATTTTTCAAACCTTTTTTTTTCTCGAACTAATTATTTTTATGTTTTGCCAAAAGTTTATTACTTTCTATATATATCAAATTAATATAATTTACTAACATGCCAGTCCAACAATGAAAAACCGGCCCGGCATGGCCAGGTGGGTTAAGGCGTGCGACTCGTAATCTGAGGGTTACGGATTCGCACCTCTGTTGCACCAAACATGCTCACCTTTTCAGCTGTGGGGGCGTTATAATGTGACGGTCAATCCAGCTGTGGATGGTGATGACTAGCTTCCTCTAATCTTACACTGCTAAATTAGGGAGGGCTAGCGCAGATAGCCCTCGAGTATATAGTCTATATTAGATATTCACAATTAAATATATTGATTACAGTTTGTTGAGAAAAAAATATGCCTAGTGATGGTTTATTTGCACAATTGTACATTAAGAACTTGATAGCATTACAAACTATCATAAATGTTTATATTGCAAAGCTCTTTCAAAATTATTGCCCTGTTGTTTGTGTATAATTAAGCTAGCCAACGTAGAAAGAACACTTAACATCTCTATTGTTCATATATATTTGCCATGGGTCAGCATAGAAGTAATAACATAACACTTAACGTGGCAGTATTTCGGACAACAATTTTGCCCATTTGCAGGTTGAAGCACATTAGAGTTAACCAAGTACTTTTAATTAACACATGGTTAAAGCTCACAAATTCAACAGTAACTAAACCGCACAGCTTAATCGTTTAGTTTCGGTTTAAAGCTATTAATCAGTAGACTTCAATTATTTCGTAGTTCTTGTTCACTGTTGATAGGTTAATAGATTTGCTTGTTCATACAGGTTCATATAACGTGGTAATCATATAATAAACAATGAGTTGCAGAAATCTTTAGTGCGACGGTTATAATAACACTGTGTAATAAGTTATGATCTTATCAAACGTTTAGTGTCAGAAAGACACATAAATGTTTGAGTGTAACCCAACATAACAGCGTATTCCTGTATTGATTAATTTTTGTTTTTCTTTTAAACCTTTAATAATCAAGCTGTAAGCAGATGGCATCGTATGCATATGACAGACAAATAAAAGTACGATACTGTATTGTGGATATGGTAAAATGTATCTTCATGAGGGACTTCTTTAAAAGTGGAACCTATAAAACAGGAGAAAACATCCTATACATCACATTCAAATGTAATATTTAATCTATATTTACAAGTTCGACGCGTAAAATTTAATCATAAGTAAAAGTTCTGCATCTCTAAGTTGCAGGATACGTGTGACGCACGTGTTTCTCGTAAATAATTAGTTCTTTCATATCTTGCTTCAATGTTTCTAGGTACCTTCTTCAAGTTAGTTGTAAAATGAACCTGAAATATTATCCAATGGACAGGCAAATTTGTTATCTTCGAACTGGATTATGTAAGTTTGCACTGCTGTCAGGTGTTACATCATATATTATGAAATTAATATAAGGTGTAATATTTTTACCCTCAGTGACTCGGTAATAAGAATGAAGGCTTATAGCCCCAAAAGCCGGATTTACTCTCCAGTTTTGGTTACAGAATAGATATCTAACTGTGCAACGTTATGCGTAAAAACAAACAAATAAGGCACATTTTATACGAGTCAGAACTTGTGCTCGTACCTAAGAATTACTGTACTTCTCCAATTCTAACAACTTTTTAAAACTTACATATTGAATGATTTTGTATTATATTATGTGTTGCTCTCACGTGTTTGTAAAGTCTAAAAGTTGTCATGTGCATTGCATAACTTTACAGTTCTCACTATCTTTTACATCATAAGTTTTGCGGCTTCAATTATTATTAGTTTTATTATTTCGTTTCAACTCTATTTTTACTTTACATATGTAAATACCTTGAATTTTGATTCCATGTTGTACGCATGCTAAAACTATCATCCAACACCTGAAGTTTGTAATACCTGGTTTTCCAATTATCGTGTCAAAAAACTAATTTGGACTGATAGTTGAATATTTTACCAAATACAACCATTTATTGTTATTATTATCAGTAAGCAAAGCGTCCAAGATAGATATAATTTAATGTCTTACAGTAAATATTTTATCAGCTATCCATGTAAATTATTTTTCAGGACATCTAGACATATTTTTAATTTTAAATAAAATTACTACCAACAGATTCTCATTCTGATAACGAAGTTTATATTCGATGAACAAAAGAAAGTAAAGGACGTTTTGAATGGATTACAAGTGTGAAATTATTTGGGGGTGATGAACTTCCTGAATATAAGTTAGTTGAAGTTGTACCGGAAAAGCAAGTAGTTACATGGAATTTAGGTACCACTTTAATCTAGCTTTGTATATACTGTCATTTCTACGAATTCCTTGTCAAAATAAATAACAACAGTAATATTTTAATTTATTTTTAGAAGAAAATGCAGAATATTAGTAAATATAATAAGAATAACAAATCAAATTCCAAAACTGAAATCGAGAATGTTGTACATCTACTTCAATAGATGGCAGGACATTTCCACCTCACTTAACACAGTGACCCAATAAACAAGAGTTAAAAGCCTTGTCAACCAGAACACTAAATATTTTCTTCGATAAACTGTTAACGTTATTCCCATCAAAACGATACTCATTGTTGAATATAGACGACTATTTAAGTTTAATGCGAGTTTTATGAATTGGACTGCTATAAAGCGCAAGTATAAACTTTCGTATTTTTAAAAACAGTAATACATCGTAGGTTTGTCTAGGTAACTGTGTACAGATCATAAGTTGTGTAGTTTACTATCGGCGATTTTTATATTTTTGCGTTATGTTACTAGAACCTTCTACGTTTTTCTCACTGTTCCATTGAGAATTGTTACATCATAATATTATGTAGTGTCGAAAATTCTAGACCACAGTCGGACTGTTTATAAGTACGCACCTAACTGTAGATGAAAAGTAACTTCTCGAGATATACATACATCTAGACTAAACGAGTTTAGTTGTAACAGGCGATTAATAAAGTAAGTTTCACAATTTGCATTGTAATAACAGATATAGAGGAGCATAATTTGTCTTGTCAAGAGATGTTCTAAAATAATTGAACTTACTTGTGAGAACTTTGACGAAAAAAAGACAATTATATAAATCACTGAATATTGTGATAACAATAGTGTTACGAATTTTTATGTATATATTTGACTTATTTTGAATATATTAATTAAAGTAAATAGATTGTTGAATTTTATTACCAACAAGTCACAAACACCTACTGTAAAAAATCCGGTTCTTATAAAACCTGGCCCTCATAATTTACATTATGATATCTTACATACATTACTTGCATTTTTTATAATTTAAAGCCATTTCCTATTTACCCGTGTAGCTCACCAAATAATCCAAATCTTTTTATAAAGCAGCCGCATTTTTGTAACTTGCAATACCCAAAAACTTTAATCTCATCAGCAAAGCTAAGCGGCCAAATGACCCATTTCAACGTCTATGTAACTGATATAAATCCAAAAGAGCAAAGGACGTAATATTGAGTCCTGATGTACTCTACTCATGACATTATTCTAATTTCACTGAAAAAAATTGTAATAAAACAACCCTCTGCTTTCTTTTATCTCGCTAGTTTCCTATCTAATGAGCCAACCTATTCTCCAATATCTACCTTTTAACAAAAGTTTTGTGTATTAATTACTCAAATGCTTTTTGAAAACTTAAATACATGATACCTATATAACTAATAATCGCTTCAGAGAATGTCAAAATATTTCTAAGACGAGATTTTTTGTAGTAAAACCACGCTGTCTATTCAAAAAAAATGTAGACGTTTTTAAATAACATTGAAAGTATCTGTTATCAAACTTTTGAAACCTTTTCTCAACATGGGGTAAGATTAGTAGACTATAATTAACAGAAATAATTTTTAACATTTCCCTTTAAAAGAGTAGTAACATTAGCCAACTTCCAATTTTATAGCTTTTCCTCAATATTTGGTAATTTAGGGAAAAGAAAGGTAGCAAATGGCTCACATGGCTAATCTTTAACCTCTTTCAAAACAATTGGGTAAATATTATCTTACCAAGGAGCTTTGTCATTGTTTAAACTTCCCATTTTGTTTATTAACTAACTCCAAATTAATGTGATAACCTTATTCGTTCTTGTTTCCAACTAGCAGATGTTAAAGATAAGGAATAATTCTCAGTTTGTATCAATAGGAAATAACGCAGTCATTTAATAACCATCAGATGTTAGTCTTCTTGTATCATCCCCCAATGAACCAATTCCCATCCTAACACTCTTTCTTACCCTTACGTATTTGAAGAAACCGTATCCTATCACGTTTTATATTTTCAATAAACCTTTTTTTCAATATACCTATTTTAATTTCTTAATTTTCAATTTCACCAACTCTTGATTTTCTATCATTCTTTCATTCATCCATCATTGCGGTCAATATAAATGTTTTATAATCATAACAATTTTTTTTTTAATTTTATCTTTTATAACCGTTGTGACCAAACCTGTATGTTTACTCATAACTTCCTCTTTTTTTCTATAAAGAACATACCTAACGTGAATTCTCAACGTTTAATCAGGATCTCCAATTAAATTATTTGACCAATTCACAGCAGGAAATTCGTGTCTGACCTTTTTATTTTTTTTTCTAATTTGTAATAAAACCTTATTCTTTATTTCCATATACAGCAAAACACTAAAACTAATTGAGCTATTACCTTTTGAATTCTGATATTTCCCACTCTTTATCCTGTTATCTACTTCTTTATTAGAAGTTTTCACTAAATATTAAATAGCATTGTTTCTATTAAGATCCCTAACCATTTGTTGAGGAAAGACACTTCAATAGTTTTTGAGAAACCTGTCTCCTTATGATTGTTGCCTGGCATAATCTGGTGTGGCTAGGACACTCGATTCGTAATCTGGTAGTTTCGGGTTCAAATATCTGTCATCAAACATATTTTCCCTTTTAGTTTTGAAGAATTATAATGTTACTATCAATCTCACTATTCCTTGGTAAAAGGACATCACAAGAGTCGATAGTGGGTGGTGTTAACTAGCTACCTTATTTCTAATTTATCACTGCTAAATTTGGAATAACTATTTCAGATAACCGTCGAGTAGCTTTGCGCTAGATTTAAAACAAATAAACCAAATCCTTTTTATTTGAATATAACAGTTACCAATATATGTGCATGAAATTTAAATCTCCAATTAAAATTGAATTATTTATTTCACTGTTTAGTTTCTAATTAATATTACCAGCTTCATCCAATAATCTGTAAAAAATACTAGCTAAAAGCTTTCTTCTCTTAGAACCACAAGTAGAAACTCAAATAGACTCAAATTCACTGATATTAGCTTTGATATACCCAACTCGAATGGGCTGCAACTCATATTTTTACATACAAAAGCATTTCGCTCCTCTTCTTTAGTATTGTACTACTATTAAAGGACCTATAGCCCTGTATTTCAAAGAAATTTCTATCATTAAGGTTGTCTAATGTTATTCAGGATTCAATTATTACCATTATATTGAAATCCTTGATTGTTACCATCGCTCTAAGAAGTAATCAACTTTATTTCTCATACTTCAAGCATAACAATAGTAACATGTAACCTATAATTAAAACTACTTTTATACTTTGTTCCTATACAATACTTTCTTTAAATTTCGTTTTTTATTCATTTTTCACCCCTCGTTGTTTTTGAGACCTAACTTAAAGCTTCCCCCACAGTTGAGTTAATAGCCTTTGCAAATTAGCTTCGACCCTATTTAAATGTAAATCATCTATTACAAAAAGCTTCTTTTTCCAACTGAACTGTTAACAAAGCCAACTTGCACATCTGCTCAAGGCTACATATTAGCCACAGCCTAACATTGAGCTCCAGGAATCTATTTATAAATTCATCTTGACAGTATTCCGGACATAAGTGAGTTACTGTAGCCCTATTCTTTGAATACTTTTATTAACTTCTTGTACTTAACAATTAGTTCCTCTGAACTACTTTTCCATATATCCTTACCCCTAGGTGCATTACAAACTTCTAGCGGTCTTTACTAAACGTCTTGCATTATATATCCCATCCCTGTCCCTAGATAGTAAATCTCATTCTTCTCTTTTTACCCACACACTACCCTAGCTAGGCATATTAAATACTTTCATATACAAATAACATCCATATATACTAAATACTTTAATATAAAAAATAGCATACTTATAATTTCATTTGCATCTCTCTTGGCTTTGCATGAGCAGGTGGTTAAAGTGCTTTCCTTAAAATCTGTAGGTTGAACGTTTGAATTCCCATTCCACCAAATATGTTTGCCCTTTCTGCTGGGGGCTTTATAATGTGATAGTCAATCCTAATATTTATTGGTATAAAATAGCCTAAAAGTTAGCAGTGGATGATGATGCTTAGCTGCCTTCCCTTAAGCTTTTCACTGCTAAATCAATGATAGTTAGCCCTCGTGTGACTTTGCATAAAAGCATGGTTCAACATTCTTATAACAGAAGTGACTTTATTTACCCTAAGGTGCCCAGGATCAGGACATTCGGCAAATTAATTGGTCTCACCATGTGACAAGACAAACCATTAGCATTCCCTAGTTGCAGGCTCAAGCAATGCATTACAATAAAGTCACACTCTTGAACTGTTTTTGATCCAATTAGACATCATCTCTTCTGAATTTTTTATAATTCATTTGCCAATTCAGTGACATATGACCACTTAAATGATGTACTTTTATCATACGTGTAATAAAAGCAGTATTTGATAAAGATTACACCTGGGAATGTGGTCACATTCCCCAATCCATCTGAAACGTGAATTATCTTTCATGAAAATATAGAATGGCATGATTATCTTGAAAAAGTTTCTTCACAAATCATTGCTAGTATGATAAAAAAGATTTCAGTCTTTCAACGATTGTGATCGTAGCAAGATCAGTATAAATCTTCCCCTCCTCATGCCATGCCATGAATCACGAGAAAACTTATGCACTCTGTAGGCTACAACACAGCATGACATATGAACTTGAAAAACAATAAATAAAAACACTTGTTACTCCAAATTTTGATTTTATTTACCCTTGAAATAGAATAATTTCGGCGACACTATAATATATTATATTATTTTGATAAGAAACTAAATTTCAGTTTTGTTTTCTAAATTTTCTTTTTCATTTTATTCCTATTTTATTTCTTTTATAAACAAAAAATTTCCCACAAATAACTAAATACAGTGAATGGGAGTTTTAGATAAGGTTATTTTAGGTTTGACCCGGCATGGCCAGGTGGGTTGAAGCGTTCGATTCATAAGCTGAGGGTCGCGCGTTAGAATCCGTTCGCCCCAAACATGCTCGCCCTTTCAGCCGTGGGGGCACTATTCGTTGGTAAAAGAGTAGCTCAAGAGTTGGCGGTGAGTGGTGATGGCTAGCTGCGTTTCCTCTATTCTTACACTGCTGAATTAGGGACGAATAGCGCAGATAGCCCTCGTGAAGCTTTTGCGCGAAATTAAAAACAAACAAACATTACAGGCTTGAGAGCTAATATTCGCTCACAATTCTTAATTTCTAGTTTACTTTCACGTGTAAAGCTTGCGGCAAGTCTATAAAAACTGTGTATTCTGATCATTTTGTGTATCCCACGTTTACAAACACTTCTCTTACTTTAACACACATCTCCATTTTTACTCTTTTAAATTTTTGTGTTATTTATCTTTTCTTTATACGTGAAGCTTATTGCATTTAATTAGACTGTTTCTTCGATATTATTTATACATGCGCGTGTGTGTGTGTGTGGACCTGATGTCCAAAATCTTTAAAAAATGATCTTATGTATGGAAATGTTATATTGTGGTACGTTTTCTTTCTTTTAAAGTTTAAAATAATATTAGTATTGTGTTCTTACTATAAGCATATATAAAATAACTAGGATATATTGTTTAGCATAACTAAATGAGCTTGTTTTCCTTTTATAGAAAAGGCTTTTCGAGGGGAATATTAAAAACGCCAACACATGTCCCGTTTGCAATTCGCATGAAACGCGATCGTCTGACCAAGCATGGATGAACTTCAAAAAGGAACACACAGAGAATACGACGGAGGGCACACTTAAAAACAACATTAGCTCTGTTGATAAGCTGTCCGGGGTACTGTTTCCCATACTCTTCACATCATTTGTGACAATCTACTGGGCTTACTTTACTTGTAACTCTAAAATTTTCTGTTAGACGCTAACGATTTACTTTTTGGCAGGACTGTATCTTGGCAAGGTATTAGAGGATGAATAAACATAAGATGATTGCAGTTAAAATGAACTGTTTATTCCTTTATAAGGATTTGAATTTCATGTTATTGCACAGCACATAAAAATCGTAAGTGAGCACAGTTTAATGATTATGTTCTGGTGGCATGTTCATCAGAACTTTACTGTAAGTGTCTTGAGTTCTTAAAAATGTAGTTCTACAGTTAATTTGTTTGCTTTATTCACTTTTTAATAGAAATTATGAAGTGTGAAAGTTGATAGTGTAGTTAAATGATGTCAAATAAAAGGTTTAAAATATTGATTTTAAATTGCAAGAAAAGAAATTCAAATGAATTCAATTTTTTTCAGAAATATATGTATATATATATATATATATTAAATAAACACGATCTGGGTAAAATTACGAACGTTTTGCGTTGTGAAATGTTCCTGTTACATGTAGTTAAGTAAACACAAGTTAAAACGTTTTGTAGCTAGATTAACGAAAGTTAAATTTTGTTTAACCTGGCATTTTTCACATTTTTTCGTATAAAATTTTATTTTTTCTAATTTGTTCAAATTTCAAGTATATTTATTTTGTGATTGCCGAAAAAAAATAATTCATAGCATAAAATTAGACATAAACGTAAAACTGGAAACTTTTTTCTCTAATTCTAGTTTTTTATCATCTTATTTATTTGGACAGTTTTTTTTCAACCTGAACAAAACGTGCGACGCATTACCTAAACAGTAAAGCCACCCGCACATTCTAGGCTCGAGTCTTTAAATACACAGACTGATCGTTAGCAACTCCCGACCATCTAAACAACAGAAACGTATTTTATTTACATTTGATTTGTGTAACTTACATATCTGAGTTTATTTACTTCAACATCACGAATATTAGAGCATCATTCAGTTCTTATTATAAGTGATGTTAAAATTTACTTTCCATACTTAAGTTTAAAATAAAGGATACTCGGTCTTAAATTAATCACATGTAACTACATTTCATCACATCTAACAAGTGATTTTTCTCTGTATAAAAACAGATTTGAATAATTTACACAGTTTTGTCAAAACTATAGACAGTTATTATATTTTCTTAATGATATCCACTTTACAATCAACTTCCACTGATAACGCTACCGATGTGAAAGTATACAACTTTTCTCATTAAACAAGAAAGTTAACTTCAACAGCAACAAAAGCCACATTTTTCGCAATAATTATTTTTTTCTAAAATTTAAAAATACATTGGCAACGTCATAAACATTACTTCTAATAGTTAAAATACAAGATTTAAAAAGTCTCAATTCGTACTTAACCTTTCGAAATTAAAACGTGTTTAAACTAAACAGTTATGAAAATTTCGTAGTATTTTTTATTGATTTATTTAAAGATAATTATTGTTTGTGTGGCTTAATGGATAAGGCAACATGTCGGATCAAGCTTCGAATCCCGTCATAGAAACGTTTGAAACTTCTTAAGTTTAATGAAAAATCACATTATAGGAACAAATAATTGGTAAGCGAATAGTTCAAACATTTAGCCCTCCAGTGACTCAGCGGTATGTCTGCGGACGTAAAACGCTAAAAATCGGGTTTCGATACCCGTGGTGTGCAGAGCACAGATAGCCTATTGTGTAGCTTTGTGCTTAATTCAGAATAACAACATGAAACATTAAATTTCCCAATGTTTCATTACAGATATAAGTGGTGTTACTTCAGAAGTAGCTTTATTAAGTACGGTCAAAGTGTCTTTATTTAAGATGTATTTTACAACTTTTAAAATTAAATAGTTATTTGTGAATATACACTTTCTTATTTCTTTCCCTTGCATATTGCTGGTTTTCGCAAAGCTACACAACGGGTTATTTGCTATTTGTCCACTAAGGTTTTTGCCTAGAATCATGAAGGATATTCAGTGGAAATAAAAGGTATTTGATAAATAGGAATGTTAGTACCAGATTTCTCCTTAACTAGAAACCGATACCATAGTGTAAAAATATGGTACTGAACTTATCTATGTTGAACTAAAATCTTAACACACAAATTATTATTATTATTTAGCAGAACTTTTTCTTTGCTGTTAATCACAGAGCTACATGGTTATGTGTACTGTGAATACCACAGGCATCGAAACCTGTGTTTTTAGCATAATAGGCCTACATACTGTGCTAGCAGGGGGCAACAAAAATTGATTCAAAATACTATTATTTAACGAATCTCGTCATTTAACTTAATGGATTTTTCTTTATAATTTAATTTGAATTCAGCAATACGTTTATGGTTTATAATATACAGAAATTGAAAATAAATGTTTCGAATTATCTTTTTATTATTAAATTTTTCGAGTACTGTGGGACAAAACAAGAGCAATGAATAAACAAAATCTGGTGTTAACTTAATAGATTACTATGATAATAAATTTGGTATTTCCAGATAACTTACAGATAATTATATACAAGTTTTGATCTATCGTCAATAATCGATTTTGATATTATAAACAACTAATTTTCGTTACTTAACCAAGCAACTGAGAGGCAAATGTTACACCCAAGGTTCTCTAAACAAAAGATCGTTCGTAGGTAGCAATCTTTGTTTTAATGAAAGAATCTATTAGAAATACATTTTTTTCTTTTACTGACAGTATTTGGGATTTTAAACTATATTAACTATGTATACAGTACGTGTATCAAACGGATTAACGGTTAGAAAACTACAAGAATACAAGCCCGACTCCAATTAGTGGATAGAGCTCCGACAGAACATTTTATAGTTTTGCGTTAATACAAAAAAATATTTCCTTTTAGTCCCCCGTTGTTAAAAGGTGGGTTTACAGACTTACAACATTAAAATTTAGGGTTCGATTCCTCAGAATGAACAGAGGATATATAGTCTGTTATTTTAGACTTGAGCTTAGAAAAACAATCTGCTCCATATTTCCTTACTATTACCAGAGAAAGCCTGAATAATAAGAATGCTAAATTATATATATGTATATATAAATATATAGATGTATATATACATAAAAATATCAAAAGGACCACCACGTTCTAAATACTGTATTTTTTTTTCTGTTTCTTCACTTCGTTTGAAGCACTTTTGCAGTTCATACTACTCTTCAGCTATCTTATTGCATTGAACTTAATTAGATAAGCTGAAGAGTAGTACAAGCGGTTCTAACCGACTGAATATATTAAAAAATACAGTATTTTGAACCTGGCGAGCCTTTTAATATTTTGATTGCTTTTAGGCTCGAGAATATTATTTTCTTATATATATATATTGATTGATAGGTAAAAGTGGGGAGAGAGAGAGGGTCAGGCCCGGCATGGCCAAGCGCGTTAAGGCGTGCTACTCGTAATCCGAGGGTCGCGGGCTCACATCCCAGTCGCGCCAAACATGCTCACCCTTTCAGCCGTGGGGACGTTATAATATGACGGTCAATTCCACTATTCGTTGGTAAAAGAGTAGCCCAAGAGTTGGCGGTGGGTAGTGATGACTAGCTGCCTTCCCTCTAGTTTTACACTGTAAAATTAGGGACGGCTAGAGATAGCCCTCGAGTAGCTTTGTGCGAAATTCAAAAACAAACAAACAGATAGGTGCAACTCAACGATGTTTCTTCAATGTGTATATACATACATTGTTGAGTTACTATTTTCCATGTATATATATTTTTTTTATTTAAATATAATCATTAGATAAATTCCTAGAGACCATTTCTTAAGATGTAGTAACAAAATGCACCTCAGGAATAAACTAGCTATTTATGTATATGTGCGGATACCGAATAAAAGTATATCAATAATGCAAATCAGTAATTTTAAATGTGTTATTTATAAACCTTCGTTATATAACACACCTGTGATAAACGTATCTCAAACATCCTTTCTAGAAAGATCGTATGTTTATCGACAAAATGATGAATCTTAAACTCAGGTCAAAATAATAATATTAACTTTAGTCATTTGGCGATCAGAGTTAAATGAAAAGTTTCTATTAAATATTTCATCTCGTGTACTTCAATTTGAATTACATATAATTTCAGGAAGTAAATAAAAATCAGTATTATTTTTTTACAGTTTATGTCTTTAAAATTAGTTTCAACACAAACTCATTATAAGATACAGAGATATATACAATGCAGTTATAATTTTTGTATCGATATGCTAACAATGAACAAAACATTAGACACTCAACATTGACGTATTAAAATAAGAGTAAATATGCGTTTTAAAAGGCATACTACTCGAGTGACGTTTTTTAAGTTTTTTTGTAATCACATTATTTCTTATATTTCAGAACTTGTCACTTTGAACAGACTTGACATATTAGTAGTTTTATAAGTATGAACTACTTAGTGACATTCCAAGGCATTTTAACGTAACAAAAAATAGTATTTATCTGCTAAATGTAACACTGTCTAAATACATAAGGCACTAGATTCATAATCTCAGGGTCGCGGATTCGAATCCCGTCACACCAAACATGCTCGCCCTTTCAACTGTGGGGGTGTTATAATGGGACGGTCAATCCCACTATTCGTTGGTAAAAGAGTAGCACAAGAGTTGGCGGTAGGTAGTGATGACTAGCTGCCTTCCCTCAATGCTAAATTAAGAACAGCTAGCACAAACAGCCCTCGTGTAGCTTTGTGCGGAATTCAAAACCAAGCCAAACCAAACTAAATGCATAAGAATATCTGTGAATTAATCAATTACAAATCTTGATGCTTAATTAGTCAGGTTAGAAAAACTTTCATAAAACGCTGATAACTTCCTTGCATAACAATATTATACTTTATATTATATATATATAATTATGATTCTCAACGTTAAAAACTAAATTTCGTGTAAAATTTGTTTGCAAAAACATTCAAATACACTTGTTGAGCTAAGAATCACCGTGTGAGCAATCAGTGAGTAAAAGTAACGAATATAAGAACTTTTTATATGAGTTCTTGATTAATCACGCTCTATAAGAGATAGAAATTAAATAAAACAAATAAAGTATTTCAAATAACATAATGTACACTACCACTGTCAACTCTTGGGCTTCTATTTACCAGTAAAAAATGGGGTTGATAGTAATATTATATAGTGTATCTACGGCTGGAAGAGCAAGAATGTTCCGTGACAGGATTCAAACCCACACTCCACAGATTGCAAGACGAACGCCCTAACCATAAGGCCTTATATCATGTGAGCTCTAAATTTTAGTAATTTTTGAAGAGTGATTTTATTTTCGTTCTTTACAACACTGAAATCCATTAACATTTAATAGTGATTGTTGAAGTTCAGAATACCAGATTAGATGCATTTTTAATCTCAGTATCATAAATATAAGCAATATTTTTAGTATTGTAATTTGATTGTCAGCTAGAGATCATTGCGAGTCGTAAATAATGATGTAAGGTAGTCCTTGAAAGCTTTGAAGATTTAGTGTGAAACATTTTAAGTTATAATATAGATATGGGTTACTTCAAGATAAAGAACTAAATAAGTTAGCGTTTTTCGACAAATATTTGTATATCTGTTTACTATTGCACTTACTGAGTTACTTAGTGTTGGTTTTTGTTATTATTAGTACTGTTCGAAAATGTCCAACTTTATTTGTAACGTAGGCCTACAAAAAGTTACGACAATGTTCAATTTCGTAGAAAAGTTAAAGAAGTGTGTGTTGTTCTTTGAGTAAAGCCATATCGAGCTATCTGCGGTGTCCACCAAAGGTAATCGAACTCCTTGATTTTAGCGTTGTAAATCTGTAGACTTACCACTGTACCAGCGAAGAACAATTACATAAGTAAATAAAATAATTCGTTTGTGTCACATTGAGTGAACGTTGAATTACTTTCATCAGATTATTGAAAAGAAGCTACTAACAAAACAATAACGTCACCACAATATGTTGTAGACATACATTTATTTGGTTTATTCTAACTCATTAGCATCAAAACTATAGAAAGTTACACAGATTATATCCTACAAGATCAAAATAAACGTATTCATAATCTTATATGTTCCAGTGACAACAAGTGCTCCGCCGTGACTCAGTCATAAGCCTGAAGCCTCATAAAACTAAATATCGAGTTTCTATCGTTTCGCACCACAGATAGTTTACAGCGTAGCTCTGTGTTTAAATACAAACAAAGACAACGAGCACAGAAAGCTGCGTAGGCGGCGAATCAGTATAAAAAGTTTGTTTGGATTCTATCGACCGCAAAAAACTCAGCCCTAGATTTAAATATTATAAGTCTTCAAGCTTTGTAGGAATGGTAGCAATTATGGGAACAGTAGAAAAAATACAGAAAATCTCATTATTAACGCCACTTGTTTCGTTGGCCGAATCTTTTTTTTTTCATGAAAGAAACACATTTCACTTAATGGGAATTCGAAAATCCCGAAAAGCGAGTACTCGAAGAGTCATTGAATTAATCAACTAGTCTGACAAAACAAACAAACTCATATTCGAGTTTGTTTGCATAATGACGTTTTGAGCTCAAAAGGTGGGGGAATCACATCAGGTATGGTGCAATATGAATGTTAGATGCTTAAAAAAAGTGAAAGAAATGGTTTGAATGTTTGCGTGAATATAATTTTAAAAATAATAAAGATTTACTCAAAGTTAAATAACTATAAAATATAGATATTTTATTCAATGTGAATATTTTTATTTGTTACTTTTCAAACTACTTTTAGAATTAACACAGTTCTATTTCTGCATACATTGTGTCAAATGTTAACACAGTTTTATTTCTGCATACATTGTGTCAAATGTTAACAGTTTTATTTCTGCATACATTGTGTCAAATGTTAACAGTTTTATTTCTGCATACATTGTGTCAGATGTTAACACGGTCTAATCGATAGATTAGATTTTTCTAGTTTCAAGACACGTATTTGATTATTAAACTTTGATTTTGTATACCTGTTGCAAACTAATAAATTAAAGTATTTGCGGTAAGCCAGAAATTAACTTTCAGAATTTATGTATACATATCGATATATTAAACACTGGATAAATCAAGAAATGAAAACAGAATGTATAAGTTATTCTAAAAAGTAAGTTGTTTCTCATTTAACTAAATGAAAGTGTGTAGATGACGCATCTGTTTAGCACATAGGGAAGGTATAGAAATTGAGCACCAACCGCCTCTGTTCACTCGCTGGATGAAAGTGGGGAATAGAGTTACGTGGCAGATTTGGTGACAATAGATTCCCCACGCACATATATATAAATCTATATATAGGTTTGTCAAGTAGTGTCGTAGTTTCTATTTCGATTTACAGTAGTATATTGTGTTCAATACGTAGTGTTTAAATAGTAAGCTACATGTATGACTTTGTACGTATGTAATGGAAGTTAATGTGAATGTTTTTATAAATAGTATAATGTGTAGCCTGTACGTACGTATGTTAATTTATTTACGTATAGTAAACCTATTCCTGTTGTTTCTTTATTGTTTGTCGTAATAAAACTAAGAAAGACAGTGTTATCAGATGTCTTACTGAAAAGTAGCATAGTTTGTACAGAAAATTACTATCGGTTGGATTTACTTAGTTTCTGTTGTAAAATATTGTGATATTTTAACTAGTTTGCACTTATCTTGATACTGTCAGCTTTTGCTTCATTTAAAGGTGCCACTGAACACTTATATGACTACATAAGCAGCTTATCTTAACACAGGGTTCTTAACGAAACTTATCGAAATAAAATGTTGTGATGAATGGTAATCAAAGTATAAATTTAGAACACACACACTGGGACAACTAAAGATACTCTCAAATTAAAGATAGTAGGTTTGTTTTCATAACCTTCTGAAAAACTGCAAGCAATGCTAATAACATTCCTAGATTAAAAGTTTCAAGTAGATGTCGATATCAGAACACAGTAGAAAAGAAAACTAAGATAAAAAATCTAAATCATTTCACACATCAAAAATGTATGTCGAAATTATTTTGTAAATACATGTTTTTAGACTTACAATAGTATTTCATGTTCTAAAAATGTGTTAACTTAGCAAATTTTAACTAGGTTTCTTCTGTTGATGTTTACATAATATTTTCTTATATAAGGATTTATTTACGAACTTTCACGCAAACCTCTACCAGGATTTTGTTTGATGTGTTGAATTTTCTCAAAAAACTACTTGAAGGTTTGTTTTGATAGCCGTTCCTAATTTTAAAGTGATAAGTCAGAGAGAAGAAAGATATTCGACACCCACTCACCGTGACTCTTGGGCTTCTTTTATAAACGAGTGATGTGATTCACACGTAACGTTGTAATGACTCATGGGTGAAAAGACGAGCATGTTTGTGGACAGGGTTTTATCCTGTGACTTTAAGAGTGCAACTAGCATCCCAGCCATCGAGCCTTGTTAGAGTCTGATAAAGAAATATTTATATATAATATAACCGATACTCTGAGGAAGAAAACAACAAGTCGGCATCTATCGCCGGATTCTTGGGCTGTTCTTGTCTGACGAATAGTTGAGTTTGTTACTCATTCATTTAACACACTCACCGAAAACTACAAAATATGAGACTGATTTTCTTTGCAACAAATTACGAATTTTCGGATTTATAGTACTGGCATACTAAACATTTGGTCACTCCTAGCCAATCGGATAGAGTTTTGTGAAAACAACAGAGTTGTAGTTGATCTTCATGTTACTGATATATTTAAGTACGCTGTAAAGCTGGTAAATGTTTAACGTCCCCGGACTTTGAATCCAAGAATTAATAATTCACAGTCCATTGCCACAAAAACGTGCTCAACTCTTTGAAACCGTACGTGAGTGTGTTAAAAGAGTAAAGGTTAAATACCACTATTTGTTAGACAAGGTTAAATACCACTATTTGTCAGACAAGGGTAATCGAAGAGCTGGCGGCGGTTGTTGTTGACTTATTCTCTAACATACAGCTCATCAGTTCAAAATAATCGATAGCTATGAGTACATAGCTTTCTGTGTGGCTGTGTTGCTAAAATTCTGAAACAAGCATACGAGTCATAATGTATATACATTACGTCAGTCGGAAAGACATCTCAGTTTAGCTAGTTCTACCATTCTTTCTACAATGGAGATAGAAATAAACTGGTCAGATCAATTTTCTAAACCTGAAGATCGATTAAATTTCATAGACATGATAATTAAATGTGAAAATAGGTTTCTTTCTATAGTACCCCGTGGGACAGTGGTGAGTTTTCTGATTAGAATCTGCGGTTGATTTTCAGTGGTGGACAAAGTGGATAATCTAATATGGCTTTGCAACCAAACAAACAAACATTCTCTTAATGTCAGTTTATAGAATAGCATTTTTGTAGCTCTTCCACTACATTCATTTACACAAAAATTATCCGTCTTTTCCTTGTTTATATTTAGAACTTTAACAAAATACATTCACAAATATGATTTAAGATAAGAGATAATTTTCTTTAAACACGTAGTTAGAGATAAAGATTATAATCCCGACACCATTGGTAGATTGTGCGAAAAACCTAATAATAAATTTAAAATTTCGTCATGTACAAAGTTGAGAAAAGGGTAAAGTTTGCCATATTTCAAGGTTTTCCAACAAAAGTAAATGACATAATTTAAAAATATATAGAACTAGCCGTCCTTACCTGCCGTTGCCCCGGTATTACCAAACTTTAGCTTTTCGTCTACCAATACATTCACATGATCACATTTTCTGTGAAATAAATAGTTTAGCATAGTGACAGTCTTCTGTTAAAATGTTCTATAGTTACTCTTCAGGAATCCGAGCGGATCGTACCATACAAAATTAATTCCAAATATTTAAATAAACATAATAATAATAAACTATTATTTTGAAAACAAAAAGCACTACTACTCAAAATTCTTTCCTTTATTATCGTTAGTTTCTTTTTTCTTACCACCAAACTAAGTACAACTATTCAACACAAACAAGTTAAATACTGAAGCTATTGAGAACAACGAACATGTACGTGCTTTCATATGGCGTTGATTATGTTTACAAAATATTTTGGATCTTAACGCAGAATTAAGAGTGTAAAAACAAATAAAATAAATGAAATCTTAATTTTCATTAATTTTTTACACTATCCAGAAAATATTACAACTTCGCATGTTTGCTTACAAGAAGAGCGAAGTTTTGCTCTTCTGTGATCGTAGTTGATGAAAGTTTTTTTATCTCGTTCAGACCCAGACTAGAAAAATATCTCATTGTTTCCCTGCCGGCCTAGGCCTCATGTTTTTGATGTTACTTGCGAACAATCACTGTCTCTGAGAAATTACCAGCTCTTACTCAGTCTCGGCTTGTGTTTTTCGTTGGCTGTTAAGGCGTGTTTCCCTCTCTTGTGGGCCCGGCGTGGCGAGGTAATTAGGGTGGTCGCCTCGTAATACAAAGGTCACGAATTCGAATCCCTGTTACGTTAAACATGTTCGCCCTTACTGCCATAGCAGCGTTGTATTGTGACGGTCAATTCCGTTATGCGTTGGTAAAAGAGCAGTCAATGAGTTAGCAGTGTGTGATGATGACTAACTGCTTTCCTTTTAGGCTTTCCTTTCATCGTTATAAATAAATTCATTTTATGATTGTTTTCCAGTATCGTATTTGTCCCAGCCTGTCATTAGCTCTTTGTACTGCTACCTTTTAACGAAACAAACGGATTCAAAAGCAAATATGGTTGTTCGAGTTACAAACGTCAAATACTTGAAAAACAGTTCTCGAATGTAGGCAAACTAGGATCACAGGTCAAATCCTCGATGGTCAAACATTTTCATACGATGTGATTAGAATAACACGGATGGATTAAGTGACAAACGTAAAATTATGTTAAACCCACCAAATGAAACGTTTTCATGAAATTTAAAAACGCTCCCCTTTGAGGTGCGTTTGAGTAAGACTTTAAACTATTATGAAATCTCTAGCTGAAATGCCCCCCAGTGGCTCAGCGGTATGTCTGCGGACATACACGCTAAAATCCGGGTTTCGATACCCGTGGTGGGCAGAGCACAGATAGCCCATTGTATAGCTTTGTGCTTAATTCAAAACAATAATAATAACAATCAAGCTGAAATAACGAAAGAGAACTATCATTATCCTTGTGTTTCGTATTCCTAAATTCAAGCAACATATTGCAGTAGTACTTCTCTAAAAATATTAGTAAATTATTTAATAAATTAACACGACAAATGTTCCACATAATTCGCGCTTGTGAAGTTAATTCTTGTGTATTTTTCGGTTAGTAGTCCTTCGATACTTTTGAATTTTTATCCGATATCTAAAGACCACTATGCTAAATGTTCATCAGTTAGGAAGCCAAAGTATTCGCAAATGTATATAAAGTACTCAAGATTTAAGGCTAGAATCTTCTAATCCACAGACAGATGCGTTATCTGTTGCGCCATTGGCCAGTTTTATAATTTATTTTGATTATTTTTTATTCTGAAAGAAAACTTATTGCAAGAATTGATTTTCAGTCTTAAAAAATAAGACTGAACCATTTTTTTTTGCTTTTAGATATGGAAAAGGAAATCAAGCTCTAACGTCTACTACATTCGAGATACACAGTTTTCTCCATCATTCGTGTTCACTGTCTCTACACGAACGGACGCGTTCTTTTCTTTGTGCTTTAAGGCCAGACATTACCAGTTGGTTAGGGCGCTCGACTTGTAATCTAATAGAGGCAGCTTCGAATATCTGTTCCACCAACCATTCTTGCTTCGTTAGCCGTTAGAATGTTACAGTCAATCCCACCATTCCCTGGTAAAAGAGTACACAAGTGTTGACGATAAGTGGTGATGACTAGCTGCCTTATTTCTAGTCTTACACTGCTAAATTAGGGATGGTTAGCGCAGATAGCCTTCGGGTACCTTTGCGAGAAATTTAAAAACAAAACAAACTAACCCTTTCTTGTGGAGTCTCACTCTGTCGTTCTTATTGCATACGTTTTACTGCTTGTGATCGACAGACAGACTTGTTTTCTCTTTTTTCTAGAAATTTTACTCTGAAATACATAATCAAAGTAAGAAACGTTTTCATATCTAATACCCCCTTTCCTTTCCCCTTCTCTGTTTTTGGCGCTGGTCTAATGAAACTAGCTTTCAGAGAGTTCAAAGCGTGACACCAAATTGATGAATAAAAAACTGGTTCCATTACAAAATTAACACTTCATTTTATGAAACATGCACACCATCTTATCATTGTACTTCTTATTGTTTATTATTCTTTTTAACAAATGAGGAAGGCGTGTTAGAAACGTATTATAGAAATGAATGGCATTCACGAAACATAGATACCATCTAATAATTACAATTCTTATTTCAAGATATTTTCTTAAACAACTTAAGATTTTTTGGCAAATTGCAATAGAAAAGAATTAATAAATGTGTTAGTTGTTTATAATAAACCATCATTTGTTCTGTAATTATAATTAACCTAGATTTAACAATTGTTTAATAAAACTGTCTGAACAAAATACAAAATTATGTTTAAGATATTGTTATAATGATAATGTGTCTGTAAGTAAAATGTTACAGTAATAACTGTATATTGACCAACATGAGCTGCAAAACTTCAAGACAAAACAGGGTTGGAAATAATCTGTGGAAAATGTTTTGTAATTTTAGCATATATTCTGAGATAAAGTAAACTAATTTCATATTGTTTTGACACGAAAACAAAACTAGCTTCAGTATCGGTCCATTGGACGAAGGAAACAAAAATTCATTTTTGACAAAAGAAAGGAAATTGTACTTGTATTTTTTCTCTTAGTACAATAAACATTAAAAGTACAATGATATACATAAGGATATCAATACTGAAAGAAAGACATGCTGATTTTAAAAATGTTACCAATATGAAATTAGATGGGAGTCAAACCCCTCCTTATAAACTTTCTCATGTATTTCTATATTACTGTGTCAAATTTGGTGCTGACTGATCAAAAAATGTGGAAATGTAAAAGGAACAGATTGCCAAAAAGTGGAAACAAACAGGCACAAACTTAGCTTTATAGATTATATTAGTTTGTATTGAACGCTTAAATACGACATTTCAATAATTTCACAAACATAAAGGTCAACGATTAAAGTATAACTGATATTTTGTAAGACAGTAAACAAGCTAACTTTGTATTACTACTTCCACAATACGCATATAACTTCTATCTATATGAACGTTAATAAATGAAAATAAAAAAGATTGTACAAGGACAGACAAATCTTATGTGCAGTCATAGTACGTTATTGATTGTCGGTATTAATTTTTATAAAGCGGCACATTTAAGTTCACTATCTCCCAAAATTGAAAGTTTTCGCGTCATCTGAAGTTTCTGAGGGACAGGTGGTACAGGCAGCTCAAAAACCGGATGTGTTGTCGTACTACACTGGTCCTTGTATTTAATAATTGTTTAATACAATTATTTCAACGCTGTACTCCTTTTAATTGTGTGTGTGTAATCACAAGTGCCGTTTTAATTCCTTTTTTCATTGTAATGTAATGTTTGCTTCTTCTCAACAAACATTACTGTAAAGGTTATACGTGGATGGGAAAGTTATGCAACCACTTTTTTAATAGTTATATGTATTCGTGTTAATACGAAATATCTGCCAAGTTGGATTCAAAATGGGTTATATATGGGTGATTTTATTGTTCAACAAGGGCTCATGAAATATTTTAAATGAAGAAGGAACTGAGTTAAACTGATTTAAATAAATATTTAACAATTGAAATTAGTAAAAAAAAAAGGAAACAGTCCCAGCAAGTCTTGCAGACACATATTATACTGTGAAGAGATTTAGTAAACACATGTTTCTGGTGTTGTTACTTGATTTCTAATAAATTGCAATGAAAGAAAAGAAACGTTGTTTTCTCAATTGAAATCAGTAAATAAAAGGAATTCCAGAAAACTTTGCAGACACTTAATATACAGTCAAGAGAGCTCATGAACAATTGTTTAGTAGTAATGCTGGTTGGTTTATGATAGATTTCAAAGAAAAAAGATATTAAAATACAATTAACTTGCATTTTTCTATCGTGAGTTACAATATTTTTTATCATTCTTGGTTAAATATGCGACAGGCTTGTTCGAACATTATAATCTTTTCATGTCGTGTCCTGCGGATTTCCATTCGGTTTTTGATTTATTTAGTTCTTCATAAATTATAATTGTGGTTAATCAATAAGAGGGACAAAAATACTAAACGATTATTTAAAATAACTTGATTCTTAATCGAAGCTATTCGTCCATAATATTTCACAGTGGCTCTCATGAAGTGTTTTTAATAGCAGTCTTTGCACTGAGATTAATTTTCAAAACAATTTTGATACATACATCTGTTAGGCGGCGCAGTAAGTAATCAAAAACTCCGTCCAGCAGCAGATTAAGCAGGAATGGAACTTCGCTACTGCTTATCTTCGACCTTTATCTGAGCATTGTTGACTTGAGTCATGATGATAGAGTTTGAGCGACATAACTAATGAACCCTTACTAATTTATAAACAGATAATGTGATGCCACCTATCGGTTGTAAGGAAACGCAATGAAACAAGAATCAAAATACAAGTCAAGTCACACAACAGTTGAAGTTGCAAGCCTTATAAAACAATTGGAATCAGTTTTGATATACGGACTAAAAAAGAAACTTTCTTAACCGGTTCTTTAGAGGACAACGGACCTCGTACATTACGTTGTTCACTTATTTATTACGGTTGGTCTCTCATTTCAATGAACTTAATTTTTTTACTAGGCTTACCATTGACATTTACCCGCTTGTAGCATTACTCTCTATTTATAACTCAAGAGTTCTAAAATCTGAAGAATTATACTAAAATGTATCTAATAAAACGCTCACCTGCACAAAACGGTAAACGCAGTGCCATTTAAAAGGTTTTAAAAACGAAATTAGAAGACTTTTTCAACAAAATGAGAAAAATAAGTTCGTATGACTCATTACATCTGGATCGCCTCTTTTTAAATTATAAAGAATTGTGAGATCTAACGTGTTAACTTGCCGGATTGCCGATCGGAAGATCCAAGGTACGCGACTTCATTCCGATGTATTACGTCCCACACCTTTAGTTGTGGGTCATTACAAGAGTTGCAGCCAATCCAGTGATGGTCAGAAGTTCAAAGCTAGGGGTGGCTTTTCATGAACCTTAGGGTTCTGTGACTTAGCCGTTCAGCCTATGTGTGCATAAGATGTGTTTCATGTTAGAAATGTAAATGGCTGCAATGGTATTAATAATGTAATATGGGTCATATTTTATATAAAAAACAAAGAAACGTAGATACAACGTGTGTAGATTAAATTCTTCCTCACAATTTGGCCCCCCAGTGGCTCAGCGTTATGTCTGCGGACTTACACGCTAAAATCCGGGTTTCGATACCCGTGGTGGGCAGAGCACAGATAGCCCATTGTGTAGCTTTGTCCTTAATTCCAATACAACCAAAACAATTCTCACAATTTTTGAATCCTCAAATAAGATCCGTTAATGTGTATAGATAACACTGTTTAAATTACCAAGCTACTGTAGTTTTAAACCATTTGTGAAATTAGTAGTATTTAATGACCTTAAAAGAGGAATATAATGAATTTGTCACTTTTCTTTTGTTACGTAAATATTAAAAGAATTTATTTTTAAGAAGTGATGTTGCATAATTCCACAATTTTTAACCGTCTCGATAAAAAATAGTTTCTTAACTCTTACCACATTATATTCTGTTCTTTAAAAAATGTTTGTTTATTTTGGAATTTCGCACAAAGCTACTCGAGGGCTATCTCTGCTAGCCGTCCCTAATTTAGCAGTGTAAGACTAGAGGGAAGACAGCTAGTCATCACCACCCACCGCCAATTCTTGGGCTACTCTTTTACAACGAAAAGTGGGATTGATCGTAACATTATAACACCCCCACGGCTGGGAGGGCGAGCATGTTTGGCGCGACGCGGGCGCGAACCCGCGACCCTCGGATAACGAGTCGCACGCCTTACGCGCTTGGCCATGCCAGGCCGTATAAGAAAAATAAACATGAGTGATCGAATTATATTACAGCTTGATAATAAACAAATGTGTTAGTCTTTCATGTTTACCGTGTTTACTAATTCAGTATAAAACATACATGCCTAATACTGTTCTTGAATTTAAAATGTTGTTTTTTGCTAAATACTATGTACCTGTAGAATAGGTCTGCAAAATTTCAATTATCAGTCAAAACTGAAAAGCTGCTTTAAAATGTCTTTCAAATATTTCAAAGTATTTCGTCATTAATCGCCACTAAGAGAAGTAACTCCAAAAGCCAAATATGCGAAATATAATACTTTACAATTTGAGAACCCAGTAACTAAAGCCAGTGGATATTTATGTGTTGCAATTTTTACAATATGGACTTATCATACAGTAATGGCATGAAGCAATGCATTTAGTCTTTGTTTACATAGTTGAAACAGTTACATGTTTCCGTTTAGTTGTAAATATTTATTATGAAAAGCATGTCACAAAGGCAGTAAATGAGAAAGAACATCGAGTAACAAAAATAAGAAATACCCTCATTAAGTACAAGTGCAGACATTAATTAATAGAAGTTTTCAGCATCGTAGTTAAGGTTGTTCAAGCCCTTTCAAACCTTTTCAATCCCTTCATGCTTGGATGTCCCTAAAATTGGAAAAAATAATTATTTTAAAATACTTTCTGATAAAATTAAACTTTTTTTTATAGAATCAAAGCATACGCCATATTCCAGAAGTTATTTTTATGACTATTTATGACTGAAGCAGTCTCCAATATGTACAACTCATACTCCTAGTTGATAGTGATGGGAGAACACGTGGTTTATCACTTGACGGGAAGATTCATTGGTAATGATGATACATTCCTAGACTTAACTTGATTACAAAGTATAATGACTTCCAGCGGTACAACGGAAGGTGTGCAGATTCACACCGCTAAAAAAACGGGTTTTTATACCCGTGGTAGGTAAAGCACAGACAGCCCATTGTGTAGCTTTGTAGTTAATTCTAAACCATCAATCAAAGTATAATGAAAATAGCTTTTCGAATTTGCAGGTTTAGTCTGTAAGCTCATCATGCACTGTAAGAAGAAATGTAAAATTTAACACTTGTGATGCCTTTTGTGGAAGAAAGGGCATCCACTGTTATCTTCACTTCTAGTCTCTCTATGGCTGTCAATCCTTCTCTTGATTTGCAGACTTGATATGCATTTTCAATAAATGTTACTTTAATCCCTGTGAAATGATAATCATTCACACTCACGTGTATGTACTGGAAGTGTTAAACAAAAACATGCCATCACTAAAGCATTCAAGCTAACTTTTCGTAGTATCACTCTTTACTTCAGTACTTCATATTATATAAATCTGATGAAGCGCTGAGGAACAAGCATCTTAGTGTAGAAAGATCTTGCCAAAATGTTTACATATTTGTCAACTCCGTGTATCTTTTATGTACACATATGACCTGGAAAAATGAAGATCAACATCTATCAAGCTGTGCTTCACGACACTGACAAACGAGGTCACTGTAGTAGAAGGGTTATTGTCAATTATCTCATGAGTTGATTCTTACCACTACTGCTCGCGATTATTTCGTTAGAATAAAGTGACATCAAAATGTATCCTCAACGGACTTGAAGTTATTCAGATAACAAAGGAACTACAAATGTTAAATTACTTTGAAAAACTTCTAATACAAAGAATAGAAGCCGTCAGAAAGTCACTTTTTGAAAATAATTCCATCGAAAAACGCTTTTTATGTAGATAGGCTAAAAAAGCTTGTGGGAAGGACGTTACATTTCTCTTCTCAATAACAGAGAAACTCAACAACATAGGAGCATCTCTGTCTCTCCCTGATAATGGGTTTTTAATTATTATGTGTTTGTTACTATCAATAAAAACGTTTTGTGGCAGATATTTAGCAATGCTAACAAAGTTTTTGCTGCCTTGGCTTCTTTAGAAACTGAGAAACCCATGGTACACATATTCAGACAGAATATTTTACTTGACTCTCAAATAACAGAAATAGCGTCCAACAAGCCCTGTACAAACACAAACAGCTGTGTATTATTCTCCGTCAGTAAGTACATAAAGCAGAAATATACAAGCATTGCACTATTTAAGCTTTTCTTGGCAACCTTACTCGTTTATACCAAATACGATAAGTTGGGGGTGATTCCCTCCACAGTCAGCACAATAATCCTTGTACGCCATGTGTCTGGGAAATTTATTTCAAAATGGTGGCTTTGACGTCTTCGCTGACAGACGAGAAAAGCTAACTTCATTAGCATTTTAAAAACTAATATAAAAATATTCACATTTTTGTCACAACCAATAATATTTTTCTTCCTTCAAAATTAATTTAAAATCACAGCTATAAAAAGTGTAATTATCCATAAAGAAAGTACTTCATCAGAATAAGACGGTTACTGCAAAACAAATTCAGGATCGTCTTGATAACGATCAGCTGTGAAATTATTTGGGAACTGCCTTTGAAAGTTTCACATCTCTGATAAAATCAGGGAAAAAAACCACAATCAAAACTGGAAGATATGATTCTCATCAATGAATCATCTATATGATTTCTAGCTTTTAGCCCTACTACGTTGGGTTAAATGGCTCGAGAAACTAATTGATTAGTGTCAACAAGGTTGATATACCGAAAGGGACGCTTTTTAACATTTTACCAGTGCTTTTATTTTTAATTAAAAAGTGACTTATATTTTACTGAGACATGAGTATCAGGAAAGAGAATGTAACATTTTCAATAACTTCTTTGTGTAGAAGACACCCCACTGCTTGTATTTTATAATCCTGATTTTTGTTTTTAAATTTTTAAATTATCACCAGATATGTGACCTGCACATTTCCAGATGCAACACTTCATCCATGTCTGAACAAAAGAGATTTCAAACATCTAATGCATAAAATGGAATTATTTCAGTAAACAAAACAAAGTACTCTTGGATAAGAAAAATATTTACTGATTTGTATTTCACGCAAAGTTTCAGGAGGCCCATCCGCCCCTAATTTAGCAGTGTAAGACTAGAGGGAAGGCATCTAGTCATCACACCCCACCACCGACTCGTTTATGAACAAATAGTGGGATTGGAGGTCACATTATAACGCCCCCACAACTGAAAAGGCGAACATGTTTATTGTAACGGGGATTCGAACCCGCGACCTTTGGATTACGAGTCGAACGCCTTAACTCACCTAGCCATTTCTAAATAGTACTGGTTTGATTAAAGAGAGGTAAAAATAATATATTAGGTATGGTTCTTTACACTAAAATCAGAAGAACTTTTTATGCTGAGACAGGAGTATTGTGCTAAATATATAGTATTTTATTACAGTAGTAAGTACTTGATCTTACAGTCAGTCACTTGCTTTTAGTACTTCAGGAACAAGGATAATGTTATGCTACATTGATGATCTCTCAGTACAATACAGGCATGGGCAGCTTTTCATCATATTAATACCTGAAAAAATAATAATAATCTCATTTAATCAAAGTTAGACTTCAGTTTGTCAATAGATGTTGTGTGATTTAATTGTTGAGTCAACTTTCCAACCAAAAAGAGAAATAACAAGCAAAGGTTTCAAGTAATTTTTTATTCCCTTTGTTCACTCTTTTCTAGTCTTAATAAACTAAGTAACCTGTGTTTGTTAAAACGCTGTGTAAACGTTTCGTTTAACTCTATTATTTTAATCAAGAGTAAAATAAGTCTTAAAATAATAAAAGATATCATTTCAAAAGATCCGTAATTTTTTTATTCCTATTCAATATGGACAATAATGTATGTGAGCAATTACATCACTTTCTAAATTACTCTAAAATTCACAGAAATGACGCTTTTATTTACATCTTGTAAGCATTTGAAAACTTTATCATTCAATATTATGAATGGGTAAAATATAAGATATACTTAAAAATTTGTTTTTAAGCTTTGAATTAGTCTTCTTGTTTCATTTTTTTATCTCTGAGCTCAGAAACTGGTAGTATTGGCAACTCCAACATTAGGCTATGTACATAATTTCTAAACGACCTTTTATTACTCGTAAGAATTTACGACTCTTCTCAGCACCTTAAACGCGATGAAGCCCTTGAGTTATTATTAGGCTTATGGCAAAAAAAAATATTGACAGTAAGAGTGCCTAAACAACAAATCAACACACTCCAATTGTTTTAGGCTATAGTTTTCGAGTATATTGATTTACAAAATCCGGTATTTCTAGTTAAGTTTGTTACATAGTGTTTCTTTTACCTTATTTTACTGATGATGTTCACTACATTTTAAAATACTATAATAAACTTAGACTTATTATTGTTATTTTATTTTAAAAGAACAAAGTTCCACTCCATTCTAATTGACATATCCATCAAGCTTTCATGTTTATAACCAAACGAATTTTATTTTATGCTGTTGGACAATAACTACATGACCAGCATCCCTCTCACTCACGCAGTTTATCTCTCTCTCTCTCTCAAACAACTGTAATTTGCATTTAATGTGTTTAATCAAGAAGACATATTAGGTCACTGACAGTTTATCCTGAAATCTTTAAAGAACAAACTTGTTAGGCCGACGGTAGGAGAACACATTATATTCCGTCTGATAACCAGGTCTGCAACACGTTAGTTGCAAATGTTTAACTCCAGAAAACACAAGCCCAGCTCACTTTCTCCGCATCTCTTGTTTCTTATCACAAAATACATTATAGAGTTAATTTATATCATGCGACAGAGTTAATGTTTCAGAAGGTTTCTTTTGTTTTTACTGTTCGAAAGAAAAACAAAATATTTTGACACAAGTACAAAAGCTATACAATCTAAAATTGCCCGCACGTTTTCCCAGTTGTTTGTTTTTTTAAGCACACATTTGACTTTCTGTACTTTTTCAACAACAATTATCGAAAGTCAGTTTTTAGCAATATAAGAAAGCAGGCTCTAATACATAAACCAGGTATATATATTAAACCTTTTATTTTCGCTTTTTTAGGTATTTTTCAAATAATTTGTGAATGTGGCAGCATGTATATGCGTAACACTAAAAGGAAATTAAAATACAGTAAATGAGCATAAACGAAATGTTGAAAATAAGAAAATAAGTATTTCATTATTAGCCAAACACATAAGTAAACACATCGCATGATCCCAGAAATGTCAAAACCATTATTATTTATGAATCATTAGATATGATTATTATAACAAAAATAATAATGTTCTGAATAAGGTAAAAGATTAACTTAGCATATTGTATACAGATGGCGCGATATTTTGTAAAAAACGTGTAGATTGAGATGTGATTTAAAGGAATGTATAAACAGTGTTATGTTTGATTTACACTCCTGAGGATGGTGTCTAGAGGAACTTGTTTAAGACAGTGGATCATTCTAAAAAAATAAAATTATTTTTATTGCGTAACCCCAAAAATCGTTCTTATTTTTGACAGTATTTATTCATGACTTGCACTTGTAGTTAAAGTTAAATAGACTTTATACAATAGCTTCTGCAGAACGCAACATAATTGAATGTGATGATATTGTAATGAAATGAAAATTTGTCCAAAGTTAGATATATTTTGTTTTATATTTAGTAATACAATAACCTAATAAATTTACATAAGCTATTTTAAATAACTTGCTAACTTTCCTACGACAGAATTAATTTCTGTTTATGTATATATTATTGTTATAACGTAAAGATAAGTATAATTAATATTTGCTTTGTTCCGGGAAGACATATTATTAACACTTGCCACGACAGCCTATCAGTTTGATCCGAATCGTGACATCACAGTTCGTGCTGACAATGATAATGCCGTAATATGTTGTTTTTAAGACCAAAAATTTTCGTGCGTCACTAAGACTTATTATTCACGCAAGACCTCATCTCCTCCGTTTCATAAAGCATTTGGCATGCCAAGTTTGTTAACTAAACTCTACAAGATATAATGGAATTACACCTAGGTTTAACTACAATTATCTAACAGAAGCTCTGAAGGAGAACTACTACTTTGCGAATGCACGTTCTGGGGTGAAATGACCCATGTAATAATTTACAGGCATCAGTAAAACGAACTGCATCTTATGACCGAAAGGATTGTAATTTCGTGAAGAAGGTCAAATTCATATTTATTTTTGGTTGGGTAATACATGTCGACACACATCGTTGTGTTTAAGATGTCATGATACCAACTGTTTAGCAACAAGCGATTTTTATGTTAGCTGAGAGACTGCAAATGGAGTTTTTATCTTCTTAGGACATGAACGATTTTACCTCAGGAAAGACAGATTATAAAATATTATTAAAAGGTTTAAAACATTTCTTAGCGCAAAGATTAATTGAGCTATTTCTTAAGAAAAAAACCTTATCCTGCTTATAAACTGATTCTGTTACTGTTGTGAAGCACATTCTGGCATACTAACTTCATTAAAATGCTCATCTTTATGCATTATTATTTAAAATATATTCACTGTTCAGACTCAGACGAATTCTTGCTTGTTATTTGTTGGTTGTGAAGCACGTAATGTGGAGAAAACAATTAAGTTTGTTGACTAAGAAATCATATATACTTATAATGAATGAACAATATTAACACTTTTAGTTAACTCAGTTTCTATATAGTGCTTTAGGCATGTAAATTGATGATAAAATATAACGTTATTAGTAGTATAATTAGTGAGTTAAGCCTGTTTATGATTGTAATTCATATACAAGTTCCTTGGCTTTATAACAAAGAGAAGTCATTTTCAAAGACTCTGATAGTGGTCATTAAATGCATAATTTTAGTATATTTTTCATTATCTGACCAGTAACCACGTGGTTAGTTAAAACCAAGAGCCCTTAAAACTCGTTGGGTTGTTATTATGCGATGATTTATAGCCCACGCTCAAACCCTGATAACAAATCATTTTAAACGTATTAAACAACGCAGAGATGATAGGCACATGTCTAATCTCGTGAAGGAGGCGGAATAACTTTCTTACTGGTTTAACCTGAGTGGCTCATCTAAATGCCGTGAATATCTTGCAATGTTGAAAAATTCTACAGAAAATAGCACATTATACCCGGCTAATAGCAGTCATGAACAAGTTCAGTAGCATTTTAGCCGAGGTTGAAGTTGGAATCTAATGGCCTGACACTGCTACTTCTTTAAAACATGACTCACGAAACAGAACCAGCTCAAATTATTGTAAAGTTAAATGCGACTAATGGAAAAGTAGCATTAAAACAATAATCTTCAGCGATAGAACTCCTCTAATAAAATTTATAAAGAAAATTACCCAAGATAAAAATTCTAATTGTGAGCTGTACTTTCAGTATAATCGGATTACAAAATCCGCTTGTCATCGTGGAGGTCACGGACAATATTGTAATTTTATGAGACCTAAACTTTGAATATACTTAAATTAGAAAATTCCCTTATAGTAATAATAAAAACTGTGTACTTTCCGTGATTCAATCAAAGATAGATTTTCATATTCTTAGATCAAAAAGTCCTCTTATAATCAAGAAAACTGTGAACTTCATTGTATTTGACCAAATAGACTTTCAGTATATTCAGACCAGAAAATCTTCCATCTAGAAAATTGCGGATATTATTAAAATTTAACCGTAGAATTTTAGGAATGATATTTAGTATTACAGAACAATCTCTGATTTTTTTTATATTTTGTTTCGAAGAATTTTTTCCATTAAAACACTCGGATAAAGAGGCAAAAATAAACCTTTATCTGAAAATTCTAATAAACATTAAATAGTAAAAATATCAGTCCGGAAGAATAACAGAAAAAAAAATACGTTCTTTGACCAGAAACACAACCTTCTTTTAAAACTCATTAAAAAGAAGTAATAAACAATATATCAGATCAATCAGTTAAAAACAAAACTTAAGTGACGTAACTGGTATAGGCGTTGCAATGTTTGTATATACGAAAAAAAACACTCTCTCCTTAGTGTTATTTTCAGTCAAAAAATAAAACTTTCGCAGTGTTGTTAGAGGTGTATAACAACAAAACTTTTGTATTGTTTTATATTCCAATTATGACAAAAGTAAAACCGTATAGAGTAATGCAAAGGATGTATAACAAAACAATGAGACTATTTCTAGAGTGTTGTGCCAGAACATGAGGCAAGAATAAAACGATCCTGATTGTTGTACAGAATACATGACAAATATAAAATTCACCAAAGGTAGTTTCAAGAAATGTATATGAATGTTCTAATGATCAATTAATCTTTAATAAATCATGAGATCCTAAGATATTTTTAAAGTATTTGAAAGGAGTATAAAACAAGAATTAAACTGTTAATTGGATACATAAATAAAAAAGTAAAATTGTGGTGTTTTAATGGATACATAAAATAGATAAATGGTACTCATTTTTGCATCGGATGTTTATTTGTTTGTTATTTAGCACAAAGCTACACACAGGGCTATCTGTGCTCCGCCCACCACGGGTATCAAAACCCGTTTTATAGCGTTGTAAGTAGGCTAGATGGAGTGCATCAGATCAATGACTGAAACAAAACTTTGTTTTAGTGTTGTATCAGATTTATAATAACAATATAATTATTTATAAAGTGTTGTACTGGGAGTTTCACGAAAACGTAATTATATAAATTGTGTTGTCCTGAGATTTTCCTGAGAACGTAATCTTATAAATATTATTGTACTGGACTTTTCACAAAAACATAATTATATAAATAGGGTTGTACTAAATCTATACTGAGAAAATAATTGTATACAGAGTTGTAATGGATTATTATTTATTCAGTATTCATTAATTATTTAGGAAAGGAAAAACTCTCTTCTGAGTGTTACATGTTAGCTCTTTCAGCCGTAGAGGCTATATAATGTCAATCCCGTTAGTAGTTGGTAAAAGAGTAGCCAAAATGTTGGTAATAGGTGATGATAACTAGCTGCCCTCCCTCTAGTCTTACACTGCTAAATTAGGAACGGCTATTGCAGATAGCCCTTGTGTAGCGATGCGTGAAATTCAAACAAATAGTAAGTACGCGTTATCATTCTTAGCACGTGATAATATCTTAATGAAAAAACACGTCTTATATCCGGAAAAGTGGTATTAGTCATAACACCAGTGGGTTTTGTTTTTTGTTAAATTCTTTATTGTGGGACTTATTACAGTCCTGTGATAAAATAAAAGTCAACAACTCGCAAACCTTTTATAATAGTTTATAAAAAAGTTGTTTGAAAAGTCTAAGGGGTCGAAATTCTATCACTAACCCGAAAGCTCATATTTTGTGAATTTTTAGTATCATTTGAAATCTTGAAATAACTCAATGTTATGTATATGTGTAAATATTTTGTAAACGACAACATGTCGTGTTGTGTTTGAGTTTTCATTTGTATTATTCATTTTTTCCATATTGATATTATTGTTTCGAAGTTTAAACTAAAATATGTTATTTTTTTAGGGTAACGTTTTAGAACTTTCTCGAATTAAGTAGACCAATCACATGTTTATAAATGAGTGCTGGTGACTTCCTGTCTAGAAGTATAGTCTCGTGCAAGAACGGATATGCGTGGATAGCTCTGGAGTTGTATGGAAATTGCGAGATTGTTCGAGAAATAGGCCTATCGTTATAAAAGACGGTGACGAGAGATAGATTGAGTGATCAGTCATCAGTTTTATTCGAGAGAGAGAGATTCAGTCATTAGTTTTATTCGAAGACAAAGAGTGAGATTCAAACACCAGTTTTATTTCAAAAGAAGAGAGTTAATTATTTGAGAAAGATTAAGTGTTTACTGTGAATATTCAACTTGGATTTGTGATTGAAATTAGATCTACGGAAGCCCTGATTTTATTTCGTCAATCTCTACGATACTTCTGAATTACCGCTTGTGCTGAGAGACGGCGATTTCATTGAACGGTGAACTGTTTCGGAATCACTTCGTGGGACCAAATTCACACCCTAGACTGGAATTTGAGACTTTAATTTTAGATCATTATATTAGATACAGGCCAGTACCGTTTTGTGTTGTGATTTATTTTGAAGTTTGAAACTAATATTATTTTGATTTGTAATTAATTTCGAATGTTGTAACTTAATATCTGTCACTATTATTATATAATTCATGTTATATTTGTTAATAGTTTAGTGTAATAAATTATAAAAGCTGTTATCTGCGTTTTTCTGTTGCGTTTAATCTACGAAGAACTTAAAACATCAAAAATACGTAACACTCAATTACATTATATTTGTAAACTAAACTACATGATATTTATTTTCTCCGTAAATTCTTAAACATATGCCCCTCGGTGGTTTATTGGTAAATCTAAGAGTTTAATACACTAACAATCGGATTTCAATACCAGCTTTAAGCTTAACAGCAAACAACTGAATTTTAAGTTTATAAATATTTTACTGTTTTACCTTACCTGTGAATGAAGTAAACAACTCAAGGAAGCTGTAAGAAACTGGTTAAATGTTCGAATGAGAACTTCCCAAAAATTCCATATATGAGGCGTATATTTAATATTATATGCAAGGACTTGTTAACTTTAACACAGTTAAGAAACCTCGCTAAACTCTTTGGTTGAATAACTACATAAAACAGAACTAATTTCTCAGGCCTGGCACAGCCGAACGCGTTAAGGCATGCACTCGTAATCTGAGGGTCGCGGATTCGCATCCCAGTCGCGCTAAACATGCTCGCCCTCCAAGCCGTGGGGGCGTTATAATGTTACGATCAATCTTACTACTCATTGGTAAAAGGGTAGCCCAAGAGTTGGTGATGGGTGGTGATGACTAACTGCCTTCCCTCTAGTCGTACACTACTAAATTCGGGACGGCTAACAAAGATAGCCCTCAAGCAGCTTTGTGCGAAATTCCAAAACAAAGCAAACAAACAAACCTGCTGGCCTAAAGAGTTCTAGTATATAGAGAAGGTCCCAGTTGGCAGCTCCTAGTGACACATTTTTCTTGTAAAGCATTCAGAATTATTTTAAATCTTGATAGGTAGAGAGAGAGAACGCGCCTTCCTCTCTTCCTAAAGCTTATTTAATTGATTATGTTGTGGTCAGCTAGTAAAAATCAGTTAAGATCACGCATGCCCACGTAATCAATACCACCAGTTAAACAGTAAAAGTTGCTCATAAGTAATTACAATATGTGTTTGCAAAGAAAATCCAGCTATTAGAATTAATTTTTAAGCTGCCACGAGCAGCACCCGACCTTCAACCACAGCATCGCTTTTGATGCTCGTTACTTGTTGTAAAGGTTCTAATGTTTGATGGGTTATTCGGTAAAAAAAAAGAAACGCAAGGTTCTATTTATTTAATGATAATGAAATTGTTTTGTTTTTGGTTATAATTTCTACGTAAAATACACGATTTCATGAAACTGACAACAGGCCTAAATTGCCAAATAACGTTAAAATTTCAACATTTTTGTTATTGTTTGTATTTATGGCACTTCTTGTATTTGCTGGTACTTCGTCTAAACAAACTTACGTAAAAAGCAAACTGATTGAAAGAGACTCAATAATCATCCAACCACTGTTAATACATCTAGAAAAAGCATCTACTTTACAAATACCCAAATTTTCTATATCGCTTAAATTGTTTACTACACTTTCCAAAAAAAGTTCAGGTCATTAAGCCACACGCTCAATCTGTGACGTAAAAAAAACTCTCCTTAGAAAAAAACACACCAAAAACAGCCTACAGCACTGGAAATACTATCGATGGAACAAAGCATGGCAGACGAACAGGTGAAAGTTCATTGGTTAATTAAGTTTCCAGTGACGCTCTTGATGACCTCAGGTTCATTATTCACTACCCATGTTTCTATTGAACATTACCCTTCACCTCTTGTTTCTCCTTCCTTTTTGGACAATACAAGAAATATCAAAGACGGTTAAATGAGTATTTGTCGTACTTGCAAGTGTAATATTTATGTTTTGAAATAAACCTCAGGAATTGAACAGTGTCTTGCAAAATTAAAACTTATATAACTAAAGAATTTTTTCTACTTCATTATTTATTTTTTTCACCATACTAATCGAGAATTACTTCGGCCACCCACTAGTACAGCGGTAAGTCTACGGGTTTGCAACGCTAAAATCAGGCGTTCGATTCCCTTTCGTAGGCTCAGCAGATAGCGCGATGTGGCTTTGCTATAAGAAAAACACAAACACAGAAGTTTTTTGACAAATAGTTTTGTTTGTTTTTAATTTTGCGCTAACCGTACGTAATTTCGTAGTGTAAGACTACAGGGAAGGCAGCTAGTCATCATCACCCACCGTCAAGTCTTGAGCTACTCTTTTACCAACGAATAATAAAATTGATCGTAAATTATAACGCCTCCATGGCTGAAAAGTCGAGCATGTTTGGTGAGACTGAGTTTCGAGCCCGCGACTCTCGGGTTGATAAATAGACAAGCAATTATAAATCTGAAACGTGTGCGCTTTCTTTTATTGTCTAATGGGGTTTTATAAAAACAACTTATCCTCTTTCCCCACCAAATATTGGCAATGCATTCGAGCATATCCTTTTGTTTATTTTTGGCAGATAATTATATATTTTTTAACATTTTTATGTAACTAGAATGTTACTTTGTTTAGATGCAACTGTTGAAGTCTGGTCAAATTATTATTATTTTTTTTTGTAATTTATTCAACAAACAGAGAAATCTAGCTACTTATAAGATTAATGCCTCGGGCTTACAGACACAGGAATTTTCTTCATTTCATCATGATGTCGAACATGTTTCTCTGTTTGCAAAATTTAACACTTGAAGGTTCTCTAAAAGCGAGCGAGCGATCTTCCTAAATATACTAGAAGAATGCCCGTAAGCAAAGCAGCACTAGTTTCAAAAATCAATAAATATTAATAACTACAATCGGTAACTATATGAAAGAGTCAAGGTATGCAGGTGTTAAAAACTTTATTTTTTTAACCAATATTTCTTCTTTCTTCATCCTAGATTACCTCTCAGACTTCATGACTAGAGATGGTTAAAGATAGGCAGTAATAATGCTGCCATTTCAATCTCATTACTTTTACCATGAGTAAAATGTATTTATTTATTCACACTTGTTTATTTACATCTATCAAAAACCAGTTTCTCAAACAGTTGTTTGCAGTACATTTGCACTTAAATAGAACATTAGGGGAAAAACCGATTTATCATTAAGAACTCGTGACTGACAAAAACGTTGGTTTGATTTTTCACAAAACTACACTTGTGCTGTTTGGCTAACAAACTCTTTATTTTAAATTGATAGACCAGAAGGTCGGTTAGTTTTCAGAGCAAAGCAATTCGCACTCTTTCCACAACAGGGATTCGAAACCTGCATTTTTGTGTTGTAAGCATTTAATCTTACTGCTGACATATAGAGGTATAGACTAGAGTCAACACCACCTACTTCCAACTTTTGGGTTACTCTTGTTTAACCGCTCCGTCACACCAAACATGCTTGCACTTTCATCTATGGGGCGTCATAATATTACGGTTAATCCTACTATTCTTTGGTAAAAAAGTAACCCAAGAATTGGTGGTGGGTGTTGAGGACTAGTTTCCTTCCGTGTAGTCTTACATTACTAAATTAAAGAGGGTTAGTGCAGATAGCTCTTGTTTAATTTTGTGCGAAATTAAAACTAAACTTATCTAACTAAATAGTGCGATTTGATCGCTACTCTAAGACGTCTCTACGCCTCAAAGAATGAATTGTATTTGGTGGTTGAGGGACGCAAGTCACGGAAACTCAGCTCCACAATGCATATATTATTACCTACTGGGTCACGCTAGGTCAGCTGATAAAAATAAATGATTTATAAAACTGCAAAGTAACAAATTAGTGAAGACCACTCATGTCTGTTGTAGTGTGTATCACATGTATCTTTGTATCGGGCGGACATTATAGTGTAAAATAGTAGAAGAGGGTGGCTAAAGCTTCTTTATAGCATTGTTTTTGAGCCAACTTTGCAGAGTACCTTTACTAATATAAAATATATATCTCACCAATCTAGGTGTGAAGCATAAGTTTTATGTAAACGGAATCGAATCGATAATTTTTTATGAAACTAGACAAGTTAAAATTTATGTTAATTAATGCTTTATTAACACCCCATACATATGTTGAAAAGAGATTCATTCATCTGTGTACCCAAACTATAGAAGTTGGTATTAACATTAATTAATACTTTATCAGCACCTCATACAAACATTAAAAAGCAATTCATTCCTTTGTATACTCAAACTTGACTGATCATATGATGCATCATTGATCACTTGAGCCATACAAGTACATATCCTTAGTTATATCGTGATAGGTTGTAAGAATGTTAAAATTGCTGCTACACTCGTAAGAACATCAATAAAAACGTCTGTTTTCTTTTCGAATGTTTAAAGCCATTAGTCATTAAAATATATAAACAATTGCAGACTGCTTATGAAACTAATAAAACTATCATTTGATGATGACTGATCAAGACAAAAGACAATTGTTTTTAACAATACTATTTAAATTGCATTATAAAACTGCACGACAATTGAAAAAAAGTTCTGAGAAACGTCAGATTCAGCTGCAACTTGGAAAACGTGAAACCAGAAATACTTAGAGCTCAAACTGTGGAACATTAATAACTTGAAATTTGTGATTTGTTGCATTTACCTTTACTGTGCTAATGATGCGATAAAAAGTGGAGATAAACAACACTGTTCGGGTAACAAATTCTTTTAGTGATCTGAAAGTTAAAAACTGATGGAGGTGGTGCAATGATATGGGGCATATGCTATCGGCACGAGTTAAGTCTTCTGATTTCCATAGAATTACACTCAGTGTTTGCTTGTTTACGATTTTAGCACAAAGCTAAAACAGAACATTTGCACCGAGCTATCCCTAGACCAGAGGAAAGGCACTTAGTTAATAGCATCTACTGGAAACATCTTAGGCTTCTCATGTTTGACTAATAATGAGATGTCAATTTGACTGTTAGGTCAGCACAAAGTGCGAAACGAGGGAATGTGAATCATAAGCCCTCGGATTTACAGTTCGATCAACATTTAATGTGTTCTTAAATGTTGTTTGATAGTTATACCCAAACCAAAACGCTGGATATAGTACCTCAAGGCAATCATATTCCCTAATAAGTACGAATGTGACTTCAGTCATCTTTTCTTCTAGCATAATGCCACAACCTTGTCTGAAGGAGCATCTAGAGAATAAACTTAAACAAGTCTTTCACCATCTTAATTATTTGCTAACGTCTGTAAACCGTCCGTAAACCATATTTCACGATGAACGGGCTTCAGTGTCATAAGGTGATACTTTTCAGCGTTTAATGAAGTTTTTTTTTATTTTGTTGAGTCCATGTTTTTTATACGGTGGTAAAAGGTGGCCCAACCGATAATTAACGAGATACTTGTTAAACTGTTCAGTCATTACTACATTATTAGGCTTAACTCAGGTAGTAAAATATTATTTCTGTATTAAACTTTGAAACGTGTATTTTAAAATGTTACTTCATTATGGTAAAACATTATTCTACTTCGACAAAGAAAATATATAAAGTATATTTGCACAAATCGTAACCTCTAATAGAATTTAAAGCCATGTGTAATCATATAGATGGTATTATTTTTAGTTGTATTAATTAATTTCCGAGTGCTGTAAACTAGCTGTAACTAAATAGCGTATTTCTTTATCTTATATAGAAATGTACTACTTACCGTTTGTGACTTTAAAAGAAAAATGAGTCGCAAATTCATAAGACGTAGAATGAAAACCGCACATATTTATCAGTGATGTGATGTATACAGTAGGCGTACGTAGTAGTTGGTACGATGCGTAAGTTTCACCAACAATTTGTTACAAAGTTTGGCAGTTTTGTCCGTAATTTATTATGTATATTACTAGCATTGTTTTCATTACGTACTTTACACTTTACAGTGCTTTTCTTCAAGTTCTAAGGTTTGATAAACTAAATGGAAGTTAGCAAGACAAGTAGAATAAAAAATTAACATTAACATGTTTTGTTGTTGTTAATTTGTTGTATTTCTTTACATGTAATGTTTTGATAAAGGAAATTAAGTCAATATGTTGCACTTAATACTCATCTTCCTTTAATGAATCATTAATTTTTAGCAAAAACACTTTATTAGAAATTCTGATTTTGTTTTTACAAACGTCTTATAATGTTTATTGAAAGCTTGCCAAATTTCGTGAAGAAACATAAATCGTAAAGTATTGGACGATGTATCAATACAATCATATTACATCTTCACAACACGATACTCGTATCGTACAGTCACTCCTTTTGTATGTATATTTTCCTTACATTACCTTGAAACTCTACAGCCAAAAGTCATTTTAACAGCTATTGTACGTGTTAGGTTCTATAAATACGAAACATTAGTCTATGTTTTTGAAAACATGTTTAACCATACAGTAAGTTATGTGCAAGAGTGTAATGTATAAACAGTTATAAATCCGGATTCTGGTTTACCTTGAAATATTTACTGAACGCAAGATAATTCAATTTACACCAGAGGTGACTTGCTACATGTATGTTGCATACCAAAAAGACCGTAATAACTATAAATGAATCCCTGTTGTGCGCCATTTTTAGCCAGTGTGGGCTAATTAATGTTTTTTAAGTCTTCATAATACTCCTTTCGACACCGGGTTTGTATACAAAAATACTTTTTTATTTCTTTCGATTTCCTAAAGAAATATATTTTAATTTTTATTTTAAATTAATTGCAAAATACTTTTAATCATCAATAAAAATATCTTTTTAATCAGTTAAAGTTTGACCAATGCATAAAAACATGAACTTTATATGCAAAAACGGCTCGTTTGGGTTCAGAAAATATTTTAAATGGAAGAGCGAACAACGTTTCGACCTTCTTCAGTCATCGTCCGGTTCACAAAGAAAGAGGTAACTGACCGGAAGCTGACCACATGTTTGGAAGGGGTTGTATAACTGAGTGTCGCAATGTAGAGGGCGGGGTAGATGTTTGAATATATAATTTTATCTATAATATTAATATAGGTATAATGGCGTTCCTTTATATTGGTTTATTTTGGGTTTAAGTTGTTGTATAAGTAAAGCTTCTTTAATTTTGCGTTTGTTTATGTTTGCTTCTTTATAACATCTACCCCGCCCTCTACATTGCGACACTCAGTTATACAACCCCTTCCAAACATGTGGTCAGCTTCCGGTCAGTTACCTCTTTCTTTGTGAACCTGACGATGACTGAAGAAGGTCGAAACGTTCTTCGCTCTTCTATTTAAAATATTTTCTGAACCCAAACGAGCCGTTTTTGCATATAAAATTCTCAACAAGTGGGTTTCTCGACATCACTGATTGAAAAACATGAACTACTTTTGTAAAATCCTATACTTCCTTTAGGGATGGGTTGTTGTTTGTTGTTGTTTTTTTTCGTTGCTGCACAAAGCCACATAATAGGTTATCTGTGCCTTAACTACCTCAGAAAATACAATCCCGGATTTTAGCATTGTATGTTTGGTTTGAATTTCGCGCAAAGATACACAAGGGCTATCTACGCTAGCCCCTAATTTAGCAGTAATAGATTAGAGTAAAGACTGCTAATCAACATCAGCTACTGCCAACTTTTGGGATACTATTTTAATAACGAGTAGTAGAAGTGACGTAGTATTATAATGCCTCCTCAGCTGAAAGACCGAGCATGTTCGGTGACAGAGATACGTATCCGCGACCATCAGATAGAGAGTTGAGCGACGTAAATACTAAATCGCTGTACTTTCAGAAACTTACTGTTGATCCACTGGAGAACAGTTTCGTCAGAAACATTTTCAGAATCCGCTAAAGTTGAAACGAAAAATCTAACATTTCAAAATCAGACTATTAATTTTTGTAACACTGGTTAGAGCTTTTCATATCAATGTAAGAGAAGGTTATTTTATCCTTATTTAAAGAAATGTTGTGAAGAAATGTTAATGGCTTTTGAAATAGCCAATATAAAATAAAATTAAATTCGATACATCTTGTCAAGACAACAAACTAGGATCTTTAGTTATACTCTTTATCCTTTGAGATACAAATTATTTTTATATTATTATAATATTCGTGTTTTGAAATTTATTAAAAAGTTATGCCAAGAGGCTGAAGAGCTTTTGAAATTAACGCATAAAATACCTTAGTAATTACTGAAAACTGATCGATCTTGAAACGTGTTAGTATTTGTATTTATAGCGAAGCTATTAAAGCTACCTTTTCTTAATTTACCGACAAAAGGGAAAATAATAAGTCAGCAGCACACTGATACCAACCGTCCGCTCTAAGAGATTAACTCATATAAGGTATCCACAGCTAAGTGTGGGAAGAATATTTCATGATACCCCACGGATTTGGATTTGGCTAATCAACTCCAAAATTCAGAGTTTGTTATATAAATATTTATACCTTTTGTCAAATGCGTCTCATTTGAGATAACAATGGTTTAAGAAATCAGATAACATTATTCTACTTTTAAGATTTACAGGGGAAAGTTTTTAATTACAAATAATCTTTGAAACTTATTGATTTTAATAAAAGTGAAATTACATTCCATAAACCTACGATTAAAATAAGGATGCCCAACAATCTGTGTGTAATTTTGCAGCCAAACTCCTTTAATTTCACGCAAAGCTCCTCGAGAGCTGTTTGCACTAATCATCCCTAATTAAGATGTAATAGACCATTAGAAAGATGGGCATTCAATATCACCAACGACAATTAAGAGTGACCGTCACATTATAACGTCTCCATGATTTAAAATGGCGAGCTGATTTAGTAGAGATATCCGAAACCGCGACTCACAGATTACGACTTTCCATTCCAGGCACAAATTATGTTAACAGTTAATGGTATATTCACAGTCACAAAATGAAATATTTTCAAATTACGCTAAATATGTTTAAAAAACTTTAGATGAAAAGTGATCCACTAGTATATGGCTTGTACTAACAGTTCAGCTTCACAAATATGAATACTAATTTCTTAAAATCGAAACTAGCAGATTCATCCTGAATATAGTATTTAAGTATTAAACATTGAATGACAGATAAATATTAAAACATTATTTTCCTTTTTATTGTATGAAAATAAACTGCACCGGATTAAAGTTACGTGACAGATATCATACAACAAATCAAACAGTGTCACACCAGCACAATGCAAATAAAAGAACAGAAAGTAATACCATTCTCAGCAGAAGTGCAGTGTTTGTACACTTAATTAATTATTTAATGTATCCTCAAGACGGCTATTATGGATATTAAAACTTTAATTAAAATAAAGTACAGAACAACGTTTCGACCTTCTTTAATTTATTTTAATTAAAGTTTTAATACCCATAATAGCCGTCTTGAGAATACATTTTTACTTGAGGTGGGTTTCTCGTCAACACGAATGCTGAAATAAATTATTTTTTGTGAAACTTTTGTTAATTATTTTAATTTATTTCGGACGAGTTTCCGATTTATTATACTACGTACGCTAGCATATTACTATTTCAAATAACTGGAAATTTGAATTTAAATTTAGAAGTGAATTAATTGTTAATATATATAATTTGTTTGTTTTCAAAATTTTGCGCAATACTACACGAGTGATATCTGTGCTAGCCGTCCCTAATTTAGCAATGTAAGACTTAGGGTGAAGGCAGCTAGTCATCACTACCCACCGTGAACTCTTGAACTACGCTTTTACCAACGAATATTGGGATTGACCGTACATTATAACGTCCCCACGGCTGAAAGGGTGAGTATGTTTTGTGTGACGGGAATTCAAACTCGTGACCCTCAGATAACGAGTTGAGCGCCTTAATCACCTGGACATCCCAAGCCAATATGTATTAAATTTATGGTATTTACCAACAAGATTGCCCCCCAGTGGCTCAGCGGTATGTCTGCGGGCTTACATGCTAAAATCCGGGTTTCGATACCCGTGGTGGGCAGAGCACAGATAGCCCATTGTGTAGCTTTGTGCTTAATTCAAAACAACAACAACCAACAAGATTTATACACACAATTTTCTTTTGTTTTCTTAACACAAGTATATTTTAATATACAAACAGAAAATAATGCAATTTACTAATAGTTATTACAAATTATGGTTTATATATGAGAGTTTTACAAACTTACAGACAATATTAAGTCTTATATTCGGTCTAAAATGAATATTTTATCGACGTACTTAAACTGATGCTGTCTTTTTCTTGGCTAGCCTCACACCGGGTACAAGCTGATTAATTCCAGCAAACATATTTAATGTCCTCGTAGAAATAATGACGTCCGAAGTAATTCGTTGAAGTTAAATTTTTCTAATGCTCGAAATCTATAAACGTTCATGGCCAAATTCTGTAATTTTTTGATTAATATGCATTTATCTCAATTGTAGTTTCTAAATCCTAAAGCACACTGACTTCAGCTGTCCAATAATATTACTTCTTCTACTGTCTCTGGGCTTTTATACAAATCACGTGAGGCAAGCGAGCTTGGGTGAAAGTTCAAGAGACTTACTAGTGTTGCATACACACCTACTATATTGTTAATTTTTACAACTTTCGAGAACAGGCGGGAATTGAGCAAACACAATCAAGAATATATGTCACCTGCCAAAAAGAAATCCACTAATATAAACATACATGTATAACAGCAAATACGTGAAACTTTATAAAAGGATGGCAATATTAGAATGAAATATTTTTTTAAAAGTAGCTATTTGTAAGCATTATTATATCTATATCAAGAAAAATGTTTTTAGTTTGTTTTTCTTTATTACTAAGCACAAAGCTACAGAATGTACTATCTTTGTTGTGACCACCCACAAGTATGGAAACTGGATTTTTGGCGTTATAAGTCATAAGATTTATCATTGAGCCACCAGGGCACCATTTTGAGACAGCCAGTATTTCAACATATACAAAATATTTTAAATAAATGTGAAATAAAATTTTCTTTCGTGTTTTCGTGCTCATTTATGAAATAAATGTTTTTAATAAGACATTTTTCAATTGTCGGAGCAGATCTGTAGTATAAGTTGAAACTAATGAGAATGAAACAAAGAAAATCCAATTCATTGTTAGGTTCTTGTTGTGCTGATGCTGTTTGATAAATGAAGAATACTTGCTAACAAGGTGCTAGATCAAAGGGACTACAAGCACTAAATTACAAGATTTAAGATAAATCTGATAAATCCAGTTGTATAAGTTGCACGTCTAAGCACGGTAAACACTTGCATATAACGTGAAGCAACTAATCCATACATAGCTAATATACTTTTTAAATATAATTTATCGAATAATAAAATTTGGAGCTCTCTCAAATAAACATACACCGCACACTAACCGCAATCCAATGATAAGTTAACTCTTCATCGCTCACCATACCCGAATAAATACAGTGTATCATGTACTTGAAATCGTAATCTCATTTTATTTATGAGCAACCAAAATATAAAGACAAACAAAAGTTATTATATTATGAGAATATAAGCGTTATAAATTATTCAGACACAAATCTAATTCTTATATCAAAATGTATAAAAATAATTATTAAATCAAATAGTATTTTGATTTAAACTTGCATGGCGAAAGTAGTGAAGGACATTTTACACACTTTGAACTAAACTAAACAAGACTTGTCTATTTTCCTGTAACTAAGAAACAGACTCTTATTTGTGCAGAGTCTTAAACTATATACCAAGATTCGCGTATCATGAACCAGACACATTGTCTGTATATCTAGAGTCGAGAATCATAAACCCAACAAACTGTCTCTATACCAAGAGTCGTGTACCGTAAACCAGACAAGCTGTCTGTATACCCAGAGTCGTGTATCATAATTCCAACAAACTGTCTCTATACCAAAGATCCGATATCATAAACCAGACAAACTGTCTGTCTATCTAGAGTCGAGTATAATAAACCTGACAAATTGTCTCTATACCTAAAGTCATGTATCACAAACCAAAAAACTGTCTGTATCCCCAGAATCATGTATCAGAAATCTGCATGAATATTTTTATATACTCAGATCCAAGTATACTGTCTACATTTTCTAGAGCACACTAATGTCAGCACTGACATAAAAAAGCCTGCAATCATTCCTAAAGTGCTATTAGTAATTCATATATACAATATATATATTTATTTGTCAGCTTTCTCTAACATACGGATACTACAATTCTATATATCACGCATTCCAACACGTCACTTAATAACTGCTCAGCTATACAACTAATAACAAAAAATAGGAGTCTTTTCTCAGAAAACTCCTGCTTTTAACAATTTTAATTCGAGATTCTTTGAGCTTCAAACAGAATTTAACAATTTAATTGTATTTACAGTGATAAATGGTGCTTGACCTATTATTTTTAGTCAGTGTATTCAGGATACGAAATACTTGTAATAGCGGATATATTTAGGTCTCCAAGCAATCGTGTTAAAAGTCATGACGCATTTTTCTTCCCAGATCATCAGTTAAAAAATCAGAAGACTATGAATCAGAAGAGAACTCATACACGTGTAGACTCCTGAACACGGAATGACCTTGTAATTGGCGATACATGGAAGGATAAAGTTCCAGTGAAGTCACAAACCCTTGTAATTTTCCCCAATTTGTTGAGCATCTGTTTGACCTAGAGCTATATCTATATATTTTGAAGGCGGATACGTTTTATCGCCTCAAAACAAAATGGAGTTGAAGCTCAAGACAGAAATAAGTGGAATAAGCAGAAAGAAACTAAAGGCATTAAAGAGGTTGAAAAGGTGAAAGGTCGAGAGGATGAATTCATGCCTCGAGGCTTCTTTCCTTATTTCAGACATTCTCGTGAGAATCATCGAATTTTGTTGAGGCCCAAGACATTAATCTGAACAAATTACCTGTAAAGGAGAATCTAATATCTGTGTCAGGCAAATAAAAATACGTTATATATATATATGTATATGTTGTATTAATACCTAACATTTAATTCGGTGCCTCCTGAAAATATTATATATGTACGTCTCTTTTTCTTTTACTACTGTTTCATAGCCTAAATAAAAGTCATTAAATAAATATAAAACTCTTGTAAAACTAATAAAAGAGAAGTGAAACTGTACTAACACTCCACATTTCATGAAAGTTTGATGGTCAACAAATTAAACATGATGTATGATGAAAATGAAAAGCATTCTTCAAATATCGAAAACACATCTGAAATAAAACTGACATAAATAAAACTGATTTTTTTACTCAAAAATATAAGAAATAAACTAATTTTTTTAACGATGACTCTAAACATCAACTATCCGTGTTTTTAATTTCTTAACAAAACGGCCCAGCAGGGCAAAATGGATCGTACGCTCGACTTGAAATTTTAGGTCGAAGATTCGAATTCCCGTCACATCAAACATGCTCACTTTCTTGGCTTTGAGAACGTTTAAGGTAACGTTCAATACAAATATTTGTAGGTAAAAGAGTACACCAAGAGTCTTACAAGTTATTTCTTATCAATTTTTGGTATGTGTTAGATCGACTCTTTTCAATCTTCAAATATCCAACTTGTAAACAACATTACGCTACACTTCGACCAGGAACAATCCAAGCTTGAATTTCATATATTAGAAAAAAAGAAGACAAGCGAATTTAAATAAAATATTCCATGCAACCAGCACTCGAACCTCTAATCTTTTAAACAGCTCAAAAACATATTGTATCTTGCGCCAAAGATTAACCTCAAAAATGTATTTCTCAAACACATTTTACTTTCAAAAAATATTTGGTTATCGAGCTTAGAAAAGAGGAATTATATATATTTTTTTATTTTAGGAAACGTTCTGATATTATTTCTAAACACACCAACTGTAAAGTGAAATTAGAATTTCTAAACAAAGAACAAGAAAAATGAAATATTACGTTCCACGATAACCATCACAAAGTAATAACGCAACAGTGATACATATCCAACACAGATATTCGAACAATGAATTACAGGATTATAAAACCGTACAGCACATAGTAGTATTAATGAGTGGCTCAGCGGTATGTCTGCGGACTTACACGCTAAAATCCGGGTTTCGATACCCGTGGTGGCCAGAGCACAGATAGCCCATTGTGTAGCTATGTGCTTAATTCAAAACAACAACAACAAAAACAAATAATATTAAAAAGTTAAAATAACTAGTTACCAGACACAGACGATCAAACATAACAATAAAAGCCATTATTATCAGAAGTCACAGACCAAAAACTTTTACACACTATTTTCTACATCCGTTCCTCCACCATATCAAGTTTATCATTGAGGATCTCATAATTAAAATTTCAAAAAAATCTCACTAGTGGAGAATTAATCAAACTCAAAAAAATAAATTAGCGTTTAATTTTGCTACGGTGAGTAACAACTAACAAAAACAACACAGCAACAACCAAATTGCTCTGTACAGAGAACAAGATTAAATTCATTCTAGCATATCAATAATCTACACAGACCGGGAATGGCTAGGTGGGTTATGGCGTTCCTCTCGTGAACTGAAGATCTCGTGTTACAATCCCGGTCGCATCAAAAACAATCATTATTTCAGTCGTGGGGGTGTTATAATGTAACTTCCAATACTAATATTCGTTGGAAAAAGAGTGGCCCAAGAGTTGGCGGTGGGTAGTGATAACTAGCTGATTTACCTCTATTACTTCACTGCTAAGTTTGGGAGCTAGCGCAAACAGCCCTCGTGAACGTTTACGCGAAATTCAAAACACACAGACTAAACTCCTCACGAAACAAATACACAATATTCTGCATGCAAACGAAAACACTATCATCGAACGTCAGCAATAAATTTCGAAATCAGAACTTTAGTCTCTCAAAGCAACAACTTTTATTCCAAAGGCCAAAAAAGGCTAAAGAGGGAGATTCTAGACTCTTATAAAACTGGCATGCTAAAAAGACAATAAACAAAAAGCTTTAGTTAAAGTAGGCCACAAGTTAAAAGCCTCCAATTCCAATTGGGATTGATAAGCAATTTCCATCGATCGTAACGTCCAAATAAACTGAACTTACGACTCCACACACTACTTTGTATTTGGAAAAACGTCCGATGCAACTCCGATTAAGTTTTACACGTTCCGTTTACTTAAACTAAGCAACAGATTTTCGAAGAAGAAATTATTATTGTTCGCCATTCTTCTTAACAAAATATCTAGCAAACTGGATAAGAGAAATTTTCCTTTTCTCTTTATAAATGAGCTCCCTCGGTTACTTTATCCATCAATTGCCCAACATATTGATTCGTTTTAACGAAACAAACGGATCTGAAAACGTATATGGTTCAACGTGCTTCAAGCGAGAATTTCTTCAATATCTCGAAAGAAAGAGAGATAGCTGGACATTTCATACCCTCGAAGGTCGAACAGCTTTCCACGAGATTATTAGAATAACAAGTATGAGTCAAGTGATAAAAGATGAAATAAGGAAAATTTCCCAAATAAAACGTTTACACGAAAGTTTAGATATATTTTTGGTTCACATTTTAAACCCATGTGAAATTTAAAGATAAATTAATGAGAGAAAACTATCGATATGATAGTGTTTCGTATTCGAAAGGAGCATTATTTGAATCATCCGTTAAATTAACAGGAGGGATTTTTCACAAAGAAGGCGATTTTCAACTTATTTCTAGTATGTTGTTCATCGATTCTTTCGTATTTTCATTCGAAATGTGAAGAGTGCTTCACCAAAGACACTTCAATTGAACCTCAAGATTGCGTTTCTAAAAATTCAAGAAAATCGCAAAATTACAACGCTCAATCGAGCCAGCCAGGATTCGAACCTGGAATCTTCTGATCCGTAGTCAGACGCGTTATCCATTGCGCCACTGGCCCGTTGTGTAAAATTTAATCTTCGAGTTTAGTTACTAGGATTCTTCAATCTAGTTTTTGCAGATACGGAGAGGAGTGTGGAGCTTAACGTTTGAAATTGTAGGCGCCATACGACACATCATTTCCCCCACCATCCGTGACTACTATCTCTATGCGTACGTGAGCGTTCTATTCCCAGTGCTTTAAGGCCAATCAGGATTACTTGGTTAGGGCGTGCGAATCGTAATCTTATAATTCCAGGTGCGAGTGCTCACCCGATCAAACATGCCTGCTTTGTCACTCGAAGGGGCGTTGAAAGGTCACGATAGTTGCCTTCATGCGTTACTAGAAATGGAAGTACATCGGTCGCCAGTTTCTTGTGATAACTAGATCCCTTCTCTCTGGTCTTGAAGAGATATATTTTCGACGACTAGAACTGATAACCTTCGTGACACTTTCTGCAAAGTTCAAAAACCAAATCCTGTACCTTTAAAAGAACTTGTCGTATATATACAGTTGACCTTTTACACAATA